>CM024712.1:24766399-26097573 GCA_014182895.1 Angophora floribunda
TGCTTTATCACCTAATGAATATAATCGAATATCTTCTTGTGATACAGCAAAGGAAGTAGGGGATAGATTGTACGTAACCTATGAAGGAAATGATCGTGTTAAAGAGACCAAAGTAAATATTTTACTTGGTCAATATGAATCCTTCAAGATGAAGCAGGGAGAGTCAATAGGAGACATGTTCAGTCGATTTACAGAGATTGTAAATGGATTGGCATATCAAGGACAGCCTGTTCCTGGTCCCATGAAAGTCAACAAGCTATTAAGAGGGCTATCAAAAGAATGGAATAATGTGAAGACTTCTATCAGAGAAACTTTGCGTATTTCACCACTAACAGTCGACGAGCTTATTGGTACTTTGTAGTCCTATGAAGCAAAACAAATGAACGAAGAAATGGAATCCAGAGGTAAGAAAACTATTGCTCTTAAGTCTAACATTGATTCTTATGATACAGATTCTAAGGACGAGTTGGATGATGAAGAATTGGCATTACTAATCAGAAAGGTAAAAAAGCTAAACAAGAAGGGCAAGAAGTTCTACAACAAGAAGCAAAACAGGTAGATTGGACAACGAAAGACAGAAGATGAGGAAGATTATGTCAAAGATGTTGTTTGCTTCGAATGCAAAAAGAAAGGACATATATAACAGAACTGTCCTAAACTCAAGAAAAACAAAGGGAAATATGAAAAGTACAAGAAAGCCCTAAAAGCTGAAACCTGGAGTGATACTGAGGTTGAAGACAGTGAAGACGAATATGGTAACATATGTCTAATGGCACACTCAGATTCAGACTCTGAAGTGGACTCAGACTCAGTCTCAGACTCAAACTCAGTCTCAGACTCAGACTTAGACAAAAAATTTGAGGTTAGTCACTTTGATATTCCTACCAAAGTTTCAGATTATATAAATGAACTATGTTTGAATTTGAAATCTACTCTGAAAAAAATTTCCAGCTTAAAGAAGGAAAATCACAAGTTGAGTCAAACGAATCATTATTTAAATAAAAAATTTAATGATCTCAAAAAGGAACTTTCAGTAATAAAGGAAAATCGAGATTTTCTCTTAAATGAAAATGAATCTCATAAAAAAGGAAATCTTGGAGACAAAAGAAAATAGAAATTCTTTACTAAATGAAAATGAATCTCTCAGAAAGGAAATTTTGAACATTACTACAAAGTTTTCAAAAGGATCGAAAACCTTGCAGCATATACTTTCCATTCATATTCCATATTATGATAAGTCGGGACTAGGGTTTTATAAGGAAAGTGATTCATTAATTGATTTTCCTAAAGTCAAAGAGAGGATTAGAAAGAGACCTCCTCAACAGCCTATAGAAATCATTTCAAAAGACTTTTACAAAACCTATTGGTCGGGATCATCTCAAATGCTCTAATCGTGGAGAAAAAGAACATTTTGAAAATAAATGTCCTAAAGTCTGGAGACCTGTTCAGAAGAAATGTGTAAACAAAGCATATACTAACACCGAAGGACCCAAGAAAATCTGGGTACCAAAAAGGAAGTGAATTTGCATGTTGTCTACAAGTAAGTTTCAAGAGCAAGAAAAAATGGTATTTGGACAGCGGATGTTCGAGACACATGACTGGAGACTCAAGAATGTTTGTTGTTTTAGAAAAGGTTAAAGGAGGGACAGTCTCTTTTGGAAGAAACACTAAGGGAAACATTGTTGGTCGGGATCATCTCAAATGCTCTAACTGTGGAGAAAAAGAACATTTTGAAAATAAATGAAAGTTGGTAGTTTAATCAAGAAAATCAACAATGTATCTTGTCTACGGTTTTCAAGAGCAAGAAGAAATGGTATTTGGACAAAGGGATGTTTGAACTATAATCTTCGAGAAAAGGTTAAAGGAGGGACAACATGTGATGTTGGATTCGGGATTAAATCATCAAGTATCTTTGAAAATTTATCTTCGAGCATCAGCCAACTATGTAATTTGGATTCGAGCAATGATTCTTCTCAATGATTCTTCTCAATCATTCACTGACGAAGACATGGGAATATCTATCTTCTGGATATAAATGAAGATACGCCAAATGTCTAATTTCAGTCCATAACGAGGTAAATCTCTGGCATCGAAAGATTGGACATGTCAGCATGAATCAAATCTCCAAGCTACACAGTAAAAAGCTTGTTCGTGGCTTGCCTTCATTAACCTATAAAAAGATAGATCTTTGTTCCGCATGCACCTTGGGAAAACAGGTTAGAAATTCTTTTAAATCTTCGAAACAAGTTTCTACTAAACGTGTACTGCAGTTGCTTCATATGGATCTGTTTGGCCCAACTAGAACTCAAAGCATTGGAGGTAAGAAATACTATCTTATAATTATAAATGACTACTCTCATTTTACATGGGTGTTCTTTCTTGCCAATAAAAGTGAAACTTTTTCTTGCTTTTCGATATTTGCAAAAAAAGTTCAAAATGAGAAAGGTTATTCTATTTCTAACATTAAAACGGATCATGGAGGAGAGTTTGAAAATCGAACTTTGCGAGACTTTTGTAATGAAAATGGTATTCAAATACGTTCTCCTCTCCCTACACTCCGAACAAAATAGAGTTGTAGAAAGAAAGAACAGATATTTGCAAGAAATGGCTAGAACTCTACTTATAGAAAGTCAGGTGGCAACTCATTTATGGGCAGAAGCAGTTTCCACGTCTTGTCATATCATTAACAGAGTCTTTCTGAGACCAATTCTTGAGAAAACTCCTTATGAGATTTTCAAAGGAAGAAAACCAACTGTTTCCTACTTCAAAATTTTTGATTGTAAATGTTTTATTCTTAAAAATGCTAACAATCTTCCAAGTTTGAGGGGAGATCAGATGAAAGTATATTTTTGGGTTATTCAGCGACCAGTAAAGCATACCGAGTGTTCAATAAGAACACTAAGATAGTGGAAGAATCAATGAATGTGAAGTTCCTAGAGTAAGATTCCTCTAACAAGAGCAGAACAGAAATTGAAGATCCAGAACAAACGATTGTTCCTGAGAATTCAACTCTCAACAAAGAAGCTGACTCATCACAAAAAATCAACTCTAAGGAAACTCATGAACAAAGATTCACTCAGCTAGATACTACTCAGTTACCAGAAGATATCGATGACAACGTGGTGCGGAGCAAAAATTGGAAGCATAAGTCTAGTCATCCTCAAGAGCTTGTTATTGGAAATATCAGTGAAGGAATTCGAACCAGATCTAAAAACAGAAAGGAAACAAGCATTGTGGCACTAATCTCTGAGATTGAACCAAAAAGAATAGACGAAACACTTACCAATGAAAGCTGGATAGAAGCAATGCAAGAAGAACTCCAGCAATTTAAAAGGAATGATGTATGGGAATTGGTTCCCAAACCCAAAGGAAGAACCATCATTGGTACCAAGTGGGTATTCGGGAATAAAGTAAATGAACTTGGTAAAGTGACCAGAAACAAAGCAAGACTTGTAGCCAAAGGCTACTCACAGTCAGAAGGAATAGACTATGATGAAACTTATGCACCAGTAGCAAGATTGGAAGCTATCAGACTATTACTTTCCTATGCTTGCTACCAGAACTTCAAACTATTTCAGATGGATGTAAAGAGCGCCTTTCTAAATGGGTTTATCAAAGAAGAAGTCTATGTGGAACAACCTCCTGGGTTTGGGGAGTCAAAAAAGCCAGATCATGTTTACTGGGCGAAAAAGGCTCGTATGGACTGAAACAAGTGTCTCGAGCCTAGTATGAACGTCTCGCAAGTTCTTATTGGACAACAAATTCAAGAAAGGTATGGTTGATACAACTTTATTTATCAAGAAGGAAGGTAAGGATATTCTTCTAATACAAATCTATGTAGATGATATTATCTTTGGTTCTTCTAATGAACGATTGTGCAAGAACTTTTCAAAGTCTATGCAGGAGGAATTTGAGATGAGTATGATGGGATAACTCACATTCTTCCTAGGACTTCAGATCAACCAATGAAAACATGGAACGTTCATCCATTAAGAAAAATATACCAAAGATCTATAAAGAAATTCGGAATGGAGAACTGCAAGAAGACTGAAACTCCAATATCAACATCCATCAAACTTGATCAGGATGAATCAGGAAAGAAAGTTGACCAAAAATCTTATAGAAGTATGATTGGGTCTCTTCTCTATCTTACTGCATCTAGACCAGATATTATATACAGTGTGTGTCTATGTGCTCGGTTTTAAGCAGATCCTAGAGAATCTCATCTTACAGCAGTAAAGCGGATTATTAAGTACATAGCCACTTATCCACTTCTGGGTCTGTGGTATCCTAAAGGAACAGACTTTATTCTACTTGGCTACTTAGATACTGACTTAGCAGGATGCAAAGTAGACAGAAATAGCACATCTGGAACATGTCAATTACTAAGACAGATGCTGGTGTCATGGTCTTCTAAAAAGTAGAACACTGTGACTCTATCAACTGTAGAAGCAGAATATGTTGCTCTTGGAAGCTGTTGCTCACGGATTTTATGGATAAAACAGCAACTACTGGATTATGGAAAGGAAGAAGCTTGCACTGAAATAAGGTGTAATAATACAAGTGCAATAAATCTCACCAAAAATCCAATTCTACATTCCAGGGCAAAACACATTGAGATCAGGCATCATTTCATTAGAGATCATGTACAAAATGGGGATGTATTTGTGGAATTTATTGATTCAAAAAATCAATTAGCAGACATCTTCACAAAGCCGCTGGACAAAGGTACATTTGATTCAATATGCAGTAGATTAAATATCATTAATCCTTTTGTATAAAAATTCTTCAAGACAGGATATAATCTAGAAGAAGCATTTGGACCAATCTTCTAGGTAACTCCGAGAAGAAACTGATGGTATGATTTTGGTGCTTAAATTATTGTCTTGATAAATTATTATTAGCAAAATAATTGATGTGCATAATTTCATATATGCCTAAATTATCTACATTTATTTTCCTTTTTAATAATATTCGAAAAATTGCTATTTTGAGATAAAAGTCGCGTCTTTTCATCTTCAAAGAGTCTATAACTCCCAAAAGCACAATCTTTTCACGACAAGTCTTGAAAAACTTCTTCCCGTAAAACCTAAAGAACCAATTTTTCTCTCTAAATCAAACCCTCTCCGAACAATGGCTTCGAGATCCTCCATGTCTAGATCGAGGTCTGTATCCCTATCTCGCAAAAGAAGATCCCACAAGATTGTTGGCAGAGGACCAAGGAGCATAGAGGGAGGACATACGCATTTTGATCTGACACAAACTTCTGATGATTCTAAAGGACAAATTCAAAATGCATCGATTCAAAGGGATGCAACTGAAAATCTGGAGCTTCAGAGAAATTCTTCATCAAATTCTAAACGGAGAAATCTATCTAGAAAAGGTACGTCTGGATTAATCCTGCCTCAACTAGAAAACCCTCATTCTGTTATGAGAATGTATTAACGCTTAGTGCGAAATAATGCTCCTGAGGAGATGAAACTTTTTCTATTGAGAGAAAAAGGGTATGTGAATGAACTTCGTCCAGTTCGGGCTATGCAAACTACGTAATCACCTTCTAGACGAAGTGCACAAGGAAGTGAAGTGAGTCGAAATAGGGAAAATGCTCGATAGAGAAGGAAGATGATGAAAGACTTTATAGAAATTTTGAAATTAGAATGGGAATTGCAGCGGTGGTTAGGAATACCACTTTGGGAAACTATTCCGGTCGAAAGAACATAAGAATTTCTATAATAGATTGCTTTGGAACGTGAAGTGATGAATCACGGGATCGTGGATTTTGATTCTTGGAAGTTGCTGATGTGAATCTACGAGAACATTTTGAAATGCTGCAGATGGACCAATTTTTGCAATCGACTCGCTGTTGTTTATCTACAACTAACATCATACTTTTATTTCAATTTGACATTTCTGTCTCCAAATAAAATGCATTTCAGTGTGTACGATAGATTTTATGATGTGAGTACATATGTTCTAGCTGATATAATGAAAGTTGAAAGGGGACATTTCTTGCCAATAGAAGTGACCTACGAGACTGTCTGTAAGTATCTTACAAAGTCTGTTAGGCCTATTATTACCTATCCTTTCTTAACTTCAGCAAGAACTATTCTGCATAAAATCATCATAAGCTGTATTCGTCCCAAGGCTTCATAAAAAACTGATGTGTTAATATTTGAGGCCAAACTAATGTGGGCAATTGAGAAGGGAGTTCTATTCTCGCTTCCTCACACTTTGTTCTTTTACACATGTATCGAACAATCTCGAAAGATAAAGGGCGGTTGCCTTATGGAGCTCGGTGACCAGAATCTTTGAATATCACAAGATTGATATACCGGGCAGACTCTGCTCTATAGAGCTTCCAACTATGGTCATAGATCTTAAAATGATAAACAAGATGAGACTAAGGGATGTTGCAGAGACATGGAGAAGAAAAGAGAAGGAATTAGCAAAGGCATTAACAAAGTGGAAGGGAAAAGAGATGGCTGCTACAAAACCTAGTTCAAAGAAGAGTAGACAACTGTTACTACAAGATGAAGATGATGAAGAGGAGACGATTTCTAAAATTCTGGTGAAAATGGGTCAAACTGTACATAGAACGACACAACCAGAACTAGAACTGCCTCCACCAATAGTGACAGAAGAAACTCTTCCTAGTACAACACCTCAACCAGATGAGCATATAGAAATGTTAGATCCAGATGAAATTGAGTCTGATAAAAGTGGACCAGAAGAAAAGAAATCGAAGAATAAGATATTCGAACAAATGATGGTGCTATTCCTGATGCTGAAGAGGATAGAAATCCATTGGGATAGCAAGGGTAGACAGAAGCATTAACTCAGGGGGAGCCTATGCATCAAACTGGTGGGGAAGATATCCCTGCAACTTCATTTGATCGTGCCGATTATCAGAAGATATTGGCTTTACTTTTGGAAATAAAATATCGCCAAGTTGCTATGGAAAGCTCTCTCAATTCCAGACTAGCGACTCTCGAGGACACAGTTCATCAATGTCTCAATAGGATTGAAGCATCTGCCACGGATATGGAAGATTTCACCCTTGTTCGGACCCCCAAGAAAAATCTTCTTAAAATTCATCTTCTGGTTTTACATCATTTGAATATTGTCTTTTTTTGATTGTGACAAAAAGGGAGTAAGACCTAAGACCGGATTAGACCTGGATGTTTGCTGAAATTTGCAGATGATTTTGAACCTGACTATGTTTGGATGTTTGCTGAAATTTGCAGATTATTGCTTGTGCTCGTAAACTGAATCATTGTTTTGCTGCTTAATCTATTTTAGCCAATGCGGTGATCAACATAGATGAATGAACTATCTGATGTGAGCATCATTACTCCTGTTATATTTGGAAGTATGTGCTGCTAATCATATTTTGCAGGGGACAACAAGCAATAAGCATAAAAAGTTTTGTCACCACTAAAAAGGGGGAGATTGTTGAAAGCTCCTAGTTTTGATGTTAACAAATCATTTTATGTAAGTATTTATACAAATCTTCAGAAGGAATAAGCTATGGGATGGTGTATGTTTTTGAGTTTGCTATTGGCAGAAGGAAAACATATAGTGTTTTTGAGTCTGACCGTACCAGACGGAAATCTTAAGCAGATTCAGAACTTGAGTCAGTCAGACTCGGAATAAAACTTCTTCAGGAATTGATCACCAACGGTCAAGTATTTCACTTACCTTGTTTACATTGATTATGTTATATTAATTTAATTGCATGATCAATTAAAGGACAACTTCCAAAGAAGAATTGAGTATTTATGGAAGCCCGGATTCGATTGTATGGGCGAGCGGGAATCTAAGGGGATCTGATCTACTTCCAACGGTCAAATAGACTTACCTTATAAAGTCTGTCCTAGAAAAGGAAGACTAAACTCTCAAGGGAAGAGCCAACGGTCGAGTGTGGCTTGGAGAGTATATAAGGATAGGATGAGACCTAAGAGATAGATAGGATAAACATATTCCAAAGTGCAATTCTATTCTTCAGTTGTCTAAAGTGCGAAATTGAGATATCTTGGTGAATTACCAGAAAGAGTGATTTAGTGAGAATTGTCATCACCGAGTGTTAACACTCAAGAGCGTGTAATCATCTTTGATCCTATAGTGGAATCCAGCCTATTGGCTGATCACTTGAAGAGTGGACGTAGGCTTGTCTAAAGCCGAACCACTATAATCTGTGTTTGCAATCCTCTTCACTCTCTCTATTTAATTTCAGTTTATAAATTGCTTAAAGTTTTGTTTGAATCGTGCGTAAAATTCCTCTACACCTATTCACCCCCCCCTCTAGATGTTAATACTAGTTCTAACAGATTCAACTTGGAGATTTTTTTGACTTACCGGTGAAGTAAAGGAGATTATAAATAGCTTCCCCATTATTCTTTAAGCTATGACTTGGAAAAGAAGACAAAAAAAAAAAAATTGGACCAGAATTGTCACTCAAGGTAAATTTGGTTCTTTTTACTTTGGGATTAGGCCTTTTAAATAAGTTCATGGATAATTTTTAGGCATGGTCATAATTGGTGTAGAGATATAAAACAAGCAAGATGTGAGATTGAGTGTATATGTAAAAATAGGAAAGTTTATTAATTTATCATATACATGGAAGATTTAATGAACCAGTTGTAAAACGTGACGTGGGTTGATTTAATTGGCGTCGCGGCCCTATAAATAGTAGCTAATGCCCACTGAATTATGTGCGAGCGCGAGAGTAATACAAGACAATCTCAAATACATTACGACTATGGACAAAACTCAGAAGAAGGCTGCTCCCAAAAATTGCTCTCGTGGTTTTAAGATCACCGGCCGGGGCAAAGATGCCGGCACATCGGCTTCTCGTGCTCTTAAGCCATACGAAGAGAAGGTGGAATTGGAGAAGAAAATAAGGGCTGAAAGAAAGCGCGGGGTCGAACTCCAGCGAGAGGTGGAGAAATGCTCGGCCAATGGCTGGTGGGAGGTGCCTATCGAGCAACTCTCCTTGGAGGAGCTGAAAAATCAAAAGAAAAGGTTCGAAGAATTGAGGGATGTGTTGGCCAAAGCCATCGGAGACCGAGCGACTGATTCTCGTGGCAACAATTCCGATGATCCTCCTAAGACTGATGATTCTTAGGAATGTTTAATGTCTTTGAAATAACGTGGTTTGATATTGTGATAAGTGTGCTAATGTCGCTTATAATGTTGAAATAAAGCATGCTGTTTGATTATATGTTCTTCAGGAAAATTGTTTGAAAAGTCTTGAATCTATTATATTTTTGTCAATTCAGTTCTATATATTTTCACTTCTTGCTGATTGAGTTTATCCAGCCAATTTTGGCTGGAAATTGCTGAAGTGGACGCCGGCGATGTCATAATTTTTAATAATATTTTATTTTTGTGTGAAAATTTTATTGTTTTTTCTAATTTTTTGTTCTCTTTGTTTTTTTTTTTTCCTTTCTTTCCTTTTTTCTTGTCCTTCTCCCTTTTGCCTGTGGCAATTGCTTGCCACAGGCGAGGCCCGGCCGGGTGAGGGTGAGCCCCGGGCGAGGGGAGAAATCCTCAGTGCCATTCTCTTTCCAGTTTTGTCGCCCTTTTCCATTAAGGTTTCCTGTCTTTTGTCCATCTCTGAGGATTTTTTTTTCTCTTTTCTGTCATCGGCCCTTATGCCCAAAAATTAAACCAGAAGAAAGAGAAAGAAAAAGGCGATAAGAAAAACAAAGCATCCGCTTTCGTGAAACGCATCGTCTTCGCTCTGATCTCCGTTGCCAAAGCCAAGTCCACGGCCATCAAGAGTAAGACCGGTGTGGCGAATGGCTGCCTCACGGTCTTCTCGCTGATGCACGGCCAAAAGGTCCTGTTCGGCTCCATCTCCAAGAAGATCCATGGCCTCCTTGGCCACGGCGACCAAGATATCAACGGCAAGGACTCCCTCACCAGATCTGGTGAGGCCACCTTGGCCTCGCTTGGCCTCACTTGGGCAAGGGCTCCCCTCGCTAGGGCTTGGCTGTTGATAGCCGCCACCAGCAAATGGAAGAAGAAGAAAGAAAAGAAAAAAAAAGAAAAAAATTAAAAAATCAAAAATTTAAAAAAATCAAAAAGTATTAAAATATTATTATATTTTACCAATATCAGCATTGACAATCCTATATGGCATCACCGCCGTTCATGTCAACGAATTCCAGTCAAAATTGATTGAATGGATTCAATTGGTAAGAAATGAAAATATTTATGACAAAATTGACAAAATCGAAAGGTTTATGACCAAATTGGTAAAATGGCAATATGTTTATGACTTTTTAAATAATTTACCATACATTCTTCTTGCACATCCACTTTTAAGGAAACCTGATTGGTAAAATATGTATATATCATAAATTTGGTAAGTTAAATCACTCAAATATGGTAGGTTTTGCACTCTAGGTGCTTATCATTTAATTTACTAGAAATGGCTGGGGTCCTATATGACTTTTGGCAGCAATAGGATTAATTATGTGCCTCCTTAGAAAAATGTCTTTTTAAGGACATCAACTTACCATGTTAAACTACCTCCAGTTCAAGTAATTTGAATGTGCTTGCTCATGCATTATTGAAATTAATGTTCAGACAGCTAATGTGTCCTATATATTCCAAAGTGGCTCAAAGCACTTCTTATCTTAAAGCATTAGAAATACTGACCAAGGACACATTAAAGTAGACTTTATGATAGCCCACTTGGGTTAACTCAGGCCTAATTATTAATAAAACCTAATATTTTTAAATTATTGGGAATTATGGTCGAGAACTCTTAGCCTGATTTCTAGCTCGACCCGCCCATTGATCCGGCCTATACAAAACTAGAGAAGCCTGTAAAAAATAGATTTTATTAATGTGAAGAACTCTTAGGGAAAAAAATAGACTTTATTGATAGATAATGACACGGCAAATATCTGAAATTTTGTTTGTTTTACAATCGAATATCTAAACTTTTATTTTTGCTCAGTCAAATGC
This sequence comes from Angophora floribunda, assembly GCA_014182895.1. Lineage (NCBI taxonomy): Eukaryota > Viridiplantae > Streptophyta > Magnoliopsida > Myrtales > Myrtaceae > Angophora > Angophora floribunda. The sequence continues at coordinate 24,777,377 of CM024712.1, forward strand.
CTCAACTTTTCAAAAATGGCTTAATGTGAAATTTCTGTTAAACAAATTGTCATGTCATAAGATTTTGTTGACGTAACTCACTTACTTGTAAAAGTTAAGCACAATTGGTAATGTGGGTCGCTTACTTAGCAAAAGTCATGTCATCTTTATTCAAGTGTTTGGCAATGAGAGAGGAAAATTGTCTTAAAAATCCTAAATCTTTTTATTTGTACCAATTCAAATATAAATCCGTTAATTTTACCAATAGATTCCTAAATCTTTTTATATTTTGCCAATTAAGTTCATTCTAACTTTGGGCGGAAGTCACTGATAAGGATACCCGCTGTCCTAAATGACGAAATAAATGTTGGCATGAATAATTTTTAATAATATTATAAAATTTTTTATTCTATTTTCTTTTACTGTGGTTGGCAAGTGTAGTTAGGCCTTCACTAACCACTGGGTGAGGGTCGTTGGGCCTCGCTTGCAGCTGTGACCCTCGCCCAAAAGGCCATTGCAACTGTGAGCGAGGTATCATCTAGAAGGCCATCGTGGCCGCAAGCAAGGTTGAGTGAGGGCCATGACCCTCATTGAGGGCAATACACGATGCTAGCCCTCAGCTAGTTCATACAGTTCAGAACTTTTCCTTACCAAGAATCTAGTTTTGCCCCCCAGAATTGGACGTATACTGCTGGGATTGAACTTCTTTTGAGGTGGTTACAAAGTAGACGGTTTTACTGAGCCTAGGCATGGAAAATACTTGAGAATTTCTAGCTTTCTTGTGATTTATCGGGTTTCAAAAGAGGCCATGATCGCTATTGTTGTCACATGAATTGAATCCGTCATGATACTCCTAGATGTCATAGTCGCTGATCATTCCTTTACCGGAAGAAAGGTTATAAGTGCTTGACTATAAAATCTTTAGTCACAGGATCCCTAAATGCTCTTTTGCAAGTTTCATGGTGCCTTAAAGGTGTGTTTGGAAACATTTCTATTTCTAAGAACAATATTTTTCGAGAAATAATTTTTTTCTATTTCTACTTTATGGAACAATTTTTGAATAAAGTAGCGAATTTGGTAATTGCACAAATTTTCTATTCTCGGTATAGAAAAAAAATAAGAATGTGTTTAGTACCGACTAAAATTTTTGTATTCCATTTTTTTTCCATGGCAATGATGGGTAGCACCGGCAGCAGGTGGCGGTGGTAGGCGGCTAGCAACGGGCGGCTTGCGACAGGCAATGGCCAGCGACAATCACAAGTAGCAGCGATCTAAGAAATAACTTTCTAGAAATTATTCCCAGGACAATAAGTTGCTTTTTTTTACTTCTCGTTTCTATTACAAATCTATTTCCTAGAACGACTTTCTAGTTCCGGGAATAAAAACACTAGTGGACGTTACCAAACAGATTTATATTCTTTTTTTATTCTGAAAAACAAAAGAACAGAAAAATGAAAAATAGGATCACCTAAGTAATCAATGTGGAACTTCATGATACCTGAAATCAAAATCTGCTTGTTCTGCAATCTAAGATTTGCAGTATCATTTAACAAACATTGTAAAATGGCTTCTCATATAGAGTAATGTATACTCATTTTGATTGTATTATCTCTTTCTAACTTGGTGTGCCAAACTCTTTTGCTTGATCTTCAACAAAGCACCAAGTTCGAACTTAAAGCGATATGGCCTTGAATATTTACCTGAATAAGCTGCTGCTATCCTGGGTTGGCATTTCAAAAGACATCATGCCTGCACTTTGTTGGAAGCTTCTGAAGAGATGCTCCATCGTGAATTTGTGTACTGGTTAATTCATTTGATAGGGGTCAATTAGTTGCTATTCTTAGGCCACACCTCCTGGACCTACCCCAAAATGTTCGTCTCAATGAGAAATTGGATGGTGGCGGGAGCTCTGCTTGTGCCGGATTTGCTCTTAAAATCGGAGTCTATAATGCTTGACGAGTATCTGCATTGATTTCTGCATATGCTCTATACAACAGTCAGATTTATGGTCAGTCTCGGGAAAGGCATATCGAACTTCTTATCAGTAAGTCAAAGCCCTTCACGAGCCTTGCTGAGGCCTCGTCCTCTTCATCCATTAAAGACCTTGAAAGACCTGATAATCACTACAACAGAAAACGCGAGGTCTTACTAGCTCTCGGTAATTTCAACTTCAAGAATCATGGCAATACTTTCAGAAACAGTGACAGGAGAGGGGTACCGAAAAGACCAGCTAACTCCAGTTATAGTGCATTGCCTAGTACAAATTGTAGCAATACCAATGATTCCAACACGGCTACATCACCAGCCGTCTTGTGCTCTTCCACCTCTACACTCACAAGGGATAATTCTGGAGGGCGTTGGGGCATCGGCACGGCCTCCGTGGCCTACAAGCTATTGTTGCTCTGACACCTAATGTGTCTGCATCTGCATTGGCAATTCACCATGAAGGCAAGGACGAGGTAATAGATCGATTCGCCAAAATGGAACTTATCTTGGAGGTTTTAATACATGCAAAGAGATCGTGCAACTTCAAGAAGCCAATTAGTACTCTGCATTCGGGCTATTAGTCGCTTGCTTATGGGGCATCTTGAAGATGGTCGATTGCATCTTTGCAGATGGATATTTTTGTTTCTCGTTTGTTAACCTGATCGCCACCGCACTTACTTGCATTCGTGTAACAAAGGTTTCCATTTTTCTCCAACTTTTGCCTCTCATATCTCATCCTATTTGAAGATGGCATTCTGGATACTTTGTTGCCACTGTGCTTCTAGTTATCATGTAATCAGATTTTGGCATCTCGCTTATTTCTGTATCTTTCATATCTCATCCTCCTCAAAGCTGCCTTTCTCAGTACTTCCATCCGCTACTTGCCAGCGTCTAAACGGTGATCAGTGAACTAATTAAGATTTTGCTGAAGGAGTTCCATGCCTCATTCCACTTGTGGCAACTCAGCATTTTATTATAAAAACATTGAACAAGCTTGTTTTGAGGGAGAATATTATCCAAAAAGTCCTAAATCTATTACATTTTTGTCAATTAAATACTAAATCTTTTAATTTTTACTAATTGAGTGTTAAACATTTTCACATTTTGTCAATTAAGTCCATTCGGCCAATTTGTTTTGGAAATTGTTGAGAGGGTCGGCTGATGATCCTTGCTGGCCAAAGCTCAAAAAACCTATAAAAAAAAAGAAAGGCAAAAAAAAAGTATAAAAAATCATAAATATTCAAAATATTATGAAAATATAATTAAAAAAGTGCCACGTCAATATTAGCCATCCATGTTAGCAATTTCCAACCAGAATTAGCCGGATGGACTCAATTAGCAAGAAATGAAAATGTTTAGAATTCAAAATTAAAAAATTTATAACTGAATTAACAAAAGTACAATAGGTTTAGGATTTTTGGACAATTTTCCCCATTTTGAGGTGTTGATGTGTTGTGGGCATTGGGCAGTTTTATTCAACTCATGTCTAAACAAGCAAATGACTAAGCTTGCATGATGAGAAGGGGGGATTTATAGGTTCACCTAGGAAGGAGACTATTCAAGGAATGAAAATCTCAATAGTAGAATTTTGATGTTTAGTCAGAACTATTATACTGAAATTGGATCTTACAAAAATAAATATTTTCATTTTTATAGCTATGATTTTTAACTTTGTAGCAGTGAACTTTCAAAATGGCGACTCACCCAGTTATAAATTCATTAAATAAGGTCAAGTGGCGTGGCGTGGCGTGATATGTGTTATATATTTTGTGAAGGATTAATATCATTAAAAATTTCAAATTAGTACCCATAACGCATTTACCCAATTTAAGGGAAAATTACTTGACCAACCTTACACCTATCATATGGATACCAATTTAGTTCTAAATTTTTCAATTTACTTAATTTAATCCTAAACCCTTGTATGAAATTCCAATATAGTCATTCCTGTCAAATTTCGTTGGAAATTGCTAATGCGCAATTTAGTCATTGTTAACTGCTCTACGTGGAATGATATTACATTAATGATTTCTAGCAAAAATTGATTAGAAGGATTATATTGAAATTCTGTATAGAGATTTAGAACTAAATTAATAAAATCGAGAAATTTATAATTAAAGTGACATCCGTACAATAGATTTAAAATTGATTGAATAATTTTCTCACTAATTTTCATTTTACGAAAAATCCCAAATTAATATCTTTGGCATATTGAACCCAAAATCTATTTGTCATCAATTTGAGATTTGATGTAGAGGGTGGATTTGGATCACTGGTATTGTTTTGAGAATTTCTGTAAGATTGAACTAGTTTGGGATTTCTTTTAGATGAAAATTTATTTGGAGTCAAATGAGTCACAGATCATTAGTTTGAAATTTTTATGTAATCTTTTTGCGAATGTGGCCAAGCTTCCATTCACATATTTGATGGTTAATAGGGAAAATGCCATAAAAAAGAGTCCAAACTATGGCCATTATAATACATTTGCTCTATTTTTTTTGGCTAAATCTAAAAATATATTCATTATGATATATTTACCATAAACTTTTTTTTGACTTGAAAAATCCAAAAATTGTATTCATGTGATAGATTTACCCTACGTTAAGGTTTCATTATATGATTTTTCAAATAAAACAATGTCGTCATTATTTCATTTAAGTCATGTGAATGCCATGTCAACACTATTTACATTGTAGCGTTCATGTAGGTAGATGTTTAACGGATCTTATTGACAAATCTTTGATAGAGAATAAATATGTTATAGATATATAAATTTGTGGTTTTGACTATCATAATTTTTTTTTTGAGATAAATGTATTATAATACATATAATTTAAGGTTTTTAGTGGCTTTTCCCATCTTAATAATCTATTGGTCCAATTGAAAACTATGATTACTCATTATGCAGGCATGTCGAAAAATAATATTATTGTGTTTTTTTTTCCTTTTACAAAAAAACAAAACATTCTTTTGGCCGAATAAATAATTTCCCTTTTTTCTGCGAAACCCGTTCAGAACTCCAGCCGATGCAAACCCCAAATTGCCCGGGTGCCACCATCGCCTTTCCTTCTCTTAGCGTGAGACCTTCATCCCAATTTTGATTCGGCGTTCAACTACGGTTCGATAGGCGCCAAAAGAGTCCAGTCTTTCCGGTTTCGAAGGCAAGCTTCCGACGCTCATCACTTGTTTTGGACGCGAACTGTTGAGGTTAAATTGACAGATGCGGAGCAGCTCCGTTCATGGCAAGGCACCAAACAACTGATTCCACATGGGTTGTATCATCTCTGGAAGAAGTGTCGGATTAGTGATGAGTGTCAAGTTCTCGATTTTGAGAGATGGGTCTCGAGCGAAGTGGGTTGGCGATTTTTGTTTTGTTAAAAAGAACTGTTCTTCATTGATTTTTGTAGTGTTGAGAGCTTGAACATGGAGGCGAGTCCAGCCGGCGAAGAACCCACTTCGCGGGAAGAACGGTGCAACATCAATTTGATGCCCTCCGAGTTGATCCTCAAGTTTCGGAAAGAAATTCAGGGACTCCGAGTCGGTGTTAATCTGGAGGTGTCTCTTCTGATGTTTCTGAATTTTGTTTGCGTTTGTGTTGCCACGTATTTGAAGTTTGTCCTCTGGGAAGTATGATTGGCCTGGATAAATGAAAAAGGGTGATCGAGTGGCATAAGTTTGTTGAGAGAGCTCTGGATAGATGAAGCAAACCATTTTTGCCAAAGGCTTGGAAGGAATGAGTGAAATGTTCCGTTTTGAGGTCATTTGGATATGGTATCTGAAGCTTTTGTCATTTTAAATTGTGAATTTCTTGTTCGTTCTAAATTTGGTTATTATGTTGCTGACGTGGATTAATGGTGTGCATATTAGATGTGGTTCCTGTCTAATTTGATACGGCATACCTGTTCTTTGGTCTTGAAGACAAGTGCCGGATATTTCAATGTGTGGGTGGCACAACTTCACTGTTTAATCAATGTCAGAGATTGTGGCATTGGCTGCTAATCTAGTAACTACTTTTCTAACATGCATGTTTGAGGGAATTTAAAAAGTTGAAAGATTTTTAGTGATGCTTATATCTAGTTTAAGTTTTTAGATAGAGAAGTTGACATGCAACTTTGTGAGTTATACATACTTGAGGTCTTCTCATTTGCTTCCACGTGAAGAAGTCCATTTTAGGGCTCTGTGTTTAGTGAATATGTCTTTCCACATATAAGGGAGAATCTGGAGAGTGTTAAACTATTCAGATATTAATCCATGCTTTCATGGGTTTTAAATGAGGTTTCTTTACAGTTATCATGAATGTAGAAGTTGAGTAGATTAACAGGAGCACTTTTATGAGTTTTCTTTTCATGATCTCCATGAATTTCAATCTCACTTGGCTGAGCATGTTAATCAGACTTGTGTAAGATCTGTCACACGGGATGTTACAGCCTGACAGTCATTCACATAGATTCCCGTCAACATATGCTAATCATATAATTTCCGTGAATCCATTGGGCTAATCATATAATTTCTGTGAATCCATTGGTTGGATTGGCTGGGCTTTGTCTTCACTACTTTTTCTTATTGACCTAATACAGCTTCTGTCAGTAATAGCCACATGATGAAGTACATGGGCATGGACTTTTTTTTTCTTGTTGCCTCTTCTGTTTTTATAAGCTTTGACTGCCATGTTAGTTCATTGGATATATTGATTTCTGTATCCTCGTTCACCATCCTTCAGCTTGAGCGGAACAACTGAGAATGTATGTGTTCAATGTTTCTGTATGTATTTATGACTCATTATGAATCATGGTTCTTGACAATTTGGGTCTGTCTTATGGTGCACCAAGGACTGACAATTGAGCAAAACTTTTGTTGGAGCCTCTAAGGCATGGTTTAACTCTGCTTGTCCAGTTAATGTGGAATATAGCCTCATTATGACATTATTGATTTGACATTTTGATTCAGTTTTACAATGCTCCAAGGAATGATTTTCAAGCTAAGCTCGTGTTCAAGCCTTTATCACCAGATCGTCGGTGGAAGTTTGTCTATGAGCCTATACATCAAGATGTGCGCATTCTCTCGAAAAAGATTCCTGTCACAAGATTCTTGAATCTCCAGGTTTGAGGCTTTTTTAATTTCACCTTTGTTTTGTGCTGGTGTGAAACTTCTATGGGTATTGAGCAACGATTGGTAATGCTTTTGGAGAGTCAGCTTGGTATTCTCTGAAAATTACAGGTTGGTGTAGGGCACAATTTTCAATTAAATGCAATTAATTGGCAATGGAAGCTCACCACATGTTTGGGTGGAGATGGTGTATCTCGAATTAGAAACAAGACCACTCTTGGACTTTGTCCAGGTGTAGATTTTCGATTTGGGTGGAGGGCTGATTACGTTCTTCCAGAAATCACAGGGAAAGTTTCTTCTCAATTCCACTATTTTGTTCTTCGAAGAAAGTAGATGAGCTATAACACCCAAAAAAGTTCTATACTATCACCTATTTGGTGTCATGAATTAAAATTCTGCTAGTACAAAGTATGATGATTCATAATATGCAGTGACTTACAGTGTGGGCCATGCACTTCTGTTATGTATGTCACTTTCTTTTATTAATTTTTCCTGCGATTCAAGTTGTGTGTTTTATTTAACAGGGGTCTTGGTACTGATAGGCCATTATTCAACATGAACTCTGGACAGTTGCAAGCATCGCTAGATAGAGTGGAAGCCATTCTAAACTATCCAGGTACTTTGTAGTGAACTTTGGTGAAGAGATGGTATGGTAATTGGTTGGATCCTTTGAACTGCATTGAAATGAAACTTACTGGCATCTAGTGTGCACAAGATGATGGTTTGACATGAAAATCTTGAACATAGCTTAATCAACAAATTGTATCGTTTATGAGAGTTCATGTTGGCCTCAGAAGTTGCTTATTCTCAGGTAGTAGGGTCTTGTATTTAATTTGTTCACATGCATGTGTGATTTGTTATTGACTTGCATTATTTATCATGCTTTTGAAACGATTTTTGTACCATTTAGTTACTTGATTGTGCAATTTTTGGGTTCTCAATTTTTTGAAAGTCATGAATTTTATCGCATTCTTTTGCCTGCAGATAGTAGATGGCACAGAGGAGAAGAGAGCAAGAGCGAGAGTGAGAGCATTTGCAATGACGAATGCCATGAATGAGCTCTTCTTCATAAAGATCAGGATCCCTATGTCGTCATCTCCTCTAGGTACTGTAAAGGTTGCAGCAAATCTACCGTAGTGATGAGGGTACAAGATGATAATGTATACTTGATCTATTTGCTTGCTTCTTTGAGCAAATCTTGGCAATTTTCTACAAAGCCTTCCCAGCATGTTTTTGCTTTCCTTTCTTTTGTCGATGGATCATCTAGCAATTTCAGATTTCTTTGAAAAGGATCACTCATATCCATCTGCCAGTACCTTAAGAAAAATAAAGAACGCCTATTAATGGAGAAGCAAAAATATGTTCCAAACTTTTATGAGAAGCATCGCTCCTTTCTTTTAATACCTTCATTAAAAGAAAAGAAAAAGATCCCTTTAAATGTAAATGTAAACTAAAGAGCACAAAAGAGGCTGGCAAACAACTAAGGTGAACTTTCACCTTAAACCAGTTAAGTTCTCTTTGCATAAGAAAAGTGTCTCCAGAAACATCTGGGGATACATGTCTTGGTGACCATTCGGTCATAGCCGTGATTAGGCTTTGTTTCATTCCAATATCGTTTATCAAAAATGGAATGTAGGCCCATTTGATTCAGTTTTGAGATATGTCTTTAGGAAAATGTTAATACCTTTATGTTAAATGAGTTTTCAGAAATGTTATAGTATTTGATAAATTGTAATTTTAAAGTGTCCTGGGAAATAACTTTCACTTCAATGCCGTTTTTTAAAAATTACATTTTTATAGGGTTTTACTATTTTTTTTTTAAGTCTCAAATTATTTTCAGTGGAGCTTAGCCATTGGCCAATCTCGCCTAAAATCGTGTGATCTCAAGTATCGTCTAGGTCATGGAACCTGAGTGACCTCAAGCGATGCCACTTGAGGTTGTGGGAACCCATTGCTTGGGTTGTGGGAACCTAGGCGGCTATGCCTTGGGTCGCATGACCCTTCAAGTGATGGTCGTCGGCCTTTGTGTAACTTTTCTATGCGAATTGGGAAAGATGAATAATGTAAACGTGATGGAATCCCAAAATGTTGAAAGTCCAAAGTAGGCGGGGGACCTATTTTAGACTTTCATCTTACATTTGGCAAATGGGGTCCCAAAAACACTTGCCAAATGCCTCATATTTTTCTCGGTCTTTTGAAAAAGCTGAACCACGGGCTAGAGTATGCTTTCACCAGTCTAAACAACTCAACATATGGTCTGTTCACAACTTCTATTATCAGTTCTTATGTGAAATGTATCCCCATCAACTCCGGAAAATTCTCTAGACATAACTTTACAATTTGAAAGATTCTGCAAAATGAAGCGTGAAGGACAATGCCTAAAGTTCATAGAAAAAAAAAAATTCCAAGTCACCACAACTAGGGATTTCCTTATCTAAGTCATTGGTGACTTGAGATTTTTTATGATGTGGAAATTAGTTTGAGATAAATATGATATGTGTGTATCAATTCAAAATCTTTTGTGATACAAAAATTACTTTGGGTAAATATAGCATGAGCATATCAATTGGGTATTTTTGGTGATATTAACCCAAATAAATAGTGTCAATTATGATCTTTTTCAATTTTAACGTTCAAAATTGGAAAACACATTGCAAAACTAATTTTTATTGATTTTTTTTGAAAATGAAAACTAGAAATTGGAAAACTTCCTTGTACGAAACATTTTGTAGGTTCTACACAAATTAGGCTCGTTTGGTAATATGCCAAATTTTCTATTCTTTTGTTACCAAAATAAATAAAAAATGCACATAAATCCATTTGGTAACGTCAGCTAGTGTTTTTATTTCTTGAAATAGAAAATTATTCTAGGGAACAAATTTGAAACATAAACAAGAAATGGAAAAAAGTAGTTTATTGTTTTTGAGAATAATTTCTTGAATAAGTTATTTTCTTTATTTTCTTTTATTCTTCTTCCTCTTCTAACCGGTCACCACCACTTATTGCTCGTTGACTGCCGGCACTAGCCAACCAGTCACCACCTCCGGTCGCTAGTTGCTGCTGCCGAAAGAAAAAGAAAGAAAAAGAAAGGAAAAAAAAGGAAAAATCTCAAAAAATAAAAGAAGTTTTAATTCACAAAAAAATTCATGGGTCGTACTAAATGCATTCTTATTCTTTTTCTATTATGGGAATATAAATTTTGTGTAGTTACCAAATGCATTCTTTTATTAAGAAATTGTTCAAGAGAATAGAAATAAAAAAAACTATTTCTAAAAAAAAATTATTCCCGAGAACAAAAATGTTATCAACACACCCTTATTCTTTTTCACACTCTCTCTCTCTATTTTTTTTTTTTTTTTAAATCATCAAAAACTGTAAATTACATCGGCTGTGATATATTTACTATAATTTTTTTACGATATAAAAAATCTCATATTTATACCTATGTGACGCATCTACCTTCTATTAAAGTTTTATTAATGAAAATTGCTAGAATTCTATCTAAATGGACGCTATAAAGAAAATAATGTTGATAGCCATTTTAACTAAAAAGTCATTTAACAGACAATGATGGAGGATTTTGAGATCTCTTATATCTTCTCTTTTGAGATGGACCTGCGGATGGAGCCAGAGTTCCAACTGTAGATTTAATAATTTTGAGATCTTCTCTATTAGGACATCGTGCCATTCCCTTGTCCTGACATAAAAATATTTTTTGGAAGTTCCTTTTTGTAGGGAAGTGTAAATTTGGGACACTTGCTACAAAAAGATACTAGTGTAATTTCCGATAGTTTTTTTTTTCTTTTCTTCCACCATCCCCTTGTTTTGCTAACAAAAAATTTTGGTAAATTTTTATTCAGTGCACTAGAAGATTATTACATAAGTATGTTTTATGGAATGACATATATACAATCGTATACATTATTGGACGACACATAAAATTTGTATTTTTAGCATGTAGGTTTATTTATGAACGAGTTTATGCTTCTATTTTGAGATCGTTTGTGTAAAAAAGACTTTTGCAGTGATAGTGTATATAATATAAATCCAACTTCAATGGGCTATGATGGCAGTGTAAAAATTTATTTTGTATGATGACGGTGTAAAATTTCCTTCACACAAGCAGATTTCGACAATGACACAATCATTTTTTACTTTTTGCATTTAACTTTATTCAATAAACATGTTTGTATTTCATTCTAAGACTGTATGTGTGAAACAAAAAATTATGATGATGATGTATGTTATCCATAAGCTTTTTGTTCCTTGTCGTTCGATCCACTTTCTAAACGACATGAAGTAATCATTCTCTTCATCTCCTTTTTCCATACTACTAAAATCTTCGAAACATATTTTGAGTTTGGATTGCGCTTATGTGTCCTCATAAAAGAGGCATATTGACAACTTTAGCTTTACCTTATAAAACGAGAACACCTTTAATTTTAATTAATTAAATTTTTATATACATTTAGCTTCATGTGGGTATCCTCAAAAAGCTTGATATCATGATTTTTTTCTAAGAAAAGAGTAATTAACGGAATATGGAATTTAAGAAAAATATAATTAACTAAATATGGAATTTATGTTGTCTTCGAAAAGTAAGGAAAATGAGGACACAATTTAGATGGAATGTTAATTAATAACATTAGCTCGTATCTTAAAAATAAAAATGGAACATTTTTCTTGTTTTCCGACTTAGAAGAGTAAATATTAGAATTAGCCCTTATTATTTTAGGTCTAAACTTTTTTGGACAAAAGAATATGAAATGAATGCCTCGATATTCCGGGTGGGTCTCGACTACAAGTCCTCTTAAAGGCATAAATGGCCTTTTGTGACTTAAAATTCTAGATATGATTGAAGAGTTAAATGAGCATAAAACACGGGCTCTCAGTTTTATTTATTTCTTGGAATCCCATGACTCTTATTGGCTCACAACAATGATAAGTAAAAAAAATCTCTATTTTGATAATTAAAATTAATTAAAAACTTAGATGTTCACAAAATTGCTCCCTTTCCAAATTCAATGGCTACTTTTGATAATCAGGATTAGAACTGGCAAAATGGATTCGTTAAACCTTTTTTTTTATTTCAAATGCAATAGGCTGGGTTAGAAATGGATCGTTTGAAAATTTGAAAACACGTCAAAAAATTTCAAAATATCAAAGCCCAACTAAATGTGAGTACTAGTGTTTATATATATATATTAAAGGTGTTAGTGGATTTAGAATAAATCCATTTTCAACCTATTCCAACCCAAAAAAGTAATTGGATGAAGAAAAAAAAAGAAACCCTGTATTCTTCAATAGAAAAAAAAATTCCTCTTTTCTTCGACCGAGGGAGAAAGGGCGAAGAGAACCGCCACTGACGATGCCCCTCCTTTGTTTGCGGTGTCATCCACCAACACCGATGGCATCGCCAGCAACTATGACAATTTCATTGGCGATAGTCTCACAACCAAAAACAACAGTTTCGAGCTCTCTTTATTGCGCTCGTGGATCTCTCTCTCCTCCAAATTTGACCATCATTCCTGGCCACCTTCTCCCTCGAGCGATGGTTAAGCCAGTAGCACGAGGCATTTCTCAACTGTGATTGTTCGCTAAGCCACATGTTTTGCATCGGACGTCGATGCTACGTAATTCAAACAAGAAGAACCAACCATTCGGGAATCGGTTGGGTACAAAGATGTGAAGGATCTATGGGGAAAGAACTAGCCAAAGTTCAAGCGGGAACCAAGAGGATAGCACAAGACGGTGGTGAGAAGTGGGGATTTGTTGGAGGAAGGGGGCAAGGACATCTGTTTGGCCTTCTTGTCTTTTATATATGTTTAACTTTTATTATTTTAAATTTGCTAAATGTAATTGAATTAAAAAAAGAAAGAAAGTGAGTTACGTGGATAGGTTTGGTTTGGATCTAGATTGGATTGGGTATGGACCATTGAAATTATTTAGAAAATAAATAGGCCTTACGAGTTAAAGGGATGAATTTGAGTTGAATTCATTTATGACTTACCCAAACCTAACCCATTCCATTCACTTGCCATCTCTAATCAAGATAAAAGCTGAGATAGGATTCTTCTGTGCCCATGGTGTAAAAGCCATTTTCTGCAAAAACCCTATCCCCCGCCTCTCCTCCTCCACAACGATAAAGATGAAACTCTCTCTCTCCTATAGCTCTCTAACTCATGTTTTTGGAAGCAATGAGATAGTCAAAGAACTATACTTTTCGAAATCGCGAATGTGAACAATCATACTTTCTCTTCGTTACTAGATTTGGAATTCTCTGACTGATTTATCTTGTCGATGTTGTTGTAGCCCGTTAAAGTTTTTTATCGTATCCAATTATGTGTCTTTAGAATGATAATAAGTTTAATGCTTAGGTTTTGATGTCGGTAGATGTCTTGAATAGTGCATTTTAGATTTTCTTTAGTAGTGTTTCGCCAGTTTGGGTTCCCACAACAAAAAATCTTTTACTAAACGGTGCGTTTCGCTTTTCATTAGAGGAGATATAAGTTTTGTAATGAATCCGGATAGATGATGTCAAATGCAAATGTGATTCCCAATCTGTATATTACAACACTAACAATTGATACAACTAACAACTCGATAACTGATACCTTTGGGGTTCAAACTACGCCGGAATCTAATCAACAACACAGCTTGCTACCACCCACAATTGTAGATTCTAATTATTTCATAATTTAATCAACGACACAGTTGATTTAGGCGAAGAGCTAGAATTTAATTAACAACAATACTTCTAAATAGAAAACACAACATTGGAATTTAATCAACGACATTAGGCTTGTAGCACAATATTGGAATCTAATCAACAATACTGCATTGAGAATAGATATTTGCGCGAATCTAATCAACGATGGGAATTTGGAAACTATAGATATGTTAAACTAAGACAAGATAAAGTAAAAGCACTTATCATATTGCCTTGGGGGGAGGGGGGGACACAATGTTGGAATTTAATCAACAATGTTGGGCTTGTAGCACAACATCGGAATCTAATTGACGATGCTACATCGAAAATAGATACTTGAAATCTGAAACTATAGTCATGTTAAACTAAGACATGATAAAGTACAAATGAAGTAAAGGCATTTGATGTGTTGTTTGGGGGAGGGGGTTCTTTGTTGAATGACTTGTGGTATTTTATAAGACAACCTGGTAATCGTTGAACAATTACCTCCTTCTTGGTGATCGCTCCTTGCTTTCCCACGTTCGTTATTCTCTCCTTAATTGCCTTAGTCATGCTTTGTCGCGCCCTATCTTATTGACAACGATTGCATGACATGGTCCATGGGTGATAATTGCTTCTTTTCAATTTTTGCATCGCATTTTGCACATCAAGGGTACGTTTGGTAACATTTCTACTTCTGGGAACAATTTCTTTTGAGAAATAGTTCTTTTCTATTTCTACTCCATGAAATAATTTTTAAGTAAAATATGGCATTTGATAACTACAAAAATTTCTTATTCTTGGAATAGAAAATGAATAGAAATGCGTTTGGAATCGATAAAATTCGTTTATTTCTTTCTTCCCCGATAGTGGCAGAGATCGGCGAGCAAAAGGCAATATGAAAAGTTGCCACCACTAGTCGCCGGCGTCGGCCGATGCCGGCTGTCGACCCTCGTCGCCGGTCGGCCGTTGACCCCCATCGCCAGTTGGCCGTTAGCCATCACCGGTCGCCGACCCCCACTGCCCATCGATCGCCGACCCCCACTGCCTGCTGGTCGTCGACTGTAGGGCGAAGGATGGTTGCGAGAGGCCGGCGACTAGCGGTCGGTCGATGGTGAGCGGGTGGGTGGCCGGCGATAGGTGGCGGAGATTGGCATTCGGCGGTGGCTACCAGTGACTGGCAGTGTCAATGGCAGGCGGCGGGTAGTGGTGGGCAAGTGGCGGCTTGCTATAGGCGGTGAGTAATCCTCAAGAAATAATTTCTAGAAATTGTTCCCAGGAATAAGAAGCTACTTTTTTCTATTTCTCATTTCTACTCCAAATCTATTTCTAGGAACAATTTTATATTCCTGGGAATAGAAAAATTAGTTGGCGTTACCAAACGCATTTCTGTTCTTTTTCTATTTCGGGGAACAAAAGAACAGAAAAATAGAAAAACGGAATGGATTACAAACAGACCCCAAATTGCTCCCACTTGAATTCTGATTTTAATCTCATTTGAATTCCATGTTTGTAGTACTATTTTGGTATTTAGGACACATGGCAATTCATCACATTACCGTCAAACCATGTATCTTTGCCCATAGGTCCATCGACATTCAGCCAAACATTCCTGCATGCCTTGACCATTCTTTGTATTCATGACCAACATGTGACAAATCCCACTCCCGTGACCAGCATGTGACAGTATGGGTAACTTTGAGTGTCAACAAGTAGTGAGTCATGATAGGATTTTTACCATTTTCGTTTATGTATTTTCAAGTTCTTTTGTAATGAATCTGACGAACCATTGGCAATACTTTCAGTTTGGGTATTTCCAGCAATAATCATGGATTGATTTAGGTGAAAATTTTTGTCCTCCCATTTCAATCCTAGGCCTACATTATTTGCTTTTTTATTTAGCTTTTGTTGGTTTGAAAAAGTTATATCGTGGGGCTTTGGAGGATTTTGCTATTATCTCATCGAGCGATTAGTATCATTCCTTAGCATTACATCATGAAAGATATATAACAATTGATATTGTTGAGTAGTTGGATTATTCGAAGACATGGAGGCAAAATTTGACAGTATAGGCATTCCATGAGTGGAGTGTAAGTGGAGGACATGAAGAGGTGTGTGATTGGATATTCTCGAAAGAATCATTCGTTGCCATAGTTGTAAGACTTATGTTGTAAGATTTATATTTCTCATGTTACTAGACGTGTAATAAGGTGTTGATTTATCACTATTGAAACAATTAAAAATAGTGACAATGGTGGTCCCTATCTTCCATTCCTTTCGTATTAATTTTAGAGGAGAAAGAATGTCCAATTTCGGTTAATTCTATCGTGCAAGAGTCATTCAACGGTAGCTCAAATTTGTTTATGTATGCTTTGACTTCATAATTTGGTTCCACTACCTCATTTGCTAATATTATGAGCAATGTTTAAGAAGGAACATTTTTTTTTTCCTACTCATTTTCCTCTAATTGAAAACCTTTCTTACATCTTGATCGATGACATTTCTTTTTCACAATTAATATGCAAATATTTTAAAGTAATCAGTTCTAAGATTTTTTAATTTTCCTTTCTTTTAATTTTGATATGGCAAGTAATGATGATAAAAATGGTGGTATCTTTTCGTAGGCAACATAAGGGCATCTATTTCATTTAAATGACATACAGATCATAGGATATAAAAATATCTAGCTTATATAGTAAAATATCTGGGTTTTATATAGTATCTTATCCTAGTCATAAATGCAGGCGGACCGAAAATCAAATCCTCTATTTTAATAATTAATATTATAAATAAAAAAATTGTGGTTTGACGAAATTGTCTCGTCTGCATAGTCCTGGAGAGTCGTGTCTATTCGTAAATTGTCGTACCAGAGAGAGAGAGAGAGAGAGCTCCATTTTCAACCGAATCCTCCTGCCATGTCGACGTCTCAGTCAGACAACGACAACCAGGTGAGCGACGCACTGCACTCGACGCAATCATTCGCTTCTTGTTCTTGCCTTGTGTTTGATCGCTGCGCAAAAAATGCTGTACCCAGTAACGGGAAAATCAACTAGATCGTCCCGAGAGTTTCGATTTCTCGACAAGTCGTGTTTTTTTTTTTCACACGGAAAATACCGATTCTTTTGTCTACTTCGTGCTTGCATGTTCTCGTTTCGACCTTCGGAGGTGTTCGGGGGGTTTTTTAATTACCCAGAAAGAGTTTTGACTATGTAAGTAGCATACGATCATGGTGGAGCTGGCCGTGGATGAATTCGTGTGCATGGGATTTCGATAATATTTGTCAGAAATTCGGATCGTAACGTGTTTGGATTTGGCAATGTGGTTGGTTACTTGGAAGAATTCTGGCAACAGTCGTAAGAGGTTACTTGTAATTATGTTTGCGAAATATGTGTTCGGGAGGATTTCGACCTGCAGCTGGTAAAGTATATTTAATCTGGACAAAATTTAAGAGCTTGGCGGGAATTTAACTCGTATTTTGCAGAAAGAACTGAGTGCTCGCTGAATGGGTGCTGGACCAATTGGTTCGAATATGGGTATAAAGTAGATGACATCCCTTAGCCGGTTACATTTCATTGATTAGGAAGATCATTTTAAAGATGGAACATTGCCATTCCGATTTGTCACCTAGATTCTTTGCAATTTATCAATATGGGAAAACCTACATGTCATTCTTTGAGCACAAGCTGAATATGCAAACTGCTATAGTCTCCACACTTTTTATCAAACTTTTATTCTGATGCAATAAAGAAAGTTCATTGTTGCAATCAT
Source organism: Angophora floribunda (assembly GCA_014182895.1). Classification (NCBI taxonomy): domain Eukaryota; kingdom Viridiplantae; phylum Streptophyta; class Magnoliopsida; order Myrtales; family Myrtaceae; genus Angophora; species Angophora floribunda. The sequence goes on from CM024712.1 coordinate 24,794,904, forward strand.
GACAACCTACTGAGCTTACCGGAAAGAAATAGGCAGATACTGGTATGAGTTCAAGTATCAAAAGTCCTTTTCTTCGGTTTCTCCAGTTACATGAGAAGATATCTATTCAAGCGCATATTTTGTTACTCATTATAGTACTTGATGGTCTGAAGGAAGAAAAGATCAAAAGTTTTCAATCAAATTATGCACTGTCTCCTGGAATTTCTCTGTGTATGAGTGATGGTTATGTACTTGTTTTGATTCTTATGGCTCAAGTTTACTTCACATCACATGTCCTGCGTTCTTCAGCTTTGCAAAGATGCACTTAATTAGTTGATATTCACCACTATGCAGCCTTCTGTCAACTCAACAGAATTACCCGGCCAAGACTCATTGGCACTGGTGGTTGTCAATCAGAATGAAGTATCTGCTAATGCAAACAGCGGAGTGCCGAGTGGAGGTGTTTTACAGTCACATTTGTTAATTAACAGTTCTAAGGTTTGTCTTTGAAATGGCTTCGGAGTTTCCTGGAGAGTCATACAAGTCGAAGATTTATCTACAACACTGTTCGAGGAATGTTTAATGTCTTTGAAATAACATGGTTTGATATTGTGATAAGTGAGCTAATGTCGCTTATAATGTTGAAATAAAGCATGTTGTTTGATTATATATTATTCAAGGAAATCGTCCAAAAAGTCTTAAATCTATTGTATTTCCGTCAATTCAATTCTATATATTTTCACTTCTTGCTAATTGAGTTCATCCGGCCAATTTTGGCTGGAAATTGCTGAAGTGGACACCGACGATGTCATAATTTTTAACAATATTTTAATATTTTATGAAAATTTTATTGTTTTTTCTGATTTTTTGTTCTGTCTCTTTTTTCTTTTCTTTTTTCCTTTCTTTCCTTTTTTCTTGTCCTCCTCCTTTTTGCCGGTGGCCAGCCATCGACTGGCCTTGCTCGCCATAGGCAAGGCGTGGCCGGGTGAGGGTGAGCCCCGGCGAAGGGGAGAAATCCTCAGTGCCATTCTCTTTCTAGTTCTGTTGCCCTTTTCTGTTAAGCTTTCCTGTCTTTTGTCCATCTCCGAGTGTTTTTTTTTTCTCATTTCTGTCATCAACCCTTATGCCCAAAAATTAAACCAGAAGAAAGAGAAAGAGAAAGCCGAAATGAAAAACAAAGCATCCACTTTTGTGAAACGCATCGTCTTCGCTCCGACCTCCGTTGCCAAAGCCAACTCTGCAGCCATCAAGAGTAAGACTAGTGTGGCGAAGGGCTGCCTCGCGCTCTTCTCGCTGATGCACGGCCAAAAGGTCCTGTTCGGCTCCATCTCCAAGAAGATCCATGGCCTCCTTGGCCACAGCGACGAAGATATTGACGACGAGGACTCCCTCACTAGATCTGGTGAGGCCGCCTTGGCCTTGCTGAGGGCCAGCCTCACTTGGCCTCACTTGGGCGAGGGCTCCCCTCGCTAGGGCTTGGCTGTCGGTAGCCGCCACCAGCAAAAGGAAGAGAAGCAAAAAAGAAAAGAAAAAAAAAGGAAAAAAATCAGAAAAATCAATAAAAAAATTCAAAAAGTATTAAAATATTATTAAATTTTATCCATGTCAGCATTAACAGTCCTATATGGCATCACCAGCATCCATGTCAGCGAATTCCGGCCAAAATCAACTAGATGGATTCAATTGGTAATAAGCGAAAATGTTTATAATTAAGTTGATAGAATTGAAAGGTTTATGACTGAATTGGTAAAATGGCAATAGCTTTAGGACTTTTTAAACAATTTACCATACATCTTTCTTGCATATCCACTATTAAGGAAACCTGATTGGTAAAATATGTATATATAGTAAATTTGGTAAGTTAAATCGCTCAAATATGGTAGGTTTTGCACACTAGGTGCTTATCATTTAATTTACTAGAAATGGCTAGGGTCCTATATGATTTTGGCAGCAATAGGATTAATTATATGCCTCCTTAGAAAAATGTCTTTTTAAGGATATCAACTTACCATGTTAAACTACCTCCAGTTCAAGTAATTTGAATGTGCTTGCTCATGCATTATTGAAATTAATGTTCAAACAGCTAATGTGTCCTATATATTCCAAACTGGCTCAAAGCACTTCCTTATCACAAAGCATTAGAAATACTGACCAAGGACACATTAAAATAACCTGGCCATCCACTAAAGCTAGTCGAGCTAACAAGGTCTCACGCACAAACCGAGCTACCTCCGAAACCAAATTCCTGCTGTGGCTCAAGCCCGCCTAAATAGCCCACTTGGGTTAACTCAGGCCTAATTATTAATAAAACCTAACATTTTTAAATCATTGGGAATTATGGTCGAGAACTCTTCGCCTGATTTCTAGCTCGACCCGCCCATTGATCCGGCCTATACAAAACTAGAGAAGCCTGTAAAAAATAGATTTTTTTGATGTGAAGAACTCTTAGGGAAAAAATAGACTTTATTGATAGATAATGACATAGCAAGTATCTGAAGTTTTGTTTGTTTTACAATCGAATATCTAAACTTTTATTTTTGCTTCATCAATACCTCAACTTTTCAAAAATGGCTTAATGTGAAATTTCTGTTAAACAAATTGTCATGTCATAAGATTTTGCTGACGTGACTCACTTACTTGTAAAAGTTAAGCACAATTGGTAACGTGGGTCGCTTACTTAGCAAAAGCCGTGTCATCTTTATTCAAGTGTTTGGCAACGAGGGAAGAGGAAAATTGTCTTAAAAATCATAAATCTTTTTATTTGTACCAATTCAAATATAAATCTATTAATTTTGCCAATAGATTCATAAATCTTTTTATATTTTGCCAATTGAGTCCATTTAGCTAACTTTGGTCGGAAATCACTGATGAGGACATTTATTATCCTACATGACGTGATCAATACTAGCATGGATAATTTTTAATAATATTATAATTTTTTTTATTTTTATTCTATTTTCTTCTTATTGTGGATGGCAAGTGTAGCTAAGCCCTCACTAACCATTGGGCGAGGGTCATTGGACCCTCGCTTGCAGCTGTGACCCTCCCCCAAAAGGCCATTGCAACCGCGAGCGAGGTATTGTCTAGAAGGCCATCGTGGCTGCAAGCAAGTTTGAGTGAGGGCCACGACCCTCATTGAGGGCTATACACGAGCTAGCCCTCAGCTAGTTCATACAATTCAGAGCCTAGGCATGGAAAATACTTGAGAATTTCTAGCTTTCTTGTGATTTATCGGGTTTCAAAAGAGGCCATGATAGCTATTGTTGTCATCTGAATTGAATCCGTCATGATGTTCCTAGATATCATTGTCGTTGATCATTCCTTTACCGGAAGAAAGGTTATAAGTGCTTGACTATAGAATATTTAGTCGTGGGATCCCTAAATGCTCGTTTGCAAGTTTCATGGTGCATTAAGGGTGTGATTGATAACATTTTTATTCCTAAGAACAATTTTTTTTGAGAAATAATTCTTTTCTATTTCTAGTCCATAGAACAATTTCTGAATAAAATAATGAATTTGGTAATTGCACAAATTTTCTATTCTTGGTATAGAAAAATAATAGGAATGTGTTTTGTACCGACTAAAATTTTTGTATTCCATTTTTTTTTCAATGGCATTGGCAACTGGTAGCATTGGCAGCAGGTGGCGGTGGTAGGTGATTGGCAGCAGGCAGCTTGCGATAGGCGATGGCCAGCGGCAGTCACAAGTAGCAACGACCTAAAAAATAACTTTCTAGAAATTATTCCTAGGACAATAAGTTACTTTTTTTTTACTTCTCGTTTCTATTACAAATCTATTTCCTAGAACGACTTTCTAATTCCACGAATAAAAACACTAGTGGATGTCACCAAATGGATTTATATTCTTTTTCTATTATGAAAAACAAAAGAATAGAAAAATAAAGAAACAGGAGCACCTAAGTAATCAATGCGGAACTTCATGATACCCGAAATCAAAATCTGCTTGTTCTGTAATCTAAGATTTGCAGTATCATTTAACAAACATTGTAAAATGGCTTCTCATATAGAGTAATGTTTACTCATTCTGATTGTATTATCTCTTTCTAACTTGGTGTGCCAAACTCTTTTGCTGATCTTCAACAAAGCACCAAGTTCAAACTTAAAGCGATATGGCCTTGAATATTATACCTGAATAAGCTGCTGCTATCCTGGGTTGGCATTTCAAAAGACATTATGCCTGCACTTTGTTGGACGCTTCTGAAGTGATGCTCCATCGTGAATTTGTGAACTGGTTAATTCATTTGATAGGGGTCAATTAGTTGCTATTCTTGGGCCACACCTCCTGGACCTACCGCAAAATGTTCGTCTCAATGAGAAATTGGATAGTGTTGGGAGCTCTGCTCGTGCCGGATTTGCTCTTAAAATCGGAGTCTATAATGCTCGACGAGTGCATTGATTTCTGCATATGCCCTATACAACAGTCAGATTTATGGTCAAAAGACGGGTTGTCGAATCCCCCGCCTTTCTTTCTCATGATTTCTCGGGAAAGGCATATCGAACTTCTTATCAGTAAGTCAAAGCCCTTCACAAGCCTTGCTGAGGCCTCGTCCTCTTCATCCATTAAAGACCTTGAAAGACCTTCGAAGACCTGATAATCACTACAACAGAAAACACGAGGTCTTACTAGCTCTCGGTAATTTCGACTTCAAGAATCATGGCAATACTTTCAGAAACAGTGACAGGAGAGGGGTACCGAAAAGACCAGCTAACTCCAGTTATAGTGCATTGCCTAGTACAAATTGTAGTAAAACGAATGATTCCAACACGTCTACATCACCAGCCGTCTTGTGCTCTTCCACCTCTACACTCACAAGGGATAATTCTGGAGGGTGTCGGGGCATCGGCACGGCCTCCGTGGCAGAATCTGTGCGACGTCCCTATCTCCGACCCACCTACAAGCTATGGTTGCTCCGACGCCTAATGTGTCCGCATTGGCAATTCACCATGAAGGCAAGGACGAGGTAATAGGTCGATTCGCCAAAATGGAGCTTATCTTGGAGGTTTTAATACATTTAAAGAGATCATGCAACTTCAAGCAGCCAGTTAGTACTTTGCATTCGGGCTATTAGTCGCTTGCTTATGGGGCATCTTGAAGATGGTCGATTGCATCTTTGCAGATGGATATTTTTGTTTCCCGTTTGTTAACCTGATCGCCACGGCACTTACTTGTGTTGTAGCTAGTAATAACACCTAGAGGGGGGTGAATAGGTGTAGAGAGATTTTGCGCACAAGTATATGTTTTGCAATCTATAAACTGAAATTAAATAGAGAGAGTAGAGAAGATTGCAAACACAGTTTATAGTGGTTCGACTTTAGACAAGCCTACGTCCACTCTCCAGGCGATCAGCCAATAGGCTGGATTTCACTAAATGATCAAAGGTGATTACACACTCTTGAGTGTTAGCACTCGGAGATGATGAGTCTCACAGAGTCACTCCTCTTGGTAATTCACTAGGACCACTCAATTACGCACTTAAGACAACTGAAGAACAGAATCGCACTTTGGAATATGTTTATCCTCTCTAACTCTTAGGTCTCATCCTATCCTTATATACTCTCCAAGCCACACTCGACCGTTGGCTATTTCCTTGAGAGTTTCTTCTTCCCCTTCCTGGACAGACTTTATAAGGCAAGTCTTTTTTACCGTTGAAAGTAGATCTGATCCCCTTGGATTTTGTTCGCCCATACAATCAGAATCTGGGCTTCCCTAAGTACTCCATTCTCCTTTGGAAGATGTCTTCAAATTGATTTTGCTAATCAAATTAATATAACAAAATCAATATAACCAAAATAAGTGAAATACTTAACCGTTGGTGATCTGTTCCTGAAGTTTCATTCTGAGTCTGATAGACTCAAGTTCTGAATCTACTTAAGTTTTCCGTTTGGTACAGTCAGACTCAAAATTTGCGTCTGCCCAAGTCTTTCGTCTGGTACGGACAGACTCAGAATTTGTGTTTCTTCAAGTCTTCCGTCTGGTGCAGTTAGACTCAGAAACACCGTATGTTTTCCTTCTGCCACCAGCAAACTCAAAAACATACACTACTATGTGGCCTATTCCTTCTGAAGATATGTAACAATACTTACATAAAATGATTTGTTAACATCAAAACTAGGAGTTTTCAACAATCTCCCCCTTTTGATGGTGACAAAACTTTTTATGCTTCTTGCTTGTTATCCCCTGCAAATTATGAATGGTAGTGCATACTTTCCAGTGATGCTTACATCAGATGATTCATGCATCTAAGCTCAGCACAAGCATCAACTAATACGTATCAAGCAGCAAGCAATAATTCAGATTACAAACACAAACAACAATCAAGCAAATTCAATCCAAGCAAAATTCCAACAAGCAAAATTCAAACCAACTAGATTTTACTCCCCCTTTTTGTCACTATCAGAAAGACAATATCTTGAAAAATAAAGTCTGACAAAAGTTCAAACAAGATAAACCAGATGATGCTTTCTTTTAAGAAGATTTTTTCTTAGGGGTCCGAACAAGGGTGAAATCCTCCATATCTGTGGCAGACTCTTCTATTCTGGTAAGACATTGATGCACTGTTGTCTCTAGAGTCTCCAGTCTGTTGTTGAGAGAGGTTTCCATGGCAACTTGACGATCTCTTATTTCCATAAGCAAAGCCAAAATCTTCTGAGATCCGGCACGATCAGATGAAGTTGCAGGTATATCTGTTTCAACATTCTGAGAAGTACGCTCCCCCTGAGTTGATCCTTCAGTTTGGCCTTGATGTCCCAATTGTTCTCTCTCTTCCTCAACAACTGGGATAGCACCCTCATTTGCTCTTACCTCTTCTTCTTCTGTTTCTTCCCCTTCTTCTGGTCCATCTTTGTCAGACTCAATTTCCTCTGCCACAGACATTTCCACATTTTCATCAGGTTCAGCTGCTGCATCAGGAAGATTTGCTTCTGTCACTACAGGTGGAGACAGTTCTGGTTCGGTTTCAGTCCTTCTCTGTTTAGTTTGACCCATTTTCACCAGAATTTCAGAGATGGTCTCCTCTTCATTATCTTCATCATGTAGCAATAGTTGTCTTCTTTTCTTAGAACTAGGTTCTGTAGCAGTCACCTCTTTTTCCTTTCGCTTTGCTGTGGATGATGCCTTGGCCAATTCATTCTCTTTTCGTCTCCATGCTTCAGCAACGTCCTTCAGCCTCATCTTGTTTATCATTTTAAGATCAATGACCATGGTTGGAAGCTCTTTAGTGCAAAGCCTGCTTGGTATATCGATCTTGTGATGTTCAAAGATTCTAGTTACCAAAGCTCCATAAGGCAATTGTCTTTTATCTTTTGATACTGTTCGATACATGTGCAGAAGAACAGTGTGAGGAAGTGAGAATAGCACTCCCTTCTCAATTGCCCACATTAGTTTGGCCTCGAATCTTGACACGTCAGTTTTTGATGAAGCTTTGGGATGAATGCAGCTTATGATGATCTTATGCAGAATAATTCTTGCTGATGTTAAGTAGGGATACGTGATAGTAGGCCTAGCAGACTTTGTAAGATACTTACAGACAGTATCATAGGTGACTTCTATTGGCCTGAAAGGACCCCTCTCAACTTTCATGATATCAGCCAAAACATCTGTACCGACATCATAGAACCTATTATTCACACTAAACTGCATTCTATCTAGAGACAGAAATGTCAAGTTGGAGTAAAAATATGCTGTTAGTTCTGGATAAACAACAGCGGAGTCCGTGCAAAATTGATCCATTTGCAACATTTCAAAATGTTCCCGCAGTTTTACATCAGCAGCATCTAGAAAATCAAAGTCCACAACCCTGTGATGCATAACTCCACGTTCCAACAGTCTGTTATAGAAAGTCTTATGTTCCTTTGATCGAAATAATTTCCCCGTGGTATTTCTAACCACTGCTGCAATCCCCATTCTGATTTCAAAATTCCGATAAATTCTTTCATCATCCTTCTTCTCTCCTAGGGCATTCTCCCTATTTCTACTTATGTCACTCCCCTGCGCACTTTGTCTAGAAGGTGGTTCTGTAGTTTGAACGGCTTGAACCAGACGGAGTTCATTTGCATACCCTTTCTGTCGCAGAAGGAAGAGTTTCATATCTTCCATTGCATTTCTTCGCACTATGCGTTGATACATTCGCATAACAGAATGAGGGTTTTCTGGCTTAGGCAAGGTTAATGCAGACGTACCTCGTCTAGAGACATTTCTCCGCTCAGTATCTGTTGAGGAATTTCTCTGAAGCTCCAGATTTTCAGTTGCATCCCTCTGAATCGATGCACTTTGTCCTTGGGAATCGTCAGAAGTTTGTGTCAGATCGAAATGCGTCTGTCCTCCCTCTACGTTCCTGAGTCCTCTGCCAGCAATCCTATTGGACCTTCTTCTGGGAGATGGAGACACATACCTTGATCTGGACATGGAGGATCTCGAAGCCATTGTTCAGAGAGGGTTTGATTTGATTTAGAGAAAAAAAATTGGTTCTTTGGGTTTTCTGGAAGAGGGTTTCTGAAGACTGTCGTGAAAGAATTCCTTTTTGGGGGTTATAGACTTTTTGAAGTTGAAACGACATGACTTTTGGCTCAAAATAGCAGTTTTTCAAGAATTTTAAAAAATTGTCGAAAATAATGCAAGTAACTTAGGCATATACCAAGGCAATACAAATAAATTGTTTTGCTGATAATAACTTACCAAGATTAATCAAATAACGTACACACCAAAATTAAATTTAAAATACCATTAATTCCTTCTGGGTGCTACATAGAAGATCTGTCCAAATGCTTTTCCCAGATTGTATCCTGTCTTCAAAGATTTTATGCAAAAGGATTAATGATATTTAATCTGCTACAAATTGAATCAAATGTACCTTTGTCCAATGGCTTTGTGAAGATATCTGCCAATTGATTTTTCGAATTGATAAACTCCACAAATATATCTCCATTCTGCACATGGTCTCTAATAAAATGATGCTTGATTTCGATGTGCTTTGCCCTGGAATGTAGAATCGGATTCTTGGTAAGATTTATGGCATTTGTATTATCACGCCTTATTTCAGTACAGGTTTCTTCCTTTCCATAATCCTTCAGTTGTTGTTTCATCCATAAAATCTGTGAGCAGCAGCTTCCAAGGGCAACGTATTCTGCTTCCGTAGTTGATAGAGCCATAGTGTTATGTTTTTTAGAAGACCAAGACACCAGCATCTGTCCTAATAGTTGACATGTTCCAGATGTGCTCTTTCTGTCCACTTTACATCTTGCTAAGTCAGCATCTGAGTATCCAAGGAGAGTAAAGTCTGATCCCTTAGGATACCACAGACCCAGAAGTGGATAAGTAGCTATGTACTTAATTATACGCTTCACTGCTGTAAAATGAGACTCTCTAGGGTCTGCTTGGAATCGAGCACATAGACATACACTGTATATAATATCTGGTCTAGAAGCAGTAAGATAGAGAAGAGACCCAATCATGCTTCTATAGGTCTTTTGGTCAACTTTCTTCCCAGATTCATCCTGATCAAGTTTGATGGAGGTTGATATTGGAGTCTCAGTCTTCTTGCAATTCTCCATTCCAAACTTCTTGATCAAGTCTCTGGTGTATTTTTCTTGATAGATGAAAGTTCCACGTTTTGATTGTTTGATCTGAAGTCCTAGGAAGAATGTAAGTTCTCCCATCATGCTCATCTCAAATTCCCCCTGCATAGACTTTGAGAAGTTCTTGCATAAATGTTCATTAGAAGAACCGAAGATAATATCATCTACATAGATTTGTACTAGAAGAATATCCTTCCCTTCCTTCTTGATAAATAGAGCTGTGTCAACCATACCTTTCTTGAATTTGTTGTCTAGTAGGAACTTACTTAATCGTTCATACCAGGCTCGAGGCGCTTGTTTCAGACCATACAGAGTCTTTTTCAGTCTGTATACATGATATGGCTTCCTTGGTTCCTCGAATCCAGGAGGTTGTTCCACATAGACTTCTTCTTTGATAAATCTATTTAGAAATGCGCTCTTTACATCCATTTGAAATAGCTTGAAGTTTTGATAGCAAGCATAGGCAAGTAATAGTCTGATAGCTTCCAATCTTGCTACAGGAGCATAGGTTTCATCATAGTCTATTCCTTCTGATTGTGAATAGCCTTTGGCTACAAGTCTTGCTTTGTTTCTGGTCACTTTACCATGTTCATTCACTTTATTCCTGAAGATCCACTTAGTACCTATGATGGTTCTTCTATTGGGTTTGGGAACCAATTCCCACACATCATTTCTTTTAAACTGCCGGAGTTCTTCTTGCATTGCTTCTATCTAGCTTTCATTTGTAAGGGCCTCGTCTACTCCTTTAGGTTCAATCTCAGAGATGAGTGCCACAATACTTGTTTCCTTTTTGTTCTTCGATCTAGTTTGAATTCCTTCACTGATATTTCCAATGACTAGCTCTTGAGGATGACTGGACTTATGTTTCCAGTTTTTGCTCTGCATTACGTTGTCATTAGCATCTTCTGGTAACTGAGCAGTGTCCAGCTGAGTGATTCTTTGTTCTTGAGTTCCCTCAGAGTCGATTTTCTGTGACGAGTCAGCTTCTTTGTTGAGAGTTGAATTTTCAGAAGCAGCATTTGGTTCTGGATCTTCAATTTCAGTTCTTCTCTTTTTGGAGGAGTATTGCTCTAGGAACTTCACATTCATAGATTCTTCCACTGTCTGAGTGTTCTTGTTGAACACTCAGTATACTTTACTTGTGGCTGAATATCCCTGAAATATACCTTCATCTGATCTCTCCTCAAAATTGCTCGGAAGATTGTTAGCATTTTTAAGAATGAAAATTTACAACCGAAAATTTTAGAGTAGGAAACAATTGGTTTTCTTCCTTTGAAAATCTCATAACGAGTTTTCTCAAGAATTAGTCTTAGAAAAACTCTATTAATAATATGACAAGACGTGGAGACTGCTTCTGCCCAAAAACGAGTTGCCACCTTACTTTCAATAAGCAGAGTTCTAGCCATTTCTTGCAAAGATCTGTTCTTTCTTTCTACAACTCCATTTTGTTCTGGAGTGTAGGGAGAAGAGAACGTATGTTGTATACCATTTTCGTTACAAAAGTCTGCAAAGTTCTGATTTTCAAACTCTCCTCCATGATCTGTTTTAATGTTGGAAATAGAATAACCTTTCTCATTTTAAACCCTTTTTGCAAATATCGATAAATAAGAAAAAGTTTCACTTTTATTGGCAAGAAAGAACACCCATGTAAAACGAGAGTAGTCATCTATAATTACCAGACAGTATTTCTTACCTCCAATGCTTTGAGTTCTAGTTGGGCCAAACAGATCCATATGAAGCAGCTGCAGTACACGTTTAGTAGAAACTTGTTTCATAGATTTAAAAGAATTTCTAACCTGTTTTCCCAAAGTGCATGCGAAACAAAGATCTGTCTTCTTATAGGTTAATGAGGGCAGGCCACGAACAAGCTTTTTTCTGTGTAGCTTGGAGATTTGATTTATGCTGACATGTCCAAGTTTGCTATGCCAGAAGTTTGCCTCGTCATGGACTAAAATCAGACATTTAGTAGTGTCTTCATTTATGTCCAGAAGATAGATGTTCCCATGTCTTCGTCCAGTGAATGACTGAGAATAATCATTGCTAGTTCCAGAGCATAAATTTTCTTTGAAGTTAATTCGAATCCCGAAGATCACATAGGCTGGCTGATGCTAAGAAAGGTTGTAGTTCGATCCTTTAGCCAGAGATACATTGTTGATGATTAAACGCCAATCTTGATTCCCGGATCCAACAATGTTTCCCTTGGTGTTTCCTCCAAAAGAGACCGTTCCACCTTTAACCTTTTCTAAAACAACAAACATTCTTGAATCCCCAGTCATGTGTCTTGAACATCCACTGTCCAAATACCATTTCTTCTTGCTCTTGAAACTTACCTCAAATTCTTTGTCCGAGTGAGTGCAATCGGCCTTCGTAGTCCGAATACGAGTGTACCATTAGACATATGTTACCATATTCGTCTTCACTGTCTTCAACCTCAGTGTCACTCCAGGTTTAAGCTTTTAGGGCTTTCTTGTACTTTTCATATTTCCCTTTGTTCTTCTTGAGTTTTGGACAATTCTGTTTTATGTGACCTTTCTTTTTGCATTCGAAACAGACAACATCTTTGACATAGTCTTCTTCATCCTTTATCTTTCGTTGTCCAATCTGTCTGTTTTGCTTCTGGCTGTAGAGCTTCTTGCCCTTCTTGTTTAGCTTCTTTACCTTTATAATCAGCAATGCCAGTTCTTCATCGTCCAGCTCGTCCTCAGAATCTGTATCATCAGAATCAATGTTAGATTTAAGAGCAATGATTTTCTGACCTCTGGATTCCACTTCTTCGTTCATTTGTTCTGCTTCATAGGACTGTAGAGTACCGGCAAGTTCATCGACTGTCAGTGGTGAAATTTGCAGAGTTTCTCTAATGGAAGTCTTCACATTATTCCATTCTTTTGACAGTCCTCTCAAGAGCTTGTTGACTTTCATTGGTCCTAAAACAGGCTGTCCTTGATATGCCAGTCCATTTACAATTTCTGTAAATCGACTGAACATGTCTCCTATTGATTTTCCCTGCTTCATCTTGAAGGATTCATATTGACCAAGTAAAATATTTACTTTTGTCTCTTTAACACGATCAGTTCCTTCATAGGTTACGTGCAGTCTATCCCATACTTTCTTTGCTGTATCACAAGAAGATATTCGATTATATTCATTAGGTAATAAAGCACAGTAAATAGAGTAGATGGCCTTAGCATCAAGAGTTTGTCTCTTGGTCAGTTCTTCTGGAGAAGTGGTAGCTGATGTTTCTATTGCTTTCCCATCATCTTTTTTTGAAGTTTATTTGATTTCAGCATTTGGATCAATTCCTCTTGCAACTATATCCCATTCCAGTGGATCCTTTGATCTGAGGAAGACCTTCATTTTGTTCTTCTAGATATTGTACTCTTTGCCGTCAAAATAGGGTGGTCGCGTATTACTCTGTCCCTCGATTAGTCCTGGTGCAAGAATACTAGCCATAGAGGATCTTTAACTCAGAAGTAATAAACACTGCAAAATAATGAGCACAGGGCTCTGATACCAATTGTTGTAACTAGTAATAACACCTAGAGGGGGGGTGAATAGGTGTAGAGAGATTTTGCGCACAAGTATATGTATAACTTTTGCAATCTATAAACTGAAATTAAATAGAGAGAGTAGAGAAGATTGCAAACACAGTTTATAGTGGTTCGGCTTTAGACAAACCTACGTCCACTCTTCAGGCGATCAACCAATAGGCTGGATTTCACTATATGATCAAAGGTAATTACACACTCTTGAGTGTTAGCACTCGGAGATGATGAGTCTCACAGAGTCACTCCTCTTGGTAATTCACTAGGACCACTCAATTACGCACTTAAGACAACTGAAGAACAGAATCGCACTTTGGAATATGTTTATCCTCTCTAACTCTTAGGTCTCATCCTATCCTTATATACTCTCCAAGCCACACTCGACCGTTGGCTCTTTCCTTGAGAGTTTCGTCTTCCCTTTCTTGGACAGACTTTATAAGGCAAGTCTTTTTGACCATTGGAAGTAGATTTGATCCTCTTGGATTCTGTTCGCCCATACAATCAGAATCCGGGCTTCCAAAAGTACTCCATTCTCCTTTGGAAGTTGTCTTCGAATTGATTCTGCTAATCAAATTAATATAACAAAATCAATATCACCAAAATAAGTGAAATACTTAACCGTTGGTGATCTGTTCCTGAAGTTTCATTAAGTCCGACGGACTCAAGTTACGAGTACGCTTAAGTTTTCCGTGCAGTACGGTCGGACTCAAAATTTGCGTCTGTCCAAGTCTTTCCTGCATGGCGACGGACTCGAGATCTGTGTTTCTTCAAGTCTTCACGTGTGCGGTCGGACTCGAAACACTTGTATGTTTTCCTTCTGCCACCAGTAGACTTAAAAACATACACTACTCTGTGGCCTATTCCTTCTGAAAATATGTAACAATACTTATATAAAATGATTTGTTAATATCAAAACTAGGAGTTTTCAACAACTTGCATTGGTGTAACTAAAGGTTTTCCATTTTTCTCCAACTTTTGCCTCTCATATCTCATCCTATTTGAAGATGGCATTCTGGATACTTTGTTGCCACTGTGCATCTAGCTAACATGTAATCAGATTTTGGCATCTCGCTCATTTTCGTATCTTTCATATCTCATCCTCCTCAAAGCTGCCTTCTCAGTACTTCCATCCACTCCTACCCAGCGTCTAAAAAGTGATCAATGAACTATTTAAGATTTTGCTGAAGGAGCTCCATGCCTCATTCCACTTGTGGCAACTCAGCATTTTATTATAAAAACACTGAACAAGCTTGTTTTGAGGGAGAATATTATCCAAAAAGTCCTAAACCTATTGCATTTTTGTCAATTCAATTCAAATCTTTTAATTTTTACTAATTGAGTGTTATTTTGTTTTGTCAATTAAGTCCAAATTGCTAAGAGGGTTGGCTGATGATCCTTGCTGGCAAAGCTCAAAAAACCTAAAAAAAAAAAAAAAAGAAAGGTAAAAAAAAAGTATAAAAAAATCATAAATGTTCAAATATTATGAAAATATAATTAAAAAAGTGACACGTCAATACCCGCCATCCATGTTAGCAATTTCCAACCAAAATTAGCTAGATAGACTCAATTGGTAAGTAATGAAAATATTTAGAACTCAAAATTAAAAAAATTATAACTTAATTAACAAAAGTGCAATAGGTTTAGGATTTTTTGGACAATTTTCCCCATTTTGAGGTATTGATGTGTTGTGGGCATTAGGCAGTTTTATTCAACTCGTGTCTAAACGAGCAAATGACTAAGCTTGTATGATGAGAAGGGGGGATTTATAGGTTCACCTAGGAAGGAGACTATTCAAGGAAAGAAAATCTCAATAGTAGAATTTTGATGTTTAGTCAGAACTATTAAGAAAATCTCAATAGTAGAATTTTGATGTTTAGTCAGAACTATTATACTGAAATTGGATCTTACAAAAATAAATATTTTCATTTTTATAGCTATGATTTTTAACTTTGTAGCAGTGAACTTTCAAAATGGCAACTCACCCAATTATAAATTCATCAAACAAGGTCTAGTGGCGTGGCGTGATAGTGTTATGTATATTGTGAATGATTAATACCATTAAAAATTTCAAATTAGTACCCATAACACATTTACCCAATTTAAGGGAAAATTACTTGACCAACCTTACACCTATCATATGGATACCAATTTAGTTCTAAACTTTTCAATTTTGTTAATTTAATCCAAAATTCTTGTGTGAAATTCCAATATAGTCATTCCTGTCAAATTTCGTTGGAAATCGCTAATGCCCAATCTAGTCATTGTTAACCGCCCTATGTGGAACGATATTACATTAGCGATTTCTAGAAAAAATTGACCAAGGATTATATTGAAATTTTGTATAGAGATTTAGGGCTAAATTGATAAAATTAAAAAATTTACAATTAAAGTAACATCCGTACAATAGATTTAAAACTGATTGAATAATTTTCTCACTAATTTTCATTGTACGAAAAATCCCAAATTAGTATCTATGGCATATTGAACCCAAAATCTATTGGTCATCAATTTGAGATTTGATGTAGAGGGTGGATTTGGATCACTAGTATTGTTTTGAGAATTTCTGTAAGATTGGACTAGTTTGGGAGTTCCTTTAGATGAAAATTTATTTGGAGTCAAATGAGTTAGATCATTAGTCTGAAATTTTTAATGGTACTAATCTTTTTGCGAATGTGGTGAAGCTTCCATTCACATATTGATGGTTAATAGGGAAAATGCCATAACAAAGAGTCCAAACTATGGCCATTATAATACATTTGCTCTATTTTTTTGGCTAAAAAATCTAAAATTATATTCATTATGACATATTTAGTATAAACTTTTTTTGACTTGAAAAATCCGAAACTTGTATTTATGTGATAGATTTACTCTACGTTAAGGTTTCATTATATGATTTTTCAGATAAAACAATGTCGTTTTTATTTCATTTAAGTCACGTGAATGCTTTATGTCAACACTATTTACTTTTTAGCGTTCATGTAAGTAGATACTTAACAGATCTTAATACAAATCTTTGATAGAAAATAAATATGTTACGGATATATAAATTTGTGATTTTGAGTGTCATAAATTTTTTTTTGAGATAGATGTATAAAAATACATATAATTTAAGGTTCTTAGTGGCTTTTCCTCTCTTAATAATCTATTGGTCCAATTGAAAACTATGATTACTCATTATGCAGACATGTCGAAAAATAATGTTATTGTCTTCTTTTTTTCCTTTTACAAAAAAACACAACATTCTTTTGGCCGAATAAATAATTTCCCTTTTTTCAGCGAAACCCGTTCAGAACTCCAGCCGATGCAAACCCCAAATTGCCCGGGTGCCACCATCGCCATTCCTTCTCTTAGCGTGAGACCTTCATCCCAATTTTGATTCGGCATTCAACTACAGTTCGATAGGCGCCAAAAGAGTCCAGTCTTTCCAGTTTCGAAGGTAGGCTTCCGACTCTCATCACTTGTTTTGGACGCGAACTGTGAGGTTAAATTGACAGATGCGGAGCAGCTCCGTTCATGGCAAGGCACCGAAAAACTGATTCCACATGGGTTGTATCATCTCCGGAAGAAGCGTCGGATTAGTGATGAGTGTCAAGTTCTCGATTTTGAGAGATGGGTCTCGAGTGAAATGGGTTGGCGATTTTTGTTTTGTTAAAAAGAACTGTTCTTCATTGATTTTTGTAGTGTTGAGAGCTTGAACATGGAGGCGAGTCCAGCCGGCGAAGAATCCACTTCGCGGGAAGAACGGCGCAACATCAATTTGGTGCCCTCCGAGTTGATCCTCAAGTTTCGGAAAGAAATTCGGGGACTCCGAGTCGGTGTTAATCTGGAGGTGTCTCTTCTGATGTTTCTGAATTTTGTTTGCGTTTGTGTTGCCACGTATTTGAAGTTTGTCCTCTGGGAAGTATGATTGGCCTGCATAAATGAAAAAGGGTGATCTAGTGGCATAAGTTTGTTGAGAGAGCTCTGGATAGATGAAGCAAACCATTTTTGCCAAAGGCTTGGAAGGAATGAGTGAAATGTTCCGTTTTGAGGCCATTTAGATATGGTATCTGAAGCTTGTGTCATCTTAAATTGCGAATTTCTTGTTCGTTCTAAATTTAGTTATTATGTTGCTGACGTGGATTAATCGGGTGTGCATATTAGATGTGGTTCCTGTCTAATTTGATACGGCATACCTGTTCTTTGGTCTTGAAGACAAGTGCCGGATATTTCAATGTGTGGGTGGCACAACTTCACTGTTTAATCAATATCAGAGATTGTGGCATTGGCTGCTAATTTAGTAACTACTTTTCTAACATGCGTGTTTGAGGGAATTTAAAAAGTTGAAAGATTTTTAGTGATGCTTATATCTAGTTTAAGTTTTCAGATAGAGAAGTTTGACATGCAACTTCGTGAGTTATACATACTTGAGGTCTTCTCATTTGCTTCCACGTGTAGAAGTCCATTTTAGTGCTCTGTGTTCAGTGAATATGTCAGTCCACATATAATGGAGAATCTGGAGAGTGTTAAACTATTCAGATATTAATCCATGCTTTCATGGGTTTTAAATGAGGTTTCTTTACAGTTATCACGAATGTAGAAGTTGAGTAGATTAACGGGAGCACTTTTACAAGTTTTCTTTACATGATCTCCATCAGTTTCAATCTCACTTGGCTGAGCATGTTAATCAGACTTGTGTAAGATCTGTCACACGGGATGTTACAGCCTGACAGTCATTCACATAGATTCCTGTCAACATATGCTAATCATATAATTTCCGTGAATCCATTGGTTGGATTGGCTGGGTTTTGTCTTCACTACTTTTTCTTATTGACCTAATACAGCTTCTGTCAGTAATAGCCACATGATGAAGTCCATGGGCATGGCCTTTTTTTTCTTGTTGTCTCTTTTGTTTTTATAAGCTTTGACTGCCATGTTAGTTCATTGGGTATATTGATTTCTGTATCCTCGTTCACCATCCTTCAGCTTGAGCGGAACAACTGAGAATGTATGTGTTCAATGTTTCTGTATGTATTTATGACTCATTATGAATCATGGTTCTTGACAATTTGGGTCTGTCTTATGGTGCACCAAGGACTGACAATTGAGCAAAACTTTTGTTGGAGCCTCCAAGGCATTAAACTCTGCTTGTCCAGTTAATGTGGAATATAGCCTCATTATGACATTATTGATTTAACATTTTGATTCAGTTTTACAATGCTCCAAGGAATGATTTTCAAGCTAAGCTCGTGTTCAAGCCTTTATCACCAGATCGTCGGTGGAAGTTTGTCTATGAGCCTATACATCAAGATGTGCACATTCTCTCAAAAAGATTCCTGTCACAAAATTCTTGAATCTCCAGGTTTGAGGCTTCTTTAATTTCACCTTTGTTTTGTGCTGGTGTGGAACTTCTATGGGCATTGAGCAACGATTGGTAATGCTTTTGGAGAGTCAGCTTGGTATTCTCTGAAAATTACAGGTTGGTGTAGGGCACAATTTTGAATTAAATGCAATTAATTGGCGATTGAAGCTCACCACATGTTTGGGTGGAGATGGTGTATCTCAAATTAGAAACAAGACCACTCTTGGACTTTGTCCAGGTGTAGATTTTCGATTTGGGTGGAGGGCTGATTACGTTCTTCCAGAAATCACAGGGAAAGTTTCTTCTCAATTCCACTATTTTGTTCTTGGAAGAAAGTAGATGAGCTATAACACCCAAAAAAGTACTATACTATCACCTATTTGGTGTCATGAAATTAAAATTCTGCTAGTACAAAGTATGATGATTCATAATATGCAGTGACTTACAGTGTGGGTCATGCACTTCTGTCATGTATGTCACTTTCTTTTATTAATTTTTCCCGTGATTCAAGTTGTGTGTTTTATTTAACAGGGGTCTTGGTGCTGATAGGCCATTATTCAACATGAACTCTGAACGGTTGCAAGCATCACTATATAGAGTGGAAGCCATTTTAAACTATCCAGGTACTTTTTAGTGGACTTTGGTGAAGATATGGTATGTTTATTGGTTGGATCCTTTGAACTGCATTGAAATGAAACTTACTAGCATCTAGTGTGCACGGGATGATGGTTTGACACGAAAATCTTGAACATAGCTTAATTGAAAAATTATATTGTTTCTGAGAGTTCATGTTGGCCTCAGAAGTTGCTTATTCTCAGGTAGTAGGGTCTTGTCTTTAATTTGTTCACATGCATGTGTGATTTGTTATTGACTTGCATTATTTATCATGCTTTTGAAACGATTTGTTTACCATTTAGTTACTTGATTGTGCAATTTTTGGGCTCTCAATTTTTTGAAAGTCATGAATTTTATAGCATTCTTTTGCCTGCAGATTGTATATTGTACGGAGGAGAAGAGAGCAAGAGTGAGAGTGAGAGCATTTGCAACCACGAATACCATGAATGAGCTCTTCTTAATAAAGATCAGGATCCCCATGTCGTCATCTCCTCTAGGTCCTGTAAAGGTTGCAGCAAAAACTACCGTAGTGATGAGAGTCACGACGAGGATACAAGATGATAATGTATACTCGATCCATTTGCTAGCCTCTTTGAGCAAATCTTGGCAATTTTCTACAAAGCCTTCCCAGCATGTTTTTGCTTTCCTTTCTTTTGTCGATGGAGCATCTAGCAATTTCAGATTTCTTTGAGAAGGATCACTCATATCTCTCTGCCAGTACCTTCAGAAAAATAAAGAACGCCTATTAATGGAGAAGCAAAAATATGTTGCAAACTTTTATGAGAAGCATCGCTCCTTTCTTTTAATACCTTCATTAAAAGAAAAGAAAAAGATCCCTTTAAATGTAAATGTAAATTAAAGAGCACAAAAGAGGCTGGCAAACAACTAAGGCGAACTTTCACCTTAAACCACTTAAGTTCCCTTTGCATAAGAAAAGTGTCTCCAGAAACATCTGGGGATACATATCTTGGTGTCCATTCGGTCATAGCCGTGATTAGGCTTTGTTTCATTCCAATATCGTTTATAAAAAATGGAAGGTAGGCCCGTTTAGTTTGGTTTTGGGAAATGTCTTTGGGAAAATGTTAATACCTTTATGTTAAAAGAGTTTTTAGAAATGTTATAGTATTTGGTAAATTATAATTTTAAAGTGCCCTGGGAAATAACTTTCACTTCAATGCCGTTTTTTAAAAATTACATTTTTAAAGGGTTTTGATATTCATTTTTTAAGTCTCAAATTATTTTCGGTGGAGCTCAGCCATCAACCAATCTCGCCTAAAATCGTGTGACCTCAATTATCGCCTGGGTCGTGGAACCTAAGGGTGCGTTTGGTAACATTTCTACTCCTGGGAACAGTTTCTTTTGAGAAATAGTTCTTTTCTATTTCTACTCCCTGGAACAATTTCTGAGTAAAATATGGCGTTTGGTAACTACAAAAATTTATTGTTCTCGGAATAGAAAAAGAATAGAAATGCATTTGGTATCCAAATTTTTTTTTAATTTCTTTCTTCCCTGACAGTGGTGGAGATCGGTGGGCGGCGGCGATGACTGGCGGTGGTGGGGTATGGACGGCGACCGGGGCGGCGGCGGTGGCGGGCCGTCGGTCGGCCGGTTCTTGCCGCCACCCCCCGCCGTCTCTCCCGGTCGTTGCGGTTGTCGCCGGTCGCCGCCACCGGTCGTCGGTTGCCGTCGTCGGCCGCCGCCATCGGTCGTCGGTCACGGCCGCCGCCGCCATCGGTCGTCGGTCACCGGTCGTCGCCGCCATCGGTCGTCGGTCACCGGTCGTCGCCGCCGGTCGTCGGTCATCGCCGCCGGTCGCCATCTCCCGCCGGTCGCCGGCCGTAGGGCGAAGGACGATGGCAAGAGGCCGGCGGCTGGCGATTGGTCGGTGGCGAGCGGGTGGGGGCGGCCAACGACAGGCGGCGACGATTGACGGCCAGCGGCCGGTGGCCGGCGACGGTCGACGGCCAGCGGCTGGCGACTGGCGGCCGGTGGTGGGCGGGTGGCAGTGTGCAATAGGCGGTGAGTAGTCTCCAAGAAATAATTTCTAGAAATTGTTCTCAGGAATAAGAATTACTTTTTTCTACTTCTCATTTCTACTTTAAATCTATTCCAGGAACAACTTTCTATTCCTGAGAATAGAAAAATCAATTGGCGTTACCAAACGCATTTATGTTATTTTTCTATTCTAGGGAACAAAAGAACAGACAAATAGAGTAATAAAAGCGTTACCAAACGGAGCCTAAGTGACTTCAAGCGATGCTGCTTGAGGTTGTGGGAACCCATATCTCAGGTGGCGTTGCTTGGGTCGTGGGAACCTAGGTGGCTACGCCCTGAGTCATGTGTCCCTTGAAGTGATGGTCGTCGGCCTTCGTGTAACTTCTCTATGCGAATTGGGAAAGATGAAAAATTGTAAACGTGAACAGTGCCAAGATTTGTAATCCCAAAATGTTGAAAGTCTAAAGTAGGCGGGGATCTATCTTAGGCTTTCACCTTTCCAATGCTAACATTTGGCAAATAGGATCCCAAAAACACTTGCCAAATACCTCATATTTTCCCCAGCCTCTTGGAAAAGCTAAACCACGGGCTAGAGTATGCTTTCACCGGTCTAAACAACTCAACATATGGTCTGTTCACAACTTCTATTATCAGTTGTTATGTGAAATTTGTATCCCATCAACTCCGAAAAATTCTCTAGACATAACTTTACAATTTGAAAGATTCCGCAAAATGCAGCGTGAAGGACAATGCCTTAAAGTTCATAGAAAATAAAAATTCCAAGTCACCACAACTAGGGATTTCCTAATCTAAGACATTGGTGACTTGGGATTTTTTATGACGTGAAAATTAGTTTGAGATAAATATGATATGTGTGTACCAATTCGGAATCTTTTATGATACAAAAATTACTTTGGATAAATGTACCATGAGTGTATCAATTAAGTATCTTTGGTGATATTAACCCAAATAAATAGTGCCAATTATGATTTTTTTCAATTTTAACGCTCAAAATTGGAAAATACATTGCAAAACTAATTTTCATTGAAATTTTTTGAAAATGAAAACTGGAAATTGGAAAACTTCATTGTACGAAACATTCCATAGGTTCTACGCAAATTAGGCATTGTTTGGTAACATACCGATTTTTCTATTTTTCTGTTCTTTTGTTCCCTAAAATAAAATAAAAAAAAGGCACATAAATCTATTTGGTAACGTCAGGGAAAAATTCCAAAAAAGGACCCGAAATGAGCCTATTTTCTTAAATAAGAGTCTAAAGTGGCCGTTGTCTCAAATTAGGACCCGAAGTGGCTAAAACAATCTCAAATAAGGACCTCAAATCGCCGGCTAGCCAAATTTTCACCGACCGGCGAGCATGTGGCATTTCTAGTGGCCGGAATGAGGGCAATTTTGTCAAAAAAACATATTGATAGAAATTAACAAACCCTAAAAACAAAACCCCCAAACTCTTCACGTTTTCATATTTTCTTCTTATGCTCTTCGTCTTCTCCATTCTCAATCCTCTCTTGCTTGGAGCACCCAAATTTTCTGTTAATGGAGCATGAATTGAAGGACATCAAGAAACCCCTACCTTCGTTTTTTCACGTTTTCTTCATTTCTTTTTTTGTCTTCATTTCTTTCTAATGAAGAAGACCAATCTCAAGTAAAGCCACATCTTCGTTATTCAGATACTTGTATGTAACATGAGAGCCTTGATTCTTCATCATCTTTTCCCAATCGAGAGATAGAGAACATCTCGATGTCGAGAGAGAGAGAGAGAGAGAGAGAGAGAGAGAGAGACAAGGGGAGTGATGGCCCGTCCATTTGGAACTCAGAGAGTTGGGGATCTTGCTCCATTAACAAAGAATTTGGGTTCTCCGAGCAAGAGGAGACAAGAAACCTAGAAGATGAAGTGCAGAAGAAGAAGAATGTGAAGAGTTTGGGTGTTTTGTTTTTAGGGTTTGTTAATTTCTATCAATATTTTTTTTGACAAAATTGGCCTTATTCTGGCTACTAGAAATGCCACACGCTTGTTGATCGGTGAACATTTGGCTGGTTGGCGATTTGAGGTCCTTATTTGAAACTAGTTTAGCCACTTAGAGTCCTTATTTGAGACAATAGCCACTTTGAGTCCTTATTTGAGAAAATAGGCTTACTTCGGGTCCTTTTTTGAAATTTCCCCTAACATCAGCTAGTGTTTTTATTTCTTGAAATAGAAAATTATTCTAGGGAACAAATTTGAAATAGAAATAAGAAGTAGAAAAAAGTAACTTCTCATTTCTGAGAATAATTTCTAGAATAAGTTATTTTCTTTTATTCTTCTTCCTCTTCTAACCGGTCACCGCCACTTGTTGCTTGTTGACTGTTGGCACTGGTCAATCGGTCACCACCTCCGGTCGCCGGTCACTGCTGCCGAAAGAAGAAGAAAGGAAAAAAAAAAAAAATCTTAAAAAATAAAAGAAATTTTAATTCACAAAAAATTTGTGGGTCGTACCAAATGCATTCTTATTATTTTTCTATTATGGGAATAGAAATTTTGTGCAGTTACAAAAAACATTCTTTTATTAAGAAATCGTTCCAAATAATATAAATAAAAAATAACTATTTCTAAAAAGAAATTATTCATGATAATAGAAATGTTATCAAATGCACCCTTATTCTTTTTTCACACTCTCTCTCTGTTTTTTTTTTTTTAAAAATCATCAAAAACTGTATATTATGTCAGCTGTGATATATTTACTATAATTTTTTTATGACATAAAAAATTTCAAATTTATACTTATGTGACACATCTACCTTCTATTAAAGTTCTATAAATGAAAATTGCTAGAATTCTATCTAAATGGATGCTATAAAGCAAATAATGTTGATATGGCATTTGTATGAAATAACGTTATTTTAACTAAAAAGTCATATAACAGGCAATGATGGAGGATTTTGAGATCTCTTATATCTTCTCTTTTGAGATGGACCTGCGGATGGAGCCAGAGTTCCAACTGTAGATTTAATAATTTTGAGATCTTCTCTATTAAGACATTGTGCCATTCTCTTGTCCTGACATAAAAATATTTTTCGGAAGTTCCTTTTTGTAGGAAAGTGTAAATTTACACTTGCTACAAAAAGATACTAGTGTAATTTCCGATAGTTTTTTTTTCTTTTCTTCCACCATCCCCTTTTTTTGCTAACAACAAATTTTGAGGGATTTTTATTCGGTGCACTAGAAGATTATTACATCAGTATGTTTTATGGAATGACATATATACAATCGTATACTTTATTGGATGACACATAAAATTTGTATTTTTAGCATGTAGGTTTATCCATGAACGAGTTTATGCTTCAATTTTGAGATCGTTCGTGTAAAAAAAACTTTTGCAGTGATAATGTATATAATATAAATCCTACTTCAACGGGCTATGAATGGCAGTGTAAAATTTTATTTTGTATGATGACGGTGTAAAATTTCCTTCACACAAGCTGATTTTAGATAATGACACAATCGTTTTTTACTTTTTGCATTTAACTTTATTCAATAAACATGTTTGTATTTCATTCTAAGACTTCATGTGTGAAAAAAAAAATTATGATGATGATGTCTGTTATGCATAAGCTTTTTGTTCCTTGTGGTTGGATCCACTTTCTAAACGACATGAAGTACTCATTCTCTTCATCTCCTTTTTCCATACTACTAAAATCTTCGAAACATATTTTGAGTTTGGATTGCGCTTTTGTGTCCTCATAAAAGAGGCATATTGACAACTTTAGCTTTACCTTATAAAACGAGAACACCTTTAATTTTAATTAATTAAATTTTTATATAAATTTAGCTTCATGTGGGTATCCTAAAAAAGGTTGATATCATAATTTTTTCTAAGAAAAGAGCAATTAACTGAATATGGAATTTAAGAAAAATATAATTAACTAAATATGGAATTTATGTCATCTTCGAAAAGTAAGGAAAATGAGGAGGACCAAATTTAGATGGAATGTTAATTAATAACATTAGCTCATATCTTAAAAATAAAAATGGAACATTTTTCTTGTACTCCGACTTAGAAGAGTAAATATTAGAATTAGCCCTTATTATTTTAGGTCTAAACTTTTTTGGAGAAAAAAATACGAAATGAATGCCTCGATATTCCGGGTGGGTCTCGACTACAAGTCCTCTTACGTTTTCCATAATTCCACATGTTTTATTTTGTGAAGTTTTATCTATTCCAAAGCATTTTTCAATTCAATTAATTTACAAAAATGATCCCTTATTTCAATTGAGTAATTGATATATATATAGAAAGGCATAAATGGCCTTTTGTGACTTAAAATTCTAGATATGATTGAAGAGTTAAATGAGCATAAAACACGGGCTCTCAGTTTTTTTATTTATTGGAATCCCATGACTCTTATTGGCTCACAACAATGATAAGTAAAAAAAATCTCTATTTTGATAATTAAAATTAATTAAAAACTTAGATGTTCATGAAATTGTTCCCTTTCCAAATTCAATGGCTACTTTTGATAATCAGGATTAGAACTGGCAAAATGGATTCGTTAAACCTTTATTATTTCAACTGCAATAGGCTGGGTTAGAAATGGATCGTTTGAAAATTTGAAAACAGGTCAAAAAAGTTCACAATATCAAAGCCCAACTAAATGTGAGTACTAGTGTTTATATATATATAGGTGTTAGTGGATTTAGAATAAATCCATTTTCAACCTATTCCAACCCAAAAAAGTAATTGGATGAAGAAAAAAAAAAGAAACCTTGTATTCTTCAATAGAAAAAAATTCCTCTTTTCTTCGACCGAGGGAGAAAGGGCGAAGAGAACCGCCACTGACGAATGACGATGCCCCTCCTTTGTTTGCGGTGTCATCCACCAACACCGATGGCATCGCCAGCAACTATGACAATTTCATTGGCGATAGTCTCACAACCAAAAACAACAGTTTCGAGCTCTCTTTATTGCGCTCGTGGATCTCTCTCTGTCTCTCTCTCATCCAAATTTGACCATCATTCCTGGCCACCTTCTCCCTCGAGCGATGGTTAGGCCAGTAGCACGAGGCATTTCTCAACTGTGATCGTTCGCTAAGCCACATGTTTGCATCGGACGTCGATGCTATGTAATTCAAACAAGAAGAACCAACCATTCGGGAATCGGTGGGGTACAAAGATGTGAAGGATCTATAGGGAAATAACTAGCCAAAGTTCAAGCGGGAGCCAAGAGGATAGCAAAAGACGGTGGTGAGAAATGGGGATTTGTTGGAGGAAGGGGCAAAGGACATCTGTTTGGCCTTCTTGTCTTTTATATATGTTTAACTTTTATTATTTTAAATTTGCTAAATGCAATGGAATTAAAAGAAGAAGAAGTGAGTTACGTGGATAGGTTTGGTTTGGATCTAGATTGGATTGGGTATGGACCATTGAAATTATTTAGAAAGTAAATAGGCCTTGCGAGTTAAAGGGATGAATTTGGGTTGAATTCGCTTATGACTCACCCAAAGCTAACCCATTCCATTCACTTGCCATCTCTAATCAAGATAAAAGCCAAGATAGGATTCTTCCGTGCCCATGGTATAAAAGCTATTTTCTACAAAAACTCCTATCCCCTGCCTCTCCTCCTCCACAACGATAAAGATGAAACTCTTTCTCCCCTATAGCTCTCTAACTCATGTTTTGGAAGCGGTGAGATAGTCAGAGAACCATACTTTTCGAAATCGCGAATGTGAACAATCATACTTTCTCTTTGTTACTAGATTTGGGATTCTCTAACCAATTTATCTTGTCGATGTTGTTGTAGCCCATTAAAGTTTTTTATCATATCCAATTATGTGTCTTTAGAATGATAATAAATTTAATGCTTAGGTTTTGATGTCGGTAGATGTCTTGAATTATGCATTTTAGATTTTCTTTAGTAGTGTTTCACCGGTTTGGGTTCCCACAACAAAAAAATCTTTTACTAAACAGCGTGTTTCGCTTTTTATTAGAGGAGATATAGGTTTTGTGATGAATCCGGGCAGATGATGTCAAATGCAAATGTGGTTCCCAATCTGTATATTACAACACTAACAATTGATACAACTAACAACTCGATAACCGACACCTTTTGGGTTCAAAGTACGTTGGAATCTAATTAACAACACAGCTCGCTACCACCCATGATTCTAGATTCAAATTATTTCGGAATTTAATCAACGACACAGTTGATTTAGGCGAAGAGCTAGAATTTAATCAATAGCAATACCTCTGAATAGAAAACACAACAATGGAATTTAATCAACGACATTAGGCTTGTAGCACAACATTGGAATCTAATCAACGATACTGCATTGAGAATAGATATTCGCCCAAATCTAATCAACGACAAGAATCTAGAAACTATAGATATGTTAAACTAAGACATGATAAAGTAAAGATAAAGTAAAAGCATTTGACACATTCCCGGGGGTGGAGGGTGCGACACAACGTTGGAATTTAATTAACGATGTTGGGCTTGTAGCACAACACCGGAATCTAATTGATGATGTTGCATCAAAAATAGATACTCGAAATCTAATCAACGACAGGAATCTGGAAACTATAGTTAAGTTAAACTAAGACATGATAAAGTACAGATGAAGTAAAGGCATTTGATGTGTTGTTCGAGGGAGGGTTTTTTGTTGTTGGATGACTTGTGGTATTTATAGGACAACTTGGTAATCGTTAAACAGTTACCTCCTTCTAGGTGATCACTCCTTGCTTTCCCACGTTCATTATTCTCTCCTTAATTGCCTTAGTCATGCTCTGCTGCGCCCTATCTTATTGACAACGATTGCATGACATGCTCCATGGGTGATAATTGCTTCTTTTCAATTTTTGCGTCGCCTTTTGCACATCAAATTGCTCCCACTCGAATTCTGATTTTAATCTCATTTGAATTCCATGTTTGTAGTACTATGTTGGTATTTGGACACATGGCAATTCATTACATTGCCATCGAACCATGTATCTTTGCCCATAGGTCCATCGACATTCAGCCAAACATTCCTGCATGCCTTGACCATTCTTTGTATTCATGACCAATATGTGACAAATCCCACTCCTGTGACCAGCACGTGACAGTATTCTTTGAATGTCAACAAGTAGTGAGTTATTATAGGGTTTTTACCATTTTCGTTTGTGTATTTTCAAGTTATTTTGTAATGAATCTGACAAACCATTGGCAATACTTTCAGTTTGGGCATTTCCAGCAATAATCATGGGTTGATTTAGGTGAGAATTTTTGTCCTCCCATTTCAATCCTAAGCCTACATTATTTGCTTTTTTATTTAGCTTTTGTTGGTTTGAAAAAGTTATATTGTGGGGCTTTGGAGGATTTTGCTATTATCTCATCAAGCGATTAGTATCGTTCCTTAGCATTACATCATCAAAGATATATAAACAATTGATATTGTTGAGTAGTTGGATTATTCGAAGACATGGAGGCAAAATTTGACAGTATAGGCATTCCATGAGTGGAGTGTAAGTGGAGGACATGAAGAGGTGTGTGATTGGATATTCTTGAATGAATCATTTGTTGCCATAGTTGTAAGACTTATGTTGTAAGATTTATATTTCTCATGTTACTAGACGTTGTCGCGACCTAATTTTTCTGAAAATAATAAGTATTATATAGGTTTAGGGGTATTGTCAATTTCGGACCGACGCCTCACTAACTCCCAGGCCTCCCAAAGCCCATACCCCGCGCGACGTTGGGATATTCATAAAACTGAAACAAGGAGTCCGCCACTAGTCTATTGAGGTCGACTAGAAACCGAGCGAGACATGGGAGCGTGTCTCACTTTTTACGCAACCAGAGAATCTGGGTCGGGGACTTGATTACGTTAGTCGTGCACTAACGCCCTTTCTTTCTACCTAACTTAATGTGTCTTGCTAAAGACATGGCAACACATTCAAAAACCTATTGTAGAGCCCTAAAGGCTTATTCAATTTTTGATGTTTTCTTATTTTTAAGGGGTTTCTGAATTTTTCTGATTTTCCTGATTTTTCTGATTTTTTTGAATTTTTTTATATTTTTAAAATATTTTCGAATTTTCCAAAATTAAATAAAAACAAGTTTTCAAGATTTTTATATTTTCTGACTTTTCTGAAAATTTAAGAAAAAAAAAAAACATTTATTACTCTTTTTTTGGAATTTTTTTAATATTTTAATATTTTCGAAAATAAAATAAAATAAAAATATTTGTTTTCGAAATTTCCAGATTCCTGAATTTTTCCATGCATTTTCTGAATTTTCGAATTTTTTTAATATTTTTTGATTTTCTGAAATTTTTGATTTTTTTGGATTTTTTTTAAAATTATTCGGACCGGGTCGGGAGACCCGGCCCTACTAAACCGACCCGGCCCCTATTGGGCCGGGCCGGAGCAACAACCAGGCTGGCCGAACGGCCCGGTTAAAAAATTTAAATGGCCCATCAGTTAAAAAAACAATTAAAACAAAGACCCATCTCCAACTCCAAAACTTTCAGCCCGAACTCACCCTAGGCCCGTTCGAAAACAGCCCAGCATCTCTCCTATTCTAACTCTCGGCCCGGCCCCCACCTTTTTCATTTCCTTTTCCTCTTTTTTTTTTATTGCCTTTTCTGCATGCATTTTCTCTCTCCTCCCTGCGCGTCTTCAACCTCCCGTCGCTCTCTTCCTCTTCACCGAGACTCCTGCAACTCCGCCGCGCTGCACCGCCGCGCGATCCACCTGTCCTAACTGGGTCAGCGTGAGGTCACCGGGCGTCGGTCGTTCTGTCCGACCGACGCCGAACGCCGTCGGCCACCGCCAGCGACGACTCGCGGCGGCCCTAAGCACTCTCCTTTCACCGGAAACCAAAGACGCCTCCCTTCGACTCAAAAACGCACGGAAATCTCGCGAAACTAGCTATAACGCTAACAGAAACATTAGAGCAAGCATTATACAAACTGAAATGTACGAAAACAGGTCGTCGAGGACGGATTAAATCATGAAATTTTCTGGGCTTCATGTAGGCATTTTGTCAAACACCTGACGGGCGCTACTGGTTTCGGGAGTTTGTGGTTCAGTCGAGCCTCGCATTCGCTAGGGGTCTTCGGAAATCATGCCAAAAGGGATCAGGGACAAGCTAGAGGGACGGTAAGGGCCGGGGCTCGCGCGAACCAGTCGGCGCGAGCTCCGGCCCGCTGTCTCATCCAGAAAAATAGAAGCGGGCGGGAGAGAAGCCTACCTGGTTCGGGTGAGACGCCACGGGGATGTCGTTGGATGGGCTCGCGCGTGGCCGGACTTCTCCCTCTCCCGCTCTCGATCGCTGGGTTCGCCTTCGAACGTCGCCGGATGGGCTCGTGGGTGGCTGCCGGGAGAGCAGGTTTTCTCCTCTCTGTCTTCCTTCTCGGTTATGCTGTTTCCGGCGCCGGATCTGAGGCACGGCGGAGGGTTGCTGGCGGTGGGTTAAGCGTGGTTGCCGGCGGCGTTCAAACACTCTTCCGGCGTTCGCTCTCCACCCTCTCTCTCTTGGTCTCCCTCTCTTCTTTTTTTGATCACCTCTTGACTCCGCTCTCTCGTTCTCTTTTTTTCGGTTCTTTTTTCTCTCTGGTTTTTTTTGTTTCAAGAACCTCCCTAGAAAACCCAGAAATCAGCTTCTCACGACCCCGCTCCTTCATGTCATTTTCTCTCCTCCCCTCTCTTGACTCCCCCCTCTCGTCTCTCTTAGTTCCTCCCTTTTCTTCTTCTTTTTCGTTGCCTTTTTGCCCTTCAACTGCAGCACGCCCGACACCTATGCCTTGTCTTCTCTGTCAGACTCGCTGTTGCCGAGAAAATATTAGGTAGGTGAGATATTCCACGTAGGCCTGCATCTCACCACTCAGAAATTGACACGTGGCATCCACGTCGGCAGTGGGCCCACACATGGGGCCGAATCCCTTTCTCCTCTCTCCTCTGCCAAACCGTACGTCTTCTCTCTCCTCTGTCTCCTCTGTCTCCTCTCTCCTCTCTCCTCTCTCCTCTCTCTCCTCTGCAAAGGGGGAGAAAAGCCCGACCTTTGCTCCGACGAGGGGAGGAACGCGACGCCGGGCACTCGGGCAGTCTCCTCCTAATCCGGCTCCACCACCACCGCCGAGGCCACCTCCTCCGCCGATGCCGCTGCCCGCTCCTCCACCTAATCCTCCACCAGCACCTCCGCCTTTGCCGAGCCCTCCACCAGCACCGAATCCACCTCCGCTACCCGCGCCACCACCAAGACCTCCACCACCTCCCGCACCACCGCCGAAGCCGCCTCCTGCACCACCACCGGCGCCTCCCCCTAGGCCTCCGCCAGCTCCACCGCCAAAGCCGCCGCCTCCTCCAGCTCCTCCTCCGAGTCCTCCTCCACCCACTCCACCACCGAAACCACCTCTGGCTCCAGCACCTCCACCAGCCCCACCTCCAAGACCCCCTCTACCTCCTAAACCGCCACCACCTCCTAGACCGCCCCCTCCAGCACCCCCGCCAGCCCCACCTCCACCCCCTAAGCCCCCACCACCGCCATATCCTCCTCCAAGACCGCCTCCACCAAGCCCTCCGTGTCTAAAAAACTCTTTCTCGTCTGGATCCACGAGCGGAGGCGGAGGGGCGGGGCTCGGGGAGGCTCCGGCAGGGAGTGCCCGAGTGCCCTGCCGTCCGGTTCCCCCGCCGGAGCAGAGGTCGGGCTTCTCTCTCCCCTTTGCAGAGGAGAGAGAGGACAGAGCAGAGAGGAGAGAGGAGAGAGAGGAGAGAGGAGACGTACAGTTCGGCAGAGGAGAGAGGAGAGAGGAGAGAGGAGAGAGGGGTTTGGCTTCATGTGTGGGCCCACCGCCGACGTGGACGCCACGTGTCTTTCTGTGAGTGGTGAGCTGCACCGACCTACGTGGAATATCTCACCTACTCAATATTTTCTCCGCTGTTGCCCTCTGCTCTGCTGCCGAGTTGCTGCTACTGACCTGCTGACTTGCTGCTGTTGCTTTTTCTGCTGACCTGCTGCTGCCTCTTTCTTGCAGGTTGCCGTTTCCACGTGCGGGAGAAGAAGGGAAGGAGAAGAAAGATGGACGGGCCGGGCCGGGAAAGGAAAGGAAAAAAGAAAGAAAGAAAAGGAAATGGGCCAAGCCCGAGCGAGGAAAGGGAACGGGCCACGTGGGGGAGACCAGGCAACCCCAGCCTTGGCCCGTCATCCTTTTTTCGATTTTTTTAATTTTCGATTTTTTTAATCAATTTTTTTTTTTATCTTTTCTAGAAATTAATAAGTATTTATAGATGCAAAGTAAATGGGCATTTAAAACAAAATAGACCAAAAAACCGGGTGTCAACAGACGTGTAATAAGGTGTTGATTTATCACTATTGAAACAATTAAAAATAGTGACAATGGTGGTCCCTATCTTCCATTCCTTTCGTATTACTTTTAGAGGAGAGAGAATGTCCAATTTCGGTTAATTCTATCGTGCAAGAGTCATTCAACAGTAGCTCAAATTTGTTTATGTATGCTTTGACTTCATAATTTGGTTCCACTACCTCATTTGCTAATATTATGAGAAATGCTTAAGAAGGAACATTTTTTTTTCCTACTCATTTTCCTCTAATTGAAAACCTTTCTTACATCTTGATCGATGACATTTCTTTTTCGCAATTAATATGCAAATATTTTAAAGTAATCAGTTCTAAGATTTTTTTAATTTTCCTTTCTTTTTATTTGATATGGCAAGTAATGATGATAAAAATGGGGGTATCTTTTCGTAGGCAACATAAGGGCATCTATGTCATTTAAACTGACATACAGATCATATGATATAAAAATATCAAGCTTATATAGTAAAATATCTGGGTTTTATATAGTATCTTATCCTAGTCATAAATGCAGGCGGACCGAAAATCAAATCCTCTATTTTAATAATTAATATTATAAATAAAAAAATTGTGGTTTGACGAAATTGTCTCGTCTGCATAGTCCTGGAGAGTCGTGTCTATTCGTAAATTGTCGTACCAGAGAGAGAGAGAGAGAGAGAGAGCTCCATTTTCAACCGAATCCTCCTGCCATGTCGACGTCTCAGTCAGACAACGACAACCAGGTGAGCGACGCACTGCACTCGACGCAATCATTCGCTTCTTGTTCTTGCCTTGTGTTTGATCGCTGCGCAAAAAATGCTGTACCCAGTAACGGGAAAATCAACTAGATCGTCCCGAGAGTTTCGATTTCTCGACAAGTTGTGTTTTTTTTTTCACACGGAAAATACCGATTCTTTTGTCTACTTCGTGCTTGCATGTTCTCGTTTCGACCTTCGGAGGTGTTCGGGGGGTTTTTTAATTACCCAGAAAGAGTTTTGACTATGTAAGTAGCATACGATCATGGTGGAGCTGGCCGTGGATGAATTCGTGTGCATGGGATTTCGATAATATTTGTCAGAAATTCGGATCGTAACGTGTTTGGATTTGGCAATGTGGTTGGTTACTTGGAAGAATTCTGGCAACAGTCGTAAGAGGTTACTTGTAATTATGTTTGCGAAATATGTGTTCGGGAGGATTTCGACCTGCAGCTGCTAAAGTATATTTAATCTGGACAAAATTTAAGAGCTTGGCGGGAATTTAATTCGTATTTTGCAGAAAGAACTGAGTGCTCGCTGAATGGGTGCTGGACCAATTGGTTCGAATATGGGTATAAAGTAGATGACATCCCTTAGCCGGTTACATTTCATTGATTAGGAAGATCATTTTAAAGATGGAACATTGCCATTCCGATTTGTCACCTAGATTCTTTGCAATTTATCAATATGGGAAAACCTACATGTCATTCTTTGAGCACAAGCTGAATATGCAAACTGCTATAGTCTCCACACTTTTTATCAAACTTTTATTCTGATGCAATAAAGAAAGTTCATTGTTGCAATCATGACAACCTACTGAGCTTACCGGAAAGAAATAGGCAGATACTGGTATGAGTTCAAGTATCAAAAGTCCTTTTCTTCGGTTTCTCCAGTTACATGAGAAGATATCTATTCAAGCGCATATTTTGTTACTCATTATAGTACTATTGATGGTCTGAAGGAAGAAAAGATCAAAAGTTTTCAATCAAATTATGCACTGTCTCCTGGAATTTCTCTGTGTATGAGTGATGGTTATGTACTTGTTTTGATTCTTATGGCTCAAGTTTACTTCACATCACATGTCCTACGTTCTTCAGCTTTGCAAAGATGCACTTAATTAGTTGATATTCACCACTATGCAGCCTTCTGTCAACACAACAGAATTACCTGGCCAAGACTCATTGGCACTGGTGGTTGTCAATCAGAATGAAGTATCTGCTAATGCAAACAGTGGAGTGCCAAGTGGAGGTGTTTTACAGTCACATTTGTTAATTAACAGTTCTAAGGTATGTCTTTGAAATGGCTTGGGAGTTTCTTGGAGAGTCATACAAGTCGAAGATTTATCTACATCTAGTCTATTAGGTGTGATGGTTTTTGACGTGTTTAGTCTCCATTGACATAGTGCATAGTCAATACAGGGATAAGAACTTATTTAGATTGAACAGGTCAATCCAACTGATATTCACCTGTGTTTCTGTAGAGACTTCGGGATGATCTGCTGTCTCTTGGTCTAAAAATCAAACAGCATGAGGATAAGATAAAATCTCTGAAGGCTCAGAGAAAAATATTACGTGACTCTATTCTTGATAAGAGAGGTATGTTATCTGAAATCTGATGCTTGCAGCATCAATGCCTATTAGACCGTTCAGAGATTTTTAAATGGAAATGGAAATCTGGCTTCTTTCCTTGCAATATGGTCACTTTTGATACAGAATATTAGTGAAAATAGATCAGTGGGCAAAACCTTGAAGACAGCCTCATATATTGGTACTGGGTTAGCATAATATGCACATCATCAAGTGGAGTGAGGTCATAGTTTTTCTCAAAGGAAAAGCAAAGTGCAGTGGCCACTTCTTTGATTGTTATGGCATCTTCTGACATGTTTCTTGCCGACTTATCATTTCTCAGTCATTCTTGGGAAGTATCATTCTTCTGCTGCACCTAATGCTGAAGATAGTGGCCTTTCTAATGGAGGTGAGGAGGAAACAACTGAACAAATATTGAAGCATGATAAATCTGCTGCTGGAATCTGGTGCCAACTTAAAAATAGTCATGGCACTCAGGCTCCCATTCTTGCTTTATCTGAGGATGTCATTGGCATAGTTGCTACTCTAGGCAAAGTCGATGATGAAAATCTTAGCAGGTATGTACAGTTTGTCATCAATAGTTAGAAGTTAGAACTGAAATTCCTTTTGTTGGAATTAACTGAATGATCTGTTTTTTTGTTAGAACTCACTGCACTTGTCGATGTCTTGAGACCAATTTTTAGGATTGTTGTAAGAGAAGCAATGAGCCTTTTCTCATGAATGCTCATGAGATATGACTGCAATTAGGGTAGTTCAAACTCGCGGTTTCTGATAATCTCAGACTTGCTGGTGCATTTCCTAGATTAAGTTTGTTTTTGTTTTAGTTCATGATCTTGCTCTAATTTCAATTCATTCTGTTCCTTGGCTGGGGTTTAGGCTTCTCTCTGAGTATTTAGGAGTGGAGACCATGCTTGCCATTGTTTGCCAGACTCGAGAAGGCCGCAAGGCTCTAGAAACATATGATAGAGAGGGCAATATTGATAAAAGTGCTGGTCTTCATGCACTTGGATCTTCCATTGGGAGGATTTTAAATGGAACATTTCTCGTTATTTGCTTAGAAGATCTAAGGTGCGATTCTTATATGTCTTGATAGACGGTGCGTAGTTTAACCCTTTACGGAAACTAATTTACTTCATTTAATTTTGTCAGACCATATAGTGGTGATTTTGTGGCAGATGATTTGCAGAGAAGGCTTGATCTCTTTCAGCCCAGGTTACCGAGTGGGGAATGTCCACCTGGTTTCCTTGGCTTTGCAGTCAATATGATCAACATAGAAACCAACCATTTGGTTTGTTTAACACCCAATGGTCATGGTCTCAGGGAAACTTTATTTTATCGCCTTTTCTCTCACACTCAAGTATATCGTACAAGGATAGATATGCTGCATGCTCGTCCTTTAATTAGTGATGGAGCCATCTCGTTGGATGGTGGGATAATCAGAGGTCCTGGCGTGTATTCTCTAGGCAAGCGGTAGGACAACTTTGCTCATCATCCATGACAATGTGCATCCATTTACAGATTCTGATGTATTTTTGCAAGCAATTCCTGCACGTTGGGTAGGTCTACTTAAAGAACACAAAAAATTGCTGCATAAAGTGGTCATTCACGGTCCTTCCTAATCTTAATGGTTTCTTTGGTTACATCAGCTCATCTCTACTCATTTATGTTTTCATCGATACAATATTGTGTCTTGCTCGAGTCTTGAACATGATTCTCAGAAGAATTAAATTGAGTGTGCTTGCAGCTACAAGTTAAGACTTGCATAAATGGTTAGATTTACGAAAAGGTCTGTCATTTTTGTGTGTTGGGAAAGTATCTACTGTTTTGTAATATTTCCTTTTAGTCAGGTTGTGAAGTGTTTTTTTTTCTCTGGCTAAAAATAACTAAATTCTTCTTCTGCTGCATCTGTTACTGCTATCAATTTTAAGGGAGGATGTGGATGTGAGATTTCCAGCAACATCAGGTGCATCCGGTCGTCCTACAAATTACGATGAAATAGGGAACCAGACGATGGACTTGAAGTGGAAAAGGCAAAAACTGCAGGAAGAGTTGCAACGAGAGCGACAAATGTTGGATCACGCTAAACTGAATTTTGAGAGAAAGAAGCAAGAATTTCTTATGTTTCTTGCTCAAAGCTCTTCTTATTTAAGCCGGGTAAATGCCTGATCCAATTTAAAAGTGATGTATTAACCTTATTTTGACGGCCGTTATATATATTTTTTGGGAACGCTTCTCCGCTGATTAGCACGGATTGATGTGTCTATGGTGCTAATTTAGTGTGTAAATTAGGTTCTTGTCCTTTTTTTATATATAAATATGTGCAATTAAGTTTAGTGTGGAACTTGTCCAACATACTGTTTGATTAATAAAATTTAAAACTGATTTCATGTTCTTATGAAATACATTTACAGTTTATCTTTTAATATAGTGTCCGTTAAAAATGCAATGTTTCAAAGGAAACATTGTATCCATTAAAAAAAACACTATTATAAGTTCATTGTTTTCAGCCACTGAGGTTTGTCTCAGTGACTACTCTTTCCATATGGGAATGAGAAGGTGGATAGTTCGAAATCTCACATTTTTAAGGAAGGTTGAGCTGAGGAGGATTTAATTTTAGGTATGGATTTTGACTTCCACACTCTACAAGGAGATAAGATAAAAGTTTGCGAGGAAAATTAGACTAGAAGTAGAATATAATCAACAAATTAAAAAAAAAAAGTTCGTTGTTTCTGTCTCATTATTTTTTTATTTTAGAAGTTCTTAGAGAATTACCATAATTGCTATATGATATTCTCATTTTAGACTTTATTGTATCTTGGAGGATTTTTACTGACAATCATTAATAATGTTATGTGGTAAATAATTCTTTAAAAACAGTTTTCGATTATATTTTTTCTGATTGATTTTTTTTCCCGACAATAAATTGGCAAGATTGCTTCGCTTATTGATTGGTTCGTGGTTTATATCCCAATTAGGTTCCTTGTCCGACTCGCAAACCACTTAACAAGTGTCGTCAAGATAAGACTCCTCACATGGTTGTCCAAAGTCCTAAGAGTTTTGAGAAAAATCCATTATCGGTTTTGTCTATATTCTTTTAGGGGATAAGTACAGCGAGAGTGCCAAAACTTGGCACGGAGGGACACTTAAGTGCCAAAACTTACAAACAGTACACATAAGTGCCACTTTTAAAAAAAAATGGATTACTTAAGTGCCAAGTCGCCGGAACCCTACCGGAAATCCTACGTTGCAATTTTTTATTAATTTTTTTTGCCTACATGGCTCGTCGGAAATTGAAACGACGAAAAATCAGCGCAAAACGACGTCGTTTTTGCACTGACGTGGATTTAAAAAATTATTAATTAAATAATATTAAAAATTAATTATTATAAAATCAATCAATTAATTAATTAAAAAAAAGGGGGAGGGGAAATCGGCAAGGGCTGTGCAACCCTCGTCGCTGCCACCGTCGCCGCCCCACCCACGCCGGGAAGGGCCGGCGATGGTGGGCGAGGGTCGGCGGGGGTCGCGGGCCCCGGCCGTGGCCGGCGACCCCGGCTGGCCTGCGGCAAGGGCCCGTGGGCCCTCCCCCAGATCCGGCGATGGTCACCGGTCCTCATCCCATTGGGCCAAGGGCTACTGGCCACCTATCGAGTGGATCTAGGTGGCCGACGGCCCTTGGCCGGGTGAGGGCCGGCAACCTCGCCGCAGGCCGGTCGGGTCGCCGGCCACCGGTCGGGCCCGGCGACCTCGGCCAACCCTCGCCCACCGTCGCCGACCCTTCCCGGGCCGACGGCGGCGGCGGCGAGGACTGCACAGCCCCTCGCCGATTTCCCCTCCTCCTTCTTTTTTTTTTTTTTTTTTAATAAAATTAATTTTAATTTTTTTAAAATCTGACGTGGACAATTTTTTTTTATTAAAATTGCCACGTGGAATTTTTTATTTTGAAAAAAAAATGATTTGCCAGAAATAAAGTCGCCGGAAAATGGACACGTGGCAATTTTGCCGGATTTTCTCATCGTTGGCATTTAAGTAAACAATTTTGCTCGATTTTGGCACTTAAGTCTCATTATTTTTTATTTTAGAAGTTCTTTCTTTAGAGAATGGATATCATCATTTGTGGCTTCAATGTGTTGATAATGACTTCTCTTCTCGATTTAGAAAGGAATCTTGGAAAAGATTGATTCCATATCTTGTTGGGCTTCTCTGTATAATCCACTAGTTTATTAAAAAAAATGATCCAACTGACCTGTACAATTTTGCAATAGGACATGGACAAACTTTCTGGTTCGTGGTCATCTGATAAATAGTTTGCATTTTCTATGAAAGAAAATGGTAGGGTTACCTTCTTGATTTGGGCCTCTGCATTTTAGCTTTGTGAAAAATAAATTTGCAAGTACCTAAACATTTGCCATTTTTACAATTGAATATCTAATTTTTTTTTTCAATCAAGTACTTTGACTTTTCAAAATTGACTTAATATAAGATTTTTATATTAACTTATCGTGTCATATAAATTTACTAATGTGACTCACTTTTGTGGCAAGACCAACACGATTTCCCATTGGACATGGACAGCCCATTTGGCTTGCTGGTCCTTTGGTGAATTTTCCATTTTCTACGAAAGAAAATGTTGGTGTGAACTTCTGGATTTGGGCCCCCGCAGATTATAGCTCTAGGAAGAACAAATGCTGTCGGTACCGTAGAGGATGAGTCACTTTAATACTTCTGCAAAGTGCTCGAGATGATTCAGTAAGAAATATAGTGGTGAGGCGGTAGACAACGGCTGTTGAAACTTGATTTTTATAGTGTAATTATGAAAAAATATCAATAAAATCATTTAAGTTTGAAAATTTTGAACTTAGTATTCCCAAATTAAAGGTCTCCAAGTGGACCAATCCAAGAACGCTTGATATACATCTTTTGACATAAGGAAAGATTTCGGATGAAATATTGAAAAAATATTATATGTGAGATACGTATTCTTTGGGCAAGAGCCAAATAGACAAAACATAGATTTTATCCTTTTTTCTTGAATAACATAACCCTCTCACCTATAAAAAAAAGGGTCACAATTGAGGAACAGAGGAGATGATACACACATAGAGAGAAAGAAAAACGTGCACACAAAAGAAAGAGAGATACGTGAGAAGAGAGGGAGTCTCCTCGGCCAAGGCTTGGTCGAAATACCCCTTTGCCGCACCACTCGTTGCTGCCGCAACGACCGAGTCACCCGTGATGGCCTGTAGGGCTGATCCGAGTCCAAGCTACTACCGTCCGTTGCTTTCCGACGCTGTCCGTAGCGCCGTGCTGAGCATCCCCAGCCACGAGCCCGGCTGTCCTGATCTTCACCACCACGACGGCTGCCCCTACTGCACGCCCATCGTCACAGCCACTTCATAAGTTCTTTTCATGTGAATTTACTCTCTTGCAGGACTAGCGAACGATAGCCCAACATCAAGGGAGTCCTAGCCCGGTCAAAGCAGCCACTTGTCAACTCCAGTAGCTGTCCTAACGTTACTCTTCTAACATCAACAATCCTCGGTGGCGACCTTGATCCACGCCCTGCAAGTTTCTCCTTCCGGCTGTCATTGTTCTGTTCTATTAGATGTCCTTCCAACAAAACCACACCAACCCGAGGAGTTGCGGTACTGAGATAGCCATGCGGAGGAACCCCTCCACCGTCAAGTGCCACGAGCCGCGCCATTGTGAATCGTCATTCGTAAACTAGCTATTGTGAAGCATAGTTGATTGCAATTCCCTCGATCTGTTACCATATGAACATGGAAAGAATAGACAAGGTAGGTAAAGTTCTTATCTAAATTAATTCTTGAATATTTTGTTTCCTCGTTTGAAGTATTGCATTCTCGATTGGATTCCTAAATGATATTATCTTATTTAAAGTTTCTCGAGTAGTCTTTTAAATGAGGAAATTATCCTAATTTCCTCATGTGCCATAATTGCCAATCCGATTTCACACATGAACTACGATTCATGATTGTATGGAAAAATCGTCAATCCGATTTCATGCTCGAGATATGATTTGTGATTTTTAAAAAATTGGCCAATCCGATCTCATATCCAAGATATGATTCATCAATTTATTTCCATATTAAACGGGGTATCTTACGTGATTAGGTGTTGTGATTTCTTTCTATATTTGCTTGATTTGAATTATTTTTTTCTTCCTAAAAAAAATCCAAAAAAATTAGACAATAAACTAGAGTAGATTTTTTTTAGATAATATTGCATATTATGTTAATTTCTTATACCGAATATTTTTCAAAATAAAAATACCAAAAAACATTAATTTAGGATGTTAAATTTTCTTTAACTTAAATTGCATGTTTAATTATTGGGCAATTTCGAATTTAATAAATAAGGAAGAAAAATAAAATATAAAAAAATCATGCATGTATCACATAGAATGAGGTCATCATTCACATGTCATCTAGTCATTGCACATTTAAAATCATTTAAATGTGTGTCACATTAGAGATGCACATTGTTCTTGTCATCTCATTAGGTCATATAATTAATGGGCCCGTTTGGTTTGGCTTTGGGCAAATGCTCTTAGGAAAATGCAAGTATCTTTAGGCTGAAGGGGTTTTCTGAAATGCAAATACCATTTGGTAAAATGAAAATTTTCATTGCAATGCGAAACAACTTTGGCCTAAATACCATTTGGTAAACACTACATTTTGTAAAGCACTTTGACTAAATTTATTTTTTAATAAAAATTTTGTAATTTTTTTAATTTATTCACCTTCGGCGGCTAGCACCGCTTGAGGTTGGCGACCTTAGGTAGTGGTCAGTCGTCGCCTCCGTTGCCTGGGCGCGCAACCCAAGCAACGGCGACGGTCACCTGGGCACACGACCCAGGCGATGGCGACGGTCGCCTAGGCTTGCGACCAAGGCGACCATCGCCTCTGTTGCCTGGGCGTGCGACCTAGGCGAACATTGCCGGGGTCGTGCAGGCGACCACAGCCTCGGTCGTGGACGTCTTGGCCGACGGTCGCCGGCGTCGGGGACACCTTGGCCGACGGTCTTCGGCCTTGTCGGCTCCTCGAAGAAGATGAATAGTGCAACTTGCATTTGCAAGATGCAACTTCCCAAAGTCACTCCGAACCTCCCTTGGGCTAAAGGCCTTTAGAGCTCTTTGAAGATATAATTGTATTTGGCCAAAGCCCTCCAAAAAACGAACCAAATGGGTTCGCATTTGGCCAAGGGGCTTTCGGGGTTGAAAGCCCCTTGGCAAAGCTGAACCAAATAGGGCTAGGCCTTGTTTGGTTCGGCTTTAGGGAAATAAATTTGGGGAAATGCAAAGGCCTTTAGCGTAAAGGGATTTGGTGAAATGCAAATATTGTTTGGTAAACTGTAATTGAAAAAGTGCCTTGGGATGCAACTTGGGAAAAATGTTGTTTGGTAAATATACATTTGGAAAGTCCTTTCATGTGTTAATTTTAAGTTTTGTAACTTTAATTTCTTTGAAAAAAAATTTGATCACCTTAACTTATATATATTTTTGAGTTGAGAATAATGTATAAGAGACATATTAACAAATTTGTAAATAAAAAAATCACATCAAACTCTTAAAAAGAGAATAATTTCATTACAAAAAATATGACAACAAATATTCGAAGGAAAGAAATAATTTATCACTAAATATTACAAACCTCATTAACTATTTCTTAATGCCATAGCTATTTCAACATGTAAACATATCATGTTAAGAAATGCATTATCATTTGAAGCACTCGCTCTCTCATTTATAATATCATGGTCCACTGAATATCCATACTCATGATCCAATTCCGCTGTTTCAAAATCCGTATCGGTTCTGACATTTCTTCGTATATAATTATGCAAATCCATTGTAGATATGACAATTTTTACTTACTTTTCATAAGGATAATTTGGCATAGTAGTTAGAATCTTCCACTTCATCTTTAACAAACCAAAAGCTCACTCAATTTTTGACCGAAGCGAGGAATGGACACGGTTGAACACTTCTCGATAACTCGTAGTTGTAGCACCTTGTTGAAACTCTAGGAAATGATATCTAACTTTTCTATATGGCCCCAAAGAACCTATGAAATTTGGATATCCAACAACTACTAAATAATATTTACCTACACAAATATAATATAAATTTAATTAACATATGCCACATAAATACATATTGATGTACATAAACCATTAATTAACGAACCTAATGGGGTATGGGGAAATTGTGCATCACGTCTTCCAATAGCATCATAGAAAATACGAGTATCATCAGCTTGTCTCTCCCAACCAACACAAACATAAATAAATTCCATATTAAAATTACATATGGCTAACATATTTTGAGTAGTCTTTCCTTTTCGACTAATAAATCGAATTTGGTTGTACGTTGGTACCACTGTTGGGATATGTGTACCATCCATAGCTCCAATGCAATCCTAAAATAAATAATACAAATATTACATGATTTACATTTAATTTTCATTTTTATTATACAATCGTAACTTACCTTAAAATATGGATAAAATTGTCGATCTTTCTTGATCTTCTCCGGAACTTCCTTAAATTGTCGATCAGTCAGTTGGATTAAATCTTTTCCCA
This sequence comes from Angophora floribunda, assembly GCA_014182895.1. Taxonomy (NCBI): domain Eukaryota; kingdom Viridiplantae; phylum Streptophyta; class Magnoliopsida; order Myrtales; family Myrtaceae; genus Angophora; species Angophora floribunda. The sequence continues at coordinate 24,838,241 of CM024712.1, forward strand.
TATTACATACTTTATCTAAAACTAAACTAAAGTGCCTACTTGTAGTTTCCCTAGAACGTTGAAAATGTTCTTGTGCTACCCTATTACCTTTACCATGTCCCAACATATAAAGAAACACTTCAATCATTTTAGCAACATCAGTATTTCTAGATCCTCTAAGACCATAGCGTGTTACCAAGTCACATGTTAAATTATCAAACACATCTCTATGCATTCTAAACATATTATATCATATTATCGAATTACTATCTTCAGCCATCAACTCTTTCATCTATGCACGACTTGTATAAGATGAGGTCATACAAGGTTGTTTGCAAAGAAATGTTGTATGATAAGTAATTGAAGCTTGAGCGAATGAGAGAATATCCAAAAATTCATCTTCCTCATTTTCACGATTTTCCTTTTGTTGAGGATCATCCATAACTATCTAACATAACAAAATATGGAGTTAGAGTAAGAGAATAATGAATAATCCTGACAATTCATCATAAGAAATAATAATATCAATCAACATATTTATGCAAACTCAACCACATAAAAAGAATCTCAATTGGAAACAAGTCTCACATAAAAAATAGATTTTAAGTTTATATATAACGTAAATAGAGTTCTTATATAAAAACAAAATAACAAATTAAATAGTTGAAATAAGATACTACAACAACATCCTACTTATGACTATCCTCCTCTATCTCAAGTTTGAGATACTTGATTCTGAGCGCATCACTATTCAACCTCATAAACACTTGCCTATTATCTATCTTTTCGATAAAAATGTTTGATTGCAAAAAAGTACAACTTCTCATCTTGCACGATCTTTGGTATGGCATCCAATATAGACATGAATTCCTTGTAAGGACCAAATCCGTCATACGCTCGAGATACAACAATAGTAGCACTCCGACTTTCAATAGCAAAACAAAGTCTATTAATTTGGCTTCCAAGCAATTGTGATGGGTCAAATTCTTTTATTTTTTTCCTCAAGTTTGCCTTGTTGAAGTCTAGGACACTCTTTTGCGAGCTCGTGTTTGAATTTGCTCAACAATATTTTCACCCACATGACACTCCAAATTATCATTAGTAGATCCTCCACTATCACCGACATCAGGTTGTGTGGCCTCAATATTTTCATCAACATATAAACCTTGCGTAGAATTTCATGTGATTCCTCCTGTAGCAACTATATCCCTAAATATTCTATCTAACAACACTTCAAGCTTAAGAGGTATGTCTTTCGTCCTAAATAGCTTAACCTTAGGATTGACCTGTTATAAAAGCATTTGAGTCAGTTATATGAATGAAAATGAGAATTTAAACCAAAAAGTGAAATAACAAATAATAAACACCTGAATTTTACTCTCCCACCACTCATCACTCGCATCAATGGTTTTTTTTCTCGGATCCCATCCTAGTCCTATTTCATTGTAAACCAATGACCTCTATTTTTTCCAATCTTCCTTAAGATTGTCCCCACTTACTCTTTATTTGAGTTTTATCATACTTTTTACCCTTCAACTCCTCGAACTTATTAATTATGACAGTCCATCCAACCCTCTTGTTAGTTGCATGATGATTTCCTTTGTCGATTTGTTCGACACACAACTTATAAAATGTTTCTACATCTTTGAGAGTCCAATATGCCTTTTCCTTGGTTGAACTTGTTATCTTCTAGTAATATGAACCTTAAAAAATCATGAGAGGGATAATAAAGAAAAATCAGCACGAAGAATAGTAACTCATAGGGACAAAAGACATACTTGCTAATGACAGTGTAAGATTCTCATGTTTATGGTGTCAGATAAAACCAACTATAAGTCTAGCAATTCTCACTATCTAAGTTCACATGAAATCCAACAAAAATATGGAATTGGTTTGACACACTAATCCATAAGTTCAAAAACAAATTTATTAATCAAAACACTCATTTAATGCTCAAGAGAGCCTTTGAAATCTTTGAATAGACTATAGGCTTTGCAACATCCCTCTAAATATAGAAAAATATCATGATAATCATTAATTAATTGAAACAAAGATTTTTTTTTATCCTATTCAATGCTCTTTACCTCGGCAAAGTTCAATTGTTCATCGAAAGACCACACAAGAAAAAAACATCATGAGTTGAGTTTATGAGAATGTTCTAGGCAAGTTGAAAAGAAAATAAAAGAAAGAGAAAATTGGTTACAAGTGTTTGCATATATTTGCCCATTCATTTGTATATTTTAATTCCCCAAAAGGAAAAGGAATATGCACACTTGGAAAAGAATAAATTATTTACCTATTCAAGGCTTGGCTTATAAGAGCACTAGAGTGGAACATCTCTCAAATTTTAGAGGCAAAGGAAAGAAGACATGATGCATAAAACGCCAAAGGTGTTCAGAGCATAATTCACAAGATCCATACACGTTTAAAGAGGGAAAATAACTCTTTCCTTTCCGTAGCTACCTATGAGTGAATCCATCCATTCAGAACATGAAACATGAGCAAATACACCCCTTGATCCCACATTTTGCTCTAAGCTTAAAGGACTATCATCACTGAAACTAAAATCTTTGATGGCTTCTACTTGTAGGGCATATTTTAAACCAGACCCGTTTTACAATACCAAATCTAGAAATGCTGGAAAGAAAAACACGAAGATAGAGCTCAATGGAAAAATGTAGAAAATAAGGATGAAGCAGAAAGTCGAAATTGCCCTAATGCACAAGTAGGCAATACAGAGTGAATCAATGAAGAAAAAGGTATGCCTGAAATGCAATCGCTAATCTAGAAAAGAAATATGTACTGTGATTTTGGGGAGATGCAAAATAGATTTGAATAACATGTAGAAAATCAGCAGATCAATTCCTAATTTTCACAAAGACCATGAGACCATCAGGAGATCGACCCAAAATCCACCTAACGCTAGCTGCGATCAGAGAAATAGAGAAGTGAAGTACTGTGAGCTTCTCAATGGCGACGGGATCAGTGGTAGCGATAGGATTGTGAGTGGCGATGGCGACGGGAGCAGCGACGGCAACGGGATCGGCGGCGGTGGCGATGGGATCGATGGCGGCGAAGACGCTAGCATTGTTATGGAGTCAACAAAAGAGATCCTTGAGGCACGAGAGAGAGAGAGGGCATTCAGGTGGCGTTCAGGTGAGAGAGAGGGTTTTGTAGAAGAGAAGCTGCAGGAATGAGCAAAGCTTAGGGTTTTCTAAAAGGGAAAAAAGGGATTTTGTTAAATAAATGAGGGCAAAATGGGTAACTTGCATATTTTCATTAAAGCAAACAAATAGCATTCCGAAAATGCAAGTTTAAAAGGCACCTCCAGCCCTCCATTGGCCTAAAGGCCTTTGAACCCCTTTGGAGATGCAATTGCATCTTGCCAAAGTCCTCAAAAAAAAGCGAACCAAACAAGTTTGCATTTGGCGAAAGTCCTTTAGATGTCCAAAGCCCCTTCGCAAAGCTGAACCAAATGGGGTCTTCCTACCTTTCCTCGCAATTTACTTAATGCTTTGATCATTGAGTGTTAAATAATGGTTGTGCATGTGCTTAATCACCTTACATGTTAGAGAGTAGGTTAAAATCAATCCAAATTGCTTGCAAATCATTTTTTTAAATAAAAGAAAAAATGTATTGAAAGGGCTTTAAAGAAATTTAACGTAATCAAGTCCCTGATTCCATAGTCTTTAGTTCATAGGAGTAAAGTCATTCACCCATTACTTTACTTGGTTTTTAATCAACCCACCAAAAAATAGATTAGTGACAACTCCTTATTGAAAAATCATGTGCATGTTAAATAATTGAACTTAAGTCATGAATTGGTATAGGCTTGGGAGAGCTCGAGCTAAGTTTAGGCTTAGTAATCCATTAACCAAACCCTATGTGGTCCAACCCGCTTTCGAGGGTGAGGTCGCGACACTTTTGATTATATATTTTGTTTTTTTTTGTTAGTCCTATTTTACTCATAATCTAACTCTCACTCTCATACTTTTCCCTATCTCCTTGCAAGGTATAGGGGTCGAATTCTATATCTAAAACTAAATAATCCCCAATCTCATGCCTATGCACAAAGGCACTGTGCCAATGTACAAGGGCTCTATGCCTTGCATCATGTCTTGGATTGGGCACTTGATCACAAGAGTTGGACATGGGATGGTCACACATCACCACGAATTGATGAACAATTATGGATCGGTGTTGCTTGAATATGTATCGGTTGTGAGTGATTCTGCTCGATCATGAATTGATCCCGGACGAACATGAATCAATCTTGATTGACCATGTGGTTCCATTCAACTACGTGACAATTGAGGGATAGCCATGGATTGCAAGTAACAAGTCATCAATTAGGCTAGGAGCCCGACCATGTGTCGAGCCTTAAGCTCAGCTTGGAAACAAGCTCGAGGCTAGTGATTGGGCTGGTTGCTCGACTAGTGCTAGTCACGGGGCTGACCATTGAGCCCGTTTACTAGGGCCATCGACTTAGTTGAACTATGCAATTTTTCCTACGACCAAGCATGTTCCGTGTGTTTTGGCTATGAGCCTCGGATGGGTTGAGATAGTTGATCATAGGTGTACCTAAAGAGCCCTCAACCGACCCTATTAGTGCTTCCAATGGTCTCATTCTCATGTCTGGCTTGTTCTTTGGAAATGGACAAAAGAGAAGACTCTAGAAGGAGAGGTCCGTCTTGGAGAGCAAGTAATGGATAAGAACGAATCCAAAGCTAATGATTGCAACAAATCTAGACATTAAATGAGGGGAAGTGAGTCACAAGGTTAGGTGTCTTCTACATCATTACCCTTATTAAATGCAAGATGATTCATGCCTTAGATGGCCCTATATGAAGAGGGCAAGTGTCTTCTTAAAGCCTAGGCATGCCACTCAATTCCTTAGGCTTGCCACCTCCTCAATCTAGGGTGCTACTCCAAGAGTTCTTATTGGTCCAATTGGAAGAGCAATGATGGGAGGTTTACCTAAAAATAGAGACACCCCTCCCTCATTCTTGATACACACCACTTCTCCTTCTCTTGCTCTTTACATGCCACTTTTTCCTCTCTCTTGGTTTCACGCCGCCGCCCCTCACCAAGTGACAATCTCTCTTGAATTTTAGAGGTTCGCCAAGGTCATTAAGATCCCTAATTTTGTCAAGGGTGGTAAACTCTATTGTTGAGTCTAGTTAGGTGCTCACCCATTCAAGCTGTAGGTAGTATGGATGATCTTTTGTATGGTTTGCTCATGTTGTACCTTGAATGTATGCTTGTGTTTGTTCACACTTGGAATGAGACTAAGGTTTGCCTAACTCGGATTCAATGCAAGGCAAGGTCGCCCAAGCCATAAGACCTTGAATTCGCATTAAGGTGTGTCAGTTTTAGGTCATGATTGGTGCAAGTATTTTGTGCTAGGCGATTGATTCAAGCCACAATCTAAAGGTCATTCACGGCTTGATATAGATTAGGGTCTTAAGATGCATGGAGTGCACACATACACATGAATGAGCACACTGTGAGCCTTGTTTGAGTCGGCTAAGAAGGAAGATAAGAACTTGCTTGTATGATGCACTTGTATGATACTTAAAGAAAATTGCGCCTGTCACCACATAATGTTAGCGGCAATGCCTCGGTCATTGAACGGGATGCACTAGTTGGGCTAGGATGCCTGGGTTTGAGTCCGAATGCCTTAGGTAAGTTAGCCCCAGCATGCCTTGATTGAGCCGGGATGTCAAGGTAGAGCCAGGATGCCTAGTAAGAACCTAGATGCCTTGGTCAAGCCGAGAGGGCCTAGTTGAGCTAAGACATTGATAAATGAATTTATATGAGTACCGATTATACATAAGTGTATATCCTTGTGAATGTTCTTGCACTAGTTGAAGGTAAATTGCACAAGAATCTTGCACATAATCGAGGTGTAGCATTTAATTTGCTATTAATCTGCCATCAACACTATTTGTAAGTGTTGTACTTGTTAGACTTTGATGATGAGATACTTTCCTAGTAGAGAATTAGAATTATTACTCTAAAACGGTATCAAAACCAATGTTCAAATTCAGACTTTGAAGTGAGCTCAAACTTTATAGTCAAATTAATGCTTTGAAATAGTTTAGAGTTAATGAGCTGATTTGAATTAAATAAATATGATTTGAGATTGGTTATATGAGGCAACTAAGAGAGAGGATCATGAGATGATCAAGAGAGATGAAAGTGAACAATCAAATTAGTCACACATGAGATCAATTACCAGCAAAATCATAGTGGTGAACTCTCAAATTCTCTCTATCATTTAATACAAGATTGTTGGTGTGCTTGAACTAAAGGTTTGATATTTATGGGGCTGGATCTGAAGAACGTTAGAACCTATGATACAAAGAGATTAGACTTTTGTGGTCTAGATTTGAAGAACGTTAGAACTTACAATGCAAGGTTAGACATTTATGATTTGAATCTAAAGAACATTAGAACTAAACTTTTTGAGCATGGTACAATAGTAATGTAATTAGCCTCCTTTCTATGTGTTTCTTGTTAAAATACATGAATAATGTTTAGAAGATATGTGTATGGATGTTTTTGCTTCCACTGCAAATTGTTTTGATTTAATTTTACCTATGCACGTGTTCATGTTTTGAGAAACAAATACCAACACTCTCCTCATGTGTTGCTCTTCTTCTTCTAAATTGATAATATGAATCACCAAAGTCATCACAAGTGTTGTTGGATTTGTCACCGGTGCTTGGATGATGGTTTGGATCAATGTCTCATGGATAATGAATTGGTGATCTCTGTAGTTCTCTAGGAGGTTAAGGCCTTGCTCCTTCTATTGATGGAGATTTGTTATGGCATGACTGTGCCTTTCATTTTGTGCTTGTTCCAAGGTCAAGCCTCTAGAAATTGGATCACACATCATTTTCAGAATGGAAGTATGAAAATGAGAATGGAAGAAGTCACCCAACTACTTCAATCTAGAAGCTCTAATACCAATTTGATACATGGTGAGTATGTGAGAATGTAGAATGTGTTTGATGGAACTGAAGTTTATGACGTGTTTGTGGGAAATAACTTTGGGATAAAAGAGTTCAGCATCAAGGCATAAAAAAAAAATGCTTGATTAGCCAAGGATAATGAACTTTAAGGTTCACCACCAACTAATTGAATGGACAAATATTAGGACACATTAAACTAAGAAATATTAAATTAGGAATTTTTACTCTAGGTAACATTAAAGTGGGAAACAAAACCAATTGCAACTAGGAAACCTACTTAAGTCCAATTTGAACTAGGAACCCTCCTCAAATTAGGAAACAATCCTTCAGCCTTTCACCCTGCCGATTGAGGCTTGATTCATCAAATTTTAGAAAATCCATCTTGGATGCTTTCCTCCTCACTCGATCCATTGAATCATGTTATGGCCAAATTTTCTTTGCACTTGGTCGGTTGATGAGGTTTGAGTTGTAATTGTGAGTTCTTTGTCTTTGATTAATCTTCCTAGCTTTGATGAATTTCCAAACTTCCATGCTCTCGCATAAACCGTGCTCGGGACCGGCACATAGGCTAGCACGGGAAATTCCCGTGTTCCAGCTAGTACGGCCGTATGGCCACCTCAAGTTCCCAGGTTCTGCTGCTAGGCTAGAACCAATCTATAGGGACGACACCCACGGCACACTTTGAGATGACTAATGAGCCAAGTGACTTCCCAGAGAAAGTATTGGTTATTCCCATGATTAAGGTGCTTTTAAGATAGTCACTGTCGTCATTTTAAAACAAGAAAGTAGCAGCGCCTAAACTCAAATTGGTATCTATCCTCTTAGTTCTGAATTTTTAATTTTTGTCGCTTCAAGTTATACCTCACGTTTTACTGAATGATGTAACGTAACCTTTATACCATTAAAAATAAACAAAAAAGGCTTTCTGCTGTTTTTCTGGCCAAATAGTTCCGAATATCTTTGCTCTCGACTCCTAGAGCGTTTAAAATTTTTCCATTAAATTCATCATAATTCTAGTCCACACTTATGACTTGATTTATCAAAAGATGAAACTTTGTCATTCTTGGCTCTTAAAACACCAACACCATACAAAGAAAGTAGAAACAGCAACTATTCGGACAATTCAAAGAAATATACGTAATGAAATTGAAGATTACATGAAAAAGCTCAGAAGAAAGAAGAATCTGTAAAGTTGGACACATAATTTTATCTTACTGCTCTAAGAAAAAGCATGTATAGATCCATAGAAAAGCAAGATCCAAAAAAAGCAATTAAAGAAAGAAAATTTCAACGGGACCATTCTATAGATCCTTTTCGTCCACCGTAAACAGTGAGAGATTTCACGAATCCGAGACCAAAATAGCATCCCAAATCATTTCCATGTCCAATGAAGGCATTCTACTGAGCTGAACAGCATCTGCATCAGCAGCACTAGCACTAACAACGGCCTCTTGCGCCTTCTTGCTCAGACTCGTCATCTCAGACCCAACAACTCTTGCTTCGAACTCAAGTTGCCACTCGCTTCCCACTTGGTCTTTTGGGCTCGAGGCACTTGGGCTTTCGCACTTAAATCCCTCCTTACTGGCAACCAATTTTGGCGGCGATCCCTTGTGGAGTTTCTTTCTCGAGGATGCCCCTTGCGATATGGTTCTGATCTTGGCTTCAAGGAGTGCGGCTGTGGTGCTGTTCAGGGAGCGATTGCCCTTGACCAGCTCGTGCTTGAGGTTGGGGAAGTTCAAGTGTGCAAAGTCCCCTCGGAGCATGTAGGCTGCGGTGTCATAGGCCAGGGCCGCCTCCTCCGCCGTGTCGAAAGTCCCGAGCCACACCCTTGTCCGGTTCCTGGGTAATCTAATCTCCGCTACCCACTTGCCCCAATGCCTTTGCCTCACTCCACGGAACAACTTTCCTGACGAAGAGAGTGAAGATGACGATGTCGACCTGTGCTCCTTCTTGCTAGCTGTAGATCTACGTACTGCGTACTTCATAGGCTGAATCTTGGTATTTCCGAGCCAACAGAGAGAGTCGCCGAAAACCCTAGATGATGAACGATCTGATAGATGGTCTAAACTTCGGTCTGTTGCGGGCCAGTCCAATCCAGGTCGCCGCAGAACATGACTGTGCTGGGTCAGATGGTTGTTTGTGGAAGATGCTATGGACTCACAAATCGTGTCCATTCCGAGTAAATCCATCGTTGATGGAGTCTTCTTCTCGGGTTCTTGCCAGAACAAAGTTAGATCACTCGGGACCCTTGATGTCGATGACGATGAGCACTGTGAGGAAGGAGATGACGGGTTTGGTGCGGTAATCTTTGCAAGTGGATTTAAGAATGCCTTGAAAGGAAGCATGCTCTCCTTGAGATCACCACCACATAACAATGGAACTTTGTCGTTAGAAGCGCTTGAATTTGAATCGTTCTGGTACGCACGGGAAGAGATCATGCCTGGTGAAACCCACAAGAGCGGATCCACAACGGCTCTTGGCGATCCATTTCCAGATGCTGATCCATTATTCAAACATGATGGTGATGCTGCTGCTGATGGGAATTGCTTGTGCACCAACAATTTTTTCATATATGGAATCTCGTTCTCCATTTTTTCGAGGTCGAGATGTGTGAGGAGTAGAAGAAGCAAAAGATTGGGTAGAGTAAGAGAGAGGAAATGACGCAAAATGAGCAAGTCCAAGGCTTTATATAAAGCTTTATATAAACCAAACTTCGATTGGGGGGTTATCACAAAAGTGCCTTAGAAAATTGTGGAGCCACCCACTGGATCGAGTCATCATCTGAGTCAGATCTCTGCCTCTTCTACTTCTAAAAGAATAATGAACCTTTTGCATCTATCTTCTCTGGCATTCCAATCTTCCTAATTCATACTAACCAGCCTTCGAGTCCACGGAAAAACCTTAGCTGCACCTCTAATATGTGAGAAGAGATAAAATAAACCACTGGATGAGGTGGCATCATATGAAGTTGACTGCCCGTAGCCTCCTCTCTCGTGTCTTTTAAGGGGAAAATTGTCGATGTTCTTTCCTCTAAAATTGGGGTACTCCTTGTATTTTTTAAGGTTTCAGGATTCCTCATAAAAAAGCAGGTGTCTTTCAAAATCAATTGAGGATCGCCCCGTTGGTGCAATGAATATACCATTGGCGGGCTGACGGAATTGTGTTCCATATTTTTGACGTGTTGGTGCCTATACTCCTTAGCTCCCCAATTAGGTATACTATCTTCATCGAGCCTCATCATCAGCTTTATCCTCTTAGTGTTTTACATCTAAGGATGCTGATATCTGCATAAAACCTAAATAAAATAGTTTAAGGGCTTACGTAGGTCCGAATTAACTTGTGTCTTTTAAGGGGAAAATTATCAATGCTCTTCCTTTAAATCTCATAAGAACTTTACTGGTTCTTACTACGTTATTGATTTGACATTGAATGGATGTATGTAGACATTAATAATTTAGAGGAATTTATACACCGCTACTTTTGCTTTAAAGTGAGTCCTCAGCCTTCGGTCGATTTCTTGGCGTTTAGTCGCAAGTATTCTAATCCTAGGCATGTGATTTTCTCGGACACCCACATGTTGGATTTCGGCTTTTTGACCTTTTCCAGTGAGTATCCATCGACAAAATAGCAGGTCATTGAGTCCCACTATCTTTAATTATGCAAAAAGTGTTAGTCCCTATTGTTTTACTTGAATATCATATTGCAAAACCTTATCATCTAATTCATATTGGATCCAATCACAAAACATCGCCCTTGCAATTTTTCATTATATTATGCAAACGATAATTTGCTTAGTCTAATTTATATGAGGACGGTTGACAACCAAAACGAGAAAACAAACATATCTATTTGTCAACCAAGATGTTAAAGAAAAAACCCTCATGATTGGTGCTGAATTAGGGTCAAAAGTACAAAAACACACCCTCACTAATAAAATTATTTTTTGGGTTTGTATAGTTAATGTTATCACAAAGCTTAGCAGGCTCCACCATAATTCAACCTTAATCAATAATGTCTCCAACATACGCACGATTGAGAAAATAATAGCTGTCTTTTTCTAGATCTGGTACTAAAATTGGCAATTAGAAAACCGAAGGTGTGGGCGCAGCAGTATGTTTTGTTTGGCTTGAGTTTTGGGGCATCACCAGAGGATGCCTTTTGGGATGATGAAGGGGGGGACACAAGAACAACCGATCATCAACTGTATAAACTGAGGGAAAAAAGTAAAATGGCATAAGAATAAACCAATTTAAAAAATGAGAAAAAGAGAAAGCAGAGACATTCTATGGGCCATCTCGCTTTCCACCTCAAAATCTGCTGCGCGCAGGGAATGATTAGAATCTGCATTTTGGGTTGGTGACACATTGCATTCATCTTAAGCTACTTGTTCTGGTCTATGCCACTTGGCGCCATCTGTGTGGAGGGAATGGAGCACAAAAGAGTGGGAGGAGGCGGAGATTCCCTTTGGCCATTTTCTTTTATGTTTTCACTTTTATCTTCTCAGATTTCAAATTTTCCTTTCTTCTTTTGGGTTCCAACTTCATCCATACGTATTTCAAATGTTCCGTTGTGCGGTCATTTCTATTGGTTGTCCGTTCCAGAAAACAGGCAACCATAAATTCGGCCGCAACTTGATAATAATAATTATATTTCCTGTTCTTCTACAAGGGAGATCTCTATTATATTAAATAATTATACATTTTGCTTACATGGTAAGTAAGCTGGTCTTTTTTAATTAAGATTATTACATCTAATAACAATTGGGTACTCAAAAAATCTCTAACATCTAACCATTTTTTATTAAAGATCTTCAAGATTAAAGTTACCATTATTCTTTTGTGCTTTTGGTTCTAGAAAGCATTGAGTTTATTGGGTTATGTAGGTTTGCAACTTAGCTATTATAAGTTCATAGAATTAGAGAGATGCAGCAATCCCATCATAGTTGGGAATCTTTCTACTTTGAGAATAGAGTGGTTTCCTCTTTACAATCCCATCAATCCCTTCTGAATTCACCTTTCCAATGTCCTATGAATCTATCTCAAAAATCGAAAAGAGATGCAACAAGGCTAGGTCATTCTAGCCCTACAGACAGAGCCTCAAGGACACACCTTGGTGTGTCAAAAGAATGATTCCATTCCAAACGTCAGCTCTTCATTTTTTAGATGGAAGAGAGAGGATGTAAAGAATCAGAACAAAAGTGGGATATCAAAGATGAGGCTACGTTCCTCCTATTGCGCCACTTCCATGGCCTCCTTTATTTTTACCTCCTTTTAAGACAAAGTTCTTTATTCCTCCTCCTAGTGCTATCCCTAACGTAAAACTACAGATAAAGTGAGAGTATGCATATATCCATAAAAATGGAAACCGAAGTAGACGTGGAAGGCGATTTAACCGCAGAAGACGAATCATTATTTCTACTTTCTTAAAGACAAGCCCTCGTACTTTTTTTATTTGTTTCTTCATGAAGATTAGTTGAGAGTTGTGACGACAAGTTGCTGTTAGCTGTGCCCGTAATTGATTGTTCAATCGTACAACGGTTGTACATTGCATGGATGGTCATGACTCGTCGCACCAAATTTTCTGTGGAGAAAATGTCAAAAGTCACTTAATGAGGCTAAGGATAATAAATACCGATAAAAAAGAGAGCCTAAGGATAATAAATGACTTGATAATCTCTTGCATCCAGATTTTGTGTGCGAGAATCGCCATGGAGTAACAAAGGAATGATTTTTATTAACGTGCTTTAGTGACACTTATTAAATAATCGAACAAGAATATATGCGTGAGCATTTATACTCAATGTTTGAAAATTAACAAGTTTATTTGTTTTATGAGATAAGTGATAGAGTTTATCATTGATTTGAACCTGAGAAAATCTTTAAACTGTTTCCTCTTAACTTTGGAACGTAAAATGGGGTATTTCTATATTATTAGGGAAGAAAAACATACAGCTTAGAATAAGGGATGTAAGGTGTGCGGGCACCAGTACATTAAAATAAGGAACGCAGTCAGGCATGGCACTCTTGTTGGAGAGACTATCGCTAGCGGTTCTCTTAGGTGAAGCACTCCTAGAAGAGGATAGGCCGGTGAAAACAACTTCAACTTCACTTCACTAAGAGCCCACGACCCTCCAATAAGCCTCAATTTGAGGATAAATCATAGAGTTTATCATTTACAGAGCAAAAAGCCTTTTCATTCTTATAGAAATTCTTTAAGAGTGTTCCAAAAGCATTAATTGATATTGAGAATATGTTAATGAAATTTTATTTGGTTTTTAATATATATAATTCACACATTCACTATTAAAAAATCACTATGCCGAACGACTTAGTTAAAAAATCAACTCCAAATATGCATGCCACACATCCAACACTAAAGATGTAAATATCATTTTACACTGATTTGGACCGAACAATGATCTTAAAATAATTTATGAATGTTTCATGGACAATACATCAACCTTAGCCACGGAAAAATTATGAATTTTCTATCATAGATCAATATAACTTAAAAGAACTGTAGTATATACTTCGCGATATGCATCTAGAAGAAATTTCTCTAATGGGTAGATCATGCTTTTCTCCTATATGTTTCCCGTGATTTCTAAATTGTAATTTGACTAATTTTAGTATATTCTATCTCCCTGGTGAGGCTGAGTCAACAAGATGATGCAAAAATATTTTTTAATTGCTTTGCTGACATGGTGCCTCTCATACCTTCCTAATTTATGTATATAATATGCTACATGAATATTAATGGAGAGTGCATATATACTTATGGACGCATCATTCCTCTAAATGTCAAATACACATGAAACTATGTCTAGTGAAAACTTATTTGACCTAGACGCATCTAGTTGTTCTACTGCACCTTTCCACGAACATTTCCAAATAAATTTATTAAAAATTAGAAAGATGTCACGATAACATTAACATTAATTTGATCCCTGTTAGATCGATTTACTTAAAGTTTTAAAAAATATGTAGTTGCATTCTGACTTCCTCAACCACCTTCCTAGCCTCCAACTCCTTTAATTTAGTTTTTCTTTTCGTCTTTTTGCCACATTCAACTAACGTTCCAATAAAAAAAGAAATCATTTGGAACCCAAAGGGCCTTTTTCACGCTCTCTCCATGTATGATTTATTTCCATTTTGTTTATGTATGATTATATATATTAGATATCTGTATGTGTATGTTTTAATGATCTGGAGGCACGACTATGAAAATCCGACTCCTCGGAGGGCCCATCAAACACCCTGCAAGACCCTAGATTTTAAAAATATTTGCTAATAATTTTTTTTTTCTATAACTAATGCAATGACTCATGCATATATTAGAGACATTTTGACTTTACCAAGTTCAACCGTAAAAGACTAGTTTAAATCAGAAATAGCCCGTCCTTTGTTTTTTCTTGGAGCTTATCACACATTGGTTACACGACTTATATAACTCGAGCAATTATTGTTGACTAAGGCAAGACAAGACTGGAAAAGAAAGGGCTAGACAAATATTTATGGTCAACGCTACGATTTGACAAAGTTCTTTAGCGGTTTGAGATCGATTCTTCCTTAAATCGAATTACTGATAAAACACTAATAAATACAGTTTCATGCTTCCTACTAAAATTTTATCTTATTTTGTCCCTTGTACACTGCCTAACAAGAATCTATTGAGAGACATGATAAAAGTCGAGATAAGATAATGACAAGATATGAGGTAAAAAAGAAAAATAGATAAAGGGGGATGGATCATGGATGTGTACCAAAGCAGAATTCATTTCGCCTCATCAAATGATTCTTTTCTTTTGTTTTTCGGTCACTCGTTCCTTCTTTATAGATCGGCATACATCGTGTTCACAACAGGCGTTGCCCTAAAGGGAGATTCTCCCCTTGAACTGCGAATATCTCCAATTTTTGGTCGTGGGAAGAGGAAGGAGAAGCTTTAAATGAACTCAAATACGTAATGACCGAAAAGAGAGTGAAACACGCACAACTACATTGTGGATGGCTATTGCCTTTGGCGTTGTAGTGACCATGACGTTTGTGCTATGAGGCTAATTGACAACACGACGTTGCAAAAAAGAAAGCAAAGGTGCTATGAATGGGTGAAGACCATTTCTTCGACTCCAGATTACCTCCAAGGCAGTAAATTATTGTTGATAATGATGCTTGCCGTCAAGCTCATTGACGGAATAAATGTATACGGAACACTAAAACGATAAAAATGTAGGCTTATAAATATGCGCGATGAGGACTTCATTAGCAAGCCCCTCAAAAATTGTTTCAATGAGTTTGCGCTTTCAAAATAGTTTTATCGGCTCCAATTCTCAATCATATTTGGTTGAAAAACCGCGATGCGAGGCTGCACATTCTGCGTCTCATGTCCATCTGAATTGTATGCAGAAAAAAAAAATCTAAGGTAAAAGAACATCCCCAGTCACACCCTTTGGAAAAAAAAAGATTTAAATATAAGTTGACAAAAGTTCAAATAAAGAAAATTAAGAAATAGATAGGAAATGAAGTCACTCCTCATGCCTCCGCCGAATATGAATGTAACATCACGTATTAAACATATATTATACTAATTTCTACTCACCCTTTCGGTTATGTATTAAAAAATATAATCTTGAATTTGTCCTGTGAAAACTATGTTCTACTGGCCCCTCTCCTTGGGGAAGAAACCACCATGGACTTCCACCAAATTGCAAGTTTCTCCTAACATATAAAATTAAGACGGAGGCTTTGAAGCATGCACTTTTTGCCTATTTTAACAAGGCATGCTTGTCATTGCTGTTACAGTTGTCACTATCTTTACATTACTCTAATCTTGCTAGCTCCCGGGCTTAGGTACAAAAGGTTATTATTTTTACTTTTTTTCTCACCAAAATTTGATAAAAAGAAAGAAGAAAAATGTGGGTCCAAGGAAACGGAATCTAAGACATGGTTTGGTGGACGAACAGAACGTAACGTGATATAAAAGTGTCAGTTTTGTAAGGCTTGTGAACAAGGAAGTGCCACGTGTCGCGATTCTTGTGGTGGTCCAGGCGCGACCACTAGTCTTCCATATGAGTTAGCGACAGTATTGAGCTTAAATGCAGGCAAAAATTATAGTCGTCTTTTCTAATGGCAAATTAGGTAATGATTACCTTATTACACTTATTAAATAACACCTATACCTCATCTTCGATTACATCCGATGAGCTGTGAAGTTTATAGATATTCGAACATGGGTGTTTTATACGGACTGTTCATTCCCCCCTCGACATGTGAATATTAGGATAAGTTTCTTTAGTTCCCGAAATGATGAAAAGATATCATTAATTTATTTAAAAATATATAATAACATAACAACAACTCCAACACAATACAAAGTGCTCCGCATGCAATTGATTTCATATAATTTCACAATAGCTTTTTCCTATGTTTGTCCCTTCTAGTTTTGTGCTAATCATGGCTTTCAGCATATTTATTATAAAAATAAAAGATGCTTCCAAGGTGATGGTCATATGAGGAAGAGATATAACAGTGCAATGAAAGAGACCGAAGCAGGAAATGTTTTAAAATATAGAAGAGATAATATTAATTGAATGTTATGATATTCTAAGGAGGTGCTTACACAACCCCATGAGAGTATTATCACATGAAGGTGTTGTCTTGAGGAATGGTTTCAAATCGGGGCAAACGACAATTTCTGAATAGTTGTCTATGACGTGCTGGGCAAGTGGTGTGCTGCAAGTGGTGCGGATAGCACGTCAGCATGTTTAGACACTTCTCCCTCCCTCCCTCCTCCCTTACGCGCGGGGGATATCATCCTAACAAGTTGCACATATTTAGATAACCCCGATTTAGAGCAACTTAGACGTAGTTGATGGAATGTAAACAAATGCCCTCTAATTGCGCTAGTTCTAGAGGATTATAATTGCTACATACTGTTGGGGAAATCGTTTTCATATTTAGGTAGAACAATTAAGTCAATATTAGTTTGAATCAATAGAGCAATCACATCGGACTTTGAGTCGCAGTATCACTTTCTTTAATGATTTATTTGCTCCACAAAGTTGCTAATGGTCACCGGTAAATTTCTTTTAGGATACAACAAAGTCTCAATTAAAAATACTAGATAGCAATTATAGTATTTCTCCAAGGTCTCTTTAGGAAACAATTGAAAAATTTGGCTATAGTTTTGAAAAGAGGACTTGAAAATTGTGTTTCGTTTTATTGTTTTTCCAAAAACTGATATATATATAGGAACATAGGCAACTTTTTGTGAATGGTTGCAAAAATTAACTTCCGACGTGTGGACCCCTGGAGTGCCAAAACTTGGCACGAGGGAACACGTAAGTGCCAAAACTTGGCACGAGGAAATACTTAAATGTTAAAATTTTGGAAATATACACTTAAGTGCCAAGAGTTCGGATTGATAACCTCTGACATACGGACCCCTAAAGTGCCAAAACTTGGCACGAGGGGACATTTAAGTGTCAAAAGTTTGGAAATGTACACTTAAGTGCCAAGATTGGAAAAAAATGATTAGTTAAGTGCCAACAGCGAGAAAATCCGGCCAAAATGCTAATGTGACACTTTTCCGACGAATTGAGGTCAAAACGGCATTGTTTTTAGGTGCTGACATGGCCAAATAAGCTCAAAAACGACGTCATTTTGAATGCTAACGTGGTTAGATATGCCCAAAATGACACCGTTTTGACACTAATTATATTTTTATATAATTATTAATTAAATAATATTAAAAAAGAAAAAAAAATAGTAGCAGCATAGGCAGGGGAGCCTCCCCGCCTATGGTTGCCACTCCATCATCGACGACCCTTGCTATCCATCGTCGCCGCCCCACTGGCGATGGGGCTGCTTTTTTTTTTTTTTTTTAATTTCGTTTGTAATATTATTTAATTAATATATATTAAAAATCAAACTTTGGCCAAAACGACGTTGTTTTTTGTGAAAGTGAGCTGATGTGGAATTTCAACAAGCCATATAGATGTTAGAAATTATTAAAATAAGCTATATCGGATTTCCGGCGGTTTTCGCCGGAGTTGACATTAAGTGATCTAATTTTTTAAAAAATACTTAAGTGTACTTTTTGTAACTTTTGGCACTTAAGTGTCTTCTCGTGCCAAATTTTGACACTTGGGCTATTCTTTTCCCGATAACATTCAATCCAATTGTTGAAAATGCTTCTGAAGAGTTAAGAGCTGTTTGGAGTTGATTAGATCAATTGTGAGGTTTAGATTGCCCATACAACACTTAACAATAGCATGGTTTCCCTAAATGAAGTCTGTTGTTGCTATTACATCAACGGTTCATTATGTCACCTTGACCAAAATTGCTAGAGTTGTCTTGACTCATCTTCTGTCCTCTCGTCATGGATTCCTAGCTTGTTAACGGTTATTTTCTTCCCATTCAACGGTCATCATAAGATGAAACTAGGAAATGACATTTGTACAATACATTTCTCTTGATAGTAGCATGCGCCCGTGTCAGCATTTGGTCGGTGTTGTTCATAGTATTCCTTTTGGAGCAACTTGTGATCTATAATCCAGTAGTCCTCATGAGCATATCAGTATACAAAGACTTAGATGATCATCTGCTTGTGGTACTTCCTAGTCCTTATTAACAACACATCTTATTAGAATTGTTCTCCTCTTATTAAGATCCTTACCATGTAAACATCAGTCATTGTACTTACCGAGACCAACGATATTAAATCAAATATAGTTTTGAAATCATCAAAATACTATAGAGAATTTTCTCAACACACTAATCATAAAAAAGGATAGGACAGTTGTTTAAAGCTCTTACATAAGAATCATATGGTCACATATAAATCTCTTATAAATTAAATTCATTTCCTAAAATAAGATAAATCACACTTTATGATAACTTACCCATTTTGGCCCTAATATAACCTGTATGCTTTTTTGCTGATTCTATTATATAATTTTTCATAGTATTTACACTTGAAAAAACCTATTAATATATTTTGAAGTTGACAAAACACTCTATGATATCTTAAGAGCTTGATATATGCAAGAGTTCTTTATGTTTCAGGTAATATCGTGTAAAAGGAACTTTGATGTGCTAAGAAAATAGATTCAAATAGTTGGAAGAACCTATGTGAATTAGAGAAGGGCATTAGAAGTGCCAAAAGTTATTGTGCAATGCTCAATTTGGCACCAAAAGTTTTCATGGCTCACTTAAGTCCTAAATCAAAGAAAAACAATCACTTAAGTACTTCCAACGATAAATTTCTGCTAGAGAAATTACATGATTTTTGTAATTAAAAATTTTATTTGAGGTGGCATTTTTTTGGGCAGCAAAATAATAAATGTTTGACAACGATTAACATTGAAGTGATCATTTTTAAATAACGTTAACATTGAAATTATCACTTTTTAACCTGTTACAACATTGTTTAAAGGTTATATATTGACTGGGCATGTTGGTGAGTCACATAGAATTAAGAAATTAATAAAATATGACCCCATCAAATTTTCGACAATCCAAATTGGAGTTAGCACTTATGTGATCATTTTTTTCCAAAAAAAGTTGCACTAAAGTGAGTGTAATACATAACTTTTGACACTTCTAGTGTGATTCTCCACTATGTGAATATGTCTAGAAGAATAGAGAGTACATAAAGACTTTGAGGTACCAAGGTGAATAGTTTAAATAGTCTACATCACCATCATATTCAAAAAGCCTAATGTGAAGCAAATAGATGTAATCGGAAGAGTCTAACATAAGCAGGAGTTTGATATGATTAGAAGCCTGATATAAGTAGAAGTTTGATGTCATTGGGAAACTGAAGATGTAACCAAGGATTACTGTTAAAAGTGAAACACCTATTTTCCCTGTGACAACAATATTGTCACAATCTTCAAGATTAATATTTTGAGAAAAATTAACTCATATGGTACGAATTTGATGAAAATGATCAACTATCAATTTCAAAGATTATTTGTGTAGAAGAGATCAATCGCATGTGATATCTAGGTTGATTGACAATCAACTTGAATGCAAGATTCTATCCATAGCCAAGCTACTCTATTTCTAGAAACCAAAGATTTGAATGCAACACCAAGCCTCCCTATTTTGATTTGCTTAACAAATCATCTTAAGGTTAGCTTGGAGATGGATCCTCTTGAAGATAGTTCAAAAGGAAGATTGAATGCTAATGAGTATAAAAGAAAATTAAGACGTCGAAGAGAAAAAGAATCAAATACCAAATTTAGAAAAAGCTTTACATTTTATATTGACTTTAAAGTGCACCAAATTGTGATATTGTTAGAAGTGTTGGCAATGTTATAGTTTGTGCTTAGGTGTGTGATAGTGAGATTTATTGGCTTGTGTATAAGAAAACTAATTTTGGAAAGAACTATTCAAGCATAAGTGGCACATGCTACTATAACTTCTCAATGATTGACTAGTGAAATCTTACTAGTATTCTATTAGTCTAGAAGGATGTAAGCATGCCTAAATCAAGCTGAACCACTATAAGCTCTGAGTGCATCTTTCTCTATCTCTTTGCTTATATTCATTAATGCCTAATAAAAGCACACTGCATTGCTTGATGTAACTAGGTCTACTTATATCAACACTCTATTTTACCTAATCATGCTTATATCAAATATGACGCTTTCAATACTGCATTACTTGTCAAGATTTTTGCAATCACTTATTCATCATTCTCTAAGTGATATTGCTAGCCAACATTAACTGGTATTAGAATTTGGTGCTCATTAATCAATAGTGTTTACATTTAAGTTAATGATCTATTATGCTAGCATGCTTGGACAAGGTATTACAAATTGATATTGCTAGCCAACATTAACTGGTATTACTAGACCTACCTATTTTGATGGGAATGATTACAATGGTGCATTTGATTTAGTATTTCCAATGAGCTTTTAGCTTCCAAATGAGCTTTTAGCCTCCAAAGCTACTTTGGGAAATGCTAGACCATTTGACAATCATTTTGAAGGAGTTTTCAAGTGAAAGCCAACATTGAGAATTCTACTAGCATTGGGCTTTTAGCATTTGACCAAATGCTAAACTCATTTTTTTCTTCCAAAATAACCCCCATTAGTTCTTCAAATTTTCGATTGTCTCTCGTTATTTTTTTAATTAAAAAAGGACCAAACCCTTCGCTAATTCTACAAAGGGCTATAGCTACTGACGAGCCAAATATGGCATTGGCAACTGTCAGTCGAGGTTGTCCAAGGTTAGGCAACCTTCAACAGCCCTCGTCAAGGTCACGTGATCTTCACTGATGGTCGCCGGTGCCAGATTTGGCTTGCCAGCCACCGTAGTTGTATTGATCTTATTTAACGAGAGTGGAGAGTGGTCACTGGGGGCAAAGAACTATTAGGATACGCGTGTGAGTTGTATTAGAGAAGTAGTCCCACATCAGAGAATTGATATGGTGTTGAGTAGTTAATATATGTTATTTGGCCAATAACTCACTAGTTTAAGCTTTTGAGTTAAGGTTGATCCAATTAGATATATTGACGGGCTCAAACTTGGGTTTCCCCTTTAGAGATCTCCCTAGGTAAATGTATCGGACTTCTGTTGTGCACTCCCAACAACTGGTATCAAAGCTGATAGTTATGGTTTTCGGGTAGGTGAACGTTGTGATGTGACAACGTGGGCTCATGAGGATGTCTTAGGTGGGCGTTGTGGTGTAACAACGTGAGCCCGTGATGATGGCCTAGGTGAGTATTGTGATGTAACAACGCAGGCCCCTGAGGATGATGTTGGGCCATAATGATATCTGATTTAAGGGAGAGTGGACTTAACACTGGAGTTTACACGTGAGGGAGAGATTGTTAGGATACACGTGCGAATTATGTTAGAGAAGTAGTCCCACATTGGAGAATTGATGTGGTGTTGAGCAATTAATATATCTTAGTTGGTCCATAACTCACTAGCTTAATCTTTTGAGTTGAAGGTGGGTCTAATGGATATATTGACGGGCTCGAACTTGGTCTTCCCCTTTAGAGATCTCCCCATGCGAAAATGTATCGAACTTTTTCTATGCACTTCTAACAACTGGTATTAGAGCCAATTTACGGTTTCCGGGCAAGTGGACGTTGTGGGGTAACAACACAGGCCCGTGATGATGATGTTGGGTTAGAAGGATATTTGATTTAGGGAGGAGTTGACCTAATACTAGAGCTCACACGTGAGGGAGAGACTGTTAGAATACACGTGTGATTTGTGTTAGAAAAGTAGTCCCACATCGGAGAATTGATGTGGTGTTGAGTAGTTAATATATCATAGTTGGCCCATAACTCACTAGTTTAAACTTTTGAGTTGAGATGGGTCTAACTGGATATATTGATGGGCTCATATTTGGGCTTCTCCTTGGAGATCTCCCCAAGTGAAGGTATCAGATTTTTGCTGCACACTCTCAACAACTGGTATTAGAGCCGATGGTTATGGTTTTCAGGCAGGTGGACATGGTGGCGTGACAACGTGGGCCCGTGAGCATGGCTTAGGTGAGCATTGTGGTGTAATAACACGGGCCCGTGAGGATGATGTTAGGCTAGAAGGATATTTGATTTAAGAGGGAGTAGACCTAACAGGAGCTCACATGTGAGGGGGAGATTATTAAGATACACATGTGAGTTGTGTTAGAGAAGTGGTCTCACACTAGAGAATTGATGTGATATTGAGCAGTTAATATATCTTAGTTGGCTCATAACTCACTAGTTTAAGCTTTTGAGTTGAGGTGGGTTTAACTGAATATATTGATGGGCTCGGACTTGGGCTTCCCCCTTGGAAATCTTCCCATGTGAAAGAGTATCAGACTTCTGTTGTGCACTCCTAACAACTGGTTTCAGAGTTGATAGTAGTTACGGTTTTCGGGCAGGTGGACGTTGTGGGGGTAACAACGCAGGTCAGTAAGGATAATGTTGGGCCAGAAGGATATCTGATTTAAGGATGAGTAGACCTAATACTAGAGCTTACATGTGAGTGGGAGATTGTTAGGATACACGTGTGAATTGTGTTAGAGAAGTAGTCTCACATCGGAGAATTGATGTGGTGTTGAGCAATTAATATATTTTAATTGACCCATAACTCACTAGCTTAAGCTTTTGAGTTGAGATGGGTCTAACTAGATATATTGACTGGCTTGGATTTGGGCTTTTCCTTGGAGATCTCCTTAGGTGAAGGTATCGAATTTCTGTTGTGCACTCCCACCAACGGATATTAAAGCCGATGGTTACGGTTTCCGAGCAGGTGGATGTTGTGGTGTGACAATGTGGGCCCGTGAGGATGACTCAGGTGGGCATTGTGGTGTAACAACATGGGCCCGTGAGGATATTTGATTTAAGGGGGAGTGGACTTAACACTAGAGCTCACACTAGGTTAGGATGTTGTGTGTGTGTCACACATCGAATAATTGATGTGGTGTGGAGTAGTTAATATATATTAGTTGACCCATAACTCACTAGCTTAAGCTTGGATTTGGGCTTTTCCTTGGAGATCTCCTTAGGTGAAGGTATCGTTTCTGGTGCACTACCAACGTGGTTACGGTTTCCCGTGGATGTTGTGGTGTGACAACGTGGGCCCGTGAGGATGGCTCAGGTGGGCGTTGTGGTGTAACAACATGAGCTCGTGAGGATGATGTTGGGCCAAAAGGATATTTGATTTAAGGGGGAGTGGACTTAACACTAGAGCTCACACTGGGGGGGAGATTGTTAGGATACACGTATGAGTTGTGTTAGAGAAGTAGTCACACATCGAAGAATTGATGTGGTGTGGAGTAGTTAATATATATTAGTTGGCCCATAACTCACTAGCTTAAGCTTTTGAGTTAAGGGTGGTCCAACTAGATATATTGACGGGCTCAGACTTGGGCTCGCCCCTTGGAGATCTCCCCAGGTAGAGGTATCAAACTTCTGTGCAGTCCCAACAAGAACCTAGACAAGGAGTAGCTCCTAGTAGGCGTCTAAGATGGTGAAGTGAATTGAACCGAATTATGTATCGAACAGGAGGAGAGTGATTTTGGAATATATATATATATGAAAAATGAAATTAACTTATAGAGGCACATTTTGACATAACGGCAAACTTTGTTGTTAGGCGACCTTAGGCTAGAGCACTACTAAGATGGATGGCCTCTTCTGAAAACACTTGCTTGTATGTTAAAGGATAAAACCATGAGGCTTGTGTGGGACTAGGCAAAGTGGATAATACCTCTATGAGTCAATCTAGGGATGTCACGGGTAGACCTTCTCAGACTGGCGAGGGGTTTGGTCTTTTTTTTTTAATTATATAAATTTGATTTTTTAGCATTATTGTCAAAATTTTATTTAAAAAGTTTCATACATTATTTTTTGTCGATTTTAAACATAAAAATTAAAAAAATAATATTAATCACCCAAAAGACTTTTCAAATGTGTTTTTACTAAATAAATTTATCTCAAAGTTGTTTCTCAAAGCATAATTTACTAAACGAGTTTTGCATTTGCCCAATGCCCCTAACACTAAACTACTTTGCATTTCCCCAATAGGATTTCAAAATGCTAAACCAAATGCACCCAATGTCTAAAATAACAAATGAAAACTTTCATCAAATATGTAGATCCTTTAATGTGGGATGTAGTATGAAATGGAGTGAATGTTACACCTAGTGCAACTGCTACACCTACATCCTCAAATACAAGAGAAACAAATGAAAACTCCACTCCAACAGTTACTATCACTCCATAGGAGTTGGCTAAAAGAGCAGTTTTAAAAGCAAAAGCCCTTTATTCTCTCTATTGTGCATATCTCTTGCTGAATATAATTGTATCTCATCATGTGAAACAACAAAAGAGATTTAAGACAAACTACAAGTGAAAGGAATTGATGAAATCAAGGAGACTAAGACAAACAATGTCTTGGAAAGATGAGCTTTTCAAAATGAAGCCAAATTATACGGTCAGTTAGATGCTCAATAGATCTGTGCAAATCATCAATGGATTAACATATCATCAAAAAAGAAACTCTTTCAAGTATCCAATCAAATAACATAAAGATATCCATTAAAGAGATACATAGGATCATGCCTCTTTTAGTTGATGAGTTAATTGGAACTTTAATGGCATGCAAGATAGAACAAGTGAATGATGATGACGATCTCAAATGTAATAAATCAATTGCCTTGAAATCTAACATTTGTGATATATATGAAGAAGGTTCTAAAGAAGAAGAAAAGACATATGAAGAACTAGCATTGATGGTAAAAATAGTTTAGAAATATAGGCAAAAGAACACTAGGAGTGCCACAACTTTCATATGGGGCTTACTTTGGTGCCACAAGTTCGAAAAAATGTTCACTTGAGTGCTACTTCCGATTTGTTGGCTAGAAAAGCTAATGTGGCTACCGGAAAGCTGATGTGGTCATTGGTGGATAATATTTTAATTTTTTTAATTTTTTTTTTTTTTTTTTTGTTTTTTTTTAGGGTCGGCGAGGGCCATTGTTGGCCCTATAGCCAGCCACTGAACCCTCGTTGTTGATCGCGAAGGCCTTGGGCGAGGCTATCGTGACCTCCCCCGGGGCAGGCGAGGGCTGTCACAGCCTCCCCCGCGACTAGCAAGGGTCGTCGTGGCATTACCCAAGGCCTTTGTAGCCAGATTTGGGCAAGGGCCACTTGGCCCTCGCTGTAGCCGCAATGGGGGAGGCCGTCATGGTCTTGCCAACAATCTACGAGGACTAGATAGCCTCACTTGCGGCTTGGCCCTCACCTAGATCTAGTCATAAAAGCCTAGGGCAAGGTGTGACGGCCCTCGCTAGCCACGGGGAGGTTGTGCCATGACGGCCTTGCCAAGGGCCTTTGCGGTCGATGGTGAGGTGAGCCTTGCCCAATTTGGGTGAGGGTTTCATGGCTGGTGAGGGTCAACGGTGGCTCTCGCCAGCCCTAAAAAAGAAAAAAATCAAAAAAATTAAAAAATTGTCCATCGGTGTCCACATTAGCTTTTCTGGTGGGCAAATCGGAAGTAACACTCTAGTGAATTTTTTTTAAACTCATGGCACTTAAGTGAGTGAAAAAAAATGTTTTGCCACTAAAGTGAGTGCCGTACGAAAGTTATGGCACTCATGATATTCTTTACCAGAAATGTGGCAAGGACATGAGGGAACTTCAAAGGAAGAAAGCCATTCAAACAAAATGAAGAAAGAAAGACCTTTGAAAGCAAAGAAGGAGGTAAGGACATAATCTACTACGAATGCAAGAAGCATGGGCATATCAAACCACTCTTGAAGAAGAAGAAGAAAGCCCTTAAAGAAGAGATTTGGAGTGACACTGAATGTGAGGATTGTGATGAAGATGAGTGTGTGAACATTTCTCTAATGGCAAACTTAGAATCCAAAGAAGAGATTGAGGTAAATCATCATAAGATCCTTGATTAAGTGTTAGATTATTTTGACGAATTATGTATGGAATATATATTTGCACTAAAAGAAAAAAATCTTGAAGTCCAAGAAAGAGAATGCAAAGTTAAGGCAATTGGATCTTTCTAGAGAGGCAAATATTGAGTTTTTAAACAAAGAAATTTTGGGAATCAAGGAAAATCATAATTTGTTTAAAAAAGAAAACAATTCTCTCAAAAAGAAAATTTTTAATGTTTTCAATCTCTTGATTCAAATACTTTGGAACATATTCTTTTTATACAAATTCCGTATTACAACAAGTCTAGACTTGGTCTTGAAAAGGAAACTGATCTTTAAAATGATTTTCCTAAAGTTAAGGAAAGATTGAGCAATAAATCTTCAAAACTTGCTTAAGAAAACCATTCTAGATAACAATTTGTAAAACTTGTTGGCCAAGATTTCTTCAAGTGCTCAAAATATGGGGACCCAAATCATCACAAGAAAAGTTGCCTGAAAGTTTGGACACCAACTCAAAGAATTATCTTGAGGGCGCGAATGACAATCATTCCGTTTCTCTGTTTTTCTATTTGTTGTTCTTGGGAGTAGGTTTGAACCAGAAATCTTTGTGGTAATGCAACTTTATTTTTCTATTTCCAAGACAATTTTTTTGCCCAAAAATAGGTTTAAAACATAAATGAGAAGTAGAAATTTTTACTTTTCACTTTTTGGAACATAAATAAGAAATAAAAACTTTTTTCATTGCTCTCTCTTGCACCACCAGCTGGGTTGCCCATCGATCGTCCATTGCCCCCCCCAACCAATCACTAGGGAGGTAGAAATTTAAGGTATATCAAATGAATTTTTGTTTCAGGAGCAGACATTTTGTGTCATTATTAAACGTATATTTTTGCTCATGAACTCATCAAGGGAATAGAAATAAAAAAAAATATTTCTGGATAAAAATAGGGCTCGTGAGTAGAATAGTTATCATTCACGCCTTGAGAATGACACAGCCTCCTAACTCGAGAGAACCCAAATAAACATGAGTACCAAAGAAAGCACTAACTTATTGATTTATTGTAGGTATCAAAGAAAAAATAATAATAATTGATACTTGAAAATGGGTGCTTCGTTGTGTTAGTGTTCTTTTGGCAACAACAAAGTAAAAGTCATTGGTAAAGGAACCATAGAATGAATTACAATCAGTTATGCGACATTGGATTCAAGATAAGCTTCTAAGAGGACGAGTGCTAGGGTACAAACAAAGACAACTCTCAATCCTTTACTAGATGTAGGCATGGCAATGTCCACCTCTTGGATATGGAATCTAATGATAACATGTGACTTATCTCTAACAAAGATGGATAAGTTCTTTGGCACAGAAAAATGTGACACATTTGTGTCAAACAGATTTCTAAACTATCTTCAAACAACTTAATGCATGGACTACCAAAGATGAACTATGAAAAATCTGATCTTGGCAGTGCTTGTACATTAGGCAAACGAAACTAATTTAAATCAATAAAGTATGCCTCTACTAATTGAGTTTTGCAATTGTTACACATGAATATATTCTATGGACATATTCTGATCAACACGAAGCCAAATCGTTAGTGTTAAGAAACATTACTTGGTTATATTGGACAATTATAGTAAGTTCACTTGGGTATTTTTGTTTCTTGCTCATAAAAATGATGCATTTGGTTGTTTTACAAAATTCGTCAAGAAAGTTCAAAATGAAAAAAAGGTTAAATCATTTCCTACATTAAAATTGATTATGGGGAAGAGTTTGCAAATCAAAAATTTTCTAAGAGTTGTATTTAAATTGGTTTTCAATACAAAATTTCTTCTCCTTATATTCCGGAAGACAATGTAGTGGTAGAAAGAAAAAATCGTTCTTTAGAAAGTACTCTTTTGATTGAAAACAAAATCTCTTCATAATTTTTGGCAGAAGCTATTTCAACTGCATGTAATATTATCATTAGCGTCTTTCTCAAACATTTATTTGAGAAAATCCTTTATGAACTTTACAAAGGAAAAAATCAAATATTTCATATTTTCATTTATTTAATTGCAAATGCTTTATTTTTAAGAATGCTAATGATCTTCATGGCAACTTTGATGAGAAATCAAATGAAGGAATATTCCTCGGTCATTCAACATAAATCAAAGCTTACAGAATTTATAACAAAAACTCTTGGGAAGTGGAAGAATCAAGGGATAATGACACAAATAGTCCTTAAACTTTGGTCCAATGTATAATTTGGTCCATGAACTTTCAATTTGTTCAATGTAGTCCTTGAAATATGGCCAAATGTGCAATGTAGTCCATGAACTTTTGATATATATTCCTATATGAAAATGTTCAATATAGTCCACAGTCTTAAATTAATGGAATGGACTACATTGAATATTTTCATACAGTTGAGAGACCATATTGAACAAGTATTAAAAGTTCAGGGACTACATTGGACAAATTAAAAGTTCAAGGACTACATTGCATATTAGGCTAAAGTTCAAGGACCAAAATGAATGAATTAAAAATTCAAGGACCAAAATGAATGAAATTAAAATTTCAGGGACTAAGGCTTCGCATGGCAACGTTTCTGTTCTCAGGAACAGTTTCTGCTCAGAAATGTTTTTTCTTGTTTTTGTTCCCGGGAACTGTTTCTGAGCATATGAGGGTGTTTGATAACTGTTCAAAATTTTTACTCCGGGAACAGAAATACGTTTGGTAAAAATTTACAATCTTTTGATTCTTTTAAATTTCTTTTTTCTTTTTTTTTCTCCCTTCTTTTTGTTGGCTGCCATCAACGAGGCTCGCTGGAGCCTCGCTCGGCCACAGGCAAGGCTCGGCCTCACAGATCTGGGCGAGGCCGAGCCTCGCGCGGCCGCCACCGGCGAGGCTCGAGCCTCGCTAGCCAAGCCTCGCGCTGGCCGCGTGAGGCTGAACCTCACCCGATTTGCGAGGCCGAGCCTCGCCAGTGGCCCTATGAGGCTCGCCTCCCCAGATCTGGGTGAGGTGAGGCTCTCGGCCTCACCCAGATCTGTGAGGCTCACCCGGCCTCGCCCAGATTTGCAAGGCTGAGCCTCACCGATGGCCGGGCGAGGCTCTGGCGAGCTTGCCAGACCTCGCCCTGGCCTGGCGAGGCGGCGGCGAGCTCGCCGGACCTCGCCTGGTGGTGGTAATGGGGCAGCTGAGGGGTGGGAGGAGGATGCGACGTCCTGAAATTCGAGCCCTTTTAGGGATGAGTGAACGTGAATTTTGCCAATGCATTGTTGGTTGATTCCGCTCGGACCCAATCATTTCCAAGATACGACCTTGAGGGAAAGGCTGCGAGGACGAACTCGTGCGACTAAAGAACTTGACTGGGAAAACGACTCGGCCGTGAGACTTGCATAAGGGCGATCCTGTAGTCATGCGAGGCGATTTCAGGACGAATAGAAGTCGATTCGCGAACAGAAATAATGGGACGACGGGTGATTCCGTCTACTATTATCAAACCCGCGAACGACCCTATGTCGATCCTTGATAATCGTGTACTTTGAAATAAGAATCTATCATTCGCAATTTCATGTCGTCAAGGACGTCCATGTGTCGAGAAGTCTTGAACGTGGTTTGGCACGAGTCGGTTACGCGTGAATCCTCGAAGCCGCCTGTCAGTCTGAATTATACCAAAATGACATTTGGGCAAAATTGACAAGGCATGAAAATCCAAGATTGGACTTCGAATTTTCGGGAACGTCCGAGATGGACTTTTGAACGATGCTTCCTTGACAGTCGACAGTGTCGGTTGAGCCGAGTTTTTGGGAAAGGGGTTTACGGACCGAGGAATTGAGCCTACGAGGACGTGGGCCGGGAAAAATCAGTGTGGGCCTCACGCCCAAGGTGGGATGGCCACCGTGGAAGGCCCGAGGAAAGCAAGTGAGCCCGTTGGACCCAACCGACCCCTCACCCGTCCTAGCCCGTTATCCAAACGTGGGCCAATTCGAGCCCAATAAATTCTCGAGCCCGTTTCTATTCATTTTCCGGCCCATTTCCTAGGCCCGCCTTTCATTTTCAGCCCAAGGGCACATTGGGAAATGTGCAAGGTGGAAATGACCAAAATGCCCTTGGATATTTTGGAGAAAAGTCAAAAAGGAAGAGAGAGAAGATGAGGTCATGTGCATGGGGAGTTGAAGCAGCCATTAAGGCCATTAATGAAGGGTTTTGATCAGCTCAATTCACTCTCTCTCTCCTCTTCATCTTCTCCAAAAATCGCAGCCCTTTCTCCCCTTGTTTCCCTTCTTCCTGCAATTTTCAGCTTCTGACCTTCAACCGAAATCTGAGTTGTTCATGGCCTTCCCGTGTGAATCTCAGCCCGTACCACCCGCTGTTGCGTTCAGAAGACGAAAACCGTTCAGATAGCGTTGGCCGATCGGCGAAAGGAGTCTCCGGCCGATCCGTACGGCCGCCGGAAGCCGGCTGCTCGCCGACCGCCTATTGTTCATGCGGTACTGCACAGTTTCGCCTTTGCTGCTGTTTTCCTCCATTTTTGACCTACCCACTGCCCACACCAGCCACCCACAACTCCCCCTCAAC
Organism: Angophora floribunda; assembly: GCA_014182895.1. NCBI lineage: Eukaryota > Viridiplantae > Streptophyta > Magnoliopsida > Myrtales > Myrtaceae > Angophora > Angophora floribunda. Next base: position 24,869,153 of record CM024712.1, read on the forward strand.
CCCAGGAGCCACCGGTCACCGGCCACCAGCTCGCCGGAGCTCCGGGCAGTCCGTTCAACTCCGGTCAGCCACTTTCTCTTCAACCAGTGCTATTTTCTGAGGTTGCAGTGGGAAACAGAGGTTGTTGCTGCTGCTTCGACCCCGGGACTGCCTTGGATCGCTGTGGTGGAAGTCCCCGGGTGTCGGGTTCGTCGCCGCCGCCGCGTCCGCGTCTCCGGCCCGCTTAACGGGTGAGTTTAGCTCCTAATCCCTATTTAGTGCCTGAACTTGCTTAGGGTTGGTTTAGTTAGTGATAATTTTGGTTTAAGGGGTTTAATTAAGTGCATTAGCCCTAAGATAGGTGGTTAGATTAAGGGTTAAGATTAGATTAGCTTAATCTTGTTTAATTATGCTTAATTGTGTGTTATGTGCTAATTAAGCATGCTTTGCTTGATTAAATTGATTAATTGTTTTAATTAATTGATTTATTTAATTTCTGCATTTATTGATTAAATTATGTGATTTATGAATTAAATGATTTAATTATTAAATTCGGAATTTCACTGTTCACGATTCTCACACGTGCACCGTTCACACGTGTTCATCCGGAAGTGAAATTTCATCCCTTGAAGTGAAATTGTGCATAATTTCATGTGCCTTGATCATATGAAGTAAATTGGATGTGGCATTGCTTATTTTCATTAATGGAATGGTTTGTACAAGGGACACCGATGAGAAAGAAAGTGATTTGTCTACATTGAATATTTTCATATGCAAGCATGTGTGCATTGGCTGCTCAAAGATAATAAGTGGGTCGTGATGGTTTACCAGAGTATCCCTGAACAAGTACTAAAAGTTCAAGGACTATGCGGTCATTGGATAAATTAAAAAACACGTTCAAGGACTACATTGATCAATCATTTATGGCTGAAAGTTGTGGCAAGGCTAGGTGAGATCGCTTGTGAAAATTGAATGCATCATCTAAAATTGCGTGTATTCAATAACGGACCAAAATGAACAAATTAAAATTTTAACAGGGACCAAATTGCACATCATTGTTGGTTGTTTGTGGTTGGGTTGAGTCAATGTTCATGGACTGCTTTTATCTCAACCCGTGTCATTTTCCCCCTAAGAATCAATGAATGTGATTCAAAAAATTCTGTTGATCATGGATCGACCCCTTTTGTCGGGCTTGTAATTCAAATGACAATCTTCCGTTGGTTAATCCAGTAAATTGTGTAAATGAGTAGTGATGGTTGTTCTTGTTATTCATCCCTCTATCCCTAATTGATTGATTGATTGTTGGACTGGGGATGGTTCGTCTTCCGCTTGCGCATAACAAAAGATTAAAATGAATGGTCGTCGACGAGTCCTGGGACGTCGCTTTCAATCGACCAAGAGAAGGGGTTGTCGCGTGCTCAGGGTTCGGGGCGTGACAGAGGAAGAGGAAGAGGAAGAAGAAAAGGAAAGAAAAAAAAAAGAAAGGAAAAAAAAAGTGTTTTTTAAAATTGTTCCTAGGAACAAGAAACAACTTTTTCTTGTTTCTGATTTTTACTCCAAACCTGTTTCAGGGAACAAATTTGTTCCCGGGAACAAAAAATTTACCAAATGCATTTCTGTTCCCGAGAACAAAAGAACAAAAACAAGTGTTCTCGGGAGCATTACCATGCAGGGCCTAAATTGCACATACAAAAAAATTGATCATACTATAGTGGATATAAGCAAGAAATTGGATATACTCATGAAGCTGGAATGAGCGGTAATGTCAATGAAAGGATGAAAACTAAGCAAATCATGGAAGATTTAAAAAGTACTAGAAGTACAGAACAAGTTATCCAAAGGATCTAGCCTTTGGAATCTAAGTGAAGTTGTTAAAAATCATTCCTCTTTCAGGGAAGTGATAAATGCTATGGTGCTTATATCATGATTAAACCCGAAGGAGTTGACAAAGCACTCTTATACGAAAGCTGGATAGATGCAATGCAATAATAATTATACCAATTTAGAGTAAATAAAGCATGAGAACTTGTGCCCAACCAAGTGCATCTTCAGAAACAATTTGGATGATAAAGGCAAAGTAACTAGAAACAACGCTACATTGATGACCAAAGGATATTTGAAAGATTGATCACAGTGAAATGTACGCACGAATGGCAAGGTTAAAAGCCACAAGGCTACTTTTTGCTTATGTTTGTTACCATAATTTTAAATTGTCCCAAATGGACGTCAAGAGCTCATTCCTCAATGGCTATATCAAAGAAGAAGTATATGTAGAACAACCTCCCAGTTTCGAAACCCTGAGAAAGTCCGGTCATGTCCTTAAATTGAAGAAATCTCTTTGTGGTCTGAAACAAGCACATCGTGCTTGGTACAAGCATTTGAGCAATTTCCTAATCGAAAAAGCTTCAAAAAAGTAGACGCCACCCTTTTATACGAAAGGAAGATAAAGACATTCTTCTTATCTAAATATGTGTTGATGATATTATATTTTTGTTCATCTTATAAACGTTTACTGCAAGGAATTCTCTAAGACTATGTAGAATGAGTTCAAGATAAGTATAATTGGAGAATTAAACTTCTTCCTTAGACTTTAAGTGAAGCAAACAAGAGATGAGACATTCATTTACTAAGAAGAGTATGCAAAAGTGTTGTCAAGAAGTTTGTAATGGAAAATTGCAAGAAAATAGACATACCTATATCTTACTCCTCCAAGATTGACAAGGACGAGAAGGGAAAATTTTTTCGAAGCATGATAGATCCTTGTAATATCTTGCTACATCTAGACCTGGTATTCTTTTTAGTGTATGTACGCATGCTACATTTTAGTCAAATGCTAAGAAAACAATCTTACTGCTATTAAAAGGATTATTAATTGTATTTGTACTTAGTCAAAGTTAAGATTGCGGTATTCCAAGGATTCTTATTTTATGCTTATCAGATATTTTGATGCAGACTTTGCTGATGCTAACTTTGCTGGATGTTGAATCGACAACTCAGGAACATGTCAACTAAATGGTTGTATATTGGTCTTATGGTTTTCCAATCAAAAAAAAAAAAACACAGTTGCTCTTTTAACAGCTGAAACAAAGTGACTCTTGGAAGTTGTTGTGCTCAAATCTTATGGATGGAGTAGCAGCTAAGTGATTTTGCTGGTGTGAATTGCAAAGTTCCTATCAACTGTGACAACATTAGTGCTATTAATTTGAGGAAGAATCTCTTATTGCATTCTAGAGCAAAGCATATAGAAATCAAATGTCATTTTATTCAAGATTACATGCATAATGTTAATGTTAATATTTAGTTTGTTGATTCAAAATATCAATTAGCTGACATGTTTATTAAGCCCTTGGAAAAGAACTCTGTTGAATATATTACAAGTGAACTGGGCATTACTAATCCATTTACTTGAGTTGGATATAAGCAGACATGTTGTTATGTCCTAAGTTGGATATAAGCGGACAAGAGATCATATCCAAGTGGAATATAAGGACGCAAATGATAATATTTTTGATCAGAAATTGATTTCTAGAAAAGAAATAGATTTTTTTATTTCTATTTTTGGATGAGTTTCTGAAAAAAAACATATTTGATAATGACACAAAATTTCTTTCTTGGAATAGAAATTCATTTGATAATGAAAAAAATTCAACTTTCGCAAGTGGCGGTAGCGGTAGCTGGCAATGGCGAGCGACAACCCACAATGGTGGTTAGTGATTGGTAACGGCAACCGACAAACAACAAGAAACTCCTTCGGTTGAGAAGTAAAAAAGAAAATAATTTTTTTTTTCTATTTTAGAAATAGAAAAGTAAAATTTTTTTTGTTTCTGATTTCTATTCCAATCCTATTTCTAGAATAAATAAAAATCTATTCTAGAAATAAAAAATGAAATTGTTTTACAAAACGGATTTTTATTTCAGAAATCGGTTTGAAATAGAAAAATAATTATGGAACAAAATAAAATGATTACTATGCGCAATGTAAGCAATTTGATTGGTATGCTCGCATAATCTTTGGCACGAGACTTTTAAATAAGGCAACGAAATCAGGTATGTGTTGTAATTTACTTTAACTATATGCAGAACATCGTTGATTGATTTTGTGTGAACCTTAATTGGTTGTGCAAATCTTGTTTCAGTTCATCTTACCATTCAATTTACCCAATCAAAATTCATTTACAAAAACTACAGTTTATTTCAAACCCCTAAATTTTAGGGACATTTATCTTTTAAAATTCTTTCTAAAAAGTGACAAAAATTCAGTTTCCTCTTTCACACGCTCTCTCAAAAAAATCCGGCCGTCGTCTCTCTCGATCAAACTCTCTTGCCCTCAACTGTTTTGTCTCTTTGACATAAGACAATTTAAATTTTTGTGAGATTAAAATCTCTTGTTCTCAATGGCACCCAAAAACCCATTCTTACTGCGCAAGACATAAGCTGGTTCAATGAGATCACAAAGGGCTTCGACAATGGCATCTAAGGCATCCAGAGGTTTCTAACCCACATTAATCTGAGGAACGAGACCGAACCCGAAGAAGAAACTGAAGATAGTCCACCGATTAGGCGATCTAGGGAGGAGCAATTTTCAAGTGGCTATCCCATTCCTTCAAATCAAATAGAAATGCATTAGGTGCATATTGGAGAAATCTCATGCCCGGGACTCGATATGCTATAGAGTAGTTAATATCTTAGTTGTGACATAACTCATTAAATTAACTTTTTAGTAAATGTGGATTTAACTAGATATGTTGATAGGCTTGGACGCGAGATTCCTCTTGACAATTTCTCCAGTTGAAGGTATCTTAGTTAGTGTATAACTCAACTTAAATTTTTAAGTGAAGGTAGATTTCATTAGATATGTTGATGGGCTTAGATGCGGGCTCCCTCTTAGCGATTTCTCCAAGTAAATATCTCAGCTTCTGTTGCGTGCTCCGTACATAATCGATGATTGATTGGTGGAAGGAATTTGGTTCAAGCTGTGAAATATCTTATGTAGAAGGACATACTTGGATCAAGGGGGAATAGACCTAACATTTGAGGTGTGCAAGGGGAGATTGTGAACATCCCACGTCAGGGAATTGGTGTGGTGACCAGGTGGTGGAGGTATCCCACTGTGCGCTCCCAACAGAAACCCCTACTTCATGGAGCCAACAAACCCCAGTCACACGAAGTGCCCTAGTCGTGGATGTACCTCTTCCCACGAAACCTTCAATTCGGAATATGCAAAAGCATTGAAGAATCTTCTGGCCAATATGAAAAGGAGGACATTGAAGAATCTCCTGGCCAATTTGAAGGAGAGATTACTCGATGCCATGAACAGTGTTATGTAGGATGAAGTAGAGGATGGACAGGCAACCGCTGTTAAGCTTGTGCCGCCTGAGCCAGTTAGGGTCGAAGTATCTCGCAAGGGAAAGGGGAAAATTGGAGAGCCCTCAGGACACCCTGTGACTGAGAATGCTCCAGTGGCTGTTTCAAGCCCTAAGCTAGTGATACTCCCATGGCTGAGTCTGAATATCGTTCAGAAGGGAAGAAGGGCGATGATTATGACAAATTGTTTGAGAAATTTGACAAAAGGCCTGGATTCTCTCAAGTAACATGTTAGAAGTCTAAGCTGTTCAGATCTCAAGCTCAACATGAATTCTATGATTCATTGTTATACAGAGGGGTCATGCCCCAAAGAATTGTAGATTTCCTTTGAAAGCTTTGGTCTATTTATTTCTCAACTGTTTGATGATTTGCGCTTGACCAAATTCTCCACATTCGGCCCTGTTTATCCTGAACTTGTGGCCTATTTCTATTCCAACTTAGCCTTTAACTCTCCAAACAAACTTCAGTTCATAGATAGGGACACATACTATACTCTTTCTGTTCAAGAGTTCGTGGATATACTCTGTTTTTTAGTACAATTTTGCACCTATCCCTGTTTCTGCTGATGATGATTATAAGATTTGCACCGGTAATCAGGAGTTCTCTCACAAACAAAGGATCTATGTGTCTCACCGCCAGTTGCCCCTCAAGTACAAAATCATTCACAAAATTTTTCTCGTGTATTTTGCCAAAAGTCAACTCTACAAATAATGTATCTAGATATGAGGCTAGGCTTCCCTGGGCAATTGTGTATAGTGTTCAATTCTCTCTGCCCCACATCACATTCTTCCACATGTACAGAACAGTGAAAAAGAAGTGAGGGAGACTGCCTTATGGTTCATTGATCCTAGAATTTTCACGCATTTGAACATAATAATCCCTACGGAACTTAGGAATGAAGTAATTCCTAAATTGTTTGTGAGAAAAGATATGATGTTTAAGATGCATTTTAGACCAACTCTGAAGGGTGGAAGAATGCCAAAGATGAAGTTACGGTAGAAACAGGAGCAATAGAGAGCTCAGTGGAACCTTCCTCTGGTTCTATAAAGAAAGGAAAATCTGACCAACCACCACCGAAAAGAAGAAAGCCACTCACTCTCTATTAAGTAGAGTATTTGAAGAACCTGTTGGAGATGTTGTGGCGGAAAGTTCTAAGCAAGTTGAGGCTCAAAAGAAAGATGAAGGGAGGAAAAATAAAGCTGAAAAGAAAGAAGAATAGGAGAGAAGTGTAGGAGAAAGATCAGATGAATGGCTGACATCAGAATGGATGAAAGAGAAGAAGCCAAATAAAAAAGGGTTAACCCTAATAGCTACTGGCAGGTCTAAACAGACTGGACAACAGTCTGAGCATGACAGAATATTGGCTGAGATTCAAAAGGAGTCAGAGACTGATAAGGAGAAAGAAGCAGGACGTGAAAAGGAAGATGATCAGCTTGGAGAAGATAGAACAGATATTGGCATGGCTCATTTTGTAGATCAATATGGTGATTAGTTTATAACAGACCCTGATGATCAAGTTGAATACCACCAGCCTGAACCAGAGGCTGCAGAAAGAGGTGGCACTTAACAAGCAGATGAAGCAACTGATTATTGAGCATGATGGTAATAATGTTGAAGAAGATGCTCAAACTTAGGGGAAGATGAGGGACAAAGAGGCAGAACACATTCCTGAGACAGTCGCTGCTGAGACTCCAGTCGAATCAGAACTAGTCTGTTTGCGGAAGGAAATTAAGGCCAACTGAAGGAAGTAAGGGTGTTAAGAGCTGAATTGCAAGAGGAAGTGCAGATTCTCAAGGATGGCATTGAGGGAGAAATTGGATTTTTAAGGGCTGATATTGCTACTCTAGATTATGGTTTTGGGAACTACTTGGCCAGAATAGAGACCAAGCTTAATACTCTCAAGTGCTATGATCCTCTCGAGCTTATCTGGAACCCTCAATCTCACACCCCCCGCCCCCCTCATCCTAAAATTGAATTTTCAATTGTTTTTGAAGTTTTTATTGTCTGTTTTGGACTGAATTTTTATACTTTGGTTTGTAATATTTTGATACTTTGAAATTTGTTAGTAAATTTATGTGTTATTATTATGTTCTATTGCTCTGATCAATATATTCTAACCAGTTGTGATGTTGACAAAAAGAGGGAGACATATTATGCAGATAATGAGAAGAAATTGGAGGATTACTAATGCTAATGTGCAGTGATATGCTGGATTTTATAGTACTCTTGAATACATTATATATTGCGACAGTATAACTACAAATGCGGGTTACAGGAAATATTTAATATTACAGGATACATTGAAGAACATTCAGAACAGAGCTGGACCATGAACATTTTATGCGCTTTGAACAACTTGAATAAATTTTATAAGAAACTGCCTTCGCATATTGCAAAATTATATTACAGTTCTCTTATAGAAATAGTCTTACGCCTACTAATGATATCCAAGTTTAAACTATATCAACTCTCTTGCTTATTTTCATTTTTTTAAGACTAAACTGTTGCAAGCAATCTTTTCACAAACATTTTCAAATCAATTATTTTATTATCTACATGGAAAATTATATCACCATAAGAAAAGGGAGAAATTGTTGAGAAAATCTTTTAATATATTTTGAAGTTGACAAAAGAATCCATGATATGTTACAAGTTTGACATATACAAGAATTGTTTATCTTAGGTAATATCAGTTTAAAAGAAACTTCGATGTGCTAAGTGAAAAACTTTAAACATCTAGAAGAACCTATTTGATGTAATTGAGTCCAAATGATATTTTCTCATTTCTTTAATCAACTAAATCCATATTGCTCAATTATTTACTGGTTAATTATTCGAAAAAAAATCACTAGGAATGACCACTCTTTTCACATGGAGAAAAGGGAGGTGGGGTGTTTGAATCACCACATTCTCAGGAGGGTTGAGGTGGGGACGATTTAATTTCAAGTGTAAGTATTGACTCCTATATCCTGCAAAGAGTTAGAACAAAAGTCTAAAAGTAAAAGTTAGAATATGAATAAAGTACGACCAAAAAAAATTATTCGAAAAGGGACAAACTAAATATGTCACTATTGAGTACCTTTCCTCCTTTTCTTGTTTAGTAATGGGTGGATCATTTATTTCTATTTAGCTTTTGTTTCCCTTTCTTAGTCAATGGCGGCCTTAACTTATTCAGCCTGTTGCCTTCTCTTAGTGCGAGATAATTGTGGTTGAGAGGCAACCATAACGCAGCGGCCATCGTCATGCTAGCATTGCTCTTAATATTATGTTGGTTTCCTCCCTTTTTCAATATTTATCAAGTGAATGTAACATCTTAAACATAAATATCTTTACTTGATATATCCATAGGTTTAGATCACAAGAGATTAGCATAGACTTTGAAGATCTATATTATGACATCCTTAATGCAGACCCCATCTCAATAAGAGAAGTGTCTTAAATTATCTATGTACTAATAGCAGGACTAGACCATGAACCGATTTAATGATTGTGCATGACTTAACTATTCGAATAGTTAACCATGGAAAACCATGGAAAAATAGCTCAACTACAAGGATCGACGTGGATGATCTTATGCTATTACTAGTCAATTAGCGAAAATTTATATATTGATTTGATGAGAGTATATATCATTGAATTGTGGGTGATTCCGCACGGTCATTATACTAATTACAAATGACCCTAAACTAATTTCATAAGACCACATGTCCCAGGTAAGTAATTTATTTCCGCAAGATTACATGGCAACCGAGAATGATCCATGGGTTGGCAAGACTCAAATATGGATTGATTTCTAAATCAACCATGAGTCATGCGAGCGACACCCCAAAAGGCTTCCTAACACAATTATGCCGTATTAGAAGCACTTCCCATTGAACTTTAGTCATGAGCCTTGGTTTGGTTATAGGTTTTTGATTAAGGATAGTTTGGAAACTTTCCTTTCTTGTTTAGTTGAGATAGACTCCTGTGAATAGTTTTGGGCCCCTGAATTTTTAGTCTTGGAAAAGTGAGCAACCCATTGGGAGCCCATAGGCTTTACACCCAAGGAATAAGCTTAAGGCCAACTCAAGCTCATCTTGCCCATTAATTAATTATTTTGGAAGATTGCACATTAATTACCCATGTGCATGAATAGTGTTATATGAATAGTAACCTATGCTTTAGCATTTAATGCACCTTTTAGAAGCCTTAATTGGGAAGAGACCAAACTTTGGTCTTGCAAGGGAGGACTAAGTGCCACTTGAGGAGGGGAAGAAGGAAGAGAACCACCTAGTGAGCTTGGTTAGTCTTCCTTGGTTAGTTTCAAACTAAATGCATGTGTCATAATTAGTAGCTATGCAAGCCTATACGAGAGACTTGATGGAGAAGACAACAAGAAGGCCTCTTGGCCTTGTGTTTGCTTGGACGAGAGGAATTTTTGGAAGCCTAGCCTAATTTAGCCTTAAGAGATTATTGGTCTTTCGTCTTGCAAGAGAACTTAAGGAAAGAGACTATCCTCTTCTCTCATTTTCTCTCTCCTTCTTACTTCTCCCCCCCCCCCTCATGTCTATCTCTCTCTCTCTCCCTCTTTTTCCTCCCTTTCATCTCACGTCTCTCATCCCTCATCTCCTATTTCTCATGTCTCACCCTCTAATCTCTCACTGTCTCTCTCTCAAGTTCTTCTCCTTTCCCTCTCTCACCACCACCAATGCCACTGCCTCACCACATCACCCTCACGCCGCTCATCATCCATTGTCACTGTCCTCAACACCATCGTCTCATGCCACCATCACTATCGCCATCGCCGTTCAGCTGCCCACGGCTATGGGTGGTGAGCCGTGAACCATGGTGTCATTCATTCGTTTGTTGTTGCTTGTTGTTGTCCGTGGTTGTCAACCAGTTTTCTAAGTAAATTCTCTAATTGTTGGATAGGATGTTATGTCACGTAGAATGAAGATGAGTTCTAGACTTGGTTGTGCTTGTATGAGTAGATTATTGTTATTCCCTTATAGTTTGTTCATGTATAAAATTGTATGATTTGCTTACATGTTGGGAAACACACCCTAGCTCTTGGATGAGTCTCATTGGTTCGGATCAACATCGAAACATGTGAGAATGAACCTTACTTGGTGGGTCAGTATTGAGGCACACCAATCCAAGGCCTTGTTTGGTGTAGGTTGGTGTCTTGACCGGTCAGTTCGAGCTTCGAGCCTTATTCTATGCCCAACATGTTGTGAGATTATGGTGAGGTAAGTAGATCACCTAATCCTTGGTTAGGGCGTTGTTTTACGTGGTTTGAAGCACGGGTCAAGTTCTTGAGTGTTCTTATTTTATGTTGTCGTGTGCTTAGATGATTTATCTTGCTTAATTAGGAAGAGAGAACCCGTGTATCAATTCTATATGATTTGCTTATGAATGGCTTGAGTTTTATGCTTTATTGTTTGCCTGTTTAGTTGTAAGGAAGGGTTGTTATTGCCGTAGGATTGACAATTTAGAAGAAACTATCATCTTGTGATTACGAGGTTTGTTTGATGTCGCAAGAAACCATTAGGGTTGGATTATGTGATCATGGAAAGTTGATTGGAATCATTGATGGGTGATTTTTATACTTGTTTGCAAGTGATTATATATTGAGGCATTTGTGATCATATATCATTGTCAAAAGTTTTTAACTCGCATCCCAAGCTTCTAATAAAACACTTGCATAGTCTTGGACGTGCATGGAAGCATGCCAAAGCAAGTCTTTCTCCTAGTACGACGATATTGAGGCATATCGTTTTGAATTGAAATTAGCCTAGGTCAGTGCTTGAGCGTATCCGGTCAAGCTAACAAATTCTTGTGTCGTGCTTGGTGAGTTTGAAATCACATCTTGAAATCCAATAAAAAACTCAAGTAGTCATGGATGTGCATAGAAGCACACTGGGCCGAGTCTTTCTCCTAGTACAACAATATTGAGGCAAATCATTTTGAACCGAGATTGGCCTAGATCGGTGTTTGAGCGTACCAATCAAGCTAACGTATTCTTGTGTCATACTTGACGAATTCAAAATCCCATCTTGAGTTCCGATAAAAGACTTGCATAGTCTTAAACATGCATGGAAGTACATTGGGCCAAGTCCTTCTCCTAGTACGATAATATTGAGGCATATCGTTCCAAACTGGAATTGGCGTAGGTCGATGCTTGAGCATATCGAATCAAGCTAACGAGTTTTTGCATCGAGCTTAGCATTTCTCCATCAATTCGATTCCAGTAAGTTATAACACACACTTTTGCATATGGGCTTAAATTGGAATATAAAAATGATATGAGTGATTGGATGTGTGATTGATCACATAATGAAAACTAGTCACCGATGGATTTTGGATGCTCTACGGATTTTGGATGCTGTTCATTGATGGATTTTAGAATGATGCCCTTAATTAGATGCCACCACCGATGGATTTTGAGACGTTGCTGTGCTCGATGGAGCAAAATAATGCCCAATTATGGCATGAGACTACCGACAGAAGTTCAACTGTGACCCTGAGCAATCATAATAATTGGAGCATGTGTGAGAAATTGTGGATGTATTTGTACGTGGCTATGTAAAATAATTTATGTTCTTAATTATTATGTACATGTGTTCTTGATTATATATACATTTCACATGTCGATTAGCAGCAAGGCTTCACGTGTGAATATTTGAGTGTACTTTTGCATACTAAAAGGATGCGGTTATTCACGTGTGAATTTTCTAGTGCATTTTATATGCAATAGAGGTCCTCTTTCATGGTTATAGTTAAGGTAAAGTTAGGGCTTTACTATTGATCTACCATCAGCATGCTAAGTCCTAAGTTTAACATGTTTTCTATATGAGACATTCTCCTATACGAGGATTAGGCAGTATACTTATTAAGTTTCGACTTCTTTGTTGTTGTTTAACCTTTTTAGGCCTCTAGGTATGAATGTCCACATTGTTCGCTTTGAATTCTCGAGTCCTTTGAGTTGAAAGTGCCTTGAGTTTGTAATGGAGGGAAGTGAGGTGATCTTCCAAAAGCACACCACTACGGTGTGGGTTGACAAGAGGTTAGATCATCTAGTTCCCCTATGGCCTGGTTCATTTGGCTCTATAGGGATCTTCTTGGTCCTCTTCAAGGGCTCGAGGGATAGCGCATTGGCCTAATGTGAGGCAACCACTTTTTGTAAGTCGTTCTCATAGATAGAGGAGCTAGGACTAATCCCCTTTTTGGTTTGAATCGGAAAGACCCATGGTGATGGGTTTGTAATTAGCCAACTTTTGATTCTAATTATATATATTTATATAAGTGTATTTTGTTCAAGTGCTTCTGTCACTATCTACTTGTGATTTGTTGTTGGGTGATGAAGATGTACGTTTTTGCATGTGTATAATCGAAAGATAAAAAGAATGGGTCTGCGACACGTACTAAAATGTCGCAAAATCACTCTCGCTAGTCATGTTCTCGTGGCTAAGGGAGTTCGGGGTGTGACGTTCCTATGATAATTTGCTACATTCACTCAAAAAACACCTTAAATACTTTGACCATATTTTTTGATCGCCCAAATAATCTAAGAGATTTCAACATGATTTTTTACATTGTCCAAAATTTGCCCATAAAACATCATACAAGCCTTATTTATTGGTCAAGTCCAAACTTTTTGGCTTATACAAATTGGGGGAAAATTACCAAAAAAGTCATAAACTTATTGTAATGGTGTTAATTCAATCATAAACTTTTTTTTTGACCAATTCAATTCTAAATTTCAAATTGGTACACTAGTCAAACATCATGTGTTGTCTACCTTAGCAATTTGATAGTAAAATTTAACAAAAACTAACATAGGATAATTATTCACAAGTGTACCAATTTAGGAAAATTTGTCAAAATTGTACTAGTTTGGAGTTTTCAAGGTGTTAATCATTTTCTTAATAATATTTTATTTTTTCAATTTCTAATTAAATTTATTTTTTAATTTTGTTTTTCCTTTTTTTCTTTTTTTTTTTTTTTGCCTCCTTCCTTTGTCCAGCGCAACCTTGCTGACCAAAGGAAGAAGGTGGAAGGTGAAAAAAGAGAAAGAAGAAGAGGGAAATGAAAATAAAATAAAAATTCAAAAAAATATTATTAAAATATTGTCCACGTTAAGTATTGGCTAGACGGTCTGTCAAAATTGGTTAGATGTATTGAATTGGCACAAATACAAAATGTTTATGATTAAATTGGTATAATTGTAAGAGGTTTACGACTGTTTTGGTAATTTTCCCTACAAATTAGCCTGACTCAAACCAGTTTTTACTAATTGATAGTATTCAAATGGGTGCTCCTATCCTTTCTGAGATGAAAATCTCTTAACATCCTAACAAATTGTGCCAACCCTAAGGCTTTTCTCCGAAGTGTCCTAAATTCTCCACTGATGTATCTCACTGCTCACAAAAGTGAATGTGGGTTCGGGTCATTTAATAAAATTTTTGTATACATGAGTTGTTCGTTCCCTACTTATCATCTACAATACAGTTAAAAGTGTGATTATCATATAATTGCATCATTTTAAGTTACATATTTTCAAAAAGAGACAACATGTTATCTTGACAACCAAACAATATATATTTTGGATGATCAAACAAATGTTTGTTTGAAGGGTGATAACATCGCAAGTGGAAATTTTTGTCCATTTTATAATCGTGTACCTAAACTTTTTTATTCAATCAAGTACATCAATTATTCAAATGTGGGTCAAGCAGTACACTTTATTTCAAGATTATAAGTTGCATGTGCTTACTTATTACATGATCAAACCACCTATATCATAGACGTCAAACTTTCCTAAAGTCATAGATCGTCAGAATTGTTGCCATGAGAATCAATTATTTGATCTCCAATCACTTGGATCAACATCTGCTTAGTTCCCCGTACCTTCTCTTATGACATTTTAGCTCCTCCAAGGAGAGTTGGTCAACCGGCACCTCCATGCCCTATAAATATATAGGGTAAAAATTTAAGAGTAAATCGAGAGTTAGAGTAGGACAAACAAAAAAATACATCTCCCACCAGCCTTTGATTGGACATTTCTCTACCTCCCGCCGGAGTTCAACCCCATCTTTTGTTTCAGCTCTCATTTCCTTCTTCAATTCTCTGAGTTTTGTTCAGAGAGCTCACGTAGCTTGGCCCTTTGTATTGGGATTGCCCAACAGCATCAGAAGCCGATGTGCCTAGATAATCGACCTGGTCGGGAATCGATTTATTGCGAGAAAGGCCAGGAGATGAGTTCTCGTTGCCTGGGCCGAAGAATACCACCAAAGACTCCAACATACATTGTAAATAGACATCAAAGGCCCTTCTCAAATCACGAGAGTGAGCTTTCGAAGCAGCCTTCCTCTAAGTTATATTGTCCATCTTCCTAATATATTTAAGATCGTATTGCATTACTCTCACACTCATTTTGAGGGGGATTAGCCACAATTTGCAGGGCTGACACCAATTAAATTGACCCACATCTCATTTTGCGATTGGTCAATTATTCAATTCCGTGTATAGCATATTCTGGACAAGGAATCCTAAGAAATCATACTTTCCTACTCATAGATTAACAGTCAATCTTATATACTGCTCATGTATATTGCTTCGCCAATTACAATCATGCACTGGCCAGAGAGTTAAATTACACATCGGTCATCGGATTTGTTGATACTTATTTAAGTACTTTTTTTGTTTGAATTGTTACCGCTAAAAACTCAAATCATATTTATCGTGATACAAATACTCGAACTACTTTTTGTGTCTCTAAAAACTAGGAACTTGCCCTTAGAGTCACAAATACCACAAACTTTTATTGTGTCATAAAAAGAAATTATACGATTGTAATAAATATATCCTAAATAAAACTGAAATAGAGGATATATATGTCACATACATATAATTTTGGGTCTTCTAGTGAAAAGAAGTTGGGGGTGTTGCGACCTAAAATTTTCTTTTTCATTCCCAAGGGGGTAACGGAAATATCTAAATAGGTTTAGGGGTATTGTTAATTTCGGGCTGATGGCCCTTAATTAACTCGGGCTCTCCCAAACCCATACCCCGCGCGACATGGGATATTCATAAAATTTTTCAGATAAGGAGTTCCCACTAGTCTATTGAGGTCGACTAGGAACCAAGCGAGACATGAAAACGTGCCTCACTTTTTTCGTAACGAGAGAGTCTAGAGTCGGGGACTTGATTACACTAATTATGCTATTAATGCTCTTTCGGTACCTAACTTAATTGTGTATTAATGAGGCCATGGCAACCTATTCGAGAAATTTAAGGTTTATCCTAATGTTGCAAAATAAGGCACATGAATATCCTAATGTTGTCCCTAAAAAAGGAAAAGGAAAAATATAATGTAAACCAAGAAACACCTATTGTAGAGCTCTACAGGTTTATTCAATGTTGGATGCCTTCTTTTTTAGGAATTTTTGCAATTTTCTGATTTTTTTTTTTTTTGAATTTTTTTGAATTTTTCATATTTTTTAAATTTTTTAACATTTTTTAATATTTTTGAATTTTCCGAAATTAAACAAAACAAGCTTTCAAGATTTTTGATATTTTTTGACTTTTCTGAATTTTTTTTTAAAAACATTTATTAATGTTTTTGGAATTTTCTAATTTTCTTAATATTTTTTTGTTTGAATTTTGGAATATTCGGATTTTTTTGCATTTTTCAAATTAAAAAAAAAAAAACAACTTTCAAAAATTTTCTGAATTTAAAAACATTTTTAAAATTTTTAAGGATTTTGGAATTTTTAGGATATTTTAAGATTTTAAATATTTTCTTTGGATTTCTGAATTTTTGAAATTTATTTTTTTGGATTTTTTTATTTTATTAAAAAGTGATTTGGACCGGACGGGGAGACCCGGCCCTAATAAACCAACCCGGACCCTATCGGTCCGGGCTGGACTAGCGACCGGGCTGGCTGAACGGCCTGGTCGAATTTTTTAAAATGGCCCATTAACAATAAGAATTAAAACAGCCCACTTCCAATTTCTAAAAATTTGGCCCAACTTCTAGTCTAGGCCCATTCAAAAAAAAAGCTCAGCCCAGCCCTTTTGAACTTTCGGCCCTTTTCTTGTTTTTCTCTCTTTTTATTTTTATTTTATTTTATTTTATTTATTTATTTTGGTCTTCGTCTTCAACCTCGGTCTTCATCTCCTTCTACGTCTGACGCCGTCTCCATGCAAGCCCACCCGCCGCACCGACGTCGACGCCGCCGCGAGTCTTCACCAGTCCTAAGGAGGTCACCTTACCGTCATCCAACGTCTATCGACCCGTCCGACTGACGCCGGGCGCTGCCGACCGCCACCGGTGATGACCTTCGGCGACTCCTTAAACTCTCCGTTACCGGAGCCAAAAAATTCCCCTCCGGCTCAAAAATATGCAGAAAACTCACGAAAATCGCCATAATACTAAATATACCATGAGAGCAAACAATCACACGAGCAAAAACCTATCATCGGAGACGAATCCGATGATGAAGGTTTCTAGATCTCACTCAGGCATTTCAGCAAACAGGTTGTGTGTGTGAAGAAAACAGGGACTCCTCGACTTGAGCCGGCCTGAGAAGAAGCCTAAGCTTCTAACCAAGCATCCCAGCATACGGAAAAACATTAATGGAGGAGTATCGAGGGCCGGGGCTCGCACGAACTGGTCAGCGTGAGCTCCGGCCCGCCACCTGCGAAAACAGAACAAGAACGCCTCCGGGAGAAGCGTACCTGGCTTAGACGGAGTGTCACGGCGGGCAACGACGGGCGGATGGTCTCCTGCAGCGATTAGTAGCTCCTTCTCGCTCTCTTCTCCCTGTCAGAAAACCAGCACAGACTTCGCCGGAAGGAAAAGCTTCCTCCGAAAACCCGAACACCGCTCCCTCTGCTTTCCTTTTTTTGTTCTGGTCTCTCTCGGCTGTCTCTCTCTCCTGTTCACCACCAGAAGAAACCAGCCTCTTTCTTCTTGCCTGCCTATCTCCCCTTCTCCTCCTCGTCGCTCTCTTCTCTCTGTCTCTCCGAAAAACGCCGCCTGCTCTCTTCGCTTAGGCCATCGTTTGTTTTCTTTTTCTTTTCTTTTTCTGAAAACCATCCCCCTTCCTACAGCCCTCTCCTCTCCTTCTAACCAAAACCAGCAAAAAAAAAACCTCTCCCCGACTCTTCTCCGTTTGTCCAAAAACCGCTACCCCGACTCTTCTAACCATATTTATTTATTTTATTTTTTATCAAATTTTTTTTATCTTTTCTATGTATTAATATATATTTATATAAGCAAAAGATATGGGGAATTAAAACATGTAAACAAAAATTAGGGTGTCAACAGGGGTATTTGTATCATGGTGGAAAAGTTTAGGGTTTTTAGTGATAACAAAACGTATAAAGCTATTTGTGTATATTGAATAGAGTTTAAAGTTTTTTTTTTTTTTTTTTAGTTGTGACACTTGCTCTTTTCTTGTTTAAGTTGATCCATGAATTTTTATTTATTTTTTATTAATAGATCCCAAAGGATCCTTTTTTTTTCAGCCATTTTTCTTTGTGTGTACTCAAGAGGTAATTGGAATAGCACATTCATTGTGAAGATTATTCCATTTTGGTTTTTAATACTAACTCTTACACCTAAATTTTGATGATTGACAGTTATTCATTGCATAGAAAATTAAGAGTCAGGTCTCGGCCCCTAACAAAAAAATATTATCGATTAGTATTTGCATATTAGAAGCATTTAAAAAAAAATAAGCCCATATAAATTGTATTCTAATTAAGCTGGAGCTAATGGGTTTAAGTAGGAAGGCCCAAATCTCACTAGAATTTTCAAGATTAAGCCCATTTGATAAGGAATTTCGGCCTAACCCATTTATTTCCTCTGTTTGAGCGGATCATATATGCAATATACGAAATGTTTTGAATTTGGGAGGTGAGAGATCTAGAGCAAATAGCCTTCGCAAATTATGAATTTGGAAAGGACTTTAGCTGAATTGAAGAGAAAATATTCGGTCCCCGAGGAAGATATTCTGAGCACTTAATTTTGGTCACAAGAGTAGCGGATCAAGAGCCATATATTGAACAAAACAGAGCTCGGTGGGGGCATGAGAGCAATAAAGCCCGCATCCGACAAAAGGAAGGCTGTAATGATACTCAAAGAAAGCCAAATGGATTGAGGAGCCATAATTGTCTAAAAAGTCATAATTACATTTTTGTCAATTCATTTATAAATTATTTAATTTTGCCAATTTAATTCATCAAGCTAATTTTGATTGGAAATCACTGAAGTGGACATCAATCATTTTACGTGGCATAGTCGATGTTGATATGGATAATTTTTAATAATATTTTCATAAATTTTCATAAATTTTAATTAATATTTAAGTATTTTTATTTTTATTGTCTTTTCTTTTGATTCAAATAGTAGGTGAACCACTAGGCACTAGTTGAGGGCCACAAACCCTCTCTAGCTATGGGCAAGGAGTGGTGGCCCTTACTATTGTTGACGAGGGCCCTTGCCTCACCAGCCACAACAAGGGCTCTAGATTTGGTGAGGGCTTCGTGCCACAAAGTTCATGGCCCTCACTAGGGGTCAGCAAGGGTCATTGGTCCTTAGCTAGTAGCCGATCGAGGTTGTTGGCCCTAGGCTAGTGGTCATTGGCCCTTTGAACTAAAAAAAAAAAAAAAAAAAGAAGGAAAAGAAGAGAAAAAAATCAATAAAAGCTTTGAAAAAGTATTTAAAAATATCAAAATTTGTCTACATTAACACTAGTCATGCCATATAAGACGGCTAGTAATGATTGGAACTATTACATCAGCAATTTTTAGTTAATGTTGGCTGGATGGATTTGATTAGCAATAGTTGAAAATGTTAGTGATTGAATTGCCATATAATTTTAAGTCTTTTTGATAATTTTCCCGTGTTGAGAAGGAGGATTCTCGAAAAAATGAAAGATTGAAGGGAGGTTTAAGAAAAGGAAAAGGCAAGATTTGGTGCATGTGTGCTGAGGTGGAGAAAGAAACGAATCAATAGAATTTTTTCCATTATCTGAAAGATAATATCAAACAACATTTAGATGTTCATTCGGTGCATAAAAGATGCGAGTGCATTCAGCAAAAGAAATCTGGGCCGAGAATATTGAGCATATCTTCAGCGATGATATTTAACCATATGTGGGCAAGACTCTCAACCGTTAAATAGGACAAATTCATCCACGTCTTGGATTCTGGGGGAGATAAACACGTATCCAAAGGGAGTGCACTCGGCCAAGAAAGGCAGGAATTCACTTGGCCACTGGAGGAGCTCAATACACAACACAAGATTTTTACAAGAAAAAACGCTGCCGACACGCCCACCATGGCTCCGCCTTCTCCAGACGGCCTCACGCACATCTGGTGCTTTTCAGCAAACGCCTTCGCTGCAATTAAAGCATTAATGCATATAAAAAGTGAATACATGTCTAGTTAAATCCCTCCTATGAGTCCAGATAGTTATATTTCCTCAAAACTAAACCTGAGTGCGTTGATAAAGCAACTAGTTGATTTAACTTTCGCACAAAAAAAACCAGGTGGGAGAAGTATATTCTATACAGAGACAGCATTTCGAGTGTGTTTTTTGTACGTACAAATCACATGTACAATATTTTCATATTGTCTCATTTGATTTAATGATATATGAATGTCACATGCTATATTTTCTCTCTTGTGGAGTTCATGAGGGAAGATCATCGCTGTAGACATCGACGTTGTGGTAGCTGAAGCCATCGCCGTTGTTGTCAGTTTCCACACCAACCCAATTAATGAAAGTGAAAAGGAATTCTCTAAAGCTAACATTTCCTTTCCTGCCCCAATCCATCTCCTCTGCACTCATTGAAAAAATAGACCAATGTCAACTACAATCTCGGAAATGAATCATATCACAATATTTTCACTATAGCTAGGGTTTTGTCGTCCGTACTAAATCGTTTCATGGTAACGTGGCGAGGAGATCTCTCCTTTGGTGAAGCGTCATTCAGTGCTTTGATCACGTCTTTCTTCTTCAACTTACCGTCGTTATCTTTGTCCAGAAATAAGAAGGCTTCAATGATCGTATCAAAAGTTGCTTCTATTGACGGTGAACCTATCTTTTCCGTCTGGAAAATCATGTCATAGTAATGAATACAATATTTAAACAGTTTATTGTTAACCTTTGGACTTCCGAGTAAATTAGATTAGAGATATAAATACCTCATTAGTTGATGAAGCTTCTTTCAAGAGATAGATAAGGCATAAAAGAACGATAAATTCTGTGAAGTGTATTGCTTGGTTCTCATCAATGTCACAAGAATGAAACAAGTCCTCCATATCCTTTTCGGAGAGATGAAGCTGCACTTCATCCAAACACTTCTTCAATTCCTCTTTATCGATTGCCCCGTTTGAGTCCTCATCTGCAATGAAAAGAAGATATGAGGGAGTAGGTTGCAATATTTATTGTCTTCATATTTTATAATAACATTGTATTACAACCTATATCTTTAAGGTGAGAGGATATTGTCATATATTCTAATTACTCAAATTTATTAGTGTGGATTATTCACATAGAAATATAACAAAAGACTAATTATGTAATTTGTAACAAGTATAAAATTCAGCTTATTTCTCTCCTTTGCGGGGCGACTATAACTTATTAAGTCAGTGTTGCATGCTATTCAAGCCTATTAGGCTTCCATCTTTTGGCTCCCGACTTCGGTTGTGGATAAAATTGAACAAATATGTAGGCAGTTCCCGTGGAAGGGACCATCCATGGACCCGGGAGGTGCAAAAATTTCTTGGGATGATGTCTACCTCCCCTTTCCGGAAGGAGGCCTTGGGTTGAGGAGAATACGGGACAATAACAAAGTAGCCATAGTGAAGCATAGTTGGCTTCTCTTTATAGACAAAGAATTGCTATGGTGTAAGTGGTTTCATACCACACACCTCAAAAGGAAGAATTTTTGGATCGCATTTGCCCCAACATATTGCTCTTGGGCATGGCGGAAAATTCTTGCATCACGGGGTGAAATTCAACCCCACTTCAAATGGAAGATAGGTGATGGGGAGTCTACATTACTTTGGTTTGATCCGTGCCTTGATATCGGTCCTCTTAACTCGGTCTTCTCAGATAATTTCATTTATCAATTGGATCTGCCTAGACAAGCGAATGTGAAGAACTTATATTCTCCGGATGGGCTTCTAGTCCTCCAAGAGCTGTTATCATGGGGAGTCACGATCCCCCCTCTTTCTCAAGGCCAGGGCAGATTTATATGGGTGGAGGATCCCTCGGAGAAATTCCCGGTGGCTTCTGCTTGGGCTGCTTTAAGGCGAAAATTTAATTTGGTCCCTTGGTCTTCTTTTGTGTGGAGCAAGACTATTGCCCCTAGACATCAATTCTTACTTTGGCTTATTGCCAAGAACCGTCTCCCAACCCAGGTATTCCTTATGGCCTATGGCAAAATCCCTAGTTCAATTTGTGCACTATGCAATTCTAGGCCTGACTCGGTGGATCACTTATTTTTTGACTATTGTGTCTCTAACTCTCTTGCCATTTTTTGGGCGGCCAAATGTAACCTCCCATGGTACAATTCTTCATGTGTGGACAATCTTCTTTGGGCTATTACCTTTTTGTCTAGTAGAGGGTTTTACTGGCAGATAGCTTGGTTCTCTTTCAGTACTCTTTGCTATGTCATCTGGAAGACCAAGAATGATATTCTCTTCTAGGGTCGTAACCTTTATATTCCATCCATGAAGCAACACCTATCCAAGGCGGTGAAGGACAAAGCTCTTGCCTTCAAATGGGTTAAAGACAACTCCAAGAATAGGAGGATGCAGCGTAGTTGAGGGATTGACCTACGTATTTTTGTTGTGGAACCGCATATGGCCTAGTTTAGGACTGCTTGGGTCCTTTTGTAGCTTTTTCTAGCTTACCTATTTGTTTATATTTGTGAACGTGGTACCCTTTTACTCTATTGACATGTTGTCCAGTTAAGTGCCTATTGATGCCGTGTTTCACCCTGGTTGTACAATTATCCTAGTTGAAAGTCTATAATACTTACCTTACAAAAAAAAATTCAGCTTATTTCAAAATCTCATAGCTCTATCTTTATTTTATGCCATCATCATTCACTATCTCAAAGATAACCCTGAAAAATTCATAAATTGAACATCATCTAACTATAATCTAACTGTAAGCATATATCTTAATACAAGTGTATAATCTACAACATGAATTTTATTATTTTTATCAAATAATGAACTTAATTGTGGGTTTCTTAGCAAACCCACAAAGATTGAGAATCAAAATACATATTGTTTTAATTAGTAATTTAGATAACATCAGCTAAATTGATATGCAAATACACATCACTTGGGCAGGTACCCTAGTAATAACAAAAGAACATATGGGGCATTAGATAATACTGTTAAAACTCACCGTATTGCTGGAAAACGGCCTTAATATTCTTCAATCCCTCTTTGAATTGAGGAAACATCATGATGATGCTATTGATTGTTTGGAACTTTTTATGCCTTGATGACGATGTGTTCTTCACTTCGAGCAGCTTCTTTTCAAGCTTCGTGTCCAATCTCTTGTACCTAATTTGTGGAGTACGATGGCAGAGTATGTTTCCCACTTTGTTGGATAAAGATTTGAAGGAAGGACAAGAGCATGGTGTGCCTGTTGCGAAAGTGACCAGGGAGATGTTATTAAAGACCCACATCCTATTTTAGTAAGAAATATTTATACAAGGCTAATGATGAATATAATAAGACTTTTGAACAAAATTGCTAGCCCATATGTGTCCGTGTGTATATATAAGCGAGGTAATGCTGTCATGTGGTTACATCCTATGATATGACCACCTGAGTTTTACTCACGGTTAACGAAAATTTTATGAAATTTGACAAATGATGGTATTCGTTTTTGAAAATTCATGACTGATTAAAGATACTGATTTCTATGCTTAATGCTAAAGACCCATAATTTGCCTTTATTCATTTAGACAAAAAAATGATTTTTTTGAAAAAACAAATTCTGAAAATAATGGCTTGTATCACTTAAATTAATTAGTCAATGAAAAATATTGTCATTATCAACAACTAAACATTTTTGTGACTAATGAAAATATTTTTTAGTTTATTCATTTTTATAAATGATACAAAGATCAATTACGAAGATATTTTTCAAATTATTCATTTTCTACAAAAGAAATAAAGCCTTAGAGACAATCATTGCTATGGTCTATCTTATTATTAACTAAACCAATACACAACACTCTAATAATATAATGACCAATATTTTTCATCTTGATAATGATAGATTTACGTTTACCAATCTTTAATGAAAATTACTTATTGGAATAAGTAAAAACAATTCAACTTATCTTATTGTTTTGCTGTTTTTTTTTTTGGTAACCGAGGTGTCCGGGTTAGCTTGCGCGCACCTCGACTATTCCTCGGGGGAGACTAGCACAACAACCCACCGCCATGGCCCCCCACTTAAATCACAGGCGCTTCCCTGGGGAATCGAACCCAAGATCTCAAAGAAGTTCAAGTTCGCCCTAACCAGCTAGGCTACCCATGGGTGGGTGTTTTGCTGTTTTTTTGCTTCGATTGAATAAATTCTAGATAATGACAATTCTACATATATAGACATCAGACGAGAACGAAATTAGAGCACTTAGAATAAAAGTAATTCTGTCTAGTGAAAGGAATTAAGGATTACCTCTTTGGTCTTTCATTTTGTTTGTCTGTATTGGAGAAAGGAGATGGTTCTTCCACGAGTTAAAGAAGGAAGGAAAGAACAATCTTTCATAGGTGAAAAGAAGAACATCACATACAGAAGAGAATGAAAAATGAACATTAAGAAGAATTATAAGAGATGCTAACGTAGCTTTTAATGTAAGCATATTTAGCAATATTCCTTTCTTTTTGTTTTTAATTTTTAATTTTGTTTGATATGGAGGCATTCCTTCCTTCACCAACGACTAATCAAAGCAAATCATTTTGAAGCATACTGTCAAAAAATAATAAGATAAAATAAGTTATTGAACAAGGAGAAAACTATGTTATCGGAAATAAGTTCACTCAAAGTGTTCAATTTTTCACAGATAGCACACGCTTGAGCCCTAAACTTTTTCCATAACTGGCATAATATTCATCTAGTGTATATTGGTGGACCAATAATTTTAAAGATAGTTTTGGAATTTTTATGCTTAACCGACATTTAAAAAATTGGAACATAGAATGCGGGCCCACCACTTACCTCCTGAGTGTGCTAGTGAAGTCAACAATATATGAACTTGCTTAAATGACAGGAAATTGCCTATCTCATACCGCTAAAGTGCACTCTCGATAAAGGTTTTGCGACTTCATTGCGACTTCTCTCAAATGTTAAAACTCGGCTTGCACTAATTAGATTGAAAGGATAAGAGCTCGACGGTGTAAACTGCACTTCATAAAGGGAATTTTGAGAAAATCCACTACATGTTGGGCTAGATTGGGAATTTGGGTCATGCAAATAGGCTGACAAAACTGTCCTTTTAATTAATTAAGGTTGTTGGAATTGTGAATTACTTTTCTGAGATTCGATTTAATTAAGTTGGGTAGATTACAAGTGCTTGTCGGCTATCCACCTCGTAAATATGCTTTGTCAAGTGAATAAATTATTCACAATACACCGTATACTCCCCCAGGCCATGTTGTCCAGGACTAACCATGGTGTGTTGCATAATCTGCTTGGCTAATTACTTAAGGTGTGTTTGTTTCGATAAAAGTATTTTTCTGGAAAGTGTTTTCCAGACTTTCCGATGTTTGTTTCTTCAAAAATAATTTGGTCAATGGAAAATACTTTCTGGTCAACATAAATATTATGTTTTATTTTAGGAAAATAAATTCCTGTGCGTGGGAAGGGGAAAACATTTTCCTTCTTTATTAAGTCTTTAGGTCCTTCCTTTTTATTAGGTCAAATGTTATTCAATCATTTTCCAAATGCCATCCAAACACCTAAAAACATTTTCAATCACATATCACCAAACACAGGAAAACTAATCATTTTCATGAAAAATGATTTCCTGAAAAATATTTTCCAAAAATGGTACAATTTCCACAAAACAAACGCACCCTTAGTCTACTAGGGTTTTCTGTGGATATATATTTATGTAGAATCACGATCAATCAATTAACTTGTCATGTTTGATCCATCAATTTGAACCTACCATAAACTGATAATTAGAAAATTGGCTCCTCCTCATTAATGAGGTCAATTAACTACTTTCTTAAACATATATTAAAATCTTATATAGTTTTTGTTTTACATTTGTCTAAATCCGACATATAAGCTTGAGTTTTGTTAATTAATGATCTTGAGACTTTTAGTTGCCGAATGCTAAAGAATCCAAAAAGCTTTTCAAACCCCCCCAGACACGCAAAAGCCAAAATAGAAAAACCTCAAAACAAGCATGTAAAATGTTCTTTCACATGCGAATACACCGAAATGGAGCTAAAGATAGTGGGATGGTCAAGATTATCAATTAAGCAATTAATTAATGAGGCTGTTTAATCAGGGATTAAACAACCATTGTTGTGTAGATTCTTTTAAGAATCAATAGTGCAGGAAAATTAAGAGGATATTAATGTATTAATAATATCAATCGGTGTCTGCTGAGGTGGCATATTCTTCATATGTGGGCTTCCAGCCATTGCTGTGGAGATTCTTCTACGTCCACCGCTAAATCTCTAAAATGCGGCTGAAATTTATACTTTATGCAAGTGCTTGGTTTACATACAAAACTTTCCATCGGTTACTTTACTTATTTCTGGGTTCTTTTAAATTAGACCATCAATCTTTTTGTCAACTGCAAGATAAGACTTATTTGGCGATTCTATTTGGTGTATCAGGCAAAATTTGGGTCGTTTTGTAGAGATGTCAATGGTCCGTTTTGGCTTGAGTAGTGTTGACACCCGATCTGACCAGGGCATAAGGGTATATGTTCCTTGTGACTTGATCTGAGATGCGAATCGTATAGAACCCATACTGAAAAACGATTGGTGTTTATCAAGTATATGTTTTTTATGTTTGGTGTTCCGGGACCACCGATCACCCCAATTGTGTTGGTTTCGAAACAAGTTCGACAACGTGTTTCTGCTCAGTTCGAGTTTATGACTTGAAATTGAACCGAACTATCATAGGCTCTTTGTCTTATATCCCACCCAGACGTAAAGGAATTTAACTCATGAAAAGACCCAAAACTCTCTGTTTGATTTGGTATCGGATTTTAATTTGGGGGGTTCTTTTTTATACCCCTATTTCTGTGCATCCACGATAAGCAATAACATGGATTTGGAAATGATGAGTGAATTCATAGTGATATTTCAATCTAATGTAACCCACTCCACAAGGCCAATTCTTTGGTTCGTAAAGGTGAAGCGATCTCCGATTTACCGGCTCCCGACCAGCCCAGTAGATAGAGTAGTCGCAAATAAAAAATAATCATAAATGATTGAGAGAAATCAAGATTGAGATCAGTAAGTCTTGTAAGAGTACGTGCGACGCATAGGTACCATCTCGTGAGAGAATTATTTGTGCCAGCTCAGTGATGTGGTAGCTCTCATGAGGATCATCTCGAGAAGGTTGCTACAATATATGAGAACTGTCACATACGATCTTCTACAACAGTAATGCAGCATATTTTTCTTCTGCACTTCAGAGCTTCCAACAATATTAATATTATGTTAGGCCAACGTGTGTTTCTTTCCTTTCAATAAGTATGAGAGGAATAATATTATTTAAGACGTGAATATTCTCACTGGATATCTTCATAGGTTCATATCCATGAGATAGCATAGACTCATGGAAGATCTTCATCGTGCGATATCTTTTCTGCATTCACTCAAGGAACTCTTCAAATACTTTGATAATACTTTGTGATCATCAAAATAATCTAAGGGATTCGAACATTTGTTTTCAAAATACATATGTTGACACATGATTTTTAGTTGATGCATCATTAAAGGTAAAATCTCGAAATTAAGGTTCTTGATCGCGATGAACCCGTTTCTCGAACAAAAAGTGTCATTTTTTATTTTTTTTCATTGACCTCTCATTTGTGATTAATTTACAAGTCATTTTTATCTAAAACCCAAAAGTCAAAAAGCTAACTTTTGAGTTGTTTGTTTTGGTCAATCATTTGACCAAAAAGTCAATCCGGGTGAAAAGTTCCTAATTGGTCCCAATTTAACTTTGGCCACAAAAGTTTTCAAAAATATTAAAATTTTGATCGTTAAATCAACCTTTTAGTGATTAGCCACTAAAATGTTAATTTTTGGTCAATCATTTGACAAAAGAAATAAAAATGTGAAAATCCATAGATCACTTTATTTTAGCTTCAGTTTGACATTGGCATAAATTATTTTTCAAAAATTGATTAAGAATCTTGTTTTCAGAATTTTTCATATTTAGGTTTAAAATTGTCCAAAATAAAACTACTTTCTTTCTAGTCATATTTTAGTTTAATTTTCTTCATGACATTTGATCTAGAAGTTATTTCAACCAATTTTGTGATTTGGCATATTAGGATGAAAATTTCCATTTTTAGCCCTAATTAGGGATCCCAATTAATTCTTCATGATTTGTGCAATTATGCTCCTAATCAACTAATTTTCTTAACATCAATCCAAATCCGGGGTTAATTTTGGCTAATCTACATGGGAACTTTTCAATTTGACAACTATGGCATACGTGAAGGTTGTGAAATCGAGTTAATGTGTTCCAATTGAGCCGATTCAACTTGGCCCATTCTAGACTAGCATCCAATTGAAGTAATTAAGCTTTGATTTGGCCAAATGGATCTCAATTACAAATGTTGGTTTAGCTTGCAGTCTCATTTTAATGAACATGAACCCAGTTAGGGCATTTTGTGTACAATTAGTCACCTTGAGGCAATCCAATTTGCATAAAAACAATTTCAATTTCATTTAAATGGGACGAAATATCAAAAAGTAAGACAAAAGTGGAGCCCTGGTCAAGCCAGTTCAACCCGGTTAGACTGGGATAACCCGATTTTGACGACGTTGATCAACCAGCAACCAACGGCAATTTTTTCGACCATTTTTGGTATCCGGCAGTCGATCCCTACTAGCCAAGCCCTGGCTGACGGCCAAATCTTGATTGCAAGGATGGCCAATAGACAAGGCCGTGTAGCCTAGGTCAAGAGTACCATCATCGGTTTCAGCATAAATTCCAAATAGACGGCAACAACCCTCATGGGATCACAAGAGCAACTTTTCGGAGCAACCTTCTTCTGAGTCTTTATTGTCCATCATCGTAATATATTAGAGATTCTCTTGTATTACTCTCGCACTCACACATAATTCAGTGGGGATTAACTGCGATTTATAGGGCCACGACACCAATAAAACCTACCAACGTCTCATTTTGCAATTGGGGAATTATGGTTTCCATGTATCAAATATTCAGGATAAAAGCTCCAAAAATGTTTTATTTTCCTATTTATAGATAAACATTCAATCTTTTTGTTGTTTGGTACATTTCTTTGCCAATAACGACCGTACATGAATATTAGTCAAGGAGCAAACTCGATTTGGGCCCCTGAATTTGTTGATTCTTATTTCAATAATATTGAATTCATTGATAATTATTTTTGTAATCAAATTGACTTTTTATTAACTCGATCCAAGAATTTATCTATTCTTTAATAGGTCGTCCAATATTCAGCCATTTTCTTTCTATTCACTAGAGAGATTATTGGGAGAGCATATTCATTGCGACGATATTATATTTTATTCCATTTGAGAAAGTGTATTTCCTTTTGGCAGTGATACATTAGTGTTGACCTAAGCAATGGCGATCTGGAAATATATCAAGCTAAAAGTGTTTTTTGAACAAAAAATGAA
The DNA here is from genome assembly GCA_014182895.1 of Angophora floribunda. Lineage (NCBI taxonomy): Eukaryota > Viridiplantae > Streptophyta > Magnoliopsida > Myrtales > Myrtaceae > Angophora > Angophora floribunda. The sequence goes on from CM024712.1 coordinate 24,898,394, forward strand.
AAAAATTGGAGAAAATTGTATTGTGTACTTCTCATCTTTTGTACATATATTACAAGCCTATTTATAATACAAGAAGAATGTACAATAGGATCAATATACAAAATAACTTTCCTTTTCCATATTCCAAATATCTAATCTTACGGATTGATCGAATCATTTAATCCATAATCAGAATAATCAGAATCAAATCATATCTCATACTCTAATACTCCCCATCAAGTTGGTGAGTTCATGAATGTCAACAACTTGCGCTTAAAAGAAAGAAAGAGATCACGAGAAACAGCTTTCGTGAATAGGTCCGTGAGTTGGGGAATGGCTTGGGACATGAAGAGGTCAAAGTGTGCCATCCTAATTTTTTTTCATGAACAAGATACTAATCAATCTCAATGGGTTTGGTATGCTCGTGGAAAACTAGATCAGTAGTAATGTGGATAGCCGCTTGGTTATTGCAAAAAAGCTCGACAGTGGACAACGAGACAGCAAGATCGGTGAGAAGCATGCGAAGCCATGTAATCTCACAAGCTATAGATGCTATGTCTCTACATTCAGCCTCGGCTGAAGACCGAGCAATAGTGTGTTGTTTTTTAGAACGCCAAGAAATAGGGCAAGAGCCAAGGAGCATACAATAACCAGAAATTGAATGATGTGTGGATGCCATCAGATTTGTCCTTGATCTTGTAAATCCATTTGCAACTAATTGCCTTTTTACTGTGCGGAAAAGGTACAATATCCCAGGGGTTAGAACATTATGAGTGCCATAACTTTCGTACGGCACTCACTTTGATGCAAAAACTTTTTTTTTCCCTCAATTGAGTGCCAAAAATTTAAAAAAAACGTTCACTTGGGTGCTACTCCCGACGTGGCCGCTGGAAAAGTTGACATGGCCACCGGAAAAGCTGACTTGACCGCTGGAAATGCTGACGTGGCTACCAGTTAACAATAATTTAATATATTTTAATATATTATTAATTTTTTAAGATTTTTTCGATTTATTTTTGCTTTTTTTTTTCTTTAGGGCCAACGAGGGTCACCGGTGACCCTCACTGGTCGCAGAAACCTCGCCCTGGGCCACGAAGGGCCAAGGCAAGGCCATCGGAGCTCGGTCGGCAGCTGCTGAAGGTTGTCACGGCCTCGCCCGCAGCTGTTGAGGGTCTCGCCGGCCAGATCTGGGTTTTTCACCTTTGCTAAATCATTGGCCTCTTGATTCCTTTCTCTTTCAGCGTACTCCAGCAAAACATCATCAAAAGCTTCAAGAAGCTCTTTTGCCCTGGCGTAGTATGATCGAAGGCTTTCTCTCTCACACGTGCATTCCCCAGCTATTTGCTAGATCACCAACATGAAGTTTCCATATACTTCAACTGCTGATGCTCGAAGATCGGTCAACAACTCCAGACTGATTATTAATGCTTCATATTCTGCTTGGTTATTCAAACAAGGGAAGAAAAACAGGATTTTAAACCTTGTCTTCTTGCCAGAAGGGGAAAGAATCACCAAACCACTCTTTTTCCTTCGCTAGTCCTAGTAGTGTGCCAAACTGTAGCTCCTTGTGGTCGACCTCTCCCCGCTTGGATTGGCTCGAACCCTCACCAGCATCCTTTTGGGTTTTTCGCCAAAACCCAGATCTAGCCGGCGAGACCTTGGCCAATTGCGGGCGAGGCCGCAACGGCCTTCGCCAGCGGTCGGCCGAGCTCCAACGACCTCGCCTCGGCCCTTTGTGGCCCAGGGCGAGGCTTCCGCAGCCAGTGAGGGTCACCGATGACCCTCGCCTGCCCTAAAGAAAAATAAATAAAAAAGGGCAATCCATGTTGGTCAGCGAAGGTCATCATCAGAAACCACGTCGACGTCGAAAATTATTTAAAAAATGGAAAATCATTAAAAAAAATCCACATATGCATTTTGGTCGGAAGTGGCACTTAACTGAACGGTTTCACTCCGATTTGGCACTCAAATGAATGAAAAAAAAAGTTTTGGCACCAAAGTGAGCGTCATACGAAAGTTATGGCACTCCTAGTGTTCTAACCCTAATATCCCATGTGTGGTTTTGTTCATAAGCCTATATTTCCAAAGACATTGCCTCTCCATTTAAGAGATTGACACGTGGAGTCATAGGTTGTGGGTTCTTGCTCAATACTAATAATGGCTAAAAAAGTATGGTAAGATGGAAAGAATTTGGAGTATGATAAAAAGTTGGAGAGGGGATAGGGTGTACCTATAGCAAGACTATCAATGGTTGAAGACAATTGGTCAAAAGCGACAATGACATAGTGGTAATCTTGGAGGTCGGTGGGTTTTTGGCAAGTGCGGGATAAGCGTTGAGTGGCAATACCAAGCTGCTTAAAAAGTTAGGAATCGGGTCATCCGGTTTGGCTATGGGTGTATTAGGGGATGGGATGATTTGTTCGGGCTAAGGTAAGGTGGACGGTGTGGGGTTAGGGTTGGACAAAGGGTCGTTGGGATCGGCTAGTGGGAAAACAATGTTGGGTTGAGGTGAGGTAGCTTCATGTGTGGTACAAAAGGGAAAAATGTATTCATAAAAGATAATGTCACGACTGGTGAAAATTATATGGTCACGAAGGTCATAAAGGTGATAGCCTTTATGGTTGGCTAGGTATCCAATGAAAACATAATGATGGGAGTGAGGACCGAATTTGTCAAAATGAAGGTGTCTAGAAAAAGCATAGCAAAGCGAACTAAAGACTCGAATGTAGTCATAAATGGGTGGTGTTTTGTGGAGAATTTCATATGGACTTTTATTTTGGAGTAAAGGTGTGGATAGACAGTTGATTAACTATGTTGCAGTGAGAACGCAATCACCCTAAAAAGACAGTGGAATTCCTGAATGAAATCGGAGAGCACGAGCCACATTGATCAAGTGGCAATATTTGCACTCAACAACTCCATTTTGTTGTGGAGTATGAGGGCAACTACACTAGTGGTGAATGTCTTATAAGTGAAAAAAAGATTGTAATTTGGAAGAGAAATTCGGATCCATTATCAAATTGAATAGTTTTGATGACTGTTTGATGATAGGTTTTAACAAAGGTATGAAATTTAATAAGTGCATCAATAGTGTTAGACCTGAAAGTGAGAAGAAATACACATGTATAACTAGAAAAATCATCCATAATAGTAAAAAAAAACACGACATGTTTTATGAGTAAATTGAAAGCAAGTGTAACGTTTTGAAATTCGAGCCCTTTGAGGGATGAATGAATGTGAATTTCATTAATGTATTGTTGGTTGATCTCACTCAAAACTGATCGTTCTCAAGATACTGACCTTGAGGGAAAAGGCTAATGAGCACACAACTTGTGCAATTAAAGAACTTGACTTAGGAAAACGACTCAACCGTGAGACTTGCGTAAGGACGATTTTATAGTTATGTAGGCCGATTTCAGAAACGACTAAAAGTCGATTTGCGGACAGAACATAATGGGATGACAGGTGATTCCGTTTACTATTATCGAGCTCGTGAACGATCCTATGTCGATCCTTGGTAATCATATATTTTGAAATAAGAATCTATCATTCGCAATTTCATGTAGTCAAGGACGTCCATATGTCAAGAAGTCTTGAACGTGATTTGACACGAGTCGGTTACACGTGAATCCTCAAAGCTGTATATCAGTTTGAATTGTACCAAAATGGCATTCGGGTGAAATTGACAAGACATGAGAATCTAGTATTAGACTTCAAATTTTCGGGAATGTCTGAGACGGATTTTTGGACAATTCTTCTTCGACAGTCGACAATCGACAGTGTCAGTTAAGCCGAGTTTTTTTGGAAAAGGGATTTACAGACTGAGGAAATGAGCCTACGAGGATGTGGACCGAGCAAGACTAGTGTATGCCTCACACCCAAGGTGGGATAGCCACCATGATAGGCCTGAGACAAGCAAGTAAGCCCTTTGGACCCAATCAACCAATTTACCTTTCCAAGCCCGTTGTCTAACCTTGAACCGTTTCGAGCCCAACAAATTCTCGAGCCTGTTCCTATTCATTTTCTAGCCCATTTCTTAGGCCCGCCCTTGATAACTCTATTTTTAATAGAGTATTCTTGCTTATTTATACTTGATATTTGCTAAATTTTGAGAAATTTTTGGGTGAATTTAATTGCGACTCACGTAATTTTATTTTGTATGAAATATTTTCAGATCTTTCAAAATATTGCAATATCTTTCAGAATATTTCATCTTGAAGAAAAATGCAGCTCAAATCAGATATTTGGAGAATTTGACCATGATTGAAGATAAAGTTCAAAGAAAATCAAGGATGAATCTTTTCCAAATCCTAGTAGGAGTCGACCTAGGGCAGATTTTTGAGGCTATATAAACTGCTCTTGTGACGCAGAAGAAGAGAGTCCGGGGAGCCACCATCTTTGCAGAAAAATTTGAGTTTTCTTAGTTAGATTTTGTTTTTCAATTTTAGTAGAGTTGGTGCTGTCAAGGAGAGAAGGAGGAGACAAACCTGAAGCTCCTTGTTTCTCAATTCGGTGAATTTGTTTTTATTTAATATTATGTTTTCTTTAATTCTTGTCAGTTTAATTTTTACTATGTTCTAAATTTCTTTTGTTAGAGCTACAATGGATCTTAATCATGATTGATTAATTTTCAAAAACTTTCATGCAATAGAATTGTTTTGATTGTGTCGTTCTTTATCATAATCTTAATGCTTTTAGAAGTCTAGCCAACTTTTGAATGATGTTTGATGTATGCATGATACCGGGTGGAGATTGTGTGCATGTGCAATAGTGATATTGAACCATAAATTAAATTTAGGTCAAGGTACACTAGGTTATTTATGTGGCTGCGGTAGTAGATCTAGGTTGGGACTACTTAGATTAAATCCGGGAATTTCCACAAGAACTTAATGCTTTTAGGTAGTTTAAATTCACCTAAGGTTAGTGTGGGTTAACATACCTAATTAGGGATTATTAGATCGAGGTCGGCTTTTAATTCATCTTAGGGAAATTTCGCCAACACAATTGGAAATTAATTTGTTGCATGAAAAGTTAAGAAAATTAATTATGAATGATTAAGTGAAGTTGGATGCTCTCACATTTTGTGATCTTGATAATTATTAATTTTCAGTTTGCTTTAGATTATTTTTACTTTACAATTTTAATTAGCTTTTAATTCTTTAAGTTTTGACCTTTTCTATATTTTAGTATTTTAATTAGTTTAGTTCACTTTTTACACGTCTTTTGATTTGGTTAGCTAAATTTTTGGATTGATCACCTTTGGTAAGTAATTGGATAAAATAAAATTAAAACAATCTTCGTGGGAACGATACTCACTCATCACTTTATTACTTGTTGATATTATGCACTTGCAATTCACCTAACAGCCCTTTATTTTCAACCCAATGGCAGATTGGGAAATGTGCAAGGTGGAAATGACCATTTTGCCCCTAGATATTTTGAAGAAATGACAAAAGAAGAGAGAGAAGATGATGTCACTTGCATGGGGTGTTGAAGTAAGCCTTTAATGGCCTTAATGAGACCTGACTTGCAGCCCTCACTTTACTCTCTTACCTCCCCTTTAGCTCTCAAAACCGCACACTCTCTCTCCTTTGTTTCCCTTTCTTCCTTTTGCTTCTCCTTCTGACATTTCTCCAAAAACTTGAGTTGTTCATGGCCTTCCCGTGCTGATCACCGCCCGTGCCACCCACCACCGTGCTTAGGAGACATAATCCGTACAGCCTACGTTGGCCGTTCACTAGTCGAAGCGGCTGGTCGGAAGTCAGCAGTCCTTTGACCGCCTGTCCCTATGCAGTTCCGCCAGTTTCAGTTGTTTTTCTCCCATTTTGACCCAATCTCCGCCCAGCCCAGCTACCAGCCGTTCCCCCTCGACCCTCAGGTGTCGCCGGAGGTCCGGCTAACCTATTTTAGCTCTGGTCGGCTCTTTCCTCCTCCAGTAGTTAGTTTTTCAATGTTGTAGAGGGAGTCCGAGTTTGTTGTTGCTGTTTTCACCCCGAGACCACCTTCGATCGCTGTGGTAGAGGTCATCGAGTGTCACCTTCGTCACCGCCACCGTGTTCGTGTCACCGTCCCCTCTTAACAGGTGAGTTTAGCTCCTAATACCTTGTTAGTGCATAAACTTGCTTAGGGTTGGGTTAATTAGTAATAATGCTGGTTTAGGAAGTTTAATTAAGTTGTGTTAGTCCTAAGATAGGTGGTTCGATAGATGGTTAAGATTAGCTTAGTTTAATCTTACTTAATTGTTCTTAATTTTGGCTTAATTGTGTTTATGTGTTAATTAAGCATGTTTAGCTTTGTTGAAAACTCCTAGTTTTGATGTTAACAAATCATTTTATATAAGTATTTATACATATCTTCAGAAGGAATAGCCACAGGGTGGCGTATGTTTTTTGAGTCTGCTAGTGGCAGAAGGAAAAACATAAAGTGTTTCTGAGTCTGTCCGTACCAGACGAAAGATCAGAAGAGACGCAATTTCTGAGTCTGTCCGTACTAGACGGAAGACTCGAATAGACTCAATTTCTGAGTCTGACCGTGCCAGACGGAAAACTTAAGCAAACTTAGAACATTAGTCTATTAGACTCAAAATGAAATACAGGATCATATCACCAACGGTTAAGTATTTCACTTACCTTATTTATATTGAGTCTGTCGTATCAAATTGATTGGTAGGATCAATCAACGGACAACTTCCAAAGAAGAATAGAGCACTTATGGAAGCCTGGATTCTGATTGTATAGGCGAGTAGAATCCAAGGGGATCCGATCTACCTTTAACAGTCAAAAAGACTTGCCTTATAAAGTCTGTCCAAGAAAGGGAAGGCTAAACTCTCAAGGAAAGAACCAACGGTCAAGTGTGGCTTGGAGAGTATATAAGGATAGGATGAGACCTAGGAGACTAGAGAGGATTAATAAATTCCAAAGTCCGATTATGTTCTTCATCAGTTGTCTAAAGAGCGAAATTGAGTGATCTTAGTGTATTACCAGAAAGAGTGACTTTGTGAGAGATATCATCACCGAGTGCTCACACTCAAGAGTGTGTAATCACCTTTGATCGCATAGTAAAATCTAGCTTATTGGCTGATCACCTAGAGAGTGGACGTATGCTTGTCTAAAACCGAACCACTATAAACTGTGTTTGCAATCTTCTTTACTCTCTCTATTTAATTTATGTTCATAGATTGCAAAAGATTGATATTGTTGCGCATAAAGTTCTTATACACCTATTCACCCCCCTCTAGGTGTTAATACTAGTTATATCAAGCTTAATTGATTGATTAATTGTTTTAATTAATGTTTTGTTGAATTTCTGAATTTAATGTTTTAATTATTGAATTATGAAATTACACTGTTCATAATTACTGTTTACGGCACTGTTCATCCGGAAGTGAAAAATGTGCATAATTTCATGTGCCTTGATTTCATAAGGTGAATTGGATGTGTCATTGCATAAACATCCATATGAATCGTATGGTTTTCACAAAAGAAAGTGGAAAATGATTTGTCCAAGGGACACGGAAATGGACCGATTTTATGAGAAATGATTTGAAGTTTTATTTACAAGCATGTGTACATTAGCTAATACTCAAAGATAATAAGTGGATTGTGGTGGTATGCTTGCGTGATCACTAAGTTGAACCCGTCACCCCGGCCGTAGTTTGAGGGGTGATAGTTTGATTTATCAGAAACCTGGTGGGGGTTCGGATGCGAAGTCACGGTAGATGCCAAGCCCATGCTCCTTCGGGAATGCCATCTTGGGCAGGGGTCCCTTGATGTAGCCGTGCCTCATGGATGAAGGCGATACCTAGCTATGCTAGTAGACACTGGCGGGGGTTCAATTGTAGCCCTAAGGGGTAGTAATAATTAGAATATGTGTAGATGCAAGAGTGCATGAGAAACATGGGATCATTGGTTCCGATTATTGATGAAGTGATCACATCATTTATGGTACGCATGCACGCACGAATTGATAATGTGCAGGGTGTGGTAATGGCTAGGTGAAATCGCTTGTAATGCGACTTGCATGTGATTGATGAACTGCATCATCTAACGGCCATATGCATTGCATGTATTATGCTAACATATAACATGCAAGGTATGGCACACTAGGTAAAGTTGCATGTGAACCGAATGTTGATTGTTGGTTGACCCTAGCTGTTGTTGGTTGTTGGTTGTGGGTTGTTGGGTTGAGTGAGTGGTGGTTCTAGAGAGATACCCTGGGTTGAGTTGATATACTAACTGGGCTTAGGAGAATAACTCACTGACATTTTATCTCACTGGTTATTATATAACCATTTTAAGGCCCTTAGAATGGCGCAGTGGAGAATCTTGCTCCCGCTCCACAATGATCGACACGACGGAGCCTAAGTCTGATGGGTCCGAGTGACCGTTGTGCTAAACCCAAGGGTACAAACGACACATTAAGAAGAGTAATCTTCTTTCCATAAGTGAAGTCTATCTCCACCGTGCCTTTGCTAGCAACTTTTGCAAGAGCATTATATGCCATTAGGACCTCTTGAACATTTGGGTTGACAGTCTCTTCAAATTGCTTAAACATGTATTTGTCCTTACACACATGGACTGTCGCTCCAGAATCTAACCACCAACCGGATTGGATGGTTGTATAATTGATTTCAGAAACCATAGCCATCGAACCATGGAGTTCAGAAATTTTCATATTTGAAAACATAGTTGAGATCATGGCCACCTAATTCTCTTCAACCAAATTCGCATCTGCCTTCATTGTTGGAATGTTCTTATCCTTTGATATGCTCTTGCGGTGAATGTAGTCTTTGGCATAGTGTCTCTGTTTGCCACACACAAAATAACAACCCTTTTTCTTCTTGTGTGTCTTCTTAAATTTATGCCAATTTTTACTTTGAAATTTTGGCCGATTTTCCGTTTCTTTTCCACAGCATTTACCTTAGGATCATACAAAATAGAATTATCATGTAAACGTGACTCTTCCTCAATACGAAGATGTTTCTATATTTGCTCCAACGTGAAGTCCTCCGACTTATGCATTAGCCTTTTTCCATAGTCTTTCCAACTTGGAGGCAATTTGGCAATAATTGCTCCAACTTGAAAAGCTTTCGGAATTTCAATTTTGAGGGCATGAATTTTGTTGACAAGAACTTGCAATTCGTGGACTTGTTCCAACAAGGGCTTAGTATCAATAAACTTGAAGTCAAAATATTTTGAGATTAAATACTTATTGGTACCTTGCTCCTCTGCTTTGTATTTGAGTTCCAGTGCACTTCAAATTTCTCTGGCTGATTTCATCTTAGTGAACAAGTCATACAACCTATCGGATAGAGTATTCAGAATGTGTCCATGACATAGCAATTCGTCCTCCTCACGTTTCTTCTTCTCCTTGTTAAACCATTCAACGCTTCCGCACTTGGTTGTCCTCCCTCCAAAGTAGGCTTCGGATCTACAATAGGCGCAAGTTAGGATCCAAAATGTAGGATATCTTCAAGGCAGTGAGTAGGAACATCATCTTGTCCCTCCAGCGAGCATAGTTATTCCCATCGAATCAATCCAATTTGACCATGTCTTGGTTCATGATTTTGATTGTCTCCGACTCCATTGGTGAAAATAAATCCTTAAAATTGTTGGAAAGATATCATTTTCGTAATTGGGTAGAACAATGAAGTCAATATAAGTTCGAATCAATAGAGCAATCAAATCGAACTTTGAGGCGTGATATCACTTTCTTTAAGGATTTATTTGCCCTACAAAGTTGCTAATGGTCATTGGCAAATTTTCTCTAGGATACAACAAAGTTTTAAATGAGAATATTAGATAGCAATTCTAATATATGTCCAGAGTCTCTCTAGGAAACAATTGAAAACAATTGGCTGCAGTTTTGAAAGAGGACTTGAAAAAATAATAATGATTCATTTCATGGTTTTCCAAAAACTTATATATATGAACATAGGCAACTCTTCGTGAATGGTTGCAAAAATTAATAAAGATATCTTTTAAAAAGAAGTTATATTTGAACAAATATAAACTCTAAGATAACCATTGGAAGAAAAACTAAAATTCAAAATAATAATAAATAATAAATAATCACAACTTCTTCATGAACAGTTTACACTTTGTTTCAATATGACATTATAGTTAATTTTTATAAAATAAATCAGAATTTTTTTCAATAAAAATTAATAATCATTGATAAGTGCCAAATCTCGTCCATGTGCACACTCACATCTTTTCGATGTGAAACAACACCCCCTCAGTTTGTTTTACAAACAAACTACCAACACTTGATTCCTGTTAGATTTTATTTGGAAGATCCATAAGGAACTCGTCAGCGAAATTAACATGTAAACATGTATCTATTTCTTTTTCTTTTTTTGCTTTTTTTTCTTTTTGCTAGAATTGTATAAGCCACAGGAAGCACTCGGGTGTAAGGCCAATTTCTTCAAATTCAATTTAATTCCTTGGTGAAGCGCAAATACTTCCTTAAATCTTCTAGTGAGACTAGACATTTAATACACAAGTCAATAATGCACAAGTATGCACATTGAAAATAGTTTAATTGGAGGAAGTTACCATGACAACTTAGCATCCTTTAAAACACATAATTTACTTTAGAGGCAAGTAATTAATCATATTACAAGCTGTTTTGGGTTTCTTCCGCGATCTCTATCAATCTAAAGGCCAAAGAAACTTTTCTCCAATACTCGATCAATGCTCAAAAGCAGTGACGGAGGACATGAACATGATTTTGTTGGCTGAAGTTGATGAAGATGACATACAAGAGGCGACTTTTCAAATGGGCGCTGAAAAAGCACCGGGACCAGATGGACTCAATAGCCTATTCTACCAAAAAAACTGGGAAATTATGAAAACGGACATTGTTATGGAGGTCAAAGAATTTTTCAGAACTAACCACATGCTACCAGAACTCAACAAAACCATCATCTCACTTATACCAAAAATCCAAAACCCAGAAAAGCTTGATCAATACCGGCCTATCAGCTTATGCAATTTTGGCTATAAAATCATCGCGAAAGTGCTAGCGAACAGACTCAAACCTTTGCTTCCAGAGATTATTGTTGAAGAACAAAGTGCCTTTGTCGGAGGGAGACTAATTCAAGACAATATTTTTGTGGTCCAGGAGGTGCTACACCAAATCAGAACAAGGACAAGAAGAAGGAAATTCTAGGCAGTCTTAAAGGTAGATATGAAAAAAGCCTATAACCGCATGAAATGGGATTTCCTTGAGGCCTATTTACCAGGAAACTAGATTTGATGCAAGATCAGTTAGGTGGGTCATCCAATATGTCACCATTGTATCCTTTAGTGTGAAGGTTAATGGCGAGTTGCTACAATACTTTAGGCCATCCCAAGGCATAAGGCAAGGGATCCTCTTTCCCCTTACCTATTTATCTTGGTGGCTAACGTGCTATCAACACTCATGAGGAAATTAATTGAGGATCGTAGCATCAGGGGAATTAAACTAAACAGATGGTGTCCTACCCTCTCCCACCTCCTATTTGCAGACGATTCAATTTTATTCTAGGATGGGATAGTCTTGGAATGTCAAAACTTAGCCTCAATTCTCAATCAATACTATGTGGCCTCAGGACAAGAAATCAATCTAAATAAATCATGGGTTTTTTTAGTAGGGACTAACCTCAAAATCTAAAAAGGAATTTGGCGTAGGAACTGAGAGTGCCGATTATCAAAAAGACGGGGAAATATCTTAGAATACCTTCAGACTAGGGAGTAGGGGTGAGCGGTTCCAGGTTCCTTACAAGTTCCGCTTGGAACTTGGAACCTACCATCGGGTACAAGTTCCTCAGTTTTTGGAACCTGGAACTTACCCGTCAAAATCTGGAACTTAGAACCTACCCTCTTACAGGTTCCAGTTCCGGTTCCAGGGTCCAACAAGTTCTTCTTCTTTTTTTCATTTAAGTGGAACCGGTTCCAGTTCCGAAAAAAGAGGAACCGGGAACCGGAACCTCCCTCTCTAGAACTAGGAACCGTGATCATCCCTTTCAACATAGTTTTTATAATGATAACGACATACTTTCTATGAAGATCTCCCTAAGTCATAAAACAATCATGTCATCATATTGCAAAGCAGGAGGTACAGTACAAGTCTCACAAATTAAAGAACAAGATTATCTACAAAATGAGGGACTTACATCATCAATGACTAAGAGAAAATCATGCTTTCTCTTAAATCTCACAAGCTCATCCATTTGGTGCAAAGTCTCCATCCATGCTAAACAAACTGTGGAGGAAGAAAACAAAGATCACCCCAGTTTAAAATTTAAATTACTATCCACTGAACTAAAATAATTATTAGAAAGCATTACCACGTATCTTTATTTCGCTTTAATTGGTAAACTCTATTTACTGGTGATCTCCTCACTAAGACCATCCATATCTTTTAAAAAAAAAACAAAGAGATTAAATAAAGCATTCACTTATTAGACATATATAAGGATTTACAACATATAAAACTAGAAATATCACTTACCCAACTCAAATTTTTCTGCATTCTCAATGCACTCTTCAACATTAATAGGCACACGAACGGCTCTCAACCAATCTTGAGTGCAAATCAAAGCTTCCACTACTTTGGAAGTCAAAGAACTTTGAAAGCCATCAAGCACATGACCCAAAGTACTGAAAGTTGACTCCGAACCAACAATAGTTACAGGAATAGACAAAACATCTCGAGCTATCAAAGATAGGATTTTATATTTTGAGCCACTAGTCTTCCACCACATCAAAATGTCAAGATCAATAACTTTTTCAATTTTATGTTCAAGATATTCATCAAGCTCAGATTTATTGACATCACACAATTGTTGGCTCGAGTTCATAAAGGTTTTTTGCCATGCTTAGGCGTCATACTCCCTTTTGTTAGCTCAATTGCCACCGGCATCAGCGTTAGAACCACTGCTCCTAGCACTCCAATTTTGGACACCAAAATTCTGATCACTTGAATCAAAAGAAGATTGCTTATAAAATTCAAACAAACGCTCTAATGCGTTCTTCACCTTATGATGCATGTCATTAACTTTTGATTTATCGTCATAAATTTGTCCATACAAAAATTTCACATAACTCAATTTGGCTCTAAGATCCAATACAACCGCAATCAACACCATCATATTCACTTTGTCTAAGCTCCCATAATATTTGTTGAATTTTTCTTTCATTTTCAAACCTATAGCTTGAAGTTTAGGATCCGAGTCATCCGCCGTATCTTTCAAATATTTATGTAAAAGAGCTATCCCCTCAAAATAATCATTGGAAGTTATATATGACTCCCCGACATTTGATTGGTAGCGTCATAGAACACCTTTAGAAACTCTGAAAGAATAACATCATTTTCCCAATCATCATCTTGAGGAATCTCATGGTTAAGCTCACTTACAAAAGATAAATCATCTTCTTCCAATCTTTCGAAAGCTTTCCTGAACTTTATAGCAGTGTCTAACATAAGATAAGTAGAATTCCATCTAGTGGCTACGTCAAGAATAACTTAACCCTTGTAAGTGATATTTTCAGTCTCAATACAACATTGAAATGCTTTGGCTCTTAAGGAAGAACTTTTCACATACTTAACCATGTTATAGATACGTGCGATAGAGTCACATACCATACTCAAGCCATCTCTCACAATCAAGTTCAATATATGAGCTATGCACCTCATGTGCAAAACACTACCATCTAATATCGCCACCCTTTTCTTTTAAAAGTTTTTCCCTCAAATAACCAATTGCAACATTATTGGAGCTAGCATTGTCAACAGTAATTGTTGACACTTTTTTTATTATTCCCCACTTGTTAATGCACTTTTCTACCATTTTTCCAATCTCCTTACCTCTATAACTATGCATCACCACAAAATTGATGATTCTTTTATGCAACTTCCAATCCTCATCAATAAAATATGCAGTGAGACACAAATAATTTATGTTTTGAATAGAAGTCCAGGTGTCGGTTGTAAGTGCAATCCTAGACTTAATCCTAGACTTAATCTTCAAACAAGCTTTTTCGCGGAAATATAGGTTCATGCAATCTTTAGCCACTGTAAAACGTGATAAATGCTTGAAGAGAGGTTATAACTCAGAGACAAACTCACGAAATCCAACACGCTCCACCAAAGAAAAAGGTTGTTCATCAATAATGATGAACCGGGTGAGCATTTCCCTGCAACGTTCTTGATTAAATGACCATGTTGATAAGACATTACCGGTGCTGGATTCTCCTCCTACCTTGCTAGCCCCACTTACATTACGTGGTACAAAGAATTTCTGCCTCTTCTCTATATTACGAGGAAACTTCTTGCATGTTGTTAAGTGCTTCCTCATGGCGGAAGTACCATTAGAAACACGGTACTTTAACAAAGACCCACAATGAATGCATTTCACCTGATTTGTGTTTCCATCCTTATCTTTAATTTTCGTATAATGATTCCAGTACTCAGATGTATATTTCTTATCACGATGAGGAAGAGAAGAACCAAGTACCTTATTTGTCCCACTCATGTTTGGGGATGGATCTTGTTCTTGTTCATTTTCATCGCCCGACATTTCCAATTCTATAATAGGAGTCATCTCCTCATAGTCATATCCCTCCTCCTCCATTGACATATTAACTTGATAAGTCCAACAAACAACACTGCCAAGCAATCATTTAATCATATCAATAATCAGAAATAAGGTCACACGATAACAATTTCACATAATCTAAGTTGGCTAAGCAAAACATATTTAAAAAAATACCTATCCAAAACAAAACCTAACCAAGGGTTCAAGAATACAAAACTAGAAATTGTTTTTCAATGGAATATGTAAAAATAAAGACATCTCAAACAAGAGGAGCATGAAACAGTTTCATCAATGATATCATCATCACTTCATGAATTCGGTGTTGAATAGATGATCAGTAAGAAGACAAATAAAGAACAAAAGTGCCAAGTGTGCACTGTAATCAAGAACCCTTCCCTTCTAGTCTTCACATAACCACCATAACCAGGAATCTCTTAGTAACACCACCGCCATTTCAACCATGGTCAGAATCCATGTATAACTTAGAGACTATAGATCTAATGGCTAACTCGCTCAAGCAAGCAATCTGCACCTAAGAACCAAACTTTCCTAGACATCTTTCACCATGTTACTAACCATGAAGGCAAACCAACTGAAAAATCATTCACTGATTCTTTACTAGACAACTCTAAAAGCAATTCTCGTTTTGTTGCATGACTTTTAGCCTTATCTTGTCTGATTCCTACTCCCTCATTTTCCAATTTTTTTTCTGTTAGCATGCTTGCTTTATCCCATCCTAAACCAAAGGGCACTTGCCATCCCACCCATAACAAAGGGCGAACACTACTACCAAGGAACAACAGCAACTCTGCTCTTGCAAGTCGTATGGATACTGAAAATCCTTTTGCTTTCCATTGAACTCCAGAGAACAGAACACACACCACATTATCCATCAGTATCCTACAGCACTATCACCACTAAAATCATTTCACCCATTCGACTCGCCACTTTGCTCATGACCAAGCAACCATATACAAAGTCAAAATCTGCAATGCCTCTTTCACTGATATTACTTCCTTCTTCAGAGCCACAGAGTAAGGTCAGTGATCACACAAGTGTCTGACCAGGTCATATCCACTCAAATTCTGGAGTTTCATGGCCAAGCAAAGTTGCCTTTCTAATTGAATTAATCTATGCCTGATGTTGGTTCCAAAGACTGAGCTAAAGCCCTTTCACCTTGCCATCTTACCAGCTTTCTTGGAAGACAAAGCAAAAACCAGCTCCACCAATGCACACATGTCAATTGAAAATAATAATAATAAAAATAATTCAAGCGTTGCCTGTCTATAATAGATAATATCGCAAAGCCAGGACAGAGATCATCACATTATTCATGTCATAGGCTCACAAATCCTTGTGGCAGTTTAAACTTTGATAACATATCAAAGCTTTGATTTAGGAAAAAGTGAATGGACTGACTCAACTTGTTTGGAAAAAGAAATGGAAGATTTTGCTAATAGATGAACAAAACAAGACAAGGAGACAAAGTTAGCAACTAGGACAAACACCAGAGGTTATGTTGAGCCGGGCGAACGGCGAGCAGACGAGCGGAGTGGCGGGGGAGCAAAGCGGCGGGTGAGCAGAGACACAGGCGAGCAGAGCCGCAGGCGACGGTCAATGGCTCAACGCAGTAAGAAGAACTGAAGAAGTCAGGCGTGGGACTAAGGAGAGAGGGAAGAGAGACCTGACCTGAGAATTACAAAGGGGGGGGAAATTAGGGTTAGAATTGGGGATTTTTTAGGAAGGACTAAGGGGGAGGTGGCTGAAGTAGACTGGTTCCGGTTCTAGTTTCGGTTCCTAGTTCCGGGAAATGAGGAACTGGGAACCGCACCGGAGGGTCCGGTTCGGTTCTCTGGTTCCCGGTTCTACCCGAGAACCGTGCTCACCCCTACTAGGGAATCTCGAGAAAACATATATTCGCATGGATCTTGGGGCGGGTAAGCACAAAATTAGAAGGATGGAAAGAAAGATTGATATCCAAGGTGGGAAAAGAAATCCTAATCAAGATAGTGGTGCAAGCTATCCCAAAATATGTCATGTCTGTGTTTAAAATCCTTGTTTCAATTTGCAAGGCGATAGAGCAAAAAATAGCACAGTTCTAGTGGAAAACTAACAAGAGGAAAGCTGGCATTCATTGGAAAAGATAGGAGGTGCTCAAGAGAAGAAAGGAAAATGGGGGTTTGGGCTTTCGAGACCTACTGGACTTTAATAAAGCCATGTTGGCAAAACAATCATGGCGGCTGAGCACAAACCTAAACACTCCATGGGGGCGACTATGTAAGGGCTTATACTTTCCTCTAAAAGACTTATGGCATGCTCATAAAGGACAACGCCCATCTTGGGGCTGGCAAAGTCTACTCATAGGCAGAGACGCCATGTCCCCTGCCACGATGTGGACTGTTGGAGATGGGACCAAAATTAAAACTGGAGAGAACAGGTGGATACCGAAAGAAATTCTAAATGGCCAGGCCAAAAGAAATGAACCTTAATTCATCTCAGGGTTTATATCGTCAGAAGAAGGACTATGGAAGGAAATAGCATTACAAGAATATTTCGACGAGCAAATGGTTTGAGAAATACTGGCAATCCCCCTAAAACCACAAATAGAACAAGACCACATCGTTTGGATGAGAACCCAAGTAGGCCACTACACAGTCAAGAGCGGGTACAATTCCATCTAAGACTCAACAACAAAATAGTCACAAATTGAAGTTTTAGCATCATATATTCCCCCCACAACTTATGGAAAAATATATGGCAAATACAAGCCCCACCCAAAATCAAACTCTTCCTATGGAATTTATGCCAAAACGCACTCCTAACAAAGGAAAATCTGTTTCGGACGAAGATCATACCTGATCCCCTCTGTCCCTTGTGCCGCCAGTGCTACAAAACCATCAAACATCTATCTCTTGTGCCTTTAGACCAACACAATATGGGCGCACCCCACTCTAAACATCAAGATTTCCAGACATGGGTTAAATCGAATCGAGGAATTGCTGTTGAACATAGCGAGAAGAAAGAGCTTACTAGACCTAGCCACTGTTGCATCGACTCTGTGGTGTGTATGGAAGGCCCAAAACGCAGCAATCTTCAAAAACTAGACTCCGCAGGTCAAGAAGGTGGTGGAAACAACCATCTATGCACTACAAAGCTTCCAAACATGGAATCCAGTAGGAAGCAAGACCAAAATCAAAACAATCCCAACCAATGGCTGAAAACCACCATGAATTCACACCTTTAAGGTAAACACAGATGGGGCTTTTATACTTGGTGAAACCACAAGTTCGGTGGCTTGGATTTGCCGCGACTCCATTGGTTGGCTGTTGAACGGTGACACCAAATCGGTACCGGCTGCCTCTCCTCTTTTGGTCGAAGCCTTAGCGCTAGTTGAAGGCCTCTCCCCTTTTGGTCGAAGCCGTAGTGTTGGTTGAAGCCTTGATTTTTTTGTGCCCTCTGCCTTGTATCATAGTAGATGAAGGATATTGTAATCCCCCCTTCCCCAACGACGTCGTGCAGGTAGAGACAGATTGTCTATCGTTGGCTGAAGCAATTGTGAGCCCTCAACAGCTCATGTGGGGGGCACGTGTACTAGTCCAACATTGTAAAGTAGGGCTGAGCGGTTCCCACCCCAGAATCAAGAACCGGACCGAAGGAGTCGGTTCCTCATTTCAGGAACCAAGGACCAAACCGAAGAAGGCCAGAACCAAATAGAACCGGACTGATCGGCTCGTATCGGTTCCCGTGCGATTCCACAGAACCAGTCCCGACAACAATCAAAACTTTCAAACAAAACTCAAAAAAATTTTAGTCCCCTTATGGAGAGGTTTTCAATTGATCTCAGCCAAAAGGTCTCCACCCATACGACGCTAAAGGTGTCCTTTGCCTTGATTTTATAGGCAATCTCTCAAAATGCTCTGAGTAATTGTTCAATGTGGGACATTTGGAGGCTTGTTGTAGACACTTGTAGCAAGGGCCAACAAGAGAGAGGGAGAGAGAGAGAGAGAGAGTGAGAGAGAGGGGGGGAGTGAGCGGCTCAGTCCCACATCGATTGCATAGGAGAGACAACAAGCCATTGATCTCTATAAATAGGAGAAAGAGGTCCACCTTCCCCTCTTGAAAAATCTTCTGGTTTCGAGGAATCCCAGCAAGGGAAGCCCTGGTTCACTGTCAAATAATTTAAATCTTGGGAAAGGGAAAGTCGATCCGGTCCGGGTGGTCGGTTCTGCCTTTGGAATCGGGAACCGGACTGAAAGTTGTCGGTTCCATTTTCACAGAACTGGGAACCGGACCAGGGACTTTGAGAACAGGACCTAACCCGTTGGTTCGGTCCAGTTCGACCGTTCTCGGGTGGGCCGGTTCCTTTTTCTCACCCCTAGTGTAAAGAATTTCTGTTGCATCTGCCCAATGTTCAGATCACTTATTGTAATAGAGAGGCCAATGCAATCGCGGACTGGGTCGCAAAAACCCAGAGGAAATAGGGCTTACCACCAAATTGGGTTTACTCCCCACCCATACGTTTATGGGACTTATTATGTACTGAAGCCCATCTTTCGGGCCCCTCCATTTTGGATTAGCTAAATGAAAAGTTCTTTTTTCGACCCAAAAAAAAAAGTAATTAATCATATTGCTGCCAAAAGTTATATAAGGACCACAGTCATTTCCATTAAATAGAATGATAAACATCCACAAAACAAAACCTACCATATTTGTGTTTTATCACTTACCAAATTTATGCTTTTTTAAAAATCGGTATTGTCATCGATCATGATTGCTCAAAAGTGGATGCGCAAGAAAACTATATCATCGAACAACACACTTTATTTGCAGATTATAAGCGACATGAGCCCACTTATTACATTACCAAACACCTTGTTTCAAAGATATTGAATTTGCTAGGAATGAGTACTAGGAGGATCGTCAAAATTGTAGCCATGAGAATCTGTTGTCCGTTCTTCAATTGCTTGTGTGAACATCTTGCTTAATTCTTCATACTTTCTCTTATAAAGTTTCAGCTCCTCCAAGGAGAGTTGGTCCACTGGTGCATGACGCCAGCCTTTGATTAGGGATTTCTCTACCTCATGTCAGAGTTCAACAAGGCGCCTTCTTCCAGTTCTCAGTTTCGACAATTCTAAGTTCTGTTCAAATAGTTCATGCAGCTTCTCCATTTGCTCATCTTCGGATTGCCTAACAGTATGAGAAGGGGATGTGCCTGGATCTTCGACCCGACCGAGAGTGGCTTGATTGCGAGGACAACCAAAAGACAAGGCCGCGTTGCCCATGCGAAAGAGTACAATTATCGACTCCAGCACACAATCTGAATAGATGTCAATAGCCGTCCTAGGATCTTGCTTGCGAGGATGGCCAAGAGACAAATTAGGCATAGCCCAGGCTGAAGAGCTCAATGATCGACTTCAGCATACATTTCGAATAGACGTCAGTAGCACTCCGAGGATCATGAGATTGACCTTTCGGAGCAACCTTCTTCTGTTTCTTATCATCCATCATTATACGTATTTGAGATTGACTCGGACTCACACATGATTGAATAGGGATTGACGGAAATGACTAAGCATTTGAACATTAATTTGCAATTGTGGGCACGATGACTAATTGGCTTATGTTCAATTATGGGATAAGTATAACAAGAGTGTTATTACTTTTGTGCGATGCTCACTTGAGTAATATAACTTTTTTTTGCTCATTTAAATGCCATATCAAAATAAAATCAATCATTTGAGTGCCATTTACAATTGTGGCCACGATGGCTAATTGGTTTATGTTCAATTATTATGCTTAATTCTCTCAAGAAATCCCAACTTTAGGTCCAATTCCAATTATATCCCAAAATTTTTTGGTCTAAAAAAACCACAACTTTTACTCTAGTCCGAAATCTACCCACAAGACCATAAATTGCCATTACTTTCCTTAATATTACAACATCAAGAGGCTGTTGTTGTTCCATACAAAGAATAATGTGTTGATGAAGATGTAGCTTATAATAATGAACCTCTAACTACTGCTGTAAGAATATCAAGAGGGTAAAATTTCCAGAGTGTGTATCTCATTGATTCGGCAAATTTTGTGTGCGATATAGCTTTTGATTCTACATAAATTTTTTAGACAAATTCCAAAGAGAAAATTAGGGTTTATGATAATTGGAGGAATCAAGCTATTTGAGAATGGATTAGGTTATTTGTCATCTTGCAAGAAATTTGAGAGGGCAAAACTATATGAGTGTGTGTCTCATATAGTAAGGACAGAATTTACCAAAATACCCCTAAATACTAAGGTAAGTTGATGACCTACCATCCTGAAAAACAAAATTTCCTTTAGAGGCACACAATTAATTACAAACTCAATTAACCATATTGCCTGCCGAAAGTTATGTAAGGACCATCATCATTTCCATTAAAGAAAATGATAAAAATCCATAAAACAAAACCTTCCATATTGAGTCAATTGACTTAGCAATTTTTTGCATTTCCATATATCCATAGACTATTAAGATATGCGAGAAGAATATATAATTATCAAATAGAATATACTAATACTTGCAACCCCCCCTCTCTCCCTCTGAGTTTTAACTTTTCTTTAGTTCTTTAATGTCTGGAGGGGAGGGATTTGACCCAGATCTCTCCCTCCCCTCCCTCTTTGATTTTTTTTCTTCCATCATTTTTCTCTCTCGATCTTGGATATTGGAGTTTTTCTCTCTTAATCTAGTGCTAGATCTCACTGTTTTGATGAGTAAACTCCACCTCTCTCGCTCGTTGAACATGTTTATATTAGAAGCTCTGGTGTTTGCCCTTGCTAAGAGTTCGCTCTCACATGTGTTGGACATGAGCTTTTCAACATGTTTTTGTTGTCTTTGTACAATGATGGTGTTGGGGAAACCAAATCTGGGCGCACAACACATAAAGGCAAAGATGTAATTATAGATGGAGGTATCACTTCGTGTCCGTCATTATTATGCTGTGGAATTCGATGATTGGCTACGGTTCTTTCACTTGGATACAGTCACAGATCTATTCTTGGAAGATAAACATGTCCTTAATTAATGGAAATTTCCTTAGACCAAAAAACAAAAGAGGAGTATATAATCAGCCAACACACTTACTTTCAAGATTATAAACCGCATGAGTTGTCTTATTACATTATCAAACCAACTTATTTCAATGACATTGGAATTTCCTAGGAATCAAGTCTTAGGAACATTGTTAGAATCGTCGCTATGAGGATCAGTTGTCCGGTCTCCAATTGCTTGGATCAACATCCTGCTTAATTCTTCATACCTTCTCTTGTGAAGTTTTAGCTCTTCCAAGGACAATTGGTCGATTGGTGCCTCCCACCAGCCTTTGATCGGACATTTCGCTAACTCTCATTGGAGCTCAACCCCACGCTTTCTTGCAGCTCTTAGTTTCATCGATAATTTTGAGTTCTGTTCGGATAGCTCACGTAGCTGCACCGTCTGTTCTCCTTCGGATTTCCACAGTATGAGAAGCAGATGTGTGTAGATCTCTGATCCGGTTGGGACTCACACGACAACGAGGACGGCCAAGGGCCAAGAGACGACGCCTCATTGCCAGGGCTGAAGAGTACAATCCTTGAATCCAGCGCGCATTCTGAATAGATGTCAGCAGCCCTCCGAGGATCTTGGTTGCAAGGACGGCGAACAGACAAGGCCGCGTAGCCTAGGTTGAAGAGTTCGATCATCAACTCCAGCAAACTTTTTAAATAGATGGCAGCAATCCCCTTAGGATCATGAGAGCGACTTTTCCAGAGCAACCTTCTTCAGAGTCTTATTGTCCATCATCATAATATACTTGAGATCCTCTTGTATCACTCTCGCACTTGCACATGATTCAGTGGTGATTAGCTGTGATTTATAGGGCCGTGACACCAATAAAACCTTCCAATGTCGCAATTTGTGATTGGTGAATTATGTTTTCCATGTATAGAATATTCAAGATAAGAACTCCAAAAAATGTTTTATTTCTATACTTTTAGATAGACATTCAATCTTTTCTCTTGTTTAATTATATTTGTTTGCCAATTACAATCGTGCAAGAGTATTAGTCAGTGAGCAAATTAGATTTTGGCCACTCAACTTGTCGATACTTATTTCTGTAATCAATTTGACTTTTCATTAACTCGATCCATGAATTTATATATTCTTGTTTAATTATATATTCTTTAATTGGAAGAGCACATTCATTGCGACAATATTACATTTTATTCCACTTGAGAAAGTGTATTTCCTTGTGGCGGCGACACTTTAGTGTTGACCTTAGCAATGGTGATTTGGGAATATATCGGGCATAAAGTCATTGTCCAAATCGGCCCTTGAATTTATTTATTTTT
The DNA here is from genome assembly GCA_014182895.1 of Angophora floribunda. Lineage (NCBI taxonomy): Eukaryota > Viridiplantae > Streptophyta > Magnoliopsida > Myrtales > Myrtaceae > Angophora > Angophora floribunda. The sequence continues at coordinate 24,921,315 of CM024712.1, forward strand.
TTAAGTTAAGTTTACCCATGAAAAATCAGGATGGAGCATGTCGGAAGGGGCTATAAAAGCGGCTCAAGCTTAGGACGGAGATATTGGCTAGGCCACCCCAATTTGTGTTTAATTGGCTCAAGCGAGCTCCAGTGGATCGCCAGAGTCAATATCATATCTAGTTTAGTGGTGTTTTCAATAAGTATTTAGAAGCCTTTGCCGTAAGGAAGTGCATCTAGCGATTTTAGAATGGAACGGACGTGAAGGACATGAGCAACTGTTTGAACAGTAATTTACAATGGTGAGCATCGGGGCTAATTTGTTGATACGATGGGCATGACGGCTAATTTGTTGATATTCAATTATTATATATCCTTGGTGAAGTATAGGCATTTCTTAGTCATCATGCACATTCATTCACTCTAAATTAGACATGCCCATGGTAACTTGCCATCCTCTGGAAGCATATAATTGCAACATGAATTAATCGTGTTGCCAGCCAAAAGTTACATAAGACCAGATTTACTTCGGGACAATAAAATGAAAAACATATAGAAAACAAACCTTCCTCAATTTTTCAAATTTTCCTGATCGAGTTTATGCATCTCCACAAATCCGTATAGATATATGAAATTAACTTTCATGTGTTTTGGTCTGCTCATTTAAAAATTAGAGTCCTCGTCAAGCTTAAAGCATCAAATCTGGGGAGGGTTGGGCGGAAATGAAAGTCGGCATAGAAGATGAAGGCAAAAAATAATTCTAATAAACAGTCTTATGTATTTTAACAATTATTCAATCTTATGAACAGTCAACCATATTGTATCAAATTCATTGGTAAATCAATTCCCAGAGCAACCTTCTTCTTCTTCTTCTGAGTCTTATTTGCCAACGTCGTAATGCATTTGATATTGTATTATATCACTCTTGTACTCACATGATTGCGTGGCAATTAGCACAATTTACAGGACTGTGACCAATTAAACCTACCCACTTGTTGTTCCATGATTGGTTAATCGGAGAAAATGAGAAATGCAAGGTCATATAAACTTATTGTTTTCAAAGGAGTCAAATCCCGTCATTACCAACTAACTCGATTCTTATAATAATTTTATTTGGAAGATCCATAATGAAGTCGTTGGCAAAATTCATGTGTAAACATTTATTTATTTCTATTTGCATTTTTTTTGCCAGAATTGTATAAACTAAAAGAAGCACTCTTGTGTACGTGAGGGCTAATTTCTTCAAATTCAATTTAGTTCCTCATTGAAGCGCAAATGCTTCCTTAATCTTCCCGTGAGACAATAGACTACACAAGTCAATAATGAACGAGCATGCACATTGAAGTTATATCACGGCAACTTAGCCTCCTTAAAAACACATTATTTACTTTAGAGGCAAGTAATTAATCATATTGCTGCCAAAAGTTATGTGAGGACCACAGTCATTTCCATTAAATAATATGATAAGCATCTACAAAACAAAACCTACCACATTTTAGTCCTTTGACTTATCAAATTTATCCATTTCCAAAAATCAGTACGTTATCGATCATGATTGCTCAAAAGTGGATGTGCAAGTAGAATACATCATCAAACAACGCACTTCATTTTAATATGATAAGCGGCATGAGGTCACATATTATATTGCCAAACACCTTTATTTCAAAGAATACTGAAATTTCCTACGAATCATTCCTAGGAGGATCATCAGAATTGAAGCCATGACAATCAGTTGTCCGGTCTTCAATTGCTTGTGCGAATATCTTGCTTAATTGTTCATACTCTCTCTTATAAAGTTTTAACTCCTCCAAGGAGAGTTGGTCCAGAGGTGCATGCCACCAGCCTTCGATTGGGGATTTCTCTGCCTCTGGTCGGCATTCAACAAGGCGTTTTCCTTCGGCTTTCAGTTTCTTCGACAATTTTGAGTTTTGTCCAGATAGCTCATGCTGCTTCTCCCTTTGTTCACCTTCGGGTTGCCTAACAACATGAGAAGGGGATGTGCCTGGATCTTCGACTCGGCCAAGAGTGGCTTGATTACGAGGACAACCAAGTGACAAGGCCGCGTTGCCCAAGCGAAAGAGTACAATTATCGACTCTAGTGCACAATCTGAATAGATGTCAATGGCCGTCCTAGGATCTTGCTTACGAGGACGGCCAAGAGACAAGGCTGCATAGCTCAGGCCAAGGAGTTCAATGATTGTCTCCAGCATACATTTCGAATATACATCAACAGCACGCCTAGGATCACGAGATCGACCTTTCGAAGCAACCTTCTTCTGATTCTTATCATCAATCATTGTATATATTTGAGATTGACTCCCGCACTCGCACATGATTGAGTAGGGATTAACAGCGATTTATAGGGCCGTGCCTGCAATTAAACCTACCCTCGCCCCGTTCTATGATTGGTTTCCATGTATAGCATATTCGAGATACGAAATACTAAAAATGTTATATCTACCTATTTATAGATAAACATTCAATCTTTTATCTTGATTGGTTAGATTTCTTCCCAAATTACGACCACGCATTAAAATTATTTAGAGAGCATATCCAATTTTGATCCTTGAATTTGTTGATACTCACTTCAATTCTCTCGACTTATTTTTGTGACTATATCCATAAATTTATCTATTCTTTAATAGTGTCCAAATGGTTCAATTTTCATCCATTGTATGCAATCAAGAGGTAATTTAAAGAGGATATGCTTTGTAAGCATATTACATGTTATTGTCATTTCTTTCTAATGACCTGCTATGCACATATTCGGTGCTCATTTTCTAGGAAGCTGCTCCCATTGATAAAGTGAATTTTCTTTTGGTTGCTTTACTTGAGTGTTGACCTACGCAATAGGCGATTTGGGAATATATAAGGCTAAAAATCCCTGTCCAAATGTGCCCTTTGTTTAAAAATGTAACAGATTTTATTCGTGAATAATTAGAATAAGCATGTCCAAATGGGCTACGTTAGTGGCCGAAGCTTGGGAAGGTAATTAATTGACTAGGCCCGCCCAATTTATGTTCAGTTACCTCGAGTGGGCTCCAATAAAGATGATCGGGTATACTTTAATGTGTTCTCCACTGGTACTTGGAATCCATTGCCATAAGCAAGGGCATCATGCCACTTTAGAATATATTGGACATAATGGAATTGAGTAAGTGTTTGAACATTAATTTGCAATTGTGGGCACAACGACTAATTGGTTTATATTCAATTATGGGACAAGTATAGTATGAGTGTTATTACTTTTGTATGGCGCTTATTTGAGTGCTATAATTTTTCCGCTTAATTAAGTGCCACATCATAATGAAATCAATCATTTGAGTGACATTTACAATTGTGGCCATTACGGCTAATTGGTTCATGTTCAACTATCATGCCTAATTCACTCAAGAAATCCCGATTTCCAATTATATCCCCAATTATCTTTTGTCTAAAATAACAACAACTTTGCTTAATCCTAAATCTGCCCACACGACCATAAATCACCACTAGTTTTCTCAATATTATCAACATCAAGAGGTTGTTATTGTTCAATACAAAGTCATGAGAATATTGAGAGGGTAAAACTTTTGGAGTGTGTATATCATCAATCCAGCAAATTTTGTGTGCGATATAGCTTTTGATTCTACATAAATTTTTTAGACAAATCTAAAAGAGAACACGAGGGTCTTTGAAAATTGGAGAAATCAAGCTATTTGAGCATGTATCGGGTTATTTGTCATGTTACAAGAAATTTGAGAGGGCAAAACTGTATGAGTGTGTATCTTACTACTCCAACAACTAATTTGGACAATATTTCATTAGATTCTACATAATTTTTTGAGAGGAATCTCATGGAAAACACATCTTAGAAAATAAGAAGAATCAAGCTATTAGAGCATGTTGTATAGATGGCATGTGTCAAGCGGCCATAACTCAGAAGCGGACCTTAATCTAGATATACATCATAAATCTATCAACAATTGAAGGAATCTTGCTAATGATATTGCTAGTACCAACACCTAGAAGGGGTTAATAGGTGTAAATAAAGCTTATGAATTAAAATAGTCAATACGAAGTCTGACAGTGATAGACTCAAAATTTTAGAATTGAATACAGTCTGGATGAGGTAGACTTTGTTATATGCAATCAAAAATAAAAGAGTAAGGGAATAGAAGATTACAAACAATGTTATAGTGATTCGGCTTTTGTCAAGCTTACGTCCACTCTCCTACGCTGTCAACCAATAGGTCGAATTTCACTACGTGATCAAAAATGGTTACACGTTCTTGAGTGTAAGTACTCATCAATAATGTCTTCTCACTAATTCACTCTTCTTTGCAATACACTTTGGATCACTTGGTTTTTGCACTTTCTCAAACAATTTTGTGAAGAACAGAATCAAACTTTGGAATTACATATTCTCTCTTATTCTTCTTCTGGTCGTATCTTCTCCTTATATACCCTCCAAGCCAAAGCTAACCGTTGGTTATCACCATGAGAGATTTGCCTTCCATTTCCTTTCTCGGATAGACTTCATAAGGAAAGATTGAAGACAGATTGAATCCCATTTCATTCTGATCGCCCATACAAACAGAATTTGGGTTTCCATAAGCATTCCATCCTTCTTTGGAAATTGTCTTATTGATTGATCTTGTTAATCGTTTTGATTTACCAAAATCAATATAAGTAAGGTAAGTGAAATTCGTAACCGTTGGTGATCTTGTCCTCGTTTTAGTCCTTGAGGTTCGTTCTGGGTCCCTGACAAAATGAGATTCTACATCTATTTATACCTCCTTCTATAAGGAGAAGACTTTGCAGAATATGTCAACACATGACTCTTCTTCCACAATTTGTACTAGAAGTGTTGCTTGTTGAAATACATAGAAAGTTTTGTTAGCATCAAAACTAGGAGTTTTCTCAACAATTTCTCCCTTTTTTATGGTGACAAAACTTTTATGCAGATATTTTGATGTTTTTGCAAAATATGGTTAGGCATAGAAAAAATATATGTATGGCCTAGCAAGAATTAATAGAGAAAATGTACAAGCATACGCATCATGCTAAGTCATACATAATATACATTATACCAAGCCACACCATAATAAAATATTCCACACCAAAATAAAATATTTGTTGCTTCTCCTCCTTTTTGTCATCATCAAAAAGTCTGCAAGGGTAGAGTAAACCAATCCAAACACACCATAAATAAGTCTAGTCTCAAACAGAAAGTAAAACACACCATCAACAACTGAAAATAGTGTTGAAAATTAAGAAGAAGGCTTTCGGGGAATGCAAGTGAGTGTAAAATCCTCCATATTGATGATAGACTCCTCAACTTTGCTCATGCAATGTGTGAATATTGACTCCATCCATGAAATGTTCTGGTTATTCTGTTTTGCAAGAGTCTCCAATCTATTGTTCAAGGAGATTTTCAGAGTTTGAAGGTCAATTTCTAAGGCATATTGCTGAATCTTGATTTGTATAAGCAAATCAACTATCCTAACATAGTTTGGGTCAAGATTAGATTGAGCACTAGATTCACTGAGCAACATATTTGGTGAGTCTGCTTCAAATGGTGCTTTGTCAAACTGTTGTTCCCCTTGAGCTATTGGCTCTACTCGTTCTTCAGCAACTTTTTCTTGATTGTATCCCTTAGCCTCATGTGGGGATTTGCTCAATCGATCACCAGAATGTAATATTTCGTGAACATATTCAGCTTCTACCCCAGCACCAGCTTTTACCCTAGTGATAATCATTCTGTCCTCTGGTAGTTCTTCTTCTTCTTGCTCCTCTGGCTCTTCATCCTGTTCCTATTCCTCTTCGGGGTCCTCTCCATCAGACACATCCACATCTACTGCATCATTGTGTTAATCCTCATTTTTTTTACATTCTTCTTCTTCTTGTTAAGTCCCCACTCCTTTTTCACCTTCTGCTTCTGCTTCTGCTTCTCTGGGATGAGCAGATGCAGTACGAATTGCAGAGGCAATGATGTCAAAGAGAGTCTCATCTTTGTCTTCATCTTGTAGAAAAATTGTTCTCCTTCTTCTCTTGGTCTTTTCTAAGGATACAACTTCCTTGCACCAAATTTGCCCTGGTAGCAATTTCCTTAGTTTTGGCAACTTTGATTTCCTTATGAGTTGTGTCCTCAATGATAATGTGCACGACCAAATCGGCTAGTGACAATTGTTTGTCTTTGTGCTTGAGTTGTTACTTATAGTCATTCCAAGATTGAGGCGGCTTTTCAATCAACAATCCCACAATAAATTCTTCTTGCAAATTGATATTTTCTGCCTTCAAGTCCTCCACCAGCTTGTGACATTCATTGATTTGTGTCTTGATCCCCTTATCATTGGACATTTCCCATCGATAATAATTTCCAATTATGAATTTTTGTCTACCCACATCTTTGGCAGTGTACTTTGCGGTCATGGAGTCCCGTATTTGTTTTGCTTTCTTGCACGGACAGTAGACAATTAACAATTCATTAGAAAACGTACTAATAATTGTGTGCCTACATACCTGATTAGCATGTATCCATTGATCTTGCAGCTTATCATCAGTTGGTATGGCCTCTATAAGTGTGAAAGCCACGCCATGCACATCTAGAATAGAATGAACTCTTTCTTACCACCATTTGAAATTGTTGCCATTAAAAACTTCAATCTTCAATATGTTAGGGAATGGTTTGGCATAAGACATATGTGGTAGTGGTAGCAATGCAACTTGATTGGCGGAGATTGAGGCATCAATGATGGCTTTGGCAGCGATGGCGGCATCAACTTGGTTTTCCATGGGGATTATCCTTAAGAATGTTGAAAAAGGTGATGAGAAAATTTTATTTGAAGAGTACAAGAGCACTGTCCTTAAGGATATTCCACCCCTCGGAGTACAAGACTCGGTGCGATGGGCTCTAGCAACTATCCTTCTAAGATATATATAATAGACCATCTCCTATATTCCGCACTTAATATAGAAGGAACAGAACAACGTTGTGTATAATCCATCAAAGAAAAGGAAATGAAAGGAAATATTTTTGGGAAAGAAAAATATAGAATCTCTCTAGATTGTTTTTTAAGTTTTTTTTTTTTTTTTTTATTCAGACAAATCGAGCCGTTAAAGAGCTATTAATAAAAACCATTATATTATAGAATAATGGATGATTTATTTGATAAATAAATTAGACGTTACAAAGTGATTGAAAAAACTGTTACTTGACCATTAAAAAGTCATTATATAACCGTTAAAATAATGACGGCATTCAATGTGGTTATAACTTTTGTAAAAATTATTACTGTAAATATTTCAAAAATTATTGAAATATCTAACCTGCTAGATATGCAAAAAATAGGATAGCAATTCACTGTTTTTTTTTTAAATTACTAATTTTACTTTAATTATAGTTTGATGAAAAAGTTTATGACATGGTCTTATTCGTGGAGGTTTACTCTCTCAAAGCTATATTTTTAGAGCCTTTTATGGCTAAGGTAACCAGGGGCCTAAGTTAAGATCATTAGTTATAAAGGTGTCATTACCTTCACCTTCACAAACCTCCCTTTTATCTATAGGGATTGCTCCTTGTAAGGTCTACTAACACCTGTCCGTTTGACATGTAATGACGGCAGGCTATTTGGATCACTCGGTATAGTGTCTCGAGGACTTGGAGCCTTGCAACCCAAATTGAAGAGAATTATTTTTCTTGTTTCATATCTATGGAATACCTCTAAATTTTAACGTCTCAAAATTCAGACAAAATAGTTTAAGGACGTACTTAAATTCGAGGATTATAATATGATGAGTAATTTATTACATAGCTCGGCTTATGTTGGAACTAAACACTTGAAAGTGATACTCCTTTGGCTCATACATATAACGTCATCTTCTTTTCTTAGAGTGGTTCTATTTTTTATTTTTCTTTTTCTTTTTAAGAAAATCATGCATTTCTCCCGACTGTACTGTCGTTTAGAACAAAGTAATTTAAACATTTTTAAACCACTAATTATCGAAGTAGGTTCGCATTTCTTTAATAATTTTATTATTATAATATTCTTTTAGAATTAGCAAAAAGATGAATAAATAATTTTTTTTGAAAAAATAAAAATAAACATGGCGAAATTAAATATTTTGTAGTAAGTAATTAGTGGGATTCGTGTTTTTTACTTAAAATCACACAACAAAAAGGACTAACGAAGAAATGGTCCGTGGGTGGGTTTTGTGAGCAGAGCCGTAAACCTCGACGCCGTCGCCGCCGAGGATGTTCCGATGGCGCTCTCCTCGATCGACGGCGCTCCGCCGCACTCCCGCCGCGAAACACCTTCTTCCTCTCCTCTTCTGCCCCCGTCAAGGTCCTCTCTCTCTCTCTCTCTCTCTGCTCTGTCTCTGATTTTCGTCTCTGCTGTGCAGTAGGTCCATGCGAGGTCTCAACTCCTCCACTTCATGCCCCCTTCTCCACTCGCATTGTCGGCGATGAGCCTGTCCTGGTAAGACCGCATTCTCGTCCGCTCTGTGTTTCGTATTCCGTCGAACTTCGTCCCCGGTCGGCGGATTCATGGGGTTTTCGTTTTGGGGATTCTAATCGTGCAGGTTCGAGATTTCATACGCTCGGCGCTGTACGACCCAAAGCATGGCTACTTCTCTCAACGGTCGGGCTCCGTCGGTGTGCTGGAGAGCAGCATTAAGTTCAATAAGCTCGAAGGTAACCTTTTGGAGATCGTTCTGTTCCTTGTGCAATGCGTTGTGGGCAAGATGGTTGTCGTGAACAAAAAATTGCATATGTGTGCTTTCCGATAATATGGTTGTCAAAGCTTAGGTATTCATTGATTAGAACTCTCTCATGGTTAAGTTACTAGTTATCCTTTGTGGAGGCAAGTGGCAGAGTGAACTGAGGATGATGTATGAGCACTTCATTGCTTGAGAAAAGATGGATTTTAAAGCTTTGATTTATAGGTCAGCCTTTCAAGTTAAATCTAATCATCCAAAAGTTACTCGCTTAAATAACGGAGAACATATAAAAGCTTTGGAATGTTATGTATGGGCAGTAGAGCAGAGCCCATCTTACCACAGGCTTTCAATGGTATTGTTATCATCATTCTGATCACGTGCATGTATTTCTTCGTTAGGGCATATGAAGCTAAATCACAAACTGGTATTTGGAGATCAGTTACACTGACCACAGTATTGGTGTCGTGCTGTTTTGTTTATCCTATGATAATTAGATAGATCGAGATGTGTCTCTTGATGGTGGGATAGTTCAATTTACTACTTTTTTTTTTGGTTGGTAAAAAAGAAAAAATACGCATGGCTTTTCAACTGTCTTATTTTTACTACTCAATTTACTTCTTTGACAACTTCAGTCATCATTCTATTCTTCGTGATGGTTAGAAGTTTAACATGGTAATATTGAGAAGGAAATGCAAGATGATAAAGATGAGTACTGTCTTTCTGTTCATATACTAACATATTTTAATTCTAGGCAGGAAGGATTACATAAAGCATTTGGATAAAATCTACAGGCAAAGTGATATTTCGTGGTTTACTCCTGTTGAGCTTTTCAAGGTATTTTAAGTAATTAATTAAGTTGCGTTGGTTTATTCATGATGCTCCATGAATTTTATTCTGGGGTATGTGTTGTTTGCCTAATATTTGGAGGGTGAGGCTAGGTGATAATTCACACTAGCATGCACTAGGTTCATGTGAGCTCAGTGCATCTCAGCCATTGAATTTGATGGATCACACATGGTGGCCACATGATCTAATGGTTATAGTAGGCTGGGCTCGGTTGAACGTGGTATTTACATGATCATGTGAGGTATAAGTAAGTTTAGACATATTTTATTTGGTCTTAGTGTCTGACTGCTTTTAATCTCAGTGGCTGACATCATAGAAGCTTAGCTTTCAAGTGGGAATTCAGATGGGGTGAGCAATTCCGCTGTCCCTAGGCAGTCGTAGATAGAAATCCTAGTATTATGAAGGCAAAGCCAATTTTAATGGTGTAAGTATGTCAAAGCAATTGATAGATGCTTCGAGGGATATCTATCAAGCAATGATACAAGGGCATTTGGTAGGAGAGTTGTGCATAGAATAGACACTGCAAGTGACATTGAAAAGCTGTCATCACTTAGTTTCTATTCACATAGGGAACTCATACCTCTAGAACTCCAAGGTATCCCCTTGAGTTGTGCTATTTTGCTTGAGAACTACAATGTGAGAATTGACAATCCAATCACTGTTATTAAATCATTGATGCTGAGTTTACACTTCACACAATATCATATGGTTGTCATTAATGGTTGTCATTGTGTTGGTATGGAGTCCATTATAGAAGTGAAGCCCATATTTATATAAAATGATCTCTTTATAGGTTTTATGGGTAAAATCCTCGAGTGGGATCTCTCTGGTTTTGCTTGTTAATTTAATTATGATTTAGGATTTGTAGTTTCATCTTATTCACATCAGATCTGGCAGCTCTTCTGTAGATCTCTTTTGAGTTATCTTCTTTACCAGTGGATTTTGCAATTTGATTAAATTATGTTTTCTCTTCTTGTAGCCATGGTATGCCCATGGCATCGCTGAAGCCATAATGCGCACTGCTAACTTTTCAGTTCCTCTGAAGGTAAGTTTATTTGCACATATTTGTCTTTCTTCTTGTTGCTAGATGCTAATAGTTTATCTGTTTACAAAACATTGAAGCCTGTTTTTGTACTTAAGTGTAAAATTCACAAGCTTCATGGCATTTCATTCTCCATTGGAAATGTTGTATTTTGTGTCCTTATCTTTTCTGCCTAGAATGGCAATGACATTAATGAATATTCTAATTGAGTTTGTTAACCAAGACACACAGCTTTAAGAGTTAAGGTCCTAATTTACACAACGATGGTCATGACCAAGGTAGTTTCAGTCCTGTCCTGTAATTTTACAAGCACGAAGAAGGGTTTGAATTGTTCATAGCTTTTCCATCTTTCCTTAACTGTTTAAAGAGTTTTTTTCTTGCTGAACCGGGCCTAGCACTGCAGCTTGACTGTTCAACCTTCCAGATTTGAGGCAATTGCGCTCCCATTTCGAGGTTTTGGAACTTCATGATTGCCTGAATGTGCAATAAATACTTATGAGTTGCCCATTCTGGGAGTACCTAATTAAGCAGTTTACTTACTCTTACTGCTGCTTATGGGGGCTTATCAATTACTAAAAGGATGAAATTAGTGCAGTTTAGCTACTGCTGCCAGAGTTGAGACTCTCTCTATCTCTCCCCAGGTGCATCTTCCGTGCAACTGTGCATCTGTCACAAACTTGAAGAGTATCCTTCACCTGAGCAGTGTTTTCCTTGGACAGTACTATAAATGACTAGGATAGTTTTAGTAAGAGCTTTCATGTAGCTACTGTCCCAGAAGGGGAGGGGCACTTGCTAACCCAGTGACCCGATGCTGGTTTTTAGCCACTAGCACCTCTGTTACCATTACACCTTTGTGGATGAATCTTCTGTCAATGGCCTGACATGGATGAAATTTTTTTTTCCTTTTACTTTGTTTCCTCTATGTTGATGTGGCTTTGGGAATCTTCTGAAATTTTCATTGCAATGTCCTGCTTGAGTTTGAACTGAAGTAATTTTAAGTCCTGTGCTTTTCAACAGATTTATTCTTGAATTTCTTTTGGCCTATTGATATAGGATGACATGGTACCTCTCCTTATTTGTCAAACTTTGGATCTACTTGCTTACTTCTTTATTATAAAAAAGTGATGTGCACTTTGTAATATTCTTTCAGATATATGAAATTGGAGGTGGATCAGGAACTTGTGCAAAGGGCATCATGGATTACATGAAATTAAATGCACCAGAAAGAGTTTACAACAGTATGACTTATATGTATGTGCAATGACAACTGCCCTTTCATTCTTGAAATCGTGTTTAATGGGCTGCACTGAAAGAGTATATTTTGTGTGTTTGCATGTAGACATACTATAGTCTCTTGTTTTCATATCTTGCACATGAGCATGTGCACTTTACGAGTTTGAGATGCATTCCTGCATGTGAGAATGAAAAATCTTGAAGTAATTCCCTCTTGCAATGTCACCTGCTCTACAGTTCAAGGTCATGCACACAAATGTTTTCTTTTGCTTTTACTATAACTCATCATTGATCATTTCCAAAGATGAAAAGCGTGGAGATTTTAGTATCAATTAATAGTAGTTGGAAAGATAACTTTATTTTCACAAGCCCCTATAAACTAGTGGATTGTTAAGTATGGATGAAAGGTACTATATTAGGACAAAGTATCACACAAAACTTTGGTGGCATGAATCCTATTAAATAAAAATGGAGTAAAATGTGCTCTTCGTGCTCTTGAAGTTCATACTGTTTTCGAGCGAGCCTTTATTATATCCAATAGTTCCACTAGGCTTCCAAATGCTGTTCAGCCATCATGCTAGTATGATGAACTTAAAAAAACCGCAAGTGTTGGTGGCAGTTTGGTATGATTAAGGTTGAGATGATCTAACATAAAACCACAAATACAATTGTCTTCTGTTACACTATATTCTGCAAGTTATAATTAAAGAAGTTGGTTCAGTGAGGCGGGCTAGCTTTGAAACATGGAGACTTTTATGGCCAGTCTGTGCTTCTAGTTGCTTTATGTGCATGGAGACTTTTATGGCTAGAATTGATCATGCTTTTTTCAAATGTTGTTTTGCTTCTGGAATTAATAAAATAAGAATGGTGCTGTGTACATCTTTTGCAGCTCTGTAGAAATTAGTCCATCCCTGGCAAAGATACAGCGGGAAACTGTTGGAGAAGTCCTCAGCCACTCTTCAAAATTTAGGGTGGAATGCCGTGATGCCACAGACCGAAGTGGATGGGGTAAAGTAGGAGGCTTTTTTTCTTTTGATTGATCTTTACTGCTTTAATGAGAGTCAGCTATGGTTCTACTTGGAACATTTTACATGAATCTGAGTGGTAAAGGAATCACAAAAGAAAATAAAGCCTTCTCATACCATCTTTTGAAATCACATTGATTAGGACCTAATAGTACTATCTTTAGATAATATTTTCTGTTGATGCTGATGAAATTGGTTGCTCATCCTGGGGATAGGTGTTTGGAAAATTATGATCAGACGGATTAGAATGACAGTGTTTCTAGGTTTGAGGGATTTAGAATAGTGAAAAAATATCATTATATGTCAGTTTACTGAGTAAATTTGTAGATCATATGTGCTTTGATTGGGATTCATCTAGATCAGTGGATCATAAAACTTCTGTGCAATCTCAAATCATTACGGACACAACATTTTCTTTGCTCCCTAGTTTTAAAATGAGATCCTTATGGAACTTATATTCAGTTTCCGACTTATTGATCTCTGCTAGGAGAACTATTTTGTTTTGGTCTCTGGGGTAAGCACATAATCTTATCCTATTGTGCATTCTGGTTCATCCAAAGTGTGTTCTCTGACTAGATCAAATTTTGCAACAAAGTGTTATATTCTCCTTAGATCTTTTGCTTCTTCCCCTGAATTTTGGATTTGGATGATAAATTGCATGCCAATGTTAGCTAGTGCTTGTCAGCTTATGTGCTTCTTATTATGTTAAACTAAGTTCCTGTCCCCAGTTTATGTGTCTCTATATATTCAAATGAGACGCATCAATCATATCTTGGTGATTTTCCAATTTCATATGCCTTTGTTGCAGGGGACTGTCAGGAACAACCTTGTTGGGTTATTATGCTTGAGGTATGCTTGACTTCTTGGAGCTATTTCCTCTTTTGCTCAAGTCATGAGATTCTTCTTCTTAAGAATGGTAATTTCCAATATTTGCTTATTCCCCTCTTCACTTGGCAAAGCCTATATAGCATCTTCAGTTGAATTATTTCACTTGCATTTACTCCATCTTTTGATAATTTCCAGTAGTTATATCCATGGTCTTTGTTGAGTAATCACCCTAAGTGAAAGTTAGTTCCTTTTCTTTTGCAGGTGCTTGATAATCTTCCACATGATCTCATCTATGCAGAAAATCAAATTTCTCCGTGGATGGAAGTGTGGATCGAGAAACAAAATGACAGGTTGGAGAATTGCAAGTAGCATGCTAGCTATGTGTTGCTATTTTTAAGAATGAATTTTACAACATGGGTGTAATGAGGTTCATTATATAGATTGGCCAACTGCTGGAGCAGTTCTATTATGAGGAAAAAGTAATGGTTCTGCAAAACCTTGTAATTTTGGCTCAGTATCACAATTTTTTAGGCCAAACTAAGTTCCACAGATTAAATAAAGTGATGTTTGATTATCTGTCAAAAGTTTGTTATTCTTTTTATCAGTTTATGACCATTCCGTGTGTCCCTTCACCATCTGTTTTCTTTTGCTTTCCTACATCTAAAAGTTATTAGGCTGCAGTCTATTTAATACTTATATTGGAATTATCTACCATAAGTGAAGGAACAGATATTGTGATTTCATATTTCTCTCTGGATCAAGTTGGGTCCACCTACTTATTTCCTTGTAGTAATTGCTTTTTCATATTTTTTTTTTTATCCCCTTTTGTTTGGGATGTAAAATCCTTGGATTTAATTAGCTCCTAGATTCCCACTTTTTGCGTAACAGAGATGAGTTACGACATGGAACCATTTACTCAAGTTCTGCAAACCAATTAATGCAGGGAAACCCTAACTGAATTGTATAAGCCATTAGAGGATCCACTGATCAAGAATTGTCTTGAGATCATGAATTCAGCAAACAAACAAGCTTCTCCTAGTAGCTTAAGATTAACCGCGGATACTTTGTGGTCAAAAATCTTTCCCAGAGCTCGAAGATGTTGGCTGCCAACAGGGTGCTTGGTAGGAAACTGTAACTGCATACTTTCTGTCGTGTACTTCATTCTTCTTCTAGTCTGCTAACTTGGAGACAGACAGACCCAATAGTCATGACACGGCCTTTGCGAATATGCAGAAACTACTTGAGGTTGTACATGATGCTCTACCGAAGATGTCTTTGATTGCTTCAGACTTTAGTTACTTACCTGATGTAAGAATACCTGGTGAAAGGGCTCCTCTCGTATCAACAAAGGTACATCCAATCTCTGTAATGTGCGTGATGATGCCCATGCTTTTCTATTCTATTACAAGCTATCTGTGGACTGTCTAAGTCCTTCGAACTTTGAATTGAACCGTGTGTACCTGCCATGCATCTATCATGATACGAGTTGCAAGTGACAATTTTTATTTTTCGCAGACATTATACTGAGATGCTGCTTTAGTTGATTCTTGTGTTGCATCTTTGACTGTTGTGCCTCATTTAATTTGTCCATATACTAATGATGAACATCAGTATGCGTTATGATTGGAACCCCTCAAGGGACAAATTGGTCTGGTTTCTTTGAGTTCTGCGAAGAATGCAGTTTGTCAGGAAAAAAGAGCTAATAATGAGACTGTAAGAAGAAATGCTATGGTAGATCCCAAAAAAATTGAGAGATGTCATGAACTTATGCAGGACTGCAATAGAAGAATTTACTGAAGATATTGAAAAGATATTCTACACTGAAGTGTCAAGAAGATAGTTATGCAGATCTTGATCAAATTTACAGCATAGCAAACTGCAGACTGTTTTGGATCCATTTGGTCTGTCCTCTGTTGTAGTAATTGGCAGCTACTAATTTGTGTTCCAATTTTCATATAGTTTTCTTAAGTTCTGGAGTGGTTGTATCAGCTTTCTATTAACAGCATGGAATAAACAGTTTGACCATTTTTGGCTTTTGTTCTGCAGAAGGATGGGAGGAGCTCAGATTATAATAGCTACTTGGATGCAAAGGTTTGCAATTCATAGAATTACTTTAAATGATCTCAGCAATCTGTCACCATGGAATGCTTGGTGATATCATATTAACTGATTGCCGTAGCTTAATGAGTGTGGTCCTGCTTTAAGAAGCCTTATGGGTAACTTCTTTCGGGGGCCAAAGCCTATTGGTTGAATTTAGTAATGATTCAGGAATATGCATTTTAGTGTTGGAAATTTGCCAAATAGCTGTTTGTGTTCTTTTAGTTTTATTATTCAGAAACCCACCCTGTATGCCTACCTTGAGTATTTGGTTGTATATGCATGAACTATACTCGAACATCTCTTAATATGTTTGGCCACGGCTGTGATAACAACAACACCAAGCAATCAATATTTTGAAATGCTCATTCCATCTGTACAGAAATGATTTGGAATGCCAAAATCAGCAATCATAATGTTTCAATATCTGAAAAGATATTAAACTTTCACATAGTGCTGTAATCTTAAATCTAGGCATAATTAAAGGTTTAATTTTTTCAATTTAATTCATACACCTTTTAGCTATGTGTAAATTATATTTCAATGTGCTAGTACTAACATGAGTAAGCATCAGTTTGGATAATATTCTAAAGTTGATCCGTGCAGGGGCCACGATTCCTTGTCATTTTACTCTAAAAGACAATTTTTCTTGCAAGAGGTGTCCTCAATCAATCGGATTAGAATCTATACATTCTAGAATATAGAAATTCTAATTGTTATGATAATAATTTCTAACTACTAACTAAAAATGTATTTCTAACTAGTATATTATATATTATTTTTGACATAGAACCAAATTGTTCAGTAAGATGAGGATAAGGAATGGTCAGGATAGCTCAATTGGTAGAGCGAAGGACTGAAAATTATTGTATCACAAGTCTTATTGGAGTCCAAGACTGTAATTGTACTAAAGATTGGAGTGGTAATGATTCTATCATTCTCCCACTAATGCAGTGCTGCATTTGTCATGCAGGGTGATGCTGATATATTCTTCCCTACTGACTTTTGGCTTTTGGAACGGATTGACCATTTTTGTTCAGGGTGGCTGAAACTTCATGAAGATGCATCCTCCTCTAAACACGGAAAAAAGAGGAGAACAATTACGGTGAGACCGCTTTTTCATGCTACTTTATCTTGTTTAGCAATGCTGCTTCAACTGGAAGAAAATGTTTTATGTGAATAAAAGTAGAACTCCATTGCGTAGGATATTTATTGCACAATAATTTCACTCATTCGAATAGTTTACTATGTTCATATGCTAAATCCACCAAAATGCTCTAGGTACCTTTAGTGAGTGAAAGTAACTTGCACATAGGGACACTGCATTATCCAAGCAATGAAGGGTGGGGAGTGAAATGCTCCATATGTATTGGTGCTACAGTGACCATAGACAAATTTGACTGTGAGTTGGTCGCCGTCTATAAGGACGATGGCTGCCACCTCAAAGTGGTCAGTGGTCATTCGGCCTTGAGGGGTCGCAGAGTTCATAAGGCCATGGCTCTATTTTTAGCTGCAGCTTTTTTCTTTGTCAAATTACCATTATTTATATTCAATCTTGTCTTGTCCAACATGCCTCGATTTCAAGTCATATAGTATATACCTATATCCAGTATTATGATTCCTCTGGAAAACAAAATTAGAGGATATAGAAGAATGTTCAAGTAGCCTAGGTGACTGAAGGCATGATACTCTGTTGGATTTCTTTGATTCTATCTAGCAGCTGAAATGAATTTGCATAATTGCTGTTGTGGTCATGATTTGCTTATGTGACTTTATCTGTTGCAGCTTGATACTTCTTCATTTATGGAGGAATTTGGCTTACCTTCAAGGACACGAACCAAGGATGGATACAACCCTCTTTTAGATGACTTTAAGAACACAAAATTCTATCTCAGCGTTCCTACTCACAACATTAAGTGAGGAACATCATGCACTCAAGTTTCCGAGAACACCGCCTCCTCTTTTGATGGAGGAAGAGATTGATTCGGGTTTCCTCGAGGAAATACAGCATCCTTCAAAGCTGATAAAAGGTCTCTCAATCTTGAGTTCAAGAGCATTCTATACTTGCTGAAGTTTCGAGATCATTGCCGATACATGTTTTGTGTCGCATCTCACATTGCAGAACAAAGTTGCACGATCCAGTAAAATATCAGCCACTATTTCGTAACTCATTATTTTTTTCATTGGTAATAGAATGTCAAGCATGGTCTGGGTCGATGCTATGCTATTTATATTGATTCTCGAAGGTACAACTGTCTTCAATTCTCGATAGATCATACCTGCCATTATTCAATTCTTCAAGCTACTTACTGATTCGAGTCGATGTCGTATTTCATTGCTTTTATAAGTCAATAAGCCTCAGTTCCAGGACATTGCCTCTTTGTTTTGCCGTTTTCATTGTTTCAGAACAAATTATTTTGACTCAGCAAAAGAGAAACCGACAGCGGAGTAACTTCGGCACATGTACAATCTTACAAAAATAGAATTACATATGCAAAAAGATGAACACAACTACACCAATTTCTGAAGCACCTATGTCTAGTTTTGTGCCAATTATTCAAATCGAGTAATTCACTCATTTCTGTGACGGGAGAGGTAACAATAATTAAGCATAAGGTAATCTAAATCTGTGTAACAATGTCATGGAGCCCTAAAGAAGGAAATAATGAACAAAAACAAGGAAATAAGTGATGGTGTTAGAAGGGTTGACCGTTCAGCCAACCTTCCGAGTCAACGAAACTTGTGCTGGTCAGCTGGCCGACCATGGCCGGGTTCAACTTCTTCTCCCAACCCACCCGGCGAGAAGTATCCGACCCGGGACCGTAGCATCCATATTCCGAAAATGTCAATTGGGACCTGATTGCAGACAAGCAAACTTCTAAACTGACGTCGTCAACAGCAAAGGTTCACTAAACCATAGGAGTAAAATAGCCAAAGTAATATTTATTAAAATGGAAACCCAAAAATTGACTCACTTGGGCCTGCTATGTCCTCAAGTCCAATTCAAAACTCACTAATTTTGTCCGGCCATGATCAGTCTTGTTACTATTGAATTGGGTCATAAAAAGATTGATTTTTCAAGAGAATCTAAAATATCATTCTAGTTCATAAGAATTATAAGAAATTATATATAAACCCATGTGTCAATAGTGATACACATAGAGAAAGTTTGCATTGTTTTAAGGATCATGCTCAAATTTTCTCTTTCGAAGATTTTTCAAGATGAATTAGCTAAAAGGGCATAGAAGATAATAGGGACGCACTCTTGTCCAGCGAAATTTCCGGCTTCCCAGCCTTGAGGATGCACGACATTGGTGAAATTGGAGCGGTAGAAGACGACTCTCGCATAGGCTCTCCATGGCCTTCCCAACAAGGCCGACCCCGAGCCGAACACATTGCACTCCTTGAACATGAACCCATTTGTATCGTGTGGGTTGCTTCTTCCTTGCGCTGTGATAAACCCTAAAACTCCTGGCCCTAGGGCTTTTCCAAGTACTGATATTGCACAGTTCTACAAAACAAAACGCAAGAAATGGAAAAAGGGCAATAAAAACATTTTAAGTTTAGAAGGACTGTGAAAAAGGAATTGTACTTGATTCTACATGCCAATACTTATATACATTGAAAGGTCAAAGGCGCTCTCCACTAAAAGAATAGTCAAATTTTGAGAGCAGCAAGAGTTGAAAAGTTGGAATCGAAAGTAAAAATTGCGCTAAACATAACTTCATTCAAGATATAATGTGGAAGTGTGGAAAACTCTATGTGCTTAGGAGTCAACGAAGGCAAGCTCGATTTCCAAAATATATGAGGTCCGAGTTCCTTTCACGTATCAACATATTGTAAT
Source organism: Angophora floribunda (assembly GCA_014182895.1). NCBI lineage: Eukaryota > Viridiplantae > Streptophyta > Magnoliopsida > Myrtales > Myrtaceae > Angophora > Angophora floribunda. The sequence goes on from CM024712.1 coordinate 24,940,911, forward strand.
CAAAAAATTAGTTTTGGATAAAGTTGTTATAAATATACTAGTTTAGAGTTTTTCATGATATTAATCTTAAAAAAATGAAATCATATATGCATTTACATACAAAGGTTTTCATAGCATTGATGCCTAACTCTTTTGGTCGACATCAAACCCTGGAGATATCATCATCCAAAACTTAGATTGCTTTACGCACCAAATTATCTTGCTAAATTTTACTTAGGGTGAATCTGTTTCATGAAAAAATCCAAATTTGGAAAATATTTTACAAAAAATGATTTACTTACATCGCTTACAAAAATGAATAAATACAAAATATTTTTATCTACGAAAATAATTAAACATAAATTGTTCTAGATAATGACAACATTTTCATTTAACTAATTTTTCTAAGTATTATAACCAATCATTTTCTTTTCCGTGAAATAATGCACTCTTAATGTGCAAATAATGATATAATTAAGGTTGTTTGTAAGACGAAAGTCAAATTTACCTCGTAAATGGACTGCCCACTACCGAAGATGAAGTCGACGGCTCCTTGGACCGTGCAGCGCTTGAAATAATGCCGTCCTTGGTCGTCCCACAGTGTATCTTGCAGACCATAGAAGCCACATCTATAGAACACATTCTTGTCCCCAGAAATCCTCGCCGCAACTGCCGGGACCCTTGGGTGTTTCTTATTCATTGGATTATTGTATAAATTCTATAGAAAAAAAAATGCAAGAAAAGAAAGCATTAGCATGCCCATCTACATAAATTCTTCCGTTTCCCATTTATATGAATTCGCCAGTTCAACACATCGCGACGCTGTTGAACTCGACGTAGTTCATGGGATTACGTCTTACCCTGAAACTGATGCTCTTGGCGACGATGTTATCAGCCAAGGAAGTGAATGTCGGGCTGTGCGTGGTGGTGTCGTGGTCGTTCCACACGACCTGGGTCGTCCTCTTCGCTTGTCCTTTGAGAATGATGTATGGCTTGTCCTTCGGTATTCTCACCTTCTCCCTGGATTTTCACATTAGCCACTCTACTCAAGTCATGACAAGCTTGATATACCTTTGTAATGTTTCCATTTTTATTTTCATTAAGATGAATACACGGACATCAGACGTGACGAAGATTTGTCAAAGATAAACTCTCAAAGTTTAGTTGACAGCAGACGAGAAAATCGATCAGTGTATTAAATACGACAAATATGGTTAAAGGAAATGTTATGTCCAATGAATCCATTCAGAGACTATTATTTCTTGAATTTTCCATGCATGCTGAATTAAAATCTAAAATCATTAAGTACTGTCCAAACATTGACGAGCCCCTTGAATACTCCGATTTTGATGCGAAAAAACTAGAGGGGGATAAAAAAAATCAGTAAGACAGTACCTGTAAATCCCTTTCTTGATGTAGATGCAAACCCAGTTCGTGTTATTTGAGGGGACCGAGTTGATGGCAGACTGTATGGTAGTGAAGTTGCCGAGTCTTCCGGATGAGTCGACGAAGATCATCCGGTAAGGTGCTGCGTTTGCACCAATCCGCCGGAGCCAATCACTATCATCTGCGATTCCCTTAGTGAATTTTATATGGTAAAGAAGAAGAATCCATGTGCAAAGGTTATACAGAAGAAGCAATTTGATCAATCTTGAAGAAGCCATGGAAAAGCAATTGGAGGAGATGAGACAAAGAAAGAATCAATGACAATGGAGGTTCACTGTCTATGCTGGATGAAGCTTATGGATTCACATATAAAAGTGAGGACTGTTGGTGGGAGTTTGGCTGATCAAAGGTTGACTCTTGAGCTATCCAATTGTCCAATCTGCCCGAATTGTTGTGTGTTTGTGATGGTATAAACCCTCATAAAATAGTCACATCTGGTGAATAATGTCAACTACAGATGTGGACAAGTACATGTAGGTTTGACACAGGGTCCTTTTAAAGTCACTGACCAGAGAGAGAGTTTGGCATTCGTGGACATTATATAAGAAATTTTAGGCTAGATTAGTTTGTAAGGAAAACATAAGCTGAAAAAGAACCGTCCAGTACTAAAATGTACTTTCCACAGAGAGAGAGAGAGAGAGAGAGAGAGAGAGAGAGGAATTGTCTGAAAAGGTGGGGTTAAGTGGAGGTGGAACGTGCAAGTGCCTAATTTGGTAGGCCTCAGGGAGGAATTAATTATGATAGTCTCATGTTGATTATGATGAGAGAATCGATTGCTTGTTGAAGTAGAAGTGAAGTATGGAGTAATGGGCCGGTGACTTGCAAATTAAGGGACGGTCCTTCATTTCGCATACTGCAAGTGGCTACACAATTGCAGTGAAAACTTCTCCTTGAATAATCTCATCATGATGAATCAATGATCACGAGGAAGCTTCTTTCCACAAAAGATGGAATATTTTGTTGTAGTGATAGCCGTCATATGGAAAATAAGAGACACTGACTCGGTACAAGTGAAGATGTGTTATAACTGTGTTGTGTATGGAACATCATTTAATGAAGGGTAAATTTATAACATGAGTATAAATTTATAATTTTACTATCACAAGAAAAAAATTTAAGTAAATGTGTCATAGTGAATATAATTTGGGATATTTTATATTATAAAAAAAATGAGTTTAGTATAGATATGTTGGATATAGTTTGAAATGTCTGGTCACGTAAAAGAAAGCTCATGCTATAAACAAAGTCAATAATAGTCAACCTACTTGAAAACGAAGACCCAGCGCCATATCGATTTAATTCAAATTCAGTCGGTGTTTTGGAGAAAACTTCAAGCCTGGGAATACATGAAGAAACATTCTGAAGAATTCAGACAAGTTTGCAGAGGCAATTTGGTCTATTTCGGGCAAGAATCATTAAGTAGCAGTAAGCACGGTTCTAGTATAAAATCAGCTTCCTGAAAATGAGAACTAATCTAGTTCTAGTTTCTAGAATGTGCAAGGAAGATATCAGGTTTCAAAATTAGTTTTAGGTTCTAGGTTCCAAGTGGATCCGAATCTAAAACTTAGAACAAGTCTTTGTATTTTTTTTTATGTCTACGCGCGATATTGCTGCATTTTATGGCGTCAAATGAAGAGTGTACAATCTTAAAACCATTACCATTAGTTTCCATTTTTTATGATATTCACGATTGAGGCTTATACTTTGTTAATATTTCGTAATCTTTATGTGTCTAAATATGATTTGTGATTAGTAAATTATACCAAATGGTGGTCGGCTGCAATCATTTAATTAAGAGTATAAGTGAAATCTATGTTGATCTTGGAACATGATAGGGTAGGTTTCAAATTTCAAAAATTAGAGAATCTGTTTTGATAGGCAAGTTTTACATACGAAATCTCCTACATGCTTTGGAAGTTTGGATATGCTTTTTCTATGCAAACCAGAATGTACGAAATATTTTTGATTTTTCATAGTATTAATCCAATTTAATGGAAATTAACGAAGGATAAATTTTTCATAAATAAATCAGTTTAGGGTTTTTAGTGGTCATAAAATTAATTTGAGATAAATTTATTGTAGCTGTACCAATTTGGAATTTTCCATTATATAAATCCTCATTACCGACCATTCTTTGCTTGTATCAATAAAGCCTCCTTAATGAGTAAGTTTCTGACTTTTCAAAAGAAGGTGCCCTTTTCAGATGTACACTAATGCACATGCATTGTCATTGCTTTTGCCATCTCTCTCTCTCTTTCGTTTGACTTTCTCCCTCTTCTTCTTGTCTGTTCTATGATGCCCTCTAACACTTGCCTTCGCTTCTACTTGACATTTGCCTTCTGGGTTTCATGACTGTCATTAATTCACTTTTCATAACAAGTGCAGGATTCTTGTTCTGTTTGCTTTCTGGATACGCTTTGCCCCAGTACGAAGGGTGGTCATGATTGGATCTATTGAAACCAAGCTTACGCGCTCAATTGGGTTTACTAAAGGGGTAATGGTATTCGGGGATGTAATGAATCGTCTTTCTTCATATTACGGAAGTTTTATCTAGTTTTGAAAGTTGCTGAATCCAAACGACAGTGGCAGCGCATTTTTGCAGTCTTCGTCCTTTGTTGAAGCATCACATCTTTAAGGCTGTCAAGGACAAGGTGGTGGCTGCCCCGCTTGTTCTTGATATTTCTGTAAATAGGAGGTTATAAAGATCTTGGGGTCTTGATTCCTCCATTTTTGCTGTCTAATTTGGCACTTTTGCTGATCCTTTTTTTGTGGCGTTAACTGTGTGTATGTTGCCTTAGTTTCTTCAGGTCGCAGCACCATTCCACTCATTAGTCATGTTGCTATGTGAGTGTAAGTGGGTGCCGATGTCCTCTAGTTTGTACATATTTGGATGGAAATTATACACGTTTACCTTACCAAAAAAGAAAACGACAGTGGAAGCGCTTCTTCTTGCCGTGCCTTGAGTGGGGTGATGACCATGACCGCGATTTCAAGAAAGGAAATCATGCCTTATGCCGGCCGCGATTTGGCTCAGCAATGGATAACACAAGTGTTTGGTATAGAAGCAATGACCTGCTGCTCATCATTTCAAAAATTGTCAAGTAATTCTCAGGACTGCATCCGATGATCAATTTTTCTTGCCCCAGGATCTAAATTCATTCATCACTTAAAGAAGTGTCGCATCCTTCTCCGGTATTGCTGCGTTCCTACCGACAAGAAAAGGGGAGAACATCTTCTGACTAATGTTGGAAAATCCCTAAGTTTTGCCTATCCTGATCAATGGTTGGGGCTTCATAATGCTATTCCTACGATAACACTTGAATCTAAGCAGAAGAGTGGCTTGGCAAGAAAGAAATGAGACCATTTCGACACGCACTTCTGAATTGGGAAATGTCAAAATTTCATTGATGTTTCATTTCAAGGGACTCGTTTCTTTACAGCATCAAAATTTACAAGATCAAGATCATTCAGCCATTCTCGTCTACTAGAATAAGCCAGCCTCTGGAAAATGCGTTCATTGAAGTTTGGCGCAAAACTTTCCTTCTGATTCTTTGATAGCCGGAAGTACCCGGCCAAAAAACCTAGATCTTCAAATTGAAAACAGGAAGCCAGATCTGTTTCGTTGTATGCCCTAGCAATTCATTTTTCGTAGTACTGATTATCTTTTCCATGAACACCAGGTGTTAGATTAATCTGATTATCTTTTTTTCCTTCAGCTTCACACTATGTTTGCCATCAAAGATTAGGAAGGAAGAGAATGGATTTTAAAAACTTAATCATCCTCATCAAAATGACGGAGGAAAAGATTAGAAGGAATTAGGGGATCGGTCCGCTCAATTTTATGAGGTAAGTATCGTTTAATGTACTTGTAGATAGATGTTAAATAAGGATATGAGTGGGAAAAAGAATAATTTGCCAAGTATAACCAGAGTTCCTCCAATAATTATGTTAAGAACCACTTTGAAAAATAGAATAATTTTGGAGTGATTCAAAAAGATGTAAAATGTACACAAACATCGACTTCATTGGAGTTAAGGATCGACTTAAGCTCTCAGTTTCAGGGTCTCAGCCGAAAACTCCATGATTCTGAATGATCTCTTTCTAACCTCTACCCAAACAACAGACCCGGAACAAACCACATCAGAAAATTGCGATAATTCCAGCCATTGTCTCTTGTCCAGTATGAATCTACTGCTGTCTGCTGGCCAACCAAGAATGTATAAATAACCATAACAAAATGGACATTGACCTCAAATTCTTTCCCGAAATTGTTGCAGATGTCTACAAGACTAAATCAATACGTAATGGGGGCAATGATTTCCATATGGGGACCGAGCTTCTCTTCCGCGGCCTTCTCAGCCTTCACCCTCAGTTTGTTCAACTGCTTCTTCCTCTCATATACTAGTTGTGCCTTCTCCTTCCTCTTTCTCTCCAGTTCCTACAAAAAGTCAAAAATATAGGTTCCATCATCACTCATAAATTTGCAGGACCAAAATCTCTGCATTATGAAAGTTTCGAAATCAAGAAACACTCCAGTGTACCAATGCATAGAGAACAAAACAAGTAAATAATCAGTTTAGTCATATGCAGTAGCAGTACAAAGTTCATGTGCCGAAGTAATCTCATACAGACTGCTATGCACATTCAGGCTATAGAATAGAATTCTCAGCCTGGGAATGCAAGGATCAAATTATCCATCACAAACTTAATTTTCCTTTGCCTATAAGAGAACACTCTTACCAAATACAAGCAACTTTACAGCTAAATAGGAGAAGCAATATGTCTAGACATTAACAGGCAGCAGATGATTTGTCTTCTCCTAGATCAGCACCCAATCGACACCGACAGAAGCACTAATTTATAGCTGCTAGCTCAAATTTCAAAGAGCTCATGAAACTAAAATCGAGCCATTATGCACTGTCCTATACACCTGTTTATGGACCACAACTAGAAGCCCTCTGCAAAACTGATAGGAGTTCTGGCACAAATGATTCCAAGTTCTTTGTGGAGACTATACTGCTATATTTATAAGATTTTCTGTATAACCATGCCAGATTAAAATGTTGCAACAGCTGTAAATCCAGCAACAAACGTTTGGAACTAAACCTCTACAACTTCTCCTGCATAAACACTACTTCTCAAGCTAACAAACAAGTCTAGAAGACAGGAGAATTATATGTATTTATAGTGAAACCTCAAGATTTACAGGTTCACAAATGGCAATTACAAAACAAAATCGAACCAGCATCCTAACTTTCTTCTATTATGTCCTTTATCTCCAATAAGAAAACAGACATTGATTGTGATGGCAATGCCGATATATAAAAATCACAGGAAACATGGCCAAACCCCTCCTTAGGATTGAAAAGGATCTGGTAACCCGCATGCAAAAGAGACAAGTAGCCAGTTCTCTCACCTTAATGGTATCATAGTGATTCCATCCCACTTCCGACGAAAGCCTACCCAACAAGCAGTACTTATGTCCAGCTTGTAGCCTCAAAACCCTGAATGAGAGCCCTCAATTTTCAATTCTTGTTCAAGGAAAAAAATAACTGGATAGGTGCATATAGAAAAATCGTAATAGATGATAAACCTAGCCTAGCCACACAAAACTCACTTGAGTGCATCAGGGATGACCATTCTTTTCGTCTTGTCATATGGAGGAGGAACTCCCTCATAGGCCTTCAATCTTGCAAGTGCTGCAGCTCCTCGTTTTGTCTTGTGGGGAATCATCCTAACATAGCAGCAGTTTAATTATAGGAGGGACTGATAAAACAAGAGACTTATCGTCTGCCCAAAATTCTCCTCAGAGCAATTACGCTATGCAGTGCGTAGAAGTCACAGAAGCAATTTCAGATTCTAGTAACACTTCCTTCAGCTCAAACATACATACAGAGAATCAAGCTGTCAAGAACATTAGAACACAAAATCAACAGGAGGGAAAAGACATATCAACGAGGTCAGAACTTCAAAAGTTTCCTATTGAATCCTATGCAAACAACCAACAGAAACCTCGGCACAGGAAATCCAATAACCGCATCCCCAAATCATCGAAAAACAATCCAAAAACTCTGATCTGACCGAAAATTTTAGTTCCCACACTACCAAATGCAGCACTACACCGCACCGACCGTCCCAGTGTCAATTTCCAGTGTCTCCTAAATGGGCATAAACACAAATGGAGAGAATCTCTCTTTCCAAACCACACTTCAACAACGGAACGAAAACCCAGATTACGATTCCATCAACCCACTAAACAATTCATCATCTTCACAGCTCCGTCAACCCACTAAATGATTGCAGAATCGTCTTCGAACCCACATTTTTTTTTTCAACAAAAAGTTTTCGAAATTACCCGCGGATGGTGCGCCATAGGATCTTGGCGGGAGCGCGGAAGTGGATGGGGCCATGGGAGGGCTTGGTGTTCATCCGCTTGCGGAGGAAGCGCATGTACTTCATCTTCTGGCGGACGAGGCCGCCGGAGATGCAGATCTCCTCGCAGCGGACGACCACCACCCTCTGGCCGTTCAGGAGCTCCTTCGCCAGCACCGACGCCAGCCTCCCCAGCATGTGGTGCCTCGCGTCCACCACCACCCTCTTCGCGCATATCCCCGACCCCGACACCATCTCTCTCTCTCTCTCTCTCTCTCTCTCTCTCTCTGAGCGGCTGGTGGTTCTGTGTGAGAAGCTAGGGTTTCTTTTTCCCGGGAGCGTGGGTTCTAGCTGGTTAATTTAGAATGGCCATGGGGTAGTTTTGGGATTTGATATTCTCTTCTTTTTCTTTTTGCCCTTTTTGATATTAATATCATGAAAAATCGATATACTTGTGACAAAAATCCTAAACATATATGATAAATTTACTATTCATTAATTTCTATTAAATTTTACTAGATTATTATTTTTTTTGCTTTATTTTTTTAGAGCTCAAGCTTTGATGGTTCAAGAGGTGGTAGTGAAGAAACTGGAGATGGTATTGGAGTAGGGTTAAGTTTTCCATAAGGCACGGTAAATTAGTACCTCCCACTATCTTCACCAAGAGGACCTACGGAATAATTGCCATCTAGGCATCTCTAGGAGAAAGGATTTAGAGCCTTTTTTTCTTTTTCTTCTTCACCTAAGAGCAATCATCTTTATCTTCTAGAGGGCTTGTACAAAGTTCACACTAATAGTACTGTAACCTGATCTTTGAAGTAGCAAACAGGATCACAACTTGTATCAAAGGAACAAATCGAATGACTTGTTTGGACTTTGCGATCATATTTATTTTCCTCATTTCCTTGGTAATTATAGTAGGTTGGACCATAAGAAGAGTGGGAAAATAGAGCTAGAGGCCTCTATCTTATCATCCATAAGGTCAAATTTAATTACCACATTGCCATCTTTCTTCTTGGTAAATTTTGCCATAATGGACTGAACTGGACAAACATCATAGTGCATCTTTCTTGTTGGTACCCAAGTCTCTAGAAGAAGTTTGACCAGCTCATCCCTAAAAACTCATCTAGGAACATGAACACAAGATTTGGTACGGTTATTGTCCACGAAAATCACTAAGGCTTTTTCTAATGCTGGAAGAGAAAGATCTATTGCATGGTTTTGGACCCTATACACCATTTGATAGTGCAAGGTAACAACAACAGAATTTGCTATATAATTTGAAATCAAACTTCTTGGGCAATAAGGAGTTGAGAAAGTGCCATATTGAAATTTGGAAAAAGGGTGACAAACACCATTCTAGCATTCATCATAGTCTCAACTATCCCAATATAGGCATATTGATGGTCAAGAAATCTTGTGTCTAAAAGAGCCATTTGGGCAACAACCACAAGACCTTTATGACCATGAAAAGACAAAGCGAGATCAATTGCACTATAGTGTAAATGGGTGTATCTTGTTGAATCCATTGTTGAAAGAATTTAGGAGGGATTGAAGAGTAACAAACTATTCTTGCCGAATAGTATGATGTTGATCAAACCAAGTAGACTACATAGATTCCTTGACCTTTTTTGGAGTTTGATGGAACAACTATCTAATAAAACGGATAAGAGAAAAGAGAAAAAGAGGACATTTGTTTACCAAAAGCAATGGGGTTTACAAGAGAGAGGATAGTAAATAAGATCTTCTCAACTTCATTGAGGTAGGATACCTCGTAAAGCCAATCAATCTTGGAGAATTCAGATCTACAGAAAGGACTTGATGGAGTTAAGGCAACTGGAATATCTACCGGCGGTGAAGAAGTTTCGAGTCAGGTGTTTTCACTCATGTTAAGGTGATGGCTTCCCATTAAAACCTATTAGTATTGCAAATCTTAGAATAATATTATAGTTAAAAGGTTTATGATTAAATTGGCAAGTTTTCAAAAAGTTTAGGACTAAATTAACACAATGGAAATTTTTAAGACTAAAGTAGCAAGTCATTAAAATGTTTAGGAAAAAATTAGCATAATTGAAATATTTATGACTAAATTAGCATCTTACAATAGAATTTGGATTTTTTGGATAATTTTCCTAAATTTTGTTTCCTCATTGGTAAACTTCTACAGATATTAAGTTCAATGTGTTATAAAAACTAACATTTGTAAAATCACTTGATTCTTATAAGATGTGAGATTTAGATATGTATGTAAGTTTTCTACTATCATTATCTATTTAGTCTTTTTTCTAGCATTATTCCTAACTTTCAAATGTTGAAAACTTAGATCAGTACCCAGGTCGGTAAGTATTCGACGTTGGTAATAACTTTGCATGGAAACAAGTAATGGCAATAGGTCACAATAAGTTTTTGGTAATTTTATATTATGAGGGTAGTCTCTTTGTTGTAAGTCATTAGTAATTTTTCCATACGTGTACTTCTCCAAGTGATTAGTGATATTTTAACTATCATAAACTAGATAGTAACTTTTAAATAGGGTTGGTATTTCTTTTTCCCAATTGAAAAGTAAAGAAAAAATGACAAATTGATCATGAACTTTGATTCAAATGTGCAATATCATATCTAAATTATTAATTTGTTTGATGTGATTCTTGAACTTTTGGTACATGTTCAATTTAGTCCCTAGACCATATAAAAATGTTTAATATTTTTACTCCATTAATTCAATTTCAGAGACAATATTGAACATTTTCAAATTGCCAAGGAGCTCAATTGAAAATTTAATAAAAAGTTAAGGGTCACATTAAACAAATTGAAAATTTAATAAAAAGTTAAGGGTCACATTAAACAAATCGAAAATTTAATAAAAAGTTAAGGGTCACATTAAACAAATTGAAAATTTAGGGATGACATTGCATATTGAATTAAAGTTCGGTATCACATTAAACAAATTAAAAATTCATAAACGATATTAAACACTAGACTAATATTCAGGAATTATTTGTGTTGTTATCTCCAAAGTAAATGGCAATATAATAGACGAAGTAAGTTTTCCGGAAAGTATTTTTGTCTGTGACAAAAGTAAGCTGTCTTCATTTAGTACTTCAGTAATTTATTCATATGTCTGGCAACTTTTTCAAGTTAAATTGAAATTCAAGCTATTAGAAGCAGTAGTGACATTTTCACACCAATTAGTAGCTTTTTTATAATAGAAGTAAGTTTTCTCTTACCATCATTTAGCATTCCTTTCAAATGGTTAGTAACTTCTTAATTTCTTATAGTGTCAACCAAATAATTTTGGACAGTTTGTAAGTATTCACTATTTTCTTAACGTAGAAACTAATTTTCACTAATTAGTTTTTTTTTTCACCATGTCCATTTCTGACAAAACTTAAAGACTGGGACAACAAGTTATTAGTTAATTTGTGCTTGCCTATCATACCGTTCTACTTATTTTCTTATAAATGAGCAGTCCTGATTGTCCAATTATAAAATATCCATTCACATGGGCATGAGGGCGTCAAGTTTTCCTATCAAACAATTGCAAACATTAACAAGTCGATCACGTATAGTTTTGCCGCATTATTGTAAAAGTTAAATTATTACTACATACAACTTATCTATTGATATCATATAAATTAGGGACAAGTGCACTAAAAATCTTAAAACTTGTCACAAATGTGTAATTGAGTCGTAAAACTATCAAAAAAATGTAATTCGATCCAAAAACTTCTCATACAAATGCAATCAAGTCATAAAACTTTTAAAAAGTACAATTGAATTTTAAAATTTGTCATGAAGATGCAATGAATTTTTGTAATTTCAAAAGGTGCAATTAATAGAAGAACTTAATTAGACAAATTTGATAAGTTTTAGAACTTGACTGTGCCTTTTGAAAGTTTTAGGATTTAATTGCATTTCGTAATATATTTAAAATTTAATTGCATTTTTTGAGAATTTTAGAATTTAATTATACCTTTTTGATAAATTTTAAAACTTCTAATTCACTTATCCCTATAAATTATCATAACACGTCAAGTTTCAAGTTATTTAAAGCATGAATAAAACAAGCAAAGGCATCGAATTCCTGGTCATATTAGTTGTAGTACATGTGCAGAGCATATTGCAATGTTAGATTGGCCTGAAATCAGATACTTCTCAAGGGCCTTGGTTTTGACTTTAGGTGTCAAAGAAATAGCATCGAGTAAATAGCAGAAAGCCCTTAAAATGCTTCCAAACATTATAAATGGTCTCAGTAAATCTATGAGCATCTATCAAGAAAATTTTTGAAAACTGGATTAGACTGATTGGTTCAATCCGGTAGACAGAGTGATGTCCGTGGTCTGATTTGGTTCAGACCCCTAAACACGTCAGTGGTTGTTGGTCACAACCTGGAGAAACCCAGTGTTGACCCAGCAGTACCTGATCAAAGTTCCGCTCAACCAGGTCAAGGACCAATCCAATTAGAGAAGGTAAAGAAAGGAAATGGTGGTGGCTGCATTTTTACATAAGGAAAGAAAATGCTCTACCAGATGTTTGATATCTATTAAGGGTGATTGGGTCCAAGGTGGGTAGGGTCCAGACCTGGACCCTGTACCCGACCCTGTTATAACCGATTCCTCTTTTTTGGATCATGTACCCAACCCTGTTATAACCGGTTCCTCTTTTTTGGACTATGTACCCTACCCTGTTTTTATTGGACCATGTTTTGGACCAAACCCTGTTTTTCCGGTCTGGGAACAGGATCAACCCTGTTTTCATTGGAACCTATTTTGCAACCGTTCAATATTCTATACAGCTTCGAATTTTACATTAATTAGCAAAAATACAACAACATGATTCTCCTAACATTAATCCTAAGAATGCATAAGCATTAGCAACAAATATGGATCCAATATTAGTCTCATTCCCACAAATACTTTTAATATGACCTAATGTGCTTACTTACGTGCATACGATGGAGCTCTTATTAAGATGACATCTTTCTTGAGTTGGACTGAAAATTAGTGCTACAATAGTTAGTAGCATTTGTCCTGCGACTATAGCAATAGTTGAAAGTAAGAACATTAAAAAAGAAAAATAATCAGTTCTTTTTAACAATCCTTTCAAAACAATTATCTCTTAACTTGATTCAGAGAGAATCTTTCCTTTTTTAACATTTCTTCGAAGATAAATAGACTCAAAAGTATTATACAGAGAGACGATTTTTTTTTTTAACAGGGTAACAACCGGTTCCAAAACCGGTCCAATTCTGGATGGGTCTTTGCTTGGACCCTGTTCCCGGATCGGTTTCAACCGGTTCCCAAAAACTGGAACCTGTACCCGGACCGGTTTAACCAGGAACCAGTTCCCAACGCTGTTTTTCGAGTGGTCTGGTCCGGGTTCCGGGTAAACCCGGTCCGGTTGTACACCCCTAATATCTATCATAGACCAATTGTTGAAACTGGTTCAAGAAGAATTCTCAGCTCCTAGAAGATCCTCAAAGCATCTGAGAATTTAGTTTACAGTTTAGTTTTTACATAAGAAATTCCGAGTTTATAACTGCAATGTTGTACAAGACTTCAACTAGATCTAGCTCTCCAGGATTTAGGAACCTAGTAAGAATATGCCGTTTTCAAATTTTCAAGCTGAAGCCATGGAAATGTTGACTTTTGTTTCCCGATCACCACTTTAATTCTCCAGTGTTCCGCATAACAGCATCCAAGAGTTCTCTGTACCAACCCAATCTATTATTTGTCCCTCTTTATGCAATCTTGGGGAGATATTTTCTTAGCTTAATCTACTCCTAGCATGCATTACCAATCACCACATGCATACATGGTCACCCACTTTCAGGTTTCTATGAACGACGGAGTTGGGGAGGTTTCTTTTAGAATCTGAAAAGGGAACGGAAAGCCATTTCGCCCAATAGCATTGAACTGCATCATTAAATACATAATATTTCGGGCGGGGATATATGTGGAATTTTCTGATCTCACCTCGTAGTAAGAAATCTGTCATCTCTTCTGGTGATAATCCTGCCACGGACAATATTGAGCACATAAACCCACTGCTTCTACCTTCACAATTCTTCTATATTAGCATCAGGGATCAGTATAATGTACCTCTACATATCGACGAAACTGATGCTCCACAAGACAATGTCCATCTTGTCAAGTTTTTTTATCAGGTCCACTTGAACAATAACCGGGTTTGGAGTTGAGTCATCATCAGCAAGCACCTGCAAGTCAATTTTAGTCTCACGCAAGAGTCTGATGTGGAAGTACCGCCAGAACAGTGGCACATGCAACTGTGTCAGCAAATGACCTTGTTGATTTGATTGATCCCTTATATATAGATTTGTCAAAGATCTTCTAATTACGTATTTATTTATCATTCATCAACGTGAAATTTTAGAATTAATATTCAATAAGATTATAATGAGTTGAGGTAAGAGAAAAACCAGTTCTATTCACTTAGGACGCGCATGGTAACCATTCTGTTTCTATTTCTAGAATAAATTTCTATTTCAAACCTATTTCTGGAATAAAAATTTGTTTGGTAAAAAATTTTACTTTTCTATTTCTGGAACAGAAATTAGAAATTATTTTTCTCTTCCTTACTTCTCACTCAAGGAGTTTCTTGCTGTTCGCCACTCACCACCACCACCACCACCACCCCCCCACTGCCGCTGCTAGTCGTTGGCCGTCACCAGTTGCCGGCCGCCATTACCCCTCCCATTACAGCCGCCACTTGGGAAAGTGAAATTTTTTTGATTATTAAACAAATTTCTATTTTAAGAATAAAAAAATTTTGTCGTTATCAAACGCGTTTTTTGGCTCAAAAACTTATCCAAAAATAGAAATAGAAAATTCAATTTCTGGCCAGAAATGTTATCATTCAAGCCCTTAAAATAGTTCTAATGCACGTCTCCATGGGGAATGAAAGGTAAGGAAATTCTTTTCAAAAAAATAGTATTTTATATGAGTTCATAAACCATTATGGTTTGTTCTAATGGCCACTCTTCCCACATGGGAAAGGGAAAGAGAGAGTTCAAATATCCACATTCTTAGGAAAATTGGAATGGAGACGATTTAGTTTCAAGTGTGGATTTTAACTCTCATATCCTACAATGAGGCAAAATTGATCTTAAAAAAAAGAAAAAAGAATCGATCTAGACATCTTCATCTACTTAATATAAGATTATCGCCTGTGGACTCATTAGCTGTCGTCTTTAAAAATCATGCTAGACGAATTGACCATGTCAAATTAAGAGCTTGAGTTGGCACAAAGATGGAATTGTTCACATTTGATACGATGGAAAATATCGAGTATGTGTCCTAATCTACAGAAGTTGCACAACACGTATATGAGGAATTTCCAAGCAATTCTAGTTCTCATGCAAGGACAAACGCAATTTATCCTTTCGAAATCTCCAATTGACAGTACTAGAGTTTGACTTTGGAAAGGAGAGGATGATTGGTGGTGAATAGACTTTGGAGATAAGCCAAAAGCCCTAGCATGTGCGTGCGTCAACCCCACAAAGGGAGGAAGCTTCGTGTGTCGAGCTAGTAGATGACAAAGAGGGATCCTATAACAAATCTAACAACGTGATATATCAAATGATATGAAAGTAAAATTCACCTCGATTTATTTTACGAAAAATAAATAATTTAAAAAAATATCTTCCTTCATCTATATCATTTGAAATAATTAATTATTATCAACAAAAATTTTTATGCAAGTATTCCATTCGATTACTTTTTATAAGCGATATGAGTAATTATTTTTGAGAAAGTATATTCAAAATCACCCATTTTTCGCAAAATAAACGGAATTTTGACTATTAATTATTGATTTTTATTAAGGTTCAGTTGAAATTCACAACATAACTTAGAGTAAATCAATATTAATATATCGAACGTCAATAGAAAAAGACCTCACGAAGCATGGGCCCATTTACCTGAGTATAGCCTGATGATTCCAAAGCCAAAAGCCAAAAGCCAAAAAGAAAAAGAAAAAAGAAAACCTTATGAAACAATATCTGACAGGTCAACCAAATTATAAGAAGGTACTCACGTAGGCCAACTCGTTGACCTTCGACTCTCTCACGTACCCACAAAATTTAATCGGTCTCATTGGCGTCTTATACAATAGCGACAGCTCTTGCCGGTCGCCTTGACCATTCATCACCCCCGACCAAGCTGATTTTTTCTTTTTTCTTTTCATTTAATGCTTAGATTGACATTATGTCATTAATTAATTAATCACAGTTTATAATTTGAGATTATAGGAATTTATGAGAGTTCCATCTTTGACCCTTATGTTAGAGTTGGGAACTTAGTAAATGGAGAAAAGAGCATGTTGGAGATTTTGAATCTCGAATAAGTAAGAAGATATTCTTGGTCACGTAATAAATATTAAACATTGAATTATCATGTTATGTAATAAATTTTAATCGAATTTTAAATCAATTAGGACAGTTATTCATTCAATTGTGGATTGTAATAACAAAAATATGGTCTCTTAGGTGGCACATCATTAAAATAGATTGATAGGATAGAATTTATGTTTCTATCATTTCTAATCAAATCCCAGATCTTGTTCCGAATAGAAAAGGTCAAGGGTTAAAAGAACTTATTCTAGTTACATATGGTGGGAATTTATTTTCGTAAATAATGCTCAATCTACGACAATATTGTAAGATTTTATCATTAATTACTAAATTTGTTTCATAGATATGATGATCTTTCCCTTTTGAAGATTGCACATCGGAAGATGTTGCACGTTGGCAACCAATTTGGTCAGTGATATCATGTATGGCATCGTATGTGAAGTTCAAAATCGAACCCATTTCTTTACATTCTACATCATATATCAATTATATCTTTCAAAAGCTACCTTCATCATCTGGTTAGCAAGATCACATCAGAATATCACATAATATGGCATGATGAAAGTTTACTTACAAAGAATGTGTGTGTGAGAGAGAGAGGATAAGAAATTATTACTAACACTGTATCAGTCCGTAATTATTCCGAATGATCAGTGCGGTATATTAAACGGCAAAGTAGGTAATTGGTTTATTTGTGGCCAGTACATGTAATACACTAGTATTTTTCTAACATCCAAAGACAAAAACTACAGTGTGTAATGGAAAAAGATAAATAATGCAACATTCAATATGTCAACTCTCTCTTTCTCTCCTCTTTCTCTCTCACTGATTGATGAATTATCGTAATCATATCGTGCTATTTGCATGGATGAATCCGAATATCTGCTGAACCGAACTCGCTATGTCTTCTGCCGTGAACCTCGCTTCACCATCAACCTGCACAAGAACAACACAAACGACAACTGACCAGTGAAATCATGTATTTTCCTGAAAGTCTTTTGGTTGAAGTGATCAGTATGGTGAATTCCATGTATTTTACGGGCGCTTTTGCTAGACGAAATTCAATTGAAACACAGAAAAAATCTCTCTGACGATCAATATCGGCCGGTGTACACGACATAGTTCCAGTTCCTTAAATTTTGACATAGCACGCTAAAAATTTAACTTCTTTTAAGTATGTGAGTGAATTACCTTAACATTGAACGAATAGAGGACGGTCTGCTCAATGGTGGTTATATTTGTGTGAAGGATATTGAGTTGGAGGTCCTCCAGAGCTGCAATGGTCTTGATTAGCTGCCCGGGCCTCCTTCGTGACAGTATCTTGATCATGGCGTCGAACCCTAAGAGCTTGACCTCCACGTCGGCGATGCATGACTTGCTCTCTGCCGTCTCCTCATGGAGCCCAGTGTCGAAGTCTGGGAGCTTGATCGGGTCGTTTGGGAGGCCGGGCAGCGGGGGAAAGAGCTGTGGCTGCGGCGGCTGGTGAGGTGGCTGCTGCACTGGAAGAGAGGGGGGCGGCCCACCCCCATCCCCATAGAGCCGCCGCCGCTTCTGCGACTCGAGGCACTGGAGGAGTTGCTCCAGCTCCCTCACGAACTCGATGGCGCCTCCAATGATGGAAGCTTGATCTCCCTGTGGAAAGATTAATCTAGTAACCGTGCTTCATAAATAAAATATAGGATGATAGAATCAATTACAAGGTATAAACCCTACATGGTAATAGACCTAGTGAAATCTCCCTCTCTCTATGATCAGCTTGATTCAATGAAACGAATTGAGAAAATTCTATGCACACGCAATCCAAAAGATTGGATCTCATGAAGCACACTTAGATCAACAACTTCTGTCTATAACCAATGTTCCGTGAAAATATTTTCTACGGCTTTTTTCCTTTACTTCATAATCTTCAACATAAATTATTCTGTTGCATACCCGTTGTACGTAAGAGCCCGGCATGAGAGATCTCAGAACTCGGAGATGCTCGTTCATTTGCCTTCTCCTATTTCGCTCGACTGCTATGTGAGTCATCCGCTGGCTCTCAACTTCCTCACTCGTCTTGCTAGTCCGCGGCCGCTTCCTCTTGCTCTTGCTGCCCTCTGCCGCCACCGCAGAACTCTTGTTGCTTTGCAAATCTTCCCCGAGAAAATGCAACTGCACAGAAGCATTATCGGGAAATGGAGCAGCTTCTTGATCCTCCCTAACTCCATCCTCATCGTCGATTCTTCTTTCGTCGTTGTTGTCATTCAGAACTGGGAACTTGAGAAAGCAAACTGGGTCGATCCCGGCTTCGTCCTCAGAGTTGTGGCTCACTTGGTTGAGGGCCAACTTGGGCCCAAAGTCGGCGAATTGCATCACATCGGCAAAGCTCAACTTATCAAGAGAGCCGGAGCCAGAGAATCCAAGTGGAGATATCAATTGTTGATGGCCTTGTTGAGGAGGGTGGCTCAGCATGTAATCCACGGTTCCGTTATTGTCACCGCCGCCGCCGTCGTGATGTATTGGGATTTCGCCGACTCGTGACCTTACGAACTGGTGGTGATGCTGATGTTGGTCATTGAAAGCGTGATGATCTTGGATGGCCTGCAAGGGAAGTTGTTCATGTTTGGAGCAATAATACAACATTGGAGAGAGAGGGAGAGAGAGAGAGGGAGGGAGAGAGAGAATCCAATGTTGACAGGATTTGATCTGTCAATGAAAACAAACAAACAAGTGCAAATGATGGGGTTGCACGGTTTGCATTACCGAGTAGTTCTCTTCTTTCTCCATTTGTATATATGTATATATACACTTCAATAATTGGAAAAAACCCTAATAGAGCTCAGTTCTTTACGTGAGGACGAAAAGCCTAGCGAGATATCACCCCCTTTGGATCTTGCACCTGAAAATGGCAGCAAACACATCGAATTACACCAAAAGCAATTGAAATGGGTTTAACCCAATACAAATCTTTATCGCGTTTAGCTTGAAAGGACAAATTCATGAAACCAACGTAAGGTGAGAGAGTCGTGATGTGAACAAAACAGGAACCTGATTGGAGAGAGAGAGAGAGAGAGAGGGTACTGGGACAAGGAGCAAAGTAGGGTTTTGGTGTTTCATGAGGTTTGAGAAGGCTCTTGTTTGGAGAAGATAAGGTAGTGGAGTTGCGTGTTATAAAGGGCCAAGCTCGCCTTTTTGACTTAGAGAGAGAGAGAGAGAGAGAGAGAGGAGCCTGCGGAAAGATAAATGCCCACCTCACAAAGTTTCACAGTTTCACCACCCTTTAATTAATGGGGGTCACAGGGGGCCAACGGCGCCTTTTTCTCTTGCTTTTCATGACTCTTATTAAAATCAAGAAGCTCGGGGGTTCTAAGGGGTTGAATTTGAAATGCAAAAGTCCATCACGATGTGTTTTGCGTGTTGAATGGAAATTGAGCTCGTTACAGGCGGACTATTTTGGGTGCTAGGGAAAATAGTTAGAAAAGTCCTAAATCTATTGCATTTATATCAATTTAGTCCTAAACATTTTATTAATGCCAATTTAAATATAAATCTATTAACCTAGTGATGATTTAGTCCTAAATATTTTGACGTAATGTCAATTTAATCATTTGGTTAATTTTTGCTGGATATTGCTAATGTGGACACTGGCCCGCTTACACGGCACGGTCGGTAATGACATTAACAACTTTTAAAAATATTTTAATATTTTATCAAAATTTTTTGTTATTTTAATATTTTTTTGAATTTTTTTATTTCTTTATTCTTTTTCTTTTTCTCCTTCCCTTCCTTCTTTCTATAGCTAGTTGTTGGGCTTACCCTCCCCAGAGGCCATGAGGGTAGCCTTGCGCTAGGCTGATGAGGGTCAAGCCTCACCTAGCCACTAGAGAGGCTCAAGCCCTTACTTGGTTGGATGACGCTTGACCTCATCAGATTTGGCGAGGTCAGGCCTCACCGATGGTCGACGAGGCGTGAGGATCTTGATCCTCACCAGATCCAGTGAGGTTCATCTAGCAAGGTAGACTTGGACCTAAATGGCCCTTGCCCCTAGTTGGTCACCGAGCCGACGATCGGCTAGAAGAAGAAGGAAGGGAAGGAGAAGAAAAAGGAAAGAGAAAAAAAAAAGAATAAATAAATAAATAAATTGAAAAAATATTAATATATTAATAAAATTTGTCCATATCAGCGCCGGCTAACTAGCCATGCCATGTAAATGATTAAACTGATATTATATTAAAAATTTTAAGATTAAATTGACATAAAAAAAGATTTAAGATTTTTGTGACACTTTCTCTAGGGATTTACATTCCTTGTTTTACTTTGACGAGAGCATTTGTGCTTCTATCATTTCTGTCATTTTTCCATCCATATATATAATATGTGTGTGTGTGTGTTTTCTTAATTTGAGCTCTCCATAAAATAGCTCAGATCTCCGGCATGGTGGAACGTGTTACCTATAGGCGAACTACATCTTTCCTCCCAATTTTTTTAGATTGAAGCAAGTTAAAACATCTGTTTTGCAATTTGCTCCTTTATTTTTTTGAGATTGGTGACAATGTGCCCCTTAACATTGGCTCAAGCCAAACTTTGCTTGTAGCTCTCATCATTTGACTACCCTTGACAAGTTATGGAAGATTCGTGTCAACTAAATTTCCATCATATGTAGATATATATGTTTCAAAAAATAAATATACTTCTCAAAAAAAATTTGGTCATATGCTCTTTCGTGCAATATATTTTAGATTTGTCCTAATTTGTATATGTAAATATTCATTTGATGAATCTCACCTTCAAAATAAGTCATTGCGTTGTCATGTGACTGAAGAACCAAGCACAATTTGAGAAGATTGTCCCAAAAGTCCTACATAAATTTACAATGGCCGATTCAATCCTAAATTTTTTAATTTGACTAATTTAATCCTAAACTTTTTGATGATTTTCCAATATAGCCATTCCATACAATTTTTGATTAAAAATTGCTAACGTCGTAGTTTAGTCAGTGTTGACTTGGTTTCTTTTATCAAATCCATTTATCTTCAATTCTATTTAAAAACTATTCATGTATAAAATTTAAATTATTTATTTTGATCTGTCACCAAATGTCAATCTATTTCTTTATTTTATACTTGTTATGTTATATTCAATTGAATATGTTGATTTCTTGTTCATATTGAAATTAATCAAAATTGATAAGGAGCCGGTTAATGGTACTTGACCATGCACTTGTTTTGGGTGCCTATTTATTTTCTAGTGGTATCCATCGATCCTGAGTCGTAGTATGGTTGGGGCCCTTATGTGTCTTGAACTTATCCTCAATTTGGTTAATATAGATTTTGTAACATTTTCAATTTTTTTATAGCCGACAATTAAAAGTAGACGTTTTCTCCATTTTTGTTAGTTAGCTTTTGTTTGGTCAATTTATCGCGAAATAAAATCAACTCGTATCAATCAATTGAATTTGTTGAATAAATGAACAATTAAGTAGCATTAGGTAATTACATATACTATGCCGTCCTATGTCACAAAATCCATCGGGCATCACCGAGGCTCCCGCTACTTGTGGAGTGAAATAGGAAAAAAGAAAAAAGGAAAGAAAATAAAAAATTAACAAAATTAAAAAAGTGCAAAAATCGTTCATGTTAGTAATAACTATGCCACATAAGATGACTAATGTCCATGTCAACGATTTCTAGCCAAAATTAGCATAAATGAATACTTGAAAATTTTTCAAAAATGTTAGGACTAAATTGACAAAAAAATTTGCCAAATTGAAAAATTTAAGACTGAATTAACAGTTGTACAATAGGTTTAAACCTACTTAGGCAATTATCCCAGCACAATTTGGTTAGAGTCAACGTTTGGGGCACATTGCAATAATTTCCAAAAATCAGGGGGACCAAACGCAAATATTGAAATGTCAAGGGGCAATTTGCAAGAACCCTAAAAACTTGGGGGTAATACGTGATTTGCCCCGTCAGGTTGTCACCCCACCTAGCGTTTCCTTTCAACTACAATTATTCGGGTACTCCATATTAGGGTTTCGATAGTAACTTTTACTTTTTACTACTTTTGCAACTCTTACAATTTATTTACTTAATACGAAATACATCTTGATTTTATTTGTTTGAAGCTGGCATAAGGGATAAGTAATCTAACGAGACCACTTAGAGCTCCAGGAAATATTGAAATTCTGAAATTGTACACACTCATATCTGTAGACCATTTACACCCTACCTCAATGGTTAGAGATATTTTGCTACAAATGCCAAGGTCCACATAAAATCTTTGATGAAACAGTTTAATGTCATATTTAGAACTAATATACATATCTCTATCTTCTATCTCAAAAAACTGAGACTATTGATGCCTTTGAGTTTGTTTAGACAATGCTCTCTCAATAAATAAATAAAACATATTAATCTGTGTCCATACAAACTTAGAAGATTTGGTACCTAGTCTAGCCCAAATATAGATAGCTGAACCTTTGGAGTGTCAAAACTTGGCACGACGGCGAGAAAATCTGGCCAAAATGCTAACATGATACTTTTATAGCGAGTTGGGGTCGAAATGGCATCGTTTGGGTGCTGACATGACCAAATTAGCCCAAAATGGCATCGTTTTGACTGCTAATGTGACTAGATTAGTCCAAAATGATGTCATTTTAGCCAAAGTTTAATTTTTAATATAAATATTAATTAAATAATATTAAAAACGAAATTAAAAAAAAAAAAGAGAGGCAATAGCCCCACCTGTGGCCGCGTGCCTTATCATCGGTGGGGTGGCGGCAATGGATGGCGAGGGTCGTTGACGCTTGGGCATGAGTTGGCGACCCTCGCCTCAGTGAGGTCGGACGGCCGCCCTCGCCCCGGCTTGGGCAAGGGTCACCGGTCCTCGTACAAGCACCAGCGATCCTCGCCTAATGACGCTGAGTTTCTAGCAGCACTAGGCAAGGGCCACTAGTGCTGAGGAGAGAGCTGGCAACCTTCACCCAAGTCGAGGTGAAGGCGGCCGACCATCGACTAGATTCGGGAGAGGATCATTGCCCTCTCCTAGTGTCGACTTGCGCCTAGGCATTGGCGATCCTCGCCATTCGTCACCATCACTCCATCGGCGATGGGGCAGCGGCCACAGGCAAGGGACACTATTGCCTCCTTTTTTTTAATTTCGCTTTTAATATTATTTAATTAACATTTATATTAAAAAATAAAACTTTGGCCAAAATGGCGTTGTTCTAGGCTGATCTAACCACATCAATACTCAAAATGACGCTGTATTGGGCTTATTTAGCCATGTCAAAATCCAAAATGACACCATTTCGACACCAATTCGTCGGAAAAGTGCCACGTCAACATTTTAGCTGTATTTTCTCGCCATTGGCACTTAACTAATCATTTTTGCTCCAATCTTGGCACTTAAGTGTATTTTTCGTAACTTTTGGCACTTAATTGTCTCCTCATGTCAAGTTTTGGTATTTGGGTTGTACTTTTGCCCCAAAATATAGGGAAACTTACCAAAAAAAAAACCTTAAACCTATTATACGAATGTTAATTTAATCCTAGACCTTACAATTTGACTATTTTAGTCCTAAAATTTTTAACGATTTGCCAATATAGTCATTTTGGATGCCAGCCATCTTATAGGGTACCACCAA
Organism: Angophora floribunda; assembly: GCA_014182895.1. Lineage (NCBI taxonomy): Eukaryota > Viridiplantae > Streptophyta > Magnoliopsida > Myrtales > Myrtaceae > Angophora > Angophora floribunda. Next base: position 24,964,706 of record CM024712.1, read on the forward strand.
TACTAACATAAACAATTTTACAATTTTTAATAATTTTTCTAAATTATTTTCCTTTTTCCTTTTTTTTCCTTTTTATTTTTTTATATTTTTCTTATTTCCCTCCATCGGCCAAAGGCAATGGCAGGGATGCCCTTGCTAGATCTAAGCAAAGGGTTGTCCCCGTGAACCCTTACCGTAAAAGTAAAAAAATAAAAGAATAAGAGGAAAAAAAAAAAGATTCAGAAATTTTATTAGAAGTTTTATTAAAAATTGTAAAGATTATCCACATTAGTGCTAACCGTCTTATATAGCACGACCAATGTCCACGTTAGCAATTTTTACTCAAAATTAGCCATAATGACTAAATTGGTTGATTATTAAAATATTTAAAACTAAATTAGCTAAATTGAAATGTTTAAAAGTGAAATGACATTTGTGCAATAGGTTTATAACTTTTTTACTGATTTCCCCCTAAATATATGTTTGTGATTTTCCACCAATGTTTTTTTTGTGAAAAAAAAACATGTTGGATGTAGAAAAGTGTTTTTTTTGTGAAAATCATTATCGGGGGAAATGGTCGGTTTTTAGTTGTTTAGTGATGTACTGAAAGGAAGACAATTTTTTTTTTCGATATTTAGGTTTTAGTTTTTATCTTCTCCATTGTAACTTTTTTTACCATACTATAAGATACAAAGACAATGTTTAAATGCTTGTCTAAGATATTACTAGGGCTGTGTTTTTTTCATTCCTCCTTTGATTTAGACACTTCTTTTCTTTGGTGTTATGACCATACTATCCCTTGTAGAGTTTATCATTTCCGGTACAACTCTACAAAGTGATCAATTTATTATTTAATCAAAGCTTTCTATTTTGTTTCTTATTTTTTTTCCTTATAGGTCCCACTTTCCTTCTTTTTTTTTTCTTTTGTTTTAAGCCTTTTATATCTTAGTTCTTCGCTCTTGCAAATTGTCTTTCTCTTTTCTCTATTGTAGGCCATTTTCTTTCTTTCTAGGCTTCCCACTCCTCCTCCCATCTTCTTCCACAAATCTTTCCTGCGTAGCAATATCAAAGAGCTGCTTACTTCAACAACTGGTACCGCTCTACTAAGTGATTTATTTTTTATTATTTAATTAACTATTTTTATTTTGTTTCTCCTTTTCTTTTTCCTTACAAGTCCCACTTTCCTTTTTCTTTCTTTCTTTCTAGGCCTTTGATTGCATAGCCTAAGAAGCACCAACACTCTTTAGAAACCTTCATGTCGTGTCGGATATTCCGACACTGTCCAACACTCTTTGACATTCTCTGACCTTCGGTCAACACGTGTCGGAAAATTTGACACTTGGTCAACTTTTCCGGACACTCCCTAATACTTGTGTTAGAATTTTGAGACGTGATTTTGACACACACATAATCAATTTTAAAATTTTCAATAAATGATAAGTCAATTATAATTGTGTAAATAAATAATAATAATAATAATAATAATAATAATAATAAAAATAATAAATGAGAAAAAAAGAAAAATCAAGTTTTCTCTTCTCTTTTGACTCTCATTTTCCGTGACACACAATTCACCTCTTTCTTTTCTTCCAACATGCTTTGACACGAGCATCTAAAATGTAGATTACTTGTTTTTCTCCTCTAAATTTTATGGATTTTCAAATTGAAATAATGAATGGTATTAATAAATTGTGAATTAATGTTTTTAATGTAAATTCATTCTAAGCTCTCTTTTTTGTTATTTTTTTATTTGTGAATTTGAATCAAATTAATTTGATTGAAATAATCATAAAAATGATAATTTATCTTGAATAAATCAAAATATATATTTAATAAATAATATATTCTAACGTGTTGGAATTCTCTATTTTTTCAGAAACAATGTGTCGGTATGTCGTATCGTGTTGTGTCACGTGTTGCATCTCCATGTTGGTGCTACTTAGATCATAGCTCTTTGCTCTTGCAAATTGTCTTTCTTTTTTCTCTCTTGCAGGCCATTTTCTTCTTTATAGGCCTCCCACTCCTTCTCTTTCTTCTTCCTCAAATCTCTCTTGCATCTACAATCCTCAAAAGAGCTGTATACTTCGACAATCTGCGCCTTCTCATTCACTATTGAAGTTACAGTTATGGCGAAAGCTTGTTTTTTTTCCTTTTTAGTTTTCTTGGTCTCAAATCATGCTCATTTCGGTTGCTATTGAGTGTTTCTTGATATCTTTTCTTAAAATTGAATTTGAGTTTTACGTTATGGAAATGTTTTGATCTTGTGTCTCAATCCTGTGTTTGGAGTACAGCGGTCATCAAAATAGCATAAAAAAATTATTTAAATGTACAGTTGCTTTGTAGCTTGCAACATACTTGTGTCCTATAAACTTTTGCTCCCTTTGCTTTTAGTTTCTCACTACCGTTTCCATAATGTTTTCATCATCAGTTTTGGGATGCTGTCATTGCTTCTCATAAAATTTTCTTTTTCGGTTGGTGCTTCTCATTAATTGACTTATTGTAAATAATGATGCAGGATGTGCTTAATCTGGTTGTTTGATCTCAAGAGGAATTGAGATAACCTATTTTCTTCGACGACAATGTAGGCCAAATTCTCTTTCTCTCTCTTTCTCAAGATTGTAGGTGTTGGGTTTAAAGCTAAACCGGAGGTTAAGGACCTCATCTTGTACCTAAAATTAGGCTCCATTCAGGAGGTACGGCTGACTATTCCTTTCGTAGTGCATGTCTTTCGCTTTAAGGATTATGTGGTCTGCTGTACCATAATTGACAACAATGTGGTCAACTGTTTTGTCGCCTGCGTGCGGTGGAGGAAAGTGTGAAGGAAGAAGACAATGGCTCGCAAGAGAGAAAACAGAAAGCTGATTTGCAAGAGGGTAGATTTGAGATATCAAACGCGTGGAAAGAAAGAAAAAAAAAGAAGGAAAGTGGGACCGATAATAAAAAAGAATAAACAAAACAAAAAAGAGTCAACCAAATAAATAAAAATGATCATTTTTCTACTAGGGATAGTATGGTTTACACACACAAAAAAGGGGTGTCTATGCCAAAGGAGAAGTGGAAAAGGTGCTGCCCAAAGTATGAATTTTTAATTATTTTTGTTAAACTAAAGCAAACTAAGAAAAGGTTGCCAAAAAAATAGAAAATGCAAACAACTACTTAATCTCTTGGTACTCATAAAACTTCACATGAAAATGATTCCCCATTCCAAAAAAATTATCATAAAATGATACCACAGTAACCATAATGAAAAACGAAAAAATAAATTTGTAAAATTGCAAATAAGAACTCGTTATAATGGCATTGCCACAAACACCTTCTAAACTGTTTTCTAAGAATGTGAGTCATAGAGCAGAGTGAAAGTTCATACTGCAAAATGATCATCTAATCCTATACAACTATGACAGATTACACACTTATATGTGATTGAATTTATGGTAGAGAGGGATACAACGAGATTATGCAAATTGAAACTTCGTGTGAGCATGCGTGTGGAAAAGAGTTCGGGAAAATGATATCTTTTATTTAGGATAGAGAAATAATTTTTCTCAATTTTAAGTACGGTTGTTTTCCTTAATCGTAATGTTTTTTCCATTAATTATTCTCTTCCAGCGACTCCAATACATAAAAGTCAATTATTTTCGTAAAAACAAACGCTTTGATATACTTTCATAAGGCATAGACTAGAGAATGCTCAATACCATTTGAAGAGCTGATTATGTGCTCGTTCCCCTCCAATTGGAGACTTCTTTGAAGTGAACTTGTGAGTGAGTCGTCTAAAGCCGTTTGGACAACTATGGGTTTCAGACATTTTTATGCCGCTGTTAATTCGTAAGCTATTGATGTTCCGTTTACTTTAGAAGAAGTTACATAATTCATTAGAGATGGGCTTATGGGTGGGCTGCTCATGTTGGGCTAATCCAGCCCATAACCTGCAAATAAAGGCAGTTACGCCAACGTTCTTTTACTTTTAAAGCAAAAAAGAAGAAGAAAGAAGCAGCACATTGCCTCTCTCCCTAACAAGATAAAGGAAGAACTCTCTATCTCAAGGCTGCAATCAAGGTATTTAATTTATGGAAATAAGGTTTGTTCCGAAATGTAACATACCCAGTTGATCAGTTTCTACCTCGCTCCTCTTGTTGGTAAGATAATATTTTTCTTCCTCTCTAACCTAAGAATATTCCCAAATTTTACGTTTTAGATTTCAAGTGAAATAGTTTAAGGACTTGATCAAGTCCAATGTTCCGTTTACTTTAGTAAAAATGACAATTCATTAGTGATGGGTATATGGGTGGGCCGCCTATGTTGGGCTAATCCATTTACGTAACATTCTTTTAATTTTAAAGCAAAAAAGAAGAAGAAGGAAGAAGTAGCACAATGCTTCTCTCCCTAACAAGAGAGGAAGAACTCTCTGTCTCAAGGCTGCAATCAAGACATTTAATTTGTGGAAACAAGGTATGTTCTGAAGTGTAACATACCTAGTTCAATTAGTGATCCAAGAATTTTTTGAGCACATTTCTCATGCGTTAGAATATGGAAGTAGTTTCATACAATTAGAAATTTAGAAATGCGCTCAACCTCATATGAAGATCAACTTACTTCACAATCAAGGTTATCAATAGAGGTGATAAATATCACGAGTCGCACGGACGTGTGAAATACGCATTTGGAGCACAAAAGAACAAGTGGGTTATGCAGGCTGCACGTGTCGGATGTTTCATGGCCACACGACGAAAGTTGAATGTGAAGTATTAGTTTATAGTATTGGAATTCGGCGCATGATGATAAGGAAATAAAAAATAAAAGTAAGAAAAGAAATTGAGACACTAGGTTTGGTACTTTGCAGTTCCCATGGTCTTCGTCAGAAGATGATTCCGAGAGGTTGAGGACGTGGAAGCTTTGGGATCAGGGAGAGAATATGCCATGATTTGGTGCAATATGCCTGTCTTGGTGTGACGTTTTGCGGTCCCCAGGTTCAAGTGCCTACTGTGCATACCACCATATCTGCATTTAACAATCGATTAAAAAAACATCCAGTACAGATTTTCACTATAATTATCACCTCTTTCTTTTCTGCTGAATCCCTCAATTATAATTTGAAAGATATTATATATATAATAATTATTCTTGAGTTTAAATCCAAATTAAAAGTTTTATTGCGACTCAGGACTCTCGGTGAAAAGTGAAATCCTATGTTATCTCGTCAATAAGGAGAATGGACTACACTCCAATATTCTTAAGACATAGAAAAGGTTTGAATATCAATTGCCCATGGGAAAAAATTTACAGATTTCTTCTTTGAGATTATCTCTGAAATCAAGTTGCGATGGATAGTTTCGGGCCGTGTGGAGCGTAAACACCATGCGAGGATATCTACCTTTGCCTGTAATCCGTTGCCTCTATTGGGATCCGACATGAGAGGGTGGGGGCGTTCTTTGACCCGTTTCTTGATCGGATTATCGAACGCAGATGTGGAGGTTTGCACATGAGTGTCGGGTTGGTTTAACGACGGGGTTAAGACACGACCAGTAGGCACCTGAACCTGGCAACCACAGAGCACCAAACCAAGACAGGCATATTGCACCAAACCAATGGCATATTCCACTCCCTGATCCCAGAGCTTCCACTACCAACGAACGCCATCAGTACCCTTCTGCTTTTCCAGCGCTAAAACCTTCAAGACAAGTAGGGGCAGAGCAAGGAATGTTGAAACGATGAAAGCCCGTGAAGTGCTGACGCATTTCATGGCCATTGCGCAAGCGGCGGCGGCGATGATGGCCGTGATGGGGCAGGGGAGCGGCGGCGGCGGCGGCGTGGTGATACCCACGACCCTCGATGGCCCGTTCGACCCCGTCACGCGCCGGCTCGACCCGTCCCTCCGCTCGGGCAGCGACGACTTGCCGATGGATAACCCCAGGCTTAAGAAGAACGTCACTTCCTCGTTCCCCGAGCAGATTTCGCTCGCGCTGTCCGCTGATCCGAGCTCGATGTGGGTCTCTTGGGTCACAGGTACTCAATTTCCTTCGCAATTATGTTGTTTGTAAGGTTTGTGAAGTCAGATTGGTCGAGCTTGAGGTATACCTACAAGCTTCGAGTATGGTTCTGACAGTTCTTGGAATCAGGAATATGTTTCTTGAGAGACTCGGCAAGTTGTTAGCTTTTGTGATGGTAGTGCATTTCGTCTTGTGGGTAATGGGCCGTTGTGATGACCAAGTTGGAATTGCATTTCCAACTCATGTGATGTGTTGCGAATGAGTTCATCGAGTACAGGGGTGGTCAGCGAAATCTATTTGTTTGTACGTACTAAGGAGTTGGAATAGATGTTGATGTTGGTCGGGTTAATGAGTTGATCTGTATCTTCAAGGGGATGCTCAGATTGGCAAGAATGTGACGCCGCTCGATCCATCATCAGTTGCCAGTGAAGTTTGGTATGGCACGGGGAGTGGGAAGTACGCAAGCCAGCAAGACGGCAAGTCAACTGTCTACAGTCAACTGTACCCTTTCGATGGGCTCTTGAATTACAGCTCTGGCATTATTCATCACGTCAGACTTGAAGGTAACCGGAAATTGGTGAAATGCGATAAAAGGTTTTTGATTTCCATTACATAACCTCAAGTTTATTGCTAAAATAGGGGAAACATGATCTGGATTGTCGGTGCTTTTGCCTTTGGTGTCATGTATTCCTTAAGTGAGAGCGATGGATTCCTTCATTTAGTGTAATTGATTTCACTTTATTTTTTAACTTACCATTGCAACTGGAAATTTTATATTCTAACATAGCATTATCTGAAAAGTCTAGAAACCATCTTTTTCAATGAATTCAATTAACCCTGCAGGTAGATGCTTTAAGGGGAATGAGAAGCTTCACTAGATAGACGCCATTTTATCTGTAGTTGCTTAGTGTCACATGTTGCCTATTATCATTTATTTCTTTCTGTTCTTTCTTCATGTGAGCTGCTATCTTATCATGACAGTGATTATGCATTTTGTATGATAATGCTTGGGTAATATGTATCTCACAAATGAAGACCAGCCTAAATTACAAAACAATTATATTTGAATTCAATATGGTAATTGATTGATTTGCTATGAGAAGAAAGCTGATAAAGAGTACTTTTTCAGCAAAATGATACTCTACAAGAAGAAAGCTCATAAGGATCTTTAGTACTCTTGCCTCTTGTGTTCACTGCAATTATTAGTTTGAAAAATCTGAAGAAACTAATACAAGATAGTCCTATTGCGTAGAAGAGAGATTGATCTCTTTGCTTACCAATTCACCCTCCACCAAACATTAAGTTTTGACCAAATTAACAGATTTGCTTCAGGTTGTTCTGCAATTTAATATGTAAAAGAATATCACGTGGCATGTGCATTTTTTTTTCCCTTTTCCATTGGGAGCTACCACCAGTCTATCATTTTATGATACTGACAGTTTGCTTGATAACAATTTAAATTACTTATTCCCTGCTCTACTGAAACTTTTTTCGTTCACAGGTCTTGAACCTGGTACAACTTATTACTTTAAGTGCGGCGACAGTTCTGTTCCAGCTATGAGTGACGAATATTCCTTCAAGACCATGCCCTCACCCAGTCCAAATGCATATCCCAGTCGAATAGCGGTTATTGGAGATTTAGGTCTCACAAGCAATTCTTCGACAACTATAAATCATGTGATCAAGAATGATCCTGCTTTGGTTTTGATGGTTGGAGACTTGACTTATGCAAACCAGTACCTCACCACTGGGGGACAAGGCGCTTCATGCTTCTCTTGTTCGTTTCCCAATGCACCAATTAGAGAGACATATCAACCTCGCTGGGATGGCTGGGGAAGGTAAATCCTTTGCGCCTTCACATCCTTTCATGGGTTCATTTTTATGAGACCTGTCAAATATTCTGTATAGTTTGTGATACAAGCTTAAAATGAAGCATCTCCATCATGGCGCAAGTGATAAACAATTTGAGGTCAGGAAGACCAAACATTGCTGCACCAATATGAATACTGTATACTTCTTCTAAGATGTAGTTCATACTTGATAATATTGTATCTATATGAGTATTGCCTTCTTTGTCTCTTTTTTACTTGACAATTTGGTATGATCATCCACATTGTACATGGATTAGAGCAGAGGTAGAATGGCGAGGATGATTTGGTATGCCCGTTCATTTTTATGGTCTCTGCAACTGCACATATTAATGCTCTTCTGACTCCCTTGTTTGAACTCGCCAAGAATGAATTAATTTCAATTTCAGGTTCATGGAGCCATTGACATCAAGAGTCCCTATGATGGTCATAGAAGGCAACCACGAAATTGAGCCCCAAGTTGATGGGATCACCTTCCAATCGTACTTAACGAGATTTGCCGTTCCATCAGAGGAGAGTCGTGCCAACAGCAGTTTCTACTACTCCTTCAATGCTGGAGGAGCACACTTTATTATGCTTGGAGCCTATGTCGACTACAACATAACCGGTACATGACTAAATCCTGCATTACACTTCACCATGTAGTCACAGTTCAAAGAAGAGCCATGTACCTGGCTGATGGATGATTTATAACTTTCGTCTTCTGACTCTGTTTTGACATAAGTTTGCCCTTTCAGGCACTCAGTTTTCATGGCTGATGGATGACTTGCATCGAGTGAATCGCAGTTTAACCCCATGGGTGGTTGCTGCTTGGCATCCACCGTGGTATAATAGCTATAACTCCCATTATCAGGAATTTGAATGCATGAGGCAAGAAATGGAAGCTCTTCTTTATCAATACAAAGTCGATATTGTGTTCAATGGCCATGTAAGTACATAACATGAGGAACCTTAAGTTTTTTTCACTTTGAAACATAATGCTCCTTTCCCTTGTAATCTGTGCACTTATTGTCCTGCGTGAGGAGGAGGACAGAACTTATGATGATTTCATGATGGCATTGCGATGCTTTCACCTCTTGTGAGTTCCTGTTATTTAGTCTGGCATAGCAATCCCCATTTTTACTTTAGAATCTTGAAAGTTGAAACAATGTTGAACTGAAACCAGAGCTATTGCATATGATGCTTAGTGTGACTAGCAACATGTTCGCTTTCTATTACCAGATTCGGCTTCTTCTCAGACAACCCTGATATTAATATTTCACCATGATGTCTTTTCATTATGTATTGCAATCCGCTAGCCTAAATATTAGAAAATAAAGACATAGATCAAAGTGGCAAGAGAGGAGAATTTGGATTCTTGTATTTTCATTTATACAAAAGTCAAGTGGAAGAACTGACACTCTGTGGCTTCCTCTTTATCATTATCAGTTAGTTGCATGAGATGTCGGTTCTGGTTTTGCAGGTTCATGCATATGAGAGGATGAACAGAGTCTACAACTATACACTGGATCCATGTGGTCCTGTATACATAACGGTCGGGGATGGTGGCAATATCGAGAAAGTCGATGTTGATTTTGCAGATGACCCTGGAAAGTGTCCTAAACCTGATGACAACAAGCCGGAGTTCGGAGGGCTATGTCATCTGAATTTCACCTCTGGCCCCGCCAAAGGAAACTTCTGCTGGAGCAAGCAACCTGAGTGGAGTGCGTACAGAGAAAGCAGCTTTGGACATGGAATACTCGAGGTGCGGTTGTCAAATGTTAATCCATGCGCCTTTTCACACTTATTCTAATTGTCCAAACCAATGTGCACCCTATAAAGAGTTTAGTTTATCGTTATCACTATCTATCCACTTGCTGTTTTTAACCTGTATGAATAGTCTACATAGAACATTGTTGGCATGTCATTATGGAGAGGCCACAGTGACTTTTACTGAGCTGGGCTTCAGTTTGCTGCAGTAAGTGACCCTTACCATGTTAAATGTGCTTCCTAAGCCGAACAAATACATCCATGTCTCCTCACTATCTTAAGCATCTCTTCCTATGAACTACATATCTAACAACATTAAGCTGAGTATAAGTTTGAATAAGAGCTGTTGGAATAGACAATTAACAACATTAAGCTGAGTGTAAGTTTGAATAAGAGCTGTTGGATTAGACAATCTAAGTGCCCTTTTTCTTCTTTTAGATGAGAATTTTATTTCAGTTCAAATCAGTTGACAGGTGTTTGATTCAGGAGGATGACCAGCATGAATTAGAAATGTACACGTCACTTATCTTTGACCGTGCCTTGCTAACAACGTAGTTCAATTTAGCATAATTAATTTGCTATTTTCCTTCGCAGGTTGTGAATTCAACATATGCATTATGGACTTGGCATAGGAATCAGGATGCCTACAAGGAAGACACACCGGGCGATCAGATATTCATCGTGCGACAGCCTAAACTTTGTTCTCCAACCACTAAAGTGATTCTCTAAACCATATATCATCTTTTAAATATAGCTTTCTGTGTCATGAAATTTATTGCACGTCTAGTTCCATTTGTTATTCAACACGAGGACCATTCACTTTTTTATTTCTTTTGCAACATCTCATACACAACCAATTCTATTCGGTTCTGCAGAGTTCCATTTCTTGAGGATCTACTTGTTTTCAATTTAATTGTACTACGGACTTCCAAGTTCTGTGATCTCTACAAATTGAAAGCCGACATTAACAGCACACTCAGTGAATTCAATTTGTTCCTGGTTTTTTTGTGATAGGAAACTAGCGATCCTCCTCAAGGTGCTCGAGAGTCAGAACCCGCATCCCCATCATCTACTGTAATTCTATCATCCAAAATGATGTGGCTGATGAGCTTGCTTGTTGCTTTGTTTGGCATTGTTGTGAGATGATCATCTTCCAAAGTGTGGATTTTTCAAAATTTCCTTCTGCAATTACCTTGAAAAATGGATGAAGAAAGTTCTCACGCATAACTTCATACGGGAATTACCGTAACAGAGTCATCTCCTTGAGAATTCTGTTTATGGAGATACTCGAGGTAATGTAAAACTTGTGCGTACACATGTACACATATACTTGAATACAAATTCGTCTTTTTCTTATGTTTTAGTGACATTCATGTGGTCACATAAAATGTAAATCTGACGCGAGTGCTAAATAAACTGTCCATATTGGATTCAAGTACACTCTATATTTACCTTTGAAGTTTGATGGGTCCTCTGGGGCTATACGATAGAATAATGTTATAGTCGTCCATTAATTTTCTTCTTCCTTTCTTTTTCTGGCGTAGTTGTCTCTTGACTCGAGTGATGTGAATTTTCCATGGTCCCACTATGTGGTATTTAAGAATCGATAGCTATAAACAAGAAAGTTGGGTAAAATAAAACTTTGTGATTGGCCATACCATCACAAAACTCAATTCTTTTACTACTTCCCCTGCATATATTACTCTATCGTTTACATTAATTAGATAAAAAAAGCTTAATTATCTGTCATGATGTTTTTTAAAAAATTAAAATGGATTCATGCAATGTATAAAGAGGTTATTAGTAATTTTAATTATATATGTTTGGCAAACATATAATTACTTAATTATATAAGTGGACTAATAAAAAGTGCAAATCGATCGAGAAAAGGGAATAATATCAAAACAGTGAAAATGTTAAAAAAGGTTTCTAAGATCGAAAAAAGGAAACAATATCAAAATGATGAAAAAGTTAATGGTTTCTAAGTTAGAAACCACGAACTTGTACAGTTATTTAGATAAGACGTTCAATTTTTTGACTTATTTAACATTAATGTTCTTTAAAAAGTTAAAACGAATTCAACTATGCGTGTGTATGTGTAGTAAGTTAATAACCCATTTTCCTATTGAGTCCATAAAAAATCGATTTTTTTTTTCCACAACAGAGAATTTTTGCAAATTAAGCTTCGGGAACTAAAGGAATTTTCACAAAACGGAGTTGATGTTGTGTAATTAATCAACTCATTGAGTAATCAATCAAAACTATTTCGACCCACCAAATCAAATAGCTCTTCTATTTTAACGACGGAGTTCTTGAATTCTTGATAAAATCTCCATTGGACGGTTTGACTTTGGTGCAAGAGCTCTGGTATCCATGTATTCATTATCTAGACTTATCATTCTCTGGAATTACCGGGGAATGTGTCTTCAAGCTTTCTATATTCACCATCACCAAGCTTTCTATATTTACATATTGTAGGTGAAAGCTCTTTAATTTCGCCTTTGTCCATACAAACCATTTCCCATTTGTCATGACATATCATGATTATGAGCTAAACATTTGTCATATATTTAGTATGTGCATTTTATTTTGTTCAGAATTGTTATTCAATTAGCATGATATATTTCCATTTGTGCTTGGTGCTGGAATAAAACACGGCACATTGAGTTGGTTATTGAACTTCCTTTTCGACTTTTTTGTAGGATTAAAATGTTTCATCAACTTTAATATCTTTAACAATTAAATATAGGGATAAGTGCACCGTAAATTTAAAAACTTATTGCGAAAGTGTAATCAGGTTCTAAAAATTTTCAAAATGTGCAATGAAATTTTAAAACTTGTTAAATTGGTGTAACCAAATCTTTTCATATTCTTCGCCCAATTTGGTTACAGTAGCTCTGTCTAATTTAGTTAATAAAAAGAAGCTAATCTTTTATTATTTTTTTATGAAGAGAGAGGCACTGATAATGGAAAAATTAAAATTAAAGTAAATTAAAAGGATAAAATTGATTTCAAGATTTTAGAAATAAAAATAAAAATCTGAAAAAAAAATGGAAAAAGAGGAAGAATCTAACAGAAGAAAAGCTGAAGTCTTAAGCAGAACAGTGGTGGCTCCACTTGAGGTAGTGGCATCGTGGCGGCCACCCTTACACCGGTGAGGGGCCGGCATCCCTCTTCGGACTCAGCCAAAACCAATGTGGCCCTTGCCACCACCTTCACGTGCTGGAAAAAGAAAATAGTGCATGCACCCATGAGTGTGTGGTGAGTGAGCCAGGCGGGGCGGCAGGCCTTGCCACTCGCTCGCAAGGTCATCTATGAGTCTGGCACTAGCGACCCTTGCCCCTCTATTAATGATCTACAACGACTTCAGCGAGAAGATGACCCTCGCCCAGACTTGAGGGAAAGGTCACAACCCACATTGTCAAAGAAGATTGAAGAGGGGGTGGCTCTTGACCAATTGAGAAAAGCAATTGGTTCCTGAGCAATTCCAAAATCGATGTCGAGATTAAAATTAGGTATGACTACCGCGTATTCAATACCTCAAAGATGTTCTTGTGAAATTTGGTGGGATTACTCAGTTGGAGAATGATCATTACTTCAAGTCATGAGCTCAGGTGGATTGCGAATCCAAGACTTAAAAGCCAATCACCCATCGACCATCTCTCCTTCCTCAATTACTTTGCATGTGTAAACACATAACGAAATTCTACTTTTTGCAAAAGAAAATTTTGAAATCTACCTAGAATAATTGGAATTGACCATTGTATACCATAGTCAGGTGCATACAAAAGAAATCCCCCGAAATCAACAACAATATTGCTACTATAAAATGGTTAAGACTCTAATGGATGTGCAAGTACTGTTTACTGTAGAAATACGCATGGATCTGTCCTCATTGGAAAACCAAGATAATACTATTGGATATAGAACACGAGTAGATGGTCCAAGGGAAAACTTCAAACAAACATTGATCACATTCAACTTTGCTTTTTATAAGAAAGAATACTAAATACTGTTTGTGCTATTGTGAGAAGGAGCAACACAATGGCCGCGAGAACGGACAAGAAAGCCCAAGGACTATGGAAATATTCCCTCCTCAGTTTCGCCATCTGAATGTTCCATGGCTTGTCACAATATTCATTCACATTTTTGAAGATCTCGGAGTAATAGGAACCACATGTAATGGTGTAGTCACCGATCTTGTTGAACATCTGCGCAACCACCTCGTCATCGCCCAAGTAGTTCTTAATAATCCCTGCGCGGCGAAGCACCTTAACATCCTTCGAAGATTTTATGAGGCAATCTAGCAAGGTCACGTAATCCGTGAAGTAGTTGATTTCTGTGCTTAGACGATACTGCTCATACGCGATCAGGTTTCGAAATTGTGACTCGGTGTCGTCGTCTACAAACAAGACCGGTATCGCGAGTGTCCCGTTCACGAATTTGATGCCGCTCAGTTCGCCCTCTTGCAAAGCTCTAAACCTGACTCCTGACTCCCTCAGCTCTGTCGACGAGGGCATGACTGTTATGCTGTCTTGTCGGTCCGTTTCAGGCATGACAGAAGTGCGCCACATTTGATATAGATGCAGAAGATGTTCCCCCTGGATCTTGTCAATCGTCCAATTTCGGCTGCGGCCTCGTAGTTGATTATTGAAGTATTCGATGGCGACATAGCTGAACTCATGATGCTCACCCGGACCTTTAGTCAGGTCATGTAGCGTGCTCAAGATGAAAAGTGGGACTTGGTTCTCTAGCAGCAGTAAATCGCGCCCAATGCTGGTTTGAATCCCTCTTTCATGCATAATCGGGTCGTCCTTGTCTATTAATTTCTCCGTTTTCTCCGTGTCAAACTTACGGAACAACTCGATGATGAAACAGCCATCAATGAGCATCATCGCAAGAAATTTTTCTTGGCAGGCATCGATGGTTTCCGCATAGCAATTACGCGCCTGCTGTTCCAGTTCCCTGAGTTTCGACATACACTTGTCGATACTCTCCTCATTTCTCCTCTCAAGCAATCGCTGCAGGTATCGCAGTTTTTGCTCCTCCATGAATTTGTACTTGTCATTTCCATGATGATAAGGGCCAATGGCTAGAATTTCTGGGTCATAGGCTTTCTCGTTGACTTCGCGCAGGGGACGACGGACCTTGAATATACTACTCTTCAGCGAAATGGGAGGCATACCGGAAAGTAATTTCCTGATGTCAATTGAGACGGGATCTTGCACCCCGGAACGCTCATAGGTCTCGGCATGCTGTATTGGTTACAACATAATTAACGTGATGATAAGCATGTAGTGAAGCAAAACGATTGTTTTACATGTGCTTCCCTTTGATTAAGGGCAACTTACAAAAACTGTCCTCTTATGAATTATTTTAATTTTCACTTTTGATCATCATACTATTTTTTGTGAAACATATGATTCCTAAACTAATTTTCGAAAACTAGCAGAAAGGAAACTGATCTTTGAATAAATTTTAGGACAAATTCGCATTTTTGTGTGAATATCAATGGATAATGCAAATTAAACACCTGGTTGAACACATGGCGTGGACATTCAATGTAAACAAATGGATAGTAGAGAAAAAATCACAAACCCTTAACTATTGCTGCTTATAAAATCTTGCTCTAAGAATAAATCGACAGCTGTATAGGGTTTTTTTTGTCGAGCTTTAGAGAACCCCCTTTTGCTTTCTAGAAGAGTTTTGAGAATTTGAGTTCCCAAATTTCACCTCTCCAGCCATCAAGCAAGAACAATCTTTTTATACTATTTTCTATGACACATATGATCCTTAAATTGATTTCCGAAAATTGACCAAAAGAAAATAAAAATTTTGGTCAAATACTTAACATCAATGTTGAAGGCGTAAGAACCACGTAGAATAGTTTTAAACTATATGAAAGAATTATTTTTAGAAAAAAAATTGAACCAAGTATAGACTAGAACCGCGTAGAATAGTTTTTAATTATATAAAAGAATTATTTTTAGAAAAAAAGTGAACCAAGTATAGACCATTAAACGGGATGGGAACCGAGGATTTGAGGTAAGAGAAGGAGAGACAAGCAATCAGTTTTTCTTTTTTTTTTTTCCAGAGATTAGACAAGCAATTAGTTAGATAACATATAAGTGATTGTTTTTTGGATTTTTTTTTTTACCTAAGGATATAAGGAATTTTTGGATTGGGGAGGTAAGAGCCACCGCTGGCGGGAGTGCCCCCTAGATCCGCCCCTGATCAACCGTTAGGCAAAACTTTACAGGTTGTGTCATTTCCATCCTCTAGCAGCGACAGGACGAAATTGGTACACGAGATACTTCATCCGGTTGACATGCGGCAAGCAATCTAACTTCAATATGATGAATGAGATATATTTTCTGTCATTAAATTAAGTACTTGGAAATGTGATACGGTAGGCATCCTCTATCAACTATTATTTTCTCAATACATAATGAATAATCTCAACTGTCCAAAAATAGAAAAGGGAAGGGAAATTCATCAGACTTACTTGATTGCCTTGATAGTTTGTCATGCTTCTCGCCAAGCCAGACCTGCTATAACGATATAGGATCTAGTTCTTCTCTTTTGGAGGGATTGTTCTTGAGGGAAACGAGTAGAGATAAAATGAGACTTCCACAAATTCCAACCTTTTATACCAAACAAAAACACGTTTTCCTTTGGCCCACCAAACGAACAAAAACAAAAAAAATAAAAAAAAGCTTGCATCCGTCAACATCGACCTCGGTCGGTTATAATTCTGACGATGAAGGGTATTGCAATAAATAACTTCGTGGAACTTGATGAACACGCACAGGGCAAAGAAACACTTACAAGGAAACTTCGAAAATTGACTTCATGACAACGACGCATGAGGTCCTTCACAATTTGCATTGTAGTATTATTTGGGTTGGTGCAGTTGATTGGAGTGTCAAGAGATTTACAAGTTAGGAATTTTATAATAATAATAATTACTGCATGTGAACTTTTTTTAGACTTTGAATAATTACTCAGGTATAAAACTCATTTGAGGAGTGAATAGAAACTTTACCAGATCTTTTTCTTGATTAAGTTTTGTCATGTCTTTTATTTGGTCTTATTTAGAGTTATTTAGAATTAGATCACATCAAAGTAATTTTCTCGTTAATTGTCCATTTGTAGATGACTTATTTTTACTGAGTTGAGAAGGAAAATTTGTATTCTATTATGTGAAAATCATGTTAGATATCCTTTTTGTTGTAACAATGGGAAAAAATATTGAAGTGTGGCATGAAACCGGTAAAACAAATAGAGAGTAATGAGAAGGATAATGCTAGCCTAATGGTGCCGTAAGTGCTTCAAACAAATGGTGCATTTTGAGCCTTCAGTATCAGCTTAATTAGTAGAAGATTTCAGGCATTTTATAGAAGAGCGAAATGAAAATTTTTGTTTAATTTAATAACTTAATGTTGATATAAAATCTATTTATATGAGACAACTTCAAGTCTGTGTAGCAAATTTAAAAAGCAAATTTAAATTCCCAAATAAAAAATTAATAGACTCCACTTAGATCCCCCGAAGCGGGATTTTGATATCCCAGGTCATCCGGTTTCCTAAAGAAATACGGGTCAAAATTGCGCCATTAGTCTGCCGAGATTTTTCCAAAAATAAAACAAAACAAAATCACTTATATGGACTATATATAATTTTTCCACGGCTGAAACCTTTTTATTTTTCATAATCTAGGTGGACAAGCAAAACTAGGTTGATTAACTAAAGGCCCATTAGAACATTTTATCAACCCTTGAACTGATTAAGTTCGAATCTTTTACCTATAGAGGTAACCCTAAATCAGTGCAGTTTCATGCATAGATAAAGTTTGAATTTGTGACTTTCAATTAGCAACTTGGAAATCTACTAACCTCCCAACCAATTATGTCTCTTGTGGGCCAATATCTATATTGTCTCAAGTGTAAGTTGTCTCCATCATGAAGGAAATGTATCTAGCGAGTAGCTAGAATGTCAGAATCTTTTTTGATTTTCTGTAAAATTTTCTGAAAGTTTTTGGTTTTCACATAGTGAAATTTTGTTGGTTTTCGCATAGTACAACGCAACGTGTGAAAGACTTCATACACCGTTCGCATCAAGTCAATTTATTATGTTTCCTAGCAAGTTTTTCTTAGCCCTTTGCGTCTTCAACAAGTTCCATGAACTTTCGACTTATCACAGTATCTAAAGTAATTTGCACGCTATTGGTAAAATCTGAATATGTGACTTCCAAGTTTTAACTTGGAAATCTCCTAATGAGTCGATCAATTGCACTAATATAGAGGATTGGACTGGCATCTTTAATTTTTCACCTATTGCACTTATACAAGTTGTCTTCACCATGAAGGCAATCATAATATCTAGCCAGTAGCTAGAAGGAAGGAATCTTTCCAAAATTCCATTTATGTTTCGTAAAGTTGTTGGTTTTCGCATAGTACGATGCAATTTGTGGAAGACTTCATATGCCATTCTCATAAAGTCAATTTGCGATGTCTTTTCTTAAATCTTTCTTAACCCTTTGCCTCTTCATCAAGTTCCATGAACTTTCAGCTTATTGCAATCCCCAAAATAGCACGCCATGTGACTTTCTAGCTAGTTCTTTATTTTAAGTTTTTTAGTTAAAGAAAATTAAATTATATGCAATACAGGTGATGCGATATTAATTTAAATATGCTTACGTGGCCCGACCTAAGATGACAAGCTGCAACATGCAAATTATCTATATATCCTAGTTCTAATGACATGCGAGTCTTCTTAGTATTCTCTACACATCAAATTCCATGAACATGCATTTGCAGTCCTCTCAACCCTTCGACGGCGCAGCCTAGGGATGGATAGGAATGATGGAAATGCTGGGTGTTATGAGCCCAAAGCCGACACCACCACTTCCATCTTTCCGACTAATCCGACGGTCTACAACTGAGTGTCCCTCTAATTTCTAAACATCCGGGCTTCATTGGACTCTCCCATATCTAATAAAATAAAGAACCTTGCTCAAGCTAACCCCACCATTACTCCTTGTCAATAACGGCGCCTTTTTTACCGTAAAGTAGCAACTGAAGACTAATTTTCAAATAGAAAGTTCTCAAATATAGACAGTATTTCTTTCTTCCAGAAAGGAACTGAAACCAATAAGCACTAATTACTGCAGGTGAACTTTTTTTAAACTTTGGATAACTACTTAAATGTAAAACTCATTCGAGGAGTGAATAGAAACTTTAATGGATCTTTTTTCATAATTACGTTTATCATTTTTTTATGCGGTCGTAATTAGAGTTATTTAGAATTAGACCACATCAAAGTGATTTTCTCGTGTATTGTCCATTTGTAGATGATTTATTTTTACTAAATCGAGAAGGCAAATTTGTATGATATTATGCGAAAATCATGTTAGCTGTTGTAACAACGAGAAAAAAAAATGTGACATGAAACTAGTAAGCAAAGAGAGAATAATAAGAAGGATAATGCTAGCCTAATGGTGCCATAAATGCTTCAAAATAACGATGCATTTTGAGCCTTTCGTATCACTTCAAAAGTAACATGCCACCAAACATTTGATTAATTAATAATTTGGTTAATATCACGAAAAACTCCAAACTAATACACCAGTGACAAATTTACTTCAAACTAATCTTTTTTACTACTAAAAACCTTAAATTGGTACATTTATGATAAATTTATCTCAAACTAATACTTCGACTACCAAATTCCCCACTGGTACACTTATAACAAATTTATTCTCTGTTAGTTTTCGTTAAATTTTATTGTCAAATTGTTGAGTTCGATGACACGTGAGAGTTGACTGATATACTAGTTTGGGGTTTTATGCTTTATTTATCACATATGTACTAGTTTGTAGTTTTTCATGATATTAATCCAATTTGACAGAAACTAACATAAGGGTTTTGGTGGTTAAAAAATTAGTTTAAGGTAAATTTATCATAGATATATCAATTTGGAGTTCTTTGTGATATATACCCAATCTATTTCATATAAGACGACTTCAAGTCCCTGTAGCCATTTTGAAAAGCAAATTTCAATTCCAAAATAAAAATGTCACTCTCCCAAGATTTTTCCAAAAATAAACTAATTCAAAATCACAAATATGGACTACATATATTTTTTCCACAGCCAACACCCTTTTATTTTTGATAATCTAGGTAGAAACCGCAAGTAGGCCAACTAACTAAAGGCCCATCAGAACATTTTATCAGCCCTTGAATTGATTAAGTTCGAGTCCTTTGCCCATACAAGTGGCCCCAACTCGGAGCAATTTCATGCATTAGGTGAAGTTTGAAATTGTGACTTTCAGTTCGTAAATTAGAAATCTACTGATCCACAAAACAGTTGTGTCAATCTATAAGATTGGGCCAGCATCTTTATTGTTGAAAATGTAATAATTTGTCTCCATCATGAAGGCAATTATTGTATCTAGCGAGTAGTTAGAACTTCAAAATCTTTCTAGATTTTCTAGGAAGTTTTGTAAAGTGGTCGGTTTTTGCATAGTACAATACAACTTATGGAAGACTTCATACATCATTCTCCTGAAGTCAATTTTTGATGTTTGCTAGCAAGTTTTTCTTAGCCCTTCGCCTCTTCATCAAGTTCCATGAACTTTCAACTTATTGTTATACCCAAACCCAAAGTAGTTTGCACACAATTGATAGAATTTGAACATGCGACTTCCACTTTTTAACTTGCAAATCTCCTGACGAGCCAATCAATTGCAACAATAGAAGGGGATTGAACTGGTATCTTTACATTTTCACCTATTTTGCACACATACAAGTTGTCTTCATCATGATCGCCAATTATAATATCTAGGCTAGAGCATATGAATCTTTCCAAAATTCCGTTTATGTTTTGGTTTTCACATAGTACAATGTAATCTGTGGAAGACTTCACATGTCGTTCTCATTAAGTCAATTTGTGACATCTCCTTTTAAGTCTTTCTCAGCCTTTTGCCTCTTCACCAAGTTCCATGAACTTTCAATTTGTTATAAGTGTAGAAGTGGTCTCCATTGTGAATGGAATTATGATATTTAGTTACTGGCTCGAACACAGGACTCTTTCCAAATATTCCATTAATGTTGGTCAGGTTAATGAGTTGATCTGTATCTTCAAGGGGATGCTCAGATTGGCAAGAATGTGACGCCGCTTGACCCATCATCGGTCGCCAGTGAAGTGTGGTATGGCACGGAGAGTGGGAAGCACGCAAGTCAGCAAGACGGCAAGTCAACTGTACCCTTTCGAGGGGCTCTTGAATTACACCTCTGGCATTATTCATCACGTCAGACTTGAAGGTAACCGGAAATTGGTGAAATGCGATATAAGGTTTTTGATTTCCATCACACAACCTCAAGTTTATTGCTAATACATGGGGAAACATAATCCGGATTTTTGGTGCTTTTGCCTTTGGTGTTACGTATTCCTTAAGTGAGAGTGATGGATTCCTTCATTTACCAGAATTGACTTCACTTTATTTTTGAACTTACCATTGCAACTGGAAATTTTATATTCTAAGATAACATTATCTGAAAAGGTCTAGGGACCATCTTTTTCACTGAATTCAATGAACTCTGTTGGTAGACGCTTTAAGGGGGATTAGTGTCACATGTTGCCCAATATCGTCAATTTTTTTCTGTTCTTTCTTCATGTGAGCTGCTATCATGTTATGAAGATGGTGATTATGCATTTTGTATGATAATGCTTGGGTAATAAGTCTTTCACAAATGAAGACCAGCCTAGATTACAAAACAATTATGTTTGAATTCAATGTGCTAATTAATTTTTCACTATGAGAAGAAAGCTGACGAAGAGTAATTTTTTCAGCAAAATGTTTCTCTACAAAAAGAAAGCTCATAAGTGATCTTTAGTACTCTGCCTCCTGTGTTTACTGCAATTGCTAGTTTGAAAAATCTGTAGACACTACTAATACAACATAGTCCTACCGCGTAGAAGAGAGATTGATCTCTTTGGTTACCAATTCACCCACCAAACATTGAGTTTTGACCAAATTAACAGATTTGCTTCAGGTTGTTCCGTAATTTAAAATGTAAAAGAATTTAACATGGCATGTGCAGGTTTTTTTTTTTTCCTATTCCATCGGGAGGTACCGCCAGTCTATCCATTTTATGATACTGACAGTTTGCTTGATAACAATTTAAATTACTTAGTCCCTGCTCTACTGAAATTTTTTTCCTTCACAGGTCTTGAACCTGGTATGACATTATTTTAAGTGCGGCGACAGTTCTGTTCCAGCTATGAGTGACGAATATTCCTTCAAGACCATGCCCTCACCCAGTCCAAATGCATAACCCAATCGAATAGTGGTTATTGGAGATTTAGGTCTCATGAGCAATTCTTCAACAACCATAGATCATGTGATCAAGAATGATCCTGCCTTGGTTTTGATGGTTGGAGACTTGACTTATGCAAACCAGTACCTCACCACTGGGGGACAAGGCGCTTCATGCTTCTCTTGTTCGTTTCCCAATGCACCAATTAGAGAGACATATCAACCTCGCTGGGATGGCTGGGAAGGTAAATCCTCTGTACCTTCACATCCTTTCGCGGGTTCGTTTTTATGAGACCAGTCAAATATTCTGTATAGTTTGTGATAGAATCTTAAAATGAAGCATCTCCATCATGGTGCAAGGGCTAAACAATTTGAAGTCAGGAAGATCGAACATTGCTGCACTAATATGAATACCGTATACTTGTTCTAAGATGTAGTTCACACTTGATAATATTGTATCTATATGAGTATTGCCTTCTTTGTCTCTTTTTTACTTGACAATTTGGTATGATCATCCACATTGTACATGGATTAGAGCAGAGGTAGAATGGCAAGGATGATTTGGTATGCACGTTCATTTTTATGGTCTGTGCAACTGCACATAATAATGCTCTTCTGACTCCCTTGTTTGAACACACCAAGAATAAATTAATTTCAATTTCAGGTTCATGGAGCCATTGACATCAAGAGTGCCTATGATGGTCATAGAAGGCAACCACGAAATTGAGCCCCAAGTTGATGAGATCACCTTCCAATCGTACTTAAGAAGATTTGCTGTTCCATCAGAGGAGAGTCGTTCCAACAGCAGTTTCTACTACTCCTTCTATGCTGGAGGAGCACACTTTATCATGCTTGGAGCCTATGTTGACTACAACATAACCGGTACATGACTAAATCCTGCATTACACTTCACCATGTAGTCACAGTTCAAAGAAGAGCCATGTACCTGGCTGATGGATGATTTATAACTTTTGTCTTCTGACGCTGTTTTGACATAAGTTCGCCCTTTCAGGCACTCAGTATTCGTGGCTGATGGATGACTTGCATCGAGTGAATCGCAGTTTAACCCCATGGGTGGTTGCTGCTTGGCATCCACCATGGTATAATAGCTATAACTCCCATTATCAGGAATTTGAATGCATGAGGCAAGAAATGAAAGCTCTTCTTTATCAATACAAAGTCGATATTGTGTTCAATGACCATGTAAG
This sequence comes from Angophora floribunda, assembly GCA_014182895.1. Classification (NCBI taxonomy): domain Eukaryota; kingdom Viridiplantae; phylum Streptophyta; class Magnoliopsida; order Myrtales; family Myrtaceae; genus Angophora; species Angophora floribunda. Next base: position 24,987,819 of record CM024712.1, read on the forward strand.
TACATAACATGAGGAAGCTTGAAGTTTTTTTCACTTTGAAACATAATGCTCCTTTCCCTTGTAATCTGTGCACTTATTGTCCTGCGTGAGGAGGACAGAACTTATGATGATTTCATCACGGCATTGCGATGCTTTCACCTCTTGTGAGTTCCTGTTATTTAGTCTGGCATAGGAATCCCCATTTTTACTTCAGAATCTTGAAAGTTGAAACAATGTTGAACTGAAACCAGAGCTATTGCATATGATGCTTAGTATGACTAGCAACATGTTCGCTTTCTATTACCAGATTCGGCTTCTTCTCAGACAACCCTGATATTAATATTTCACCATGATGTCTTTTCATTATGTATTGCAATCCGCTAGCCTAAATATTTGAAAATAAAGACGTAGATCAAAGTGGCGAGAGGGGAGAATTTGGATTCTTGTATTTTCATTTATACAAAAGTCAAGTGGAAGAACCGACACTGTGGCTTCCTCTTTATCATTATCAGTTAGTTGCATGAGATGTAGGTTCTGGTTTTGCAGGTTCATGCATATGAGAGGATGAACAGAGTCTACAACTATATACTGGATCCATGTGGTCCTGTATACATAACGGTCGGGGATGGTGGCAATATCGAGAAAGTCGATGTTGATTTTGCAGATGACCCTGGAAAGTGTCCTAAACCTGACAACAACAAGCCGGAGTTCGGAGGGCTATGTCATCTGAATTTCACCTCTGGCCCCACCAAAGGAAAATTCTGCTGGAGCAAGCAAACTGAGTGGAGTGCGTACAGAGAAAGCAGCTTTGGACATGGAATACTCGAGGTGCGGTTGTCAAATGTTAATCCATGCGCCTTTTCACACTTATTCTAATTGTCCAAACGAATGTGCACCCTATAAAGAGTTTAGTTTATCGTTATCACTATCTATCCACTTGCTGTTTTTTTAAACATGTATGAATAGTCTACATAGAACATTGTTAGCATGTCATCATGGAGACGCCACAGTGACTTTTACTGAGCTGGGCTTCAGTTTGCTGCAGTAAGTGATCCTTGCCATGTTAAACGTGCTTCCTAAGCCGAACAAATACATCCATGTCTCCTCACTATCTGAAGCATCTCTTTCTATGAACTACATATCTAACAACATTAAGCTGAGTGTAAGTTTGAATAAGAGCTGTTGGATTAGACAATCTAAGTGCCCTTTTTCTTCTTTTAGATGAGAATTTTATTTCAGTTCAAATCAGTTGACAGGTGTTTGATTCAGGAGGATGACCAGCATGAATTAGAAATGTACATGTCACTTATCTTTGAATGCGCCTTGCTAACAACGTAGTTCAATTTAGCAAGATTAATTTGCTATTTTCCTTCGCAGGTTGTGAATTCAACGTATGCATTATGGACTTGGCATAGGAATCAGGATGCCTACAAGGAAGACAAACCGGGCAATCAGATATTCATCGTGCGACAGCCTGAACTTTGTTCTCCAACCACTAAAGCGATTCTCTAAACCATAGTTTCATCTTTTAAATATAGCTTTCTGTGTCGTGAAATTTATTGCACGTCTAGTTCCATTTGTTATTCAACACGAGGACTATTCACTTTTTTATTTCTTTTGCAACATCTCATACACACCCAATTCTATTCGGTTCTGCAGAGTTCCAGTTCTTGAAGATCTACATGTTTTCAATTTAATTGTACGACGGACTTTCAAGTTCTGTGATCTCTACAAATTGAAAGCCGACATTAACAGCACACTCAGTGAATTCAATTTGTTCCTGGTTTTTTTGTAATAGGAAACTAGCGATCCTCCTCAAGGTGCTCGAGAGTCAGAACCCGCGTCCCCATCATCTACTGTAATTCTATTATCCAAAATGATGTGGAAGCCAGGCTTGCTTGTTGCTTTGTTTGGCATTGTTGTGAGATGATCATCTTCCAAAGTGTGGATTTTTCAAAATTTCCTCTTTTTCTTATGTTTTAGTGACATTCATGTGGTCACATAAAATGTAAATCTAACGCGAGTGCTATATAAACTGTCCATATTGGATTCAAGTACACTCTGTATTTACCTTTGAAGTTTGATGGGTCCTCTGGGGCTATACGATAGAATAATGTTATAGTCGTCCATTAATTTTCTTCTTCCCTTCTTTTTTTGGCGTAGTTGTCTCTTGACTCGAGTGATGTGAATTTTCCATGGTCCCACTGTGTGGTACTTAAGAATCGATAGCTACAAACAAGAAAGTTGGGTAAAATAAAACTCTGTGATTGGCCATGCCATCACAAAACTCAATTCTTTTACTACTTCCCCTGCATATATTACTTTATCGTTTACATTAATTAGATAAAAAAGCTTAATTATCTGTCATTGATGTTTTTTAAAAAATTAAAATGGATTCATGCAATGTATAAAGAGGTTATTAATAATTTTAATTATATATGTTTGGCAAACATGTAATTACTTAATTATATATGTGGACTGATAAATAGTGCAAATTGATTGAGAAAAGGGAATAATATCAAAGTAGTGAAAATGTTAAAAAAGGTTTCTAAGATCAGAAAAAGGGAGTGATATCAAAATAATGAAAAAGTTAAAGGTTTCTAAGTTAGTAACCATGAACTTGTACAATTATTTAGATAAGACGTTAAATTTTTTCACTTATTTAACATTAATTTTCTTTAAAAAGTTAAAACGAATTCAACTATATGAATGTATATGTAGTAAGTTAATAACCCATTTTCCTATTTAGTCCATAAAAATTCGATTTTTTTCCACAACAAAGAATTTTTGCAAATTAATCTTCCAGAACTAAAGGAATTTTCACAAAACGGAGTTGATTTTGTGTAATTAATCAACTCATTGAGTGATCAATCAAAACTATTTCGACCCACCAAATCAAATAGCTCTGCCGTTTTAACGATGGAGTTCTTGAATTCTTGATAAAATCTCCATTGGACGGTTTGACTTTGGTGCAAGGGCTTTGCTATCAATGTATTCATTATCTAGAATTATCATTCTCTGGAATTACTTGGGAATGTGTCTTCAAGCTTTATATATTCACTATCACCAAGCTTTCTATATTTACATATTGTAGTTTTTTTGGGGGTCTGTTATATGTTGTAGGTGAAAGCTCTTTAATTTTGCCTTTGTCCATACAAACCACTTTACCCACTTAATATAGTCTAGTCATTATGCTAGTGACATTTTCCATCTTTTCTACCATGGTTCTTCCCATTTGTCATGACATATCATGATTATGAGCTAAACATACTTTGTCGTATATTTAATATGTGAATCCTATTTTGTTCTGAATTGTTATTCAATTAGCATGATATATTTCCATTTTTGCTCAATGCTGGAATAAAGCATGGCACATTGAGTTGGTTATTGAACTTCCGTTTCGACATTTTTGTAGGGTTAACATGTTTCATCAACTTTAATATCTATAACAATTAAATATAGGGACAAGTGCACCATAAATTTTAAAATTTATTGCAAAAATGTAATTAGGTTATAAAAATTTTCAAAATATGTAATGAAATTTTAAAACTTGTTAGATTGGTACGATCAAATTTTTCCATATTCTTCGCCTAATTTGGTCATAGTAGCTCTGTCTAATTTAGTTAAAAAAAGAAGCTAATATCTTATTTATTTTTTATGAAGAGAGAAGCACTGGTGTGGTTGCCATGTCAACCATTTTAGGAAAAATTAAAATTAAAGTAAATTAAAAGGATAAAATTGATTTCGAGATTTTAGAAAAAAAAATGGAAAAAGAGGAAGAATCTAACAGAGGAAAAGCCAAAGTCAAGAAGAATAGTGGTGGTTCCACTTGAGGTAGTGGCGTCGTGGCAGCCACCCTTACACCGGAGAGGGGCCGGCATCCCTCTTCGGACTCAGCCAAAGCCAACGTGCTGGAAAAAGAAAACACTGCGTGCGCGCATGAGTGTGTGGGGTGGGAGGCCTCGCCACTCGCTCGCAAGGTCATCTATGAGCTTGGCACTAGCGGCCCTTGCCCCTCCAGTAATGATGGCAGTGATCCTAGCCTAGATCTACAACATCTTCAGCGAGAAGATGACCCTCACCCAGACTTGAGGCAAAGGTCACAACCCACATCGTCAAAGAAGATTGAAAAGTGGGGTAGCACTTGACCAATTGAGAAAAGCAATTGGTTCCTGAACAATTCCAATATCGATGCCGGGATTAAAATTAGGTAGGACTACCGCGTATTCAATGCCTCAAAGATGTTCTTGTAAAATGTTGTGGGATTACTCATCACTTCAAGTTATGAGCTCAGGTGGATTGTGAATCCTAGACTCAAAAGTCAATCACCCATTGACCATCTTTGCTCCCTCAATTACTTTGAATGTGTAAACACATAACAAAATTCTATTTTTTGCAAAAGAAATTTTTGAAATCTTCCTAGAATAAGTGGAATTAACTGTTGTATACCATAGACAGGTACGTACAAAAGAAATCTCCCGAAATCAACAGCAATATTTCTACTATAAAATAGTTAAAGACTCTAATTGACGTACAAATACTGTTCACTATAGAAATACACATGTGGTTCGTCCTCATTGGAAAACCAAGACAACATTATTGGCTATAGAACATGAGTAGATGGTCCAAGGGAAAACTTCAAACAAACATTGATCACATTCAACTTTGCTTTGTATAAGAAAGAATACTAAATACCGTTTGTGCTATCGTGAGAAGGAGCAACACGCCGGCCGCGGAACCAGACAAGAAAATCCAAGGAGTATTGAAATATTCCGTCCTCAGTATCGTCACCCAAATGTTCCATGGCTTGGTATAATATTCATTCACCTTTGTGAAGAACTTAGAGTAATAGGAATCAGATACAGTGACGTGGTCACCGATCTTGTTGAACATCTGCGCAACCACCTCGTCATCGCCCAAGTAGCTCTTAATAATCCTTGCGCGGCGAAGAACCTTGACATCCTTTGAAGAGTTTATAAGGCAATCCATGATGGCCGTGTAATCCGTGAAGTAGTTGATGCCTCTGCTTTGACGATACTGCTCGTACACGATCAGGTTTCGAAATTGTGACTCGGTGCTGTCCCCTACATACAAGACCGGTATGTCGAGAGTCCCGTTCTCGAATTTGATGTCGCTCAGTTCGCCCCCTTGCAAAGCTCTAAACCTGACTCCTGACTCCCAGAGCTCTGTCGCCGAGGGTATCTGGTCTATCTCTCTCGTCGAGGACATGGCTTGCATGCAGCCTAGCTCGGGTCTGCAATCTAGCTTTGTCGCCGAGGGTGTTTTAGGCAAGCCAGAAGTGCGCCACGTGTGATATAGATGCAGAAGATGTTCACCCTGGCTCTCATGTTCACTCGTCCGATTTTGGCTGGGGCCTCCTAGTTCAATATCGAAGTATTTGGTGGCGACATAGCTGAACTCATGATGCTCGCGCGGATCTTTAGTCAGGTCATATAGCGTTCTCAAGACAGAAAGTGGGAGTTGGTTCTCTAGCAGCAGTAAATCGCGCCTAATGCTGGTTCGAATCCCACATCCATGCATAATCGGGTCGTCTTTGTTTCTGTCTCTTAGCTCCTCATTGATGCACTTACGGAAAAACTCGACAATGAAACAGCCATCGATGAGCATCATTGCGAGAAAGTCTTCTTGGGAGGAATCGATGGCTTCAGCGTAGCAATTACGCGCCTGCTCTTCCAATTTCCTGAGAGCCGACATATAACTATTGATGCTCCCCTCGTTTGTCCTTTCAAGCAATTGCCGCAGGTATCGCAGTTTTTGCTCCTCCATGAATCTGAACTTGTCATTTCCATGGTGATAAGGGCCTATGGCTAGAATCTCCGGGTCATAGGCTTTCTTGTTGACTTCGCGCAGATGATGACGAACCCTAAATATACTATGCTTTGGTGAAGTGGGAGGTATATTGCGAAGCATATCCCCGATGTAGATTGAGACATGATCTTGCTCCCCGGAATGCTCACGGATCCCAGCATGCTGTGTTGGTTACAACATAATTAATGTGATGATAAGCACATGGTAAAGCAAGATGATTGTTTTACGTGTGCTTTCCTTTGATTAATGGCAACTTACAAAAACTGTCCTCCTACGAACTATCTTAGTTTTCATTTTTGATCATCATACTAATTTTCATTAGACATATGACTCATAAATTAATTTCTGAAAACTAGCAGAAAGAAAACTAATCTCCGAATAAATTTCAGGACAAATTTTGTATTTTTGGGTGAATATTGATGGATGATGCAAATTAAGCACTGTGGTTGAACACGTGGCATGGACATTCAATATAAACAAATGGATAGTAGAGGAAAAATTACAAACCCTGTACTATTGCTCCTTACATAATTTTGCTCCAAGAATAAATTGACAGCTGTATGGGCTTTTTACTTTTGAGCTTTAGAGAACCCCCCGGGCACCCCCTTTGGTTCTCTAGAAGAGTCTTGAGAATTTGAGTTCTCAAATTTCATCCCTCCAGCCACCAAGCAAGGACAATTTTTAGACACTAAGGCTCCGTTCATTTCACGGAAAATAAATTCCAGGAAAATGTTTTCCGGATTTTCCGACGTTCGTTTCACGGAAAATAAATTCATTGGGGAAAACATTTTCCATGAAGGAAAAAAAGTCTTCTAAAGTGAGGGAAAATGTTTTCCACTTTTCAAGTTGGGGAAAATATTTTCCACATTCACTCTCTCTATTAGTCCTCACTTCTTTCGTTTATTTTTCAATTTTTTATTTTTTTCATAAATTCGAATTTTTTGTTATTTTTTAATAAAATCGATTTTTATTTTTTATTTTTCTTTATTTTTCTGTCTTTCTTTTTGCTATTTTTCTTTTTCGACCAGTCATTGGCCACGGCAACGGCCGGCGACCGGCGATAGGTGAACCGAGCTCACCGATCTGGCTTCGCCAGACAGCGGCGAGGCTCGGGCCTCTCCAGATCGGCGACGCCTGAGCATCACCAGACGACAGTGAGGCCCAAGCCTCGTTGCCTCGAGCTCGCCTCGCCGGTGAGTTGATCAGGCGAGCTCACCGGAGGTAGGCGAGCCTCGAGCCTCACCGGCAAGGTGAGCTCGAGGCGTGGCCGGCCGTCGGCCGGCCACCGACCAAGGAATGAGAGAACACAAAATAAAGAAAAAAATAATTTAATAATCTATTTTAAAAAATAAAATAATAAAAAATTATTGAAAAGAGTTTGTAAAGGAAAATATTTTCCCAAGCGAACGGTAGAAAATATTTTCCACTTCAAAATCAAGTGTCACCCGAATACCGGAAAATAATTACGTTTTCTTGGAAAATATTTTCCAAAAAGAACATTTTCCGTGAAACGAACGAAGCCTAAAATGTGAATTTTAAATTCATTTTGTGTGTTCTTATCGTGAGCTACTTGCCCCCTTAGTTTGATTGAGACGCGTTAGTTAAGGTAATTTTGGTGCATTGAATAAGATCTAACATGTACAATTTAATTTAGTGCTTCCCAAAATCATGTTAATTAATGGACCATAATTCGGAATTTTTCAACTTTATGTTCTTTTTCTCAATTTGAATAAACACTACAGTCAAGGATCAGAAAAGGGGAGGCAAATTCGTAGGACTTACTTGATTAAGTTGTTGGTTGCTCATTCTTCTCACCAAGCTAGACCAGCTCTTATTTCGCAGTATCCAGTTTCTCTTTTTGTGGGGTTGTTTTTCAGTGCAGTGGAGATAAAATGAGACTACCGGATACATCGACCATTTATAGAAATTTCAAACTCGTTTTTCTTTGACCCGTCGACCTAGATCGTCAATTTTTGACGGTTGAGAGTATTGCAATAAAGACGTATTAAGTGATCCACAAGTTGCATCGTACTATATTTGAAAAACCATTTGAGGTTACCGGATTTCTGTAGGTGGAACACGTGGAAAGAGTCCTACGTTCTACCTACTAGCTAGATACCTTAAATGCCTTGACGAGACAGTGTGTATAATTGTGATAAATGCAAAAATAAAGATGCTGGCCCAATTTTCTGGATTGATGCGATTGAACGACGCGTTAAGAGATTATCAAATTAGGAGCTGAAAGTTATATATTTAGATTTCATAAACTACATGCAAATTACTCTATGTATTCCAATAAACTGTGAGACATATATAAACCAGCATTGATCACATTTATTTTTGCTTTCTGTAATAAAGAATACTAAATACTGTTTGCGCTACTATGAGATAGAGCAACACAATGGCTGCGAGCAAAGTTTGGCTGCGGGAATGTATTCCCTCCTTAATTTCGCCATCCGGTTGTTCCACCTCTCGTTACAATACACATTCACATTTTTGAAGATCTCACAGGAATAGCAATTGGATAGAGTGACGTAGTCACTCATCTCGTTGAACATTTGCGCAGCCTCCTTGTCATCGCCCAAGTAGTTCTTAATAATCCTTGCGTGGCGAAGCACCTCAACGTTCTTTGAAGAGTTAACGAGGCAATCCATGAAGGTCACGTAATCAGTAAAGTAGTTGATGTCTTCATCTTGACGATGCTGCTCATTCGCGATTAGGTTTCGAAATTGCGACTTGGTGTGGTCCTGTGCACTCAAGACTGGTATCTCGAGTTTCCTGTTCTTGAATTTGATGTCTTTCATGTGTCGCCCTCGCACTGCCTTTAACTTGACTCCAGATTCCCTAAGCTCCATCGCTGAGGACATGAACATGAGTTTCTCTTTCATTGGCATGGCTCCGTCATATAGCCGGGGCACATTAGGCAAGCCAGAAGATGTTTGCTCTCGTGAAGTGTCGGATATTGGCTTGAGTCTCCTAGTCCAAAATACATGGTAGCTATATCAATGAGCTCAAGATGCTTATCCGAACCTTTAGTCAGGTCACATAGCTTGTTCAAGATGAAAAGCAAGAGTTGGTTCTCGAGCAACAGTAAATCGCGCTAGAGGCAGTATTGAATCCACTCTGCCTTCATAAGCATGTCGTCTTTGTCTCTTAGTTCCTCCATATTGTTCTCATGGAACAACTCGACAATGGAACAGCCATCGATGAGCATCATCGCTTAAAACTTTTTTGGGGAGGGATCGATGGTTTCTGCATAGCAATCACGAGCTTGTTGTTTGAGTTCTCTTGGAGTCGATATCCTCATTTCTCCTTTGAAGCAAATGCTTCATGTACCACTGTTTTTGGTCCTTCATGAATTTGAACTTGTCATTTCTATAGTGATAAAGGCCGACGACTAGAATCTCCGGTTCTTGTGGTTTACTCTGCACAATTGTTGATGAACCCTAAATATGCTAAGCTCTGGCAAGGCTGGAGGCACACCGCAAAGCATATTCCTGATATAGATTAAGACATGATCTTGCGTCTCGGATTGCTCATTGTGTCTAACACACTGTATAGGTTATGGCGTAATTTAGAGTTGAATATGTACAAATATGCAACATACTAGAGCAACTGAGAAATTTTTCACTATTCTGCTTAGTGTGTAATGTAGGAGCTACTCTCTCTATCCACCTTATTGATCCCACTCATAAGTTTTCCTCCCCGTTGTCTTTGATATGCTATTATTTTATTGGTATCTCATTATAAAAAAATATCTTTAAATATGCACAAAATTATCCGTAATACAATAAGGACAACTTACCTATACTGTCCTCATATGATCTACTCCAAATTTCAATTTTGGTCAAGTACTATTTTTCATGACATATATGATACTTAAATTAATATCCAAAAATCGGAAAACACAAAAGTAATCTCTGAATACAATTGTTGGTTGCTCATTCTTCTTGCCAAGCTAGACTAGCCACTACCATGGAGTATGCAGTTCTTCTCTCTTTATGGGATTATTTTTCAGTGAAGTTGAGATAAAATGATACTACCGCATACACCAACCATTTATACAAAACTCAAAACACATTTTTCTTTGGCCCATCGACCTTAGTCATCAATACTTCTAACGGTAGTGGGTACTGCAATAAATTCGATGAAGATGCAAAGGTCTTGGAAAGACTAAGAAGGAAACGCCAAAAATTGACTTCAGGAGAAAGACGTATGAAGTCAATCCACAAGTTACATCATATTAGTTGAAAACCAATAATTTCACAAAACATCATGGAACATGTGGAAAGAGTCCGACGTGAAAGAGTCCGACGTTCTACCTACCGGGGAGAAACCATAAATACCTTCATGATGGAGACAATTTGTACAATTGTGATAAATGCAAATATAAAGATGCTGGCCCAATTCTCTTATTGGTGCGGTTGAATGATGTGTTAAAAGATTATCAAGTTAGGAGTTGAAAATCACATATTTAGATATCCCCAATTGCATGTAAAATATTCTACGAACTCCAATAAACAATGAAACAACAATCAATGAGCATCTTTGTTTGGATTTTTTGGGGAGAGATCCATGATTTTTGTGTAGCAATCACATGCCCACTATTCCAGTTCTCTTAGAATTGGCATATACCATCGGCACTCTCGTTTCTCCTCCAAAGCAACTGCTGCACGTACTGCTTTTTGTGGTCCTCCATGAATTTGAACTTTTCATTTCCATAGTGATAAGGGCCGACAACTAGAATCTCCGGTAGGCTTTGTTGTGTTGTTTACTTTGTGCATTTGATGATAAACCCTAAACATACTATGCTCTAGCGGGATCGCAGGCACACTGCAAAGCATATCCTTGATGTAGATTAAGACATGATTTTGCGTCTTGGATTGCTCATTGTGTCTAAGATACTATGCACATTACAACATAATTAATGTGATTATAAGCATGTTGGGAAGCAGGATGATCCTTGTTCGTGTTCTTAAAATGGTTTTTAATGTGCTTCCCTTTCATGAAGCCTTATCTTTGTTAACATAATCTGATGTTTGTGTATGTAAATTCGAGCGTCAAACACATTTCTGGCAAGAGATTTCGTGAAGATCACAATTCAACAGTGGACCATTATCTTCAGTGAATTTGTAAAACCAGTAAACAAAAAATGGAGCAGCCCTAACCAATGGGGATGATTCCACCTCCAATGACGAGAAACACGAGTCCACAGAACTGATTAGCAGGTCATACCACAAACATCCGAGTGTTAGAAGACATTCCAGTACTATATGATATTTTTTATTCTGAAGTCTATCATTATTTTTGTGAAATTTCGTGGGATCATTTTCAATTATTTTAAAAACTTAAATTGTTAAATAAATATGCAACTTAACATTTAAATAATTTATCTAGTAAATTGTAATGACTTTTTGAGAAACACTTCGAGAGTAAAACTCTTTGCAAACTAACTTATTTAAATCTATACTTCCATAGATAAACCTTATTGCAAGCGCAACAAGCTGTAAATATTGTTTATTAAAATGAAAGAAAAGGTTGTCAGTAACATGAAACTTCGTTTCCAGTGAGAATGTAGGACTCCGTCCAAGTCTTTGCAAATTTTTTGTTGTGGCATAGAACAATATGAGAACGAAGTTGTTTCGCCGGTTTTTGTTCTCAAGACAAATTACCTTTCACCGAATGTCATTCTTTGGCTCTTATTTAAATGGTGTAAAGGTCTTGTGCTGAATCCAAACAGAAGCTATCAAATGCAATGCAAATGATTTTCCAATTTCAAGCAACACGATACAATCCTACTAATTGATGACTCACTAACTTCTACAATTAGATCCAAAAGTATGTCGAAATTCAATCGACAGCACAACCCAAGGATAGTTCGGTACAAAGTTGGAATTTAATCAACAACAATGAACCTAGGTAAAAGACACAACACTTGAATTTAATCGATGACGCTGGACTAAAGACACAACACTAGATTTTAATCAATGATGTTGCACCAGAGAGTAAATACTCGCCAGAATATAATTGACGATGAGAATCTAAGATCTACCGCTACAAAACTAAAGATAAGTGTAAAGAAATAGCAATTGATTTGTTGTTGGGGGGTGGTGGTTTCTTTGTTGGATGACTAGCAGTATTTATAGAGCAACTTGCTGGCCGTCGAATAGTTATTTCCCTTTTGGTAACCGCTTCCAACCTTAATCACGTTCCTTCTCCTTCCTGCCATTTCTCCGTAACCGCTCTGATCATGTCCTAACACTTCCTGGTTTATCGACAATAGTTTCATGATTGGGTCATTAGATGTTAACCATCCTTCCTTGTGGATGATCAATCAAATACTCCCAATTGGCCTTCGTTAATTCCACTATTCTTCATCCTCATGATTGGCATGCGATAGTATGGCCAAGAAGCAAATCATATTAGTGATACTTAGGAAATTTTTTAAAGATAATTTAGGATTTTTCCTTGATTTTTCATATCTTTTATAACGGTGCATTGATTGTGCATAACTTAATTGGTTTGTTACCTAGATAATAATCTAACAAAACTTATAAATAGGTTCGTGTACTATTTATCAAAGCATAAAAACATATAGAAAAATTCCACAATTTTTTTTTTTGCTTTACTCGTATCTCATCATTTGAGATAACTTCTTTTTCACTGGTATAAATGCCACCTGGAGTTGACTTATCCATCATTTTCCAAAAGTCAATTTTAGACGTTTTCAAGTAGTCTTCGTCATCGTTTGCTCTTGACTTTTATTTTCCACAAAGGTTCTTTTCTTTTCTTTTTTATTTTTTGCTACGACGATGACAAAGGTTGATGGTGACAAATGAAAGCGTGTATGTAGTTAGAATAAAGGTTGGTACTTGTCAGTCTCATCATTTTAACTCCGATCATCTATAACTATCTTGTATAATGAAGTAGGTTTCATGTATTTCCCTCCCTTTTCAGATCCTCAGCTGTAATTAGAAATTCACTGCATTGAACAAAAAATTGAAGAGTGAGACCATCTTTCCCTCTTTTATATTCATATTGGTAGTTCAATGATTAGCATGATTACAGACATATTTGAGCAATAGCTATTTTGGGGATTGCAATAAACTAAAAGTTCAAGGAACTTGATAAATAGACAAAGCACTTAGAAAGACATAAAAGGAGATGTCATAAATTGACTTTTTAAGAACAAAGTATGAAGTCTTTCACAAGTTGCATTGGACCATGCAAAAACCAACCACTTTACAAAACCTAAATGGAAATTTGGAAAGATTCCGTTCTGGCTACTTACTAGAAATAATAATTGCCTCCATGATGGAGACAACTTGTACACGCGCAATAGGTAAAAAGTAAAGATGCTGGTCAGGAGATTTCCAAGTAAAAATTGCCTTCATGATGGAGATAACTTGTACACCAACGCAATTGATCAACTCGTCAGGCAATTTTCCAAGTTAAAAATTAGAGGTCACATGTTCAAAGTGTAAAAACTACTTTGTGTACCGCAATAACTGAAAGTTCATGGAACTTGATGAAGAGGCAAAGGGATAAGAATGACTTACAAAGAAACATCAAAACTTGACTTTACGAGAACGACGTGTGAAGTCTTTCACAAGTTGCATTGGCTGGTTATTAGAAAGATACTATGCAAACACTGACCCCATTATAGAATTTCAAAGAAAATCTACAAAGAATCTGACGTTCCAGCTACTGGCTAGATATTATAATTGCCTTCATGATGGAGACAACTTATTACACTTTCAACAATAAAGGTGCTGGCCCAATCCTGTGGATTGACGCAATTGGTTGCCCCGGGAGGGAGGGGGGAGCTGGTTTGCGTGAAGTTTTTCACAAGTCGCATTAGCTGGATATTAGAAAGATATTATGCAAACACCGACCCCATTATAAAACTTCAAAGAAAATCGACAAAGAATATGATATTCCAACTACTGGCTAGATATTATAATTGCCTTCATGATGGAAACAACTTATTACACTTTCAACAATAAAGGTGTTGGCCCAATCCTGTGGATTGACGCAATCGGTTGCCCGAGGGTGGCTGGTTTGGTTTGTTTCAGTAGATTTCCAAGTTAAAAACTAAAAATCACAATTTCAAATTTCATATATTGCATGAAATTATTCTAAGTTAGATCATCCGTACAGGCAAATGATACAAACTTAGTTAGTCCAAGGCCCGATAAAATGTTCCGATGGGCTTTCAGGTAGTCAGCCTACTTGCGCTTGTCCACCTAGATTATAAAAAATAAAAAGGTGTTGGCCATGGAAAAATTATATATAGTCTCTAATTGTGATTTTGTTTTAGTTTATTTTTGGAAAAAACTTGGCATAGTAACGGTGCAGTCTTTAAACTCCCCCCTCCTTATATTTCCCCTCGGTTTCCTTGGGACATGGTGGGATTTTGAGTAGAATTTTTTATTTTGGAATTAAAATTTGCTACGTCTACTTAGTGTTGTCTCATGTGAAATAGATTTTATATCAATATTAAGTTATTAATTTAAACAAAATTGTTCGTTTCTCTGTTCCATAAAATGCTTGCAATCTTCTACTAATCAAGCTGAATTATTAATTAATCAAATGTCCGATAGCATGTTGCTTTTTAAGTGATACTAACGGCACAAAATGCACCGTTAGTTTGAAACACTTGCGGCACCATTAGGCTAGCATTGTCCTCCTCATTATTCTCTCTTTTCTTAACCGGTTTCATGTCAAACTTTAATTAATTTTTTTCCTGTTGTTACAAATTCGTCTTCTCAATTCAGTAAAACTAAGTCATCTACAAATGGCAATTGACGAGAAAATCACTTTTTGATGTGATTTAATTCTAAATAACTCTAGATAAACCAAGTAAAAAGCATGACAAACTTAACCAAGAAAAATGATCTAGTAAAGTTTTTATTCTCTCCTCAAATGATTTTTATATTTAAGTAGTTATTCAGAGTTTTAAAAAATTCACTTGCACTAATTACTTGTTATTGATTTCATTTCCTTTCTGAAAGAAAGAAATAATGTCCATATTTTAGAATTTTCTATCTGAGAAATAGTCTCATCACAGGTTTTATTTGCGCTTTATATTACATACACTATTAGTGCAAATTTTTGAAAGGGAAACATTCATTAACAATGGAATGAATACGGTAAACAAAATTAAACTTTGTAAATGTGTCGGCATTAAGACTATTAGAAAGTTAATTAGCCCAAAAGTTTAAATTATTAATCGGAGGGAGATAACTTATATATAGGATTCACTTCCAAACCATCCTAAAAAATTGCACATGTGGTGTCACTAGTAGTTCGAGAATCAATATTCTTGTATGAATCGATAAAATTTACAATTCCAAACTTCGTGCCTAAGGACAAAAGAAACATCGAATCTATCTTTTTCTAACCCAATAATGGAATGAGTGAATAAGCATTTGATTTGAATATGGTAAATTTCACATTTAAATCATTGGGTGTTCCAATCGAAGTAATCTTGAAGGCCATATTTGGCCAGCCTTTGGATGGAGTCTACTCAATTTGCATGGATCCAACGCCCATGGGGATCAAGTGAGTTCAAAAGTTCGGATACTTTTTGTAGCCCTTTGTGCATATCTAGTTTGCCGCGGCCAGATTCATGGTGGTTTGGTGTTCATGGAAGCTAGGAGTACGCTTGGCCGAGAGGTGGTTTGGCGTCGCTGGCTCTTGCCGGCGTCGTCATGGCACTCATTCCATCGAGAGGTGGTTCGAGTCCTCCGCCGGGGCGGTGCAGGTAGGAGCTGCTCGAGTTCCGGCTTCAGCAGTGAACGCACGGCCAGGAGGTCAAGCCCGCCGCGGCCGTCTTCGTCGGAGCTCGCAGTAAGAGAGAAGCCAGCGGCTGCCGCGATCCGGGTCTGTATCCGGGTCGGGTGCTGGCGTGAGTCCGGTAGGGTTACTGACTATTGGGCATTGGCGCATGTGGGCTGGGCGGGCGGGCTTGGTAATTTTTGGCATGGGCAGGACAATTCTTTTATTCGGTGGCGGGCTCAATTTTATGGGGCTGCGGCTGGGCCTGTATCTCAGGCCCAGCCGGGACGGTTCCGATCCGCCGATCCGATCGGAGCCCGTTCCGACCCGGTTGTTTATTTTATAAATATTATATTATTTCAACATTGCAATATATTTTATATAAAAAATGCAAAAATATGTTTATATTTTCCAGATAAATTAGAAAAAATCCTAAAAGACAGTCTTGATTAGTTTTTCCACAATTACATGGAGAATCCTTGAAAATAATAAAAAAGACATTTATTTTCTTGGAAGGAAATATTGGTTTATTTCAATTGTGTCTTCATAATGCATAAATTTCTATTTTCTTGATCTAGTTAGAAATTAAATCCTAGAACTTGTGATTATGATTGGTATGAACACTGTGAAAATATTTTACTTGATGTTTAAATAATAATAGATATTGAAAGAGCATTGGTAATAAATTAGAGGAAGTAAATCTTCAATTCTAGTTTTTTGGTTATGTAGAAGTAAAATATTTCTCTCAATATTTTATTATCTTTAATTGACTCACTCCAATTGATTATTCCCCAACTAATTAGTAACGATTTTTTTTAAATGAAATTGACTTGTAGGTTAAAAATTTGAAATATAAGTCGTAAATTGATAGGCTTGAGAAAGCCTGAGCTTAGTCTAAAGTATAGTGGCCATTAGCCTTCAGAATGTGAAAGGGAGGTCACGACACCCTATTTGGTCATATAGGTTTTCATGTATATTATCTTTTTAAGTATCATGCGCCTTATGTAATCTAAGCGTCCCATCTTAATTGGACAAACCAATTTTGTATCAATTTTATACATCAAGAGAGGTCAAAAGAATATGCATGTAAAATTCAAGCAAAAATGTGCTTGGGAAATTATACGTGAGGGATTGGAAATTTAGAAGGAAACACAAATGCCATAAGATCAAATGATGCTCACCATATAAAGGAAATCACCTCGTGATATGGTGCCATATGATAGAATGGATGTTCACTGTTAACACTTCGACCTCCAAGAAAACATCATGCATTTCGCATTTCCACAAATGATCTTAGGGGTTTTTAAATACAACATGCATTTCGCATTTCCATAAGATCCATCATGCATTTCGCATTTCCACAAATCTTAGGGGTTTTTGAATTCAACAATGATAGAAAAATTTGACCTCCAAGAAAACACAACAATTTAAAATGATCTTGCATGCGGTTTTCTCTTTGTATTCCTTCTTATATAAAAACTAGAGGCATACCACCCACCCGGGTGGCGTTCTTTGGCTGCGCTCTTCTTCCTCGCAAAAGGTCGAGGGTTCAAATCTCAGCCGTCGTCATGGGTGACTTTACAGTTACATGTGTGTGGTCGCTAACACGGCGACCCCCCAGGAGTTTACTCCCCATTGTCGGCGGGATGCGGGTTCCACTGGTCATCAAAAAAAAAAAAAAAAAACACTAGAGGCATTATAATATACATTCCCATTTTATCTAGAAATTATAGAAGCAAACTGTAACTGAGCCAAGAGAAGACAAAATTGATGCCTAAGTGACTTTGTCCGGTTCGACACATTAGTTAATGTAATTTCATCACACCAAATAAGATCTAATATATATGATTTAAAAAGAAATGGTGTCATCCTTCAACTTTATGTTTTTCCCCCTTTCAATGTGAATGATCACAACAGTAAAGGATCAGAAAAGGGAAGGCGAATTGGTAAGACTTGCCGAATTACATTGGTGGCTGTTCATTCTTCTCGCCAAGCTAGACTAGCCACTATCATGTAGTATCGAACTCCTCTTTTTGTGGGATTGTTTTTCAGCGAAGTAGAGATATAATGAGACTATCACATACACCAAACGTTTATACCAAACTCAAACGTGCTTTCCTTTGGCCCCTCGACCTTAGTCGTCAATACTTCCAATAGTGGAGGGTACTGCAATAAATTGGATGAACATGCGAAGGTCTTAGAAAGACTAAGAAGGAAATGCCAAAAATTGATGTCATCTGCAAGTTGCATTGCACTATGTGAAAACCGACCATTTCACAAAACTTCATGGAACATGTGGAAAGAGCCCTACATTCTACCTCCGGCCAAAAACCATAAATGCCTTCATAAACAAGACAATTTGTACAATTGTGATAAATGTAAAAAATAAAGATGCTTGCCCAATTCTCTGAGTTGGAGCCATTAAATGACACGTTAAGAGATTATCAAGTTAAGAGCTGAAAGTTACATGTTTAGATTTCACCAAACTGCATGCAAATTGTTCTATGTATTTCAATAAACTATAAGAAATATATGAACCAGCATTGATCACCTTGAGTTTGGCCTTTTGTAAGAAAGAATACTAAATACTGTTTGCGTTGCTGTGAGAAGGAGCAGCACGATGGCTGCGAGAACGGACAAGAAAGCCCAAGGACCATGAAAATATTCCCTTCTCAATTTCGCCATCCAAATGTGCCACCTCCTAATACAATATGCATTCACATTTTTGCAGATTTGGGAGTAATAGAAATTGGATAGAGTGACGGAGTCACCCATCTTGTTGAACATTTGTGCCACCACCTCATCATCGCCCAAGTAGTTCCTAATTATCCCTGCACGGTGGAGCACCTTGACATCCTTGGAAGTGTTTATGAGGCAATCCATGAAGGTCATGTAGTCGGTAAAGTAGTTGATGTCTCCACCTTGATGATGTTGCTCATATGCGATTAGGTTTCGAAATTGTGACTCGGTGTAGTCCTGTATACTCAAGGCCAGTATCTTGAGTTTCCCATTCTTGAATATGATGTCTTTCATGTGCCGCCGTCGCACTGCCTTTAACTTGACTCCGGATTCCCTAAGCTCCGTTGCTGAGGACATGAACATGAATTTCTCTTTCATCGGCGGGGCTTTGCCATGTAGACGGGGCATATTAGGCAAGCCATAAGTCCAACATGTGTGCATTAGATGAAGAAGATGTTTGCTCTCGTGAAGTGTTGGATATTGGCTTGAGTCTCCTAGTTCGAAATACCCGGTGGCTATGTCGATGAGCTCGAGATGCTGGTCCTGACCTTTAGTCAGATCATATAACTTGTTCAAGACGAAAAGCGGGAGTTGGTTCTCAAAAAGCAATAAATCACGCTAGAGGCAATATCGAATCCAATCTGCCTTCATGAACGGATCATCTTTGTCTCTCAGTTTCTCCGTATTGTACTTACGGAACAACTCGACAATGAAACAACCATCAATGAGCATCATCGCTTGGAATTCTTTTGGGGAGAGATCAATGGTTTATGCGTAGCAATCACTAGCTCGTTGTTCTAGTTCTCTTAAAGTTAGCATATACCCATTGACACTCTCATTTGTTCCTCTGAAGCAACTGCTGCACGTACTGCTTTTTTTGGTCCTCCATGAATTTGAACTTGTCATTTCCATGGTGATAAGGGCCAACGACTAGAATCTCCGGTTTGTAGGCTTTAGGGCTTACTTTGCCAATTGATGATTAACCCTAAATATGCTATGCTCTGGCAAGGTTGGAGGCACACTACTAAGCATATCCTTGACGTAGATTAAGACATGATCTTGCATCTCAAGTTGCTTGTTGCATCTAACATACTGTATGTATTATGACAATATTAATGTGACAGTAAGCATGTTGTAAAGCAAGATAATAGTTTTTCGTATTCTTAAAATGGTTTTTCATGTGCTTCCTCTGAAGCAATTGCTGCACGTACCGCTTTTTTTGGTCCTCCATGAATTTGAACTTGTCCTTTCCATAGTGATAAGGCCCGACTACAAGAATATCCGGTTGGTAGGCTTTAAATATGCTGTAAGACAACTAGATTCCGACATTCTAGCTACTCGCTAGATACATTGCCTTCACGATGGAGACAACTTACACTTGAGACAATATAGATGCAGGCCCACAAGAGACATAATTGGCCAGGAGGTTAGTAGATTTCCAAGTTAGTAATTGAAAGTCACAAATTCAAACTTTACCTATGTATGAAACTGCTTTGATTTAGGGTCACCTCTATAGGCAAAAGATTTGAACTTAATCAATTCATGGGCTGATAAAATGTTCTAATGGGCCTTTAGTTAGTTAGTCTAGTTTGCTTGTCCACCTAGATTATGAAAAATAAAAAGGTTTCGGCTGTGGAAAAAATATATATAGTCCAGATAAGTGATTTTGTTCTATTTTATTTTTGGAAAAATCTCGGCAGAGTAATGGCACAATTTTGACCTCATATTTCTCTAGGAAACTGGATGACCTGGGATATCAAAATCCCACTCTGGGGGATTTAAGTGGAATATGTTAATTTTTTATTTGGGAATTAGAATTTTCTTTTCAAATTTGCTACACGGACTTGAAGTTGTCTCATATAAATAGATTTTATATCAACATTAAGTTATTAAATTAAACAAAAATTTTCATTTCACTCGTCTATAAAATGCTTGAAATCTTCTACAGTTGATTCCAAAGGCTCAAAATGCACCATTTGTTTGAAGCACTTACAGCACCATTAGGCTAGCATTATCCATTATTCTCTATTTGTTTTACCAGTTTCATGTCACACTTCAATTCTTTCTCCCATTGTCACAACAAAAAGGATATCCAACATCATTTTCACATAATAGAATACAAATTTTCCTTCTCAATATAGTAAAAATAAGTCATCTACAAATGGACAATTAATGAGAAAATTACTTCAATGTGATCTAATTCTAAATAAGACCAAATAAAAGACATGACAAAACTTAATCAAGTAAAAGATCTAGTAAAGTTTCTATTCACTTCTCAAATGAGTTTTATACCTGAGTAATTATTCAAAGTCTTGAAAAAGTTCACATGCAGTAATTATTATTCTTACTATTTTTTTTGGTTTTATTTCCTTTTGGAAGAAAGAAATAGTGTTCGTATATGAGAGTTTCTATCAGAGAAAAAGTCTCTGGCTGCCGATTGCATCTCCATGGCACTTTGCCGTAAAAAAGGCACCGTTGTTCACAAGGAGTAACGGTGGGGTTAGCTTTAGAAAGGTTGTTTATTTTTTAAGATATGGGAGAGTCTGATGAAGCCCGTACGTTTAGTGATTAAAGGGACGCTTATTTCTAGACCGATGGATTGGTAGGACTGATGGAATGGGTAATCTTGACATTGGGCTGCCCTACCGGAGGGTGGCTCGAGAGGAGACTGCAAGTGCATGTTCGCGGAACTCGACCAGTAGAAAAGACTAAGAAGACTCGGGAAACGTGAAATTGACTCGCCCAAACAACTTGGCAAATCTTTCCACATGTGGCATGTTTAGTAAGAGAGAAAGGCATGATTGGCAAACGGCGGCGGCGATGAAGTGCTGCGGCATTTGATGGCCATTGCGCAAGCCGCTGTGGCGATGATGGTCGTGATGGGGCAGGGGAGCGGCGGCGGCGGCGGGATACCCACGACCCTCAATGGCCCGTTCGACCCCATCACGTGCCGCTTCGACCCGTCCCTCCGCTCGGGCAGCGACTACTTGCCGATGGATAACCCGAGGCTCAAGGAGAACGTCACTTCCTCGTTCCCCGAGCAGATTTCGCTCGCGCTGTCCGCTGATCCGAGCTCGATGTGGGTCTCTTGGATCACAGGTGCTCAATTTCCCTCGTAATTTTGTTGTTTGTAAGGTTTGTGAAGTCTGATTAGTCGAGCTTGAGGTATACCTACAATCTTCGAGTATGGTTCCAACGGTTCTTAAAATTGGGAATATGTTTCTTGAGAGACTTGACAAGTGGTTAGCTTTTGTGATGGTAGTGCATTTCTATCTTGTGGGTAATGGACTGTTGTGATGACCAAGTTGGAATTGCATTTCCACCTGATGTGATGTGTTGCGAATGAGTTCATCGAGTACAGGGGTGGTAGTCTATTTGTTTGTATGGACCAAGGAGTTGGAATAGATGTTGATGTTGGTCGGGTTAATGAGTTGATCTGTATCTTCAAGGGGATGCTCAGATTGGCAAGAATGTGACGCCGCTTGATCCATCATCGGTCACCAGTGAAGTGTGGTATGGCACGGAGAGTGAAAAGTACGTAAGCCAGCAAGACGGCAAGTCAACTGTCTACAGTCAACTGTACCCTTTCGAGGGGCTCTTGAATTACACCTCTGGCATTATTCATCATATCGGACTTGAAGGTAATTGGAAATTGGTGAAATGCGATATAAGGTTTTTGATTTCCATTACACAACCTCAAGTTTATTGCTAATACATGGGGAAACATTATCCGGATTTTCGGTGCTTTTGCCTTTGGTGTTATGTATTCCTTAAGTGAGAGTGATGGATTCCTTCATTTACCGTAATTGACTTCACTTTATTTTTAAACTTACCATTACAACTGGAAATTTTATATTCTAAGATAGCATTATATGAAAAGGTCTAGGGGCCATCATTTTCACTGAATTCAATGAACTCTGCAGGTAGACTCTTTAAGGGGGATTAGAAGCTTCACTAGATAGGCGCTACTTTATCTGTAGCTGCTTAGTGTCACATGTTGCCCAATATCGTCAATTTTTTGCTGTTCTTTCTTCATGTGAGCTGCTATCATGTTATGAAGATGGTGATTATGCATTTCGTATGATAATGCTTGGGTAATAAGTTTTTCACAAATGAAGACCAGCCTAAATTACAAAACAATTATGTTTGAATTCAATATGGTAATTGATTGTTTCACAATGAGAAGAAAGCTGATGAAGAGTACTTTTCTCAGCAAAATGATACTCTACAAGATGAAAGCTCATGAGTGATCTTTAGTACTCTTGCCTCTTGTGTTCACTGCAATTATTAGTTTGAAAAATCTGTAGACACTAATACAACATAGTCCTATCGTATAAAAGAGAGCTTGATCTCTTTGCTTACCAATTCACCCACCAAACATTGAGTTTTGACCAAATTAACAGATTTGCTTCAGGTTGTTTCCTAATTTAAAATGTAAAAGAATTTTACATGGCATGTGCAGGTTTTTTTTTTTTTTTCCCTTTTCCATCGGGAGGTACCACCAGTCTATCCATTTTATGATAATGACAGTTTGCTTGATAACAATTTAAAGTACTTAGTCCCTGCTGTACTGAATTTTTTTTCCTTCACAGGTCTTGAACCTGGTATGACTTATTATTTTAAGTGCGGTGACAGTTCTGTTCCAGCTATGAATGACGAATATTCCTTCAAGACCATGCCCTCACCCAGTCCAAATGCATATCCCAGTTGAATAGCGGTTATTGGAGATTTAGGTCTCACGAGCAATTCTTCGACAACCATAGATCATGTGATCAAGAATGATCCTGCCTTGGTTTTGATGGTTGGAGACTTGACTTATGCAAACCAGTACCTCACCACTGGGGGACAAGGCGCTTCATGCTTCTCTTGTTCTTTTCTCAATGCACCAATTAGAGAGACATATCAACCTCGCTGGGATGGCTGGGGAAGGTAAATCCTCCGCACCTTCACATCCTTTTGTGGGTTCGTTTTTATGAGACCAGTCAAATATTCTGTATAGTTTGTGATAGAATCTTAAAATGAAGCATCTCCATCATGGTGCAAGGGCTAAACAATTTGAAGTCAGGAAGACCAAACGTTGCTGCACTAATATGAATACCGTATACTTCTTCTAAGATGTAGTTCACACTTGATAATATTGTATCTATATGAGTATTGCCTTCTTTGTCTCTTTTTTTACTCGACAATTTGGTATGATCATCCATATTGTACATGGATTAGAGCAGAGGTAGAATGCCGAGGATGATTTGGTATGCGCGTTCATTTTTATGGTCTCTGCAACTGCACGTATTAATGCTCTTCTGACTCCCTTGTTTGAGCTGCCAAGAATGAATTAATTTCAATTTCAGGTTCATGGAGCCATTGACATCAAGAGTCCCTATGATGGTCATAGAAGGCAACCGCGAAATTGAGCCCCAAGTTGATGGGATCACTTTCCCATCATACTTAACGAGATTTGCTGTTCCATCGGAGGAGAGTCATTCCAACAGCAGTTTCTACTACTCCTTCAATGCTGGAGGAGCACACTTTATTATGCTTGGAGCCTATGTCGACTACAACATAACCGGTACATGACTAAATCCTGCAGTACACTTCACCACGTAGTTACTGTTCAAAGAAGAGCCATGTCCCTGGCTGATGGATGATTTATAACTTTCGTCTTCTGACTCTGTTTTGACATTAGTTTGCCCTTTCGGGCACTCAGTATTCATGGCTGATGGATGACTTGCATCGAGTGAATCGCAGTTTAACCCCATGGGTGGTTGCTGCTTGGCGTCCACCATGGTATAATAGCTATAACTCCCATTATCAGGAATTTGAATGCATGAGGCAAGAAATGGAAGCTCTTCTTTATCAATACAAAGTCGATATTGTGTTCAATGGCCTTGTAAGTACATAACATGAGGAACCTTAAAGTTTTTTTTCACTTTGAAACATAATGCTCCTTTCCCTTGGAATCTGTGCACTTATTGTCCTGCATGAGGAGGAGGACAGAACTTATGATGATTTCATGACGTCATTGCGATGCTTTCACCTCTTGTGAGTTCTTATTTAGTCTGGCATAGCAATTCCCATTTTTACTTTAGAATCTTGAAAGTTGAAAAGATGTTGAACTGAAACCAGAGCTATTGCATATGATGCTTAGTATAACTAGCAACATGTTCGCTTTCTATTACCAGATTTGGCTTCTACTCAGACAACCCTGATATTAATATTTCACCATGATGTCTTTTCATTATGTATTGCAATCCGCTAGCCTAAATATTAGAAAATAAAGACATAGATCAAAGTGGCAAGAGAGGAGAATTTGGATTCTTGTTTTTTCATTTATACAAAAGTCAAGTGGAAGAACCGACACTCTGTGGCTTCCACTTTAGCATTATCAGTTAGTTGCATGAGACATAGGTTCTGGTTTTGCAGGTTCATGCATATGAGAGGATGAACAGAGTCTACAACTATACACTGGATCCATGTGGTCCTGTCTACATATGGTCGGGGATGGTGGCAATATCGAGAAAGTCGATGTTGATTTTGCAGATGACCCTGGAAAGTGTCCTAAACCTGACGACAACAAGCCGGAGTTCGGAGGGCTATGTCATCTGAATTTCACCTCTGGCCCCGCCAAAGGAAACATCTGCTGGAGCAAGCAACCTGAGTGGAGTGCGTACAGAGAAAGCAGCTTTGGACATGGAATACTCGAGGTGCGGTTGTCAAATGTTAGGCCACGCTCCTTTTCACACTTATTCTAATTGTCCAAACCAATGTTCACCCTATAAGGAGTTTAGTTTATCGTTATCACTATCTATCCACTTGCTGTTTTTAACCTGTATGAATAGTCTACATAGAACATTGTCGGCATGTCATCATGGAGACGCCACAGTGACTTTTACTGAGCTGGGCTTCAGTTTGCTGCAGTAAGTGACCCTTGCCATGTTAAACGTGCTTCCTAAGCCGAACAAATACATCCGTGTCTCCTCACTATCTGAAGCATCTCTTCCAATGAACTACATATCTAACAACATTAAGCTGAGTGTAAGTTTGAATAAGAGCTATTGGAATAGACAATCTAACAACATTAAGCTGAGTGTAAGTTTGAATAAGAGCTGTTGGATTAGACAATCTAAGTGCCCTTTTTCTTCTTCTAGATGAGAATTTTATTTCAGTTTAAATCAGTTGACAGGTGTTTGATTCAGGAGGATGACCAGCATGAATTAGAAATGTACATGTCACTTATCTTTGACCGTGCCTTGCTAACAACATAGTTCAATTTAGCAAAATTAATTTGCTATTTTCCTTCGCAGGTTGTGAATTCAACATATGCATTATGGACTTGGCATAGGAATCAGGATGCCTACAAGGAAGACAAACCGGGCGATCAGATATTCATCGTGCGACAGCCTGAACTTTGTTCTCCAACCACTAAAGTGATTCTCTAAACCATAGTTTCATCTTTTAAATATAGCTTTCTGTATCATGAAATTTATTGCACGTCTAGTTCCATTTGTTATTCAACACGAGGACTTTTCACTTTTTTATTTCTTTTGCAACATCTCATACACACCCAATTCTATTCGGTTCTGCAGAGTTCCATTTCTTGAAGATCTACTTGTTTTCAATTTACTTGTGCTACGGACTTTCAAGTTCTGTGATCTCTACAAATTGAAAGCCGACATTAACAGCACGCTCAGTGAATTCAATTTGTTCCTGGTTTTTTTGTGATAGGAAACTAGCGATCCTCCTCAAGGTGCTCGAGAGTCAGACCCCACATCCCCATCATCTACTGTAATTCTATCATCCAAAATGATGTGGCTGATGAGCTTGCTTCTTGCTTTGTTTGGCATTGTTGTGAGATGATCATCTTCAAAAGTGTCGATTTTTCAAAATTTCCTTCTGCAATTACCTTGAAAAATGGATAAAGAAAGTTCTCACGCATAGCTTCATATGGGAATTGCTGTAAGAGAGTTATCTCCTTGAGAGTACTCTTTATGGAGATACTCGAGGTAATGTAAAACTTGTGCTTACACATGTACACATATACTTGAATACAAATTCCTCTTTTTCTTTTGTTTTAGTGACATTCATGTGGTCACATAAAATGTAAATCTGACGTGAGTGCTAAATAAACTGTCCATATTGCATTCAAGTACACTGTGTATTTACCTTTGAAGTTTGATGGGTCCTTTGGGGCTACACGATAGAATAATGTTATAGTCATCCATTAATTTTCTTCTTCCCTTCTTTTTCTGGCGTAGTTGTCTCTTGACTCGAGTGATGTGAATTTTCCATGGTCCCACTGTGTGGTACTTAAGAATCGATAGCTATAAACAAGAAAGTTGGGTAAAATAAAACTTTATGATTGGCCATACCATCACAAAACTCAATTCTTGTGCTACTTCCCCTGCATATATTACTTTATCATCTACATTAATTCGATAAAAAAGCTTAATTATCTGTCATTGATGTTTTTAAAAAATTAAAATGGATTCATGCAATGTATAGAGAGATTATTAGTAATTTTAATTATATATTTTTGGCAAACATGTAATTACTTAATTATATATGTGGACTGATAAATAGTGCAAATTGATTGAGAAAAGGGAATAATATCAAAGCAGTGAAAATGTTAAAAAGTGTTTCTAAGATCGGAAATGGGGAATGATATCAAATAATGAAAAAGTTAAAGGTTTCTAAGTTAGTAACCACGAACTTGTACAATTATTTAGATAAGACGATCAATTTTTTCACTTATTTAACATTAATTTTCTTTAAAAAGTTAAAACGAATTCAACTATACGTATGTATATGTAGTAAGTTAATAACCCAGTTTCCTATTTAGTCAATAAAAATTCGATTTTTTTTCCACAACAAAGAATTTTTGCAAATTAATCTTCCGGAACTAAAGGAATTTTCACAAAACGGAGTTGATGTTGTGTAATTAATCAACTCATTGAGTGATCAATCAAAACTATTTCGACCCACCAAATCAAATAACTCTGCCGTTTTAACGATGGAGCTCTTAAATTCTTGATAAAATCTCCATTGGACGATTTGACTTTGGTGCAAGGGCTCTGCTATCAATGTATTCATTATCTAGAATTATCATTCTTTGGAATTACTGGGGAATGTGTCTTCAAGCTTTATATATTCACTATCACCAAGCTTTCTATATTTACATATTGTAGTTTTTTTTGGGGTCTGTTATATATTGTAGGTGAAAGCTCTTTAATTTCGCCTTTGTCCATACAAACCACTTTCCCCACTTAGTATAGTCTGGTCATTATGCTGGTGACATTTTCCATATTTTCTAGCATGGTTCTTCCCATTTGTCACAACATATCATGATTATGAGCTAAACATACTTTGTCGTATATTTAGTATGTGAATCCTATTTTGTTTTGAATTGTTATTCAATTAGCATGATATATTTCCATTTTTGCTCGATGCTGGAATAAAGCATGGCACATTGAGTTGGTTATTGAACTTCCTTTTCGACATTTTTGTAGGGTTAAAATGTTTCATCAACTTTAATATCTATAACAATTAAATATAGGGACAAGTGCACCATAAATTTTAAAATTTATTGCGAAAATGTAACTAGGTTATAAAAATTTTCAAAATATGTAATCAAATTTTAAAACTCATTAGATTGGTGTGATCAAATTTTTCCATATTCTTCGCCCAATTTAGTTATGGTAGCTCTGTCTAATTTAGTTAAAAAAAGAAGCTAATCTTTTTTTTATTTTTTATGAAGAGAGAGGCAGGCACTGGTGTCACGCCCTGACTCTCGAGCTCGCGGCAACCCCTTCTCCATGGTCAATTGAAAGCGACATCCCAGGACCCATCCACGACCATTCATTTTATCTTTCGTTAAGCGCAAGCAGAAGACGAACCATCCCCACACAATCAATCAATCAACAGGGATAGAGGGATGAGCATAAAAAACAACAGCAACTGCTCAATTATTCAATTTACTGGATTAACCAATGGAGGATCGTTTCCAAATTACAAGCCCGACAAAAATGGCCGATCTATCCTCTAAGCCAAACCAAAATGAAACTAGGCTAATCCAATCATACACAAAGAACCCTCGGGTTCAACACTACGGTCACTCGGACCCATCGGACTCAAGCTCCGTCGGGTCGATCATTGGAGGAGCGGGGGCAGGATCCTCTATTGTGGATACGCCATTCTAGGGGCCTGAAAATGGTTAACCACGACGGGTTGAGATAAAATCTCAGCGAGTTCTTCCCCTAAGCCCCGGTTAGTACGCCAACTCAACTCGAGGTATTTCTCCAGAACGACCCCTCACTCAACCCAACAACAAACAACCAAAACCAAACAACAGCCAACAATAGACAGGGTAACCCACAATCAATATTCGGTTTGCATGCAACCTTACCCGGTATGCCATACCCTGCACGTTAAATCTCAGCACAATACACGCAATCAAGGCACATGGCCGTTAAATGATACAGTTCATCACTCACATGCGAATCGCGTCACAAGCGATCTCACCTGGCCATTGCCACACCCTGAACGTCTGTCAACTCATGCGTGCGTACCATAAATAATACAATCATCACGACATTAAGAGCATGCGAATAATCAGAGCATCTCACACAACTTTCTCATGCCTCACATCCACACATATGCTCCGATTATTACGACCACTAGGGCCACGGCACAACCTTATGGTTGGCGGTCTACCGGTCAAAGACCAGGCATCGTCCTCCCCCATGAGGCACGGCGACGTCACGAGCTCTCTCCCATCGACGGCATTCCCTATGGAGCATGGGGCCCGCTCACTGCCGCAGCCCCGCAACTGACCACTGTTGGGCAACTGACCACTGTCGGGCAACCGACCGAAGTCAGGACGACCAAAAGGCCACGGCACAACCCCATAAGGATTGGCGGTCTACTGGTAGCGTCGGGCTCTCCTCCTAATGTGATCATGCAACACATCATCAAACAATCCATTTATATCTTTGCTCTGTCGTGAATGCAACATCGCTCATGCTCATACGACATGCCATTTCAAATAACCCACGCAATATGTCATGCGATCTCACTCGACAATTTCCAAAATTCAATTCAACCAACACTCGATCACGCAATTCATCAATATTCACGAGTATAATTAACAATCGGCACTTCAATAAATCATAACAATCAAGAGCACATCAAAATAAGACTAAATTTAGCTTCTGCATGAATAGTGCCGTGAACAGTGCTCGTGAACAGTAATTATGAACAGTGATTTTTCCGAAATTCAATTAATTAAAAAATTTAATCTAGAAATTAAACAAAACATTAATTAAAATAATTAATCAATTCAATTAAATCAAATCATGCTTAATTAAACACAAAAATCACATAGCCTCATTTAAGCAATAATTAAGCACAATTAGCAAAATTAAGCTAATCTAATCCTAACCATCTATCTAACCACCTATCTTAGGGCTAATACAACTTAATTAAACCCTTAAACCAAATTTAACACTAACTAACCAACCATAAGCAAGTTTAGGCACTAAATAGGGATTAGGAGCTAAACTCACCCGTTAAGCGGGCCGGCGACACAGACGCGGCGGCGGCGACGAACCCGACACCCGGGGACCTCTACCACAGCAATCCAAGGCGGTCCCGGGCTCAACACAGCAACAACAAACTCGAAATCCCTCAGCAACTTTAAAAACTGCACTGCACAGGAGGAAAGTGGCTGACCGGAGGAAAACGGGCTGCCCGGAGCTCCGGTGACCGGCGGGCCGGCAACCGGCGGCACCCAGGGGTCAAGGGGGAACTGCTGGTAGCTGGTATGGGCGGTGATTTGGTCGGAAAGGAAGGAAAACAGGTGAAAAGGCGGAACAAAGCTGCTGCAGGCGGAACAGTGACGGTCCGGCAACAGCCGGCTTCCGGCGGCCGTACGGATCGGCCGGCGGCTTCGTTTGGCGAACAGCCGATGCTATCTGAACGTTTTTTGTCTTCTGAACATAACGGTAGGTGGCACGGGATGAGATTCCAACGGGAAGGCGATGAACAACTCGATTTTCGGTGAAAGGTCAGAACTGAAAAATTGAAGGAAGGAAGGGAAAGTAGGGAAAGAAGGGTGTGCGGTTTGGAGAAGATGAAGAGGAGAGAGAGAGTGAAGTGAGGCTGAAGATAGGCCTCAATTAAGGCCATTAATGGCTTGGCTCAAGTTCCCAAAACATGACATCATCTTCTCTCTCTTCCTTTTTGACTTTTCTTCAAAATATCCAAGGGCATTTTGGTCATTTCCACCTTGCACATTTCCCAATGTGCCCTTGGGCTGAAAATGAAGGGCGAGCCTAGGAAACGGGCTTGAAAATAAATAGGAACGAGCTCGGGAATTTATTGGGCTCGAATTGGCTCAAGTTTAGACAACGGGCTCGGAAAGGAAAATGGTCGGTTTGGCCCAACGGGCTCACTTGCTTGCCTCGGGCCTTCCATGGTGGCTGTCCCACCTTGGGCGTGAGGCCCACACTGTTCTTGCCTGGCCCACGTCCTCGTAGGCTCGTTTCCTCGGTCCGTAAGTCTCTTTTCCAAATACTCATCTCTTCTGACACTGTCGACTATCGAAGAAGCATCGTCCAAAAATCCGTCCCAGACGTTCCCGAAAATTCTAAGTCCACTCTTGGATTCTCATGCCTTGTCAATTTTTCCCGAATGCCATTTTGGTACAACTCAGACTGACAGGCGGCTTCGAGGATTCACTCGTAACCGACTCGTGCCAATTCACGTTCAAGACTTTTCGACACATGGACGTCATTGACTACATGAAATTGTGAAGGATCAATTCTTATTTCAAAGTACACGATTATCAAGGATCGATATAGGCCCGTTCGCGGGTTCGATAACAGTAAACGGAATCACCCGTCATCCCATTATGTCCTGCCCACGAATCGACTTCTATTAGTCCCTAGAATCGGCCTGCATATCTACAGGATCGTCCTTACGCAAGTCTCACGGTCTAGTTGTTTTCCCAGGTCAAGTTCTTTAGTTGCACGAGTTCTGTCCTCATTAGCCTTTCCCCTCAAGGTCAGTATCTTAGGAGTGATCAGTTCCGAGTGAGATCGACCAACAATGCATTGACGAAATTAACGTTCATTCCTCCCTAAAAGGGCTCGAATTTCAGGATGTTACAACTGGTGTGGTTGCCATGTCAACCATTTTAGGAAAAATTAAAATTAAAGTAAATTAAAAGGATAAAATTGATTTCAAGATTTTAGGAAAAAAATGGAAAAAGAGGAAGAATCTAACAGAGGAAAAGCCGAAGTCAAGAAGAACAGTGGTGGCTCCACTTGAGGTAGTGGCATCATGGCAGCCACCCTTACACCGGAGAGGGGCCGGCATCCCTCTTCAGACTCAGCCAAAGCTAACTTGGCCCTCGCCACCTCCTTCACGTGCTGGAAAAAGAAAACAATGCGTGCACGCATGAGGGTGTGGGGTGGGAGGCCTCGCCACTCGCTCGCAAGGTCATCTATGAGCTTGGCACTAGCGACCCTTGCCCCTCCAGTAATGATGGCAGCGATCCTAGCCTAGATCTACAACATCTTCAATGAGAAGATGACCCTTGCCTAGACTCAAGGCAAAGGTCACAGCCCACATCGTCAAAGAAGATTGAAGAGGGGGGTGGCACTTGACCAATTGAGAAAAGCAATAGGTTCCTGAACAATTCCAATATCGATGTCGGGATTAAAATTAGGTAGGACTACCGCGTATTCAATGCCTCAAAGATGTTCTTGTGAACTTTTGTGGGATTACTCATCACTTCAAGTTATGAGCTCTGGTGGATTGTGAATCCAAGACTCAAAAGCCAATCACCCATGGACCATCTTGCTTCCTCAATTACTTTGAATGTGTAAACACATAACAAAATTCTATTTTTTGCAAAAGAAATTTTTGAAATCTGCATAGAATAAGTGGAATTAACCGTTGTATACCATAGTCGGGTACGTACAAAAGAAATCTCCCGACATCAACAGCAATATTTCTACTATAAAATAGTTAAAGACTAATTGACGTACAAATACTGTTCACTATAGAAATACACATGTGGTTCGTCCTCATTGGAAAACCAAGACAACACTATTGGCTATAGAACACGAGTAGATGGTCCAAGGGAAAACTTCAAACAAACATTGATCACATTCAACTTTGCTTTGTATAAGAAAGAATACTAACTACCGTTTGTGCTATTGTGAGAAAAAGCAACACGATGGCCGCGAGAACGGAGAAGATAGCCCAAGGACTATGGAAATAATCCCTCCTCAATTTCACCATCCAAGTGTTCCACGGCTTGGCGCAATATGCATTCACCTTTTCGAAGATCTCGGAGTAATAGAAATTGTATATAGCGACGTGGTCACAGATCTTGTTGAACATCTGTGCAACCACCTCATCATCACCCAAGTAGTTCTTAATAATCCCTTTGCGGCGAAGCACCTTGACGTCATTTGAAGTGTTTATGAGGTGATCCATGAAGGCCACGTAATCCGTGAAGTAGTTGATGCCTTCGCTTTGACGATGTTGCTCGTACGCGACCAGGTTTCGAAGTCGTGACTCGGTCTCGTCATCTACACGCAAGAACGGTATCTCCAGTGTCCCGTTCTTCCTGAATTTGAAGCCACTCAGTCTCCTCTCTTGCGCAGCCTTAAAACTGACTCCTGACTCCCTTAGCTCTGTCGCCGAGGGTATCCAGTCTTTCTCTGTCGCCGAGGACATGGCTAGTGTGCAGTCTTGCTGTGTCTTCGAGGGTGTTTTAGGCAAGCCAGAAGTGCGCCACATGTGATATAGATGCAGAAGATGTTCACCCTGGCTCTCATGTTCACCTTCACCCTCTCCACCTCCTGGTTGAGGATGGCCGGGCCTGGCGGCGTCTTCGGCGGAACCGTCACCCAGGCTCTCATGTTCACCCAGGCTCTCACCTTCACCCTGGCTCTCACCTTCACCCAGGCTCTCATGTTCACCTTCACCTTCGCTCTCTCCTAGTTCAGAATTGAAGATCCTGACGGCGACATCGCTGAAACCTTCACCTAGGCTCTCATGTTCACCTTCACCTTCGCTCTCTCCTAGTACAAAATTGAAGAACTTGTTGGCAACAACGCTGAAATTGTCATCCTCTTCCGGACCTTTAGTCAGGTCATATAGCTTGCTCAAGACGAAAAGTGGGATTTGGTTCTCTAGCAGCAGTAATTCGCGCGTAATATTGGTTCCAATCCGACGTTCATTCATAACCGGGTCTGGTTCCCTCTTGATGGCCTTACGGAACAACTCGACAATGAAACAGCCATCGGTGACCATCATCCTGAGAAAGTCATCTCCTTCTAGGGAGGAGTTGATGGTTCCCTCGTAGCAATTACGCGGTGGTGGTTCCAGTTCCCTAAGAGCCGACATATACCTTTCATCGCTCCCCTCATTTCTCCTTTTAATCAATTGCAGCAGGTATCGCCTTTTTTGCTTCTCCATGAATTTGAACTTGTCATTTCCATGGTGATAAGGGCCGATGGCTAGAACCTCCGGATCATAGGCTTTCTCGTTGACTTCGCGCAGTTGATGACGAACCCTAAATATACTATGCTTTGGCGAAGTGGGAGGGGAACTCTCGCAGTCATAGGCTTTCTTGTTGACTTCACACGGTTGATGACGAACCCTAAATATACTATGCTTTGGCGAAGTGGGAGGCATACGACCAAGCATATTCCCGTTGTGGATTGGGAGAAGATCTTCCCCCACGAAACTCTCCCAGATGTGACCATACTGTGTTGATTACAACATAATTAATGTGATGATAAGCACGTGGTAAAGCAAGATGATTGTTTTACGTGTGCTTCCCTTTGATTAATGGCAACTTACAAAAACAGTCCTCCTACGAACTATCTCAGTTTTCATTTTTGATCATCAAACTAATTTTCGATAGACATATGATTCATAAATTAATTTCTGAAAACTAGCAGAAAGAAAACTAATCTCCGAATAAATTTCAGGACAAATTTCGTATTTTTGGGTGAATATCTATGGATAATGCAAATTAAGCACTGTGGTTGGACACATGGCGTGGACATTCAATATAAACAAATGAATAGCAGAGAAAAAATTACAAACCCTATGCTATTACTCCTTATATAATTTTGCTCCAAGCATAAATTGACAGCTGTATGGACTTTTTACTTTCGAGCTTCAGTGAGCCCCCCTTTTGCTCTCTAGAAGAGTTTTGAGAATTTGAGTTCCCAAATTACCTCTCCAGCCATCAAGCAAGGATAATCTTTTAGACACTAAAATGTGAATTTTAAATTTATTTTGTGTGTTCTTATAGTGAGATACTTGCCATCGATGTTGAAGACGTGAGAATTGCATTGAATAGTTTTAAACTACATAAGAAGAATTATTGGAACGAAATTGAACCAATATAAAATATAGGATTTTAGGTTAGAGAAGGTGAGAAAAGCCCTTAGCTAAATAACATATAAATGACTGTCTTTTGGAAGGGAAACTCGTTAGACTTACTTGATGAGGTTGGTAGTAGCTCATTCTTCTCGCCAAGCTAGACCAGCTGCTATCAAGTAGTATCCAGCTCTTCTCTTTTTGTGGGTTTTTTTTTAGTGAAGTAGAGATAAAATGAGACTACTGCATAGTATGCAGTGCATACACCAATCATTTATAGAAAATCCAAACGCGTTTTTCCCTTGGCCCATTGACCTTGGTCGTATGTTCTACCTAACGGCAAGAAAACATAAACGCCTTCATGATTGAGACTACTTTGTTGAATTGTGATAATGCAAAAATAAAGATGCTGGCTCAATTCTCTGAATTGAATGTCGTGTCAAGGAGAAAATATTAGGCACCACTATGATTCCATCATGTGAAAATCCTAATCCACTCATCTTCCCTTTGGCGGTCTTCTTCTTTCTCTCTCTCCTCTGCCTGGCCTATATTCCCTTCTCCGACCTCAACCTCAAACTCGAGGAGGAGGTGGGCCGTGATTATTGGAGATGGAGGATGAGGGCAAAACTGTGCAAGAAAGGAAGGGAAGGAGTAGCAGTGGAGGGGAGTAACTGACCCCATCTCGACGTTAGAGTAAAAAGCAGAGAGTTTTTTTTTCTTCCCTTTGACCTTCTTCTTTACTCTCTACAGCCTGGCCTATTTTCCCTTCTGCGACCTCAACCACCAAACTCGAGGAGGAGGTGGGTCGCACAATGCAATGGAGGAGGAGGGCCCCTCCTGTCTAAGAAAAGAAGGGAGAGGAGCAGCAGTGGAGGGGAGTAACTGACCCCATCTCGACGTTAAAAAAAAAAAACAGTGTTTTTTGTTTTGCGATTCGCAGCAAATCCGAGTCCGGCAACAAAGTGCTCATCAAAATGACGCTTTTGTTCCTCCCCGGCCCCTACCGAACGCTCGCAATTTACTCTCCCGTATTTGTGTGGTCTCTTCCTGGATTTAACTCTCTTTTACTCTTAACGTGAGTGCAGAGAGAAGGGGGCTAGGGAGTGAGATGGGTGGTTTACATTTCATGATAATTGTGAGGGAGGTTATTCCTGTAATTTCCGACACCTCCTTGTTATTTTCTTTTGGAATATTGGTCTCAAATTTTTTTTATCACAATTTTGATTTTGATGACAATTTCCCTTGTTTTGATTTGAAAACTGTTTCAAAAAAAAAAACTACCACACGTTTCTTGTGGACCATTTTCATTCTTAAATGGAAACAAAAATAGGAAAACTGAAAATTTTTGCAGATAAAAAGGGTGCAAAATCTTGGATTTTAGAGTGCAATTGAGTTTGAAAATAGGAAAGATGCTACATGTATTTGAACTTTTACATGTTCAATTAAGTTGCTTGTATGTTCCTTTTGATTTAATATAGTTCTTGTATTGCCTAAAATCGGTGAAATTTAATTCTTTTGTCCATCGAACTAACAAAAATCGCTGATAGAGCACATAAAATAGTTATTCATCCTTTAAGTGTCCAAATGGGCATCACACAACTAATCAAATGGTCCGAATGTCCCTACCATGTCCAAATTGCTGATACAATACCAAACTCTATATCTTTAGCATCACTGTCCATCGTAACCTTCATTGCTTCGGCGTTCAAACCTATCACTACCATCGAACTCGTCCCGATCGCCACCACCGGAGCGGACACTACCACCATTAGAAGAACTCCTCTCCCGTCTAGGCCACAACACGAGATTTCCCAAGGACGTGACGCCCAGGCGCATTCGCCAAAAAGGATGGCTCTCCTCTTGCCGAACAAAAATCTGGTTTGGACATATTGCTATCTCCCTTCATAAAAGCGAAGTACCAAGTACAAAAGCTGCCACCGACACTTCCGCTTCCCCACTCTCACATGGGTGCCCTCCGCTCCGTGGGTCCCGCACGGCTCGAGCCCGTCCCTTTTAAGATGACTTGACGTGGGCTGGGCCCCACTCAATCGTACTGTGCCGGTTCGCCTTGGCAGCGATGAATGATGGGAAAATGAAAGGTACCTGAATATTGGCGCCACCTGCAGTATTATATATATTAAATTTTATTTAATATGATTTCTAAATTGATAAATAATCAATGTATTATTTCTGTTTGCTCAAACGGCAAATAAAATGTTATTTAATTCATGAATTATTATATATTGAGTTGAATTTTTAAAATTATGATATTGACATGTATATTTTTTAAATAAAAAATTAGGCATTAATATTTCCATTATTATTTGATTATGTGGATCCTTATATCTAAATTTGAAATGAATATTTTACTTGGACCGTCCTTGTTTAACTTTTTTTTTTTAATTATACATTGTTCGAACTTCATGAATTGAGACCCACATCAATAGATTTCATAACACAAAGACGATATTGAACATTTTCATGTAATTTAAGGACTAGATTAAACATTAACTAATAATATAGGGACCATAATGACAAATCAAAAGTTTATGGACATAGATCATTTGTATCATTTTTTCATAAATGAATATTGTTACACTAACCTGGCATGAGTGGGAAGTTTGGTGATTGTCTAATTTAAAGAAAAGTGAGTGATTGCATCATGAGGAAGTGGATGAAATGAAAAATTATAAGGGACGCCAAAGTGGGTTGGCTCAGCTGATAAGCTTTGAAACTCTCCGCACACCATGCCCAAGTTTGAATCTTGCTACTAGCAATCCCTTTGGGAGGCGATCTATAAATTTACTATAAGACCTTCTAGACCTATGGTATGCCTTGACTTTGGCATGGGGTAAACTCCCATTTTCCTAAGCTTTTGGTTCTTAAAAAAATAAAATCAAAAGGGATACGGAAATTATACCATGTTTGGCTTTCTATTATTTAATACATGGGTAATTTGGAATAGAACCGTATTTTTTCATTTGTTGTTGAGGCGATATTGCAATAAACGAAAATGCGTGACAAAGGGGTGGTTTTTTATTTACCTTACAGAAGACATGGTATTAAAAAAATTTGGTATATGAAATGACATGAATCAATCATGCTAAATATTTGAACAAATTCATCATGTTGTATGTACAAGACTCTTTCTCTAAATATATGTTTACAACAAACTCTCATTGTTTGATATATGTCTTTTGTATGCCCGTTTAATATATCAAGAATTACTCTTGATTCTAAAGAATTACTTAAATGGTAAGCGTGTTCATCTTACTCGTTTAAGACTTGAGTTCCAATTACTACGCTTCCACATTGTTCTAACTTTGTCAGCATAGACTTGTCTCAGTATATGGGAAATAGGGAATGCCGTATCCGGGGAGTGATTTCTAGAAGCAGATTGAGGGCCGGTGATTGGCGTTGGAGAGGCCGGGGCCTAGGGAGAAATGGCGGACGAGAGCTCTGATGAGGGGCTTCCCTTCGGAGAAGTTGAGCTCGAGATTGAGGTTGGAGAAGGGAAAATGGGCCAGGCAAAGAAGAGAGAAAGAAGAAGACCGCGAAAGGGGAGAAGAAAAAAATAAAGGAGAAAAAGAAGAGAGGAAGGGAGAGGCGAGGCGGTGGAGGGTGAGGGAGTGTCAGACGGGTTTTGGCGTGGTGGGGGCTCTATGACACGTGTTGCCTGATGAATTTACTAGGATTTTGACAGGGTGGGATCCAAGCAGTACTTAATACTTTCTCCTCATTAGGAGATTATCAAGTTGAGAAAGCTAAGTACTTAGATTTTACCAAATTGCACGTGAACTGTTTTACGTATTCGAATAAACTGTGAGAAATATATGAACCGGCATTGATCACATTTATGGTTGCTTTCTGTAAGAAAGAATACTAAAGATTGTTTGTGCTGCTGCGAGAAGAAGCAACACGATGGCTGCGAGAATGGACAAGAAAGCCCAAGGACTATGGAAATATTCCCTCCTCAGTTTCGCCATCCAAACATTCCACCTCCCATTACGCATTCACGCTTTTGAAGATCTTGGAGTAATAGAAATTGGATAGAGTGATGTAGTCACCCATCTTGTTGAACATTTGCGCCACCACCTTGTCATCGCTCAAGTAGTTCCTAATTATCCCTACACGGTAGAGCACCTCGACATCCTTGGAAGTGTTTATGAGGCAATCCATGAAGGTCACGTAGTCAGTAAAGTAGTTGATGTCTCCGCCTTGACAATGCTGCTCATACGTGATTATGTTTCGAAATTGTGACTCGGTGTGGTACTGTATACTCAAGGCCGGTATCTCGAGTTTCCCATTCTTGAATCTAATGTCTTTCATGTGCCGCCGTTGCAATGCCTTTAACTTGACTCCG
Source organism: Angophora floribunda (assembly GCA_014182895.1). NCBI lineage: Eukaryota > Viridiplantae > Streptophyta > Magnoliopsida > Myrtales > Myrtaceae > Angophora > Angophora floribunda. The sequence continues at coordinate 25,026,910 of CM024712.1, forward strand.
GATTCCTTGAGCTCCGTCACTGAGGACATGAACATGAATTTCTCTTTCATCGGTGGGGCTCTGTCATGTAGCCGGGGCATATTAGGCAAGCCATAAGTGCAATATGTGTGCATCAGATGAAGAAGATGTTTGCTCTTGCGAAGTGTCGGATATTGGCTTGAGTCTCCTAGTTCGAAATACCTGGTGGCTATACCGATGAGCTCGAGATGCTCGTCCTGACCTTTAGTCATATCATATAACTTGTTCAAGACGAAAAGCGGGAGTTGGTTCTCGAAAAGCAGTAAATCTCGTTGGAGGCAGTATCGAATCCAATTTGCCTTCATAAACGGATCATCTTTGTCTCTCACTTTCTCCGTATTGTACTTAATGAACAACTCGACAATGAAACAACCATCAATGAGCATCAGAATTCTTTTGGGGAGAGATCAATGATTTATGCATAGCAATCACGAGCTTGTTGTTCTAGTCTCTTAAAGTCATCATATACCCATCGACACTCTCATTTTTCCTCTGAAGCAACTGCTGTACGTATTGCTTTTTTCGGTCCACCATGAATTTGAACTTGTCATTTCCATAGTGATAAGGGCTGACAACTAGAATCTACGGTTCGTAGGTTTTAGGGTTTACTTTGCGCAATTGATGATGAACCCTAAATATGCTGTGCGACAACTAGATTCTCACATTCTAGCGACTCACTAGATACATTGCCTTCATGATGGAGACAACTTACACTTGAGACAATATAGATGTTGGCCCACAATATAAATAATTGGCTGGTAGGTCAATAGATTTCCAAGTTACTAATTGAAAGTCACAAATTCAAACTTTACCTACGCATGAAACTACTCTGATTTAGGGTCACCTCTACAGGTAAAAGATTCGAACTTAATCAGTTCAAGGGCTGATAAAATGTTCTAATGGGCCTTCAGTTAGTCAGCCTAGTTTCGCTTGTCCACCTAGATTATGAAAGATAAAAAGGTTTCGGCCGTGGAAAAAATATATATAGTCCATATAAGGGGATTTTGTTTTATTTTATTTTTGGAAAAATCTCGGCAGAGTAATGGCGCAATTTTCACCCCGTATTTCTCTAGGAAACTGGATGACTTGGGATATCAAAATCCCACTCCGTGGGATTTAAGTGGAATCTGTTAATTTTTTATTTGGGAATTAAAATTTTCTTTTCAAATTTGCTACATGGACTTGAAGTTGTCTCATATAAATAGATTTTATATCAACATTAAGTTATTAAATTAAACAATTTTTTTTCATTTCGCTCTTCTATAAAATGCCTGAAATCTTCTACTAATTAAGCTGATACTAAGGGCTCAAAATGCACCATTTGTTTGAAGCACTTACGGCACCATTAGGCTAGCATTATCCTTCTCATTACTCTCTATTTGTTTTACCGGTTTCATGTCACACTTAAATATTTTTTCCCATTGTTACAACAAAAAGGATATCTAACATGATTTTCACATAATATAATACAAATTTTCCTTGTCAATTCAGTAAAAATAAGTCATCTACAAATGGACAATTAATGAGAAAATTACTTCAATGTGATCTAATTCTAAATAACCCTAAATAAGACCAAATAAAAGATATGACAAAACTTAATCAAGAAAAAGGTCTAGTAAAGTTTCTATTCACTCCTCAAATGAGTTTTATACTTGAGTAATTATTCAAAGTCTTAAAAAAGTTTACCTGCAGTGATTATTATTATTATTATTATTATTATTATTATTTTAGTTTCATTTCCCTTCTAGAAGAAAGAAATAGTGTTCGTATTTGAGAGTTTCTATCAGAGAAAAGGTCTCTGGCTGCCGATTGCATCTCCATGGCACTTTGCGGTAAAAAAGACACCATTGTTCAAAAGGAGTAATGGTGGAGTTAGCTTTAGCAAGGTTATTTATTTTTTAAGATATGGGAGAGTCTGATGAAGCCCGTACGTTTAGTAATTAAAGGGACACTTATTTTTAGACCGATGGATTGGTAAGACCGATGGAATGGGTAATTTTGACTTTAGGCTGCACTGTCGGAGGGTTGAGACGACTGTAAGTGCATGTTCACGGAACTTGACGAGTAGAAAAGACTAAGAAGACTCGGGAAACTTGAAATTGACTCACCCAAACACCTTGGCAAATCCTTCCACACGTGGCATGTTTAGTAAGAGAGAGAAGCATGATTGGCAAACAGCGGCGGCTATGAAGTGCTGACGCATTTGATGGCCATTGCGCAAGCGGCGGCGGCGATGATAGCCGTGATGGGGCAGGGGAGCGGCGGCGGCGGCGGGATACCCATGACCCTCGATGGCCCGTTCGAGCCCGTCACACGCCGCTTCAACCCGTCCCTCCACTCGGGCAGCGACGACTTGCCGATGGATAACCCGAGGCTCAAGAAGAACGTCACTTCCTCGTTCCTCGAGCAGATTTCGCTCGCGCTATCCGCTGATCCGAGCTCGATGTGGGCCTCTTGGATCATAGGTACCCAATTTCCCTCGTAATTTTGTTGTTTGTAAGGTTCATGAAGTCAGATTCGTCGAGCTTGGGGTATACCTACAAGCTTCGAGTATGGTTCCAACGGTTCTTGGAATTGGGAATATGTTTCTTGGGAGACTCAACAAGTGGTTAGCTTTTGTGATGGTAGTGCATTTCATCTTGTGGGTAATGGACTGTTGTGATGACCAAGTTGGAATTGCATTTCCACCTTATGTGATGTGTTGCGAATGAGTTCATCGAGTACAGGGGTGGTCAGTGAAGTCTATTTGTTTGTATGTACTAAGGAGTTCAAATAGATGTTGATGTTGGTCGGGTTAATGAGTTGATCTGTATCTTCAAGGGGATGCTCAGATTGGCAAGAATGTGACACCGCTCGATCCATCGTTGGTCGCCAGTGAAGTGTGGCATGGCACGGAGAGTGGGAAATACGTAAGCCAGCAAGACGGCAAGTCAACTGTCTACAGTCAATTGTTCCCTTTCGAGGGGCTCTTGAATTACACCTCTGGCATTATTCATCACGTCAGACTTGAAGGTAACCGGAAATTGGTGAAATGCGATATAAGGTTTTTGATTTCCATTGCACAACCTCAAGTTTATTGCTAATACATGGGGAAACATTATCCGGATTTTCGGTGCTTTTGCCTTTGGTATTATGTATTCCTTAAGTGAGAGTGATGGATTCCTTCATTTACCGTAATTGACTTCACTTTATTTTTGAACTTATCATTGCAACTGGAAATTTTATATTCTAAGATAGCATGATCTGAAAAGGTTTAGGGACCATCATTTTCACTGAATTCAGGTAGACGCTTTAAGGGGGATTAGAAGCTTCACTAGATAGACACTACTTGATCTGTAGTTGCTTAGTGTTACATGTTGCCCAATATCATTAATTTTTTTCTGTTCCTCCTTATGTGAGCTGCTATCATGTTATGAAGATGGTGATTATGCATTTTGTATGATAATGCTTGGGTAATAAGTTTTTCACAAATGAAGACCAGCCTAAATTACAAAACAATTATGTTTGAATTCAATATGGTAATTGATTGTTTCACTATGAGAAGAAAGCCGATGAAGATTACTTTTTTCAAGGGAAGTACGCTAGGAGTGCTATAACTTTCGTACAGTGCTTACTTTGGTGCCAAAACTTTTTTTTTTTGCTTACTCGAGTGCTAAATCGAAGTAAAATCGTTCAATCAAGTGACACTTTCGGCCAAAAGTCATATATGGATTTTTAATGATTTTCCATATTTTTTTAATAATTATCAATTTCCAACTTGGATTTTTCAATTCTGACGTGGCTTCTCTTTGTAAGTAGGTTCTAAAATTTTTCATAATGTGCAATGAAATTTTAAAACTTATTAAATTGGTGCAACCAAATCTGTTCATATTCTTTGTCCAATTTGGCTAACAATCTTTTATTTATTTATTTATTTTGAAGAGGGAGGCACTGGTGTGGTTGCCATGTCAATCATTTTAGGAAAAAGAATTAAAGTAAATTAAAAGGATAAAATTGATTTCAAGATTTTCGAAAAGATAAAAATCTGAAAAAAAATGGAAAAAGAGGAAGAATCAAACAGACGAAAAGCCGAAGTCAAGAAGGACAGTGGTGGCTCCACTTGAGGTAGTGGCATGGTGGCGGCCACCCTTACACCGGTGAGGGGCCAGCATCCCTCTTCAGACTTAGCCAAAGCCAACATGGCCCTCGCAAGGTCATCTATGAGCTTGGCACTAGCGATCCTTGCCCCTTCACTGATGAAGGCAGCGATCCTAGCCCAGATCTACAACATCTTTAGCGAGAAGATGACACTCGCTAGATTTGAGGCAAGGGTCACAGCCCATATCATCAAAGAAGATTGAAGGAGGGGGGGGCGGCACTTGACCAATTGAGAAAAGCAATTGGTTCCTGAACAATTCCAATATTGATTTTGGGGTTGAAATTAGATATGACTATGGGTGTATTCTATGCCACGGAGAGTTCTTGTAAAATTTGGTAGGATTACTCAATTGAAGAATGATCATCACTCAAGTCATGAGCTCAGGTGGATTGCGAATCCAAGACTCAAAAGCCAATCACCCATCGACCATCTCTCCTTCTTCAATTACTTTGTATGTGCAAACACATAATGGAATTCTATTTTTCACAAAAGAAAATTTTGAAATCTGCCTAAAATAAGTGGAATTGACTGTTGTATACCATAGTCAGGTACATACAAAAGAAATCTCCCGAAATCAACAACAATATTTCTACTATAAAATAGTTAAGACTAATTGATGTACAAATAGTGTTCACCGTAGAAATACACGTTTGGTTCGTCCTCATAGGAAAACCAAGATAATACTATTGGCTATAGAATACAAGTAGATGGTCCAAGCAAAACCAAGATAATACTATTGGCTATAGAATACGAGTAGATGGTCCAAGGGAAAACTTCAAACAATCATTGATCACGTTCAACTTTGCTCTGTGTAATTAAGAATACTAAATGCTGTTTCTGCTATTGTGAGAAGGAGCAACACGATGGCTGCAAGAGCAGACAAGAAAGCCCAAGGACTATGGAAATAGTCCCTCCTTAGTTTTGCCATCCACACCTTCGTCCTCTTGGCACAATGCGCATTCACCTTTCGGAAGATCTCAGAGTAATAGGAATCAGATACAGTGACATGGTCCCCGATCTTGTTGAACATCTGCGCAACCACCTCGTCATCGCCCAAGTGGTTCTTAATAATCCTTGCGTGGCGAAGCACCTTAACATCCTTCGAAGAGTTTATGAGGCAATCCAGCAAGGTCATGTAATCCGTGAAGTAGTTGATGCCTCTGCTTCGACGATACTGCTCGTACGCGATCAGGTTTCGAAATTGTGTTTCGGTGTCGTCCTCTACATCAAAGACCGGTATCTCGAGCGTCCCGTGCTTGAATTTGATGTCGCTCAGTTTGCCCCCTTGCAAAGCTCTAAACCCGACTCTTGACTCCCACAGCTCTGTCGCCGAGGGCATGACTACTATGCAGTCTTGCGGGTCCGTTTCGGGCAAGTCAGAAGTGCGCCACATGTGATATAGATGCAGAAGATGTTCCCCCTGGCTCTTGTCAATCGTCGGTTTTCGGATGGGGCCTCCTAGTTCAATATTGAAGTATTCGATGGCGACATAGCTGAACTCATGATGCTCATCCGGACCTTTAGTCAGGTCATATAGCGTGCTCAAGATGAAAAGTGGGACTTGGTTCTCTAGCAGCAGTAAATCGCGCCCAATGCTGGTTTGAATCCCACTTTCATGCATAATTGGGTCGTCCTTGTCTCTTAATTCCTTCATGTCGTACTTACGGAACAACTCGATGATGAAATAGCCATCAATGAGCATCATCGCAAGAAAGTTTTCTTGGGAGGCATCGATGGTTTCCGCATAGCAATTACGCGCCTGCTGTTCTAGTTCCCTGAGTTTCGACATACGCTTGTTGATGCTCCCCTCGTTTCTCCTCTCAAGTAATCGCTGCAGGTATCGCAGTTTTTGCGCCTCCATGAATTTGTACTTGTCATTTCCATGGTGATAAGGGCCAATGGCTAGAATTTCTGGGTCATAGGCTTTCTCATTGACTTTGCGCAGGGGACGACGGACCTTGAATATACTACGCTCCAGCGAAATGGGAGGCACACCGCAAAGTATTTTCCTGATGTCAATTAAGACAGGATCTTGCACCCCGGAACACTCATAGGTCCCAGCATGCTGTATTGGTTACAACATAGTTAATGTGATGATAAACACGTAGTGAAGGAAAACGATTGTTTTACATGTGCTTCCCTTTGATTAAGGGCAACTTACAAAAATTGTCCTCTTATGAATTATTTAAATTTTCACTTTTGATCATCATACTATTTTTTGTGAAACATATGATTCCTAAACTAATTTCCGAAAACAAGCAAAAAGGAAACTGATCTTCAAATAAATTTTAGGACAAATTCGCATTTTTGTGTGAATATCAATGGATAATGCAAATTAAGCACCTTGTTGAACACGTGGCGTGGACATTCAATGTAAACAAATGGATAGTAGAGAAAAAATCACAAACCCTTTACTATTGCTGCTTATATAATTTTGCTCTCAGAATAAATCGACAGCTGTATAGGCTTTTTTTTGTCGAGCTTTAGAGAACCCCCTTTTGCTCTCTAGAAGAGTTGAGGATTTGAGTTCCCAAATTTCACCTCTCCAGCCATCAAGCAAGGACAATCTTTTAGACACTAAAATGTGAATTTTAAATTTATTGTGTGTTCTTATAGTGAGATACTTGCCATCGATGTTGAAGGCGTGAGAACCCGATTGAATAATTTTAAACTACATAAGAAGAATTATTGGAACGAAATTGAGCCAAGATAAAATATAGGATTTTAGGTTAGAGAAGGCGAGACAAGCCCTTAGCTAAATAACATATAAATGACTGTCTTTTGGAAGGGAAACTCGTTAGACTTACTTGATCAGGTTGGTGGTTGCTCATTCTTCTCGCCAAGCTAGACCAGCAGCTGCTATGCTCTTTTCTTTTTGTGGGATTTTTTTTTAGTGAAGTAGAGATAAAATGAGATTACCGCATACACCAATGATTTATAGAAAATCCAAACGCGTTTTTCCCTTGGCCCATTGACCTTGGTCGTACGTTCTACCAATTGGCCAGAAAACATAAAGGCCTTCATAATCGAGACTACTTTGTCCAGTTGTGATAATGCAAAAATAAAGATGTTGGCCTAATTCTCTGGATTGGTTGAATGTCATGTCAAGGAGAACCATCACGTGAAAATCCTAATCCACTCATCGGACCATGACGCATGAAGGAGAAAATATTGGATTCCGTTTGGATCCTGTGCTGTAAAAAATCCTAGTCTACTCATCAGGCGACACATGTCCCTCGAGCCCCGCCGCCCTAGAATCCCTTTGAGACTCCCTCATCGTCTCGACGTCTCTCTTTCTTCTCTTCTTTTTTCCTTTTTTCCCCTTCTTCTACCCTTTGATGGTCTTCTTCTTTCTCTCTCTCCTTCGCCTGGCCTATTTTCCCTTCTCCGACCTCAACCTCAAACTCGAGGAGGAGGTGGGCTGTGATTATTGGAGATGGGAGGATGAGGGTAAAACTGTCCAAGAAAGGAAGGGAGGGAGCAGCAGTGGAGGGGAGTAACTGACCCCATCTCGATGTTAGAGCAAAAAGCAGGGAGTTTTTTGTTTTGCGATTCGCAGCAAATCCGAGTCTGGCAACAAGTGCTCATCAAAATGACGCTTTTGTCCCTCCCCCGGCCCCTACCGAACGTTTGCAATTTGCTCTCCTGTATTTGTGTGGTCTCTTCCTGGATTTAACTCTCTTTTACTCTTAACGTGAGCGCAGAGAGAAGCGGGGCTAGGGAGTGTCAGAGGGGTTTTGGCGTGGTGGGCCCCGATGACAAGTGTCGCCTGGTGAATGTACTAAGATTTTTGACAGGGTGGAGTCCAAGCAGTACTTAATACTTTGTTCTCGTTAAGAGATTATCAAGTTGAGAGTTGAAAGCTACGTATTTAGATTTTACCAAATTGCACGTGAACTGTTTTACATATTCTAATAAATTGTGAGAAATATATGAACCGACATTGATCACATTTATGGTTGCTTTTTGTAAGAAAGAATACTAAATACTGTTTGCGTTGCTGTGAGAAGGAGCAACACGATGGCTGCGAGAATGGACAAGAAAGCCCAAGGTCTATGGAAATATTCTCTCCTCAATTTTACCATCCAAATGTTCCACCTCCTATCACAATATGCATTCACGCTTTTGAAGATCTCGAAGTAATGGAAATTGGATAGAGTGATGTAGTCACCCATCTTGTTGAACATCTGCGCCACCACCTTGTCATCGCCCAAGTAGTTCCTAATTATCCCTGCGCAACGGAGCACCTTGACATCCTTGGAAGTGTTTATGAGGCAATCCATGAAGGTCACGTAGTCGGTAAAGTAGTTGACGTCTCCGCCCTGACGATGCTGCTTATATGCGATTAGGTTTTGAAATTGTGACTCGGTGTGGTCCTTTATACTCAAGGCCGGTATCTCGAGTTTCCCATTCTTGAATCTAATGTCTTTCATGTGCCACCATCACACTGCCTTTAACTTGACTCCGTATTCCCTGAGCTCCGTCTCTGAGGACATGAACATGAATTTCTCTTTCATTGGCGGGGCTCTGCCATGTAGTCGAGGCATATTAGGCAAGCCATAAGTCCAACATGAGTACAATAGAAGAAGAAGATGTTTGCTCTTGCGAAGTGTCGGATATTGGCTTGAGTCTCCTAGTCCGAAATACCTGGTGGCTATATCAATGAGCTCGAGATACTCGTCCTGACCTTTAGTCAGATCATATAACTTGTTCAAGACGAAAAGAGGGAGTTGGTTCTCGAAAAGCAGTAAATCGCGCTAGAGGCAGTATTGAATCCAATCTGCCTTCATAAATGGATCATCTTTGTCTCTTAGTTTCTCCATAATGTACTTTCGGAACAACTTGACAACTCGACAACCATCAATGAGCATCATCGCTTGGAACTCTTTTGGGGAGAGATCAATGGTTTCTGTGTAGCAATCATGAGCCTGCTGTTCCAGTTCTCTTAGAGTCGGCATATACCAGTCAACACTCTCATTTCTCCTCCGAAGCAACTGCTACACGTACCGCTTTTTTCGGTCCTCCATGAATTTGAACTTGTCACTTCCATAGTGAATAGGGCCGACAACTAGAATTTCCGGTTTGTAGGCTTTGTTTTACTTTGCGTAGTTGATGACGAACTCTAAATATGCTATGCTCTGGCAGGGTCGAAGGTACACCACAAAGCATATCCTTGATATAGGTTAAGACATGATCTTGCGTCTCGGATTTCTCATTGTGTCTAACATCCTATATAGGTTACGGGGTAATTGATGTAATAATAAGCATTTTGTAAAAGCAGAATGATAGTTTTTCGTGTTCTTTTTATTTTTTATTTTGGTCAATCATACTTCTACTCATATTCTAACTTTCACTCTCAAACTTTTATCATGCCTTCTTGTAATGCGTGGCAGTCGAAACTCATGCCCAAAGTTAAGCCGTCTTTACCCCAACCCCCTGAGAAAATGTTCTTAAAGCAGCATTTAGAGTTGAATATGTACATACATACAACATACTAGAGCAATAGATAAAATTTTCCCTATTTTGCTTAGTGTGTAGTGTAAGGGCGACTCTCTCTATCCACCTTATTTATCAGTTTTCCTCCCCCACCGTCTTCGATATGCTATATTTTATTGGTATCTCAATAGAAGAAATATCTCTAAATATGTACAAAGTTATCCGTAATAAAATAGGGACAACCTACAAAAACTGTCCTCATACGAACTATTCCAATTTTTAATTTTGGTCAAATGCTATTTTTTGTGACATATATGATCCTTAAATTAATTTACGAAAATGGGCAAAAATAAAAGTAATCTTTGGATACAACTTCAGGACAAATTCCGCATTTCTATGGGAATATCGATGGAAAATGCAAATTAAGCACCCTGGTTGAACCCGTGGCGTAGACATTTTATATAAACAAATGGATAGTTGATGAAAAATTACAAACCCTGTTTGGTCGCTAAATGCATTAATAGCTGCATGGGCTTTTTGCTCTCTAGAAGAGTTTTGAGAATATGAAATGTGCTTTTTAAATTTACTTGGAGTGTTCTTATTGTGAGCTACTTAACATCAATGTTGAAGGCGTAAGAACGGCGTTGGATAGTTTTAAACTATATAAAAGAATTATTTTAACAAAATTGAACCAAGAATAGACCATTAAACGGGATGTGAACTAAGGATTTGAGGTTAGAGAAGGTAAGACAAGCGATTAGTTTCTTTCTTTTTTTCTCTTTCGAGACTAGAGAAGCAATTAGTTAGATAACATATAAGTGATTCTTTTTTTGGATTTTTTTTTACATAAGGATATAAGCAATTTTTGGACCGAGGAGGTAAGATTTAAGAATCCGGGGGTTACCACTATGTAATATTATTCGTTTTTGGTTGAATCTCGCATGGCTTTAAAACACGTTGTTTGGGATAGAGGCACAATCACACTGCCATCCCTTAGCCTAGCACAATATTGTCCTCTTTGGGCCTATCGCACCAGCATTGATGCACTACCATCATAGATATGGCCACACCCTCAAGGCTTTGTTTTTAGCACAACAAAAGCTTGTGTGAAGAATAAAGAATCTAAACTTTATCAACTAGTCTGGGACTCTCTCTAGGCAATGTGGCACAAGAGACATGTGCCCTAAGCCTCGTCCACTTTTGGGTTATAGTCGCTCACCAGTGCAACCTCCCTTGCCATCCTAGCCATGCTATCCACTCTTAGGGTTTGGATTGTCACATTCTCCACCCCTCATGGCACAGTGCCCTCACTGAGGCCTCACACATCATTGAGAGTCGGCTTTGATACCATTCCATAAATATCCAAGGGCTACCACTATGTAATATTATTCGTTTTGGGCCTTCGGTCCTCATGGCTTTAAAATGTATTATACATAATACAGAAATTAAGCTTTATTAACTAGCCTAAGACTTCCCCATGTGATATAGGATAGGAGACATGTGCTATTAGCCTCACCCACTTTTGTTATTCAACACGAGGACCATTCACTTTTTATTTCTTTTGCAACATGTCATACACAGCTCTATTCGGTTCTGCAGAGTTCCATTTCTTGAAGATCCACTTGTTTTCAATTTAATTGTACTACGGACTTTCAAGTTCTGTGATATCTACAAATTGAAAGCCGACATTAACAGCACACTCAGTGAATTCAATTTGTTCCTGGTTTCTTTGTGATAAGAAACTAGCGATCCTCCTCAAGGTGGCCGAGAGTCGGAACCCCGTCCCCATCATCTACCGTAATTCTATGACCTAAAATGATGTGGCCGATGAGCTTGCTTGTTGCTTTGTTTGGCATTGTTGTGAGATCATCTTCAAAAGTGTGGATTTTTCAAAGCTTCCTTCTGCATAACTTCATATGGGAATTACTGTAACGGAGTTATCCCCTTGAGAGTTCTGTTTATGGAAATACTCGAGGTAATATAAAACTTGTGCATACACATGTACACATATACTTGAATGCAAATTCCCCTTTTTCTTATAAAATGTAAATCTAACATGAGTGCTAAATAAACTGTCCATATTGCATTCAAGTATAGTCTGTATTTACCTTTGTCTATACAATAAAATAATGTTATAGTCGTCCATTAATTTTCTTCTTCCCTTCTTTTTCTGGCATAGTTGTCTCTTGACTCGGGTGATGTGAATTTTGCATGGTCCCACTTTGTGGTACTTAAGAATCGATAGCTATAAATAGGAAAGTTGGGTAAAATAAAACTTTGTGATTGGGCCATACCATCACAAAACTTGGCATAAGTATAGCGAGAGTGCCAAAATTTGGCACGGAGGGACACTTAAGTGCCATTTTTTAAAAAAAATGGATCACTTCAGTGTCAAGTCGTCGGAATCCTACCGAAAATCCTACGTGGCAATTTTTTATTAATTTTTTTGCTTACGTGGCTCGCCGGAAATTGAATCAACGAAAAATCAGTGCAAAACGATGTCGTTTTGCGTTGACATGGATTTTAAAAATTATTAATTAAATAATATTAAATAATTAATATATATATATATATATATATAATTGATTAATTTAAAAAAAGGGGGGAATAGCTCTTGCCGGTTCCCCCTTCCCCCCCTTTTTTTTAAATCAATTTTAAAATTTTTATTAATCTGACGTGGCAAATTTTTTTTTTTATTAAAATTGCCACGTGTATTTTTTATTTTGAAAAAAAATTCTCTGTTAGCAAATAAACTCGCCGGAAAATGGACAGGTGGTAATTTGGCAGGATTTTCTCACCGTTGGCACTTAAGTGATCCCTTTTGCTTCAAGTTTAGCACTTAAGTGTACCATTTGTAAGTTTTGGTACTTAAGTGTCCCTCCGTGCCAAGTTGTGGCACTCATGGGGTCTGTACCTCCACAAAACTCAATTCTTTTACTACTTCCCCTGCATACATTACTTTATCATTTACATTAATTAGATAAAAAAAGCTTAATTACCTGTCATTGATGTTTTTTAAAAGATTAAAATGGATTCATGCAATGTATAAAGAGGTTATTAGTAATTTTAATTATATATGTTTGGCAAACATGTAATTAATTAATTTATATATGTGGACTGATAAAAAGTGCAAATCAATCGAGAAAATGGAATAATATCAAAACAGTGAAAATGTTAAAAAAGGTTTCTAAGATCGAAAAAAGAGAACAATATCAAAATAATGAAAAAGTTAAGAGGTTTCTAAGTTAGAAACCACGAACTTGTACAATTATTTAGATAAGACATTTAATTTTTTCACTTATTTAACATTAATGTTCTCTAAAAAGTTATAACGAATTCAACTATATGTGTGTATATGTTGTAAGTTACTAACCCATTTTCCTATTTAGTCCATAAAAATTCGATTTTTTTCCATAACAGAGAATTTTTGCAAATTAATCTTTGGGAGCTAAAGGAATTTTCACAAAACGGAGTTGATGTTGTGTAATTAATCAACTCATTGAGTGATCAATCAAAACTATTTCAACCCACCAAATCAAATAGGTCTTCCGTTTTAACGATGGAGTTCTTGAATTCTTGATAAAATCTCCATTGGACGGTTTGACTTTGGTGCAAGAGCTCTAGTATCAATGTTTTCATTATCTAGACTTATCATTCTCTGGAATTACTGGCGAACATTTCTTCAAGCTTTCTATATTCACCATCGCCAAGCTTTCTATATTTACATATTGTAGTTTTTTTTTTTTTTTTGGGGGAGTTTGTTATATGTTGTAGGTGAAAGCTCTTTAATTTTGCCTTTGTCCATACAAACCACTTCCCATTTGTTATGACATATCATGATTATGAGCTAAACATACTTTGTCATATATTTAGCATGTGAATCCTATTTTGTTCTGAATTGCTATTCAATTAGCATGATATATTTCCATTTGTGTTTGGTGCTGGAATAAAACATGGCACTTTGAGTTTGTTATTGAACTTCCTTTTCGACATTTTTGTAGGATTAAAATGTTTCATCAACTTTAATATCTTTAACAATTAAATATAGGGATAAGTGCACCATAAATTTAAAAACTTATTGCGAAAGTGAAATCAGGGTCTAAAAATTTTCAAAATGTGCAATGAAATATTAAAACTTGTTAAATTGGGGCAACCAAATCTTTCCATATTCTTCGTCCAATTTGATTACAGTAGCTCTGTCTAATTTAGTTAATAAAAAGAAGCTAATCTTTTATTTATTTATTTATGAAGAGAGAGGCACTGATAATGGAAAAATTAATATTAAAGTAAATTAAAAAAATAAAATTGATTTCAAGATTTTACAAAAAAAATAAAAATCTGAAAAAAATGGAAAAAGAGGAAGAATCTAACAGAGGAAAAGCCGGAGTCAAGAAGAACAGTGGTGGCTCCACTTGAGTTAGTGGAGTCATGGTGGCCACCCTTACACCAATGAGGGGCCGGCATCCCTCTTCGGACTCAGCCAAAGCTAATGTGGCCCTGGCCACCACCTTCAGGTGCTAGAAAAAGAAAACGGTGCGTGCGCGTGTGAGTGTTTGGTGAGTGAGCCAGGTGAGGTAGCAAGCCTCGGCACTCGGTCGCAAGGTCATGTATGAGTCTGGCACTAGCGACCCTTGCCCCTCCAGTAATGATGGCAGCGATATTAGCCTAGATCTACAACCTCTTCAACGAGAAGATGACCTTCACCCAGACTTGAGGCAAAGGTCACAGCCCATATCTTCAAAGAAGATTGAAGAGTGGGGTGGCACTTGACCAATTGAGAAAAGCAATTGGTTCCTGAACAATTCCAATATTGATGTTGGGATTAAAATTAGGTATGACTACCACGTATTCAATGCCTCAAAGATGTTCTTGTGAAATTTGGTGGGATTACTCAATTGGAGAATGATCATTACTTCATGTCATGAGCTTAGGTGGATTGCGAATCCAAGACTTAAAAGCCAATCACCCATCGACCATCTCTCCTTCCTCAATTACTTTGCACATGTAAACACATAACGAAATTCTACTTTTCGCAAAAGAAAATTTTGAAATCTGCCTAGAATAACTGGAATTGACTGTTGTATACCATAGTCGGGTGCGTACAAAAGAAATCCCCCGAAATCAACAACAATATTGCAACTATAAAATGGTTAAGACTCTAATTGATGTGCAAGTACTATTCATTGTAGAAATACGCATGGGGATCTGTCCTCATTGGAAAACCAAGATAATACTATTGGATATAGAACACGAGTAGATGGTCCAAGGGAAAACTTCAAACAAACATTGGTCACATTCAACTTTGCCTTTTATAAGAAAGAATGCTAAATACTGTTTGTGCTACTGTGAGAAGGAGCAACACAATGGCCGCGAGAACGGACAAGAAAGCCCAAGGACTATGGAAATATTCCCTCCTCATTTTCGCCATCCGAATGTTCCATGGCTTGTCACAATATTCATTCACATTTTTGAAGATCTCGGAGTGATAGGAACTATATGCAGTGATGTAGTCACCGATCTTGTTGAACATCTGCGCAATTGCCTCGTCATCACCCAAGTAGTTCTTAATAATTCTTGCGCGGCGAAGCACCTTAACATCCTTCGAAGAGTTTATGAGGCAATCCAGCGAGGTCATGTAATCCGTGAAGTAGTTGATGCCTCTGCTTTGACGATACTGCTCGTACGCGATCAGGTTTCGAAATTGTGACTCGGTGCTGTCCCCTACATACAAGACCGGTATCTCGATAGTCCCGTTCTCGAATTTGATGTCGCTCAGTTCACCCCCTTGCAAAGCTCTAAACCTGACTCCTGACTCCCTTAGCTCCGTCGCCGAGGGCATGACTGTTATGCAGTATTGCTGGGGCGTTTTAGGGAAGACAGACGTGCGCCACATGTGATATAGATGCAGAAGATGTTCCCCCTTGCTCTTGTCAATCGTCCGTTTTCGGATGGGGCCTCCTAGTTCAATATTGAAGTATTCGATGGCGACGTAGCTGAACTCATGATGCTCATCCGGACCTTTAGTCAGGTCATGTAGCTTGCTCAAGATGAAAAGCGGGACTTGGTTCTCTAGCAGCAGTAAATCGCGCCCAATGCTGGTTCGAATCCCACTTTCATGCATAATCGGGTCGTCCTTGTC
The DNA here is from genome assembly GCA_014182895.1 of Angophora floribunda. NCBI lineage: Eukaryota > Viridiplantae > Streptophyta > Magnoliopsida > Myrtales > Myrtaceae > Angophora > Angophora floribunda. Next base: position 25,042,641 of record CM024712.1, read on the forward strand.
TCTTAATTTCTCCAAGTTGTACTTACGGAACAACTTGATGATGAAACAGCCATCAATGAGCATCATTGCGAGAAAGTTTTCTTGGGAGGCATCGATGGTTTCCGCATAGCAATTACGAGCCTCCTGTTCCAGTTCCCTGAGAGTCGGCATATACCTGTTGATGCTCCCCTCATTTCTCCTCTCAAGCAATCGCTGCAGATATCGCAGTTTTTGCTCCTCCATGAATTTGTACTTGTCATTTCCATGGTGATATGGGCCAATGGCTAGAATTTCTGGGTCATAGGCTTTCTTGTTGACTTCGCGCAGGGGACAATGAACCTTGAATATATTATGCTCCAGCGAAATGGGAGGCATATCGGAAAGTATTTTCCTTATGTCAATTGAGATAGGATCTTGCACCTCGGAACGCTCATAGGTCATAGCATGCTATATTGGTTATAATATAATTAATGTGATGATAACCACGTAGTGAAGCAAAACGATTGTTTTACATGTGCTTCGCTTTGATTAAGGGCAACTTACAAAAACTGTCCTCTTATGAATTATTTTAATTTTCACTTTTGATCATCATACTATTTTTTGTGAAACATATGATTCCTAAACTAATTTCTGAAAACTAGCAAAAAGGAAACTGATCTCCGAATAAATTTTAGGACAAATTCGCATTTATGTGTGAATATCAATGGGCAATGCAATGGCGTGGACATTCGATGTAAGCAAATGAATAGTAGAGAACAAATCACAAACCCTTTACTATTGCTGCTTATATAATTTTGTTCTTAAAATAAATCGACAGCTGTATAGGCTTTTTACTGTCAAGCTTTAGAGAACCCCCCTTTTGCTCTCCAGAAGAGTTTTGAGAATTTGAGTTCCCAAATTTCATCTCTTCAGCCATCGAGCAAGGACAATCTTTTAGACACTAAAATGTGAATTTTAAATTTAATTTGTGTGTTCTTATAGTGAGATACTTGCCATTGATGTTAAAGGTGTGAGAACCACATTGAATAGTTTTAAACTACATGTCACGCCCCGACCCTCGAGCACGCGGCAACCCCTGTTCTCTTGCGGTCATTTGATTTGCGACTCCCCAGGATCCGTCGCCGACCGTTATTTTTATCTTTTGATTAAACGCATGCGGAAGCGAAATACAATCCCCGGTCAATTACAAAAATAGGGATAGCAGGAAAACTCAATAAGAACACATCAAAAGTACTGCTTTATTAACTAACTGATTAACCCTAGGAAGTTTACAAATACAAGCCCTTACCACGGGCATCTTCCTAACGAGCCAATGAGACTAACAAGCCAGGGTTAATCTACTCCCTTCAAAGACGGCCACGAGCCGTAACACGCGTCGATCCACCATCCTACGGCCCTGAAAAATGTTAACCACGACGGGTTGAGATAAACTCAGCAAGTCAAAGTCCTAAGCCCCGGTTAGGAATTTCGCTCGCCTTGGGAGCAATCTAACCATGCAACCTAGTTTCGGCAAACAACACATACCACACCTCAAGCAAGTATTATCGACGACGACGTTCAATAAGCGATTCTGCAAACACAAGCGACCCTACCCGGCCTTGCACACGCAACCCGGCCGTCAATTCAATCATCACGATATTAGGAGCATACAAATAATCAGAGCATCTCACATATCTTTCTCATGTCTCACACCCACACATGCTCCGATTATTATGACCCTCTAGGCCACGGCACAACCTTATGGTTGGCGGTCAACTGGTCGTAAACCAGGCATCGTCCTCCCCAGTGAGGCACGGCGACGTCATGGGCTATCCCCCACCGATGGCATTCCATAAGGAGCATGGGCCCGGCCTCAACCGCGACTCCGCATCTGACCACTGTCAGGCGACCCAATGGTCACGGCACAACCCCGAAGGATTGGCGGTCATCCGGCTCAACCGGCTATCAACTTTAATCCGACCATGCAACACATCAAAAACTTGATTCATTCTTTCTTTCTTTTGCTTGGTCGTGAATCGCAACATCGCCATACGCTCATCTTTCATGCGACATGCCATTTCGACCATTTCGAGATAACCCACGCACATATGTCATGCGATCTCACTCGATAATTTCCAAAATCCAATTTCCAATCAGCATTCAATCATACATATTCCTAACTCTTGGGAACAACCAACAATTCAAATCACATCACAATCAATTCCGACTAATCAACATCACGATACTTTCCGATACTTTCCACGTGTCGATATTTGATAATAAATAAACACAAATATCAATTAATAAATAAATACGTGTCCTCACGACTACAACAATCAGCTATTCCCCAATAATATTCAATCATCCCAAAAATAAGTATAAACTATAATTATACTCAAAAATATTTATTTAAGAATCATGCTATAGCCGATTGTTTTGATAAAATAATTCAAGTCCCACAAAATACTTGTAATTATTTTTCAATCCCATAATTAATTATCCAACCCAAATAATTCCATTTAGTAAAACCCTTCTTCAATAAACCAATGTCATTTAATAAAATAGTAGATAAATACTATTGACTTTGGAAAAATAGACCATAGTAATTTTCCCCCAAAATTACTCAATTAAAACCATTTCCAATAAACAATCACCAATTAAAACCATTTCCAAGGAATAATCACCAATTAAAACCATTTCCAATGAATAATCACCAATTAATTATTTTCTCCAAAAATAAATAATTTTCAGCAATGAATAGTAATAACAATATTACTATTAATAATTCGAAATTATAAATTAATTTAATTAATAATTCCGAAAATAATAAATTATTATTATTTATTCCAAAAATAATAATAATATTATTTATTAATATTAACACTAAGCAAGCTTAAACAATAACATTAAAACACCCATAATCATCATCCAAAGCACTAATCCATAATTAAACTAATTAAACTACTCCTAAGCAAGATCAACCCCTAAATAAGGATTAGGAAATCGACTCACGGTTTAGCGATTCCGACGACACGAGCGCGACGGTGGCGGCGAGGGGAACGCCCGGGAACTTCCGGCGCGTCGGGACAAGGCGGCCCGGGACCGGGTCTTGGCCGAGGGCGGCTGTCCACACGTCGAAAAGCTGGGACACGGAGGAACCAGCGGCTGTGGCGGCATGGGGCTGACTGGTGGGCGGTCCGGCGACTCCGGACGGCGGCCAGCAGCTCCGGCGACCAAGCAGCGGCTCCGGCGAAGGCTGGACAGAGCTGGAAAGGGAGAAGGAGGGGCGGTGCAACTGGTTTCAGGGGGTGGCAGCAAGCTGGGTGGCTCTGTGCGGCGGAGGGGGGCTCGGGGGTGGTCCTCCGACGGGCCTACGGCGGTGACCGGCGGCGGCGGGCAGCGGCAAGGCTGCTGGCCGCGTGTCCAAGTCACGGCCAGAGGGCCAAGAGGGAGAGAGAGAGCATGGCGACGGTGGCGGCTGCTGGGACAACTCCCGGATGGCTCCTAGCGGCGGTCTCGAGCGGCCGGACGGTGGCGGAGGATGGCTGGACGGTGAGGACAGAGGCAAACCAGAAGAAAAAGGCAGCAGCAGCAACAGCAGAAGGAAGGGTTTGCAGAGGAAGAAAACAGCTGGCTCGGGCTCCGAACGGCGACCCACCGGCGGTTCGACGTGCCGGCAAGGCGGCGGTGCTGCGACAGAGGTGGGTGGGTGGTTGCCAACAGCGACGGCAGCAAAAGAAAGGGCGGTAGCAGGAAGCCAGCTTCGATCGGAAGGGAGGAAGAAGAGAGGAAGAAGAAGAAGCTGCAAGGGAGCTGAACGTGCAGAGGAAGCTGCCCGTAGAGAGAGAGAGAGAGAGAGAGAGAGAAGTACATGGTGTCAGCAAGTGGGAGAGGAGAGAGAAGAAGAGGATAAGACTAGTCAACAAGTGGGGAAAAAGAGAGAGGATAAGGGCAAGTGGGGGAGGGTTATCGACAAAGGGGGGGTGAAGGGGAAGAAAGGGAGAGGGGAGAGAAACGTGCGGAGGGGATGGGGAAAGAAAAGAAAGAAAAATAAAACAAAACAAAACAAAATCCAAACAAGCTTCTGAGAGGGTATTTTGGTGCTTTTTACCCCCAAGACAAATTCCAAATATTTGGCCCAAAACTGGCTGTTAAATCCTTTTCCAATAATTCGAACTGCAAAATTCGGGATGTTACACTACATAAGGATTATAGGAATGAAATTGAACCAAGATGAAATACAGGATTTTAGGTTAGAGAAAGTGAGACAAGCTTTTAGCTAAATAATGTATAAATGGCTGTCTTTTGGAAGGGAAACTTGTTAGACTTACTTGATCAGGTTGGTGGTTGCTCATTCTTCTCACCAAGCTAGACCAGCTACTATCAAGTAGTATCCAGTTCTCCTCTTTTTGTGGGATTTTTTTTTCAGTGAAGTAGAGATAAGATGAGACAATCGCATACACCAACCATTTATAGAAAATCCAAACTTGTTTTTCTTTTGACCCATTGACCTTGGTCGTCAGTACTTTCGGCAGTGGAGGCTACTGCAATAATTTAGATGAAGATGCGAAGGTCCCACAAAGATTAGGAAAGAAATGCCCAAAATTGACTTTAGGGGAAAGACATACGAAGTTAATCACAAGAAACGCCCAAAAATAAAAAAAAGCTTGCATCCGTCAACATCGACCTTGGTCAATAATAATTCTGACGATGAAGGGAATTGCAATAAATAAGTTGGAACTTGATGAACACGCACAAGGCAAAGAAACACTTACGAGGAAACTTCGAAAATTGACTTTATGACAACAATGCATGAGGTATTCACAATTTGCATTGTACTATTATTTGGGTTGGTGCAGTTGATCGGAGTATCAAAAGATTTTAAGTTAGGAATTGTAAATCACATGTTCATATGCCACTAACTGTATGCAAACTAACTTGATTACTACAATAAACTTATAGTTCATGGAACTTGATGAAGAGGCAAAGGATTAAGAAAGACTGGCATGGAAATGACAGCAATTGACTGTGATAGTTTGTGGAACTTGATGAAGAGACAAAGAGCTAAGAAAGACTTAAAAGGAAACAACAAAAATTGACGAATGATATGGGAAGTCTTCCACAAGTTGCAATGTACTTAGTGAAAACTGACCATTTTACAAACTTAATAGAATATTTGGAAAGAGTCTTACTTTCGAAACTACTAACTAAATATCATAATTCCGTTCACAATGGAGACTACTTGTACACTTAGAACGAACTGAAAGTTCATGGAACTTGATGAAGAGGCAAAAGGCTAAGAAAGACTTAAAAGGAGACATCACAAAATGACTTTATGAGAGCGACACATGAAGTCTTCCACAAATTGCATTATACTATGCGAAAACTGACCACTTTACAAAACATAAATTGAAATTTGAAAAGATTCCTACGCTCTAGCCACTAGCTAGATATTATAATTGTCTTCATGATGGAGACGACTTGTACGCGTGCAATAGGTGAAAAAGTAAAGGCACTAGTCCAATCCCCTGTATAGGCGCAATTGATCGGCTCGTTAGGAGATTTTCAAGTTAAAAATTGGAAGTCGCATGCTCAAATTTTACTAATGACTACTTTGGGTTTGGGTACAACAATAAATTGAAAGTTCATGGAACTTGATGAAGAGGAGAAGGGCTAAGAAAGACTTGTTAGGAAACATAAAAAATTGACTTTAGGAGAACGATGTATGAAGTCTTCCACAAGTTGCATTGTACTATGCAAAAACCGATCACTCTACAGAACTTCCCAGAAAATCTAGAAAGATTTTGACGTTTTAGTTACTTGCTAGATACTATAATTGCCTTCACGATAGAGACAAAATTATTACATTTTCAACAATAAAGATGCTGGCCCAATCTTGTGGATTGACACAATTGTTTAGTGGATCAGTAGATTTCTAAGTTACGAACTGAAAGTCACAAAGTAATCTTCACCTACTGCATGAAATTGGTCTGAGTTGGGGTCACTTGTATAGGCAAAGGACCCGAACTTAATCAATTCAGGGGTTGATAAAATGTTCTGATGGGCCTTTAGTTAGTCGGCCCACTTGCCGTTTCCATCTAGATTATCAAAAATAAAAGGGTGTTGGCTGTGGAAAAAATATATATAGTCCATATCTGTGATTTTGAATTAGTTTATTTTTGAAAAAAATCTTAGGAGAGTAAGTTTGCAGTCTTGACACCTAGTCTCCTAAGGTAATCGGATCACCTGGGAAATCAAAATCCCACTCGATGGGATTTAAGTGGAATCTGTTATTTTTTTTATTTGGGAATTGAAATTTGCTTTTCAAATTGGCTACATGGACTTGAAGTTGTCTCATATGAAATAGATTTGGGTATATATCACAAAAAATCCAAAATTAATACATCTGTGACAAATGTACCCCCAATTAATTTTTTAACCATAAAAAATTTCAAATTAGTATACATGTGACAAATTTAACCCAAATTAAGTTTTTAACAATCAATAACCCCAAACTGATACATTTGTAATAAATTTACCTTCCGTTAGTTTCTATCAAATTGGGTTAATATTATGAAAAACTATAAACTGGTGCACATATGATAAATGGAGTGTAAAAACCCAAACTGGTATACTTGTCAACTGCCACGTGTCATCCAACTTAATAATTTGATAATAAAATTCAATGAAAACTAATGGAAGGTAAATTTGTTACAAGTGTACCAGTTTAGAGAATTTGTTAATCGAAAAATTAATTTGAGGTAAATTTATCATAGATATATCAATTTAAGGTTTTTAGTGATAAAAAAATTAGTTTGAGTAAATTTATCACAGATGTATTAGTTTGCGATTTTTCGTGGTATCAACTCAATTATTAATTAATCAAATGTTCGGTGGCATGTTGCTTTTGAAGAACTTATGGCACTGTTAGGCTAGCATTATCCTTCTTATTATTCTCTTTTTGCTTACCAGTTTCATGTCACACTTTAATTTTTTTCTCGTTGTGACAAATAAAAGGATAGATAACATGATTTTCACATAATATCGTACAAATTTGCCTTCTCAATTTAGTAAACATAAGTCATTTACAAATGGACAATACATGAGAAAATCACTTTGGTGTGGTCTAATCTAAATAACTCTAACTAAGGCCAATAAAAAACATGACAAATTGAATTAAGAAAAAAGATCCTATAAAGTTTCTATTCACTCCTCAAATGAGTTTACATTTAAGTAGTTATCCAAAGTTCAAAAAAAGTTCACCTGCAGTAATTAGTGCTTATTGGCTTCATTTCCGTTTTGGAAGAAAGAAATAGTGTCTATATTTGAGAACTTTCCATTTGAGAATTAGGATGTATTTGGCAACGATTCTACTCTTGGGAACAATTTCTAACCAGAAATGATTTTTTTTTTTATTCTGATCTCGAGAACAATTTCTGAGTATTTAAGGTGTTTGATAAACTGTTTAAAATTTTTACTCTAGGAATAGAAATGCGTTTGGTAAAACATTTTGATCTTTTATTCTTTTAATTTTTAATATTTTTGGTTATAATTTTCTTTTTCTCTTTTCTCCCCTTCTTCCTCTTGGCCGCCGCCATTGGTGGTGGCCGGCGAGCGGCCTGGCAAGATTTAGCGACCTCACCGAAGGCGAGCTTGGCCACTGGCGAGGCTTTGGCGAGCTTGCCGGACCTCACCTTGGCTTGGCAAGGCTCTGGCGAGCTCACTGAACCTCACCCAGCCGCTCGCCGGTGGCAGCCCAAGGGCAGCGATGGGGCGGTGATGGGGTGGGAGAAGGAAGAGGAAGACGAAAGGGAAGGGAAAAAAAGAAAAGAGAGAAAAGAGAAAGAGGAAAAAACTGATTCTCAAAATTGTTACCAAGAGTGAGAATCAACTTTTTTTTGCTTTTCGATTCTACTCCAAATCTATTCCCCAGAATAAATTTGTTCCCAGGAACAAAAAATTTACCAAATGGATTTATGTTCCAAATCTGTTCCCAGGAACAAAAGAACAGAATTAGTTGTTCCCCAGAGTGTTACCAAATAGGCCCTTAGTCTCCAGTTGCCAATTGCATCTCAATGGCACTTTATGGTAAAAAAAGGCACTGTTATTGACAAAGGAGTAACGATGGGGTCAGCTTGAGAAAGGTTCTTTATTTTGTTAGACATGGAAGAGTCCAATGAAGCCCGCATGTTTAGGAATTAGAGGGACACTTAGTTCTAGACCGTTGGATTAGTAGGAAAGATGGAAGGGGTTGTGTCGGCTTTGGGCTCGTAACACTTAGCATTTCCATTATCCCTATTAATCCTTAGGCTGCACCGTCATTGGGTTGAGATGACTACAAGTGCATGTTCATGGTGTAGAATTTCTTAATATGAACAATCAATAAATTTAGAACGAATTCGATTCATACATGATTGTAAAACACCAAGAATTCATATATGTACAACGGAATTAGAACATGCCTGTTTTAGCCATGACTTCACTTGATTGAAAACAGATCAAGCTGACATGATCAGTGATCTATCAAAATGTCGATCTTCCTCTCTATGACCTATTTCAGTTTAGTAGCTTTAATGAGATTAAGTGACTGATAGGTATAACCTACCATTTTATAGGCTAGACAGGGGACCCAACAAACCCTAATCAATAGCGTGTCAACTGAGCCCCTCCCATTACGGGCTTCAGTTAAACACAATTGCCTACACTTTGCTGCTCAACTAGGCCTGTAATTAATGGATGCCAAAACCCAATTCAATAAGATCACATGAGGGTTCAAAATATATTGAAATATCCATTAACCCGATTATATAAAATAGAAAATTAATTAATTAATGTAAGCTCATTATCGGAAATTTCCAACATTCTCCCACTTGGGCTACATTAATTAATTTGTTTTATTTTTTAAAAAGAATTTTATTTTGAAAACGACACTCTCGGGTTAATAATTGAAAATTTGTTTTATGTGGCCATAATTTTGAAAAATAATATTCCAATAACAACATCTCAAAACCAATCCAATCCTATATAACCTCATTATAGGACTATAACGATCAATGTGTTAAGAAAATACCATAACACATGACCTTCCATAATCACATATAATAAGTATTATATTTTCATGGATCATGGGTCTAGTAGTATAGTAAGAAATAGTGCCAATATGTGATCAAAATATTCACTATTTCTTATTGGTCCTCAATGCAATTTCTAAACGACATGAAACTACATTAGCGCAATTTCTAAACAACATAAAATTGCCTCAGTGCGATTTTAAAACAACATGAAATTGCATAACTATGTCACAATCCAATATGAGATCTCATAATTAGTGACATCTAGTCGTCTTTAAGCTAAAATTTGTTTAAAGATACTGTTTCATATTTCCATTTCTCAGTCGATAGAAGAAAGAATAACAATAAAATCAATAATAATGATCATCAAAAGTAAATACTTTAATAGACACTATAAAAGTATCATTAGTTTGTATATAACTATAATATCCAGAAATACAAACTATATAGCTCCCACTAACAAAAGAGATCAAAAGACTCTAGAACACCCATATTCTTTACATGTTCTTTAAACAAAATGGGTCGTAATCCTTTTGTTAGGGGATCGGCCAACATAGACTCAGTTCTAATATTCTCTATCATAATGTCTCCATTTTTTACTAAGTTCTTAATAGTATAATATTTGATCTCCATGTATTTGGATGCATTGTTGATCTTCTCATTATTGGAATAAAACACAGATGCAGTATTGTCACAGTAGATCACCATAGGTCTGGCAATAGAGTCAACAACTCGCAATTCAGAGATCAAATTTCTGAGCCAAACAGCTTGAGTTCAAGCACCGTAACACGCCACAAACTCAGCATACATTGTAGAGTTTGTAACCAAGGTTTGCTTTGTGCTCTTCCAAGAAATAGCACCTCCAGCCATCATAAAAATATATCCATAAGTTGATTTTCTGTCATCCGAACAACTAGCAAAATCAGCATCTGAATATCCAATCACCTTTAGATCCTCTACTCTACTATACATGAGCATGAAGTCTTTTGTTCGTTGCAAATATCTTATCACTTTCTTAGTTGCAACCTAATGTTTATGACTTGGATTCGATAGATATCTCCCAAGAGTATTCACAGCAAAAACAATATCAGGTCTAGTGATTACTTGTGCATACATAAGACTGCCAACTGCACTAGCATATAGAACATTCTTCATTACTTCTTTTTCAACATCATTCTTGGGGCATTGTTTTATGCTTAATTTATCTCCTTTCACAACAGGAGCTTCACCAACCTTGCAGGTTTGCATATTAAACCTCTTCAGAACATGATCTATATAACTTTTCTGAGATAATCCTAGAACCTTCTTAGATCTGTCACGATGAATTTCAATGCCTAGGACAAAAGAGGCTTCCCCAAGATCTTTCATATCAAACTTTGCAGATAGAAAACTTTTTGTGTCATTCAATAGATTAACATCTCTACTGGCAAGCAAAATGTCATCTACATAAAGTACTAAGAAAATATATTTACTCCCACTTACTTTCATGTAGATGCATTGATCAAACTTGTTTTCTTCAAAGCCAAATGATCTCATAACTTTGTCAAATTTCAAGTACCACTGACGTGATGCTTGTTTGAGACCATAAATAGACCTCCAAAGTTTGCACACCATATGCTCCTTTCCAACTTCTTTAAACCCTTCAGGTTGCTGCATATATACTTCTTCATCCAAATCTCCATTTAGAAAAGCTATCTTGACATCCATTTGGTGAAGCTCTAAGTCGAAATGAGCCACCAATGCCATAATTATCTGAAATGAATCTTTAGTGGACACCGGAAAAAAAGTTTCAGTATAATCAATGCCCTCTCTCTGCGTGAACCCCTTTGCGACTAACCTTGCCTTGAATCTCTCTATGTTGCCTTTATTATCTTTCTTGGTTTTGAATACCCATTTGCAGCCAATCGGTTTATGCCCATTAGGTAAATCGACAAGTTCCCATATTTGATTATTTGACATGGAAATCATCTTGTCCTTCATCGCTCTTAACCATTTATCTGCCTGATCACTATCAAGAGCTTCTTTGAAGGTCGTCGGATCAACTATATGTCCAATGTCAATATCAGCTTCTCCAAGATAGACATGATAATCATCTTGAAGTGCCGGTCTTCTTTGTCGTTGTGGTCTCCACACAGGCATTTTAGGAGCCAGATCATTCGTATGGGGAATTTCATTCGCAGTCATATCTCCAGTATCTGCTTCTTGCTGCATTTCCACTCTACAAGGCTCTCACATGGAATCATCATTCAAGATGGACAATGAAATGGAAACGGTTTTGTTTGGTTCTTCTCTTTCAAAAGATTGAGAAGAATTCTTTTCAGCAACATCTAACTCCAGGAATTTAGCGGTTTGAGACTCAACGATTCTAGTGCCCCGAGTAGGACAATAGAACCTATACCCTTTGGAATGATGAGGGTATCCAATAAAATAACATCTAGTAGTCCTGAGTTCGGTCTTTTTCTAAGAAGGATCATAAATTTTCACCTCCGCAGGACTTCCCAAACTCGAAAGTGATTCAAGCTTGGTTTCCTCCCCGTCCACAATTCAAAAGGTGTCTTCGGCATTGATTTACTAGGTGCACGATTCAATATATAAGCTGTTGTTTTAATCGCATCACCCCATAAGTATTCAGGCAAATTAGAACTGCCCATCATACTTTGTTTCATCTCCATGAGTGTGCAATTGCACCGTTCAGTTACACCATTATGTTCGGGACTTCCAGGCATTGTATACTGAGTAACAATACCACAGTCTTGCAAGTATTTAGCAAACGGTCCCATTTGTTGTCCAGTCTCAATATATTGCCCATGATACTCACCACCATGATCAGATCTGACAATTTTGATAATTTTTCCCAATTGTTTCTCAACTTCAGTGCTAAACACTTTGAACATGTCAAGAGCTTCAGCCTTTTCCTTAATCAGATAAACGTAACAATAACGAGAGAAATCATCAATAAAGGTGATGAAGTACTTATTTCCACACTAGGTGGTTGAGTATGGCCCGCTAATATCTATCTCCAATAGGTTTTGATTACGAGTAGTACCTTTCTTCTTAATTTTAGTCAATTTTCCCCTCACACAATCAATACAAGTTTCAGTATCATCCGAGTCAAGAGGAGGAAGAATATCAGCCTTGATGAGTTTTTTGACTCTTTCTTTGGAGATATACCCTAATCGCTTATGCCATAGCGATGAAAATTTCTCCTTAATCAACGATCTCTTAGCAACATTGTTCTCGATATTAAAGGAACAATATGGTCTATTAGGAGATAAGGACAATCGATATAATCCATCACACAGACACACAATTCCCAATAATTCTGGAATCATAACTCAAATCCACTCTTTTATTTGCAAAATAAAGACAATATCCAACTTTGTCAAGCAAAGAAAGAGATATCAAGTTTTTTCTAAAACCAGGAACATAAAAGACATTGTTCAAAATGAGCTGAAATCCAGAATCTAAATTCAAAACAACTGTGCCTATGCACTCCACATCAACTCTGACATCGTTTCCAACATTAAGCTTTAACTCCCTCATACTTGGATTCCTTGATTTGTTAGACCCTGTAAAGTAGTAGTCACATGAACAGTAGCACCAGAATCAAGCCACCAAGAATCCAGAGGAACATCAACTAGATTTGATTCAAAACAAACCAACAACTCACCAGAATCAAGCCACCTGGTTTTTTTGTGATAGGAAACTAGCGATCCTCTTCATGGTACTCGAGTTGGAACCTGCGTCCCCATCATCTACCGTAACTCTATCATCCAAAATGATGTGGCTGATGAGCTTGCTTGTTGCTTTGTTTGGCATTATTGCGAGATGATCATCTTCGAAAGCGTGGATTTTTCAAAATTTCCTTCTACGATTACCTCGAAAAACGGATGAAGAAAGTTCTCACGCATAACTTCATATGGGAATTACTGTAAAAGTCTCAAGGTAATGTAAAACTTGTGCATACACATGTACACATATACACATACTTGAATACAAATTCCTCTTTTTCTTATGTTTTAGTGACATTCATGTAGTCACATAAAATGTAAATCTGACATGAGTGCTAAATAAACTGTCCATGTTGCATTCAAGTACACTGTATCTACCTTTGAAATTTGATGGGTCCTATGGGGCTATACAATAGAATAATGTCATAGTCGTCCATTAATTTTCTTCTTTTCTTTTTTCTGGCGTAGTTGTCTCTTGACTTGTGTGATGTGAATTTTGCATGGTCCCACTGTGGTGCTTAAGAATCGATAGCCATAAATAAGAAAGTTGGGTAAAATAAAACTCTGTGATTGGGCCATACCATCACAAAACTCAATTATTTTAACCCCCCTGCATATATTACTTTATCATTTACGTTAGTTAGATAAAAAAGCTTAATTATCTGTCATTGATGTTTTTAAAATAATTACAATGGATTCATGCAATGCATAAAGAGGTTATTAGTAATTTTAATTATATATGTTTGGCAAACATGTAATTACTTAATTATATATGTGGACCGATAAAAAGTGCAAATCAATAGAGAAAAGGGAATATTATAAAAAAAACAGTGAATATGTCAAAAAGATTTCCAAGCTCGAAAAAAGGGGACGGTATCAAAATAATGAAAAAGCTAAAAGTTTCTAAGTTAGAAACCACGAACTTGTACAATTATTTAGATAAGACGTTTAGTTTTTTTCACTTATATAACATTAATGTTCTTTAAAAAAGTTAAAATGAATTTAACTATACGTGTGTATATGTAGTAAGTTAATAACCGATTTTCCTATTTAGTCAATAAAAATTTGATTTTTTTTCCACCACAGAGAATTTTTGCGAATTAATCTTTGGGAACTAAAGGAATTTTCACAAAACAGAGTATGTTGGGTAATTAATCGACTCATTGAGTGATCAATCAAAACTATCTCGAATCACCTTTTGATTAAATAGCTCTTCCGTTTTAACAATGGAGTTCTTGATTTCTTGATAAAATCTCCATTAGACAGTTTGACTTTGGTGCAAGAGCTCTGCTATCAATGTATTTATTATCCAGACTTATCATTCTCTGGAATTACTGGGGAATGTGTCTTCAAGCTTTCTACATTCACTATCACCGAGCTTTCTATATTTATATATTGTAGTTTTTTTTTGGGTCTATTAGATATTGTAGGTGAAAGCTCTTTAATTTCTCCTTTGTCCATACAAACCACTTTCCCCAATTAGTATAGTCTGGTCATTATGCTGATGACATTTTCGATCTTTTTCTAGCATGGTTCTTCCCATTTGTCATGACGTATCATGATTATGAGCTAAACATACTTTGTCGTATATTTAGTATGTGAATCCTATTTTGTTCTGTATTGTTATTCAATTAGCATGGTATATTTTCATTTATGCTCGGTGCTGGAATAACACATGGCACATTGAGTTGGTTATTGAACTTCCTTTTTGACATTTTTGTAGGATTAAATTGTTTCATCAATTTTAATATCTTTAACAATTAAATATAGGGATAAGTGCACCATAAATTTTAAAAAAATTTGTGAAATTGTAATCCGGTTTCAAAAATTTTTAAAATGTGCAATGAAATTTTAAAATTTATTAAATTGGTGCAACAAATCTTTTCATATTCTTTGTCCAATTTGCTTAACAATCTTTTATTTATTTATTTATTTATTTATTTTAAAGAGAGAGGCACTGGTGTGGTTGCCATGTCAACCATTTTAGGAAAAAGAATTAAAGTAAATTAAAAGGATAAAATTGATTTCAAGATTTTAGAAAAAATAAAAATCTGAAAAAAAATGGAAAAAGAGGAAAAGCTGAAGTCAAAGAAGCACAGCGGTGTCTCCACTTGAGGCAGTGGGGTCGTGGCGGCCACCCTTACACTGGTGACGTGGCCCTCGCCACCACCTTCACGTGCTGGAAAAAGAAAACAGTGCGTGCGCGTGCGAGTGTTTGGTGAGTGAGCCAGGCGAGGTGGCAGCCCTTGCCACTTGCCTGCAAGGTCATCTGTGAGCTTGGCAATAGCAATTCTTGCCCCTCCACTAATGAAGGCAGTGATCCTAGTCCAAATCTACAACATCTTCAACGAGAAGATGACCTTGCCTAGATTTGAGGTAAGGATCACAGCCCATGCCGTGCCGTCAAAGAAGATTGAAGGGGGGGGTGGTTGGTGGCACTCGACCAATTGAGAAAAGCAATTGGTTCTTGAATAATTCCAATATTGATATCGGGATTGAAATTAGGTATGACTATGGGTGTATTCTATGCCACGAAGATGTTCTTGTGAAATTTGGTGGAATTACTTAATTGGAGAATGATCATCACTTCAAGTCATGAGCTCAGGTGGGTTACGAATCCAAGACTCAAAAGCCAATCACCCATCGAGCATCTTTGCTTCCTCAATTACTTTGCAAAAGAAAATTTTTAAATCTGCCTAGAATAAGTGGAATTGACCGTTGTATACCATAGTCGGGTGTGTACAAAAGAAATCTCCTGAAATTAACAACAATATTGCTACTATAAAATGGTTAAGACTCTAATTGATGTACAAATGGTGTTCACTGTAGAAACACTCTTGTGGTTCGTCCTCATAGGAAAACCAAGATAATACTATTGGCTATAGAACACGAGTAGATGGTCCAAGGGAAAACTTCAAACAAACATTGATCAGATTCAAATTTGCTTTGTATAAGAAAGAATACTAAATACCGTTTGCGCTATTGTGAGAAGAAGCAACACAATGGCCGCAAGAACAGACAAGAAAGCCCAAGGACTATGGAAATATTCCCTCTTCAATTTCGCCATCCGAATGTTCCATGGCTTGTCACAATATGCATTCACATTTTTGTAGATCTTGGAGTAATACGAATTGAATACAGTGACGTGGTCACCAATCTTGTTGAACATCTGCGCAACCACCTCGTCATCGCCCAAGTAGTTCTTAATAATCCGTGCGCGGCGAAGCACCTTGACATCCTTTGAAGAGTTTATGAGGCAATCCATGAAGGCCGTGTAATCCGTAAAGTAGTTGATGTCTCTACTTTGACGATGTTGCTTGTACGCGATCAGGTTTCGAAATTGTGACTCGGTGTCGTCCTCTACACACAAGGCCGGTATCTCCAGCGTCCCGTTCGCGAATTTGATGTCGCTCAGTCCGCTCCCTTGCGCAGCCCTAAAACTGACTCCTGACTCCCTTAGCTCTGTCGCCGAGGGTATCCGGTCCATCTCTATCGCCGAGGGTGTCCGGTCTATCTCTGTCGCCGAGGACATGGCTAGTATGCAGCCTAGCTCGGATATGCAGTCTAGCTCTAGTATGCAATCTGGCTCTGTCGCCGAGGGCGTTTTAGGCAAGCCAGAAGTGCGCCACATGTGATATAGATGCAGAAGATGTTCACCCTGGCTCTCATGTTCACCCTGGCTCTCATGTTCACTCGTCCGATTTCGGCTGGGGCCTCCTAGTTCAATATTGAAGTATTGGGTGGCGACATAGCTGAACTCATGATGCTCGCGCGGATCTTTAGTCAGGTCATATAGCGTTCTCAAGACAGAAAGTGGGAGTTGGTTCTCTAGCAGTAGTAAATCGCGCCTAATGCTGGTTCGAATCCCACATCCATGCATAATTGGGTCATCTTTGTCTCTTAGTTCCTTTTTGATGCACTTACGGAAAAACTCGACAATGAAACAGCCATCGATGAGCATCATTGCGAGAAAGTCTTCTTGGGAGGAATTGATGGCTTCAGCATAGCAATTACGCGCTGGCTGTTCCAATTCCCTGAGAGCCGACATATACCTATTGATGCTCCCCTGGTTTCTCCTTTCAAGCAATTGCCATAGGTATCGCAGTTTTTGCTCCTCCATGAATCTGAACTTGTCATTTCCATGGTGATAAGGGTCGATGGCAAGAATCTCCGGGTCATAGGCTTTCTTGTTGACTTCGCGCAGATGATGACGAACCCTAAATATACTATGCTTTGGCGAAGTGGGAGGCATACCGCAAAGTAACTTCTTGATGTGGATTTTGACAGGATCTTGCACCCCTGAACGCTCATAGATCCCAGCATGCTGTGTTGGTTACAACATAATTAATGTGATGATAAGCACATGGTAAAGCAAGATGACTGTTTTACATGTGCTCCCCTATGATTAATGGCAACTTACAAAAACTGTCCTCCTATGAACTATCTCAATTTTCACTTTTGATCATCATACTAATTTTCGTGACACATATGATTCCTAAATTTATTTCTGAAAACTAGCAGAAGAAAACTAATCTCCAAATAAATTTCGGGACAAATTCGTATTTTTTGGTGAATATCAATGGATAATGCAAATTAAGCTGTGTGTTTGAACACGTGGCATGGACATTCAATATAAACAAATGGATAGTAGAGGAAAAATTACAAATCCCTTACTATTGCTCCTCATATAATTTTGCTCCGAGAATAAATTGACAGCTATATGGGCTTTTTCCTTTCGAACTTTAGAGAACCACCCCCCCACCCTCTTTGGTTCTCTAGAAGAGTCTTGAGTCTCAAATTTCATCTCTCAAGCCACCAAGCAAGGACAATTTTTAGACACTAAAATGTGAATTTTAAATTCATTTTGTGTGTTTTTATCGTGAGCTACTTGCCCCCTTAGTCTGATTGAGACGCATTAGTTGAGGTTATTTTGGCGCATTGAATAATATCTAACGTGTACAATTTAATTTAGTGCTTCCCAAAATCATGTTAATTAATGGACCATAATTCGGAAATTTTCAACTTTATGTTCTTTTTCTCAATTTGAATAATCACTACAGTCAAGGATCAGAAAAGGGGAGGGAAATTCGTAGGACTTACTTGATTAAGTTGTTGGTTGCTCATTCTTCTCACCAAGCTAGACCAGCTCTTATCTCGTAGTATCCAGTTTCTCTTTTTGTGGGGTTGTTTTCGGTGCAGTGGAGATAAAATGAGACTACCGGATACACCGACCATTTATAGAAATTTCAAACTCGTTTTTCTTTGACCCGTCGACTTAGATCGTCAACACTTTTGACAGTGAACGGTACTGCAATAAAGACGTATTAAGTGATCCACAAGTTGCATCGTACTATATTTGAAAAACCATTTGAGGTTACCGGATTACTATAGGTGGAACACGTGGAAAGAGTCCTACGTTCTACCCTACGTTCTACCTACTAGCTAGAAACCTTAAATGCCTTGACAAGACAGCATGTATAATTGTGATAAATGCAAAAATAAAGATGCTGGCCCAATTTTCTGGATTGATGCGATTGAACGACGCGTTAAGAGATTATCAAATTAGGAGCTGAAAGTTATATATTTAGATTTCATAAACTACATGTAAATTACTCTATGTATTCCAATAAACTGTGAGACATATATAAACCAGCATTGATCACATTTATTTTTGCTTTATGTAATAAAGAATACTAAATACTGTTTGCGCTGCTATGAGAAGGAGCAACACAATGGCTGCGAGCAAACACTGGCTGCGAGAATGTATTCCCTCCTTAATTTCGCCATCCGATTGTTCCACCTCTTGTTACAATACACATTCACATTTTTTAAGATCTCGCAATAATAGCAATTGGATAGAGTGATGTAGTCACTCATCTCGTTGAACATTTGTGCAGCCACCTCGTCATCACCCAAGTAATTCTTAATAATCCTTGCGTAGCGGAGCACCTCGACGTTCTTTGAAGAGTTAACGAGGCAATCCATGAAGGTCAGATAATCAATAAAGTAGTTGATGTCTCCGCCTTGACGATGCTGCTCATTCGCGATTAGGTTTCGAAATTGTGACTTGGTGTGGTCCTGTGCACTCTGCCTTCATAAGCGTGTCGTCTTTGTCTCTCATTTCCTCCATATTGTTCTTATGGAACAACTCGTCAATGAAATAACCATCAATGGGCATCATTGCTTGGAACTGTTTTGGGGAGAGATCAATGGTTTCTGCCTTGCAATCACGAGCCTATTGTTCCAGTTCTCTTAGAGTCGATATTCTCATTTCTCCTTTGAAGCAACTACTTCCTGTACCACTTTTTTTGGTCCTTCGTGAATTTGAACTTGTCATTTCCATAGTGATAAAGGCTGACGACTAGAATCTCCAGTTCATAGGTTTTGTGGTTAGCTCTGCACAATTGTCGATGAACCCTAAATATGCTATGCTCTGACAGGGCTAGAGGCACACCACAAAGCATATTCTTGATATAGATTAAGATATGATCTTGCGTCTCGGATTGCTCATTGTGTCTAACACACTGTATAGGTTATGGCGTAATTAATGTGATAATAAGCATGTTGTAAAGCAAGATGATAGTTTTTCATGTTCTTAAAGCAGCATTTAGAGTTGAATATGTACAAATATGCAACATACTAGAGCAACTGAGAAATTTTTCACTATTATGCTTAGTGTGTAATGTAGGAGCTACTCTCTCTATCCTTATTGATCCCACTGATAGGTTTTCCTCCCCACTGTCTTCGATATGCTATTATTTTATTGGTATCTCATTATAAAAAAATATCTTTAAATATGCACAAAATTATCCGTAATAAAATAAGGACAACTTACCCATACTGTCCTCACATGAACTACTCCAAATTTCAATTTTGGTCAAGTACTATTTTTCATGACATATATGAGCCTTAAATTAACTTCTGAAAATCGGAAAAAACAAAAGTAATCTCTGAATACAATTGTTGGTTGCTCATTGGTCTCGCCAAGCTAGACCAGCTACTAACACAGAGTATGCAGTTCTTCTCTTTTTGTGGGATTATTTTTCAGTGAAGTAGAGATAAAGTGAGACTACCGCATACACTGACCATTTACACAAAACTCAAACACATTTTTCTTTGGCCCATCAACCTTAGTCATCAATACTTCCGACGGTGGTGGGTATTGCAATAAATTGGTTGAAGATGCAAAGGTCTCGGAAAGACTAAGAAGGAAACGCCAAAAATTGACTTCAGGAGAAAGACGTATGAAGTCAATCCACAAGTTACATCATACTAGGTGAAAACCGACCATTTCACAAAACATCATGGAACATGTGGAAAGAGTCCGACGTGAAAGAGTCCTACGTTCTACCTACCGGCGAGAAACCATAAATGCCTTCATGATGGAGATAATTTGTACAATTGTGATAAATGCAAATATAAAGATGCTGGCCCATTTCTCTGATTGGTGTGGTTGAATAATGTGTTAAGAGATTACCAAGTTAGGAGTTGAAAGTCAGATATTTAGATTTCACCAACTGCATGTAAAATATTCTACGTACTCCAGTAAACAATGAAACAATCATCAATGAGAATCATTGTTTGGAAATTTTTTTGGGGGAGAGATCAATGGTTTTTGTGTAGCAATCACACGCCCACTATTCCAGTTCTCTTAGAATCGGCATATACCGTCGACACTCTCGTTTCTCCTCCAAAGCAATTGCTGCACGTACCGCTTTTTGTGGTCCTCCATGAATTTGAACTTTTTATTTCCATAGTGATAATGGCCGACAACTAGAATCTCTAGTAGGCTTTGTTGTTTACTTTGTGCATTTGATGATGAACCCTAAATATAATATGCTCTAGCGGGGTCGGAGGTGTAGAAATTCTCTACATAAACAACTAATTAAGCAAGAATAATTAGATCCATATATGAATGTAAAACACCAAGATCGATACGCACAGCGGAATTAAAACCGTACCTATTTGAGCCATGTCCCCTCACTGACGAAAACGGATCAACCTGATATAATCAGTGATCTGTCGGTATGTCGGTTCTTCCTCTCTATGACCTATTTCGGTTTACCAACTTTAATGGGATTCAGCGACTGATAGGTATAACCTACCATTTTATAGGCTAGAGAGGGGGCTGTAGAAACCCTAATCAATAGTGTGTCAATCCCGCCCCTCCCATTACGGGCTTCGTTAAACACACCGCTTGCCTACACTTTTCTCAACTAGGCCCGTAATTAATAGATGCCAAAACCCAATTCAATAAGATCACTTTAGGGCTTAAATATATTGGAATATCCATTAACCCGATTATTTAAAATAGAAAATCAATTAATTAATGTAAGCCCATTATAGGAAATTTCCAACATTCTCCCACTTGGGCTACATTAATTAATTTATTTTATTTTAAAAAATAATTTTATTTTGAAAAACGACACTCTCGGGTTAATAACTGAAAATTTGTTTTATGTGACCACAATTTTGAAAAATAATATTCCAATAACGGCATCTCAAAACCAATCCAATCCTATATAACCTCATTATAGGACTATGGCGATCAACGTGTTAAGAAAATATCATAACACATGACCTTCCATAATCACATATAATAAGCATTATATTTTCATGGACCATGGGTCTAGTAGTGTAGTAAGAAATAGTGCCAACATGTGATCAAAATATACACTATTTCTTATCGGTCCTCAATGCAATTTCTAAACGACATGAAACTGCATTAGCGCAATTTCTAAACAACATGAAATTGCCTCAGTGCGATTTCCAAACTACATGAAATTGCACAACTATGTCACAATCCAACATGAGATCCCTCAATGCAATTTCTCAACGACATGAAACTGCATTAGCGCAATTTCTAAACAACATGAAATTGCTTCAGTGCGATTTCTAAACAACATGAAATTGCACAACTATGTCACAATCCAACATGAGATCTCATAATTAGTGACATTCAGTCGTCTTTAAACTAAAATTTGTTTAAAGATACTGTTTCATATTTCCATTTCTCAGTCGACAGGAGAAAGGATAACAATAAAATCAATAATGATGATAATCAAAAGTAAATGCTTTAATAGACATTATAAAAGCATTATCAGTTTGTATATAACTATAATATCCAGAAATACAAACTATATAGCTCCCACTAACAAAAGAGATCAAAAGACTCTAAAACACCTATATTCCTTACATAATCTTTAAATAAAATGGGTCGTAAATCTTTTGTTAGATGATCAGTTAACATGGACTTAGTTATGATATTCTCAATCACAATATCTCTCTTTTTGACTAAGTCTTTATCGGTATAATATTTGATCCAGTTAACATCTCAACCGTGGCATTATTGTTGTTCACAACAAAAGTAATTGTTTAATACACATAATGCAATATGATCAATTATGGGCAATAACTAATTCCACAAAATAATTAGTACATTACAAACTCCCCTTTGGGCAGAGCGTATAATGCATAATTATTTTCCACAGCATGAAGTTTGTAAAACAACAACAACAAGAAGGAGAATTAAATATAATTGTCAATGATCCATCCCCTTTGGGTAGACAAATCATTTAAATTATACATCTCCATGATATCAATATATAGAGATAGATTAGGAGAATTACATATAATCTTCAAAGATCTATCCCCTTTGGGCAGACAAATCCTTTAAATTATACATCTCCATCATTTCAACATAAAGGGAAATCACATATAACTCTCAAAGTTTATCCCCTTTGGGTAGATAAACATTTTGAGTCGAACATCCCATCAATTATCTCTAATATATCAATATAGAGGGGAATTACATATAACTTTCAAAAATTTATCCCCTTTGGGCAGATAAATCTTTTTGAGTTATACATCCCCATCTTTTAATTTTGGAATTTATCTTCATGCAATTTTTAAATTAATATACACAATAACCCCCTTTGGGCAGGTGATTGTATATACTAATTTTTATCAACAAGGAACTTCAATAATTTACAAACTTTAACAATTTGTAAATAATGTTCCATTTAATCAATGCCCAAAAATTCATCAAACAATATGAAGCACTTTACGACATGTGCTTCCCAAGATCATATTGCATTTATCAAACAACAATTTTTGCCACAATTTTATGTGCCTATTTCTACAATTAAGCATCTAAGATTATCTAGTTAAACTCAAGCAAGAAAGTATAGATAATCTATGCTAAATTAGGGAAAGTGAATACCGATATTCTATCCCTCATATATTTTAACAAATTTCCATAAATTAAAAATTGGAAATATAGGCACAAAATTATTTTTCATTGAACTAAATATGGATAACAATAAATAATTCCAAATAAATATTTAAATATGCCAAAACTAAAATTTACCATACCAAAAAAAAATAAATTAAAAATTAGGCATATTAAAAAAAAAAAAAATTGAAACAAAACGGGTCTCAAAGGACCCTAAACACATCCCCATGCACCATTCCGTGTGCGTGGGCCTAGGGGCTCGATTGGGGATCTTTATCAATCTCTATGGTGCTTCAAACAAGCATGCTTGGATAACATTTTAATCAAGTTCATCCTTCTTACTATACCACCACTTTGCATGATACACATCTAAAGTCCCCTATACTTTTTAGGTGACTGCCAGCATAAATAAATTATTTATCTATTCAGGAAGGTTTCGATCTTGATATTTCCATGAAGTGTACTATGCATTTGCAACATAAATATCCCACCATCATGTTTGAGACCTATATATAACACGGTCTGTAAAGATATGTGAAAAGACCAAAAAATAAAAACTTCGCTAATGCAACCAAGCTTCAGTTAGCATTGACAAAGATACGTTTGCTAACTCTAATTAAAAAAAAAAACAAAAACAAAGATTTTCGTCCTCCTTTTTGCTCATGAGCATACAATAAAAGTTAAAAGCACATTGTATCCCAATAAGTGTTGATCCTGCACGTGGTTAAGCTCTGTTTGGAAATAAAGTGTCACATGGAAGCTAGACAAAAATAAACAGCTTTGACCAATGCAAGTGATGGGAAGAAAATTAAAATCTCAATTCGTAAGAAAATTTCATAAATCACACCATCGACAAAGTCATACGAACTTGGTTGCCTTTACAAGTTCGACACGTGCAAAACCAAAGTCCAACCATCTCGTAGATGCAGCCTTCCTTAAGAAGGCAGATAAGAAAATTCCAAAAAACCCATATTTTGGGTAGAGAGGACAAGCATCAGGACGAGGAAGCAAATTGTATCACTTGGTATACAAGTGGTGGCATCTTCCCAAGCCAAAGGCTAAGATCAAAACTTGATTATCAAGGGAAAAAAAAAACTTTAACACAACTTTGGTTTACACCTGTTTGAAGAACAAACAATCGAAATAGAAAACAAGTTTTGAAGACACCTAGATTCATCGAGAGAAGACTACTGACACACGCGAGGCCAACGGTATTAAGCTTGGAAAGAGGCACCAATCTATCCGAAGATAGACATGAGAACCTAAATCCCAAATTTAGCCAAATCGAACCACCACAAGATGGAACCAAGAATCAAACTACTCATATAGATTGAGAAATACAATAACTCGACCCAATCAATCGGTGCACTCGATCATGCATGGGAAGCAAAAGGATCCGTCATCAACCATAGAGCCAAGCCTCAATTCAATCGAATAGATGGCTAAAAAAAACCATAAATAGGCGGTAACACAGGCCCCCGCAAAAGCCAAGAAAACCAACGGGTAAAGTCCAAAACCAAGCAAAAGCAGACCGAGAACAGTCTATTTAAGAAACAACATGGGTTCACGGGCAACAATTGAAAAGGGACATATCGAGACTCAAGAATCACAATATAACGATACCCATATAATAATTGCTAACATACATCATTCAATTGAAAAAAAAAAAATTCGGAACTTTTCAATGGTGCAAACCCTAGAATTTCAAATTCAAAATTCTCTCTCAATTCTCAACGAAAATCTATAAATTATATATGGTTGGAAAGATCTCGACATGCAAAATAAAAACCCTAAGGTTTCAGAATCAATCGATGAAAGAGTCCGCATGAGAAAATAACGACAACATTAAGTTAAAGGGAGAAAATTTCGAATTTGTTCATAAAAAAAATTTGGGTTCTACAATCATATATGACAGGCTCTGATACCACATGTAGAAATTCTCTACATAAACAACTAATTAAGCAAGAATAATTAGATCCATATATGAATGTAAAACACCAAGATCGATACGCACAGCGGAATTAAAAACGTACCTATTTGAGCCATGTCCTCACTTGACTGAAAACGGATCAACCTGATATAATCAGTGATCTGTCGGTATGCCGGTTCTTCCTCTCTATGACCTATTTCGGTTTACCAACTTTAATGGGATTCAGCGACTGATAGGTATAACCTACCCTTTTATAGGCTAGAGAGGGGACCTAGCAAACCCTAATCAATAGTGTGTCAACTGGGCCCCTCCCATTACGGGCTTCAGTTAAACACAATTGCCTACACTTTGCTGCTCAACTAGGCCCGTAATTAATAGATGCCAAAACCCAATTCAATAAGATCACTTTAGGGCTTAAATATATTGGAATATCCATTAACCCGATTATTTAAAATAGAAAATCAATTAATTAATGTAAGCCCATTATAGGAAATTTCCAACAGGAGGCACACCGCAAAGCACATCCTTGATGTAGATTAAGACATGATCTTGCGTCTTGGATTGCTCATTGTGTCTAAGATACTGTACACGTCACAACATAATTAATGTGATTATAAGCATGTTGTGAAGCAGGATGATAATTTTTCGTGTTCTTATAATGGATTTTCATGTGCTTCCCTTTCATGAAGCCTTATCATTGTTATCATAAGCTGATGTTTGTGTATGTAAATTAGAGCGTCAAACACGTTTCTAGCAAGAGATTTCGTGAAGATCACAATTCAACAGTGGACCATTATCTTCAGTGAATTTGTAAAACCAGTAAACCAAAAATGGAGCAGCACTAATCAATGGGGATGATTCCACCTCCAATGACGAGAAACACAAGTCCACAGAACTGATTAGCAAAGGCCACACCACAAACATCCGAGTGTTAGAAGACATTCTAGTAATATATGACATTTTTTATTCATAAGTCTATCATTGCTTTTGTAAAATTTCGTGAGATCATTTTCAATTATTTTAAAAACTTAAATTATTAGATGAATGCGTGGTTTAATATTTAACTAGTTTATCTCGTAAATTGTAATGATTTCTTGAGAAACACTTCGAGAGGAAAACTCTTGGCAAACCAACTTATTTAAATCTATACTTTCATAGATAAACTTTACTGGAAGAGCAAGAAGCTGTAAATATTTATAAAAATAAAATAAAAGGTTGTCAATAACATGAAACTTCGTTTCCAGTGAGAATGTAGGACTCCATCCAAGTCTTTGCAAATTTTTTGTTGTGGCATAGAACAATATGAGAAAGAAGTTGTTTCGCCGGTTTTTGTTCCCAAACAAAATACCTTTCACCGAATGTTGTTCTTCAGCTCTTATTTAAATGGTGTAAAGGTCCTATTTTGAATCCGAATAGAGAATATTAAACGCAATGCAAATGATTTTCCAATTTCAAGCAACATGAAATAATCCTACTAATTGACAATTCACTACTTCTATGATCAGATCTAAATTATGTCAGAATTCAATCGATAGCACAACTCAATGATAGTTTGGTACAAAGTCGGAATTTAATCTACAACAGTGAACTTAGGTAAAAGATACAACACCTGAATTTAATCAACAATGCTGGACTAAAGATATAACACCGAAATTTAATCAATGACATTGCACCAGAGAGTAGATACTCGCTGGAATATAATTGAAGACAGGAATCTAAGATCTACAGCTACAAAACTAAAGATAAGTATAAAGAAATAGCAATTGATTTGTTGTTCTCTGGGGGGTTCTTTGTTGGATGATTAGTGGTATTTATAGAGCAACCTACTAACTGTTGAACAATTATTTCCCTTTTGGTAACCGCTTATGACCTTGAGCACGTTCCTTCTCTTTCCTACCATTTCTCCATCACCACTCTGATCATGTCCTAACACTTCCTGGTTTATCGACAATAGTTTCATGACTGGGTCATTAGATGTTTAACCGTCATTCCATGTAGATGATTAATCAAATACTCCCATATGGCCTTGGTTAGTTCCACTATTCTTAATCCTCATGACTGGCACGTACTAGTATGACCAAGAAGCAAATCATATTAGAGATATTTAGGAAATTTTTGAAAGATAATTTAGGAATTTTCCTTGATTTTTCATATTTTTTGTAATGGTGCATTGATTGTGCATAACTTGATTGGTATTTTACCTAGATAATCATCGAACAAAATTTATAAATAGGTTCGTGTACTATTTATCGAAACATAAAAACATATAGAAAAATTCCACAATTTTTTTATTAGCTTTATTCGTAACTCATCATTTGAGATAACTTCTTGTCACTGCTATAAATGCCACCTAAAGTTGACTTCTCCATCATTTTCCAAAAGTCAATTTTTGACGTTTTCAAGTAGTCTTCGTCATCGTTTGCTCTTGACTTTTATTCTCCACAAACGTTCTTTTTTCTATTTTTTATTTTTTGCCATGACAATGACAAAGGTTGATGGTGATAAATGAAAGCGTGTATGTGGTTAGAATAAAGGTCAGCATTTGTGAGTCTCATCATTTTAACTCTGCTCATCTATAAATATCTTGTACAATGAAGTAGGTTTCATGTATTTCCTTCCCTTTTCAAATCCTCCGCTGTAATTTGATATTCACTGCATTGAAAAAAGAATTGAAGAATGAGACCATCTTTCTCTCTTTTATATTCATATTGCTGGTTCAATGATTAGTGTGATTATGGACGTATTTGAGTAGTAGTTATTTTGGGGATTGCAATAAACTGGGGAAAGAACACTAGGAGTTCTATAACTTTCGTACGGTGCTCACTTTGGTGCCAAAACATTTTTTTAAATCATTTGAGTGCCAAATCGGAGTGAAATCGTTCAGTTAAGTGCCACTTCCAGCAAAAATGCATATGTGGATTTTTTTAATGATTTTTCATTTTTTTTAATAATTTTCGATGCTGACGTGGTTTCTGGCAATGACCCTCACTGACCAACGTGGATTCTTTGTGCAAAACAACACCATTTCTCATCTTTTTGGAATTTTTTTTCTTTTTTTGTTTTTTTTTCTTTAGGACCGGTGAGGGTCACATATATTAAAATATTGTTCACCGGCAGCCATGTCAGCTTTTTTCGGCGGCCAAGTAAGCTTTTTTGGTGGCCACGTCAAAAGTTGCACTCAAATGAACGTTTTTTTTAAACTTGTGGTACTCAAGCGAGTGAAAAAAAAGTTTTTGCACCAAAGTGAGCGTCGTATGAAAGTTATGGCACTTCTAGTGTTCTTTGCCCCAATAAACTAAAAGTTCAAGAATCTTGAAGCACTTAGAAAGACATAAAAGGAGATGTCACAATTTGACTTTTTGAGAACAAAGTATGAAGTTTTTCACAAGTTGCATTGTACCATGCGAAAACCAACCACTTTACAAAACCTAAATGGAAATTTGGGAAGATTCAGTTCTCGCTACTGACTAGAAATAATAATTCCCTTCGTGATGGAGACAACTTGTACATGCGCAATAGGTGAAAAAGTAAAGATGCTGGTCAGGAGATTTCTAAGTAAAAATTGCCTCCACGATGGAGACAACTTGTATACCAACGCAATTGATCAACTCATCAGGAAATTTTCCAAGTTAAAAATTGGAGGTCACATGTCCAAATTGTAAAAACTACTTTATGTACCGCAATAACTGAAAGTTCATGGAACTTGATGCAAACGCAAAGGGCTAAGAATGACTTACAAAGAAACATCAAAACTTGACTTTACGAGAACGATGCGTGAAGTCTTTCACAAGTTGCATTGGCTGGATATTAGAAAGATACTATGCAAACACTGACCACGTTACAGAACTTCAAAGAAAATCTACAAAGAATCTAACGTTTTAGCTAGGGGCTAGATACTATAATGCCTTCACGATGGAGACAACTTATTACACTTTCAACAATAAAGTTGCTGGCCCAATCCTGTGGATTGTAAAATGTTCCGATGGGCTTTCAGGTAGTCAGCCTACGTTCGCTTGTCCACCTCGATTATAAAAAATAAAAAGGTGTTGGCCATGGAAAAATTATATATAGTCTCTAATTGTGATTTTGTTTTAGTTTATTTTTGGAAAAAGCTTGGCATAGTAACGGTGCAGTCTTGAAAATCCCCACCCCCCTCTCTTGTATTTCGCCCGGTTTCCCTGGCACATGGTGGGATTTTGAGTAGAATTTGTTATTTTTTTTTATTTTGGAATTAAAATTTGCTACGTCTGCTTAGTGTGGTCTCATGTGAAATAGATTTTATATCAATATTAAGTTATTAATTTAAACAAAATTGTTCATTTCTCTGTTCCATAAATTGCTTGCAATCTTCTACTAATCAAGCTGAATCATTAATTAATCAAATGTCCTGTACCATGTTGCTTTTGAACTAACGGCACAAAATGCACCGTTAGTCTGAAACACTTGCGGCACCAATAAGCTAGCATTGTCCTTCTCATTATTCTCTCTTTTCTTTACTGGTTTCATGTCAAACTTTAATATATTTTTTTCCTGTTGTTACAACTAAAATGATATCTAACATGAATTTCACATAATATAATACAAAATCTTCTTCTCAATTCAGTAAAAATATGCCATCTACAAATGGCAATTGACGAGAAAATCACTTTAGATGTGATTTAATTCTAAATAACTCTAGATAAAACCAAGTAAAAAAATGACAAACTTAACCGAGATAAAAGATCGAGTAAAGTTTCTATTCTCTCATCAAATGAGTTTTATATATAAGCAGTTATTCAAAGTTTTAAAAAAGTTCACTTCCAGTAATTAATTCTTATTGATTTCATTTCCTTTCTGAAAGACAGAAATAATGTCCATATTTGAGAATTTTCTATCTGAGAAATAGTCTAACCATAGGTTTTTACTTATGCTTTATATTACATACACTATTAGTGCAAATTTATGAAAGGGAGACATTCATCTAACAATGGAATGAATACGGTAAACGAAATCAAACTTTGTAAATGTGTCGGCATTAAGACTATTAGAAAGTTAATTAACCCAAAAGTTTAAATTATTAATCAGAGGGAGATAACTTATATATAAGGTTCACTTCCAAACCATCCTAAAAAATTGCACATGTGGTGTCACTATTAGTTCGAGAATCAATATTCTTGGATAAATCCATATAAGTTACAATTCCAAACTTCATGCCTAAGGACAAAAGAAACGTTGCATCTGTCTTTTTGTAATCCAAAATGGAATGAATGATTAAGCATTTGATTTGAATATGGTAAATTTCACATTTAAATCATTGGGTGTTCCACCCAAAGTAATCTTCAAGGCCATTTTTGGCCAGCCTTTGGATGGAGTCTACTCAATTTCCATGGATCCAACGCCCATGGGGATCAAGTGAGTTCAAAAGTTCGGATACTTTTTGTTGTCAAATATATATACTTACATGAATGGTTTTACTTATGCATTTAGGATGCTTATTTGGTTGTTTTGGTTCTGATGCATGCAATTACCAAAAGAATTTCATGATGGGAAGAAAATCGGCAGATACATAGAGGCTCAATACGGATGATTCCACCTCCAATGACGAGAAACATGAGCCCACAGAGCTGATTAGCGAAGGTCATACTACAAATATCCGAATGTTAGGAGACATTCTAGAACTATATAATATTTTCTATTCATAAGTCTATCATTACTTTTGTAAAATTTTGTGGGATTATTATCAACTATTGTAAAAGTTTAAATTATTGGATGAATGCATAATTTAATATTTAAATATTTATTTCATAAGCTGTAACAATTTCTTGAGACACTTTTAAGAGGAAAACTCTTGGTAAGCAAACTTATTTAAATCTATATTTTCATGGATATAACTTACTGCAAGCGCAACAAGCTATAAATATTGTTTATAAAAATAAAATAAAAGGTTGTCAATCTCATGAAACTTCGTTTCAATGAGAATGGAGGACTCCGTCCAAGACTTTACAATTTTTTTTTTTGGTGTGGCATAGAACACTATGACAACGAAGTAGATCACATTAGAGATATTTAGGATATTTTCCTTGATTTTTCATATCTTCCATATGGTGTGTCGATTGTGCATAACTTGATCGGTTTGTTAACTAAATAATCATCTAATAAAACCTATAAATAGGTTCATGTACTATTTATCAAAACATAAAAATGTATAAAAAGATTTCAAAATTATTTTTTTGCTTCATTCTTATCTTGTCATGGGAAAATTATCATAAAAGTCCTAAATTTATTACAATTGTGTCAATTCAGTCCAATTTTTTTTTTTTAGCCAATTCAATGCTAAACCTTTTGCAATTGTACCAATTCAGTCCATTCGACCAAATTTGGCCGGCTGGCGTTGACATGAACACTAGCCAACACCGGTGAATAATTTTTTAATATTATTTTATTTTTGGAATTTTTTGATTAATTTTTTAATCTTTTTTTTCTCTCTTTTTTTTTAAAAAATTGTCTGATGACATTGGCAGGCATCCACATTAGCATTAGACGGCTAAATTTGGTTGGATAGACTGAATTGACACAATTATAAAAAAGGTTTAGGACTTAATTGACTAAAAAAAGATGTAGAACTGAATCAGCACAATTACAATAGGTTTAAGATTTTTTTGGTAATTTTCTCCATCATTTGTGATAATTTCTAATCACTAATATAAATGCCACTTGGGGTTGACTTCTCCATCATTTTCCAAAAGTAAAATTTTGACGTTTTCAAGTAGGCTTCGTCATCGTTTGCTTATTTTCCACAAATTTTTTATTTTTATTTTTTTGCCACAACGATGACCAAGATTTTTTTTTTTTGGGACGATGATGACAAAGGTTGATGGTGATGAATGAAAGCGTGTATGTAATTAGAATAAAGGTTGGTATTTGTGAGTCTCATCATTTTAACTCCACTCATCTATAAATCAATTGTATAATCAAGTAAGTTTCACGTATTTCCTTCTGTTTTTAGATCCTCAGCTGTACTGAAATATTCATTGCATTGAACCAAAAATTGAAGAATGAGATAATCTCTCTCTCTTTTATATCCATATTGTTAGTTCAATGATTAGCATTTTTATGGACCTATTGAAGCGATAGCATGTACCATTTATTAACACCTAAATTTTGACTACATAATTAAATTTAAAATTACATAGAAAATTAGAGACCAATTTGACCCCAACAAAATATTTTTCGCATTACCTAAGCATTAATATTATTTTCCATTTTCGGATAAGTATAAAAATTAATATTTAATAAAAAGGATTAAGAAGCCCACTAGGGCTGGGCGCGAACGCCCAGCCCCCCTTTTGTCTTTTCTTCGCGAGCAGGGCCCACCTCACCCCCCAGCTCATTTCTCCCGCGGCCCGGCCCTCTTCCCTTCTTCTCCTTTCTGCTTTCTTCTTCCTTGCGCTGCACCTCACGCACGCTGAGAAGAGCTACGCGCAGAGGACGACGCCCGCATGTGGAGCAGAGGAGTGGCCAGTGAGAGATCCGGATGGATGGGACGCGGATCGGCCGCCTTCAATGCCGAGCATATCCTCCGTGGATGGACTGGCCGATTGGACGCCGGTTCGGCCAAGGGGGAGGCCAGTCGGCTGGCCAAGAACCGGCGGCCGAAACGCCCCGTCGACCGGATCCTCCAGCCTATAAATAAGGCTTTCGGGAACTCGAGAAGGGGAAGGCAAGTGGAGGAGTGAGCTCAGAGGACTTCACCGGAGAGATATCCGGGGAGGTCAAAGAGCGAGAGGGAAAGTGAGATCTAAGTTCAGTGCCAATGTGCTTTGCTTCAATGACATCTCCCAAACATATCCCAAACATATCCCAACTCAAGAAGAATCTGAAAACGGAAAAAAAAAAAAGAGCACAAGTAAATGGAGACCTCTAATAATCAAAATCTTGGTTATAGGTGTTCGAATCCGAGAGAATAAAAAAAAAAAAGAGATCTGTGAGAAAGTGAGGTCTGAGCGAGAGGGGAAGTGAGATCTAAGTTCGGTGCCAAGAGTCGGCGAGAGAGATCTGTGCGTGAGAGAGTGTTTCAGCTGTCGTCCTCGCGGCGATGACCCTCGTCCGACGAGCTCCAGCCGGCATCCCTAGCCAAACCGGTAAGCGTCGCCACCCCCGACCCTTGTTCGTTACCCTGATTTTGGGCATACCCGGCCGGAGTTCGTGGCCGCCCGGTTCACGAGAACTCCGGCCCCCCACCGACCCCCTGCTGAGTCCGTTTTGTAAACGCCGGTGTCTGCTTCGAACTCGTTCGAGCAGGGAACCCCTCACCAATCAGCGTAGGCCACCCCTCACCAATCAGCGTAGGCCACCCCTCACCAATCACCAATTTGCAAACCCCTCCTCTCGGACGCTGCTCGCCGTTTGTTTTTGTAGCCCTTTGTGTATTTCTAGTTTGCGCGGCTAGATTCATGGTGGTTTGGCGTTCATGGAAGCCAGGGAGTCCGCCCAGCTGAGAGGTGGTTTGGCGTCGCTCACTCTTGCTGGCGTCCTCATGGCACTCGCTCCGTCGAGAGGTGGTTCGGGTCCTTCACCGGGGCAGTGCAGGTAGGAGCTGCTCGAGTTCCGGCTTCAGCAGTGAACGCAATTGAGAAAAGCAATTGGTTCCTAAACAATTCCAATATTGAGGTCAGGATTAAAATTAGGTATGACTATAGGTGTATTCTATGCCACGAAGACGTTCTTGTGAAATTTGGTGGGAGTACTTAGTTGGAGAATGATTATCACTTCAAGTTATGAGCTCAAGTGGATTGCGAATCTCCTTCCTCGATTACTTTGTATGTGTAAACACATAATGAAATTCTACTTTTCGCAAAAGAAAATTTTGAAATTTGCCTAGAATAATTGGAATTGACTGTTGTATACCATAGTCAAGTGCGTGCAAAAGAAATCCCCCGAAATCAACAACAATATTGCTACTATAAAATGGTTAAGACTCTAATTGATGTACAAGTATTGTTCAATGTAGAAATACGCATGTGGTTCATCCTTATTGGAAAACCAAGCTAATACTATTGGATATAGAACATGAGTAGATGGTCCAAGGGAAAACTTCAAACAAACATTGATCACATTCAACTTTGCTTTTTATAAGAAATAATACTAAATACCGTTTATGCTATTGTGAGAAGGAGCAACACAATGGCCGTGAGAATGGACAAGAAAGCCCAAGGACTATGGAAATATTCCCTCCTCAGTTTTGCCATCCGAATGTTCCACGGCTTGTCACGATATGCATTCACATTTTTGAAGATCTCAAAGTAATAAGAACCGTTTGTAGTGATGGAGTCACCAATCTTGTTGAACATCTACGCAACCTCCTCGTCATCGCCCAAGTAGTTCTTAATAATCCCTGCGTGGCGAAGCACCTTAACATCCTTTGAAGAGTTTATGAGGCAATCCAGGAAGGTCATGTAATCCATGAAATAGTTGATGCCTCTGCTTTGACAATACTGATCGTACGCGATCAGGTTTCGAAATTGTGACTCGGTGTCGTCCTCTACATACAAGACTGGTATCTCAAGCATCCCGTTCTCGAATTTGATGTCGCTCAGTTTGCCCCCTTGCAAAGGTCTAAACTTGACTCCTGACTCCCTCAGCTCTGTCGCCGAGGGCATGACTGTTATGCAGTCTTGCTGGGGTGTTTTAGGTAAGACAGAAGTGTGCCACATGTGATATAGATGCAGAAGATGTTCACCCTGGCTCTTGCCAATTGTCTGAATTCGGCTGGGGTCTCCTAGTTTAGAATCAAAGTACATGGCGGCGACATCGCTGAACTCATGATGCTCGTTCGGACCTCTAGTCAGGTCATATAGCTTGCTCAAGACGAAAAGTGGGAGTTGGTTCTCTAGCAGCAGTAAATCGCGCCTGATGTTGGTTCCAATCCCACATCCATGCATAATCAGGTCGTCTTCGTCTATTTGTCTCCCCCTGATGCCCTTACGGAACAACTCGACAATGAAACAACCATCAATGAGCATCATCGCGAGAAAGTTTTCTTGGGAGGAGTCAATGGTTTTTGCGTAGCAATTATGCGCCGATTATTCCAGTTCCCTGAGAGCCGACATATACCTATCGATGCTCCCCTTTTCTCTCCTTTCAAGCAATCGCTGCAGGTATCACAGTTTTTGCTCCTCCATGAATTTGAACTTGTCATTTCCATGGTGATAAGGGCCGATGGCTAGAATCTCAGGCTTTCTTGTTGACTTCGCACAGATGATGACGAACCCTAAATATACTATGCTTTGGCGAAGTGGGAGGCATACCGCGAAGCATATCCCCAATGTGGATTTAGACAGGATCTTGCACCTCGGAACGCTCATAGATCCCAGAATGCTGTGTTGGTTACAACATAATTAATATGATGGAAAGCATGTGGTTAAGCAAGATGATTGTTTTACATGCGCTTCCCTTTGATTATTGGCAACTTACAAAAATTGTCCTACGAACCATCTCAATTTTCACTTTTGATCATCATACTAATTTTCGTTAGACATATGATTCTTAAATTAATTTCTAAAAGCTAGCAGAAAGAAAACTAATCTCCGAATAAATTTCAGGACAAATTTCGTATTTTTGGGTGAATATTGATGGATAATGCAAATTAAGCACTGAGGTTGAACACATGGTGTGGACATTCAATATAAACAAATGGATAGTAGAGGAAAAATTACAAACCCTATACTATTGCTCCTTGTATAATTTTGTTCTGAGCATAAATTGACAGCTGTATGAGCTTTTTACTTTCGAGCTTCAATGAGCCCCCTTTTGCTCTCTAGAAGAGTTTTGAGAATTTGAGTTCCCAAATTTCATCTTCCCAGCCACCAAGCAAGGACAATCTTTTAGACACTAAAATGTGAATTTTAAATTTATTTTGTGTGTTCTTATAGTGAGATACTTGCCATCGATGTTGAAGGCGTGAGAACTGCATTGAATAGTCTTAAACTACGTAAGAAGAATTATTGAAATGAAATTGAACCAAGACAAAATATAGGATTTTAGGTTAGAGAAGGCGGGACAAGCTTTTAGCTAAATAACATATAAATGACTGTCTTTTGGAAGGGAAACTCGTTAGACTTACTTGATCAGGTTGGTGGTTGCTCATTCTTCTCACCAAGCTAGACCAACTACTATCAACTAGTATCCAGCTCTTCTCTTTTAGTGGGAATTTTTTTTAGTGAAGTAGAGATAAAATGAGACTACTGCATAAACCAACCATTTATAGAAAATCCAAATGCGTTTTTCCCTTGACCCATTGACCTTGGTTGTATGTTCTACCTATTGGCAAGAAAACATAAACGCTTTCATGATCGAGACAACTTTGTACAATTGTGATAATGCAAAAATAAAGATGCTGGCCCAATTCTCTGAATTGGTTGAATGACATGTCAAGGAGTCGACGTCTTTCTTCTCTTCTTTTTTCCTTTTTTCTTCTTCTTCTACCCTTTGATGGTCTTCTTCTTTCTCTCTCTCCTCCACCTGGCCTATTTTCCCTTCTCCGACCTCAACCTCAAACTCGAGGAGGAGGTGGGCCATGATTATTGGAGATGGAGGACGAGGGAAAAACTGTGCAAGAAAGGAAGGGAGGGAGCAACAGTGGAGGGGAGTATTTGACCCCATCTCGACGTTAGAGGAAAAAGAAGGGAGTTTTTTGTTTTGCGATTTGCAGCGAATCCGAGTCCGGCAACGCGTGCTCGTCAAAATGATGCCTCTCTCCCTCCCCCAGCCCCTATCGATCCAGAAAAGGGAATAATATCAAAACAGTGAAAATGTTAAAAAAGGTTTCTTAGTTAGAAACCACGAACTTGTATAATTATTTAGATAAGACGTTCAATTTTTTACACTTATTTAACATTAATGTTCTTTAAAAAGTTAAAGCGAATTCAACCATACGTGTGTATATAGTAAGTTAATAACCCATTTTCCTACTTAGTCCATAAAAATTCGATTTTATTTCCACAATAGAGAATTTTTGCGGATTAATCTTTGGGAACTAAAGGAATTTTCACAAAACAGAGTTGATGTTGGGTAATTAATTGACTCATTGAGTGATCAATCAAAACTATTTTGACTCACCAAATCAAATAGCTCTTCCATTTTAACGATGGGGTTCTTGATTTCTTGATAAAATCTCCATTGGACGGTTTGACTTTGGTGCAAGAGCTCTACTATCAATGTATTTATTATCTAGACTTATCATTCTCTGGAATTACTTGGGAATGTGTCTTCAAGCTTTCTACATTCACTATCACCAAGCTTTCTATATTTATATATTTGTTTTTTTTTTTTTGAGTTCTGTTATATATTGTAGGTCAAAGCCCTTTAATTTTGCCTTTGTCCATACAAACCACTTTCCCCAATTAGTATAGTATGGTCATTATGCTGGTGACATTTTCCCTCGTTTGGAGCATGGTTCTTCCCATCTGTCATGACATCAAATTTATGAGCTAAACATACTTCGTCGTATAATTAGTATGTAAATCCTATTTTGTTCTGAATTGTTATTCAATTTGCATGATATATTTCCATTTGTGCTCGGTGCTAGAATAAAACATGGCGCATTGAGCTGGCTATTGGACTTCCTTTTCAACATTTTTGTAGGATTAAAATGTTTCATCAACTTTAATATCTATAACAATTAAATATAGGGATAAGTGCACCATAAATTTTAAAACTTGTGAAAGTGTAATCATATTCTAAAAATTTGCAAAATGTGCAATGAAATTTCAAAACTTGTTAAATTGGTGCGACTAAATCTTTCCACATACCTCGTCCAATTTGATTAACGGTAGCTTTGTCTCATGTAGTTAAAATAATAATAAAAAAAGATATTTTTTTTTTGGGAAGAGAGAGGCACTGGCGTGGTTGACAGGTCAACCATTTTAGGAAAAATTAAAATTAAAATTAAACAATTTTGGTCAAATACTATTTTCTATGATATAAATGATCCATAAATTAATTTCCGAAAATCAACAAAAAGAAAATAATTTTTTTGGTAAAATACTTAACATCAATGTTGAAGGTGAAGGAACCGCGTAGAATAGTTTTAAACTATATAAAAGAATTATTTTCAAAAAAAATTGAACCAAGTATAGACCATTAAATGGGATCGGAACCGAGGATTTGAGGTAAGAGAAGGAGAGACAAGCGATCAGTTTCTCCTTCTTCTTCTTTTTCCAGAGACTAGACGAGCAATTAGTTAGATAACATATAAGTGATTGTTTTTTGGGGAGGTAAGAGCCACCGCTGGCGGGAGTGCCCCCTAGATCCGCCCCGGATTAACCGTTAGGCAAAATTTTACAAGATGTGTCATTTCCATCCTCTAGTAGCGACAAGAAGAAATTGGTACACGAGAGACTTCATCCGGTTGACATGCGGCGAGCAATCTAATATCAATATGATGAATGAGATTTATTTTGTATCATTAAATTAAGTACTTGGAAATGTGATACACTAGGCATCCTCTATCAACTATTATTTTCTCAATACATAATGAATAATCTCAACTGTCCAAAAATAGAAAAGGGAAGGGAAATTTATCAGACTTACTCGATTGCCTTGATGGTTTCTCATTCTTCTCGCCAAGCCAGACCTGCTATAACGATATAGGATCTAGTTTTTTCTATTTTGGGGGGATTGTTCTTGAGGGAAACGAGTAGAGATAAAATGAGACTTTCACAAATTCCAACCTTTTATATCAAACAAAAACACGTTTTCCTTTGGCCCGCCAAAAGAATAAAACAAAAAAAAATAAAAAAAAAGCTTGCATCCGTCAACATCGACCTTGGTCGGTAATAATTCTGACGATGAAGGGTATTGCAATAAATAACTTCGTGGAACTTGATGAACACGCACAGGGCAAAGAAACACTTACAAGGAAACTTCGAAAATTGACTTCATGACAACGATGCATGAGGTCCTTCACAGATTGGTGCAGTTGATTGGAGTTTCAAGAGATTTACAATTTAGGAATTTTAAGTCACATGTTCATATTCTATTAACTGTGTGCAGACTAATCTAATTACTACAATAAATTGATAGTTCATGGAACTTGATGAAGAGGCAAAGGGTTAAGAAAGACTTGCAAGGAAACAACAACAATTGACTTTGATAGTTCGCGGAACTTGATGAAGAGACAAAGGGTTTAGAAAGACTTACAAGGAAACAACAAAAATTGACGAACGACAAGGGAAGTCTTCTGCAAGTTGCAATATACTTAGTGAAAACTGACCATTTTACAAACTAAATGGAATATTTGGAAAGAATCCTATGTTCAAGTCACTGACTAAATATCATAATTGCATTCACAATTCCCAATTTGCCCTTGGCTGAAATGAAGGGTGGGCCTAAGAAACAGGCTAGGAAATGAATAGGAACGGGCTCGAGATTCGGTTGGGCTTGAAACGGCTCAAAGTTATACAACGGGCTCGGAAGGGTAAAATGGTTGGTTAGGTCCAATGGGCTCACTTGCTTGCCTTGGGCCTACCATGGTGGCCGTCCCACCTTGGGCGTGAGGCCCACATTGGCCTTGCCCACATTCTCGTAGGCTTGTTTCCTTGGTCTGTAAATCCCTTTTTCCAAATACTCGGCTTAATTAACATTGTCGACGGTCGAAGAAGCATTGCCCAAAAATCCGTCTTGGACGTTCCCGAAAATTCGAAGTCCAATATTGGATTCTCATACCTTGTCAATTCTGTTCGAATGCCATTTTGGTACGTCTCAAATTAATAGGCGGCTTCAAGGATTCACGCATAACCGACTCATGCCAAATCATGTTCAAGACTTCTTGACACATGGACGTCCTTGACTACATGAAATTGGGGAGCATATATTTTTATTTCAAAGTACACGATTACCAAGAATCGGCATAGGGTCATTCGCGGGCTCGATGACAATAAACGGAATCACCCATCATCTATTATGCTTTGTTTGTGAATCGACTTCTAGTCATCCCTAAAATCAGCCTGCATATCTACAGGATCATCCTCATGCAAGTCTCACGATTAAGTCGTTTTCCTAGTTCAAGTTCTTTAGTCGCATGAGTTCTATCCTCATTAGCCTTTCCCCTCAAGGTCAGGATCTCGGGAATGATCAATTTCGAGTGAGATCAACCAACAATACATTGATGAAATTCATGTTCATTCATCCTTCAAAAGGGCTTGAATTTCAGGACGTCACACACGCCTCGATCCTTGAGCTCGCGACAACCCCAATTCACTTGAGATCTAACTATATGACGTCCTAAGTGCTGTCATCGACTAATTCTTTTTATCTTATAATTAAGCTCATGCGGAAGCGAAACAAACACCCCAACCAAGAATCAACAAGGATAGCAGTAAATACAGTAGAGGAAATACAAGAACACTATTTTATTTTTCTACAAGGTTAACCTAAACAACAGTAGATATATACATGCCTTATTACAGGTGATATGCTAAGGCCTACTCAAAAAGAGACCGGCCTAGCTAACCTATCTCTGTATAAGTGGGGGAGGCTTGACAAAAAAAAGAGATTAGGCCACAACTGCCAACTCGTTGTCCTCCAAAGGATTAGTTTCTCCAGTCGTTGGGTTAGAGATTGTCATGCCCCGACTCTTGAGCTCGCGGCAACCCCATTTTACTTGAGGTCTAGTTGTACGATGTCCCAGGTACTGTCGCCGACCAATTCATTTTATCTTGTAATTATGCACATGCGAAAATGAACAACTCCCAAACTAAAGAATAGGGATAGCAACAACAACAGTAGAGGAAAGACAAACAGTATTTTATATATCTGAAGGTTAACCAGCACATTAGCAAATACATACACGTCTTACTACAGGCAACAAGCTAAGACCTGCTCAAAA
The DNA here is from genome assembly GCA_014182895.1 of Angophora floribunda. NCBI lineage: Eukaryota > Viridiplantae > Streptophyta > Magnoliopsida > Myrtales > Myrtaceae > Angophora > Angophora floribunda. Next base: position 25,083,430 of record CM024712.1, read on the forward strand.
AGAGACCGGCCTAATTAACCTAACACTGTACAAGTGCCTACTCGCTGGCCTCAGTGGGATCACTCTCTTTGATTCTCAAGTACTGCATCATATAGGGCCTGAAAAGATTAACCACGATGGGTTGAGATAAACTCAGCAAGGTAAAGCCCTAAGCCCCGATTAGGAACTTCGCTTGCCTTAGGAGTTTAACATACAACCTAATTCAGTAGTCAATACGGTGCAAGGAGAAACCAAACAGAGAATAGTTCAATAAGCAGACACAACCACAAGCGATCCTACCTGGCCTTGGCACACGTGACCTGTAGAAACTGTCAATCATCTCATAACAACAGTAGGAGACATGCAAATAATCAGAGCTTTGCACAAATTATTCTCAAATCTCAATGTCCACACGTGCTTCGATTATTACGACCCTCAAGGCCACGGCACAACCTTATGGTTGGCGGTCAACTGGTCGTAGACCAGGTATCGTTCTCTACCTCGAGGCACGACAACATCATGGGCTCTCCCCCACTGACGATATTCCCTAAGGAGCATGGACCCATCCCACTACCGCAGCCCCGCATCTGACCGTTGTTAGGCGACCCAATGGTCATGGCACAACCCCGAAGGATTGGCGGTCATCCGACTCAACCGGGCTATCAACTTTAATCTGACCATGCAACACATCAGCAAATAATTCATTCTTGTCTTTGCTTTTGCTTGGTCGTGAATGTAACATAATTCATGCTCATACGACATGCTATTGCAGTTAACACATGTATAATGTCATACAGCAGTATCCATCAGTCACGTACAATAGCAACGGTCTAATCATTCACGAAAGTTGCAACAATCAGCAGTTCAAGTCACAGTCTGACAATCAAGTCCTACCAATAAACATCATAACACTTACATACTTTTTCAAAATAATCATGTACCTCAATAATTACCGGTACCCACTCACGTGTCTCAATGTTCAACAATAATTAAACACGTGTCCTCACGACTAGACAATCAACCATTCCCATAATTAATTACCCAACCCAATTAATTTCATTTAATAAAACCCTTCTTTAAACCAATGTCATTTAACAAAGTAGTATATAAATACTATTGACATTAGAAAATTAGACCATAGAAATTTTCCCACAAAATTACTCAATTAAAAGCATTTCCCATAAATAATCACAATTAATTATTTTCCCCAAAAATAATTAATTTTCAGAAATGAATAGTAATAAAAATATTAATATTAATAATTCGAAATTATAAATTAATTTAATTAATTAATAATTCCGAAAATAATATATAATTATTATTTAATCCAAAAACAATAATTGTTATTAATACTAACCATGGTTACAAAATTAACTCAACCCTAGTTAATCTAACCTAACCATGATTAACTTTTAACCTTGATTACTTTAAAGACTAACTATAGTTACTTTAATCAACTAACCATAGTTACTTTAACACTAACTCTAGTCAACATACTAATCTCAATCAGCCTAATTAACCATACTAATCCACTAATTAACTCTAATTAAACACAAACATACAAATACACTAATTACCCCTAAAACAAGATTAACCCCTAAACAAAGATTAAGGAATCAACTTACTTGGATCGGAAATCCGGCGACACCAGCATGTAGAGGGGAACAAGGGCTATGAGGGGTAAGCTCAGGGATTACAACGAACGACGAACGGTGGCCGGAACGGGCCAAAACAGTTCGGATTTACTGTTCACGCGAAACCGGTGCAGCTGAGCGAAAAATGCCGAAACGGGCGGTCTGGGGCAACCAGGGGCGACCGCGGGTGTACGGCTGGCTTACTAACTTCCATGACTACACTATGGGCGGTGGCGGGGGCTCCGGTGACGGCGGCAAGGCCATTTTCCGGCTGGAAAACAGCAAGGACGGCAAGAAACAGCAGAAATGGAAGGGAAAAGGAAGAGAAAAAGGGAGAGAGAGAGGGGCTGCTATGCTGAACGAATTTGGGGAGAAGGAGGAGAGAGAAAGCTGCTGGAAACTTGAAGGAGAAGCCAAGGCAAGTGGGCTTGCCACTTGCTTCAAGAACCAATAAAAAACAAGCACAAACAAACAAAAACAATGCCCACTTGGGCCCAAAAGGAAAAAGGCCAAAAGAGAGAAGCCCATGGGCTGAGGAGGGAGAGGAACTTGGGCCAGCTTGGGCACTCTTTGGGCTGGGCTGGATGGGCACAAGGCCCATTGGGCCGCCTGTCTTGGGCCGGCCCACTAGCGAGCCCGAAACCCAGTCCAATTTTTCCTTTTTCCGACACTTCCACATCCAACAGAAAATCCAAAAATAAATGAGGTGACATTCAAATATTTAATCTTGACATCACTGAGAAGTCGGTTTCCAAAATCGGATTAAAAATCGGGGCTAAATTAAGTCGATTGCGACCGTAGTACAATTTGGATTATCGGGTGCCATTTTAGGACTTTCCTCACTTTTGACCCGTGGTCAATCATTCTTTGATCCACATTAATGACAATTCTCGAGTCAGGGACATCCCTCGATTGTCGTGTGATCCCAGGGGCTCAATTGATAATCTCGAGTACTATATGAAAATGATTCGGTTTACCGTCGTTCGTAGTTCGTATCGAAGTCGTGCGGAAATCACCCGCAAATCAACTTCGTACTTCTGCCGAATCGATTTATTTCTGTTTCCTCAATAATCTAGTACTTAGAGGATATCGTTCCCTACTAGGTCCTCATGGTCGAAGGGTTCGCTCCTGATCGAAATTGTGAGTCGTACGCGAATCATTTCCTATTGACACCTCCATGTAATCCATTATCCCACGAACACATAGTTCGGAAAATTTGTACTGACCAGGCCTTCGACTAGCATTACCCTTTTATAAAATCCCAAAATAGAGTCGATCTTCAGGATGTTACAGAGATCTTGCCATCAGGGGGATCTAAGTCCATGGGATCCCAGCCCTCCTTAGCAGTTAGCCCCACAAGAGGGACCAGTCCATCAAAACCCTTTAGGGGACCATACAGGATGCCCCCTATTCATATAAACCATTGCCTTAAAAATGTGAGGTGCATAATGGTCTCTTGATCTCTCATCCACCTACACTATCGTCACGTGGTGCTCATACACAAAATTACGACCCGGGACGAGCTACATGGTAACAGTGGTGCTCATATCCACGGGGACACCGAATCACACCAGGTATTGCATCATTCTACGGTCCGGAAAATTGTTAACCACCACGAGTTGAGATAAACTTAGCAAGTTAAAGTCCTAAGCCTTGGTTAGGAACTTTGCTCGCCTCAAGGTAGTCTAACATACAACCTAGTCTCGTCAATTAACTAGGCACCACACCTCAGAGAAGCATCAACAGAAGACAGTTCAATAATCAAATGCAACCATAGGCGACCCTACCTTGCCTTGGCACACGTGACCTGCAAATAATCATAACAAGATTAAGAGGCATGCAAATAATCAGAGCATTTCACATAGCTTTCTCATGTCTCAATATCCACACGTGCTCTGATTATTTCGACCCCCTAGGCCACAGTACAACCTTATGGTTGGCGATCAACTGGTCATAGACTAGGCATCGTCCTCCCCTGTGAAACACAACAATGTCATGAGCTATTCCCCAATCGACGGCATTCCCGAAGGAGCATGAGTCTGACCTCTACCACAACTTCACAACTGACCACTATCAAGCAATTAACCGAATTCAGGCGACTAAAAGGCTACTACACAACCCTGAAGGATTGGCGGTCATCCGACAGCACTAGACTCTCCTCTTAATGTGACCATATAACACATCATCAATCAATTCATTCTTATCTTTGCTCTGTCGTGAATGTAACATAATTCATGCTCACTTGACATGCTACTACAGTTGACACACGTATAATATAATACAGCAATATTCAGCAGTCACATACAACAACAACAGTCCATTTACTCACGAGAATTGCGGAAATCAACAATTAATGGACCACGTATTTCAACGGCGGATGACAAACAACAGTCAATTAATAATCACATGCACCTCATAATTCTCGGGAAATAATTGACATTTAACAATAATATTAAAACAATTCATCCACTTAACATTAATAACAATTAATTACATTTCCAAAACATTTATTTAACCAAATCATTTCCCTTTAATAACCAAGAAATTAATCACAATTAACCTTGGGAAAAATAAGCCTTAATAATATTTTTCACAAAATTCCTCAATTAAAATCATTTCCGATAAATAATTACCGTTAATTATTTTTCCCAAAATAATTACTATTCTGAATTAAATAATAATAATAATTCGAAATTATAAAATAATAAATAAATATTATTTAATCCAATAATAATAATAATAATATTTAATAATATTAACCATGGTTACTATCCTAACCCAACTAAGGTTAATTAACTCAACTAAGGTTACTTTAATCTAACCTCAGTTACTTTAATTTAACCGTGATTACTTTAACCAACTACAGTTACTTTAATCTAACCGCGGTTATTTTATTCTAACCATTGTTAACCTTAAGCAAAAGTAATCAATAATATTATATTCTAATCAATCATCATCCAATAATATAATCCAAGCTTTAGACTAATTAAACTACTCTTAAGCAAGATTAACCCCTAACTAAAGGATTAGGAAACTCAAAATCCAACGACACCAAAGCGACAGTGAGAGCAAGGGCTATGCGTGGTTAGCTTGGGGATGGCGACAAATGACGGAAGATGGCTGAATCCAGCCAAAATAGCACCGGAATGCTGTTCTGGCGGAAAAAGGCAACAGCAACTAGGGTGGCTGAACGGGTGGTTAGTGGTGACCTAGGGTGGCCAACGGTGAGCAACTGGCCTTCAGACATTGGTGGCTCCATGATGGACAGTGGTAGTAGCTTCGGCGATAGTAGCATGGGTGGCAACCAGTGGTGGACAGCAAGGGGCGGTAGAAAGGAAGAGGAAAAGGGAGAGAAAAGAGAGAGAGAAAAGGGGCTGACGGGTGGGGCAGCTGGAATGGGGAAATGGAGGAGAGAGAGTGGGCTGGACAACTAATCTAACAAGGCCAAGGTGGGTGGCAAGCCCACTTGCTAAGGCCCAAGAAAAACCAAGCCAAACAAAGCCCAAAACAAAGCCCACTTGAGCTACAAAAGAAAAGACTGAGAAGAAAGGCCCAAGGGTTGAGAAGGGAGAAGAAAATGGACCAGCTTGAGCCCATCTTGGGCTGGGTTGAATGCGTACAAGGACCATTGGGCTGCCGGTCTTGAGCCGGCCCACTTGTGGGCCCGAAACCCAGTCCAAATTTTCCTTTTCCAGCACTTTAAAGCCCAATTGAAAACTTGAGAATAAACGAGGCAACATCCAAATATTTAGTCCTAACATCCTTGAGAAGTCAGTTCCCAAAATTGGATTAAAAATCAAAGCTAAATTAAGTCAATTGCGACCGTAGTACAGTTTGGACTATCGGGCCCCCCTTTAGGATTTTTCCTCACGTTTGACCCGTGGTCGACAATTCTTCGATCCACGTTTAAGCCAATTCTCGAGTCAGGGATGTCCTTCGATTGTCATATGATCCCGGGGGCTCAATTGATAATCCTAAGTACAAGATAAAAAGGATTCAGTTTAGTGTCGTCCGTAGTTCATATCGAAGTCGTGCGGAAATCACCCACAGCCCGACTTCATACTTCTGCCGAATTGATTTATTTCTATTTCCCTAATAGTCTAGTACTAGAAGATATCATTCCCACCCAGGTCCTTATGGTCGAAGGGATCGTTCCTGATCGAAATCGCGAGTCATACGAGTATCGTTTCCTATCGGCGCCTCTCTATAATCCATTATCCCTCGAACAATTAGTTCAGAATATATGTACTGACTAGGCATTCGATCAACATCGCCATTTTATAAAATCCAAAAATGGGGTCGATTTTTAGGATGTTACGGTTAGCTTGAGCATGGTTCTTTATTTTATTAGATATGGGAGTCCAATGAAGCCCGCATGTTTAGAAATTAGAGGGACACTCAGTTCTAGACCGTCGGATTAGTCGGAAAGATGGAAGTGGTGGTGTCGGCTTTGGGCTCATTACACTCAGCATTTCCATCATCCCTATCCATCCTTAGGCTGCGCCATCGAAGGGTTGAGAGGACTGCAAATGCATGTTTATGGAATTTGATGTGTAGAGAATACTAAGAAGACTCGCATGTCATTAGAATTAGGATATATAGATAATTTGCATGTTGCAACATGTCATCTTAGGTTGGGCCACTTAAGCATATTTTAAATTAATATTGCATCACTTGTATTGCAGATAATTTAATTTTCTTTAACAAAAAAACCTAAAATAAAGAATTAGCTAGAAAGTCACATGTTCAGATTTTACCGGCTGCGTGTAGTATTTTGGGGATTGCAATTAGCTGAAAGTTCATGGAACTTGATGAAGAGGCAAAGGGTTAAGAAAGACTTAAGAAAAGACATCACAAATTGACTTTATGAGAACCGCATTGAAGTCTTCTACAAGCTACATTGTACTATGCAAAAACCAACAACTTTACGAAACATAAATGGAAATTTGGAAAGATTCCTTCTTTCTAGCTACTGGCTAGATATTATGATTGCCTTCATGGTGGAGACAACTTGTATATGTGCAATAGGTGAAAAATCAAGATGCCGGTCCAATCCCCTATATTAGTGCAATTGATTGACTCATTAGGAGATTTCCAAGTTAAAGATTGGAAGTCACATATTCAGATTTTACCAATGGCGTGCAAACTACTTTGGATATTGTGATAGTTGAAAGTTCATGGAACTTGTTGAAGACACAAAGGGCTAAGAAAGACTTGCTAGGAAACATCAAAAATTGACTTGAGGAGAATGGTGTATGAAGTCTTTCACATGTTGCATTGTACTATGTGAAAACCGACCACTTTCACAATATTCCATAAAAAATCTAAAAAGATTCCGACATTTTAGCTACTCACTAGATACATTGCCTTCATGATGGAGACAACTTATGCTTGAGACAATATAGATGTTGGCCCACAAAAGACATAATTGGCTGGGAGGTCAGTTGATTTCCAAGTTACTAATTGGAAGTCACAAATTCAAAATTTACCTATGCATGAAACTGCTCTAATTTAGGGTCACCTCTATAGGTAAAAAATTCGAACTTAATAAGTTCAAGGGCTGATAAAATGTTCTAAGGGCCTTTAGTTAATCAGCCTAGTTTCGCTTGTCCACCTAGTTTATGAAAAATTATAAAGTTTTGGCCGTGGAAAAATTATATATAGTCCATATAAGTGATTTTGTTTTATTTTATTTTTGGAAAAATCTCAGCAGAGTAATGGCGCAATTTTGACCCCGTATTTCTCTAGGAAACCGGATGACCTGGGATATCAAAATCCCACTCCGTGGGATTTTAGTGGAATCTGTTAATTTTTTATTTGGGAATTAAAAATTTCTTTTCATATTTGCTACACGGACTTGAAGTTGTCTCATATAAATAGATTTTATATCAACATTAAGTTATTAAATTAAACAAAAGTTTTCATTTCCCTCTTCTATAAAATGCCTGAAATCTTCTACTAATTAAGCTGATACTAAAGGCTCAAAATGCACCATTTGTTTGAAGCACTTACGGCACCATTAGGCTAGCATTATCCTTCTCAATATTCTCTATTTGTTTTACCGGTTTCATGTCACACTTCAATTTTTTTTCCCATTGTTACAACAAAAAGGATATCTAACATGATTTTCACATAATAGAATACAAATTTTCCTTCTCAATTTAGTAAAAATAAGTCATCTACAAATGGACAATTGATGAGAAAATTACTTTGATGTGATCTAATTCTAAATAACTCTAAATAAGACCAAATAAAAGACATGAAAAAACTTAATTAAGAAAAAGATCTAGTAAAGTTTCTATTCACTCCTCAAATGAGTTTTATACTTGAGTAATTATTCAAAGTCTTAAAAAAGTTCATATGCAGTAATTATTATTATTATTTTTTGGTTTCATTTCCCTTCTGGAAGAAAGAAATAGTGTTCGTATATGAGAGTTTCTATCAGAGAAAAAGTCTTTGGTTGCCGATTGCATCTCCATGGCGCTTTGTGGTAAAAAAGGCACCATTGTTCATAAAAGTAACGGTGGGGTTAGCTTTAGTAAGATTATTTATTTTTTAAGATATGGGAGAGTCTGATGAAGCCCGTACATTTAGTGATTAAAGGGACGCTTATTTCTAGACCATTGAATTGGTAGGACCGATGGAATGGGTAATTTTGACTTTAGGCTGCACTGCCGAAGGGTTGAGACGACTGCAAAGCATGTTCGCGGAACTTGACGAGTAAAAAAGACTAAGAAGACTCGGGAAACATGAAATTGACTCACCCAAACACCTTGGCAAATCTTTCCACATGTGGCATGTTTAGTAAGAGAGAGAGGCATGATTGGCAAATGGCAGCGGCGATGAAGTGCTGACGCATTTGATGGCCATTGCACAAGCGGCGGCGGCAGCGATGATGGCCGTGATGGGGCAGGGGAGCAGCGGCGGCGGCAGGATACCCATGACCCTCGATGGCCTGTTCGAGCCCGTCACGTGCCGCTTCGACCTGTCCCTCCGCTCGGGCAGCGACGACTTGCTTATGGATAACCCGAGGCTCAAGAAGAACGTCACTTCCTCGTTCCCCGAGCAGATTTCGCTCGCGCTGTCCGCTGATCCGAGCTCGATGTGGGGCTCTTGAATCACAGGTACTCAATTTCCCTCGTAATTTTGTTGTTTGTAAGGTTTGTGAAGTCAGATTGGTCGAGCTTGAGGTATACGTGCAAGCTTCGAGTAAGGTTCTAACGGTTCTTGGAATTTGGAATATGTTTCTTGTGAGACTCGACAAGTGGTTAGCTTTTGTGATCGTAGTGCATTTCGTCTTGTGGGTAATGGACTGTTGTGATGACCAAGTTGGAATTGCATTTCCACCTTATGTGATGTGTTGCGAATGAGTTCATCGAGTACAGGGGTGGTCAGTGAAGTCTATTTGTTTGTATGTACTAAGGAGTTCAAATAGATGTTGATGTTGGTCGGGTTAATGAGTTGATCTGTATCTTAAGGGGATGCTCAGATTGGCAAGAATGTGACCCCGCTTGACCCATCATCGGTCGCCAGTGAAGTGTGGTACGGCACGGAGAGTGGGAGGCATGCAAGCCAGCAAGACGGCAAGTCAACTGTAACCTTTCGAGGGGCTCTTGAATTACACCTCCGGCATTGTTCATCATGTTAGACTTGAAGGTACCGGAAATTGGTGAAATGTGATATAAGGTTTTTGATTTCCATTACACAACCTCAAGTTTATTGCTAATACATGGGGAAACATTATCTGGATTTTTGGTGCTTTCGCCTTTGGTGTTATGGCATGAGTTAGTTACGCGTGAATCCTCGAAACCCCCTATTAGTCTGAGACGTACCAAAATGGCATTCGGGTGAAATTGACAAGGTATGAGAATCCAATATTAGACTTTGAATTTTCGGGAATGTCCGAGGCGGACTTTTGGATAATGCTTCTTCGACCGTCGACAGTGCCAGTTAAGTCGAGTATTTGGAAAAAGGGTTTTCGGACCGAGGAAACGAGCCTATGAGGACATAGGCCAGGCAAGGCCAGTGTGGGCCTCACACCTAAGGTGGGACGGCCACCATGGTAGGCCTGAGGCAAGCAAGTGAGCCCATTAGATCCAACCAACTAATTTACCCTTCCGTGGCCATTGTCTAACCTTGATTGCCGAGCCTATTCTTAGTCATTTCCTAGCCTGTTTCTTAGGCCCGCTCTTCATTTCAGCCAAGGGAAGCTTGGGAATTGTGCAAAGGGGGAAATGACCATATTGCCCCTAGATATTATTAAGGAAAAGACAAAAGAAGAGAGAGAACATTATGTCACTTGCTTGGGGAGTTGGGGCTGCATTGAATGGCCTTAATGGAGGTGTGACGCCAGCTCTCACTTCACTCTCTCTCTCTCTCTCTCCCTTCAGCCCCAACCAGCCGACCCTCTCTCTCTCCCTTGTTTCCTCTCATTTTCTTCTTCTTCTCCTTCAACCCTCCTCCAAAAACCCGAGTTGTTCATGGCATTCCTATGCTAATCACTGCCCATGCCACCCACCATTGTGCTCAGGGGACCCAATCCGTGTCCCCCACGGTCACCATTCGTCCAACGGAGCCGCCAGCCAGCCCGCCGACTGGCTAAAAGCCGCCGTCTCCCAACCCGCCTATTTCTACCCTGTACCACCCAAACCAGCTGTTTTCCTCTTGTTCCGGCCCAATCGCCGCCCAACCCAACCACCAGCCAATGCCCCTTAACCCCCTGGTACTGCCGGTCATTAGCTAGCCGCTCGTTGGAGCTCCGACCATCCCGTTTAGCCTCCTTCTCCGCCAAGCAGTTCAATTTTTCAGAGTTGCAGAGAGAGACAGAGTTAGTTGCTGCTATTTTAGCCTTGGGACGGTCTTGGATTGCAGTGATCAAGGATTCCGAGTGTGGCCACTGTCGTCATCGCCGCATCGTGTCTCTGACCCACTTAACAAGTGAGTTTAGCCCTAATCCTTCGTTTAGTGCCTAAACTTGCTTATGGTTGATTTAGTTAGGGTTAATTCTAGTTTAGGAGGTTTGATTAAGTTGTATTAGCCCTAAGATAGGTGGTTAAGATTAGTTTAGGTTAATCTTACTTAATGTTGATTATTTGTGGTTTATGTTTAATTAAGCATGTTTAGCCTTGATTAATTGATTGTTTGTTTTAATTAATGTTTTGATTGATTTCTGAATTTAATTTATTAATTATTGAATTTTGAAATTGCACTGTTCATAAATTACTGTTCATGTGCACTGTTCACGTGAACTATTCACACGAAAGTGAAAAATTGCCTAATTTCATATGGCTTGATCTTATGATGTAAATTGGATGTGTCATTGCATGGATATCCGCATTAATCATGTGGTTTTCACAAAGAGGGGAAAATGGTTTGTCCGAGGGACACCGAAATGGACTGCTTTTATGAGAAATGATTTGAGGTTGTATTTGCAAGCATGTGTGCATTGGCTAATGATCAAAGATAAAAATGGATTGTGGTGGTATGCTTGTGTGATCACTAAGTTGAACCCACTGCCTCGGCTGCAGTTCGGGGAGTGATAGTCCGATTCGTTGGAATTCTGGCAGGGGTTCAGATGCGGAGTCTCGGTAGAGGCCGAGCCCATACTCCTTCGGGAATGCCATCTTGGGAGAGAAATCTCGGCATCGCCGCATCTCACGGGGGAGGGCGATGCCTAGTTATGCTAGTAGACACCGACGAGGGTTTGGTTGTAGCCCCGAGGGGTAGTAATAATCGGAACACGTGTGGATGCAAGAACGTATGAGAAACATTGCATCATTGGTTCCAATTATGCATGAGCTAGTCACATTTTTTATGGCACGCATGGGTTGATAACGTGCAAGGTGTGGCAATGGCCAGGTGAGATCGCCTGTGACGCACTCGCATGTGATTGATGAATTGCATCATCTAATGGCCATGTGCATTGCTTATATTGTGTGAGGTTTGACATGCAGGGTATGACATATTAGGCAAGGTTGCATGTGAATTGATTATATGATTGTCGGTTGATCCTGGCTGTTGTGTGGTTGTTTGTGGTTGGTTTGCTTGAGGGGTAGTTTTGGAGAGATACCCCAAGTTGAGTTAGTGTACTAACCAGGGCTTAGGGTGAGGAATCACTGAGATTTTATTTCACTAGTTATTGTATAACCATTTTTAGGCCCTTAGAATGGCACACTTGCCGGTGTAATTTGGGATCCCAAAGGACTGGGAGACCGTCGTGGTGCACCATCGCCTCCCGAGTCGGGTGCATCTTTATGAAAAGCATCTCTCCATCATATGGGTGGATGAGGGACAGGGGCAATGGATACCTTATCGATTCTTGGCGTGGTATATCTAGGAGGATGATATGTTGATTGGTCCTCTGCATGGCTTTGATGGGCCGCCCGGTAGGGGCCTTGAGGATGCTAACTGGGATCCCATGGAGCTGGACCCTCCGACGGTGCAGGGGTAGGATTCAGTGGAGAATCCTACCCCTGCTCTACTAGTGATCGATCGGAACGCCTTCGACTACGACCCAGCGGAGCCTAAGTCCAATGGGTCTGAGTGATAGTGGTGCTGAACCCGAGGGTTCTTTTTGTATAGATGGATTAGCCCAGCCTAGTTTCTTTTTGGTCTGACTTAGAGGATGGATCTGACCCCTTTGTTGGGCTTATAAATCAGAAATGATCCTCCATTGGTTAATCCAGTAAATATGTATAAATGAGTAGTTGTTGTTGTTGTTTTGCTGTTCATCTCTCTATCCCTATTTGACTGTTTGATTGTTTGTTTGACTGGGGGATGGTTTGTCTTCCGCTTGTGCATAATGAAAGAATAAAATGAATGGTCGATGACGCATCCTGGGACATCGCTTTCAATTGACCAATGAAATGGGTTGTTGTATGCTCAGGGTTCGGGGCGTGACAGTTTTGTTCCAGCTATGAGTGACGAATAAAGACCATGCCCTCACCCAGTCCAAATGCATATCCCAGTTGAATAGCAGTTATCGGAGATTTAGGTCTCACGAGCAATTCTTCGACAACCATAGATCATGTGATCAAGAATGATCCTGCCTTGGTTTTGATGGTTAAAGACTTGACTTCTGCAAACCAGTACCTCACCACTGGGGTTGGTTTTGATGGTTAAAGACTTGACTTATGCAAACCAGTACCTCACCACTGGGGGACAAGGCGCTTCATGCTTCTCTTGTTCTTTTCCCAATGCACCAATTAGAGAGACATATCAACCTCGCTGGGATGGCTGGGGAAGGTAAATCCTTTGCACCTTCACATCCTTTCGCAGGGTCGTTTTTACGAGACCAGTCAAATATTATGTATAGTTTGTGATACAATCTTAAAATGAAGCATCTCCATCAGGGTCCAAGTGCTAAATAATTTGAAGTCAGGAAGACCAAACATTACTGCACCAATATGTATACCGTATACTTCTTCTAAGATGCAGTTCACACTTGATAATATTGTATCTATATGAGTATTGCCTTCTTTGTCTCTTTTTTACTTGACAATTATGATCGTCCACATTGTACATGGATTAGAGCAGAGGTAGAATGGCGAGGATGATTTGGTATGCGCGTTCATTTTTATGGTCTCTGCAACTGCACATAATAATGCTCTTCTGACTCCCTTGTTTGAATGTGCCAAGAATAAATTAATTTCAATTTCAGGTTCATGGAGCCGTTGACATCAAGAGTCCCCATGATGGTCATAGAAGGCAACCACGAAATTGAGCCCCAAGTTGATGGGATCACCTTCCAATCGTACTTGACAAGATTTGCCGTTCCATCGGAGGAGAGTCGTTCCAACAGCAGTTTCTACTACTCCTTCAATGCTGGAGGAGCACACTTTATTATGCTTGGAGCCTATGTCAACCACAACATAACCGGTACATGACTAGATCCTGCATTACACTTCACCACTTAGTTACGGTTCAAAGAAGAGCCATGTACCTGGCTGATGGATGATTTATAACTTTCGTCTTCTGGCGCTGTTTTGACATAAGTTCGCCCTTTCAGGTACTCAGTATTCGAGGCTGATGGATGACTTGCATCGAGTGAATCGCATTTTAACCCCATGGGTGGTTGCTGCTTGGCATCCACCATGGTATAATAGCTATAACTCCCATTATCAGGAATTTGAATGCATGAGGCAAGAAATGGAAGCTCTTGACTTATGATGATTTCATGATAGCATTGCGATGCTTTCACCTCTTGTGCGTTCCTGTTATTTAGTCTGGCATAGGAATTCCCATTTTTACTTTAGAATCTTGAAAGTTGAAACAATGTTGAACTGAAACCAGAGCTATTTCATATGATGCTTAGTATGACTAGCAACATGTTCGCTTTCTATTACCAGATACGGCTTCTTCTCAGACAACCCTGATATTAATATTTCACCATTATGTCTTTTCATTATGTGTTGCAATCTGCTAGCCTAAATATTAGAAAATAAAGACATAGATCAAAGTGGCAAGAGAGGAGAATTTGGATTCTTGTATTTTCATTTATACAAAAGTCAAGTGGAAGAACTGACACTATGTGGCTTCCTCTTTATCATTATCAGCTAGTTGTATGAGATGTAGGTTCCGGTTTTGCAGGTTCATGCATATGAGAGGATGAACAGAGTCTACAACTATACACTGGATCCATGTGGTCCTGTATACATAACGGTCGGGGATGGAGGCCATATCGAGAAAGTCGTTGTTGATTTTGCAGATGACCCCGGAAAGTGTCCTAAATCTGATGACAACAAGCCGGAGTTCAGAGGGCTGTGTCATCTGAATTTCACCTCTGGCCCCACCAAAGGCAAATTCTGCTGGAGCAAGCAACCTGAGTGGAGTGCGTACCGAGAAAGCAGCTTTGGACATGGAACACTCGGGGTGCGGCTGTCAAATGTTAGGCCATGGACCTTTTTCACACTTATTCTAATTGTCCAAACCAATGTGCACCCTATAAAGAGTTTAGTTTATCGTTATCACTATCTATCCACTTGCTGTTTTTAACCTGTATGGATAGTCTACGTAAACATTGTTGGCATGTCATTATGGAGAGGCACAGTGACTCTTACTGAGCTGGGCTTCAGTTTGCTGCAGTAAGTGACTCTTGCCATGTTAAACATGCTTCCTAAGCTGAACAGATGCATGCATGTCTCCTCACTATCTGAAGCATCTCTTCCTATAAACTCCATATCTAACGGCATTAACCTGAGTGTAAGTTTGAATAAGAGCTAATGGAACAGACAATTTAACAACATTAAGCTGAGCCTAATTTGAATAAAAGCTGTTGGATTAGACAATCTAAGTACCCTTTTTCTTCTTTAAGTTGAGAAATTTATTTCAGTTTGAATTAGTTGACGGGTATTTAATTCAGGAGGATGACCACCATGAATTAGAAATGTACATATCACTTTTCTTTGACCACACTTTGCTAACATCGCAGTTCAATTTAGCAAAATTAATTTGCTATTTTCCTTCGCAGGTTGTGAATTCAACATATGCATTATGGACTTGGCATAGGAATCAGGATGCCTACAAGGAAGACAAACTGGGTGATCAGATATTCACGTGCGACAGCCTGAACTTGTTCTCCAACCGCTAAAATCATTCTCTAAACCATAGTTTCATCCTTTAAATATAGCTTTCTGTGTCATGAAATTTATTGCACGTCTAGTTCCATTTGTTATTCAACACGAGGGCCATTCACTTTTTTATTTCTTTTGCAACATATCATACACAGCCAATTCTATTCGGTTCTGCAGAGTTCCATTTCTTGAAGATCTGCTTGTTTTCAATTTAATTGTACTACGGACATTCAAGTTTTGTAATCTCTACAAGTTGAAAGCCAACATTAACAGCACACTCGGTGAATTCAATTTGTTCCTGGTTTTTTGTGATAGGAAACTAGCGATCCTCCTCAAGGTGCTCAAGAGTCGGAACCCGCGTCCCCATCATCTACCGTAATTCTATCATCCAAAATGATGTGGCTGATGAGCTTGCTTGTTGCTTTGTTTGGCATTATTGCGAGATGATCATCTTTGAAAGCATGGATTTTTCAAAATTTTCTTCTACAAACCTCGAAAAACGGATGAAGAAAGTTCTCACACACAACTTCGTATGGGAATTACTGTAACAGAGTTATCTCCTTGAGAGTTCTGTTCGTGGAAATACTTAAGGTAATGTAAAACTTGTGCATACAAATGGACACATATACTTGAATACAAATTCCTCTTTTCCTTGTGTTTTAATGACATTCATGTAGTCACATAAAATGTAAATCTGACATGAGTGATAAATAAATTGTCCATATTGCATTCAAGTACACTGTGTATTTACCAAACTTGCGCATACACATGTACATATATACTTGAATACAAATTCCCCTTTTCCTTGTGTTTTAATGACATTCATGTAGTCACATAAAATGTAAATCTGACATGAGTGCTAAATAAATTGTCCATATTGCATTCAAGTACACTGTGTATTTACCTTTGAAGTTTGATGGGTCCTATGGGGCTATACAATAGAAAAATGTTATAGTCGTCCATTAATTTTCTTCTTCTCTTCTTTTTCTGGCGTAGTTGTCTCTTGACTTGAGTGATGTGAATTTTGCATGGTCCCACTGTGTGGTGCTCAAGAATCGATAGCTATAAACAAAAAAGTTGGGTAAAATAAAACCTTGTGATTGGGCCATACCATCACAAGACTCAGTCCTTTACTACTTCCCTTGCATATATTACTTTATCGTTTACATTAATTAGATAAAAAAGCTTAATCATCTGTCATTGATGTTTTAAAAAAAATTAAAACGGATTCATGCAATGTATAAAGAGGTTATTAGTAATTTTAATTATATATGTTAGGCAAACATGTAACTACTTAATTATATATGTGGACCGATAAAACGTGCAAATCGATCAAGAAAAGGAAATAATATCAAAGCAGTGAAAATGTTAAAAAAGGTTTCTAAGTTAGAAACCACGAACTTGTACAATTATTTAGATAAGACATTCAATTTTTTCACTTATTTAACATTAATGCTCTTTGAAAAGTTATAACGAATTCAACCATACGAGTGTATATGTGGTAAGTTAATAACCCATTTTCCTATTTAGTCCATAAAAATTCGATTTTTTTCCACAACATAGAATTTTTACAAATTAATCTTTGGGAACTAAAGGAATTTTCACAAAACGGTGTTGATGTTGTGTAATTAATCGGCTCATTGAGTGATCAATCAAAAGAATTTCGACCCACCAAATCAAATAGCTCTTCTGTTTTAACAATGGAGTTCTTGAATTCTTGATAAAATCTCCATTGGATGGTTTGACTTGGTGCAAGAGCTCTGCTATCAATGTATTCATTATCTAGACTTATCATTCTCCAGAATTACTAGGGAATGTGTCTTCAAGCTTTCGATATTCACTATCACCAAGCTTTCTATATTTACATATTGTAGTTTTTTTTTTTTTGGGTCTGTTATGTATTGTAGGTGAAAGCTCTTTAATTTTTCCTTTGCCATATAAACCACTTTCCCCAATTAGTATAGTCGGATCATTATGCTGGTGACATTTTCCGTCTTTTCTAGCATGGTTCTTCCCATTTGTCATGACATATCATGATTATGAGCTAAACATACTTTGTCGTATATTTAATATGTCAATCCTATTTTGTTCTGAATTGTTATTCAATTAGTATGATATATTTCCATTTGTGCTCGGTGCTGGAATAACACATGGCACATTGAGTTGGTTATTGAACTTCCTTTTTGACATTTTTGTAGGGTTAAAATGTTTTGTCAATTTTAATATCTTTAACAATTAAATATAGGGATAAGTGCACCATAAATTTAAAATTTTGTTGCAAAAGTATAATTAGGTTATAAAAATTTTCAAATGTGCAATGAAAATTTTAAAACTTGTTAAATTTGTCCCGTCTCAATCCTTGAGCTCACGACAACCACAATTCACTTGAGGTCTAACTGTACAACGTCCTAGGTACTATTGTCGACCAATTCATTTTATTTATCTGTAGGGTTAGCCTGAACATCAACAAATATAAACATGCCTAACTATGGACGAAAAGCTAAGGCCTACTCAAAAAGGAACTGGCTTGGCTAACCCATCTCTGTAAAAGTGGGGGAGGGGCTCGTCAAAAAGGGAATAGGCCACAGCTGCCTACTCGTTGTCCTCTAAAGGTTCAGTCTCTCCAGTCGTCGAGTCGGAGATCTCGCCATCAGGAGGATCCAAGTCCACGGGATCCTAAACCTTCTCGGTCAGCCCCACAAGAGGGACCAATCCATTGAAACATTGGAGGGGATCATATAGGACGCCTCCCATCCTGAGGAACCACGCCTTAAATACATGAGGCGCGTAATGGTCCCTCGACCACTTACCCATCCACATAGTCGTCATGTGGTGTTCGTACACAAAATTGCTACCTAGGGCAGGCCGCGTGGTGATGGTAGTACTCATGTCCATAGGGACGCCGAACCTCACCGGGTAGTGCGTCATGTAGGGTCTTGAAAAATTGTTAACCACGATGGGTTGAGATAAACTCAACAAGTTAAAGTCCTAAGCCTCTTGCCTCGTGGTAGTCTAACATACAACCTAAACCCGTCAAACCAACAAACACCACACCATAGAGAAACGTTAACATAAGACAGTTTAATAAACAGACGCAATCACAAGCGACCCTACCTGGCCCTTGGCATATGTAACTTACAGAAACTATCAATCACCTCATAACAACAGTAAGAGGCATGCAAATAATCATAGCATTGCACATAGCTTTCTCATATCTCAATGTCCATATGTGCTCTGATTGTTACGAGCCCCTGGGTCACAGCACAACCATATGGTTGGCGGTCAACTGACCTAAGCCAGGCATCGTCCTCCTCCTTGAGGCACGGCGACGTCATGGGCCATCTCCCACCAATAGCATTCCCGAAGGAGTATGGGCTCGAATTCTATCCCGACTCCGCATCTGATCACTATCAAGTGACCCAATGGCTATGGCACAACCTCAAAGGATTGGCGGTCATTCGGCTATACCGGGCTATCATTTTAATGTGACCATACAACACATCATTGAGTAATTCATTCTTGTATTTGCTCTATCGTGAATGCAACATAGCTCGTGTTCACGTGACATGCTATTACAATTAACACATGTATAATGAAATGCAGCAATATTCAGCAGTTATGTATAATAGTAACAGTCTAAGCACTCATGAAAATTCGACAATCAGCAATTCAACATGCCTTAACAATCATGAACACATCAAATTAAGACTATAATTCGCTTCTGCATGAATAGTGACGCTTGAACAGTACTCATGAACAGTACTATTCAGAAATTAAATAAATAATAATAATTCATAAACTTAACCATGGTTATTAAACTTAAGCCAACTAGGGCTAATTAACATAACCATGGTAAACTAAACTAACCTTAGTTACTTTAACCCCTAACCATGGTTACTTTAATATCAACCATAATTACTTTAATACTAACTATAGTTACTTTATACTAACCATAGTTAACACAAATCCTAATCAGCCACAATTAACATGTTAATCCATCATTGACCAAGCATAATCCAAGCATTAAGCTAATTAAACTAACCTAAGCAATATTAAACCCTAACAAGGGATTAGGAAATTAACTCTCTTGGCTTGGGAATACGGCGACACTGGCATGAAGGTAAGAGTGAGGGCTACACGAGGTTAGCTCGGGGAAGGTGACGGACGACAGACGGTGGCCGAATCCAGCCAAAACAGTACCGGAAAACTATTCCAGAGGAAAAAGGGCAACAGTGGCAGAAGTGGTCGAACGGGCTGTCGACGGCGATCTAGGGTGGCTGGCGGTGAGCGACTAGCCTCCGAACATCAGTGGCTCCACACTAGACAGTGGCAGCAGCTCCAGCGACGGCGACAAGAGCAGCTACTTGCGACGAACAGTAAGGTGGTAAAAGGGAGAGAAGAAGAAGAAGAAGAGAAAAGAAAGAGAGAGAAAAGGGCTGAGATGGGCGGTTGGAGAGGGAAATGGAGGAGAGAGAATGGGCTGAAGAACTTGTCTAAGAAGCTAAGGCAAGTGGCTAGCCCACTTGCTTCAAGAACCAATGAGAAACAAGCCAAGAAAAGCTAAACAAAGCCCACTTGGGCCACCAAAAGAAAAAGGCCAAGAAGTGAAGCCTATGTGCTAAGAAGACAGGAGAGAATGGGCCAGCTTGGGCCCCTCTTGTGCTAGGCTAGATGGGCGCAAGGCCCATTGGGTAGCCGATCTTGGGCCAGACCACTTCCAGGCCCGAAACTCGGTCCAAATTATCCTTTTTTGACACTTTAATGCCCAACGGAAAATGTCACGCCCTAATTCTCAAGCTCGCGGCAACCCTTTCCCTTGGTCGATTGAAAGCAACATCCTAGGACTTGTCGACGACCATTTATTTTAATCTTTCATTAAGCACAAGCGGAAGACGAACCATCCTTAGACAAACAAATAATCAAATAGGGATAGAGAGATGAATAGTAAGAACAACAGCATCCGACTGAAGTCAGGCGACCAAATGGCCACGGCACAACCCCATAAGGATTGGCAGTCTTTTGACAATGTCGGGTTCCCTCTCTTAATGTGATCATGCAACACATCATCAAGCAATTCATTTATATCTTTGCTCTGTCATTAATGCAACATCGCTCATGCTCATGCGACATGCCATTTCAGATAACCCATGCAATATGTCATGCGATTTCAATCGACAATTTCCAAAATTCAATTCAACTGGCATTTGATCACACATTTCATCATCATTCAAGAGTATAACTAACAATCAACACTTCAATAAATCACAACAATCAAGAACACATCAAAATAAGCCAAAAATTAGCTTCCGCGTGAACAATGCCGTGAATAGTGATCATGAATAGTAATTGTGAACAATGATTTTTCCAAAATTCAATTAATTAAAACATTAAATATAGAAATTAAAAAAAACATTAATTAAAACAATTAATCAATCAATTTAAATTAAACATGCTTAATTAATCACCTAAACCACAAATAATCACATTAAACACAATTTAGGCAATAATTAAGTGCAATTATCCAAATTAAGATAATCTAATCTTAACCATCTATCTAACCATCTATCTTAAGGCTAATACAACTTAATTAAACTTCCTAAACCAACCTTACCACTAATTAACCCAATCCTAAGCAAGCTTAGTCATTAAATAGCGATTAGGGGCTAAACTCATCCATTAAGTGGGCCAGCGACATGAACACGGTGATAGCGATAAACCCGACACCCAGGGACCTCTATCACGATGATTAAAGGTGGTCCCAGGACTGAGAACAACAACAACAAACTCAGAATCCCCATTGCAACACTGAAAACTATACTACACAAGAGGAAAGTGGTTGACCGGAGGGTTACCCAGAGCTCCGACAAGCAGTTGGCCAGCCATTAGCGGCACGTGGGGGTCGAGGGGGAACTATTGGTGGCTAGGATAGGCAGTGGTTGGGTAAGAAAGGAAGGAACATGGTTGAAATAAGCGGAACCGTGCAGTACTGCGTGAACAGTAGGCGGTCCGACAATAGCTGGCTTCCGGCCGGCGGCTCCGACTGGCGAATGGCTGATGCCATTCGTACGGAATTTCTATCCTAACCACGATGGTGGGTGGCACGGGCCATGATTCACATGGAAAGGGCATGAACAACTCGGTTTTTCAGAGGAAGGTCCAAAGGAAAAACTGAAGGAAGGAAGGGAAACTAAGGAGAGAGTGGTGTGTGGTTTTGGAGGAGTTGAAAAGGAGAGAGAGAGTGAAGTGTGGGCTAAAGATAAGCCTTATCAAGGCCATTAATTGATGCCCCAACTACCAAGAAAGATGACATCATCTTCTCTCTCTACTTTTGTTTTTTCTTCAAAATATCCAAGGACAAAATGGTCATTTCCACCTTGCACATTTCCCAATTTGCCCTTGGGCTGAAAATGAAGGGTGTGCCTAAGAAATGGGCTAGAAAATGAATATGAACTAGCTCGGGAATTTGTTGGGCTTGAAACAGTTCAAGGTTAAACAACGAGCTTGGAAAGGTAAATGGTCGATTTGGTCCAATGGGCTCACTTGCTTGCCTCGGGCCTTCCATGGTGGTTGTCTCACCTTGCGTGTGAGGCCCACACTATTCTTGCCAAGCCCACGTCCTCATAGGTTCGTTTCCTTTGTTCGTAAACCCATTTTCCAAATACTCGACTCAACTGGCACTATTGACTGTCTAAGAAGCATCGTCCAAAAGTCCATATCAGACGGTCCCAAAAATTCGAAGTCTAATCTTGGACTCTCATGCCTTGTCAATTTCGCTCGAATGCCATTTTGGTACAATACAGACTGATAGGAGGCTTCGAGGATTCATGCGTAATCGACTCGTGTCAAATCACGTTCAAGACTTCTCGACACATGGATGTCCTTGACTACATGAAATTGCGAAGGATAGATTCTTATTTCAAAGTACACAATTACCAAGGATCGACATAGGGTCGCTCGCGGGCTCAATAATAGTAAACGGAATCACCCGTCATCCCATTATGTTTTGTCCACAAATCGATTTCTATTCGTCCTTGGAATTAGCCTGCATATCTATAGGATCATCCTTACGCAAGTCTCACGGTTGAGTTATTTTCCCAAGTTAAGTTCTTTAGTCACACGAGTTTTGTCCTCATTAGCCTTTCTCCTAAAGGTCAGTATCTTAGGAGTTATCAGTTTCGAGTGAGATCAACCAATAATGAATTGACGAAATTCACGTTCATTTATCCTTCAAAGGGCTCGAATTTCATGATGTTATAGAAAACCCAAGAATAATTGAGGCGGTGTCCAAATATTTAGTTCTAACATCCTTGAGAAGTCGATTCCCAAAATTGGAATAAAAATCAGGGCTAAATTGTAAGGGCCTGGAGCCCGCCTGCCATATATTGTCCGCTTTGGGCCGAAGCCCGCACGGTTTTGTTCTTGTGGGTACTCCCCACAAAAGGCCTATGATAGGTTGAAGGTTCTCCAGCCTTATCAACTAGCCCAGGACTTCCTTCCTAGGCGATGTGGGACACGGTACTCCCGCCCTGAAGTGGAGATACTAATTGTGACGTCCTGAAATTCGAGCCCTCTGAGGGAGGATTGAACGTTAATTTCGCCAGTGCATTGTTGGTTGATCTCACTCGGAACTGATCACTCCTAAGATACTGACCTTGAGGGGAAAGGCTAGTGAGGACAAAACTCGTGCGACTAAAGAACTTGACCTGGCAAAACGACTTGACTGTGAGACTTGCGTAAGGACGATCCTGTAGTCATGCAGGCCGATTTCAGGGACGACTAGAAGTCGATTCGCGGACAAAAATAATGGGACGACGGGTGATTCCGTCTACTGTTATCGAACCCGCGAACGACCCTATGCCGATCCTTAATAATCGTGTACTTTGAAATAAGAATCGATCCTTCGCAATTTCATGTACGTCCATGTGTCGAGAAGTCTTGAACGTGAACTGGCACGAGTCGGTTACGCGTGAGTCCTCAAAGCTGCCTGTCAGTCTGAGTAGTACCAAAATGGCATTTGGGGCGAAATTGACAAGGCATGAGAATCCAATATTGGGCTTCGAATTTTCGGGAACGTCTGGGATGGACTTTTGAACGATGCTTCCTTGACAGTCGACAATGTCGGTTGAGCCGAGTTTTTGGGAAAGAGGTTTACGGACTGAGGAATCGAGCCTACGAGGATGTGGACCGGGAAAAATCAATGTGGGCCTCATGCCCAAGGTGGGACAGCCATCGTGGAAAGCCGAGACAAGCAAGTGAGCCCGTTGGACCCAACCGACCCCTCACCCTTCCTAGCCCGTTATCCAAACTCGAGCCAATTCGAGCCCAACAAATTCCCGAGCCTGTTCCTATTCATTTTCCGGCCCGTTTCCTAGGCCCGCCTTTCACTTTCAGCCCAAGGGTACATTGGGAAATGTGCAAGGTGGAAATGACCAAAATACCCTTGGATATTTTGGAGAAAAGTCAAAAAGGAAGAGAGAGAAGATGAGGTCATGTGCATGGGGAGTTGAAGCAGCCATTAAGGCCATTAATGAAGGGTTTTGATCAGCTCACTTCACTCTCTCTCTCTCCTCTTCATTTTCTCCAAAATCGCAGCCCTTTCTCCCCTTGTTTCCCTTCTTCCTGCAATTTTCAGCTTCTGACCTTCCACCGAAATCTGAGTTTTTCATTGCCTTCCCGTGTGAATCTCGGCCCGTGCCACCAGCCGTTGCGTTCGGAAGAGGAAAACCGTTCAGATAGCGTTGGCCGATCGGCGAAAGGAGTCTCCGGTCGATCCGTACGGCCGCCGAAAACCGGCTGCTCGCCGACCGCCTACTGTTCACGCGGTACTGCACAGTTTCGCCTTTGCTGCTGTTTTCCTCCATTTTCGACCAAACCATCGCCCATCCCAGCCTCCAGTAGTTCCCCCTCGACCCCCAGGTGCTGCCGGTTGTCGGCCCGCCGCTTGCCGGAGCTCCGGCCAGCTTGTTTTTGCTCTGACCAGCAACCTCCTCCTCCTGCAGTGTTGTTTTGTGAAGTTCAGTGGGGAATCCGAATTTGTTGCTGCTGTGTTGAGCTCGGGACCGCCTTGGAGTGTCGTGGGAGAAGTCCCCGGGTGTCGGGTTCGTCGCCGCCGCCGTGCACGCGTTGCCGGCCCGCTTAACGGGTGAGTTTAGCCCCTAATCCCTATTTAGTGCCTAAACTTGCTTAGAGTTGGGTTAATTAGTACTAAGGGCTGATTAAGATGTTTAATTAAGTGCATTAGCCCTAAGATAGGTGGTTAGATTAAGGGTTAAGATTGGATTAGCTTAATCTTGTTTAATTATGCTTAATTGTGTGTTATGTGCTAATTAAGCATGCTTTGCTTGATTAAATTGATTAATTGTTTTAATTAATTGATTTATTTAATTTCTGCCTTTATTGATTAAATTATGTGATTTCTGAATTAAATTATTTAATTATTAAATTCGGAATTTCACTGTTCACGATTACTGTTCACGTATTGTTCACTGCATCGTCACGGCACTTTGTTCATCCTAAGTGAAATTGTGCATAATTTCATGTGTCTTGATCATATGAAGTGAAATTAATGTGTCGTGGCATGAACATTAGCATGAATCGTGTGAATTTCACAAAAAGGGAAAAATGGTTTGTCCGAGGACACCGGAAATGGACCGCCTTTATGAGAAAGAAAGTGATTTGTCCAAGGGACACTGGAAATGGACCGCTTTTATGAGAAATGTGGGAAAAATGGTTTGTCCGAGGGACACCGGAAATGGACCGCTTTTGTGAGAAATGATTTGAGGTTTCATATGCAAGCATGTGTGCATTGGCTAATGCTCAAAGATAATAAGTGGGTTGTGATGGTTTGCTTGCGTGATCACTAAATTGAAACCGCCGTCTCGGGAGACTATCCCTTGACGTTCGTTGGGCATGCGGTCTCGGGAGAGTATCCCTTGACATCTTTTGGGCATGCGGTCTCAGGAGAGTATCCCTTGACGTTCGTTGGGCATGCGGTCTTGGGAGAGTATCCCTTGACATCTTTTGGGCATGCGGTCTCGGGAGAGTATCCCTTGACGTTCGTTGGGCATGCGGTCTCGGGAGAGTATCCCTTGACGTCTTTTGGGCACGGAAGGGCACGGTTGCGCCTCTGCGGAGGAAGGGCGCCGTAGCGCCATTGCGCCTCGGTTGTGGCCTTGTGGGGCAGTAATAATCGGAACGTGTGTGGATGCAAGAGTGCATGAAAAAACATGGCATCATTGGTTCCGATTATGCATGAGATGATCACATCATTTATGGCACGCACGCATGAATTGATAACTTGCGGGTGTGTGGCAATGGCCAGTGAGATCGCTTGTGGTGCGACTCGCATGTGATTGATGAACTGCATCATCTAACGGCCATGTGCATTGCGTGTATTGTACTGACTTATAACGTGCAGGGTATGGCATACCGGGTAAGGTTGCATGCGAACCGACTATGTGATTGTTGGTTGCATTGCTTGCATTGAGTGAGGTTTAACGTGTAGGGTATGGCATACCGGGTAAGGTTGCATGTGAACCGACTTTTGATTGTTGGTTGACCACATCGTGGTTTGATTGTTAATTGCTGGATGTTTGTTGTTGGGTTGAGTGAGGGGTGGTTCTGGAGAGATACCCGAGGTTGAGTTGGTGTACTAACCGAGGCTTAGGGGAAGAACTCGCTGAGATTTTATCTCAACCCGTCGTGGTTAACCTTTTTCAGGTCTTTAGAATGGTGCACCCGCAAATGGAGAATCCTGCCCCCATTTCTCCAAAGTGATCGACCTGACGGAGTCGAGTCCGATGGGTCCGAGTGACCGTGGTGTTGAACCCGAGGGTTCATTTTGTATAGCTGGATTAGCCTAGTTTCTTTTTGGCCTGGCTTAGAGGATGGATCGGCCCCTTTTGTCGGGCTTGTAATTCAAAAGACGATCCTCCGTTGGTTAATCCAGTAAATTGTATAAATGAGTAGTCGAAGTTTCTGCTGTTCATCCCTCTATCCCTGATTGATTGATTGATTGATTGTTTGTTGGACTGGGGATGGTTCGTCTTCCACTTGCGCATAACGAAAGATTAAAATGAATGGTCGTCGATGAGTCTTGGGACGTCGCTTTCAATCGACCATGGTAAGGGGTTGTCGCGTGCTCGGGGTTCGGGGCGTGACATCCCCGTCGGCTTTGGTATCAGAGCGAGGTCGAGACTTGGAGTAATAAGGTGCGTGGGATTTTTGGGATAGTGAGATAAGGATGGCTTTTAATTATGTGCCTGTGATTGCTTTTGTGGCCTTGTGTGTCTTTGTGTGGTGGTGGGTTGCTCATAGTCCAGAGTGATGAGCAATCCTAAGCAGAGAGAGCCCTTAGGCGTAGGGCAGCGTCTGGTCAGACCAATGCTAGAGGTAGTGTGCAGGCAGATCCTAGGTTAGACGGGATCCTGCTGGCGCTAGAGACCTTGATAGGACAGCAAGCTGAGTGCTTCTGCTGTGGTCCTTGTGGTTCCCCTAGTGAGAGGAGAGTTCTGTGAGAGACCGATACCTAGGCTGGTAGAGCAGTTCCTGAGATTGTAGCCACCGAGATTTAGTGGTGTGGGCAACCCTGAAGTCGCAACCCTTTGGATAAGGGATTTCGAGAGGACTGTTTCAGTGTTGAGGTGTTCAGAGTAAGACTGAGTGTTTTTGGCATCTTATCAGCTTAAAGGTAATGCCAGTACTTGGTAGGGAGCTACTCAAGGAAGAGTGTTCCCTAAAGGCACGATTCAGACATGGGGTGCCTTTCGTGAAGCTTTCAATGGGAAGTGCTTCTTAGACAGTTCGAGAAAGTCGAAGATGACAGAGTTTCAATAGTTTTGTTAGAATCAGATGTCAGTGGATCAGTATTAGGCGAAGTTCACTGAGTTGGCGCATACTTGGCCGAGGTTGGTAGAGGACCCTTGGATAGGGCGAGACGTTTTAGAGATGGCTTGAAGCCATAATTGAAAGCCCAGTTGGTGCCCTTGAGATGTACAAGAGGGCCCAAATGATAGGAATGAATATGATTGAGAGGGCGACCGCATTTGGCTCACGGTTCGTGCCTAATAGAGACAATCGTCGGTTTGGAAAGGGACCGATGATGGGGCGAAGAAATCCCATCCCACCCGACAGAAAGAATTACATGGGAAAGCCGACCGCCCGAAAGTAGGTCGCGAGGAAGTCATTGCATATGGTAGATTGTCATGGAAAGACAATTCAGTTTAACCCAGTAGTGGGTGGTCGTTTTGAGTTTTTGTGGGAAATCGAGGAGAACCTTTGTTCTTCTGATTTCGTCAGTTGAGGTGACTTGATTGTTGGAATCTGGGTGTTAAGAGTATTTGGTATTGGTGGCAAACACGCTGGTAGAATGATTAAATGTGGAGGATATTGCAATAATACAAGAGTACATGGACGGGTTTCCCGAAGAATTGCCTGGATTGCCTCCAGAGAGAGAAATCGAGTTTGTGATTGAGTTGGCCCCTGGGATTGAACCAATTTCCAAGGCACCTTATAGGATGGCCTTGTCAGAATTGAAAGAACTGAAGGTGCAGACGCATTAGGATGAGCGTCTCCTTGGGGAGCACCGGTACTGTTTGTAAGGAAAAATGACGGTTCGTTGAGACTGTACATTGATTACCGGCAGCTTAATCAAGTGACGATTAAGAGCAAGTATCCATTGCCAATGATTGATGATTGTGTTCATTGACGATATCCTGGTATACTCGAGGAGTCTAGAGGATCATGAGAAACACATGAGATCAGTACTACAGACCCTAAGGGAACATGAACTGTATGCTAAGTTAGCAAGTGCGAGTTTTGGCTATCTCGCGTGGCATTTTTAGGGCATGTAATTTCAGGTGAAGGGATCACCATTGACCCGACTAAGATCGAGGCGGTCATGAATTGGCCGAGACCTATGACGGTGACTGAGATTCGAAGTTTCTTGGCATTGGCGGGATATTACAGATGTTTCATGGAGAAGTTTCTTTGCGATAGTCATGCCATTGATGAGGTTGTTAAAGAAAGAGGAGAGGTTTGATTGGATGGATAAGTACGAGTGTAGTTTCCAAGAGCTCAAGAGTAAATTGACTACCGCACCTGTTCTAACAATACCGTTTGGTCCTAGCGGGTATGAGATCTATAGTGATGTGTCGTATAAAGGATTAGGCCGCGTGTTAATGCAACATGGCAAGGTGCGGTGATCATCTTTGCTTCATGTTCAACAACGATAGATGGAACTTCTTAAGGACCATGATTGTGAAATTTGTATCATCCGGGGAAAGCAAATAAAGTGCTAGATGAGCTCAGTCGAAGTCGACAATTGCACAAATGAGAGTACGAGAATGGATTCTCTTAGAGGGAGTCGGGGACTCAGATTTTAAAATTGAGGTTGGCCATCTTGCTAGTCTAATGGCCACTCTCAGGGTGGAACCCGAGATGCAAAGTAGGATTAAGAGTGCCCAAGTAATAGATCATGAAATTCTTAAGATCCTACAGATGGACCAGGCAAAGAGAAAAGCAGATTTTCAAGTGTCCGAGGATGGGACATTAAGGTTTTGAGGGCGATTGTGCGTTCCGAAAGATGCCGAACTTAAGAAGTGGAACGGCATGAAGTTAGACATCGCTAAGCACGTGGCTAAGTGTTTGACGTGCCAGCAAGTAAAGGCTCAGCATTGTAAGCCTGGTGGACTGCTGCAACCTCTTGAGATTCCTAAGTGGAAGTGGGAACACATTATGATGGATTTTGTGATGGGATTGCCAAGGAGTCAGTGAGGCAATGACTCGATTTGGATAGTGGTTGACAGATTGACGAAGGCATCTCACTTCGTTGCGGTAAGAAAAGATTTTATGTTGGATAGGTTTGCAGAGTTGTACGTACATCAGATTGTACGCATTCATGGAATTCTAGTGACGATCATATCTGACCATGATCCTAAGTTTATGGCAACTTTCTGGAAAATTTTGCAGTCGACCTTGGGGACGAACTGTAATAAGATAGGTGGTTTGTGGAATTCGGATAGTAGTTCGATGGAAATTCAATGAATAAGATTTCAAGTGTCGATAAGTGACCCCGTGGAAACGAACTCGTAGGTTGACGAGTTGGAAAAAGTTTTGCACTTTGAGATGCTCAAACGAGGTTAAAACCGTGAGGCTTGGTATGGGACAGGCCAAATCGGATAATACCTCTATGAGATGGTGCATATCAAAAAGGGACTAGTAGTGGTGCAGTTCGAAGATGCCCATAACGACCGGTCCGACGAGGGCGGGGAGTGGTCGCCGGGGCTAGAGTGCCTGAGCAAGGAGTGACTCCCAGCAGGCTTCTAGGATGTCGAAAGAGGCATAAATGGATTGAACTACGCACTGTGCAAAAAAGAGAGTGCTTGTGGGATAAGATTTTATCGGAATGGGATAGCCATAATATGATCAAGTTTGTGGAATTTCAGTTTATGGAACGAGGTTAGGGAACTGGGAATCGCTGGTTCAAAAATTCGGTTTCGCAGTTATTGAATGCAGTTCAGATTATCTGAGTCAGACTAAAGACCGCTCAGAGTCGTCAGAAGAGTTGTGCAGATAAGCGTTGTAGACCGTTGGAGTTTAAGGTGGGTGATCATGTGTTTTTGAAAGTATCGCCGATGAGGGGTACTTCTAGATTTGGCAAGAAAGGAAAGTTAAGTCCGAGGTACGTTAGATCCTTTAAAATTTTGGAAAGGATCGAGGTTTTAGCATACCTCTTGCGTTGCCACCGAAACTTGCTCAAGTACATGATGTTTTCCATGTGCCCATATTGAGAAAGTATGAACCGGACCCGACTTCTGTGTTGAATTTTGAGGAACTGGACATAGACGACAAGGTGTCATACGTGGAGAGGCCGATACAGATAGAGGACCATAAAGAGCAAGTGCTTCGAAACAAGACTATCGCCTTGGTTAAGGTGATTTGGCAGCATCACAGAACAGAGGGAGCGACATGGAAAAGTGAGGAAGTAATGAAGCATCAGCACCCCCATCTTTTGAGGATTTATTAGTGGTTGCAAATTTCGAGGACGAAATTTTTGTAAGGGGGGAAGAATTGTGACGTCCTGAAATTCGAGCCCTCTGAGGGAGGATTGAACGTTAATTTCGCCAGTGCATTGTTGGTTGATCTCACTCGGAATTGATCACTCCTGAGATACTGACCTTGAGGGGAAAGGCTAGTGAGAACAAAACTCATGCGACTAAAGAACTTGACCTGGCAAAACGACTTGACCGTGAGACTTGCGTAAGGATGATCCTGTAGTCATGCAGGCCGATTTCAGGGACGACTAGAAGTCGATTCGCGGACAAAAATAATGGGACGACGGGTGATTCCGTCTACTGTTATCGAACCCGCGAACGACCCTATGCCGATCCTTAATAATCGTGTACCATGAAATAAGAATCGATCCTTCGCAATTTCATGTAGTCAGGGACGTCCATGTGTCGAGAAGTCTTGAACGTGAACTGGCACGAGTCGGTTACGCGTGAGTCCTCAAAGCTGCCTGTCAGTCTGAGTAGTACCAAAATGGCATTTGGGGCGAAATTGACAAGGCATGAGAATCCAATATTGGGCTTCGAATTTTCGGGAACGTCTGGGATGGACTTTTGAACGATGCTTCCTTGACAGTCGACAGTGTCGGTTGAGCCGAGTTTTTGGGAAAGAGGTTTACGGACTGAGGAATCGAGCCTACGAGGACGTGGACCGGGAAAAATCAATGTGGGCCTCATGCCCAAGGTGGGACAGCCATCATGAAAAGCCGAGACAAGCAAGTGAGCCCGTTGGACCCAACCGACCCCTCACCCTTCCTAGCCCGTTATCCAAACTCGAGCCAATTCGAGCCCAACAAATTCTCGAGCCTGTTCCTATTCATTTTCCGGCCCGTTTCCTAGGCCCGCCTTTCACTTTCAGCCCAAGGGCACATTGGGAAATGTGCAAGGTGGAAATGACCAAAATACCCTTGGATATTTTGGAGAAAAGTCAAAAAGGAAGAGAGAGAAGATGAGGTCATGTGCATGGGGAGTTGAAGCAGCCATTAAGGCCATTAATGAAGGGTTTTGATCATCTCACTTCACTCTCTCTCTCTCCTCTTCATCTTCTCCAAAATCGCAGCCCTTTCTCCCCTTGTTTCCCTTCTTCCTGCAATTTTCAGCTTCTGACCTTCCACCGAAATCTGAGTTTTTCATTGCCTTCCCGTGTGAATCTCGGCCCGTGCCACCCGTCGTTGCGTTCAGAAGAAGAAAACCGTTCAGATAGTGTCGACCGATCGGCGAAAGGAGTCTCCGACCGATCCGTACGGCCACCGAAATCCGGCTGCTCGCCGACCGCCTACTGTTCACGCGGTACTGCACAGTTTCGCCTTTGCTGCTGTTTTCCTCCATTTTCGACCAAACCATTGCCCATCCCAGCCTCCAGTAGTTCCCCCTCGACCCCCAGGTGCCGCCGGTTGTCGGCCCGCCGCTTGCCGGAGCTCCGGCCAGCTTGTTTTTGCTCCGACCAGCAACCTCCTCCTCCTGCAGTGCTGTTTTGTGAAGTTCAGTGGGGAATCCGAATTTGTTGCTGCTGTGTTGAGCTCAGGACTGCCTTGGAGTGTCGTGGGAGAAGTCCCCGGGTGTCGGGTTCGTCGCCGCCGCCGCGCACACGTCGCCGGCCCTCTTAACGGGTGAGTTTAGCCCCTAATCCCTATTTAGTGCCTAAACTTGCTTAGGGTTGGGTTAATTAGTACTAAGGGCTGATTAAGACGTTTAATTAAGTGCATTAGTCCTAAGATAGGTGGTTAGATTAAGGGTTAAGATTGGATTAGCTTAATCTTGTTTAATTATGCTTAATTGTGTGTTATGTGCTAATTAAGCATGCTTTGCTTGATTAAATTGATTAATTATTTTAATTGATTGATTTATTTAATTTCTGCATTTTTTGATTAAATTATGTGATTTCGGAATTAAATTATTTAATTATTAAATTCAGAATTTCACTATTCACGACATCGTTCACGTGCACTTCACGACACTGTTCATCCTAAGTGAAATTGTGCATAATTTCATGTGTCTTGATCATATGAAGTGAAATTAATGTGTCGTGGCATGAACATTAGCATGAATCGTGTGAATTTCACAAAAAGGAAAAATGGTTTGTCCGAGGGACACCGAAATGGACCGCCTTTATGAGAAAGAAAGTGATTTGTCCAAGGGACACTGGAAATGGACCGCTTTTATGAGAAATGTGGGAAAAATGGTTTGTCCGAGGGACACCGGAAATGGACCGCTTTTGTGAGAAATGATTTGAGGTTTCATATGCAAGCATGTGTGCATTGGCTAATGCTCAAAGATAATAAGTGGGTTGTGATGGTTTGCTTGCGTGATCACTAAATTGAAACCGCCATCTCGGGAGAGTATCCCTTGACGTTCGTTGGGCATACGGTCTCGGGAGAGTATCCCTTGACATCTTTTGGGCATGCGGTCTCGGGAGAGTATCCCTTGACGTTCGTTGGGCATGCGGTCTCGGGAGAGTATCCCTTGACGTTCTTTGGGCATGTGGTCTCGGGAGAGTATCCCTTGACGTCTTTTGGGCACGGAAGGACACGGTTGCACCTCTACGGAGGAAGGGCGACGTAGCGCCATTACGCCTCGGTTGTGGCCTTGTGGGGCAATAATAATCGGAACGTGTGTGGATGCAAGAGTGCATGAGAAAACATGGCATCATTGGTTCCGATTATGCATGAGATGATCACATCATTTATGGCACGCAACAGAAGGTGTGTCAGAGATCCATGCAGGGTGTGGCAATGGCCAGGTGAGATCGCTTATGGTGCGACTCGCATGTGATTGATGAACTGCATCATCTAACGGCCATGTGCATTGCATGTATTGTACTGACTTATAACGTGCAGGGTATGGCATACCGGGTAAGGTTGCATGCGAACCGACTATGTGATTGTTAGTTGCATTGCTTGCATTGAGTGAGGTTTAACGTGCAGGGTATGGCATACCGGGTAAGGTTGCATGTGAACCGACTTTTGATTGTTGGTTGACCCATGCGTGGTTTGATTGTTAATTGATGGTTGTTTGTTGTTGGGTTGAGTGAGGGGTGGTTCTGGAGAGATACCCGAGGTTGAGTTGGTGTACTAACCGGGGCTTAGGGGAAGAACTCGCTGAGATTTCATCTCAACCCGTCGTGGTTAACCTTTTTCAGGTCTTTAGAATGGTGCACCCGCAGTGGAGAATCCTGCCCCCATTTCTCCAGTGATCGACCTGACGGAGTCGAGTCCGATGGGTCCGAGTGACCGTGGTGTTGAACCCGAGGGTTCATTTTGTATAGCTGGATTAGCCTAGTTTCTTTTTGGCCTGGCTTAGAGGATGGATCGGCCCCTTTTGTCGGGCTTGTAATTCAAAAGACGATCCTCCGTTGGTTAATCCAGTAAATTGTATAAATGAGTAGTCAAAGTTTCTGCTGTTCATCCCTCTATCCCTGATTGATTGATTGATTGTTTGTTGGACTAGGGATGGTTCGTCTTCCGCTTGCGCATAACGAAAGATTAAAATGAATGGTCGTTGATGAGTCCTGGGACGTCGCTTTCAATCGACCATGGTAAGGGGTTGTCGCGTGCTCGGGGTTCGGGGCGTGACATAAATTGAGTCAATCGCGACTGTAGTACAATTTGGACTATCGGGTGCCCCTTTAGGACTTTTCCTCACATTCGACCTGTGGTCAACCTTTCTTTGATCCATGTTTACACCAATTCTCGAGTCAGAGACATCCCTCGATTGTCATGTGATCCTAGGGGCTCAATTGATAATCCCAAGTACAAGATGAAAAGGATTAGGTTTAGCATCTTCATAGTTCGTATCGAAGTCGTGCGGAAATCACCCACAACCTGACTTCGTACTTCTGCCAAATTGATTTATTTCCGTTTTCCTAACAGTCTAGTACTGGAGGATATCATTCCCACCCAGGCCCTTATAGTCAAAGGGTTCGTTCCTATTCGAAATTGCGAGTTATACTTGTATCGTTTCCTATCAGCGCCCCCCTCTAATCCATTATCCCTCGAACAGGTAGTTCAGAATATTTGTACTAACCAGGC
Source organism: Angophora floribunda (assembly GCA_014182895.1). Taxonomy (NCBI): domain Eukaryota; kingdom Viridiplantae; phylum Streptophyta; class Magnoliopsida; order Myrtales; family Myrtaceae; genus Angophora; species Angophora floribunda. The sequence goes on from CM024712.1 coordinate 25,117,707, forward strand.
ATTCAACTAACATCGCCATTTTATAAAATCCCAAAATGAAGTCGATTTTCAGGATGTTACAACTATTCCCCTCTTATGGAAATTTCGTTCTCGAAATGTGAATCATCACGCTGCTCCTAAAAAAGATAGGGGTGTTGACACCTCATGATTTCTTCACTTTCCCACGTGGCTCCCTCCGTGCCATGATGCTGCCAAATGACTTTGACCAATGAGACCATTTTGTTTCTCAACACTTACTCTTTCAGGTCTTCAATCCGAATCGGTATATCCACGTACGACACCCTATCGTCCATCTCTATCTCTTCAAAATTCAACACGTGGGTCAGGTCCGGCTCATATTTCCTTAGCATCGACATGTAGAATACATCATGTACTTAAGCAAGTCGAGGCGGTAGCGCAAAATGATAGGCCAAAGTTTCGATCCTTTCCAGAATCTCGAACAATTCGACGTACCTCAGGCTCAGTTTTCCTTTCTTCCTAAATTACGAAGTACCTCGCATCGGCGATACCTTAAGGAACACATGATCGCCTACTTGAAATTCCATTGGCCTACGTTGTCTGTCCCCATAACTCTTCTATTTGCTCTAAGCCGTCTTTAACCTTTCCCGAATCATCTTGATGGCGTCTAAAGATTGTTGTACCAACTATGGTCCTGTAATTTTTTGCTCACCAACTTCATCCCAGCAAATTGGAATCCTACATGGTCTGCCGTACAAAGCTTCGAATGGTGCTATTCTGATACTTTATCAATAACTGTTATTGTACGCGAACTTCACGAGGTGAAGTTGTCCCTCCCAACTTCCTTTAAAATCCAAAACACAGGCTCGCAGCATATCTCCCAAGGTCTGAATGGTTCTCTCTGATTGACTGTTTGTCTGAGGATGATAGGCCGTACTGAACTGTAGCTTTGTCCACATCAAAGTTTTAGACTCTTCCAAAATGCAGCTGTGAACCTAGGGTCTCGACCAAAGTAATCGTTACTAGTACCCCATGCAGACGAATAACTTATCGCACATACAATTCTACATACTTTTGCAAAGTGAAGTCCTTACGTACGGCGATGAAGTGTGCTGACTTTGTCAATCGGTCTATTATGAGCCAAATCGAATCATTATCACGCTGACTTTTTGGTAATCCTGTCATGAAGTCCATTGTGATGTGCTCCCACTTCCATTTGGGGATTTCAAGAGGTTGCAGTAACCCACCTAGCTTGGAATGCTGCGCTTTTACTTGTTGGCAAGTTAAGTATTATACTACATGTTTGGTGATATCTAGTTTCATGCCATTCCATCAATAATATTGTCGCAGGTTCTGATACATCTCTATACTGCCTAGATGCACACTATAGTCACTGCGATGAGCTTTAGATAACAATTTCTCCTTAAGTCCGGCATCGTTCGACACACACAACCATCCACAAAATTTCAAGATCCCATCCTTGGACACTTGAAAATCCAACCTTCTCTTGGTTGCGTCCATCTGCCAAATCTTTTGGATCTTAGTGTCTGAAGGTTGCATTACTTTAATCTTGGCTTGAATTTAAGGTTCGATCCTAAGGGTAGCCATTAAACTAGAAAGATGGCATACCTCGAGCCTGAATTCTAAATCGCGAATCCCTTCCAACAGGATCCATTCTTGAACCATCATACAAGCAATCGATGACTTGCGACTTTATGCATCTGCCACTTTGTTTATTTTACCAAGATGGTACAGAATATCACAGTCATAATCCTTGAGAAGTTCTATCCATCTGTGCTATCTCATATTCAGTTCCTTTTGGCAGAATAGGTATTTCAGACTTTGATGGTCCGTAAAAATTTGGAATCTCTCTCCATAGAGATAGTGTCTCCATATTTTCAATGCAAATATAATGGCTGCCAATTCAGCTCGTGAGGTCTCAACTGTCTGAAGGCATATGTTATCACTTTACCATGTTGCATTAGAACGCAATCGAGTCCTTTATATGACGCGTCGCTAAAAATCTCATATCCTCCTGAGCCAGAGAAAATCGTCAAGACCGATGCAGTAGTCAGCTTATGCTTAAGCTCTTAGAAACTACACTCGCACTTGTCCATCCACCCATATTTCTTGTCCTTCTTTAGTAACTGCGTCAATGACATAGCTATTGTAGAGAATCTTTCCACAAATTGTCTATAATAACTAGCCAGTCCTAGAAAACTACGAACCTCAGTTACTAAAGTCGGTCTCGGCTAATCTATGACTGCTTCAATCTTGGTCGGATCCAGCGAAATCCCTTCACTTGAGATCACGTGGCCAAGGAAAGTCACTCGAGCCAACCAAAATTCACACTTGCTAAACTTCGCGTACAGCTCGTGATTCCTTAGGGTTTATAGCACGGTGCTTAGGAGATGCTCATGTTCGTCCAGACTCTTCGAATATACCAAAATGTCGTCTATGAATACAATCACAAACTGATCCAAATATTCCTTAAACACTCGATTCATCAAATCCATGAAAGTAGTAGGGGCATTTGTCAATCCAAATGGCATTACTGTAAACTCGTAATGACCATAGCAAGTACGAAAAGCTGTCTTCGATATGTCCTCCTTTCGGATCCTCAATTGATGATAGCCCGTCCTCAGGTCTATCTTAGAGAACATCGACACTCCTTGGAGTTGGTCAAATAAGTCATCAATCCTCGACAACGGTACTTGTTCTTAATCGTCACTTGATTAAGCTACTGATAGTCGATGCACAATCTCAACCAACCATCCTTTTTCTTAACAAATAGGATCGGCGCTCCCCAAGGTGATGCACTCGGGTGAATAAAACCCTTGTCCAATAACTCTTGCATCTGTACTTTCAATTCCTTCAACTCCGACAACGCCATCCTGTATAGTGCTTTCGAGATTGGTTTTGTCGAGGAGCCAACTCGATCACGAACTCTATCTCTCTGGCCGGGGGTAGTCCTAGTAATTCCTTTGGAAAGACATCAAGATAATCCCGTACCACCGCAATGTCTTCCAAGTTCATTCCTTCCTTTGACATATCATTCATAGAGGCCCTAGCAACTTGGTTGCTTCCAATGAAGAAATCAAGGGAATCGAGGACCCACCATGACTCCCTACAAACTGGAAGCTACTAGCTCTAGTCGAATTAAATCGGATTCTCTTCCCTCGACAATCCATAGTAGCTTTTTGCTTGGTCAACCAATCCATACTGATGATGACATAAAATTCATACACTAAAACAATCGGATCAATTCTTCCTTCCCGACCATCTATAATCAATTTACAACTAGAACAACCTACTGCAGATAACACTGAATCCTTTAACGGAGTAGAAATAAATAAAAAAACCGTTTCCAATGGCTCTGGTCTTAATCTCACTAATTCTACAAATCGTTTAGCAATAAAGGAGTGAGAGGCTCCGGGATCAAACAACGCATAAGCAGCATGGTCGTGTAGAGATATCATACTTGTAATCATGGCAGGCGTATCCTCTGCCTCCTTCCTCGTGACCGCATATACCCTTCCTTGTGCTGGGGCTCTATACTGATTGCCCTGCTGGATGTTCCTAACAAGTGGTCCAGCTAGTGGTCACGGCACAAATGGCATCATGGGCTTGCAGTCCCTCACTTGGTGGCCCATCTGACCACACTCGAAACATGCTCCCATTTGAGGGGGACATGGGGCATTCCCATGCCTCTTACCACACCTTTGGCATCCTCCAAAGGAACCCGACAACAGTTTCCCCACACCGTCCCTTCTATTAGGCGGAAGATGATACTTTCCTCCCGCCATCGGTTTCTTCCCAAACTGACGATTATCCCTGTTAAGCACAAACTGCGATCTAGATGCTACCTTCTCTGCAATGTGCTTCTCGATCATTTGAGCTCTCTCATATAGCTCGTTGTAATCCTTCAAGTTTAGGGACACCAAGTGGTCTCTGATTTCCATCTTCAGTCCGTCCCTAAACCTTCTGGCCTTATCTAACAGGTGCTCGACCATCCGTGGTGCGTACTTCGATAGTTCAGTGAACTTGGCCTCATACAGGTCCATCGTCATCTAATTCTAATGTAGCCTCTGAAATTCTGCCAGCTTCTACTCTCTCACGCAATCCAAGAAATACTTGTTCAGAAACGCCTTTTTGAAGGTATCCCATACCTCGGCTGTACCCTCGGGAAATACCCCTCCTTGGGTAGTTTCCCACTAAGTACTGGCATTACCCTACAGTTGGTAAACCGCCATTATCACCTTTTCCTTTTCAGAACACTGTAGCAAGGTGAGCGTATTTTCCAGCTCCCTTATCCAGTGGGTTGTTGTCTTAGGGTCGCCAGCCCTAGTAAACTTGAGCAGCTTCAACTTCATGAATTGCTCCACCAACTAATGCAAAGGCCAGCTACTAGTCCCAGGCCTAGCTACAGGAGTAGTTGTGGCAGCAGCTTGAGTCTGAGCCTGCTGTCCAATCAAGGCCTCGAGGGCGTGCATAATCCCGTCCATCCTCGAATCTTCTGATGCTACCTCTTTTGCCCCGGTTAGGACCTGCACTGTCCTCCTCTGAGCCCTCTACCTTGGGGTTCTCAATCCGGGGGTACTCTGATCCGGACTGTTCATCTCGCAGGACTCTTCTAACATGCGTTCCAATTCCCCCACACGGAATTAGAAAATGAGGCAAACCTAAAATAAATGACCAAAAAGAGATCTTGCAATCAATCACATGCAAGCAAGGAAAATGTCTTTCCTACTAACTATCCCCACACCCAATCGTAAGACTCATCACACCTTATCACTCCATCAGTTAGCTGGGCTCTGATACCAAAATCGACGGGATTGTCACGCCCCGACCCTCGAGCTCGCGGCAATCCCAATTCACTTGAGGTCTAACTGTACAATGTCCCAAGCACTATCGTCGACCAATTCATTTTATTTTATAATTAAGCACATGCAGAAGCAAAACAAAACTCCTCAATCAAGAATCAATAGGCATAGTAGTAGATACATAGAGGAAAGACAAAATACTATTTTATTTATCTGCAAGGTTAAACTAAACATCAGCAAATATAAACACGCCTAACTATAGGCAAAAAGCTAAGGCCTACTCAAAAAGGAACCGGCCTATCTAACCCATCTCTATACAAGTGGGGGAGGGGCTCGTCAAAAAGGGAATAGGCTACAGCTGCCTACTTACTGTCCTCTAAAGGATCAATCTCTCCAGTCATCGGGTTAGAGATCTCGCCATCAGTGTTATTCAAGTCCATAGGATCGTAGACGTCCTCGGTCGGCCCCACAAGAGGGCCGGTCCATCAAAATCTCGAAGGGGACTGCATAGGATGCCTCCCCTTTTGAGGAACCACATCTTAAAGACATAAGGCACGTAATGGTCCCTCGACCGCTCATCCACCCACACCATCGTCACGTGGTGCTCGTAACAAAATTGTGGCTTGGGGCAAGCCACATGGTGACAGTAGTACTCATGTAGGGTCTTGAAAAATTGTTAAACATGGCAGGTTGAGATAAACCCCTACCAAGGGATTAGAAAATTAAATTACTTAACTCAGGAATCTGACAACACCAGCGTGAAGGTAAGAGCGAGGGCTACGTGAGGTTAGCTTGGGGAAGGCGACAGACGACAGACAGTGGCCGAATTTGGCCAAAACAGTACCGGAAAAGTGTTCTAGTGGAAGAAGAGCAATAGCGGCAGAAGTGGGCGGACGAGCTACTAATGACGATTTGGGGAGGCCGACAGTGAGCGGCTGGCCTCTGGACGTCGACGGCTCCATGCTAGATGATGGTAGTAGCTTCAGCAGCAGCAGTAGCAAGGGCGGCTACCGGCAGCAAACAGCAAGGCGATAAAAGGGGGAGAAGAAGAAAATAAAAGGAAGAGAGAGAAAGGGGCTGAGATGGGTGGCTACAGAAGAAAATAGAGGAGAGAGAATGGTCTAAAGAACTTGTTTAAGAAGCTAAGGCAAGTGGCTAGCCCACTTTCGTTAAAAACCAATGAGAAACAAGCCATACAAAGCCAAATAATGCCAAATAAAACCCACTTGGGCCACCAAAAGAAAAAGGCCAAGAAGAGAAGCCCATGGGCTAAGAAGACAGGAGAGAATGGACCAGCTTAGGCCCCTCTTGGGCTGGGCTGGATGGGCGCAAAGCCCATTGGGCAGCCGATCTTGGGTCGGCCCATTTGCAGGCCCGAAACCCGGTCTAAATTTTCTTTTTCCGACACTTTAAAGCCTAGCGGAATACCCAAGAATAAATGAGGTGACCTCCAAATATTTAGTCCTAACATTGCTAAGAAGTCGGTTCCCAAAATCGGATTAAAAATCGGGGCTAAATTGAGTCGATCGCGACTATAGTACAATTTGGACTATCGGGCGCCCCTTCAAGACTGTTCCTCACATTCGACCCGTAGTCAACCATTCTTTGATGCATGTTTACGCCAATTCTCAAGTCAAGGACGTCCCTCAATGGTCATGTGATCTCAGGGGCTCAATTGATAATCCTAAGTACAAGATGAAAATGATTAGGTTTAGTGTAAATCATGCGGAAATCACTTGCAACCCGACTTCGTACTTCTGCCGAATCGATTTATTTACATTTCCCTAATAGTCTAGTACTAGAGGATATTGTTCCCACCTAGGTCCTTATGGTCGAAGGGTTCGTTCCTATTCGAAATTGTGAGTCGTACACGCATTGTTTCTTATCGGCGCCCCCCTATAATCCGTTATCCCTCGAACAGGTAGTTCAGAATATTTGTATTGACTAGGCATTCGACCAATATCACCATTTTATAAAATCCCAAAATGGGGTCAATTTTCAGCATGTTACAAAATTGGTGCAACCAAATCTTTTCATATTCTTTGTCCAATTTGGTTAACAATATTTTATTTATTTATTTATTTTGAAGAGAGGCACTGGTGTGGTTGCCATGTCAACCATTTTAGGAAAAATTAAAATTAAAGTAAATTAAAAGAATAAAATTGATTTCAAGATTTTAGAAATAATAAAAATCTGAAAAAAATGGAAAAAGAGGAAGAATCAAACAAAGGAAAAGCCGAAGTCAAGGACAATGGTGGAAAAAGAAAAGAGTGCATGCGCGTGCAAGTGTTTGGTGAGTGAGCCAGGCAAGGCGGCAAGCCTTGCCACTCACTCACAAGGTCATCTATGAGTTTGACACTAGCGACCCTTGCCCCTCTAATAACGATGGCAGGGATATTAGCCCAGATCTACAACGTCTTCAGCGAGAAGATGACCCTCGCCTAGACTTGAGGGAAAGGTCACAGCCCATATTGTCAAAGAAGATTGATGAGGGGTGGCTCTTGACTAATTGAGAAAAGCAATTGGTTCCTGAACAATTCCAAAATCAATGTTGGGATTGAAATTAGGAATGACTACGGGTGTATTCTATGCCACGAAGATGTTCTTGTGAAATTTGATGGGATTACTTAGTTGGAGAATGATCATCACTTCAAGTCATGAGATTAGGTGGATTGCGAATCCAAGACTCAAAAGCCAATCACCCATCAACCATCTCTCCTTCCTCAATTACTTTGCATGTGTAAACACAAACGAAATTCTACTTTTCGCAGAAGAAAATTTTGAAATGTAACTAGAATTGACCGTTGTATACCATAGTCGGGTGCATACAGAAGAAATCCCCCGAAATCAACAACAATATTGCTACTATAAAATGGTTAAGACTCTAATTGATGTGCAAGTACTGTTCACTATAAAAATATGCACATGGTTGTCCTCATTGGAAAACCAAGATAATACTATTGGATATAGAACACGAGTAGATGGTCCAAGGGAAAACTTCAAACAAACATTGATCACATTCAACTTTGCTTTTTATAAGAAAGAATACTAAATACTGTTTGTGCTATTACGAGAAAGAGCAACACAATGGCCGCGAGAGCGAACAAGAAAGTCCAAGGACTATGGAAATATTCCCTCCTCAGTTTCGCCATCTGAATGTTCCACGGCTTGTCACAATATGCATTCACATTTTTTAAGATCTCGGAGTAATAGGAACCGTATGCAGTGATGTGGTCACCAATCTTGTTGAACATCTGCGCAACCACCTCGTCATTGCCCAAGTAGTTCTTAATAATTCTTGCGCGGTGAAGCACCTTAACATCCTTCGAAGAGTTTATGAGGCAATCCAGCAAGGTCAAGTATTCCATGAAGTAGTTGATGCCTCTACTTTGACGATATTGCTCGTACGCGATCAGGTTTCGAAATCGTGACTTAGTGCTATCCTCTACATACAAGGCCGGTATCTCGAGAGTCCCGTCCTCGAATTTGATGTCGCTTAGTTCGCCCCCTTGCAAAGCTCTAAACCTGACTTCTGACTCCCTTAGCTACATCGCCGAGGGCATGACTGTTATGCAGTATTGCTGGGGCGTTTTAGGCAAGACGGAAGTGCGCCACATGTGATATAGCTGCAGAAGATGTTCCCCTGGCTCTTGTCAATCGTTCGTTTTCGGATGGGACCTCCTAGTTCAATATTGAAGTATTCGATGGCGACATAGCTGAACTCATGATGCTCATCCGGACCTTTAGTCAGGTCATATAGCTTGTTCAAGATGAAAAGTGGGACTTGGTTCTATAGCAGCAGTAAATCGCGCCCAATGCTGGTTCGAATCCCGCTTTCATGCATAATCGGGTCGTCCTTGTCTCTTAATTTCTCCATGCCATACTTACGGAACAACTCAATGATGAAACAGTCATCAATGAGCATCATCGCAAGAAAGTTTTCTTGGGAGGCATCAATGGTTTCTGCATAGAAATTACGAGCCTACTATTCCAGTTCCCTGAGAGTCAGTATATACCTGTCGATGCTCCCCTCGTTTCTCCTCTCAAGCAATCGCTGCAGGTATCGGAGTTTTTGCTCCTCCATGAATTTGTACTTGTCATTTCCATGGTGATATCGGCCGATGGCTAGAATTTCTGGGTCATAGGCTTTCTCGTTGACTTCGCGCAGGGGACGACGAACCTTGAATATACTATGCTTCAGCGAAATGGGAGGCATACTACAAAGTAATTTCCTGATGTCAATTGAGACAAGATCTTGCACCCCGGAACCCTCATAGGTCCCAGCATGCTGTATTGGTTACAACATAATTAATGTGATGATAACCACATAGTGAAGCAAAACAATTGTTTTACGTGTGCTTCCCTTTGATTAAGGGCAACTTACAAAAATTGTCCTCTTATGAATTATTTTAATTTTCACTTTTGATCATCATACTATTTTTTTGTGAAACATATGATTCCTAAACTAATTTCCGAAAACTAGCAGAAAGGAAACTGATGTTCGAATAAATTTTAGGACAAATTCGCATTTTTGTGTGAATATCAATGGACAATGCAAATTAAGCACTCGGTTGAACACGTGGCGTGGACATTCAATGTAAACAAATGGATAGTAGAGAAAAAATCACAAACCCTTTACTATTGCTGCTTATATAATTTTGCTCTCAGAATAAATCGACAGCTGTATAGGCCTTTTACAGTCGAGCGTTAGAGAACCCCCCTTTTGCTCTCTAGAAGAGTTTTGAGAATTTGAGTTCCCAAATTTCATCTCTCCAGCCATCAAGCAAGGACAATCTTTTAGACACTAAAATGTGAATTTTAAATTTATTCTGTGTGTTCTTATAGTGAGATACTTGCCATCGATGTTAAAGGTGTGAGAACCGCATTGAATAGTTTTAAACTACATAAGAAGAAATATTGGAACGAAATTGAACCAGGATAAAATATAGGATTTCAGGTTAGAGAAGGCGAGACAAGCTTTTAGCTAAATAATGTATAAATGGCTGTCTTTTGGAAGGTTAACTCGTTAGACTTACTTGATCAGGTTGGTGCTTGCTCATTCTTCTCGTCAAGCTAGACCAGCTACTACCAAGTAGTATCCAATTCTTCTCTTTTTGTAGGATTTTTTTTCCAATGAAGTAGCGATAAAATGAGACTATGGCATGCACAAACCATTTATAGATATTCCAAATGCGTTTTCCCCTTGGCCCATTGACCTTGGTCGCTAGTACTTTCGACAGTGGAGGGTACTGCGATAATTTGGATGAAGATGCGAAGGTCCCACAAAGACTAGGAAAGAAACGCCCAAATTGACTTTAGGGGAAAGACGTACGAAGTTATTCACAAGAAATGCCCAAAAATAAAAAAAGTTTGCATCCGTCAACATCGACCTTGGTCGGTAATAATTCGGACGATGAAGGGTATTGCAATAAATAAGTTCATGGAACTTGATGAACACACACAAGGCAAAGAAACACTTATGAGGGAACTTCGAAAATTGACTTTATGACAACGATGCATGAAGTCCTTCACAATTTGCATTGTACTATTATTTGGGTCGGTGTAGTTGATCGGAGTATCAAAAGATTTTAAGTTAGGAATTGTAAGTTACATGTTCATATGCCACTAACTGCATGCAAACTAATTTGATTACTACAATAAACTAATAGTTCATGGAACTTGATGAAGAGGCAAAGGGTTAAGAAAGACTTGCATGGAAATGACAGCAATTGACTTTGATAGTTCGTGGAACTTGACGAAGAGACAAAGGGCTAAGAAAGACTTAAAAGGAAACAACAAAAATTAACGAAGGACATGGGAAGTCTTCCACAAGTTGCAATGTACTTAGTGAAAACTGACCATTTTACAAACTTAATGGAATATTTGGAAAGAGTCCTACATTCGAAACTACTAACTAAATATCATAATTCCGTTAACAATGGAGACTACTTGTACACTTATAACGAACCGAAAGTTCATGGAACTTGATGAAGAGGCAAAAGGCTAAGAAAGACTTAAAAGGAGACGTCACAAAATGACTTTATGAGAGCGACACATGAAGTCTTCCACAAATTGCATTATACTATGCGAAAACCGACCACTTTACAAAACATAAATGGAAATTTGAAAAGATTCCTACGCTCTAGCCACTAGCTAGATATTATAATTGCCTTCATGATGGAGATGACTTGTACGCATGCAATAGGTGAAAAAGTAAAGATGCCAGTCCAATCCCCTGTATAGGCGCAATTGATCGGCTCGTTAGGAGATTTTCAAGTTAAAAATTGGAAGTTGCATGCTCAAATTTTACTAGTGACTACTTTGGGTTTGGGTACAACAATAAATTGAAAGTTCATGGAACTTGAGGAAGAGGAGAAGGGCTAAGAAAGACTTGTTAGGAAACAAAAAATATTGACTTTAGGAGAATGATGTATGAAGTCTTCCACAAGTTGCATTGTACTATGCAAAAACCGATCACTCTATAGAACTTCATAGAAAATCTAGAAAGATTTTGACGTTCTAGTTACTTGCTAGATACTATAATTGCCTTCATGATAGAGACAAAATTATTACATTTTCAACAATAAAGATGCTGGCCCAATCTTGTGGATTGACACAATTTTTAGTGGATCAATAGATTTCTAAGTTACGAACTGAAAATCACAAAGTAATCTTCACCTACCGCATGAAATTGCTCTGAGTTGGGGTCACTTGTATAGGCAAAGGACCCGAACTTAATCAATTCAGGGGCTGATAAAATGTTCTGATGGGCCTTTAGTTAGTTGGCCCACTTGTCGTTTCCATCTAGATTATCAAAAATAAAAGGGTGTTGGCTGTGGAAAAAATATATATAGTCCATATCTATGATTTTGAATTAGTTTATTTTTGAAAAGAATCTTAGGAGAGTAAGTTTGCCGTCTTGACCCCAAGTCTCCTAAGGTAATCGGATGACCTGGGAAATCAAAATCCCACTCGATGGGATTTAAGTGGAATATGTTATTTTTTTATTTGGGAATTGAAATGTACTTTTCAAATTGGCTACATGGACTTGAAGTTGTCTCATATGAAATAGATTTGGGTATATATCACAAAAAATCCAAAATTGATACATCTATGACAAATTTACCCCCAGTTAATTTTTTAACCACAAAAAATTTCAAATTAGTACACATGTGACAAATTTAACCCAAATTAAGTTTTTAACAATCAACAACCTCAAACTGATATATTTGTAACAAATTTACCTTCCGTTAGTTTCTATCAAATTGGATTAATATTACAAAAAACTATAAACTGGTGCACATATGATAAACAAAGTGTAAAAACCCAAATCGGTATACTTGTCAACTGCCACATGTCATATAACTTAATAATTTGATAATAAAATTCAACGGAAACTAATGGAAGATAAATTTGTTACAAGTGTACCAGTTTAGATAATTTGTTAATCAAAAAATTAATTTGAGGTAAATTTATTACAGATATACCAATTTAAGGTTTTTAGTGGTAAAAAAATTAGTTTGAGTAAATTTATCACAAATGTATTAATTTGGGATTTTTCGTGATATCAACTCAATTATTAATTAATCAAATGTTCGGTGGCATGTTGCTTTTGAAGTGATACTAAAGGCTCAAAATGCATCGTTATTTTGAAGAACTTATGGCACCATCAGGCTAGCATTATCCTTCTTATTATTCTCTCTTTGCTTAACAGTTTCATGTCACACTTTAATTTTTTTCTCGTTGTGACAAATAAAAGGATAGCTAACATGATTTTCACATAATATCATACAAATTTGCCTTCTCAATTTAGTAAATAAGTCATTTACAAATGGACAATACATGAGAAAATCACTTCGGTGTGGTCTAATTCTAAATAACTCTAACTAAGACCAATAAAAAACATGACAAATTTAATTAAGAAAAAAGATCCTGTAAAGTTTCTATTCACTCCTCAAATGAGTTTTACATTTAAGTAGTTATCCAAAGTTTAAAAAAAGTTCACCTGCAGTAATTAGTGCTTATTGGTTTCATTTCCTTTCTGGAAGAAAGAAATAGTGTCCATATTTAAGAACTTTCCATTTGAGAATTAGGGTGTGTTTGGCAACGATTCTACTCCTAGGAACAATTTCTGATCAGAAATGATTTTTTTTTTATTTTGCTCTCGAGAACAATTTTTGAGTATTTAAGGTGTTTGATAAACTGTTTAAAATTTTTACTCCATGAATAGAAATGCAATTGGTAAAAAATTTTGATATTTTATTCTTTTAATTTTTAATATTTTTTGTTATAGTTTTCTTGTTTTTTCTTTTTTCTTTTTTCTTTTTCTCTTTTCTCCCTTTCTTCCTCTTGGCCACCGCCGCCACTGGTGGTGGCTGACGAGCGGTTGGGCGAGATCCAGCAAGCTCGCTGAACCTCGCTCGGCCGCTTGCTGATGGCAGCCTAGGGGTGCCGATGGGGCGGCGATGGGGTGGGAGGAGGAAGATGAAGATGAAAGGGAAGGGAAGGGAAAAAAAGAAAAGAGAGAAGAGAGAGAGAGGAAAAAACTAATTCTCAAAATTGTTCCCGGGAGCAAGAAGCAACTTTTTTTTGCTTTTCGATTCTACTCCAAACCTATTACCCATAACAAATTTGTTCCCGGGAACAAAAAATTTACCAAATGGATGTCTATTCCAAATCTGTTCCCGGGAACAAAAGAACATAATCAGTTACTCCTCAGAGTGTTACCAAACAGGCCCTTAGTCTCCAGTTGCCAATTGCATCTCAATGGCACTTTATGGTAAAAAAGGCACCGTTATTGACAAAGGAGTAACAGTGGGCTCAACTTGAGAAAGGTTCTTTATTCTGTTAGATATGGGAGAGGCCAATGAAGCCTGCATATTTAGGAATTAGAGGGACGCTTAGTTCTAGACCGTCGAATTAGTAGGAAAGATGGAAGGGGTTCTGTCGGCTTTGGGCTCATAACACTTAGCATTTCCATCATCCCTATTAATCCTTAGGTTGTGCCGTCATTGGGTTGAGACGACTACAAATGCATGTTCATGGAACTTAATGTGTAGAGAAGACTAAGAAGACTCGCATCTCCTAAATTTTTTCAATATTTTTTTTTAGCCAAATCAGTACTAAACCTTTTGCAATTATACAAATTCAGTCCATCCGACCAAATTTGACCAGCCGATGTTAACATAAACGTTAGCCCTGCACTGGTGAACAATTTTTTAATATTATTTTATTTTGTGGAATTTTTTGATTAATTTTTCAATCTTTTCTCTCTCTCTTTTTTTCCTCTCCCCCCTCCTTCTTCCAACAACTGGCTAGAGGGGAGGGCCGGTTGCCAAATTGAAGTGCCAGCCAAGTTGAACTGAGGGCGAGCTCGCCTTGCCATTACTGGATGAGGGCTACCCAGGCACTAGAGAGGCAAGCCCCTACTGGATCTAGTGAGGGTGAACCTCGCCAGTGACAAGGTGGCCCTTGCCCAGCAATGGCGAGGTGAGCTCACCCTCAATCCATCCTGATTGCCAATGGATCAGCGAGCTCGCCATCGCTTAGATCCGACAAGGACGAGGCTTCGCCTCACCATCACTTGGCGAGGTCGAGCTCACCTAGCCACTGGCAAGGCTAGTCACTGTCAGATGTGACGAGGGAGAGCTCGCTAGTGGCTAGGTGGGCTCGCTCTCACCCAGATCCGATGAGGGGCCCACCCTCGCCCAATGATAGCAAGGCAAGTTTGCCTTCAATCTAGCTTAGTCAACCGCCTTAGTTCAGCGAACGACCCTCCCCTCTAGCTGGTCACCGAAAAAAAGGACGAAGGATAGGGGAAAAAAAGAGAGAGAGAAAAAAATAAAAAATAAGAAAAAATAAAAAATTTCATAAAATAAAATAAATTAAAAAATTGTATGCCGGCACGAGTCACGTGTCCACATCAGTATCAGCCGGCTAAATTTGGTTGGATGGACTGAAGTGACACAATTATAAAAGGTTTATAACTGAATTGGCTAAAAAAAGATGTAGGACTGAATCAGCACAATTGCAATAAATTTAAGATTTTTTTGGTAATTTTCCCCAACATTTGTGATAACTTCTAATCACTAATATAAATTCCACTTGGGGTTGACTTCTCCATCATTTTCCAAAAGTAAATTTTTTACGTTTTCAAATAGGCTTCGTCAGCGTTTGCTTATTTTCCACAATTTTTTTTTATATTTATTTTGCCATGACGATGACCAAGATTTTTTTTTTTTTTGGGACAATGATGACAAAGGTTGATGGTGATGAATGAAAGCATGTATGTAATTAGAATAAAGGTTGGTATTTGTGAGTCTCATCATTTTAACTCCACTCATCTATATATCAATTGTATAATGAAGTAAGTTTCACGTATTTCCTTCCTTTTAGATCCTCAGCTGTATTGAAATATTCATTGTGCTGAACCAAAAATTGAAGAATGAGATAATCTCTCTCTTTTATATCCATATTGTTGGTTCAATAATTAGCGTGATTATGGACCTAGTGGAGCGATAGCATGTACCATTTATTAACACCTAAATTTTGACTAAATAATTAAATTTAAAATTGCATAGAAAATTAGGGACCAATTTGGCTCCAACAAAAATATTTTTCGCATACTAAGTATTAATATTATTTTCCATTTTCGGATAAGTATAAAAATTAATATTTAATAGAAAGGAGTAAGAAGCCCACTAGGGCTGGGCGCGAACGCCCAGCCGCCCTTAGTTTATTGTTTTGACCTGTATGAATAGTCTACATAGAACATTGTTGGCATGTCATTATGGAGAGGCCACGGCGACTTTTACTGAGCTGGGCTTCAGTTTGCTGCATTAAGTGACTCTTGCCATGTTAAACATGCTTCCTAAGCTGAACAGATGCATACATGTCTCCTCACTATCTGAAGCATCTCTTCCTATAAACTCCATATCTGACGGCATTAAGCTGAGTGTAAGTTTGAATAAGAGCTATTGGAACAGACAATCTAACAACATTAAGCTGAGCTTAAGTTTGAATAAGAGCTGTTGGATTAGACAATCTAAGTGACCTTTTTCTTCTTTTAGTTGAGAAATTTATTTCAGTTCAAATCAGTTGACGGGTATTTGATTCAGGAGGATGACCAGCATGAATTAGAAATGTACATGTCACTTTTCTTTTTCTTTTTTTTTCTTTTTTTTTTTGATGATCCAGGGAACCCTGCACCCCGCCGACAATCGGGGGAGTAAACCCTGGGGGCCACATATGCTAGCCACCACACACGTGAAACCAGTTAAGTCACTCTATGACGAAGCTGGGATTCGAACTCTCAAACTTTTGCGAGAGGAAGAGAGTGCAAACCAGCAGCGCCACCCAAATGGGTGGTAAATCTACATGTCACTTTTCTTTGACCACACTTTGCTAACATCGTAGTTCAATTTAGCAAAATTAATTTACTATTTTCCTTCGCAGGTTGTGAATTCAACATATGCATTATGGACTTGGCATAGGAATCAGGATGCCTAAAAGGAAGACAAAGCAGGCGATCAGATATTCATCGTGCGACAGCCTGAACTTTGTTCTCCAACCGTTAAAGTGATTCTCTAAACCATAGTTTCATCTTTTGAATATAGCTTTCTGTGTCGTGATATTTATTGCATGTGAAGTTCCATCTGTTTTTCAACACAAGGACCATTCACTTCTTTATTTCTTTTGCAACATCACATACACAGCCAATTCTATTTGGTTTTGCAGAGTTCCATTTCTTGAAGATCTGCTTGTTTTCAATTTAATTGTACTACGGACATTCAAGTTTTGTAATCTCTACAGATTGAAAGCCAACATTAACTGCACACTCGGTGAATTCAATTTGTTCCTGGTTTTGTTGTGATAGGAAACTAGCGATCCTCCTCATGGTACTCAAGAGTCGGAACTTACATCCCCATCATCTACCGTAATTCTATCATCCAAAATGATGTGGCTGATGAGCTTGCTTGTTGCTTTGTTTGGCATTATTGCGAGATGATCATCTTCGAAAGCGTAGATTTTTCAAAATTTCCTTCTACGATTACCTTGAAAAATGGATGAAGAAAGTTCTCACGCATAACTTCATATGGGAATTACTGTAACAGAGTCTCAAGGTAATGTAAAACTTGTGCATACACATGTACACATATATACTTGAATACAAATTCCTCTTTTTCTTATGTTTTAGTGACATTCATGTAGTCACATAAAATGTAAATCTGACATGAATGCTAAATAAACTGTCCATATTGCATTCAAGTACACTGTATTTACCTTTGAAGTTTGATGGGTCCTATCGGGCTGTACAATAGAATAATGTCATAGTCGTCCATTAATTTTCTTCTTTTCTTTTTTCTGGCATAGTTGTCTCTTGACTTGAGTGATGTGAATTTTGCATGGTCCCACTGTGTGGCGCTCAAGAATCGATAGCCATAAACAAGAAAGTTGGGTAAAATAAAACTCTATGATTGGGCCATACCATCACAAAACTCAATTATTTTAACCCCCTGCATATATTAATTTATCGTTTACGTTAGTTAGATAAAAAAGCTTAATTATCTGTCATTGATGTTTTATAATAATTACAATGGATTCATGCAATGTATAAAGAGGTTATTAGTAATTTTAATTATATATGTTTGGCAAACATTTAATTACTTAATTATATATGTGGACTGATAAAAAGTGCAAATCGATAGAGAAAAGGGAATAATATCAAAACAGTGAATATGTTAGAAAGGTTTCTAAGCTCGAAAAAAGGGGACGATATCAAAATAATGAAAAAGTCAAAAGTTTCTAAGTTAGAAATCACGAACTTGTACAATTATTTAGATAAGACGTTTAGTTTTTTCACTTATATAACATTAATGTTCTTTAAAAAAGTTAAAATGAATTTAACTATACTTGTGTATATGTAGTAAGTTAATAACCGATTTTCTTATGTAGTCCATAAAAATTCGATTTTTTTTCCACAACAGAGAATTTTTGTGAATTAATCTTTGGGAACTAAAGGAATTTTCACAAAACAGAGTTGATGTTGGGTAATTAATCGACTCATTAAGTGATCAATCAAAACTATCTCGACTCACCTTTTTATTAAATTGCTCTTCCGTTTTAACGATGGAGTTCTTGATTTCTTGATAAAATCTCCATTAGACGGTTTGACTTTGGTGCAAGAGCTCTGCTATCAATGTATTTATTATCTAGACTTATCATTCTCTGGAATTGCTGGGGAATTTATCACCAAGCTTTCTATATTTATGTATTGTAGGTTTTTTTTTTGGGTCTGTTATATATTGTAGGTGAAAGCTCTTTAATTTCTCCTTTGTCCATACAAACCACTTTCCCCAATTAGTATAGTCCGGTCATTATGCTGGTGACATTTTCCATCTTTTCCTAGCATGGTTCTTCCCATTTGTCATGACATATCATGATTATGAGCTAAACATACTTTGTCGTATATTTAGTATGTGGATCCTATTTTGTTTTGTATTGTTATTCAATTAGCATGATATATTTCCATTTATGCTCGGTGCTGGAATAACACATGGCACATTGAGTTGGTTATTGAACTTCCTTTTCGACATTTTTGTAGGATTAAATTGTTTCATCAATTTTAATATCTTCAACAATTAAATATAGGGATAAGTGCACCATAAATTTAAAATTTGTTGTGAAAGTGTAATCAGGTTTTAAAAAATTTTAAAATGTGCAATGAAATTTTAAAACTTATTAAATTGGTGCAACCAAATCTTTTCATATTCTTTGTCCAATTTGCTTAACAATCTTTTATTTATTTATTTATTTTGAAGAGAGAGGCACTAGTGTGGTTGCCATGTCGACCATTTTAGGAAAAAGAATTAAAAGGATAAAATTGATTTCAAGATTTTAGAAAAAATAAAAATCTGAAAAAAAAAATGGAAAAAGAGGAAGAACCAAACAGAGGAAAAGCTGAAGTCAAAGAAGCACAGCAGTCTCTCCACTTGAGGCAGTGGCATCGTGCGAGTGATTGGTGAGTGAGCCAGGTGAGGCGGCAGCCCTTGTCACTCGCCCGCAAGGTCATGTGCGAGCTTGGCACTAGCAATCCTTGCCCCTCCACTAATGAAGGCAAGGATCCTAGCCTAGATCTACAACATCTTCAGCGAGAAGATGACTCTTGCCTAGATTTGAGGCAAGGGTCACAGCCCATGCCGTGCCGGAAAAAGAAGATTGAAGGGGGGTGGGCGGCACTTGACCAATTGAGAAAAGCAATTGGTTCTTGAATAATTCCAATATTGATATTGGGATTGAAATTAGGTATGACTATGGGTGTATTCTATGCCACGAAGATGTTTTTGTGAAATTTGGTGGAATTACTCAATTGGAGAATGATCATCACTTCAAGTCATGAGCTCAAGTGGGTTGCGAATCCAAGACTCAAAAAGCCAATCACCCAGAGCATCTTTGCTTCCTCAATTACTTTGCAAATTCTACTTTTCGCAAAAGAAAATTTTTAAATCTTCCTAGAATAAGTGGAATTGACCATTGTATACCATAGTCAGGTGCATGCAAAAGAAATCTCCTGAAATTAACAACAATATTGCTACTATAAAATGGTTAAGACTCTAATTGATGTACAAATGGTGTTCACTGTAGAAACACTCTTGTGGTTCGTCCTCATAGGAAAACCAAGATAATACTATTGGCTATAGAACACGAGTAGATGGTCCAAGGGAAAACTACAAACAAACATTGATCATATTCAACTTTGCTTTGTATAAGAAAGAATACTAAATACCGTCTGCGCTATTGTGAGGAGCAACACAATGGCCGCGAGAACGGACAAGAAAGCCCAAGGACTATGGAAATATTCCATCCTCAGTTTCGCCATCCAAATGTTCCATGGCTTGTCACAATATGCATTCACATTTTTGAAGATCTCAGTGTAATATGAATTGAATACAGTGACGTGGTCACCGATCTTGTTGAACATCTGCGCAACCACCTTGTCATCACCCAAGTAGTTCTTAATAATCCCTGCGCGGCGAAGCACCTTGACATCCTTTGAAGAGTTTATGAGGCAATCCATGAAGGCCGTGTAATCCGTAAAATAGTTGATGTCTCTGCTTTGACGATGTTGCTCATACGCGATCAGGTTTCGAAATTGTGACTCGGTGTCGTCCTCTACACGCAAGGCCGGTATCTCCAGCGTCCCGTTCGCGAATTTGATGTCGCTCAGTCCGCTCCCTTGCGCAGCCCTAAAACTGATTCCTGACTCCCTTAGCTATGTCGCCGAGGGTATCCGGTCTATCTCTGTCGCCGAGGGTATCTCTGTCGCTGAAGGTGTTCGGTCTATCTCTGTCGCCAAGGGTATCCAGTCTATCTCTGTCGTCGAGGGTATCCGGTCTATCTCTGTCGCCGAGGACATGGCCAGTATGCAGCCTAGCTCGGATATGCAGTCTAGCTCTGGTATGCAATCTAGCTCTGTCACCGACGGTGTTTTAGGCAAGCCAGAAGTGCGCCACGTGTGATATAGATGCAGAAGATGTTCACCCTGGCTCTCATGTTCACTCGTCCGATTTCGGCTGGGGCCTCGTAGTTCAATATTGAAGTATTTGGTGGCGACATAGCTAAACTCATGATGCTCGCGCGGATCTTTAGTCAGGTCATATAGCGTTCTCAAGATAGAAAGTGGGAGTTGGTTCTCTAGCAGCAGTAAATCACGCTTAATGCTGGTTCGAATCCCACATCCATGCATAATTGGGTCGTCTTTATGTCTTAGTTCCTTTTTTATACACTTACGGAAAAACTCGACAATGAAACAGCCATCGATGAGCATCATTGCGAGAAAGTCTTCTTGGGAGGAATTGATGGCTTCAGCGTAGCAACTACGCGCTGGCTGTTCCAGTTCCCTGAGAACCGACATATACCTATCGATGCTCCCCTTGTTTCTCCTTTGAAGCAATTGCCACAGGTATCGCAGTTTTTGCTCCTCCATGAATCTGAACTTGTCATTTCCATGGTGATAAGGGCCGATGGCTAGAATCTCTGGGTCATAGGCTTTCTTGTTGACTTCGCGCAGATAATGACGAACCCTAAATATACTATGCTTTGGCGAAGTGGGAGTTATACCGCAAAGTAACTTCCTGATGTGGATTTTGACAGGATCTTGCACCCCGGAACGCTCATAGATCCCAGCATGCTGTGTTGGCTACAACATAATTAATGTGATGATAAGCACGTGGTAAAGCAAGATGATTGTTTTACATGTGCTCCCCTTTGATTAATGGCAACTTACAAAAACTGTCCTCCTATGAACTATCTCAATTTTCACTTTTGATCATCATACTAATTTTAGTGACACATATGATTCCTAAATTAATTTTTGAAAACTAGGAGAAAGAAAACTAATCTCCAAATAAATTTCGAGACAAATTCGTATTTTTGGGTGAATATCAATGGATAATGCAAATTAAGCTGTGTGGTTGAACACATGGCGTGGACATTCAATATAAACAAATGGATAGTAGAGGAAAAATTACAAACCCTGTACTATTGCTCCTTATATAATTTTGCTCCGAGAATAAATTGACAGCTATATGGGCTTTTTCCTTCCGAACTTTAGAGAACCACCCCCCCCCCCTCTTTGGTTCTCTAGAAGAGTCTTGAGTCTCAAATTTCATCTCTCAAGCCACCAAGCAAGGACAATTTTTAGACACTAAAATGTGAATTTTAAATTCATTTTGTGTGTTTTTATCGTGAGCTACTTGCCCCCTTAGTCTGATTGAGACGCGTTAGTTGAGGTTATTTTGGCGCATTGAATAAGATCTAACGTGTACAATTTAATTTAGTGCTTCCCAAAATCATGTTAATTAATGGACCATAATTCGGAAATTTTCAACTTTATGTTCTTTTTCTCAATTTGAATAATCACTACAGTCAAGGATCAGAAAAGGGGAGGGAAATTCGTAGGACTTACTTGATTAAGTTGTTGGTTGCTCATTCTTCTCACCAAGCTAGACCAGCTCTTATCTCGTAGTATCCAGTTTCTCTTTTTGTGGGGTTGTTTTCGGTGCAGTGGAGATAAAATGAGACTACCGGATACACCGACCATTTATAGAAATTTCAAACTCGTTTTTCTTTGACCCGTCGACTTAGATCGTCAACACTTTTGACAGTGAACGGTACTGCAATAAAGACGTATTAAGTGATCCACAAGTTGCATCGTACTATATTTGAAAAACCATTTGAGGTTACCGGATTACTATAGGTGGAACACGTGGAAAGAGTCCTACGTTCTACCCTACGTTCTACCTACTAGCTAGAAACCTTAAATGCCTTGACAAGACAGCATGTATAATTGTGATAAATGCAAAAATAAAGATGCTGGCCCAATTTTCTGGATTGATGCGATTGAACGACGCGTTAAGAGATTATCAAATTAGGAGCTGAAAGTTATATATTTAGATTTCATAAACTACATGTAAATTACTCTATGTATTCCAATAAACTGTGAGACATATATAAACCAGCATTGATCACATTTATTTTTGCTTTATGTAATAAAGAATACTAAATACTGTTTGCGCTGCTATGAGAAGGAGCAACACAATGGCTGCGAGCAAACACTGGCTGCGAGAATGTATTCCCTCCTTAATTTCGCCATCCGATTGTTCCACCTCTTGTTACAATACACATTCACATTTTTTAAGATCTCGCAATAATAGCAATTGGATAGAGTGATGTAGTCACTCATCTCGTTGAACATTTGTGCAGCCACCTCGTCATCACCCAAGTAATTCTTAATAATCATTGCGTAGCGGAGCACCTCGACGTTCTTTGAAGAGTTAACGAGGCAATCCATGAAGGTCACATAATCAATAAAGTAGTTGATGTCTCCGCCTTGACGATGCTGCTCATTCGCGATTAGGTTTCGAAATTGTGACTTGGTGTGGTCCTGTGCACTCTGCCTTCATAAGCGTGTCGTCTTTGTCTCTCATTTCCTCCATATTGTTCTTATGGAACAACTCGACAATGAAATAACCATCAATGGGCATCATTGCTTGGAACTGTTTTGGGGAGAGATCAATGGTTTCTGCCTTGCAATCACGAGCCTATTGTTCCAGTTCTCTTAGAGTCGATATTCTCATTTCTCCTCTAAAGCAATTGCTTCCTGTATCGCTTTTTTTGGTCCTTCATAAATTTGAATTTGTCATTTCCATAGTGATAAAGGCCGACGACTAGAATCTCCAGTTCATAGGTTTTGTGGTTAGCTTTGCACAATTGTCGATGAACCCTAAATATGCTATGCTCTGGCAGGGCTGGAGGCACACCGCAAAGCATATTCTTAATATAGATTAAGACATGATCTTGCATCTCGGATTGCTCATTGTGTCTAACACACTGTATAGGTTATGGTGTAATTAATGTGATAATAAGCATGTTGTAAAGCAAGATGATAGTTTTTTGTGTCAAAGCAGCATTTAAAGTTGAATATGTACAAATATGCAACATACTAGAGCAACTGAGAAATTTTTCACTATTCTGCTTAGTGTGTAATGTAGGAGCTACTCTCTCTCTCCACCTTATTGATCCCACTGATAGGTTTTCCTCCCCACTGTCTTCGATATGCTATTATTTTATTGATATCTCATTATAAAAAAAATATCTTTAAATATGCACAAAATTATCCGTAATAAAATAAGGACAACTTACCCATACTGTCCTCACATGAACTACTCCAAATTTCAATTTTGGTCAAGTACTATTTTTCATGGCATATATGATCCTTAAATTAACTTTCGAAAATCGGAAAAAACAAAAGTAATCTCTGAATACAATTGTCGATTGCTCATTCATCTCGCCAGGCTAGACCAGCTACTACCACAGAGTATGTAGTTTTTCTCTTTTTGTGGGATTATTTTTCAGTGAAGTAGAGATAAAATGAGACTACCGCATACACCAACCATTTATA
This sequence comes from Angophora floribunda, assembly GCA_014182895.1. Classification (NCBI taxonomy): domain Eukaryota; kingdom Viridiplantae; phylum Streptophyta; class Magnoliopsida; order Myrtales; family Myrtaceae; genus Angophora; species Angophora floribunda. The sequence goes on from CM024712.1 coordinate 25,141,449, forward strand.
CAAAACTCAAACACATTTTTCTTTGGCCCATCAACCTTAGTCATCAATACTTCCGACGATGGTGGGTACTGCAATAAATTGGTTGAAGATTCAAAGGTGTCGGAAAGACTAAGAAGGAAACGCCAAAAATTGACTTCAGGAGACGTATGAAACATGTGGAAAGAGTCCGACGTGAAAGAGTCCTACGTTCTACCTACCGGCGAGAAACCATAAATGCCTTCATGATGGCGATAATTTGTACAATTGTGATAAATGCAAATATAAAGATGCTGGCCCATTTCTCTGATTGGTGTGGTTGAATGATGTGTTAAGAGATTACCAAGTTGGGATTTGAAAGTCAGATATTTAGATTTCACCAACTGCATGTAAAATATTCTACATACTCCAGTAAACAATGAAACAACCATCAATGAGCATCATTGTTTGGAAATTTTTTTGGGGAGAGATCAATGGTTTTTGCGTAGCAATCATAGGCCCACTATTCCAGTTCTCTTAGAATTGGCATATACTGTCGGCACTCTCGTTTCTCCTGCAAAGCAACTGCTACACGTACCGCTTTTTATGGTCCTCAATGAATTTGAACTTTTCATTTCCATAGTAATAAGGCCGACAACTAGAATCTCTGGTAGGCTTTGTTGTTTACTTTGTGCATTTGATGATGAACCCTAAATATAATATGCTCTAGCGGGGTCGGAGGCACACCGCAAAGCACATCCTTGATGTAGATTAAGACATGATCGTGCATCTTGGATTGCTCATTGTGTCTAAGATACTGTACACGTTACAACATAATTAATGTGATTATAAGCATGTTGTGAAGCAGGATGATACTTTTTTGTGTTCTTATAATGGTTTTTCATGTGCTTCCCTTTCATGAAGCCTTATCATTGTTATCATAAGCTGATGTTTGTGTATGTAAATTAGAGCGTCAAACACGTTTCTAGCAAGAGATTTCGTGAAGATCACAATTCAACAGTGGACCATTATCTTCAGTGAATTTGTAAAACCAGCAAACCAAAAATGGAGCAGCACTAATCAATGGGGATGATTCCACCTCCAATGACGAGAAACACAAGTCCACAGAACTGATTAGCAAAGGCCATACCACAAACATCCGAGTGTTAGAAGACATTCTAGTACTATATGACATTTTTTATTCATAAGTCTATCATTGCTTTTGTAAAGTTTCTTGGGATCATTTTTAATTATTTAAAAATTTAAATTGTTAGATGAATGCATGGTTTAACATTTAACTAGTTTATCTCGTAAATTGTAATGATTTCTTGAGAAACACTTCAAGAGGAAAACTCTTGGCAAATCAACTTATTTAAATCTATACTTTCATAGATAAACTTTACTGCAAAAGCAACAAGCTGTAAATATTTATAAAAATAAAATAAAAGGTTGTCAATAACATGAAACTTCGTTTCCAGTGAGAATGTAGGACTCCATCCAAGTAGGGGTGTCAAAAACTGAACCGAAAACCGAACCGAAATATAAAACCGAACCGAACCGAACCGAAATTTCGTATATTTTCAGTTCGGTTAACCGAAACAAAACAGTTAACTTTTTCGGTTCGGTTCGGTTAACCGAACCGAATTGAAATTTTTAATAAAACTTTAATAATCTCTCTTATTTATCATATCTTCTTTACTTAAATTCCAATAAACAAAGTAAAAATAAGAAAACCGAAAAATCGTCCCGAACCGAACCGAACCGAACCACATTTTCAGTTCGGTTCGTATTTGGTTCGGGGCGGTTTCGCCGTTCGGGGGACGGTCTCTTATCGGTTCGGTTCGGTTCGGTTTTTTTGAAAAACCGAACCGAACCGAACCGTTGACACCCCTACATCTAAGTCTTGCAAATTTTGTCGTGGCATGGAACAATATGAGAAAGAAGTTGTTTCACCGGTTTTTGTTCCCGAAACAAAATACCTTTCACCAAATGTTGTTCTTTGGCTCTTATTTAAATGATGTAAAGGTCCTATGCTGAATCCAAATAGAGAATATTAAACATAGTGCATATGATTTTCCAATTTCGAGCAACATGAAACAATCCTACTAATTGACAATTCACTAACTTCTATGATCAGATTTAAATTATGTCAGAATTCAATCGACAGCACAACTCAAGAATAGTTTGGTACAAAGTCGGAATTTAATCTACAACAGTGGACTTAGGTAAAAGACACAACACCTGAATTTAATCAACAACGCTGGACTAAAGATATAACACCGAAATTTAAGCAATGACATTGCACTAGAGAGTAGATACTCACCGGAATATAATTGAAGACGAATCTAAGATCTACAGCTACAAAACTAAAGATAAGTATAAAGAAATAGCAATTGATTTGTTGTTCTCACAGGGGTTCTTTGTTGGATGATTAGTGGTATTTATAGCGCAACCTACTAACTGTCGAACAATTATTTCCCTTTTGGTAACCGCTTCTGACCTTAAGCACGTTCCTTCTCCTCCACCACTTTGATCATGTCCTAACACTTCCTGGTTTATTGACAATAGTTTCATGACTGGGTCATTAGATGTTAACCGTCCTTCCATGTGGATGATTAAGCAAATACTCCCATATGGCCTTGGTTAGTTCCACTATTCTTAATCCTCATGAGTGATACGTACTAGTATGGCCAAGAAGCAAATCATATTAGAGATATTTAGGAAATTTTTGAAAGATAATTTAGGAATTTTCCTTGATTTTTCATATCTTTCGTAATGATGCATTGATTGTGCATAACTTGATTGGTGTTTTACCTAGATAATCATCTAACAAAACTTATAAATAGGTTTGTGTACTATTTATCAAAACATAAAAACATATAGAAAAATTCAACAATTTTTTTATTAGCTTTATTCGTAACTCATCATTTGAGATAACTTCTTGTCACTGGTATAAATGCCACCTGAAGTTGACTTCTCCATCATTTTCCAAAAGTCAATTTTTGACGTTTTCAAGTAGTCTTCGTCATCGTTTGCTCTTGACTTTTATTTTCCACAAACGTTCTTTTTTTCTTTTTCTTTTTTGCCATGACAATGACAAAGGTTGATGGTGAAAAAGTGAAAGCGTGTATGTGGTTAGAATAAAGGTCGGCATTTGTGAGTCTCGTCATTTTAACTCTGCTCATCTATAAATATCTTGTATAATGAAGTAGGTTTCATGTATTTCCTTCCCTTTTCAAATCCTCAGCTGTAATTTGATATTCACTACATTGAGAAAAAAGAATTGAAGAATGAGACCATCTTTCTCTCTTTTATATTCATATTGGTGGTTCAATGATTAGCGTGATTATGGACGTATTTGAGCAGTAGTTATTTTGGGGATTGCAATAAACTAAAAGTTTAAGAATCTTGATAAATAGGCAAAGCACTTAGAAAGACATAAAAGGAGATGTCACAATTTGACTTTTTGAGAACAAAGTATGATGTCTTTCACAAGTTGCATTGTACCATGCGAAAACCAAGCACTTTACAAAACCTAAATGGAAATTTGGGAAGATTCAGTTCTTGCTATTGACTAGAAATAATAATTGCCTTCATGATGGAGACAACTTGTACACGCGCGATAGGTGAAAAAGTAAAGATGCTTTTCAGGAGATTTCTAAGTAAAATTGCCTCCACGGTGGAGAACTTGTATACCGACGCAATTGATCAACTCATCAGGAAATTTTCCAAGTTAAAAATTGGAGGTCACATGTTCAAATTGTAAAAACTACTTTATGTACCGCAATAACTGAAAGTTCATGAAACTTGATGCAAACGCAAAGGGCTAAGAGTGACTTACAAAAAAACATCAAAACTTGACTTTACGAGAAGGATGCGTGAAGTCTTTCACAAGTTGCATTGGCCGGATATTAGAAAGATACTATGCAAACACCGACCACATTACAGAACTTCCAAAAAAATCTACAAAGAATCCAACGTTTTAGCTACGGGCTAGATACTATAATGCCTTCGTGATGGAGACAACTTATTACACTTTCAACAATAAAGTTGCTGGCCCAATCCTGTGGATTGTAAAATGTTCCGATGGGCTTTCAGGTAGTCAGCCTACGTGCGCTTGTCTACCTCAATTATGAAAAATAAAAAGGTGTTGGCCATGGAAAAATTATATATAGTCTCTAATTGTGATTTTGTTTTAGTTTATTTTTGGAAAAAGCTTGGCGTAGTAACGGTGCAGTCTTGAAAATCCCCACCCCCCCTCTGTTGTATTTCGCCCGGTTTCCCTGGCACATGGTGGGATTTTGAGTAGAATTTGTTATTTTTTTTATTTTTGGAATTAAAATTTGCTACGTCTGCTTAGTGTGGTCTCATGTGAAATAGATTTTATATCAATATTAAGTTATTAATTTAAACAAAATTGTTGATTTCTCTGTTCCATAAATTGCTTGCAATCTTCTACTAATCAAGCTGAATCATTAATTAATCAAATGTCCTGTGCCATGTTGCTTTTGAACTAACGGCACAAAATGCACCGTTAGTTTGAAACACTTGCGGCACCAATAGGCTAGCATTGTCCTTCTCATTATTCTCTCTTTTCTTTACTGGTTTCGTGTCAAACTTTAATATATTTTTTCCTGTTGTGACAACTAAAATGATATCTAACATGAATTTCACATAATATAATACAAAATCATCTTCTCAATGCAGTAAAAATATGCCATCTACAAATGGCAATTGACGAGAAAATCACTTTAGATGGGATTTAATTCTAAATAACTCTAGATAAAACCAAGTAAAAAAATCACAAACTTAACCGAGAAAAAAGATCTAGTAAAGTTTCTATTCTCTCCTCAAATGAGTTTTATATTTAAGTAGTTATTCAAAGTTTAAAAAAAGTTCAGTTCCAGTAATTAATTCTTATTGATTTCATTTCCTTTATGAAAGAAAGAAATAATGTCCATATTTGAGAATTTTCTATCTGAGAAATAGTCTAACCATAGGTTTTTACTTATGCTTTATATTACATACACTATTAGTGCAAATTTATGAAAGGGAGACATTCATCTAACAATGGAATGAATACGGTAAATAAAATCAAACTTTGTAAATGTGTCGGCATTAAGACTACTAGAAAGTTAAGTAACCCAAAAGTTTAAATTATTAATCGGAGGGAGATAACTTATATATAAGGTTCACTTCCAAACCAACCTAAAAAATTGCACATGTGGTGTCACTATTAGTTCTAGAATCAATATTCTTGGATAAATCGATATAAGTTACAATTCCAAACTTCATGCCTAAGGACAAAAGAAATATCGCATCCGTCTTTTTCTAATCTAAAATGGAATGGGTGATTAAGCATTTGATTTGAATATGGTAAATTTCACATTTACATCATTGGGTGTTCCACCCAAAGTAATCTTGAAGGCCATTTTTGGCCAGCCTTTGGATGGAGTCTACTCAATTTCCATGGATCCAACGCCCATGGGGATCAAGTGAGTTCAAAAGTTCGGATACTTTTTGTTGTCAAATATATATACTTACGTGAATGGTTTTATTTATGCATTTAGGATGCTTATTTGGTTGTTTTGGTTCTGATGCATGCAATTACCAAAATACTTTCATGACGGGAAGAAAATCGGCAGATACATAGATGATTCCACCTCCAATGACGAGAAACATGGCCTACAGAGCTGATTAGCAAAGGTCATACTACAAATATCCGAATGTTAGGAGACATTCTAGAACTATATAATATTTTTTATTCATAAGTCTATCATTACTTTTGTAAAATTTTGTGGGATTATTATCAACTATTGTAAAAGTTTAAATTATTGGATGAATGCATAATTTAATAGTTAAATAGTTTATCTCATAAGCTGTAACGATTTCTTGAGACACACTTTTAAGAGGAAAACTCTTGGTAAGCAAACTTATTTAAATCTATATTTTCATGGATATAACTTACTGCAAGCGCAACAAGCTATAAATATTGTTTATAAAAATAAAATAAAAGGTTGTCAATCTCATGAAACTTCGTTTCAATGAGAATGGAGGACTCCGTCCGGGACTTTACAATTTTTTTGTTGTGGCATAGAACACTACCAGATCGAAGTGTTCATGTAGGATGTTTTCTTTGATTTTTCATATATTTCATATGGTATATCGATTGTGCATAACTTGATTGGTTTGTTAACTAAATAATCATCTAATAAAACCTACAAATAGGTTCATGTACTATTTATCAAAACATAAAAATGTATAAAAAGATTTCAAAATTATTTTTTTGCTTCATTCTTATATTGTCATAGGAAAATTATCAAAAAAGTCATAAACTTATTACAATTGTGTCAATTTAGTTCAATTTTTTTTAGCTAATTCAATGCTAAACCTTTTGCAATTGTATCAATTCAGTCTATTTGACCAAATTTGACCAATCGGTGTTGACATGAATGCTAGCCAACACCGGTGAATAATTTTTTAATATTATTTATTTTTTGGAATTTTTGATTAATTTTTTAATCTTTTTTTTCTCTCTCTCTTTTTCCTCTCCCCCCTCCTTCTTCCGACAACCGGCTAGAGGGGAGGGCCAGTTGCCAAATTGAGGCACTGGCTAAGCTAGACTAAGGGCGAGCTCGCCTTGCTATTGCTGGGTGAAGGCCACCTAGCCATTAGTGAGGCAAGCCCTAGTTGGATCTAGCCAAGGCGAGCCCTCGCTAGTGGCAAGGTGGCCTTTGCCCGGCAATGGTGAGGTGAGCTTGCCCTTAGTCTAGCTTGATTGCTAGTGGATCGGCAAGCTTGCCTTCGCTTGGATTTGGCAAGGGCGAGGGTTCGCCTCACTGTCATCAGGCGAGGTCAAGCTCGCCCAACCACTGGCAAGGCTAGTCATTGTTGGATTTGGCAAGGGAGAGCCTCGCAAGTGGCTAGGTGGGCTTGCCCTCCCCCAGTTTCGACGAGGGGCCCGCCCTCACCTAGCGACGATAGGGTGAGTTCGCCTTCAATTTGGCCTAGTTGGCTGCCTCAATTTGGTGATTGGCCCTCCCCTCTAGCTAGTCGCTGAAAAAAGGATGGAGGATGGGGGAAAAGAAAGAGAGAGAAAAAAAAGAAAAGATTAAAAATTTTCATAAAATAAAATGAATTAAAAAAAGACATCCATATTAGCACCAGCCAGCTAAATTTGGTTGGATAGACTGAATTGACACAATTATAAAAAGGTTTAGGACTTAATTGGCTAAAAAAAAAAAGATGTAGAACTGAATCGATATAATTATAATAGGTTTAAAAAAAATTTGGTAATTTTTCCCATCATTTCTGATAATTTCTAATCACTAATATAAATGCACTTGGGGTTGACTTCTCCATCATTTTCTAACTTGTACACCAACGCAATTGATCAACTCGTCAGGCAATTTCCCAAGTTAAAAATTGGAGGTCACATGTTCAAAGTGTAAAAACTACTTTGTGTGTCGCAATAACTGAAAGTTCATGGAACTTGATGAAGAGGCAAAGGGATAAGAATGACTTACAAAGAAACATCAAAACTTGACTTTATGAGAACGACGTGTGAAGTCTTTCGCAAGTTGCATTGGCTGGATATTAGAAAGATACTATGCAAACACCGACCCCCGTATAGAACTTCAAAGAAAATCTACAAAGAATCTGACGTTCTAGCTACTGGCTAGATATTATAATTGCCTTCATGCTGGAGACAACTAATTACACTTTCAACAATAAAGGTGCTGGCCCAATCCTGTGGATTGACACAATTGGTTGCCTGGGGGAGGGGCTGGTTTGCGTGAAGTCTTTCACAAGTTGCGTTGGCTGGATATTAGAAAGATACTATGCAAACACCGACCCCATTATAGAACTTCAAAGAAAATCTACAAAGAATCCAACGTTCTAGCTACTGGCTAGATATTATAATTGCCTTCATGATGGAGACAACTTATTACACTTTCAACAATAAAGGTGCTGGCCCAATCCTGTGGATTGACGCCATTGGTTGCTCCAGGGGGGGGGCTGGTTTGTGTGAAGTCTTTCACAAGTTGCATTGGCTAGATATTAGAAAGATACTATGCAAACACTTACCCCATTATAGAACTTCAAAGAAAATCTACAAAGAATTTGACGTTCCAGCTACTGGCTAGATATTATAACTGCCTTCATGATGGAGACAACTTATTGCACTTTCAACAATAAAGGTGTTGGCCCAATCCTGTGGATTGACACAATTGGTTGCCCGGGGGTTGGTTTGGTTCGGTTCAGTAGATTTCCAAATTAAAAACTAAAACTCACAAATTCAAATTTCAATTATTCTAAGTTAGATCATCCGTACAGGCAAATAATACAAACTTAATTAGTCCAAGGCCCGAGAAAATGTTCTGATGGGCTTTCAGGTAGTCAGCCTACTTGCGCTTATCCACCTAGATTATAAAAAATAAAAAGGTGTTGGCCATGGAAAAATTATATATAGTCTCTAATTGTGATTTTATTTTAGTTTATTTTTGGAAAAACTTGGCATAGTAACGGTGCAGTCTTTAAACTCCCCCCCTCCTTATATTCCCCCAGTTTCCCTGGGACATGGTGGGATTTTGAGTAGAATTTTTATTTTGGAATTAAAATTTGTTACGTCTACTTAGTGTTGTCTCATGTGAAATAGATTTTATATCAATATTAAGTTATTAATTTAAAAAAAATTGTTCATTTCTCTGTTCCATAAAATGCTTGCAATCTTCTACTAATCAAGCTGAATTATTAATTAATCAAATGTCCGATAGCATGTTGCTTTTTAAGTGATACTAACGGCACAAAATGCACCGTTAGTTTGAAACCCTTGCGGCACCATTAGGCTAGCATTGTCCTCCTCATTATTCTCTCTTTTCTTAACCGGTTTCATGTCAAACTTTAATATATATTTTTCCTGTTGTTACAAGTAAAATGATATCTAACATGATTTTCACATAATATAATACAAATTTGTCTTCTCAATTCAGTAAGACTAAGTCATCTACAAATGGCAATTGACGAGAAAATCACTTTTGATGTGATTTAATTCTAAATAACTCTAGATAAACCAAGTAAAAAACCTGACAAACTTAACCAAGAAAAATGATCTGGTATAGTTTTTATTCTCTCCTCAAATGAGTTTTATATTTAAGTAGTTATTCGAAGTTTAAAAAAAGTTCACTTGCAATAATTACTTCTTATTGATTTCATTTCCTTTCTGAAAGAAAGAAATAATGTCCATATTTTAGAATTTTCTACCTTAGAAATAGTCTAATCACAGGTTTTTATTTGTGCTTTTAAATTACATACACCATTAGTGCAAATTTTTGAAAGGGAAACATTCATCTAACAATGAAATGAATACGGAAAACAAAATTAAACTTTGTAAATGTGTCGGCATTAAGACTACTAGAAAGTTAACTAGACCAAAACTTTAAATTATGAATCGGAGGGAGATAACTTATATATAAGGTTCACTTCCAAACCATCCTAAAAAATTGCACGTGGTGTCACTATTAGTTCGAGAATCAATATTCTTGTATAAATTGATAAAAGTTACAATTCCAAACTTCGTGCCTAGGGACAAAAGAAACATCTAATCTGTCTTTTTCTAACCCAATAGTGGAATGAGTGAATAAGCATTTGATTTGAATATGGTAAATTTCACATTTAAATCATTGGGTGTTCCAATCAAAGTAATCTTGAAGGCCATATTTGGCCAGCCTTTGGATGGAGTCTACTCAATTTCCATGGATCCAACGCCCATGGGGATCAAGTGAGTTCACAAGTTCGAATACTTTTTGTAGTCAAATATATGTACTTACATGAATGGTTTTACTTATGCATTTAGGATGCTTATTTGGTTGCTTGCAATTACCCAAAAATTTCAGGACTGGAAGAAAATTCGCAGATACATAGTGGCTCAATAGGGATGATTCCACCTTCGATGACGAGAAATATGAGTTGACAGAGTTGATTAGCGAAGGTCATACCATAAACATCCGAATGTTAGGAGACATTCTAGAATTATATAACATTTTTTATTCATAAGTCTATCATTGCTTTTAAAAATTTGTGGGATCATTGCAATTATTCTAAAAGCTAAACTATTGAATAAATGCATAATTTAATATTTAAATAATTTATCTCGTAAGTTGTAAGTATTTCTTGAGAAGCACTTTTAAAAGAAAAACTCTTGGTAAACGAACTTATTTAAATTTATTTTCATGGATATAGCTTATTGCAAGTGCAACAAGCTATAAATATTGTTTATAAAAATAAAATAAAAGGTTGTTAATCTCATGAAACTTCGTTTAGGTGAGAATGGAGGACTCCGTCCAAGACTTTGCAAAATTTTTGTTGTGACATAGAACACTATGAGAACGAAGTAAATCACATTAGAATTATTTAGAATATTTTCCTTGATTTTTCATATCTTTCATATGGTGTATTGATTGTGCTTTACTTGATTGGTTTGTTAACTAGATAATCATCTAATAAAACCTATAAATAGGTTCATGTACTATTTATCAAAACATAAAAATGTATAAAAAATTCCAAAATTCTTGTTTTCTTCATTCTTATCTCATCATTTGTGATAACTTCTAATCACTGATATAAATGCCACTTGGGGTTGACTTCTCTATCATTTTCCAAAAGTCAATTTTTGACGTTTTGAGGTAGTCTTCATCATCGTTTGCGTATTTTCCACAAATTTATTTATTTTTTGCCATGACGATGACAAAGGTTTTTTTTTTTCTACGATGATGACAAAGGTTGATGGTGATGAATGAAAGCGTGTATGTAATTAGAATAAAGGTTGGTATTTGTGAGTCTCATCATTTTAACTCCACTCATCTATAAATCAATTGTATAATGAAGTAAGTTTCACGTATTTCCTTCCGCTTTTAGATCCTCAGCTGTGTTGAGATATTCATTGCACTGGACCAAAAATTGAAGAATGAGACGATCTTTCACTCTTTTATATCCATATTGTTGGTTCAATGATTAGCAACCATTAGCGTGATTATGGACCTATTTGAGCAATACCATGTACTTTTTGCTAACACCTAAATTTTGACTAGATAATTAAATTTAAAATTACATAGAAAATTAGGAATCAATTTGGCGCTAACAATAATATTTTTTGCATTACCTAGGTATTTGCAATATTTACATCTATTAAGTATTATTTTCTATTTTTGGATAAGTATAAAAATTAATATTAAAAAGAAAGTGAGAAGTCCACTAGGGCTGGGCCTTTGCGCTCAGCCACCCTTTTCTCTTGTCTTCGCGGGTAGGGCCCATCTCGGGCCCCCAGTTCAACTCTCCCGCGGCCCGGCCCTCTTCCCTTCTCCTCCTTCCTGGCGCTGCGCCTCGAGCGCAGAGAAGAGCTACGCGCAGAGGATGACGCCCGCACGTGGAGCAGGGAAGTGGCCGGCGAGAGATCCGGATGGATGGGACGCGGATCAGGCGCCTTCAATGTCGAGCAGATCTGGAAGCTGGGAACGCCTCACCCATAAGCGTAGGCCACCCGTTCGATGTAATGTTCGAGTGAGATTCGCAAACCCCTCCTCTCGGACGCTGCTCGCCCGTTTGTTTTTGTGGCCCTTTGTGTATATCTATTTTGCCGCGGCCAGATTCATGGTGGTTTGGTGTTCGTGGAAGTTAGGAGTACGCTTGGCCGAGAGGCGGTTTGGCGTCGCTCGCTCTTGCCGGCGTCGTCATGGCACTCGCTCCATCGAGAGGTGGTTCGAGTCCTCCACAGCGGTGGTGCAGGTAGGAGCCACTCGAGTTCCGGCTTCAGCAGTGAACGCATGGGCAGGAGGTCAAGCCCGCCGCGGCCGTCTTCGTCGGAGCTCGCAGTAAGAGAGAAGCCAGCGGCGGCCACGATCCGGGTCTGTAGCCGGGTCGGGTGCTGGCGTGAGTCCGGTAAGGTTACTGACTATTGGGCATTGGCGCATGTGGGCTGGTAATTTTTGGCATGGGCAGGACAATTCTTTTATTCGGTGGCGGGCTCAATTTTATGGGGCTGCGGCTGGGCCTGTATCTCAGGCCCATCCGGGACGGTTCCGATCCGGCGATCCGACCGGAGTCCGTTCCGACCCGGTTGTTTATTTTATAAATATTATATAATTTCAACATTGCAAAATATTTTATATAAAAAATCCAAAAATATGTTTATATTTTCCAGATAAATTAGAAAAAATCCTAAAAGACAGTCTTGATTAGTTTTTTCCACAATTACATGGAGAATCCTTGAAAATAATAAAAAAAGACATTTATTTTCTTGGAAGGAAATATTGGTTTATTTCCAATTGTGTCTTCATAATGCATAAATTTCTATTTTCTTGATCTAGTTAGAAATTAAATCCTAGAACTTGTGATTATGATTGGTATAAACACTGTAAAAATATTTTACTTGATGTTTAAATAATAATAGATATTGAAAGAGCATTGGTAATAAATTAGAGGAAGTAAATCTCCAATTCTAGTTTTTTTGGTTATGTAGGAGTAAAATATTTCTCTCAATATTTTGTTGTGTCTTTAATTGACTCACTCCAATTGATTATTCCCCAACTAATTAGTAACGATTTTTTTAAATGAAATTGACTTGTAGGTTAAAAATTTGAAATATAAGTTGTAAATTGATAGGCTTGAGAAAGCCTTGGCTGAGTCTAAAGTATAGTGGCCATTTAGCCTTCAGAATGTGAAAGGGAGGTCACGACACCCTTTTTGGTCATATAGGTTTTCATGTATATTATCTTTTTAAGTATCATGCGCCTTATGTAATCTAAGCGTCCCATGTTAATTGGACAAACCAATTTTGTATCAATATTATACATCAAGAGAGGTCAAAAGAATATGCATGTAAAATTCAAGCAAAAATGTGCTTGGGAAATTAGACGTGAGGGATTGGAAATTTAGAAGGAAACACAAATGCCATAAGATCAAATGATGCTCACCATATAAAGGAAATCACCTCGTGATATGGTGCCATATGATAGAATGGATGCTCACTGTTAACACTTCGACCTCCAAGAAAACATCATGCATTTCGCATTTCCACAAATGATCTTAGGGGATTTTTAATTCAACATGCATTTCGCATTTCCATAAGATCCATCATGCATTTCGCATTTCCACAAATCTTAGGGGTTTTTGAATTCAACAATGATAGAAAAATTTGACCTCCAAGAAAACACAACAATTTAAAATGATCTTGCATGCGGTTTTCTCTTTGTATTCCTTCTTATATAAAAACTAGAGGCATTATAATCTCTTAATACATATATTTCATTTCACATAGGCCATCCATGGATTTCACGAAGAAAAGGGATCGAATTCTCTGTCAAATCATGAAATTAAACATTCAGTGAATAGAGATAATGCACCATCACACATTCCCATTTTATCTAGAAATTATAGAAGCAAACGGTAACTGAGCAAGAGAAGACAAAATTGATGCTTAAGTGACTTTGTCCGGTTGGACACATTAGTTAATGTAATTTCATCACACCGAATAAGATCTAACATGTATGATTTTAAAAAAAATGTGTCATCCTTCAACTTTACGTTTTTCCCCCTTTCAATGTGAATAATCACAACAGTAAAGGATTAGAAAAGGGAAGGGGAATTCGTAAGACTTGCTGGATTACATTGGTGGCTGTTCATTCTTCTCGCCAAGTTAGACCAGCCACTATCACGTAGTATCCAACTCCTCTTTTTGTGGGATTGCTTTTCAGTACAGTAGAGATAAAAATGAGACTATCACATACACCAAACGATTATACAAAACTCAAACATGCTTTCCTTTGGCCCATCAACCTTAGTCTTCAATACTTCCGACTGCGGAGGGTACTGCAATAAATTGGATGAAGATGCAAAGGTCTTAGAAAGACTAAGAAGGAAACGCCAAAAATTGATGTATGAAGTCATCCGCAAGTTGCATTGTACTATGCAAAAACCCACCATTTCACAAAACTTCATGGAACATGTGGAAAGAGTCCTACATTCTACCTCCTGCCAAAAACCATAAATGCCTTCGTGAACAAGACAATTTGTACAATTGTGATAAACGCAAAAAATAAAGATGCTGGCCCAATTCTCTGAGTTGGTGCTGTTAAATGACACGTTAAGAGATTATCAAGTTAAGAGCTGAAAGTTACATGTTTAGATTTCACCAAACTGCATGCAAATTGTTCTATGTATTCCAATAAACTATGAGAAATATATGAACCGGTATTGATCACCTTGAGTTTGGCTTTTCGTAAGAAAGAATACTAAATATTGTTTGCATTGCTACGAGAAGGAGCAGCACAACGGCTGTGAGAATGGACAAGAATGCCCAAGGACTATGGAAATATTCCCTCCTTAGTTTCGCCATCCAAACATTCCACCTCCTGTTACAGTATGCATTCACATTTTTGAAGATTTGGGAGTAATAGAAATTGGATAGAGTGACAGAGTCACCCATCTTGTTGAACATCTGCGCCACCACCTCGTCATTGCCCAAGTAGTTCCTAATTATCCCTGCGCAGCGGAGCACCTCGACATCCTTGGAAGTGTTTATGAGGCAATCCATGAAGAAGGTCACGTAGTCGGTAAAGTAGTTGATGTCTCCACCTTGACGATGCTTCTCATACGCGATTAGGTTTCGAAATTGTGACTCGGAATGGTCCTATATACTCAAGGCTAGTATCTCGAGTTTTCCGTTCTTGAATATGATGTCTTTCATGTGCCGTCGTCGCACTGCCTTTAACTTGACTCCGGATTCCCTAAGCTCCGTTGCTGAGGACATGAACATGAATTTCTCTTTCATCGGCGGGGCTTTGCTATGTAGACGGGGCATATTAGGCAAGCCATAAGTCCAACATGTGTGCATTAGATGAAGAAGATGTTTGCTCTCGCGAAGTGTTGGATATTGGCTTGAGTCTCCTAGTTCGAAATACCCGGTGGCTATATCGATGAGCTCGAGATGCTGGTCCTGACCTTTAGTTAGATCATATAACTTGTTCAAGATGAAAAGTGGGAGTTGGTTCTCAAAAAGCAGTAAATCACGCTAGAGGCAATATCGATTCCAATCTGCCTTCATAAACAGATCATCTTTGTCTCTCAGTTTCTCTGTATTGTACTTATGGAACAACTCAACAATGAAACAACCATCAATGAGCATCATCGCTTGGAATTCTTTTGGGGAGAGATCAATGGTTTATGCGTAGCAATCACTAGCTCGTTGTTCTAGTTCTCTTAAAGTCAGCATATATCCATCGACACTCTCATTTTTCCTTTGAAGCAACTGCTGCACGTACTGCTTTTTTTGGTCCTCCATGAATTTGAACTTGTCATTTCCATAGTGATAAGGGCCAACGACTAGAATCTCCGGTTTGTAGGCTTTAGGGCTTACTTTGCGCAATTGATGATTAACCCTAACTATGCTATGCTTTGGCAAGGTTGGAGGCACACTACTAAGCATATCCTTGACGTAGATTAAGACATGATCTTGCATCTCAAGTTGCTTGTTGCATCTAACATACTGTATGTATTATGACAATATTAATGTGACAGTAAGCATGTTGTAAAGCAAGATGATAGTTTTTTGTATTCTTAAAATGGTTTGTCATGTGCTTCCTCTGAAGCAATTGCTGCACGTACTGCTTTTTTTGGTCCTCCGTGAATTTGAACTTGTCCTTTCCATAGTGATAAGGCCCGACAACTAGAATCTCCGGTTGGTAGGCTTTAAATATGCTGTAAGACAGCTAGATTCCGACATTCTAGCTACTCGCTAGATACATTGCCTTCACGATGGAGACAACTTACACTTGAGACAATATAGATGTAGGCCCACAAGAGACATAATTGGCCAGGAGGTTAGTAGATTTCCAAGTTACTAATTGAAAGTCACAAATTCAAACTTTACCTATGTATGAAACTGCTTTGATTTAGGGTCACCTCTATAGACAAAAGATTTGAACTTAATCAATTCATGGGCTAATAAAATGTTCTAATGGTTCAGTTAGTTAGTCTAGTTTCGCGTGTCCACCTAGATTATGAAAAATAAAAAGGTTTCGGCCATGGAAAAAATATATATAGTCCAGATAAGTGATTTTGTTCTATTTTATTTTTGGAAAAATCTCGGCAGAGTAATGGCACAATTTTGACCTCATATTTCTCTAGGAAATTGGATGACCTGGGATATCAAAATCCCACTCCGGGGGATATAAGTGGAATATGTTAATTTTTTATTTGGGAATTAGAATTTGCTTTTCAAATTTGCTACACGGACTTGAAGTTGTCTCATATAAATAGATTTTATATCAACATTAAGTTATTAAATTAAACAAAAATTTTCATTTCACTCATCTATAATGTGACGTCCTGAAATTCGAGCCCTCTGAGGGAGGATTGAACGTTAATTTCGCCAGTGCATTGTTGGTTGATCTCACTCGGGCCCATCACTCCCGAGATACGACCTTGAGGGAAAGGCTAGTGAGGACAAAACTCGTGCGACTAAAGAACTTGACCTTGGAAAATGACTTGACCGTGAGACTTGTGTAAGGACGATCCTGTAGTCATGTAGGCCGATTTCAGGGACGACTAGAAGTCGATTCGCGGACAAAAATAATGGGACGACAGGTGATTCCGTCTACTGTTATCGAACCCGCGAACGACCCTATGCCGATCCTTAATAATCGTGTACTTTGAAATAAGAATCGATCCTTCACAATTTCATGTAGTCAAGGACGTCCATGTGTCGAGAAGTCTTGAACGTGAACTGGCATGAGTCGGTTACGCGTGAGTCCTCAAAGCCGCCTGTCAGTCTGAGTAGTACCAAAATGGCATTTGGGGTGAAATTGACAAGGCATGAGAATCCAATATTGGGCTTCGAATTTTCGGGAACGTCTGGGATGGACTTTTGAACGATGCTTCCTTGACAGTCGACAGTGTCGGTTGAGCCGAGTTTTTGGGAAAGAGGTTTACGGACCGAGGAATCGAGCCTACGAGGACGTGGACCGGGAAAAATCAGTGTGGGCCTCACGGCCAAGGTGGGACAGCCATCGTGGAAAGCCGAGACAAGCAAGTGAGCCCGTTGGGCCAACCGATCATTAACCCTCCTGAGCCCGTTGTCTAAATGTGAGCCAATTCGAGCCCAACAAATTCCCGAGCCCATTCCTATTCATTTTCCGGCCCGTTTCCTAGGCCCGCCCTTCATTTTTAGCCCAAGGGCACATTGGGAAATGTCCAAGGTGGAAATGACCAAAATGCCCTTGGATATTTTGAAGAAAAGTCAAAAGGAAGAGAGAGTAGATAATGTCACTTGCTTGGGGAATTGGAGAAGGAATTTAATGCCCTTAATGAAGCTGAATGGAAGCCCTCAATGCTCTCTCTCTCCTCCTCTTCAGCTCCTCCAAAATCGACCCTCTCTCCCCTTGCTTCCATGGCCTTCCCGCAATTTCGGTTTCTGACCTTCCACCGAAAATCGAGTTGTTCATGGCCTTCCCGTGTGAATCTCGGCCTGTGCCACCCGCCGTTGTGTTCAGAAGAAGAAAAAAGTTCAGATAACGTCGGCCGATCGGCGAAAGAAGTCTCCGGCCGATCCGTACGGCCGCCGGAAGCCGGCTGTTCGCCGACCGCCTACTATTCACGCGATGCTTGCACGGTTTCGCATTTTGGCCTGTTTTCCTCCATTTTTGACCTACCCACTGCCCACACCAGCCACCCACAACTCCCCTCAATCCCAGAGCCACCGATCACTGGCCACCAGCTCACCGGAGCTCCGTAGCCCGTTCAACTCCGGTCGCCACTTTCTCTTCAAGCGGTGTTGTTTTTTCGTGGTTGCAAAGTGGGGAAACAGAGGTTGTTGCTGCTGTTTTGACCCCCGGACTGCCTTGGATCGCTGTGGTGGAAGTCCCCGTGTGTCGGGTTCGTCGCCGCCACCGCGTCCGCGTCTCCGGCTTGCTTAACGGGTGAGTTTAGCTCCTAAACCCTATTTAGTGCCTAAACTTGCTTAGGGTTGGGTTAATTAGTACTAAGGGCTGATTAAGATGTTTAATTAAGTGCATTAGCCCTAAGATAGGTGGTTAGATTAAGGTTTAAGATTAGATTAGCTTAATCTTGTTTAATTATGCTTAATTGTGTGTTATGTGCTAATTAAGCATGCTTTGCTTGATTAAATTGATTAATTATTTTAATTAATTGATTTATTTAATTCCTGCATTTATTGATTAAATTATGTGATTTCTGAATTAAATTATTTAATTATTAAATTCGGAATTTCACTATTCACGATTCGTTCACGTGCACCGTTCACGGCACTATTTATCCGAAAGTGAAATTGTGCATAATTTTATGTGCCTTGATTATATGAAGTGAATTGGATATGGCATTGCATAAGCATCCGCTTGAATTGTGTGATTTTCACAAAAATGGAGAAAATGGTTTGTCCGAGGGACACTGAAAATGGACCGCCTTTATGAGAAAGAAAGTGATTTGTCCAAGGGACACTGGAAATGGACCGCTTTTATGAGAAATGTGGGAAAAATGGTTTGTCCAAGGGACACCAGAAATTGACCGCTTTTATGAGAAATGATTTGAGGTTTCATATGCAGGCATGTGTGCATTGGCTAATGCTCAAAGATAATGAGTGGGTCGTGATGGTTTGCTTGCGTGATCACTAAATTAAAACCGCCGTCTCGGAAGAGTATCCCTTGACGTTCTTTGGGCATGCCGTCTTGGGAGAGTATCCCTTGACATCATTCGGGCATGCAGTCTCGGGAGAGTATCCCTTGACGTTTGTTGGGCATGCGGTCTCGGGAGAGTATCCCTTGACATTCATTGGGCATGCTGTCTCGGGAGAGTATTCCTTGACGTTCGTTGGGCATGCGGTCTTGGGAGAGTATCCCTTGACGTCTTTTGGGCATGGAAGGGCACGGTTGCGCCTCTGTGGAGGAAGGGCGCCGTAGCGCCGTTGCGCCTTGGTTGTAGCCCTGTGGGGCAGTAATAATTGAAACACGTGTGGATGCGAGAGTGCATGAGAAAACACGGCATCATTGGTTCCGATTATGCATGAGATGATCACATCATTTATGGTACGCACGCATGAATTGATAACGTGCAGGGTGTGGCAATGGCTAGGTGAGATCGCTTGTGACGCGACTCGCATGTGATTGATGAACTGCATCATCTAATGGCCATGTGCATTGCGTGTATTGTGCTAACTTATAACGTGCAAGGTATGGCATACCAGGTAAGGTTGCATGAGAACTGACTATTCAATTGTTGGTTGCATTGCTTGCATTGAATGAGGTTTAACGTGCAGGGTATGGCATACCGGGTAAGGTTGCATGCGAACCGACTTTTGTTTGTTGGTTGACCCTGTCTGTGGTTTGATTGCTGATTGCTAGTTGTTTGTGGTTGGGTTGAGTGAGGGGTGGTTATGGAGAGATACCCCAGGTTGAGTTTGTGTACTAACCGGGGCTTAGGGGAAGAACTCGCTGAGATTTTATCTCAACCCGTCGTGGTTAACCATTTTCAGGCCCCTAGAATGGCGCACCCGCAGTGGAGAATCCTGCCCCCGCTTCTCTAGTGATCGACCTGACAGAGTTGAGTCTGATGGGTCCGAGTGACCGTGGTGCTGAACCCGAGGGTTAATTTTGTATAGCTAGATTAGCTTAGCCTAGTTCCTTTTTGGTTTGGCTTAGAGGATGGATCGGCCCCTGTTGTCGGGCTTGTAAATCGGAAAACGATCCTCCATTGGTTAATCTAGTAATTTGTATAAATGAGTAGTTGAGGTTTCTGCTGTTCATCCTTCTATCCCTGATTGATTGCTTGATTGTCTGTTTGGACTGGAGATGGTTCGTCTTCCGCTTGCGCATAACGAAAGATTAAAATGAATGGTCATCGACGAGTCCTGGGACGTCGCTTTCAATCGACCAAGAGAAGGGGTTGTCACGTGCTCGGGGTTCGAGGCGTGACATATAAAATGCTTGAAATCTTCTACTAATTAAGTTGATTCCAAAGGCTCAAAATGCACCATTTGTTTGAAGCACTTACGGCACCATTAGGCTAGCATTATCCATTATTCTCTATTTGTTTTACCAGTTTCATGTCACACTTCAATTTTTTCTCCCATTGTCACAACAAAAAGGATATCCAACATCATTTTCACATAATAGAATACAAATTTTCCTTCTCAATATAGTAAAAATAAGTCATCTACAAATGGACAATTAATGAGAAAATTACTTCAATGTGATCTAATTCTAAATAAGACCAAATAAAAGACATGACAAAACTTAATCAAGTAAAAGATCTAGTAAAGTTTCTATTCACTTCTCAAATGAGTTTTATACCTGAGTAATTATTCAAAGTCTTAAAAAAGTTCACATGCAGTAACTATTATTCTTACTATTTTTTTGGTTTTATTTACTTTTGGAAGAAAGAAATAGTGTTCGTATATGAGAGTTTCTATCAGAGAAAAAGTCTCTGGCTGCCGATTGCATCTCCATGACCGAGTTGGAATTGCATTTCCACCTGATGTGATGTGTTGCGAATGAGTTCATTGAGTACAGGGGTGGTCAGTGAAGTCTATTTGTTTGTATGGACCAAGGAGTTGGAATAGATGTTGATGTTGGTCGGGTTAATGAGTTGATCTGTATCTTCAAGGGGATGCTCAGATTGGCAAGAATGTGACGCGGCTTGATCCATCATCGGTCGCCAGTGAAGTGTGGTACGGCACGAAGAGTGGGAAGTACACAAGCCAGCAAGATGGCAAGCAAGATGGCAAGTCAACTGCCTAAAGTCAACTGTACCCTTTCGGGGGCTCTTGAATTACACCTCTGGCATTATTCATCACGTCAGACTTGAAGGTTACCGGAAATTGGTGAAATGCGATATAAGGTTTTTGATTTCCATTGCACAACCTCAAGTTTATTGCTAATACATGGGGAAACATTATCCGGATTTTCGGTGCTTTTTCCTTTGGTGTTATGTATTCCTTAAGTGAGAGTGATGGATTCCTTCATTTACCGTAATTGACTTCACTTTATTTTTGAACTTATCATTGCAACTGGAAATTTTATATTCTAAGATAGCATGATCTGAAAAGGTTTAGGGACCATCATTTTCACTAAATTCAATGAACTCTGCAGGTAGACGCTTTAAGGGGGATTAGAAGCTTCACTAGATAGACGCTACTTGATCTGTAGTTGCTTAGTGTTACAGGTTGCCCAATATCATCAATTTTTTTTCTGTTCTTTCTTATGTGAGCTGCTATCATGTTATGAAGATGGTGATTATGCATTTTGTATGATAATGCTTGGGTAATAAGTTTTTCACAAATGAAGACCAGCCTAAATTACAAAACAATTATGTTTGAATTCAATATGGTAATTGATTGTTTCACTATGAGAAGAAAGCCAATGAAGAGTAGTTTTTTCAAGGGAAGTACGCTAGGAGTGCCATAACTTTCGTACGTTGCTCACTTTGGTGCCAAAACTTTTTTTTTGCTTACTTGAGTGCTAAATCGAAGTAAAATCGTTTAGTTAAGTGACACTTTCGGCCAAAAGTCATATATGGATTTTTTAATGATTTTTCATATTTTTTTAATAATTATCAATTTCCAACGTGGATTTTTCAATTCTAATGTGGCTTCTCTTTGTAATTAGGTTCTAAAATTTTTCATAATGTGCAATGAAACTTTAAAACTTATTAAATTGGTGCAACCAAATCTGTTCATACTCTTTGTCCAATTTGGTTAGCAATCTTTTATTTATTTATTTATTTTAAAGAGGGAGGCACTGGTGTGGTTGCCATGTCAACCATTTTAGGAAAAAGAATTAAAGTAAATTAAAAGGATAAAATTGATTTCAAGATTTTCGAAAAGATAAAAATCTGAAAAAAAAAATGGAAAATGAGGAAGAATCAAACAGATGAAAAGCCGAAGTCAAGAAGGACAGTGGTGGCTCCACTTGAGGCAGTGGCATGGTGGCGGCCACCCTTACACCGGTGAGGGGCCGGCATCCCTCTTTGGACTCAGCCAAAGCCAACGTGGCCCTCGCCACCACCTTCACGTGCTGGAAAAAAAAAACAGTGCGTGCATGTGCGAGTGTTTGGTGAGTGAGCCAGGCGAGGCGGCAGCCCTCGCCACTCACCCGCAAGGTCATCTACGAGCTTGGCACTAGCGATCCTTGCCCCTTCACTAATGAAGGCAACGATCCTAACCTAGATCTACAACATCTTTAGCGAGAAGATGACACTCACCTAGATTTGAGGCAAGGGTCACAGCCCATATCATCAAAAAAGATTGAAGGAGGGAGGGGGGGGGTTGGCACTTGACCAATTGAGAAAATCAATTGGTTCCTGAACAATTCCAATATTGATTTCGGGATTGAAATTAGATATGGCTATGGGTATATTCTATGCCACGGAGAGTTCTTGTAAAATTTGGTAGGATTACTCAGTTGAAGAATGATCATCACTCAAGTCATGAGCTCAGGTGGATTGCGAATCCAAGACTCAAAAGCCAATCACCCATCGACCATCTCTCCTTCTTCAATTACTTTGTATGTGCAAACACATAACGGAATTCTATTTTTCACAAAAGAAATTTTTGAAATCTGCCTAGAATAAGTGGAATTGATGGTTGTATACCATAATCAGGTACATACAAAATAAATCTCCCGAAATCAACAACAATATTTCTACTATAAAATGGTTAAGACTAATTGATGTACAAATAGTGTTCACCGTAGAAATACATGTTTGATTCGTCCTCATAGGAAAACCAAGATAATACTATTGGTTATAGAATACAAGTAGATGGTCCAAGGAAAACCAAGATAATACTATTGGCTATAGAATACGAGTAGGTGGTCCAAGGGAAAACTTCAAACAATCATTGATCACGTTCAACTTTGCTTTGTGTAATAAAGAACACTAAATGCTGTTTCCGCTATTGTGAGAAGGAGCAACACGATGGCTGCAAGAGCGGACAATAAAGCCCAAGGACTATGGAAATATTCCCTCCTTAGTTTTGCCATCCACACCTTCGTCCTCTTCGCACAATGAGCATTCACCTTTTGGAAGATCTCCAGAGTAATAGGAATCAGATACAGTGACATGGTCCCCAATCTTGTTGAACATCTGCGCAACCACCTTGTCATCGCCCAAGTAGTTCTTAATAATCCCTACGTGGCAAAGCACCTTAACA
Organism: Angophora floribunda; assembly: GCA_014182895.1. NCBI lineage: Eukaryota > Viridiplantae > Streptophyta > Magnoliopsida > Myrtales > Myrtaceae > Angophora > Angophora floribunda. Next base: position 25,164,619 of record CM024712.1, read on the forward strand.
TCCTTCGAAGAGTTTATGAGGCAATCCAGCAAGGTCACGTAATCCGTGAAGTAGTTGATGCCTCTGCTTAGACGATACTGCTCGTACGCGATCAGGTTTCGAAATTGTGTTTCGGTGTCGTCCTCTACATCAAAGACCGGTATCTCGAGCGTCCCGTGCTTGAATTTGATGTCGCTCAATTTGCCCCCTCGCAAAGCTCTAAACCCGACTCCTGACTCCCACAGCTCTGTCGCAGAGGGCATGACTACTATGCAGTCTTGCGGGTCCGTTTCAGGCAAGTCAGAAGTGCGCCACATGTGATATAGATGCAGAAGATGTTCCCCCGGCTCTTGTCAATCGTCGGTTTTCGGATGGGGCCTCCTAGTTCAATATTGAAGTATTCGATGGCGACATAGCTGAACTCATGATGCTCATCCGGACCTTTAGTCAGGTCATATAGCGTGCTCAAGATGAAAAGTGGGACTTGGTTCTCTAGTAGCAGTAAATCGCGCCCAATGCTGGTTTGAATCCCACTTTCATGCATAATTGGGTCGTCCTTGTCAATCGGGTCGTCCTCGTCTCTTAATTCCTTCATGTTGTACTTACGGAACAATTTGATGATGAAACAGCCATCAATGAGCATCATCGCAAGGAAGTTTTCTTGGGAGGCATCAATGGTTTCCACATAGCAATTACGCGCCTGCTGTTCTAGTTCCCTGAGTTTCGACATACACTTGTCGATGCTCCCCTCATTTCTCCTCTCAAGCAATCGCTGCAGGTATCGCAGTTTTTACTCCTCCATGAATTTGTACTTGTCATTTCCATGGTGATAAGGGCCGATGGCTAGAATTTCTGGGTCATAGGCTTTCTCGTTGACTTCGCGTAGGGGACGACGGACCTTGAATATACTACGCTCCAGCGAAATGGGAGGCATACCGCAAAGTATTTTCCTGATGTCAATTGAGATAGGATCTTGCACCCCAGAACACTCATAGGTCCCAGCATGCTGTATTGGTTACAACATAATTAATGTGATGATAACCACGTAGTGAAACAAAACGATTGTTTTACACATCGTGCTTTTTTTGTGAAACATATGATTCTTTGATTAAGAAACAACTTACAAAAATTGTCCTCTTTGTGAATTATTTTTAATTTTCACTTTAAATCATTTACATGCTGTATATATTTTTGCTCTCGGTTTTTTAGGTTTTTCCTATCGAGCTTTAGAGAACCCCCTTTTGCTCTCTAGAAGAGTTTTGAGAATTTGAGTTCCCAAATTTCACATCTCCAGCCACGAAGGAAGGACAATCTTTTAGACACTAAAATGTGAATTTTAAATTTATTTTTGTGTGTTCTTATAGTAAGATACTTGCCATCGATGTTGAAGGCTTGAGAACCTCATTGAATAGTTTTAAACTACATAAGAAGAATTATTGGAACGAAATTGAACCAAGATAAAATATAGGATTTTAGGTTAGAGAAGGCGAGATAAGCCCTTAGCTAAATAACATATAAATGATTGTCTTTTGGAAGGGAAACTCATTATACTTACTTGATCAGGTTGGTGGTTGCTCATTCTTTTGGCCAAGCTAGAGCAGCTGCTATCAATTTGTATCCAGCTCTTCTCTTTTTGTAGGATTTTTTTTTTTAGTGAGTAGAGATAAAATAAGACTACCGCATACACCAACCATTTATAGAAAATTTAAACGCGTTTTTCCCTTGGCCCATTGACCTCGTACATTCTACATACCGGCTAGAAAACATAAATGCCTCCATGATCGAGACTACTTGTCCAATTGTGATACTGCAATACTAAAGATGCTGGCCCAATTCTCTGAATTGGTTGAATCTCGTGTAAAGGAGAAAAAATTAGGCACCACTATGATTCCATCATGTGAAAATCCTAATCCACTCATCGGACCATGATGCATGAAGGAGAAAATATTGGATTCCATTTGGATCCTGTGCTGTAAAAAATTCTAATCTACTCATCGGACGACATGTGTCCCTCTCTAGCCCCACCACCCTAGAACCCCTTTGAGACTCCCTCACCGTCTCGACGTCTCTCTTTCTTCTCTTCTTTTGTCCTTTTTTTTTCTTCTTCTTCCCTTTGACGGTCTTGTTCTTTGTCTCTCTCTTCCGCCTGGCCTATTTTCCCTACTCCGACCTCAACCTCAAACTCGAGGAGGAAGTGGGCCGTGATTATTGGAGATGGAGGATGAGGGCAAAACTGTCTAAGAAAGGAAGGGACAGAGCAGCAGTGGAGGGCAGTAACTGACCCCATCTCGACATTAGAGGAAAAAGCAAGGAGTTTTTTATTTTGCGATTCGTAACAAATCTGAGTCCGGCAACAAGTGCTCGTCAAAATGACGCTTTTGTCCCTCCCTCGGCCCCTACCGAACGCTCGCATTTGCTCTCTAGTATTTGTGTGGTCTCTTCCTGGAATTAACTCTCTTTTACTCTTAACGTGGGTGCAGAAAGAAGGGGGGCTAGGGAGTGAGATGGGTGGTGGGGGGAGTGATTTCTAGAAGTGGGTCGAGGGCCGGTGACTGGCGTCGGAGAGGCCCGGGCCTGGGGAGAAATGGCGGACGAGAGCTCTATGAGTGGCTTCCCTTCTCGAGATTTGAGGTTGGAGAAGGGAAAATGGGCCAGGCAAAGGAGAGACAAAGAAGAAGACCGCGAAAGGGCAAAAGAAGAAAAAAATAAAGGAGAAAAAGAAGAGAGGAAGGGAGAGGCGAGATAGTGGAAGGTGAGGGAGTGTCAGAGGGGTTTTAGCATGGTGGGCCTCGATGACACATGTCGCCTGGTGAATGTATTAAGATTTTGATAGGGTGGAATCCAAGCAGTACTTGATACTTTCTCCTCGTTGAGAGATTATCAAGTTGAGAGTTGAAAGCTACATATTTAGATTTTACCAAATTGCTCGTGAACTGTTTTACATATTCTGATAAACTGTGAGAAATATGTGTAACATCTTTAATTTCGATCCATTCTGAGATATATGAAATGGTTATTTTATCAATGCATTGTTAATGATCGATATGCGTACGACTAGTGAATTCAATTAGGGATAGGCTGCTCGACCATAAGAATCAACGAGGAATGATACGACATTGTTGCAAGCTAATTATGAACGGAAATAAATTGATTCGGTAGAAGTACAAGGTCGGATTGCGGGTGATTCCACATGACTTTGATATTGATTGCGAACGACATTAAATTATTTTCTTTTAGCCCTATACTCAGCGTGAGCAATTAACCCGTCATGATTACATGTTAAATGAGGATTACCCTTATTTGAATGTGTATGATCGTGAATTGAAAAGTTATCAATCATGGGTTAAACACGTGAGAACCCCTAAATGCTGCCCGAAAGTTAGGTCATACTAAAGTTGTGATTGATCGATTTTAACCACGAATTTTAATCCGATATCAGGTATCGAACTTTTAAGGATGTTGAGACTAAATTATTAGACATTGTCTCGTTGATTCTCGAATTTATCGGTAAGTTCGAAATTATCGGAAAATGATTCAATGGGCCGAGTTTTGGAGCCAAATATTTGGAAATTCGTGCTTAAGGGGCAAAAAAGACCAAAATGCCCTTTCTAGAAGCTTATTTAGGATTTTTGTCTTATTCTATTTTCTTTTCATTTTTCTTTTTCATTTTTCTTTTCTTTCCCCTCAACTTCCTCCGCACTTTTCCTCCCCCACTCCCGCTCCTTTTTGTTGGCCCACTTCTCTCTCTCTCCACCGGTCAACCCACCCTCACGTTTCCCCCTTTTCCCCCATTTTCCCCCCATTTTCCCCTGTTCTTTCCCCCTGCCGAAACCCTCATCCCCTTTTTCTTCCCACCTTGCTCGGCAATCACCCCTCATCACTACCACTCGCCGTTGTTGTGCCATCCACCGTGCCTAGCCACCGCGCACCATTGTCCTTGTCCATGCCATTTTGAGCCATCCAAGCCCCTCGTTCGCCTCCGTCCGCTTCTCGATCTCACCGTCACGGAGACCCATTTTCGTCGCCGCTTGTCTTAATGTTTTGGACGTGGCCGCATGTCACCCTCGCCGTAGCTGTTGCACCCGTGTTCTCGGAATATCTAAACCGTGAGTCAATTTCCTAATCTCTTAATTAGAGGTTAATCTTGCTTAGGAGTAGTTTAATTAGTTTAATTATTGATTAATGCTTTGGATGATGATTATTAGTGTTTTATTATTATTGATTAAGCTTGCTTAGTGTTAATCATGGTTAGAATAAAGTAACCGCGGTTAGATTAAAGTAGATGAGGTTAGATTAAAGTAACCGTGGTTGGGTTGGAATAGTAACTATGGTTAGTATTAATAAACATTATTATTATTATTATTATTGGAATAAATAATAATAATTTATTATTTTCGGAATTATTAATTAAATTTGAATTATTAATATTGTTATTACTATTCATTTCTGAAAATTAATTATTTTTGGGGAAAATAATTAATTGTGATTATTTATGGGAAATGGTTTTAATTGAATGTTTTGTGAGAAAATTACTTTGGCCTAATTTTCTAATATCAATAGTATTTATATACTACATTAGCAAATGACATTGGTTTATTAAAGAATGGTTTTATTAAATGAAATTATTTGGGTTGGATAATTAATTATAGGATTGGAAAATAATTATAAGTATTTTGTGGGACTTAAATTATTTTATCGGAACAATCGACTATGGAATTATGTGCTTCTTAAATGAGTATCTTTGAGTACAATCATAGTTTATACTTATTTTGGGATAATTGAGTATTTATGGGAATAGTTGATTGTCATAGTCATGAGGACACGCGTTTATTTATTATTGAATATTGAGACGCGTAGTTGAGTACCGTAATTATTGAGGTACGTGTTTATTTTGGAAAAATATGCAAGTATTGTGATGTTGATTAGTCGGAATTGATTGTTAGACTGTGACTTGAACTGCTGATTGTTGCAACTTTTGTAAGTGAATGGACTGTTGCTATTATAGGTAACGTGTGAGCACGAATTATGTCGCATTCACGACCAAGCAAAAGCAAAGACAATAATGAATCGTTTGCTGATGTGTTGCATGGTCATATTAAAGTTGATAGCCCGGTTGAGTCGGATGACCGCTAATCCTTTGGGGTTGTGCTGTGATCATCGGGCCGCTTGACAATGGTCAAATGTGGAGTCACGGTTGAGGCTGGGCCCATGATGTCGCCGTGCCTCAAGGGGGAGGACGATACTTGATCTACAACCAATTGACTGCCAACCATAAGGTTGTACCATGGCCTAGCGGGTCGTAATAATCACAGCACGTGTGGATATTGAGATATGAGAAAGTTGTGCTATGCTCTGATTATTTGCATGCCTCTTTGTTATGAGGTGATTGATAGTTTTTGCAAGTTGTGTGTACCAAGGCCAGATAGGGTCGCTTGTGTTTGTATGTGCTTATTGAATTGTCATATGATAATGCTACTTGAGGCGTGATATTTTGTTGTTTGCCGGAACTAGGTTGCATGTTAGACTACCCTCGTGGCGAGCAAAATTCTTAACCGAGGGTTAGGATTTTGACTTACTAAGATTTTATCTCACTGGTCATTAAATAACCATTTTCAGGTACGTAGGATGGAGGATCGACGCGTGTTACGGCTGTGGTGGTTTTTTAAGGGAGTAGATTAACTTTGGCTTATTGGTTTCATTGGCTTGATAGGAAGATGCCTATGGTAAGGGCTTGTACTTGTAAACTTCCTAGGGTTAATCGGTATATAATTAAAGCAGCACTTTGGAATGTGTTATTATTGGGTTTTCCTGCTATCCTTGCTTTTGTAATTGATTGGGGGATTGTGATTCGCTTCTGCATGCGTTTAATTAAAAGATAAAAATAATGGTCGGTGACGCGTCCTGGGGCATTGCATCTAAATGACCACGAGAGAACAGGGGTTGCTATGTTCTCGAGGGTCGGGGTGTGACAACCTATTGATTTTGGTATCAGAACCTGGTCAATGCATTGAGTGATAAGGTGTGATGGGTTTAGGGATAGTTAGTTAGGAAAACACCCCATGCTTGTACTTGTTTATTTGATTCTCTAGTTGTAAGCAGGTTGTTCATGATTTCTAATTCCTTGTGGAATTGGAAATAAGGTTTCTATGATAATTCTATTAGATGAACGATCCTGATTCGAGAGCCCTTGTGATAAGGTAGTCGAAGGATGGGCTAGTGCTAAAGGAAGAGCACTAGGGGAATCCTAGATTTGATTAAATCCTACAAGCGTTGGAAGCCTTGGATATTGAGATAGGGTAGCGAGCTCAGACTCAAGCTGTTGTTGTTATTGCCGCCATTGTTGCTGCTGTCTTGCCTTATAAGTTCCATTGTTTGGAAATGGGATGGACGATCAATTAATGTTTAAGTTGGTTGAACCGTTCCTGAGTTTGAGTTGTCCAAGTCCGCTAGGGCGAGTAACCCTAAGATCGCAATCCTTTGGATCAAGGAATTAGAGTACTGGTTCGCATTGCTAGGATACTCAGAGGAAGATAAGATCGTTTTGGCAGAGTACCAATTGCATAGTAAAGTTAGCACATAGTGGGAAATAACCCAAGGAAGGGTTTTACCCGAAGGTACAGTTCCCAAGCAGAGTGTTTTTGTCGAAGCGTTTAACAGATAATACTTTTTTGAGTACACATGGGAGCATAAAGTAACTAAATTCTTGCAACTTCGTCAGAATCATTTGTCAGTTGTGCGGTAGGAGGTTAAGTTTGCAGAGCTCTCGAAGTATGTACAGAGAATGATTGGGAATCTAGTAGACCGAGTCAGAAAGTCGAGAATGGTTTGAAATCGGAAATCAAGGATCAGTTGGTGTTCTTGAACCTAAAGGACTTTGATAAATGATACAATGGAGCCCGACTAATTAAAAAGGACGTGGTAGAATGAGTAGTTTCATCTAGGTCATGGTTTGCATCTTGTATGGATAACCATCGGTTGGGAAAAAGCTAATGATAAGAGGAATGACATTGAGAAAAATCAGTAAATAATTGGGATGCTAGGTGTGGGATTCGAAGGTTGTGACTATTGGTACAACTTCCCAATGTGATTATGTTGCTTATGCATTAAGTGGTTTGGAAGCCACACATTTGTTTTTAGCTGAATACTTTATTAAGTTGGAGAGGTTAAGATCGAAACCATTGGAAGTGGTTCATAGCATGTTGACCTAGTTAAAGGATTGTGCGATATTATAGCAGGACATCCTACCGTATGTTCAGATTGTACGATGGTCATTGGCAAGATCAAAAGGAATTGATCGATTTGATTGTATTGGGAATGTATGATTTCGATGTGATTGTTGGAATGGATTGGCTTACTAAGTATCGAGTTACAATGGATTGCTATTGGAAGGTAATCCAGTTTAACCCAATAGGTGGGGTTAATTTCGAGTTTACTGGAATCAAGGAGGACCCTCGATCCCTTTGAAATTCGTTGTTGGAAGTAACTCATTTATTGGACGAAGGTTGCTAAGGTTGTTGGACTATTATTGTTAATTTGTTAGTTGAAGAATCAAGAATGGATTATTGCACCTATGTAGGATTAAATTGTTTCATCAATTTTAATATCTTTAACAATTAAATATAGGGATAAGTGCACCATAAATTTAAAATTTTGTCATGAAAGTGTAATTATGTTCTAAAATTTTTCATAATGTGTAATGAAATTTTAAAACTTATTAAATTGGTGCAACCAAATCTGTTCATATTCTTTGTCCTATTTGGTTAACAATCTTTTATTTATTTATTTATTTTGAAGAGGGAGGCACTGGTGTGGTTGCCATGTCAACCATTTTAGGAAAAAGAATTAAAGTAAATTAAAAGGATAAAATTGATTTCAAGATTTTCGAAAAGATAAAAATCTGAAAAAAAATGGAAAAAGAGGAAGAATCAAACAGACGAAAAGCTGAAGTCAAGAAGGACAATGGTGGCTCCACTTGAGGCAATGGCATGGTGGCGGCCACCCTTACACCGGTGAGGGGCCGGCATCCCTCTTCGGACTCAGCCAAAGCCAACATGGCCCTCGCCACCACCTTCACATGCTGGAAAAAGAAAACAGTGCATGCGTGTGCGAGTGTTTGGTGAGTGAGCCAGGCGAGGCGGCAATCCTCGCCACTCACCCGCAAGGTCATCTACGAGCTTGGCACTAGCAATCCTTGCCCCTTCACTAATGAAGGCAGCGATCCTAGCCCAGATCTACAACATCTTCAGCAAGAAGATGACCCTCGCCTAAATTTGAGGCAGGGGTCACAGCCCATATCATCAAAGAAGATTGAAGGAGGAGGGGGGGGGTTGGCACTTGACTAATTGAGAAAAGCAATTGGTTCCTGAACAATTCCAATATTGATTTCGGGATTGAAATTAGATATGACTATGGGTGTATTCTATGCCACGGAAAGTTCTTGTAAAATTTGGTAGGATTACTCAGTTGAAAATGATCATCACTCAAGTCATGAGCTCAGGTGGATTGCAAATCCAAGACTCAAAAGCCAATCATCCATTGACCATCTCTCCTTCTTCAATTACTTTGTATGTGCAAACACATAACGGAATTCTATTTTTCACAAAAGAAATTTTCGAAATCTGCCTAGAATAAGTGGAATTGATTGTTGTATACCATAGTCAGGTACATACAAAAGAAATCTCCCGAAATCAACAACAATATTTCTATTATAAAATGGTCAAGACTAATTGATGTACAAATAGTGTTCACCGTAGAAATACACGTTTGGTTTGTCCTCATAGGAAAACCAAGATAATACTATTGGCTATAGAATACAAGTAGATGGTCCAAGGGAAAACTTCAAACAATCATTGATCACGTTCAACTATGCTTTGTGTAATAAAGAAAACTAAATGCTGTTTCCACTATTGTGAGAAGGAGCAACACGATGGCTGCAAGAGCGGACAAGAAAGCCCAAGGACTATGGAAATAGTCCCTCCTTAGTTTTGCCATCCACACCTTCGTCCTCTTGGCACAATGCGCATTCACCTTTTGGAAGATCTCAGAGTAATAGGAATCAGATGTAGTGACATGGTCCCCGATCTTGTTGAACATCTGCGCAACCACCTCGTCATCGCCCAAGTAGTTCTTAATAATCCCTGCGTGGTGAAGCACCTTAACATCCTTCGAAGAGTTTATGAGGCAATCCAGCAAGGTCACGTAATCCGTGAAGTAGTTGATGCCTCTGCTTAGACGATACTGCTCATACGCGATCAGGTTTCGAAATTGTGTTTCGGTGTCGTCCTCTACATCAAAGACCGGTATCTCGAGCGTCTCGTGCTTGAATTTGATGTCGCTCAGTTTGCCCCCTTGCAAAGCTCTAAACCCGACTCCTGACTCCCACAGCTCTGTCGCCGAGGGCATGACTACTATGCAGTCTTGCGGGTCCGTTTCAGGCAAGTCAGAAGTGCGCCACATGTGATATAGATGCAGAAGATGTTCCCCCTGGCTCTTGTCAATCGTCGGTTTTCGGATGGGGCCTCCTAGTTCAATATTGAAGTATTCGATGGCGACGTAGCTGAACTCATGATGCTCATCCGGACCTTTAGTCAGGTCATGTAGCTTGCTCAAGATGAAAAGTGGGACTTGGTTCTCTAGCAACAGTAAATCGCGCCCAATGCTGGTTCGAATCCCACTTTCATGCATAATTGGGTCGTCCTTGTCAATCGGGTCATCCTTGTCTCTTAATTCCTTCATGTCGTACTTACGGAACAACTCGATGATGAAACAGCCATCAATGAGCATCATCACAAGAAAGTTTTCTTGGGAGGCAACGATGGTTTCCGCATAGCAATTATGCGCCTACTGTTCTAGTTCCCTGAGTTTCGACATACACTTGTCGATGCTCCCCTCGTTTCTCCTCTCAAGTAATCGCTGCAGGTATCGCAGTTTTTGCTCCTCCATGAATTTGTACTTGTCATTTCCATGGTGATAAGGGCCAATGGCTAGAATTTCTGGGTCATAGGCTTTCTCATTGACTTTGCACAGGGGACGACGGACCTTGAATATACTACGCTCCAGCGAAATGGGAGGCATACCACAAAGTATTTTCTTGATGTCAATTAAGATAGGATCTTGCACCCCGGAACAATCATAGGTCCCAGCATGCTGTATTGGTTACAACATAATTAATGTGATGATAACCACGTAGTGAAGCAAAACAATTGTTTTACATGTGCTTCCCTTTGATTAAGGGCAACTTACAAAAATTGTCCTCTTATGAATTGTTTTAATTTTCTCTTTTGATCATCATACTATTTTTTGTGAAACATATGATTCCTAAACTAATTTATGAAAACTAGCAGAAAGGAAATTGATCTTCGAATAAATTTTAGGACAAATTCGCATTTTTGTGTGAATATCAAAGGATAATGCAAATTAAGCACCTTGTTGAACACGTGGCGTGGACATTCAATGTAAACAAATGGATAGTAGAGAAAAAATCACAAACCCTTTACTATTGCTGCTTATATAATTTTGCTCTCAGAATAAATCGATAGATGTATAGGCTTTTTTCTATCGAGCTTTAGAGAACCCCCTTTTGCTCTCTAGAATAGTTGAGGATTTGAGTTCCCAAGTTTCACCTCTCCAGCCATCAAGCAAGGACAATCTTTTAGACACTAAAATGTGAATTTTAAATTTATTGTGTGTTCTTATAGTGAGATACTTGCCATCGATGTTGAAGGCATGAGAACCCGATTGAATAATTTTAAACTACATAAGAAGAATTATTGGAACGAAATTGAGCCAAGATAAAATATAGGATTTTAGGTTAGAGAAGGCAAGACAAGCCCTTAGCTAAATAACATATAAATGACTGTCTTTTGGAAGGGAAACTCGTTAGACTTACTTGATCAGGTTAGTGGTTGCTCATTCTTCTCGCCAAGCTAGACTAGCAACTGCTATGCTCTTCTCTTTTTGTGGGATTTTTTTTAGTGAAGTAGAGATAAAATGAGACTACCACATACACCAATGATTTATAGAAAATCCAAATGCGTTTTTCCCTTGGCCCATTGACCTTGGTCGTACGTTCTACCAACCGGCCAGAAAACATAAATTGCCTTCATGATCGAGACTACTTTGTCCAGTTGTGATAATGCAAAAATAAAGATGTTGGCCCAATTATTTGAATTGGTTGAATGTCATGTCAAGGAGAACCATCACATGAAAATCCTAATCCACTCATCGGACCATGATGCATGAAGGAGAAAATATCGGATTCCGTTTGGATCTTGTGCTGTAAAAAATCCTAGTCTACTCATCAGGCGACACATGTCCCTCAAGCCCCGCCGCCCTAGAATCCCTTTGAGACTCCCTCACCATCTCGATGTCTCTCTTTCTTCTCTTCTTTTTTCCTTTTTTCTCCTTCTTCTACCCTTTGACGGTCTTCTTCTTTCTCTCTCTCCTCCGCCTGGCCTATTTTCCCTTCTGCAACCTCAACCTCAAACTCGAGGAGGAGGTGGGCCGTGATTATTGGAGACGGAGGATGAGGGTAAAACTGTCCAAGAAAGGAAGGGAGGGTGCAGCAGTGGAGGGGAGTAACTGACCCCATCTCAACGTTAGAGGAAAAAGCAGAGTTTTTTGTTTTGCGATTCGCAACAAATCCGAGTCCGGCAACAAGTGCTCATCAAAATGACGCTTTTGTTCCTCCCTCGGCCCCTACCGCTTGCAATTTGCTCTCCTGTATTTGTGTGGTCTCTTCCTGGATTTAACTCTCTTTTACTCTTAACGTGTGCGCAAAGAGAAGGGGGCTAGGGAGTGTTTGAGGGGTTTTGGCGTGGTGGGCCCCGATGACAAGTGTCGCCTGGTGAATGTACTAAGATTTTTGACAGGGTGGAATCCAAGCAGTACTTAATACTTTGTTCTCGTTAAGAGATTATCAAGTTGAGAGTTGAAAGCTACGTATTTAGATTTTACCAAATTGCACGTCAACTGTTTTACGTATTGTAATAAACTGTGAGAAATATATGAACCGACATTGATCACATTTATGGTTGCTTTTTGTAAGAAAGAATACTAAATACTGTTTGCGTTGTTGTGAGAAGGAGCAACATGATGGGTGCGAGAATGGACAAGAAAGCCCAAGGTCTATGGAAATATTCCCTCCTCAGTTTTACCATCCAAACGTTCCACCTCCTATTACAATACGCATTCACGCTTTTGAAGATCTCGGAGTAATAGAAATTGCATAGAGTGACGTAGTCATCCATCTTGTTGAACATCTGTGCCACCACCTTGTCATCGCCCAAGTAGTTCCTAATTATCCCTGCGCGGCGAAGCACCTCAACATCCTTGGAAGTATTTATGAGGCAATCCATGAAGGTCATGTAGTCGGTAAAGTAGTTGACGTCTCTGCCTTGACGATGCTGCTTATACATGATTAGGTTTTGAAATTGTGACTCGGTGTGGTCCTTTATACTCAAGGCCGGTATCTTGAGTTTCCCATTCTTGAATCCGATGTCTTTCATGTGCCGCCATCACACTGCCTTTAACTTGACTCTGGATTCCCTGAGCTCCGTCGCTGAGGACATGAACATGAATTTCTCTTTCATTGGCGGGGCTCTGCCATGTAGCCGGGGCATATTAGGCAAGCCATAAGTCCAACATGTGTGCATTAGATGAAGAAGATGTTTGCTCTCGCGAAGTGTCGGATATTGGCTTGAGTCTCCTAGTCCGAAATACCTGGTGGCTATATCGATGAGCTTGAGATACTCGTCCTGACCTTTAGTCAGATCATATAACTTGTTCAAGACGAAAAGCGGGAGTTGGTTCTCGGAAAGCAGTAAATCGCGTTGGAGGCAGTATTGAATCCAATCTGCCTTCATAAATGGATCATCTTTGTCTCTTAGTTTCTCCATAGTGTACTTTTGGAACAACTCGACAACAAAACAACCATCAATGAGCATCATCGCTTGGAACTCTTTTGGGGAGAGATCAATGGTTTCTGTGTAGCAATCACAAGCCTACTGTTCGAGTTCTCTTAGAGTTGGCATATACCGGTCGACACTCTCATTTCTTCTCCGAAGCAATTGCTGCACGTACCGCTTTTTTCGGTCCTCCATGAATTTGAACTTGTCATTTCCATAGTGAATAGGGCCGACAACTAGAATTTCCGGTTTGTAGGCTTTGTTTTACTTTGCGCAGTTGATGACAAACTCTAAATATGCTTTGCTTTGGCAGGGTCGGAGGCACACCACAAAGCATATCCTTGATATAGATTAAGAAATGATCTTGCGTCTCGGATTTCTCATTGTGTCTAACATCCTATATAGGTTACGGGGTAATTGATGTAATAATAAGCATTTTGTAAAAGTAGAATGATAGTTTTTCGTGTTCTTTTTATTTTTTATTTTGGTCAATCATACTTCTACTCATATTCTAACTCTCACTCTCAAACTTTTATCATGCCTTCTTGTAAGGCATGGCAGTCGAAACCCATGTCCAAAGCTAAGTCGTCTTTACCCCAACCCCCTGAGAAAATGTTCTTAAAGCAGCATTTAGAGTTGAATATGTACATACATACAACATACTAGAGCAATAGAGAAATTATTCCCTATTTTGCTTAGTGTGTGGTGTAAGGGCGACTCTCTCTATCCACCTTATTTATCTGTTTTCCTCCCCCACAGTCTTCGATATGCTATTATTTTATTGGTATCTCAATATAAGAAATATCTCTAAATATGTACAAAGTTATCCGTAACAAAATAGGGACAACCTACAAAAACTGTCCTCATATGAACTATTCCAATTTTTAATTTTGGTAAAATGCTATTTTTTGTGACATATATGATCCTTAAATTAATTTACGAAAATGGGCAAAAATAAAAGTAATCTTTGAATACAACTTCAGGACTAATTCCGCATTTCTATGGGAATATCGATGGAAAATGCAAATTAAGCACCGTGGTTGAACCCGTGGCATAGACATTTTATATAAACAAATGGATAGTTGACGAAAAATTACAAACCCTGTTTGGTCGCTAAATGCATTAATAGCTGCATGGGCTTTTTGCTCTCTAGAAGAGTTTTGAGAATATGAAATGTGCTTTTAAATTTACTTGGAGTGTTCTTATTGTGAGCTACTTAACATCGATGTTGAAGGCGTAAGAATTGCGTTGGATAGTTTTAAACTATATAAAAGAATCATTTTAACAAAATTGAACCAAGAATAGACCATTAAAGGGGATGTGAACTAAGGATTTGAGGTTAGAAAAGGTAAGACAAGCGATTAGTTTCTTTCTTTTTTTCTCTTTCGAGACTGGAGAAGCAATTAGTTAGATAACATATAAGTGATTCTTTTTTTGGATTTTTTTTTACATAAGGATATAAGCAATTTTTGGACTGAGGAGGTAAGATTTAAGGATCCGGGGGCTACCACTATGTAATATTATTCGTTTTTGACTGAATCTCGCACGGCTTTAAAACACATTGTTTGGGATAGAGGCGCAATCACACTGCCATCCCTTAGCCTAGCTCAATATTGTCCTCTTTGGGCCTATCGCACCGGTGTTGATGCACTACCATCCCAGATATGGCCACACCCTCAAGGCTTTGTTCTTAGCACAACAAAAGCTTGTGTGAAGAATAAAGAATCTAAACCTTATCAACTAGTCTAGGACTCTCTCTAGGCAATGTGGCACAGGAGACATGTGCCCTTAGCCTCGTCCACTTTTGGGTTATAGTCGCTCACTAGTGCAACCTCCCTTGCCATCCTAGCCATGCTATCCACTCTTAGGGTTTGGATTGTCACATTCTCCACCCCTTATGGCACAATGCCCTCACTGAGGCCTCACACACCATCGAGAGTCGGCTTTGATACCATTCCGTAAATATCCAAGGGCTACCACTGTGTAATATTATTCATTTTGGGCCTTCGGTCTTCATGGCTTTAAAATGTATTATACAGAGTAGAGAAATCAAGCTTTATTAACTAGCCTAAGACTCCCCCCCATGCAATATAGGATAGGAGACATGTGCTGTTAGCCTCACCCACTTTTGTTATTCAACACGAGGACCATTCACTTTTTTATTTCTTTTGCAACATCTCATACACAGCCAACTCTATTCGGTTCTGCAGAGTTCCATTTCTTGAAGATCCACTTGTTTTCAATTTAATTGTACTACAGACTTTCAAGTTCTGTGATATCTACAAATTGAAAGCCGACATTAACAGCATACTCAGTGAATTCAATTTGTTCCTGGTTTCTTTGTGATAGGAAACTAGCGATCCTCCTCAAGGTGGCCGAGAGTCGGAACCCCGTCCCCATCATCTACCGTAATTCTATGACCTAAAATGATGTGGCTGATGAGCTTGCTTGTTGCTTTGTTTGGCATTGTTGTGAGATGATCATCTTCAAAAGTGTGGATTTTTCAAAATTTCCTTCTGCATAACTTCATATGGGAATTACTGTAACAGAGTTATCTCCTTGAGAGTTCTGTTTATGGAAATACTCGAGGTAATATAAAACTTGTGCTTACACATGTACACATATACTTGAATGCAAATTCCCCTTTTTCTTATGTTTTAGTGACATTCATGTGGTCACATAAAATGTAAATCTGACATGAGTGCTAAATAAACTGTCCATATTGCATTCAAGTACAGTCTGTATTTACCTTTGTCTATACAATAGAATAATGTTATAGTCGTCCATTAATTTTCTTCTTCCCTTCATTTTCTGGCGTAGTTGTCTCTTGACTCGAGTGATGTGAATTTTGCATGGTCCCACTCTGTGGTACTTAAGAATCGATAGCTATAAATAGGAAAGTTGGGTAAAATAAAACTTTGTGATTGGGCCATACCATCACAAAACTCAATTCTTTTACTACTTCCCCAGCATACATTACTTTATCATTTACATTAATTAGATAAAAAAGCTTAATTACCTGTCATTGATGTTTTTTAAAAGATTAAAATGGATTCATGCAATGTATAAAGAGGTTATTAGTAATTTGCATTGTACTATTATTTGGGTTGGTGCAGTTGATCGGAGTGTCAAAAGATTTTAAGTTAGGAATTGTAAATCACATGTTCATATGCCACTAACTGCATGCAAACTAACTTGATTACTACAATAAACTTATAGTTCATGGAACTTGATGAAGAGGCAAAGGGTTAAGAAAGACTTGCATGGAAATGACAGCAATTAACTGATAGTTTGTGGAACTTGATGAAGAGACAAAGAGCTAAGAAAGACCTAAAAGGAAAAAACAAAAAATGACGAATGATATGGGAATTCTTCCACAAGTTGCAATGTACTTAGTGAAAACTGACCATTTTACAAACTTAATAGAATATTTGGAAAGAGTCTTCCGTTCGAAACTACTCACTAAATATCATAATTCCGTTCACAATGGAGACTACTTGTACACTTATAACAACCTGAAAGTTCATGGAACTTGAAGAGGAAAAAGGCTAAGAAAGACTTAAAAGGAGACATCACAAATTGACTTTATGAGAGCGACACATGAAGTCTTCCACAAATTGCATTATACTATGCAAAAACCAGCCACTTTACAAAACATAGATGGAAATTTGAAAAGATTCCTATGCTTTAGCCACTAGCTAGATATTATAATTGACTTCATGATGGAGACAACTTGTACGCGTGCAATAGGTGAAAAAGTAAAGATGCCAGTCCAATCCCCTGTATCAGCACATTGATCAACTCGTTAGGAGATTTTCAAGTTAAAAATTGGAAGTCGCATGCTCAAATTTTACTAATGACTACTTTGGGTTTGGGTACAACAATAAATTGAAAGTTCATGGAACTTGATGAAGAGGAGAAGGGCTAAAAAAGACTTGTTAGGAAATATCAAAAATTGACTTTAGGAGAATGATGTATGAAGTCTTCCACAAGTTGCATTGTACTATGCAAAAACCGATCATTCTAAAAAGCTTCCTAGAAAATCTAGAAAGATTTTAACGTTCTAGTTACTCGCTAGATACTATAATTGCCTTGATAGAGACAAATTATTACAATTTCAACAATAAAGATGCTGGCGCAATCTTGTGGATTGACACAATTATTTGATGGATCAATAGATTTCTAAGTTACGAACTGAAAGTCACAAATTAATCTTCACCTACTGCATGAAATTGCTCTGAGTTGGGGTCACTTGTATAGGCAAAGGACCCGAACTTAATCAATTCAGGGGTTGATAAAACGTTCTGATGGGCCTTTAGTTAGTTGGCCTACTTGCCGTTTCCACCTAGATTATAAAAAATAAAAGGCTGTTGGCTGTGGAAAAAATATATAGAGTCCATATCTGTGATTTTGAATTAGTTTATTATTGAAAAAAATCTTAGGAGAGTAAGTTTGCAGTCTTAACCCTAAGTCTCCTAAGGTAATCGGATGACCTGGGAAATCAAAATCCCACTCGATGGGATTTAAGTGGAATCTGTTATTTTTTTATGTGGGAATTGAAAGTTGCTTTTCAAATTGGCTACATGGACTTGAAGTTGTCTCATGTGAAATAGTTTGGGTATATATCACAAAAAATTCAAAATTGATATATTTATGACAAATTTACCTCAAACTAATTTTTAACTACAAAAAATCTCAAATTAGTACACATGTGACAAATTTAACACAAATTAAGTTTTTAACAATCAACAATCCAAATTGGTACATTTGTGACAAATTTACCTTCCCTTAATTTCTATCAAATTGAATTAATATCATGAAAAATTATAAACTGATGCACATATGATAAACGGAGTGTACAAACCCAAACTAGTATATTTGTCAACTGCCACGTATCATCCAACTTAATAATTTGATAATAAAATTCAATGGAAATTAATGGGAGGTAAATTTGTTACAAGTATACCGGTTTAGAGAATTTATTAGTCAAAAAATTAGTTTGAGATAAATTTATCGCATATATACCAATTTAAGGTTTTTAATGGTAAAAAATTTAGTTTGATTAAATTTATCACATGTGTATTAGTTTGGGATTTTTCATAGTATTAACTCAATTATTAATTAATCAAATGTTCGGTGGCATGTTGCTCTTGAAGTGATATTAAAGGCTCAAAATGCATCGTTGTTTTGAAGAACTTAGGGCACCGTTAGGCTAGCATTATCCTTCTTATTATTCTCTCTTTGCTTGCCGATTGCATGTCACACTTTAATTTTTTTCTCATTGTTACAACAAAAAGGATAGCCAACATGATTTTCACATAATATCATACAAATTTGCCTTCTCAATTTAGTAAAAATAAGTCATTTACAAATGGACAATACATGAGAAAATCACTTCAGTGTGGTCTAATTCTAAATAACTCTAACTAAGACCAAATAAAAAACATGACAAATTTAATTAAGAAAAAAGATCCAATAAAGTTTCTATTGACTCCTCAAATGAGTTTCCTCAAATGAGTTTTACATTAAGTAGTTATCCAAAGTTTAAAAAAAGTTGACCTGCAGTAATTAGTGCTTATTGGTTTCATTTCCTTTTTGAAGAAAGAAATAGTGTCCATATTTAAGAACTTTCTATTTGAGAATTAGTCTCCAGCTG
Organism: Angophora floribunda; assembly: GCA_014182895.1. Classification (NCBI taxonomy): domain Eukaryota; kingdom Viridiplantae; phylum Streptophyta; class Magnoliopsida; order Myrtales; family Myrtaceae; genus Angophora; species Angophora floribunda. Next base: position 25,183,159 of record CM024712.1, read on the forward strand.
CCAATTGCCTCTCAATGGCACTTTATGGTAAAAAGGCACAGTTATTGACAAAGGAGTAACAATGGGGTTAGCTTGAGCAAGGTTCTTTAATTTGTTAAATATGGGAGAGTACAGTGAAGCCCGCATGTTTAGGAATTATAGGGACGCTTAGTTCTAGACCGTTGGATTAGTAGGAAAGATGGAAGGGGTAGTGTCGGCTCTGGGCTTGTAACATTCAGCATTTCCATCATCCCTATTAATCCTTAGGTTGCGCCATCGTTGGGTTGAGACAACTGCAAATGCATGTTCATGGAACTTAATGTGTAGAGAAGACTAAGAAGACTAGCATTTCCTAAAATTCTTTTTAGCCGATCCAATACTAAACCTTTTGCAATTATATCAATTCAATTCATCCAACTAAATTTGGCCAACCAGCATTGACATGAACGTCAACCGGCACCAGTGAATAATTTTTTGATTAATTTTTTAATTTTTTCTTCTTCTTTTTTCTCTCTTTTTTTCCCCATTTCCCCCTCCTTCTTTTGGCAATCAGTTAGAGGGGAGAGCCGGTTGCTAAACTAAGGTATCGGCCAGGTTAGACTGAGGGCGAGCTTGCCTTGCCGTTTCTAGGCGAGGGCTGCCCGGCCACTAATGAGGCAAGCTCCACCCTGATCTAGCAAGGGCAAGCCTTGCCAGTGGCAAGGTGGCCCTTGCCCTGCAATGGCAAGGCAAGCTCACCCTTAGTTCGGCCTGATTGCTAGTGGATTGGCGAGCTTGCCTTCACTTTGATTTGGCAAGGGCGAGGGTTCACCTCACCGTTGCTGGGCGAGGTTGAGCTCACCTAGCCACTAGCAAGGCTAGTCGCTATTGGATTTGGCAAGGGAGAGCCTCGCTAGTGGTTGGGTGGGCTCGCTCTCCCCCAAATCTAACGAGAGGCCTCCCCTCACCTGGTGACGACGGGGTGAGTTCACCTTCAGTCTAGCTTAGCCAGTCGCCTTAGTTCGGTGACTAGCCCTCTCCTCTAGCCAGTCACCAAAAAAGAGGATGGAGGATAGGGGAAAAGAGAGAGAGAGAGAAAAAAAAGAAAAATTTAAAAATTTAAAAATTTAAAAATTTAAAAAATTCATGAAATAAAATAAATTAAAATTATCATCTGCAGGCATTGGCCACATCCACATCAGCACCGGCTAGCTAAATTTGGTTGGATAGACTAAATTGACATAATTACAAAAGGTTTAGAACTGAATTGGCTAAAAAAAAATGTTGGATTGAATCAACTTAATTGCAATAGGTTTAAGACTTTTTTGGTAATTTTCCCCATAATTTGTGATAACTTTTAATCACTAATATAAATGCCACTTGGGGTTGACTTCTCCATCATTTTCCAAAAGTAAATTTTTGACGTTTTCAAGTAGGCTTCGTCATTGTTTGCTTATTTTCCACAAATTTTTTATTTTTATTTTTTTGCCCCAACGATGACCAAGAATTTTTTTTTTTTTTGGGACGATGATGACAAAGGTTGATGGTGATGAATGAAAGCGTGTATGTAATTAGAATAAAGGTTGGTATTTGTGAGTCTCATCATTTTAACTCCACTCATCTATAAATCAATTGTATAATCAAGTAAGTTTCACGTATTTCCTTCTGTTTTTAGATCCTCAGCTGTATTGAAATATTCATTGCACTGAATGAACCAAAAATTGAAGAATGAGATAATCTTTTTCTCTTTTATATCCATATTGTTAGTTCAATGATTAGCGTGTTTATGGACCTATTGGAGCAATAGCATGTACCATTTATTAACACCTAAATTTTGACTAAATAATTAAATTTAAAATTGCATAGAAAATTAGGGATCAATTTGGCTCCAACAAAAATATTTTTCGCATTACCTAGGTATTAATATTATTTTCCATTTTCGGATAAGTATAAAAATTAATATTTAAAAATAAAAAAGGAATAAGAAGCCCACTAGGGCTGGGCCTTCGCGCCCAGCCCTCCTTTTGTCTTCTCTTCGGGGGCAGGGCCCATCTCGCCCCTCAGCTCATCTCTCCTGCGGCCCGGCCCTCTACCCTTCTTCTCCTTCCTGCTTTCTTCTTCCTCGCGCTGCGCCTCACGCGCGCTGAGAAGAGCGATGCGCAGAGGATGACGCCCGCACGTGGAGCAGAGGAGTGGCCGGTGAGAGATCCGGATGGATGGGAAGCGGATCGGCCTCCTTCAATGCCGAGCAGATCTTTCGTGGATGGACTGCCGATTGGACGCCAGTTCGGCCAAGGGGGAGGCCGGTCAGCGGGCCAAGAACCGGCGGCCGAAACGCCCCGTCGACCGGACCCTCCAGCCTATAAATAGAGCTTTCGGGAGCCCGAGAAGGGGAAGGCAAGTGGAGGAGTGAGCTCAGAGGACTTCACCGGAGAGACATCCGGGGAGGTCAGAGCGAGCGAATCCGAGAGAAGAAAAAAAAAGAGATCTGTGAGAAAGTGAGGTCTGAGCGAGAGGGAAAGTGAGATCTAAGTCCGGTGCCAGGAGTCGGCGAGAGAGATCCGTGCGTGAGAGAGTGTTTCAGCTGTCGTCCTTGCGGCTATGACCCTCGTCCGACGAGCTCCAGCCGGCATCCCTAGCCGAACCAGTAACCCGGCCGGAGTTCGTGGCCGCCCGGTTCACGACCCCCTACTGAGTCCGTTTTGTAAACGCCGGTGTCTGCTTCGACCTCGTTCGAGCTGGGAACCCCTCACCCATCAGCGTAGGCTACCCGTTCGATGTAATGTCCGAGTGAGATTTGCAAACCCCTCCTCTCGGACGCTGCTCGCCGTTTGTTTTTGTAGCCCTTTGTGTATTTCTAATTCTTTGCCGATTAATCTTTGGGAACTAAAGGGCCTTTCACAAAACAGATTTGATGTTGGGTGATTAATTTGATTCATTGAGTGATCAATCAAAACTATTTTGACTCACCAAATCAAATAGCTCTTCCGTTTTAACGATGGGGTTCTCGATTTCTTGATAAAATCTCCATTGGACGGATTGGACTGTTTGACTTTGGTGCAAGAGCTTTGCTATCAATGTATTTATTATCTAGACTTATCATTCTCTAGAATTACTAGGGATTGTGTCTTCAAGCTTTCTACATTCACTATCACCAAGCTTTCTATATTTATTTATTGTATTTTTTTTTGGGGTCTGTTATATATTGTAGGTCAAAGCTCTTTAATTTTGCCTTTGTCCATACAAACCACTTTCCCCAATTAGTATAGTATGGTAATTATGCTGGTGACATTTTCCCTCTTTTGGAGCATGGTTCTTCCCATTTGTCATGACATATCAAATTTATGAGCTAAACATACTTTGTCGTATATTTAGTATGTGAATCCTATTTTGTTCTAAATTGTTATTCAATTAGCATGATATATTTCCATTTGTGCTTGGTGCTAGAATAAAACATGGCGCATTGAGCTGGTTATTGAACTTCCTTTTCGACAATTTTGTAGGATTAAAATGTTTCATCAACTTTAATATCTATAACAATTAAATATAGGGATAAGTGCACCATAAATTTTAAAACTTGTTATGAAAGTGTAATCATATTTTAAAAACTTTCAAAATGTGCAATGAAATTTTAAAACTTGTCAAATTGGTGCGACTAAATCTTTTCATATGCTTCGTCCAATTTGATTAACGTTAGCTCTGTCTCATGTAGTTAAAATATAAAAAAAGCTAATTAAATTTTTTGAAGAGAGAGGCACTGGTGTGGTTGCCGGGTCAATTATTTTAGGAAAAATTAAAATTAAAGTAAATTAAAAGGATAAAATTGATTTCAATATTTTAGAAAAAAATACAAATCTGCAAAAAATGGAAAAAGAGGAAGAATCAAACAGAGGAAAAGCTGAAGTCAAGAAGCACAGCGGTGCCTCCACTTGAGGCAGTGGCGTGCAGTGGCCACCCTTACACCGGTGAGGGGCCAACATCCCTCTTCGGACTCAGCCAAAGCCAACGTGGCCCTCGCCACCACCTTCACGTGCTGGAAAAAGAAAACAGTGCGTGCGTGTGCGAGTGTTTGGTGAGTGGCGTCTTCATGTGTTGGAAAAAAAAAACAGTGCGCACGCGTGCAAGTGTTTGGTGAGTGAGCCAGGCAAGGGCCACGTTGGCTTTGGCTGAGTCCGAAGAGGGATGTTGGCCCCTCACTGGTGTAAGGGTGGCCGCCACGACGCCACTGCCTCAAGTGGAGGCACCGCTGTGCTTCTTGACTTCAGCTTTTCCTCTATTCAATTCTTCCTCTTTTATATAAATGAAATGATGAATGGATTTTTTTTGCTATTAAATAAATAATGCAACTTAAATTCCTAACATATAATTATTACATGGTTGTTTTAGGACATATAGCTAACAGTGTCTTCACCATTTGTTGAGACCTTGTCGCATATGATTCCCAAGACTGAAACAAAAGGTTCCTTAGAGGATCTAGTAGTCATGCCAAGCAGTGATCACAATGTTTGCAGTCATATCTTCTTACTCCATAGAGAATCTAAAAAGGAAGCGAGGCGACTTATGCACATTCATGCAATGACACAACAATATGGCCAACGGACCGGGCATCTTCTTCCCTGCCCAAAGCAATGCATTTGCCAGAAAAAAGTGGAAATTCTTTTTATTTCACAGCTAGAATTATCAGTCAGAAAATCGAAGCCAGTGTTGCAGCATGTACCAGGGGCTAAATCAATGTGGTAACCTTGGTTTCAGAAGATCTCAAGACCTCAATCAAGCAATAGTTTCCCTGATGGTTTGACAATCTCTCTTAGAACCTAATCAGCATCTGTTGTGGACTGTGGGTGAAAGTGATGCCGGGGAAATAGGGTCGAGAAGCAAATTTCATGAACTACCAACTGAGAAGGTCCATGCGATGATGTAATGAAGCAATTCAGCACTTGAATTTTATTAAAAATACCGAACCTGGGAAAGAGCGCGCGCGCACTGGTCTCATTGCTTTGGGGGATATATGTAAGCGTAAACCGCAAAGAAAGACTGAATGGCAGTGAGCATCAGAGTCACCAAGCCCGCTAGTGCCGAAATCAAAGACCCGGGATTACCAAAATACTTATCCTTGAACATGGTCCACCGCCCGCGCCACCTGCTCTCATAGTACCTGTTTAGCTCCTCGATCACTCCAGCCAAGTAGCTCCTTCCCATATTGAACCCCACGTCCTTCCCTAAGTCATTGAAGAAGCTTGCGACTTCAGCATCGGTCCCATACTTATTCTCCAGCACGTGATGAACTGATAAGAAGCTCACATCGTCCACGGTGGTCACAAGGCACCTGATGAAGGCCAGGTAGCTAGTAATGTGTGGTGAGCAGTAGGAGTAGCACTGCTCAAACGCGATGCTGTTGAGGAAGAAGGAGCTGGTCAGGTCATTGATCATCAGCGGGGGGATCTCGAGCACTCCATTGTTGAACTGAATGTCTAGCCACTCGTCGCACTTCCTCGGCTTGAATTTGATTCCTGCGCTGCGGAGCTCTGTCACTGATTGGACTGGCCGCAGATACATGTCGTCCAATTTCCTCGGTACTTCTGGAGGGAGGTTAATGAGGCTCAGCTGGATCAGGTGGAGCAAGTGCTTGACGTCCGAGACTCCACGGTACTTGGTGAAAACCTCCGGCCGCCGCTGCACCGTATATTTGAAGAACTGAAGTGCGAGCTCGGTCAGAGACAGCTGGGATTCGTCCGGGGACTTTGACATATCGTAGAGCTTTTGGAGGACGAAGAAGGGGACTTGGTTCTCGAGATGGAGGAAGTCACGCATGAGCGAAGTCAACGGCCATGGCATTTTGAAGATCGGGTCATCGGGGTCGCTCGGGATAATGCCCTCCACCGCTCGGAACACCTCGATGATGAAGCAGCCATCGAGGACCATCATCTCGGACAGCTTTGAGCCCCCAAAGACGAGTGGCTCAGAGTAACAAGCCCGAATATCCTCTTCCTTTGATGCAATGGCATTGAAGTAATGGTGGAAATTGACTCCGAAGCTTCTGGTTCGGGCGAGAAGAGCGGAGAAGAACCGCGGCTTGTGCTCTTGGATCATCTTGACACCTTCTCTCTCGTGGTGGTATGGACCGATGGACACGATACGGGGCTTATTGGCCTTCTGGTTGATCTCGACGAGTGTCTCAGGAACCCTGAAGATGCAGCAGGCTGAATTGCCTGCCGATTGCTTTAGACGGGTCGGCCTCTGGTTGAGCCACGAATTGACTACAGTCGACCAGTCATTTGCCACCCCCGTAACAAAGGGGTCGTCGGCGTGACCGTCCATGTGGTTAGTATTGGCTCCTTCAATCATTTGCACCTCCATCTCGGCCGATGAACTGCTACACCCTGGTTTCGCCGAGACTTACACTAGGGAAGAGACGACTTCATCAATTATTGGATGTGTGGGCTGTACTCAGAGATGAAGCTTTACACACATTCGAGGAACCAACCCACGAGGAGACAACTAAATAAGACAGCTTTTTTTGGTCAGAAAACAGACGACTGACCAAGGTCATTTTCTACTGAAGCTTCCTTAGGGTCTTTGGTTAGTGGGACACCAAGATAATAAAATACGCCCGATCTTATCTTTTTTCTTCTTGTTTTTTTTTTTTGGTCGGAATGCCCGATCTTATCTTTTAGGTAATGAAGAAATCGATTAGATCACGTGAGTGAACTGCACCACTTTTCTACTTTAAAAGAAGATCAAATGAGCTCGATCTGATCTTTTATTGAGCAAAGGAACTGAAGATCTGCCAAATCGCTAATAATTAGGGGGGCTTGGTTCATAATTAGAATCAGAAAGCTTTTTGTGGATCAATCGATATTAAACTGGGACTTCATTTGTGTCTGATACCAAAGAGATTGTATAGATGCCAGGTTTTAGCAAGACTCCTGTCTGTAATGTGTGCAATCAAACCAAAAGGGGAAAAAATCATTAAAAAACCTCAAACTTTATCAATAGTGACACATTCACCCTAAACTATTTTCTATAACATCAAGAGTCACAAACTTATATCTATGTGACATATTTAGCTCAAACTTTTTTCTGTAACACCAAATTATTGGGGTAAATGTATTATATAGAGATCAATTTGGATTTTTTAGTATCACAAAAAAAAATTGGGTAAATGTGTTATATTGTACAAATTTCAGGTAAATGTATTACATATGTATAAGTTTAGGGTTTTTAGTATCCCAAAGAAAATTCGGGATAAATGTGTCACAATAGATATAGTCTATTGGTGGCTTTTACTCGTAAATATTTCACTTGGGGTTGGTTGTCATTGACTCTCTCTCTCTCTATTCTAGCAAATGTTGAGAACTAACACGTGATACTTTAGAGTATCTAGAAACTAATGCCGTAACATCAATCCACAAGGTAAATAGAACTCGCATAATTAAAAACCAGAAAGAATGAATGCATTATTTGAGAAATAAGATAAGTCCGGTCAATTTACATTATGTTAACCTCGCAAATAGTCGATTCCATTCCCTTACTAAATAGTTATACAATAAACCAAATATTCTATAGGAAGAGTAGGACTATCAATATTGTGACGGTGAATATGGTGGACTAGCATTCAATTTTGCTCAATAATGGAATGGAAGTCAATTCTGGGGAAAATTACCAAAAAAATCCTAAACCAATTGTAAATGTGTCAATTCAGTCATAAACCTATTTTTTTTACTGACTCAATCCTAAACCATTTGCAATTGTGCAAATTTAGTCCATTCGGCCAAATTTGGCCGGTCGGTGCCGGCAACAATATTTTAATAATATTTTTATTATTTTTAGAATTTTTTTTATTAATCTCTCCTTCTTAATTATTCTACATGCGTAAACACATAATGGAAGTCTAATTTTCGCAAAAGAAATTTTTGAAATTTGCTTACAATAAGTGGAATTAACCGTTGTATACCATAGTCGCGTAGTACAAAAGAAATCTCCCGAAATCAACAACAATATTACTATTATAAAATGGTTAAAACTCTAATTGATATACAAATACTGTTCAATGTAAAAATAAACGTGTGGTTCGTCCTCATTGGAAAACCAAGATAAAACTATGGGATATAGAACACGAGTAGATGGTCCAAGGGAAAACTTCAAACAATCATTGATCACATTTAACTTTGCTTTTTATAAGAAAGAATACTAAATACTGTTTGCATTACTATGAGAAGGAGCAAAACGATGGCCGCGAGAACGGACAAGAAAGCCCAAGGACTATGGAAATATTTCCTCCTCAGATTCACCATCCAGAAGTTCCTTCTTTTCTTAAAATGTGCATTCACCTTTGGGAAGACTCAGAATAATAAGAATCAGATACAATGACATAGTCACCGATCTTGTGGAACAACTGCACAACCACCTCGTCATCGTCCCCCAAGTGGTTCTTAATAATCCCTGCACGGTGAATCACCTTAACATCCTTCGAAGAGTTTATGAGGCAATCCAGGAAGGTCACATTGTTGTAAATATAATAATACATGGAAACGATAGGATCTTGTAATTTACGTCAACATGAAAATACTAAAGAAATAAGCGAGAAATAATAATGACACCAGAAATTTACGTGATTCAGTATGAATATCGATACCTACATCTACGAGGAGAGCCAGCAGCAAATAATCTACTACAAAAAATCAGAATTACAATCACTTACACGCTCGAGTGTTTCCCACATCTAGATTTAAACCTAAACCCAAAGTGTTTACAAATAAATAATGTAAACTTACAGCACAAAATCACTAAGTGTTCAAGCCCCTACAATTCGCTCACATACATACCAAAAACAAGAACTTCATTCTTTCTTGTATGCTTTGTACGGCAATTACAGTTTATTGGCTTGGCTTCTATTCTTGTGCGGCGCTCTCTTCTCTATAAGCTAAAGAAACCTTTACTTTTTTATATATGTAAAACAAGCACTATTAGATTTCTCCTATAGATAAAAGAGGAAACCTTTGTTTTTATCCTTTCGTGTAAAAGTAATCATAGTCAAACTTGGAATCTTATAAAGAACAAGAAAACTAAATTTGATTAGGATAGGAAACATTTTGATCAAATTAAAATCCTTCTATGCATCGAGTTTGTGAAAATTCAAATTCAAGGCATAATTTAATAATTCTCTACCTTGGCTCGATGTTTGAAGCCAATTATAGTGCTCGTCATCCATGCTGCTCTCCCAACACCCTGACGGGTGCTCACTCTCCACATACACCAATTATGCTCAAGCAAAGCTTGAGCTTAGCCAAAGGAACATGCTTGGTCATCATATCTGCTGGGTTCTCTACCAAAGCAACCTTTTCACAATAACATTACCCTTTGCTAAGACATCTTATATGAAGTGATACTTGATATCGATATGTTTCGTTCGCTCGTGATAAACTGGATTATATGCCAAATAAATCGCATCTTGGTTATCACAGTGTATATCAACACTTCTCTGATTAAGCCCAAAGTCCAAGAGCAAACTTTGTAAACATATCACCTCATTCGCTATAAATGTTAGCGCGATGTACTTTGCCTCAGTCGAAGATAAAGCAACATGATCCTGTAAGGATGCTTTCCAATTCACTGCACCACCTGCTAGTGTAAACACGTACCCTGCTAAAGACCCGCGATCATCCAAGTTCTCAGCATGATCCGAATCCACATAACCAGTGGTTTCACAGCCATTACTGTTCCTCCGGTATACTATATCTACATCTGTAGTCCCTTTCAAATATCTAAGGATCCACTTCACAGCTTCCCAATGAGCTTTACCAGAACGCTTCATGTAGCAACTAACTATGCTCATAGCTTGTGAAATATCTGGCATAGTGCATACTATAGCATACATAATACTACCCACAGCACTAGAATATGGAACATGGGACATATGCTCCTCCTCCTCCTCAGTTTGCGGTGATAATTTATCTGAAAGTTTAAAGTGGTTTGCTAAAGGTGTATGTATAGATTTCGCCGGCTGCATGTTAAAACGTGCCACAATCTTCTCAATATATTTCTTTTGAGATAGATGTAAAACTCCTACAGCTCTATCACACAAAATCTCCATACCCAATATTTTTTTTTGCAGCACTTAAATCTTTCATCTCAAATTCAGCACTCAACTTCATTTTCAATGCATCAATATCAGACATATTCTTAGCTACTATCAACATATAATCAACATATAAGAGTAGATAAATCCAATAACCATTTTCCGATCTCCTAAAAATAAACATAGCTATCCATATGACTTTTCGAGTACTCCTGACTAGCCATGAAAGCATCAAAACTCTTATACCACTACCTAGGAGACTACTTTAGCCCATACAAAGATTTCTTTAACAAGCAAACGTGATCTTTCTTACCCGAAATAGCAAATCTCTTTGGCTGCCTCATGTAAATCCGTTCCTCCAACTCACCATGAAGAAATGCCGTTTTCACATCTAGCTACTCTAGTTTGAGATCCTGTGAAGCAAGTAAGGCAAGTAAAACACGAATAGAAATATGTCTTACCACAAGAGAGAACACCTCATTGTAATCAACGCCCTGCTACTGTGTATATCCCTTCGCCACAAGTCTTGCCTTATACCTCGCTATCTCAACACCAGGAATGCCATCTTTTCATTTAAAGACCCATTTATTTCTGAAAATCTTTTGGCTCTTCGGTACTTTGACCAACTCCTACGTCTGATTTCGATGGAGTGATTCCATCTTTTCGCTCATAGCCCCAAGCTATTGCGACGGCTCACTACTAGCCATCGCTTCAGAATAAGACAAAGGCTAATCTGTCTCCATCTCATTACCTATAATTAACGCATAAGCAATATCTATATAACCATAATGTACTGGTGGTTTAATTTGCCTTCTCTGTCTTTCTGCGGCTATATTGTGTTACGATTGTGCTGATTGTTCACTATCATCGACTTCAGGAACTGTGGTCTCTTCTACAATCTCAGCTTATGTTACCTCCGAGGTCTCCAGAGTCTCAACCTGATGCTCCACCTCACTAATGACACCATGATCTATCTGCTCTACTTGTTATGGTACAGAACTATTTTGTTGAAGCATTGCAGTCTCGTCAAAGATCACGTCTCTGCTGATTAGAAAATCGGGTGATTTGGGATCAGTACACCACAGTCGGTAGCCTTTCACTCCATGTGCATAACCTAGAAATATGCACTTCTTCACCCTCGGCTCAAGCTTACCATCACTCGCATGAGCATATGCAGGACATCCGAATATTCGTAAGTCAGAATAATCAATAAGTTTCCCCGACCATACTTCCTCAGGAGTCTTCCACTCAATATCAGATGATGGAGATCAATTTACCAAATAACATGACATATTCATTGTTTCGGCCCAAAATTCCTTACCAATTCCTACATGCAAAAGCATGCATCGAGCTTGCTCAAGTAAAGTTCTGTTCTTCCGTTCTACAACACTATTCTGTTGTAGTTTCTTAGGCACTATGCGATGTCTCACAATCCCTTCTTTCTTCCAGAACTCGGTAAAATATTTACCATAGAACTTTATGCCATTATCGGTTCTTAGGCACTTGATCTTTTTATCCGATTGCTTCTCAATCAATACCTTAAATTTCTTGAACTGATCAAACACATTATATTTGTGCTTTAGAAAGTATACCCATACCTTCCTTGAATAATCGTCGATAAATGTTAGCATATATTAGACACCTCCTTTTGAATGAACCGAAGATAGGCCCCGGACATCTAAATGAGTATAGTCAACTTGTTGCTTGGTCGAATGAATAGCTATAGTAAACTTAATACGACGTTGCTTCCCAAATATGCAATGCTCACATAAATCCAACTTTCCTGTCTTCTGACCCTTCAGCAACCTCCTTTCACTCAACATCGTCATACCTGCCTCACTCATATGCCCTAAACACATATGCCATAATTGAGTCAAGTCAAAGTCCAACTCACCTGATGAAACCACAACGGTTTCGATCACGGTCTCTCCTAGTAGATGATAGAGAGAATTCATTTTATTCCCCTTCATCATTGTCATGGCACCACGAGAGATTTTCAGTACTCCACCTTCAGCAGTGTACCTACACTCGATATCATCGAGTGTCCTTAGAGAAATAAAGTTCTTCTTGAGCTCCGGTACATCCCTCACGCTTGTCAATGTGCACACACCCCATCGTGCATCCGAATTTGATTGTTCCTATCCCCATAGCCTTGTGGGCTACATTATTCGCCAAAAGAATGCTACCACCATATGCAGTATGGTAAGTAGTAAACCAATTCTTGTGAGGCGTCATATGATAAGACACCCCGAATCTAGCACTCATTCATCTCTTGACGAAGTAGCAGTCACACATAAAATAACTTCTCCATTACTAGTGCTCCCTTTAGCTATGTTTGCCACATTGCTTATGGCATTCTACTTATCACCTCAATTTCTCCGCTTCAAACAATCTCTCCTAATGTGCCCTTCCTTGTGACACTCAAAGCACTTCATGCATCCTTTGGACTTTCGATTGCGTGACTTCGATCTACTTTTGCCTCTGCTGTTGCTAGGCCCTTGATGTTAATCTCTACCCCGAATTGTTAATGCCTGAGCTACTCCCTGCACAAGACTATCATGATGCAACTTTCTCTATCACTTCTTAGAGAATAGAGCGGACTTTACCTCTTCCAAGGTAATTGTAGTACGCCCCTGCAACAGTAAATCAATAAAGTGCTCCCATGACTCTGGTAAAGAAACTAACAACATCATGCCCCGCTCTTCATCATCAAGTATCTTACTGACGTTTTTCAAATCCATCATGAGTTTATTAAATTCATCCAGGTGGGTTCTAATAGACATACCTTCAGTATATCTAAACTAAAACATTCTCTTCAACATATATAAGCGATTATTCAAACCCTTCATTACATAGAGTGCATGAAGTCTTCCCCATAAATTTATAGCATCTTTCTCCTCAGCCACCTCTATTAACACCTCATCTAATAAATTCAACAGGATTGTACTCTTTGCTTTCTCCATTAGCTCTGCCCTTTTAGAGGCCTTCATCATAATCGGCAATTCATCTTTGCCATCTAAAACTCTGGCCAAACCTTGGGTTGTCAACAGTGCACGCATCTTGATGCTCCACAACCCAAAGTTATTCCACCCATTAAATTTCTCAATTTCACCTTTTGCCTAAGACATAATTGCAATAACAAAAATTTTAGATAATAATCAGACAAGCAAAAGCCCTTAATCACAATCAAGAAATCCGATCCCAAGCTTTGATACCAATTGTTGTAAATATAATAATACGCGGTAATTTACGTCAACACAAAAATACTAGAGAAATAAATGAGAAATAATAATGACACTAGAAATTTACGTGATTCGATCCGAATATCAATACTACATCCACGGGGAGAGCTAGTAGCAAATAATCTACTATAATCGGAGAATTAGAATTACGATCATTCACACACTCATGTGTTTCCCACACTTAGATTTTGTTGAGAAAAATCATAGTTTTGATGATAACAAACCATTTTATGCATACAAAACTTCATATATTTTTTGAGGAAGAAGAGTCACAATTGACGCATTCTTCTGAGTCTATGTGTTGCAGAAGGAAAAGTAGAAGGACGTTTCTGAGTTTACGAGGAATAGAAGGAGAAACAAAGAGACACAGAGTCTCATTCTAACAAGACCAGAACGAACGTACAGGACCAGACCGAGAACAAGATCACCAACGGTTATGAATTTCACTTACCTTATTCGTATTGATTTTGGTATATTGAATCGATTAACAAGATCAATCATCAAGACAACTTCCCAAGAAGGATGGAACACTTATGGAAACTTAGATTCTGATTGTATAGGTGAACAGAATCTAAGGGGATCAAATCTATTTTCAACGATCAACAAAACTTTCCTTATGAAGTCTGTCCAAGAAAGGAAAGGGAAAACAAATCTCTCAAGGTGATAGCCAACGGTCAATTATGGCTCGGAGAGTATATAAGGGAAGGATGCGACTAGAAGAGAGAGAGGATGAATACATTCCAAAGGCTGATTTAATTCTTTACTGGTTGTCTGAAAAAGTGCGAAATCGAGTGATCCTAGCATATTACCAAGAAGAGTGACTTAGTGAGATATATCATCACCGAGTGCGAACATTCAATAGTGTGTAATCATCTTTGATCACATAGTGAAATTCAGCCAATTGGCTGATCGTGTGGAGAGTGGACGTAGGCTTGTCAAAAGCCGAACCACTATAACTGTGTTTGCAATCTTCTCTTCCCTCTCTATATAATTTCCAATTACAGATTGCAAAAACTTTATATTACTTGCGCATAAAATTCCTTTACACCTATTCACCCCTTCCTCTAGGTGTTAATACTAGCAATATCAATTGGTATCAGAGCCTCATGCTTAGTATTTTGAAGTGTCTATTACTTCAGAGTTAAAGATCTTCCATGGCTAGTATTCTTGCACCAGGTTTGATTGAAGGACAAAGCAACACTCGACCACCATACTTTGATAGAAAATAGTACAACATATGGAAGAACAAAATGAAAGCTTTTCTCAAATCAAATGATCCACTGGAATGGGATGTAGTCAACAAAGGAATTGATCCTAACGCTAAAGCTGGAAAAACCGCAAGAAAAGATGATGGGAAATCAACAAAATCATCAGCTGCTCTTTCTAAAGAAGAGTTAACAAAAAGAGAAGCTTTAGATGCTAAGGTTATCTATTCTCTTTATTGTGCATTATCTCCAAATGAATATAACCGCATTTCTTCTTGTGAAATAGCGAAAGAAGTATGGGATAGGCTGTACGTTACTTATGAAGGAACTGATCGTGTGAAAGAGACCAAAGTCAATATTCTACTTGGTCAATATGAATTATTCAAAATGAAGCAAGGAGAGTCCATTGGAGATATGTTTAGCAGATTTACTAAAATAGTAAATGGGCTTGCATATCAATGATAGCCCATCTTAGGACCAATGAAGGTTAACAACCTCTTGAGAGGTCTATCAAAGGACTGGAACAATGTGAAGACTTCCATACGAGAAACTTTGCGGATCTCACCTCTATCAGTTGATGAGCTTATTGGAACCTTGCAATCTTACGAAGCAAAACAAATGAATGAAGAAGTGGAGTCTACAGGTAAGAAATCTATTGCTCTTAAGTCTAATGTTGATTCTGATGATACAGACTCCGAGGATGAATTGGACGATGAAGAACTTGCCCTCTTGATAAAAAAGGTAAGAAAGTTAAACAAGAAAGGCAAGAAGTTCAACAGTAAGAAGCAAAATAGATAGGCTGGACAAAGAAGAATAGTGGATGAAGAAGACTCTGTCAAAGATGTTATCTATTTCGAATGTGAAGTGACACGGAGTGTGAAGACTGTGAAGATGAATATGGAAATATCTGTCTAATGGCACACTTAGACTCAGACTTTGGAGTAGACTCAGAATCCGACTTAGACTCAGACAGAGAAATTGAGGTTAGTCATTTTGATATTCCTATTGAAGTTTCAGATTATATAAATGAGCTTTGTTCAAATCTGAAATCCACTCTGAAGAGGATCTCCAGACTGAAAAGGGAAAATTACAAGTTAAGTCAACATAATTCTTCTCTGAAAGGAAAGTTTAATGATCTACAAATGGAACTTTTGGAAACAAAGGAAAGTTGAGATTCTTTACTAAATGAGAGTAAATCTCTCAAAAAGGAATTTTTGGATAATACTACGAAATTTTCTAAAGGATCAAAAACTTTACAGCACATACTTTCCATTCAGATTCTCTATCACAACAAGTCTGGACTTGGGTGTAATAAGGAAAATGATTCTTTAATAGACTTTCCAAAAGTCAAAGAGAGACTCAGATAGAGACCTCCTCGACAGGTTTACAAAAATCATTTTAAAAGGAACTTTGTAAAACCTGTTGGACGAGATAATCTCAAATGTTCTAATTGCGGAGAAAATGAACATTTTGAGAGTAAGTGTTCTAAAGTCTGGAGACCTGTTTAGAGAAATTGGATTAACAAAGCATACACTACTAACTCCCACGGACCCAAGAAAGTCTAGGTACCAAAGAAAGCTCAAGTATGTGTTTTGATTGTATGTAAGTTTCAAAAGCAAGAAGAGACAGTATTTGGACAGTGGATGTTCAAGACACATGACTGGAAATTCGAGAATGTTCATTGGATTGGAAAGAATAAAAGGAGGAACTATTTCCTTTGGTGGCAATAGTAAGGGAAACATTATTGGACTAGGAACAATCAAGATTGGAAATCTCATCATCAATGTCTCTTTGGTTAAAGGGCTGAATTACAATCTTCTGAGTATTAGTCAGTTATGTGATGCTGGTTTCAGAATTGATTTTAAGGAGAACTTATGTTCTGGAACCAATCAAGATTCATCTCAACCATTTACTGGACAAAGACATGGAAACATCTACCTTTTGGACATAAATGAAGACACTGCCAAATGTCTCATCTCAGTTCAAGATGAAGCAAACCTCTGGTATCGCAAACTTGGACTTGTCAGTATGAAATAGATCTCAAAACTGTTTACCAAAAAGCTTGTTCGTGGACTGCTTTCATTAAGCTATAAAAAGTCAGAACTTTGCTCCGCATGCACTATAGGAAAATAGGTAAGAAGCTCCTTTAAATCTATGGAACATGTTTTTTCTAATCGTGCTTTGCAGCTTCTTCATATGGATCTCTTTAGACCAACAAGAATCCAACATTGGAGGTAAGAGGTATTATCTGGTTATTGTAGATGATTATTCTCGCTTTACTTGGGTATTCTTCATTGCTAATAAAGGAGAAACCTTCTCTTACTTTTCAAAATTTTCAAAAAGAGTTCAAAATGAGAAAGGTTACTCTATTTCAAGCATTAAAATAGATCATGGTGGAGAATTTGAAAATCAGGACTTTGTAGACTTTTGTGACAAAAATGGTCTTCGGCTTACTTTTTCCTCGCCCTACACTCTAGAACAAAATGAAGTTGTAGAAAGGAAAAAAGATCCTTACAAGAAATGGCAAGAGCTTTGCTTATTGAGAGCAAAGTAGCAACTCGTTTCTAGGCAGAAGTAGTTTCTACAGCCTGCTATATCATTAACAGAGTTTTTCTAAGACTTATTCTTGAGAAAACTCCCTATGAAATTTTCAAAGGAAGAAAACCAATTGTCTCATACTTTCATGTTTTTGGTTGTCAATGTTTTATTCTTAAAAATGCTAACAATCATCTAAGCAAGTTTGAAGAAAGGTCAGATGAAGGTATATTTATGGGATACTCAACCACAAGCAAAGCATACATAGTGTTTAACAAGAATACTCAAACTGTGGAAGAGTCCATGAATGTAAAGTTTTTGGAGCAAGATCTGTCTAAGCAGAGCAGAACATCACTCGAAGATCCAGAACTTACTACAGATCTTGAGAAATCAATATTCAGCAAAAAGTTTGGCACTTCTCATAAAGAAGATGTGGAAGAACCTCAAGATCAAACTCTCATCCAGAAGGACTCTACACAATCACTAGCAAAGCGTGATGATAGCGAGGCTTACAACAAAAACTGGAAGCATAAATCCAATTATCCACAAAACCTTGTTATTGGAAGCATCAAGGAAGGAATTCGTACCAGATCAAGGAACAAGGAAGATACAAGCGTACTGGCACTCATTTCTGAAATTGAACCTAAAGGAGTAGACGAAGCGCTTGGAAATGAAAGCTGGTTAAAAGCAATGCAAGAAGAACTCCAGCAATTCAGAATAAATGATGTTTGGGAACTGTTACCTAAACCCAAGGGAAGAACTAGCATAGGAACAAAATGGGTATTCAGAAACAAAGTTGATGATCAAGGAAAGGTAACTAGAAATAAAGCAAGGCTCGTAGCTAAAGGCTACTCGCAATCAGAAGGAATAGACTATGATGAAACTTACGCACCTGTAGCCATATTGGAAGCAATCGGACTATTGCTTGCTTATGTTTGTTGCCATAATTTCAAGCCATTCTAGATGGATGTGAAAAGTGCCTTCCTAAATGGATTCATACAAGAAGAAGTCAATGTTGAACAATCTCCTGGCTTCGAGGAACTAAGAAAGCCAGATCATGTATACAAACTGAAAAAGGCACTATATGGTTTGAAGCAAGCACCTCAAGCCTAGTATGAAAGACTGAGTAAGTTTTTGATAGATAATGGCTTCAAGAAAGGTATGGTAGACATAACTCTTTTCATTAAGAAGGAAGGTAAGGATATTTTACTTGTTCAAATATATGTAGATGACATAATCTTTGGTTCATCTAATGAACGTCTTTGCAAGAAATTTTCAAAGTCTAGAAAAATTCGAGATGAACATGATGGGAGAATTGACATTTTTCTTAGGTCTACAAGTCAAACAATCCAAAGATGGCACTTTCATCTTTCAAGAAAAATATGTAAAAGCCTTGATCAAAAAGTTTGGGATGGAAAACTGCAAGAAGATTAAAACTCCAATGTCAACTTCCACCAAACTAGACAAGGATGAAATGGGAAAGAAAATTGACCAAAAAACCTACAGAAGCATGATCGGTTCCCTTCTCTATCTTACTGTATCTAGACCTAATATTATGTACAGTGTATGCTTATGTGCTAGATTCCAAGTAGACCCTAGAGAATCACATCTTTTTGCTATAAAATGCATTATAAAATATGTTGCTACTAATCCAAAGCTAGGTCTGTGGTATCCCAAAGGAACAGACTTTACACTTCTCGGATACTCAGACACTGACTTAGCCGGATGTAGAGTGGATAGAAAGAGTACGTCTGGAACATGTCAACTTTTGGGACAGATGTTAGTCTCTTGGTTCTCCAAAAAGCAAATCACCGTGGCTCTATCTACGACAAAAATAGAATATGTAGCTCTTAGCAACTGCTGCTCACAAGTTCTATGGATGAGACAACAGCTAAGAGATTATGGAAATGAAGAAACTTGCACGGAGATAAGGTGTGACAATACAAGTGCTATTAACCTCACCAAGAATCCGATTTTACACTCGAGGGCAAAGGATATTGAAATCAAGCACCATTTCATAAGAGACCATGTGCAAAATGGTGAAATAAATGTCCAATTTATTGATTCTAAGAATCAATTAGTAGATATCTTTACCAAACCACTGGACAAAGGTACATTTGATTTTATTTGTAGCAAATTAAACATCACTAACCCTTTTGCATAAAGTCTGGTGAAGACAGGTAAGTCAAGACATCTCCTGGGAGGGGCAATCATATGGCAGAAGCAATATTCTAGATGGATAAATATTCTGGGACGAACTCAGAAGAGCTTACTGGTATTTTTGGAAATTTAAATTTTGGCGCGTAAGTTATTTCCATATATGATCGAACATGGTAAGTTAATATATGTAAATATTTGATTTGATTGCTTTATTGTGAATGCCTATTTTATTTGAATCAATTTTTATCAATTTTTGGATTTTCGAATAACTGCCATTTACAGTTATTCTTTATTTCCAAAAATCGTGTCTTTTCGTTGCCCCCCTTTAGAAGCTTTTATAACTTCTAAAAATCGAGTCTTTCTTCCATCACAAATTCGAACCCTCTTAGAAACCCTAGAACTCTCATCTTCTCTCATCCGAACCAAACCTCTCTCCATCTCTCCTAAACAATGGCTTCGAGATCCTCCAAATCAATGTCTAACTCTTCACAAAGGAGATCAAATCGCATTGCAAGTAGAGGGCCAAGGAACATCGAAGGAGCGGAGACTCACTTCGACTTGACAAGGTCATCTGGAGAGGAGTCACTGAGGCATTCTCCTAGTGAGTCAATATGGAGGAATGTAACTGAAAAAGGTACGTCTGGAGTTGTTATGCCTGCTGAAGCAAAAGACCCCAAAAAGGTCTTTAGAATGTATGAAATTTTAATAAGGGGAGATGCTTCTGAAAGTTTCAAACTTGAGTATTTGAGGGAACACGAGTATGCAAATGAGGTCAAACTGGTTGAGGCCTTGTCGAGAGTAGAGAATGTGGCCAAACAAGTTGATCAAATGCCTGATCCTAGAAGAGGCGTCGAAAGTTCGTGGGAAGGGAAAAGAGAAGACGATGATGAGATGCTCTTTAGAAATTTTCAGATTAAGATGGGGGTTGCTACAATAGTGGAAAATCCTAAAGGAAATCTGTTTCGATCAAAATAACATAAAGAAAGTTATGTCTCACTACTTCAAAGAGGCATAATGAATCATAGAACAATGGACTTTGATTTTCTAGATGCAACTAGAGTAAATCTTAGAAGATATTTTGAGAGGTTGCAAATGGATCATTTCTGCACAGATACATCTATGGTTTATCCAGAACTCACAACCTACTTTTACTTGAACTTGTCATTCTTGTCTCCAAGTAAGTTGCAGTTTAGTGTGAATGACAATTTTTATGTACTTGATGCAAATATTTTGGCTAATATTCTAAAGGTTGAAAGGGAAGATTTCAAGCCCATTGAGGTATCATATGAAAATGCCTGCAGACATCTTGCCATAGGAAATACTCTTAGGGAAAACATTACATATTCCTCTCTGAACTTAGCCAGGATTATCCTTCATAAAATTGTCATAAACTACATTTGTCCAAAGGTATCATTAAAGACTGATGTGGCCAAATTTGAAGCTAAGATGATGTGGGCCATTGAAAAGGGAGCTTTGTTCTCACTTCCTCATACAGTGCTATTACACATGTACAAAACTATTTTGAAGGGAAAAGGACAACTGCCTTATGCTCTAGTGACTAGAATATTCCAGCACTTCAAGATTGATTTGCCCGAAAATCTCTGCACTAGAACTCTGCATTTGATGCCTATTGGAGAGAAGATGATAACAAAGATGAGGCTAAAGGATGTTGTGGAAATATGGAGGAGAAAGCATAAGGAATCCTCTAAGACAGCAACCACTGCGAAAAGAAAGAATAAGGAAGTGGTATCTGCAGGGCAGAGTAGGAAAAGAAGGAGACATCTTCTACTAAGGGATGAAGATGATGAGGAGACCATATCTGAAATACTTGCTTCTATGGTTCATACTCCAATCACAATAACCAGAGTACTAGAAATAGAAGTAGTAGGGGCTCCACCAAGAGCAGTAGAAGAAAATCTACTAATTGCAGATCCACAACTTGCAGCAAATGTGGTTATGTTGAACCTGAGGAGGAGCATGAGCTAGAAGAAGACCCTGAAGAAGACCCCGAAGAAGAACCAGAAGAAGAACCTACTAGAAAGGAAGGAGGAGAAGAAATAGAGATAGAAGATGCAAGAAGGGTGGATGATCGAATAAGTCAATCTCCTAAAGAGATGGCAGAACAAAGACTAGAGAAGAATGTTGAAAAACAAGTAGAAGCATCAACTTAGGGGGGGCACCAATCTGATAGAATTGAGTTTGAAACAGCGTCTCCTAGACTTCTACTTGGATCATCATATGATCATTCTGATTTATATTCAAATTCTAGAAGAATACTTGATCTGCTTATGCAAATTAGAAGTCAGCAAATTGCTTTGGAGATTGATATTCAGGCTTTGAAAACCTCTGTGGACAATAAGCTAGAGACTCTTGAAAAACAGAATGAGCAACATATGGCACGAATGAAGTCAATGTTCAATCAGTGCCTCAACAAGATTGAAGAGTCTGTCAAAGATATGGAGGATTTTACTCTAGCTCGTGTCCCCAAAAAGCCATCTTCTTGATCTTCTTTTCAAACTTTTTTGGTCTGATATATTTGATCTGATGGATTTATGTTTAGAATCTTTTGAGTTGAATTTTTCTTGAACCCCTTTTTTTTTTACATTGAAAAAAAGGGGAGAAGCAACAGATAAGTGGTTTTGTTGTTGAATTTTTTGGACATGGTACTAGGTAGTGTGTGTGATTTGGTATTGTGTGGCTTGATGGTATAGCATGATCATATGATTTGATATTGTCTGAGTGATATACTGATCATGTGTGATTTAACTTAATGCATAATACTACTATGTCATACATATACTATGCTTTGCCTAACCGTGTTTTGCAGGAACAACAAATCATCTGCATAAAAAGTTTTGTCACCATAAAAAAGGGGGAGATTGTTGAGAAAAATCCTAGTTTTGATGATAACAAACCATTTTATGCATACAGAACTTCATATATTTTCTGAGGAAGAAGAGTCACAAGTTGACGCATTCTTCTGAGTCTGCGTGTTGCAAAAGGACATTTCTGAGTCTACAAGGAACAGAAGGAGAAACAAAGAGACACAGAGTCTCATTCTGACAAGACTAGAACGACTTACAAGACCATACCGAGAACAAGATCACCAACAGTTATGAATTTCACTTACCTTATTCGTATTGATTTTGGTATATTGAATCGATTAGCAAGATCAATCATCAAGACAACTTCCTAAGAAGGATAAAACACTTATGGAAACTCAAATTCTGATTGTATGGGTGAACAGAATTTAAGGGGATCAAATCTATCTTCAACGGTCAACAAAACTTTCCTTATGAAGTCTGTCCAAGAAAGAAAAGGGAAGACAAATCTCTCAAGATGATAGCCAACAGTCAATTGTGGCTCGGAGAGTATATAAGGGGAGGATGCGACCAGAAGAGAGAGAGAGAATGAATACATTCAAAAGGTTGATTCAATTCTTCACTAATTGTCTGAAAAGGTGCGAAATCGAGTGATCCTAGTGTATTACTAAGAAGAGTGACTTAGTGAGATATATCATCACTAAGTGCGAACACTCAAGAGTGTGTTATCATCTTTGATTACATAATGAAATTCAGCCAATTGGCTGATCGTGTGGAGAGTGGACGTAGGCAAAAGCCGAACCACTTTAACTATATTTGCAATCTTCTCTTCCCTCTCTATTTAATTTTTGATTGTAGATTGCAAAAACTTTATATTACTTGCGCATAAAATTCCTTTACACCTATTTACCCCTCCCTCTAGGTGTTAATACTAGCAATATCAAATTTAAACCCAAACCCAAACTGTTTACAAATAAATAATGTAAACTCACAACACAAAATCACCGAGTGTTCAAGCCTCTGCAATTCGCTCATGTACATATGAAAAACAAGAACTCCATTCTTTCTTGTATGATTTGTATGGCAACTACAGCTTATTGGCTGGGCTTCTATTCTTGTGCGATACTCTCTTCTCTATACACTGAAGAAACTTTTGCTTTTTTATATATGTAAACCAAGCACTACTAGGTTTCTCCTATAGATAAAAGAGGAAACCTTTGTTTATATCCTTTTGTGCAAAAGTAATCTTAGTTAAATTTGGAATCTTATAAAATATAAGAAAACCAAATTTGATTAGGATAGGAAATATTTTGATCAAATCAAAATTCTTCTATGAATCGAGTTCGTGAAAATTCAAATTCGAGGCATAATTTAATACACGTAATCTGTGAAGTAGTTGATGCCTCTGCCTTGACGATGCTGCTCGTACGCCATGAGGTTTCGAAATTGTGATTTGGTGCTATCCTCTACATACAAGACCGGTATCTTGAGAGTCCCATTCTTGAATTTGATGTCGCTCAGTTCGCCCTCGTGCAAAGCTCTAAACCTAACTCCTAACTCCCTTAGCTCTGTTGCCGAGGGCATGACTATTATGCAGTATTGCTCGGGCTTTTTAGGCAAGACAGAAGTGCGCCACATGTGATATAGATGCAGAAGATGTTCCCCCTGGCTCTTGTCAATCGTCCGATTTCGGTTGGGGTCTCCTAGTTCAATATTGAAGTATTTGGTGGCGACATAGCTGAACTCATGATGCTCATCCAGACCTTTAGTCAGGTCATATAGCTTGCTCGAGATGAAAAGTGGGACTTGGTTTTTTAGCGGCAGTAAATCGCGCCAAATCCTAGTTCGAATCCCACTTTCATGCATAATCAGGTCATCCTTGTCTCTTAATTTCTCCATGTTGTACTTACGAAAATGATGAAACAGCCATCAATGAGCATCATTGCAAGAAAATTTTCTTGGGAGGCATTGATAGTTTCCGCATAGCAATTATGAGCCTGCCATTCCAGCTCCTTGAGAGTCGGCATATACCTGTCAATGCTCCCCTCATTTCTCCTCTCAAACAATCGGTGTAGGTATCGGAGGTTTTGCTCCTCCATGAATTTGTACTTGTCATTTCCATGGTGATATGGGTCAGTGGCTAGAATTTCTGGGTCATAGGCTTTCTTGTTGACTTCGCGCAGAGGATGACGAACCTTGAATATACTATGCTCTAGTGAAAGGGGAGGCATACCGCAAAGTATTTTCTTGATGTCAATTGAGACATGATCTTGCACCCCGGAACACTCATAGGTCAAAGCAGGCTATATTGGTTACAACATAACTAATGTGATGATAATCACGTAGTGAAGCAAAATAATTGCTTTACATGTGCTTCCCTTTGATTAAGGGCAACTTATAAAAACTGTCCTCTTATGAATTATTTTAATTTTCACTTTTGATCATCATGCTATTTTTTGTGAAACATATGATTCCTAAACTAATTTATGAAAACTAGTAGAAAGGAAACTAATCTTCGAATAAATTTTAGGACAAATTCGCATTTTTGTGTGAATATCAATGGACAATGCAAATTAAGCACTTGGTTGAACACGTGGCATTGACATTCAATGTAAACAAATGGATAGTAGAGAAAAAATCACAAACCCTTTACTATTGCTGCTTATATAATTTTGCTCTAAGAATAAATCGACAACTGTATAGGCTTTTTCCTGTCGAGCTTTAGAGAACCCCCCTTTTGCTCTCTAGAAGAGTTTTGAGAATTTGAGCTTGCCAAATTTCACCTCTCTAGCCATCAAGCAAGGACAATCTTTTAGACACTAAAATGTGAATTTTAAATTTATTTATTTTGTGTGTTCTTATAGTGAGATACTTGCCATCAATGTTGAAGGCGTGAGAACCATGTTGAATAGTTTTAAACTATATAAGAAGAATTATTGGAATGAAATTGAACCAAGATAAAATATAGGATTTTAGGTTAGAGAAGACGAGATAAGCCCTTAGCTAAATAACATATAAATGACTGTCTTTTGGAAGGGAAACTCATTAGACTTACTTGATCAAGTTGGTGGTTGTTCATTTTTCTTGCCAAGCTAGACCAGTTACTATCAAGTAGTATCCAGTTCTTCTCTCTTTGTGGGAATTTTGTTTTTTAGTGAAGTAGAGATAAAATGAGACTACCACATCCACCAACCATTTATAGAAAATCCAAACGCGTTTTTCCCTTGGCCCATTGACCTTGGTTGTACATTCTATCTACTGGCAAAAAAACATAAACACCTTCATGATCGAGACAACTTTGTACAATTGTGATAATGCAAATATAAAGATGCTAGCCCAATTCTCTGAATTGGTTGAATGACGTGTCAAGGAGAAAATATGAGACACCTGTTGCATTCCATCATGTCAAAATCCTAATCCACTCATTGGACCATGAGGCATTAAGGATAAAATATTGGATTCCGTTTGGATCCTATGCTGTGACAAATCCTAGTCTACTCATTGGGCGACACTTGTCCCTCGAGCCCCACCACCCTAGAACCCCTTTGAGACTCCCTCAATGTCTCAAACGTCTCTCTTTCTTGTAACATCCTGAAAATTGACTCAATTTAGTACGATTTTTAATCCGATTTTGGAACCGATTTCTCGATGATATCGGGATTAAATACTTGGATGTCGCCTCATTTATTTTGGGATTTTCCGTTGAACACGGAAGCGTCGGAAAAAGGAAAATTGGACCGGGTTTCGGGCCCGCGGGTGGGCCGGCCCAAGACCGGCGGCCCAATGAGCCTTGCACCCATTCAGCCCAGCCCAAGAGGGGCCCAAGTTGGCCCAAGTTCCTCCATTTCCAGCCGGGCTTCTCTCTTTGGCGCTTTTGCTTTTGTGCCCAAGTGGGCATTGTTTTTGCTTGTTTATTGCTTGTTTTTGATTGGTCCTTCAAGCAAGTGGCAAGCCCACTTGCCTTGGCTCTTATCCTTGACCAGTAGCTCCTTCTCTCTCCTCTTTCTCCCTCAAAATTCGTGCACCAGCCCAGCCACTCTCTCTCTCCCTTTTTCTCTTCCTTTTCTCTTCCATTTTTGCTGTTTCTTGCTGTCCTTGCTGTTTTCCAGCCCAAAAACAGCCTTGTTGCCATCACCGGAGCTGCCGCAACCGCCCAAAGTGTAGCCCTGGGAGTTAGGAAGCCAGCCGCACACCCCCGGTCACCCCTGGTCGCCCCGGACCGCCTGTTTCGGCCTTTTCTGCACTGCTGGTCAGTTCCGCGTGAACAGTAACCAGCAGTGTTTTTGGCCCGTTTCGGCCATCGTTTGTCATCCGTTGTCGTCCCCGAGCTTACCCCTCGTAGCCCTCGTCCCCCTCTACGTGCTGGTGTCGTCGGATTTCCGATTCAAGTAAGTTAACTTCCTAATCCTTATTTAGGGGTTAATCTTGCTTAGGGGTTAATCAGTGTATTTGTGTGTTTGTGATTAATTAAGGTTGATTGGTTAATTAGTCTGGTTAATTAATTCTGACTAGGGTTAGTTAATTGACCATAGTTAGTATTAAAGTAACTAAGGTTAATTAATTAAAGTAACTAAGGTTAATTAATTAAAGTAACTAAGGTTAGTTTTAAAGTAACCAAGGTTAGAATTTAACTATGGTTAGGTTAATTTGATCATGGTTAGGTTAATTTGTTAACCATGGTTAAGTTTATTTATTTTTATTTATTTATTTAATTTCGACGAATTTACTATTTACTATTCACTTGATTCTTGTTCACTAATCACTGTTCACTTGATTCGTTCACGGCACTGTTCATGCGAAGCTAATTTTTGGCTTATTTTGATGTGTTCTTGGTTGTTATGATTTATTGAAGTGCCGATTGTCAATTATACTTGTGAATATTGATGAAACGCGTGATCAAATGCTGATTGGAAATTGGATTTTGGAATTGTCGAGTGAAATTGCATGACATATTACGTGGGTTATTAGAAATGGTATGTCGCATGAACATGAGCGATGTGCATTCACGATTGAGCAAAGAAAATAATGAATTGATTGATGATGTGTTGTATGGTCACATTAAAATGAGACCCCAGCGTTGCCGGAAGACCGCCAATCCTTATGGGGTTGTGCCGTGGCCAGTGGGTCGCTTGACTTCGGTCGGATGCCTGACAGGGAGGGGTTCTATGTGGGATCGCGGTATGGGGGCGGGTCCCGGGCCTCTGTCAGTAGCGGGGCTGCGGTAGTGGGCGAGTCCTGTGCTCCTTCGGGAAGGCCGTCTTGGGGGTGAGCCCTTGACGTCGCCGTGCCTCGAGGTAAAGAGGACGAAGCTAGTTTAGCCAGAACCGCCAACCATAAGGTTGTGCCGTGGCCCAGGAGGAGGGGTCGTAATAATTGGAGCATGTGTGAGTGTGAGACATGAGAAAGCTGTGTGAGATGCTTTGATTATTCGCATGCTCTTATTGTCGTGATGAATTAAATGACAGTTTTTGCAGGTCACGTGTGCCAAGGTCAGGTAGGATCGCCTGTGGTTGTGTCTGCTTATTGAACTGTCCTATGCTTTTTTTTCTCTTTGCATTGTGCTGACTATTGGATTAGGTTGCATGTTAAACTCTCGAGGCGAGCGAAGTTCCTAACCGGGCTTAGGATTTTAATTTGCTGAATTTATCTCAACCCGTTGTGGTTAACATTTTCAGGCCCTAGATGATGCAGTACCGAGGATCGAAGAGAGCGATCCCTCTGAGGCCCGTGAGTAGGCAGCTGTAGCCTATTTCCTTTTTGACGAGCCTTCCCCCACTTTTATAGGGTTAGGTTAGCTAGGCCGATCCCTTTTTGAGTAGGCTTTAGCTTGTCGCCTATAGTAAGGCGTGTATGTATTTGCTGGTATGCTGGTTAACCTTCATATATATAAAATACTAGTTGTCTTTCCTATACTGCCGTTGTTGCTATCCCTGTTGTTTGGTTTGGGAGTTGTTCGTTTCCGCATGTGCTTAATTACAAGATAAAATGAATTGGTCGACGACAGTACCTGAGACATCGTACAAATAGACTTCAAGTGAAATTGGGTTGTCGCGAGCTCGAGAGTCGGGGCGTGACATTTCTTCTCTTTCTTTTTTCCTTTTTTCTTCTCTTCCCTTTGATGGTCTTCTTCTCTCTCTCCTCCCTTGCCCTATTTTTCCTTCTCTGAACTCAACCTCAAACTCGAGGAGGAGGTGGGCCATGATTATTGGAGATGGAGGATGAGGGCAAAACTGTCTAAGAAAGGAAGGGACGGAGCAGCAGTGGAGGGGAGTAACTGACCCCATCTCGATGTTAGAGGAAAAAGCAAAGAGTTTTTAGTTTTGCTATTCGCAGCAAATTCGAGTCCAACAACAAGTGCTTGTCAAAATGATGCTTTTGTCCCTCCTCCGGCCCCTACCGAATGCTCGCATTTTGCTCTGCCATATTTGTGTGGTCTCTTCCTAGATTTAACTCTCTTTTACTCTTAATGTGAGTGCAGAGAGAAGGGGGGCTAGGGAGTGAGATGGGTGGTGGGGGGAGTGATTTCTAGAAGCAGATCGAGGGCTAGTGATTGGCGTCGGAGAGGCCATGGCTTGGGGAGAAATGGCAGACGAGAGCTTTGATGAGTGGCTTCCCTTTGGAGAAGTCGAGCTCGAGATTGAGGTTGGAGAAGGGAAAATGGGCCAAGCAAAGAAGAGAGAAAGAAGAAGACTGCGAAAGGGAGGAAGAAGAAAAAAATAAAGGAGAAAAAGAAGAGAGGAAGGGAGAGGCGAGACGGTGGAGGGTGAGGGAGTGTCAAAGGGGTTTTGGCGTGGCGGGCCTCGATGACACGTGTTGCCTAGTGAATGTACTAGGATTTTGATAGGGTGGAATCCAAGTACTACTTAATACTTTCTCCTTGTTAAGAGATTATCAAGTTGAGAGTTTTGAAAGCCACGTATTTAGATTTTACCAAATTGTATGAGAAATGTTTTCCGTATTCTAATAAATTGTGAGAAATATATGAATCGGCATTGGTCACATTTATGGTTGCTTTCTGTAAGAAAGAATACTAAAGACTGTTTGCGCCGCTGCGAGAAGGAGCAACACAATGGTTGCGAGAATGGACAAGAAAGCCCAAGGACTATGGAAATATTCCCTCTTCAGTTTCACCATCCAAACGTTCCACCTCCTATTACAATACGCATTCACACTTTTGAAGATCTCGGAGTAATAGAAATTGGATAGAGTGATGTAGTCACCCATCTTGTTGAACATCTGCACCACCACCTTGTCATCGCCCAAGTAGTTCCTA
Source organism: Angophora floribunda (assembly GCA_014182895.1). Taxonomy (NCBI): domain Eukaryota; kingdom Viridiplantae; phylum Streptophyta; class Magnoliopsida; order Myrtales; family Myrtaceae; genus Angophora; species Angophora floribunda. Next base: position 25,212,432 of record CM024712.1, read on the forward strand.
ATTATCCTTGCGCAGCGGAGCACCTTGACATCCTTGGAAGTGTTTATGAGGCAATCCATGAAGGTCATGTAGTCGGTAAAGTAGTTGACGTCTCCGCCTTGACGATGCTGCTTATACACGATTAGGTTTTGAAATTGTGACCCGGTGTGGTCCTTTATACTCAAGGCCGGTATCTTGAGTTTCCCATTCTTGAATCCGACGTCTTTCATGTGCCGCCATCACACTTCCTTTAACTTGACTCCGGATTCCCTGAGCTCCGTCGCTGAGGACATGAACATGAATTTCTCTTTCATTGGCGGGGCTCTACCATGTAGCCGGGGCATATTAGGCAAGCCATAAGTCCAACACGTGTGCATTAGATGAAGAAGATGTTTGCTCTCGCGAAGTGTCGGATATTGGCTTGAGTCTCCTAGTCCGAAATACCTGGTGGCTATATCGATGAGCTCGAGATACTCGTCCTGACTTGGGAAATCAAAATCCCACTTGATGGGATTTAAGTGGAATCTGTTATTTTTTTATGTGGGAATTGAAAGTTGCTTTTCAAATTGGCTACATGGACTTGAAGTTGTCTCATGTGAAATAGATTGGGTATATATCACAAAAAATCCAAAATTGATATATTTATGACAAATTTACTCCAAACTAATTTTTTAACCACAAAAAATCTCAAATTAGTACACATGTGACAAATTTAACCCAAATTAAGTTTTTAACAATCAACAACTCCAAATTGGTATATTTGTGACAAATTTACCTTCCCTTAATTTCTATCAAATTGAATTAATATCATGAAAAATTATAAACGATGCACATATGATAAACGAGTGTACAAACCCAAACTAGTATATTTGTCAACTGCCACGTATCATCCAACTTAATAATTTGATAATAAAATTCAATGGAAACTAATGGGAGGTAAACTTGTTACAAGTATACCAGTTTAGAGAATTTATTAGTCGAAAAATTAGTTTGAGATAAATTTATCACATATATACCAATTTAAGGTTTTTAATGGTAAAAAATTAGTTTGATTAAATTTATCACATGTGTATTAGTTTGGGATTTTTCATAGTATTAACTCAATTATTAATTTATCAAATGTTCAGTGGCATGTTGCTCTTGAAGTGATACTAAAGGCTCAAAATGCATCGTTGTTTTGGAGAACTTAGGGCACCGTTAGGCTAGCATTATCCTTCTTATTATTCTCTCTTTGCTTACCGATTTCATGTCACACTTTAATTTTTTTCTCATTGTTACAACAAAAAGGATAGCTAACATGATTTTCACATAATATCATACAAATTTGCCTTCTCAATTTAGTAAAAATAAGTCATTTACAAATGGACAATACATGAGAAAATTACTTCAGTGTGGTCTAATTCTAAATAACTCTAACTAAGACCAAATAAAAAACATGACAAATTTAATTAAGAAAAAAGATCCAATAAAGTTTCTATTGACTCCTCAAATGAGTTTTACATTTAAGTAGTTATCCAAAGTTTAAAAAAAGTTGACCTGCAGTAATCAGTGCTTATTGGTTTCATTTCCTTTTTGGAAGAAAGAAATAGTGTCCATATTTAAGAACTTTCTATTTGAGAATTAGTCTCCAGCTGCCAATTGCCTCTCAATGGCACTTTATGGTAAAAAAGGCACAGTTATTGACAAAGGAGTAACAGTGGGGTTAGCTTGAGCAAGGTTCTTTAATTTGTTAAATATGGGAGAGTACAGTGAAGCCCGCATGTTTAGGAATTAGAGGGAGGCTTAGTTCTAGACCGTTGGATTAGTAAGAAAGATGGAAGGGGTAGTGTCGGCTCTAGGCTTGTAACACTCAGTATTTCCATCATCCCTATTAATCCTTAGGTTGCGCCATCGTTGGGTTGAGACAATTGCAAATGCATGTTCATGGAACTTAATGTGTAGAGAAGATTAAGAAGACTTGGCATTTCCTAAAAAAGTTTTTTAGCCGATCCAATACTAAACCTTTTGCAATTATATCTAACTAAATTTGGCCAGCCAGCATTGACATGAACGTCGGCCAGCAATAGTGAATAATTTTTTAATATTATTTTATTTTTTGGAATTTTTTGATTAATTTTTTAATCTTTTCTTCTTCTTTTTCTCTCTTTTTTTCCCCTTCTTCTTATGGCAAACAATTAGAGGGGAGAGCCGGTTGCTAAACTGAGGTGTCGGCCATGTTGGACTGAGGGCGAGCTTGCCTTGTCATTTTTGGGCGAGGGTCGCCCGGCCACTAATGAGGCAAGCTCCACCCTGATCTTGCCAGTGGCAAGGTGGCCCTTGCCCTTAGTCCAGCCTGATTGCTTGTGAATTGGCAAGGGCGAGGGTTCACCTCATCGTTGCTGGGCAAGGTCCAGCTCACCTAGCCACTAGCAAGGCTAGTTGCTATTGGATTTGGCAAGGGAGAGCTCGCCAGTGGTTGGGTGGGCTCACTCTCCCCCAAAGCCGACGGGAGGCCTGCCCTCACCTGGTGATGACAAGGCGAGTTCACCTTCAGTCTGACTTAGCTAGCCGCCTCAGTTTGATGACTGCCCTCTCCTCTAGCCAGTCATCGAAAAAAAGGATGGAGGATAGGGGAAAAGAGAGAGAGGGAGAAAAGAAAAAATTAAAAAAAATTCATGAAATAAAATAAATTAAAATTATCATCTGCCGACATTGGTCAAATCCACATCAGCACCGGCTGGCTAAATTTGGTTGGATGGACTAAATTGACGTAATTACAAAATGTTTAGGATTGAATTGGCTAAAAAAATGTTGGATTGAATCAACTTAATTGCAATAGGTTTAAGACTTTTTTGGTAATTTTCCCCATCATTTGTGATAACTTTTAATCACTAATATAAATGCTACTTGGGGTTGACTTCTCCATCATTTTCCAAAAGTAAAATTTTGACGTTTTCAAGTAGGCTTCACCATCGTTTATTTATTTTCTACAAATTTATTTAGTTTTATTTTTTTTGCCATGACGATGACCAAGATTTTTTTTTTTTTTTTTTTTGGGATGATGATGACAAAGTTGATGGTGATGAATGAAAGCGTGTATGTAATTAGAATAAAGGTTGGTATTTGTGAGTCTCATCATTTTACCTCTACTCATCTATAAATCAATTGTATAATGAAGTAAGTTTCACGTATTTCCTTCCATTTTAGATCCTTAGATGTATTGAAATATCCATTGCATTGAACCAAAAATTGAAGAATGAGACAATCTTTCTCTCTTTTATATCCATATTGTTGGTTCAATGATTAGCATTATTATGGACCTATTGGAGCGATAGCATATACCATTTATTAACACCTAAATTTTGACTAAATGATTAAATTTAAAATTGCATAGAAAATTAGAGACCAATTTGGCCCAAACAAAAATATTTTTCGCATTACCTAAGTATTAATATTGTTTTCCATTTTCGGATAAGTATAAAAATTAATATTTAATAAAAAGGAGTAAGAAGCCCACTAGGGCTGGGCCTTCGCGCCCAGCCCCCCTTTTGTCTTTTCTTCGCGGGCAGGGCCTATCTCACCCCCCAGCTCATCTCTCCGGCGGCCCGGCCCTCTACCCTTCTTCTCCTTCCTGCTTTCTTCTTCCTTGCGCCGCGCCTCAAGCGCGCTGAGAAGAGCTACGCGCAGAGGACGGCGCCGGCACGTGGAGCAGAGGAGTGGCCGGTGAGAGATCCGGATGGATGGGAAGCGGATCGGCGGCCTTTCAATGCCGAGCAGATCTTCCGTGGATGGACTGGCCGATTGGACGCTGGTTCGGCCAAGGGGGAGGCCGGTCGGCGGGCCAAGAACCGGCGGCCAAAACGCCCCGTCGACCGGACCCTCCAGCCTAGAAATAGGGCTTTCGGGAGCCCGAGAAGGGCAAGGCAAGTGGAGGAGTGAGCTCAGACAACTTCACCGGAGAGACATCCGGGGAGGTCAAAGAGCGAGTGAATCCGAGAGAAAAAAAAAGTGAGATCTAAGTTCGGTGCCGGGAGTCGGCGAGAGAGATCCGTGCATGAGATAAGAGTGTGTCAGCTGTCGTCCTTGCGGTGATGACCCTCTGTCCGACGAGCTCCAGCCGGCATCCCTAGCCGAACCAATAAGCGTCGCCACCCCTCGACCCTTGTTCGTTACCCTGATTTTGGGCATAACCGGGCCGGAGTTCGTGGCCACACGGTTCACGTGAACTCCAGCCCCCACCGACCCCCTGCTGAGTCGCTGCGTTCGTTGTGAGTCACGTTTTGTATACGTCAGTGTCTGCTTCGACCTTGTTCGAGCTGGGAACCCCTCACCCATCAGCATAGGCCACCCGTTCGATGTAATGTCTGAGTGAGATTTACATAGTTGTTGGAATGGGCCGGACACTTCTTTTTTATCGGTGCGGGCTCAGTTTTATGGGTCCGAGGCTGGTTTTCATAGGGGCTGTGGTTGGTCCTGTACATCAGGCCCAGCTGGGCCACTGGCGGCCTACCCAGGTCGGTTCCGACCCGGTTGTTTATTTTATAAATATTATATTATTTTAATATTGCAAAATATTTAAATAAAAAAATCCAAAAATATGCCTATATTTTCCAGAAAAATCAGAAAAAAGCCTAAAAAATGATGAAATTAGACATTCGATCATGAACAGAGATAATGCACCATCACACATTCCCATTTTTATCCAAAAATTATGGAAGCAAATGACAATTGAGCCAAGAGAAGACAAAATTGATGCATGAGTGACTTTGTCCAGTTGAGACGCATTCGTTAATGTAATTTCATCACACTGAATAAGATCTAACGTGTATGGTTTAAAAAAAATTGGCCTCATCCTTGAACTTTATGTTTTTTTTTCTTTCAATGTGAATAATCACAATAGTCAAGGATCAGAAAAGGGAAGGAAAATTCGTAAGAGTTACCAAATTACGTTGGTAGCTGCTCATTCTTCTCACCAAGCTAGATCAGCTACTATCACGTTGTATCCAATTCTTCTCTTTTTGTGGGATTTGTTTTTTAGTGAAATAGAGATGAAATGAGACTATTGCATACACCATCCATTTATACAAAACTCAAACACATTTTCCTTTGGCCCATCAACCTTAGTCATCAATACTTCCAATGGTGGAGGTTAATGTTGTTACGTCCCGAACCTCGAGCACATGACAACCTCTTCACCTTGGTCAAATGAATGCGATGTCCTAGGACGCGTCGCTGACCATTCTTTTTATCTTTTGCGATTAAACGCATGTGGAAGCAAATCAACAACACCCAGTCAATAAACTGCAGGGATAGCAGAAAGACCACAAACAACAGCAGTAATGTCATTTTTTATTCTTGAACTAATTAACCCTAGGAAGTTTATATATAAGCCCCTTAATCGGGCAACTTCCTCTATAGTCAACTAAAGATACTAAACATGGTTAATCTACTTCCTTCAATCATTGAGCACACTAACCCGCCACCCTCCACGCCGTGCTCCAGCATTGTCCGATCCATGGTAATATAGGTGCCATAACTACGGACCTGAAAATGTTTAACAACGACGAGTGAGATATAATCTCAATGAGTTATCGCCCTAAGCCCCGGTTAGGATATCAACTCGCCTCGGGGTTCCTAAAAGGCAAATCCTCATAACGATGGGAGATCAATTGCAAAACGACCCTCACTTTGACTTAACTATAAATGTGATATACCTGGTAAACCACATAAGAAATAATCAACAATCAATCGACTTGTAGGCATCCTTACCCAGTCATGTCATACCCTGCACAGTATAAATTCTCATGTGTGCCATAAATAATGCAATCAGCATTTTAATCACTACAGTGATCAATCACAAGCAAGTTAATTCATAGGCAATCTTACCTTACTATTGCCATACCCTGCATAGTATAACCTCACGCATGCCATTGTCAGTGCAAACAACACATGCATAATTAGAACACGTCACAATATATTTCACATGTACCCCTGCATTCACACGTGTTCAGATTATTAACGACCCTCAAAGCCACAACTGAATTCCCGCTGGTATCTACTAGCATAGCCAGGCATCGCCCTCTCCCATGAGGCGCGGCTACATCAAGGGCTCTCTTCGAAAACGACATTCCAGAAGGAGCATGGGCCCGGCCTCTACCTCGACTCCGCATCCGGACTCCCATCGGGAATTCCGACAAGTCGGACTTCGTCCCCCAATCTCCCACCAAGGTGACGGGTTCATTTATGTGACCACACAAGCATATCACAATCATCCATTTTAATTTTGCATATTAGCCGATGCAAACGTGGTACATGCTCACCATAATAAATCACTGCACATTTTTAATGTAAAAATTGCAAGAAAATAATCGCACGTTGTTGCATAATTATTGAAAACCCATCAAACTTTGCATGCCTTACTTTTTAAACATATTGGCCTCATTTGAAATATAAAACTGGACATATACACCCGACATCTCAGGGTTTCCCTTTTATATGTCCATAAAAACCTTTGTAAAAATTACTACTTTTGGTTTTGCATGAGGAAAACATTTTTCAAGGTAATGCAAATATCAAATAGCATGGCATGTGTAGGAAAACATCATAAGATTCAAGCAAAAAGTACACAAACGTCAAGGCATAACTATCAGAGCAATTAAGCACTCGACAATTTCAATCATGCAATCAATACCCTATTAATCCAAGCAGCAATTCAACATGCCTTAACAATCTTGAATGCATCGAATTAAGACTACAATTCAATTATGCATGAACGGTAACGCGTGAATAGTAACTTGTGAACAGTACTATTAAATGAATTATTATTAAAATAAATAATAATTTCGAATTTAATAAATAATAATATAAATTCTGAATTTCATAAATCAATAAATTATTAAAAGAAAATAATTCTTTTTAATAAAATAACGCTAACCAAGATTAACCCCATAATCCTTGATTAGTTTAATTAATCATAATTACTAAGTACTAAGCAAGATTAATAATTTAATCAAAGCTAACCATGGTTAACTAACCTAACCATGCTTCCACCATGGTTAATTAACTCAACCCTATTTAATTAACCCAACCATAATCTAGCTCTAGTTAATTAACCCAACTTTGATTAATTAACCTAACCATAATCCCACCTTGGTTATCTCCCTAACCAGTCCTCTTAACCTTAGTTAGTCATAATTAAACCCCTAACTAAGATTAACTATAATTAATCTACCCTAAGCAAGTTTAACAAACTAATCGAAGAATTAGAGCGCAAACTCACCCGACGACGATTCCGACGACATGGGCACCATGGTGGCAGCAAGGGCTATGCACGGTTACGTCCAAAACGTTGAGGGGGTGCTTGGCAAAAATGGGTCTCGGCGGAGGCGGTTTCCAATTCAACAAGAACGGCGGGCAAATGGCTCACGGACGGGTGGCGCGGCTCTTTGGCGGTGGACGGTGGCTTGCAGATGGTGATGGTGTACGGCCATGGCTGGTTTGGGGGAAAAATAGCAGCACAAGGTGCTATTTTGGAAGCAAAGCAGAAAAGAAACTAAAGAGAGAGAGAGGAAGAAAGAAATGTGGGAGAGTGGGGAGGAAGAGAGAGAAACGTGGGGTGGGCTGACATTGGGGAGGGAGAGAAATGAGGAGAGAGAGCAAGAAGCCAAGTCCAATTTTCCTTACTTTTCATCATTTCCCTTTATAAATTTCCCTTGATTTTTCTCTCTATTTTGTCCCCGAAAATTTATTGCAAGAAGGGCAATTTTGTAATTTCTCCCAAGTATAGTATACCATACTATACGCGTATATGGGCCAAGATTTTATACGGGCTTGAATAAAATTGGTTTGGGCTCAAATTATGGAGAAATGGGCTAGAAAATGCAATTGGGCTTGGTGGGCCTAATTGAGCCCACTTGGGCTAGCTTGGGGCCCATATGGGGCCCATGTGGCCGACCCCTAATAGGCGCAAGGCCCATTGGGCCTTTGGTCGATCCAACTCCTCTTGGTTCCAATTTTTTGATTTATTAAATCATTTTCCGATAATTTCCGGACTTACCGATAAATTCGAGAATCAATAAGACAATGTCTAATATTTTAGTCTCGACATCCTTGAAAGTTCGATACCCAAAGCTGGATTGAAATTTGTAGTTAAAATCGATCAATTACGAATTTAGCACGACCTAACTATCGGGCAGCTTTTAGAGGTTCTCGTGCGTATGACCCATGGTTGATAGTTTTTCAATCCACAATCATGCCTATTCAAATTAAGGTGATCCTCGATTGTCATGTAATCATGAGAAGTTAATTGCCCACGCTAAGTACAAAGCCAAAAGGAAATCGGTTTAACGTCATTCGCAGTCAATATCAAAGTCGTGCAGAATCATTTGCAATTTGACTTCGTATTTCTGCCGAATCGATTTATTTCCATTCACTAAATAGCCTTCAAAGTGTGGTATCGTCCCTCTTTGATCCTTATGGTCGAGCAGCCTATCCTTGATTGAATTCACTGGTCGTACGTGTATCGATCCTTAAATGTCTTTCCGACTAGTTAGTTAACTCATGAGGGGCCAGCTCAGAATAAACGTAACTAACAACGCATTGATAAAATAACAATTTCATATATCCCGAGATGGGTCGAAATTCAAGATGTCACAAGTGCAATAAATTGGATGAAGATGTTAAGGTCTTAGAAAGACTAAGAAGAAGGCGCCAAAAATTGACAGATGAAGTCATCCACAAGTTGCATTGTACCATGTGAAAACTGACCATTTCACAAAACTTCATGGAACATGTGGAAGGAGTCCTATGCTCTACCTACCGGCTAGAAATCATAAATTCCTTGATGAACGAGACAACTTGCACAATTGTGATAAATACAAAAATAAATATGCTAGCCCAATTCTCTGAATTGGTGCAATGGAACAATGCTTTGAGAGATCCTTACCAAAAAAAAAAAACAATGCTTTTAGAGATTATCAAGTTAGGAGCTGAAAGTTACATATTTAGATTTCACCAAACTGCATGAAAATTGTTCTCTATATTCCAATAAACTATGACAAATATATGAACCAGGTTTAATCATATTTATTTTTGCTTTCTATAAGAAAGAATAGTAAATAGTGTTTGCGTTGCTGCAAGAAGGAGCAGCACGACAGCTGCGAGTGAAATAGATCGGTTGAATTGGATTTTTGGAATTGTCGAGTGATACCGCATGACATATTGCATGGGTTATTTGAAATGGCATGTCGCATGAGCATGAGCGATGTTGCATTTATGATAGAGTAAAGATGTAAATGAATTGCTTGATGATGTGTTGCATGATCACATTAAGAGAGAGAACCCGGTGTTGCCAAAAGACCGCCAATCTTTATAGGGTTGTGCCATGGTCGTTTGGTTGCCTAACTTCGATCGGATGCCTGGCAAAGAGGGCTTAACTTTGCGGGACTACGGTAGTGGGTGGGTCCTATGTTCCTTTAGGAATGCCATCTTGGGAGTGTGCCCTTGACGTCGCCGGGCCTCAAGGTAAAGAGGACGAAGCTGGCTTGGCCAAGAACTGCCAACCATAAAGTTGTGTCGTGGCCCAAGAAGAGGGGTCGTAATAATCAAAGCATGTGTGGGTGTGAGATGCTCTGATTATTCGCATGCTCTTAATGTCGTGATAATTTATGGCACGTGTGTGCATGAGTTGACAGTCATGTACGGTGTGGCAATGGTTAGGTGAGATCGCTTGTGACGTGATTCATATGTAATTGATGAATTGTATCATTTGACGGCCATGTGCCTTGCTTGCATTGTATGAGATTTAACATGTAGGGTATGGCATATTAGGTAAGGTTGCATGCAAACCAACTATGTGTTTATTGGTTGACCCTGTCTATTGTTTGTTTGCGGGTTGCTAGTTGTCTGTTGTTGGGTTGAGTGAGGAGTAGTTCTAGAGAGATACCCCGAGTTGAGTTGCCGTACTAACTGGGGCTTAGAGGGAGAACTCGCTGAGATTTTATCTCACTGGTTATTGTATAACTACTTTCAGGCCCCTAAAATGGCGCGCCGACTGTAACATCCTGAATTTCGACCCATTCCGGGATAGATGAAATGGTTATTTTATCAATGCACTGTTAGTTGCGTTTACTCGGAGTTGGTCCCTCACGAGTTAACTAACTGTTCGACAAGGCAATTAAGGATCGGTATGTGTACGACTAGTGAATTTAATTAGGGATATGCCACTCAACCATAAGGATCAAAGAGGAATAATACTACACTGTTGCAGGCCAATTAGCGAACGGAAATAAATTGAGTCGGCAAAAGTACGAGGTCGGATTGTGGGTGATTCCGCACGACTTCGATATTAATTGTGGACGACGTTAAACCGATTTCCTTTTGGCCTTGTACTCAGTGTGAGCAATTAACCTTGTGATCACATGACAATCGAGGATCGCCCTGATTTGAATATGCACGATCGTGGATTGAAAAGCTATCCATCACGGGTCAAACGCATGAGAACCCCTAAACGCCGCCCGAAAGTTAGGTCGTACTAAAGTAGCGATTGATCGATGTTAACCACGAATTTCAATCCCGTATCGGTATCGAACTTTTAAGGATGTCGAGACTAAAATATTGAATGTTGTCTCATTGATTCTCGAATTTATTGGTAAGTCCGAAATTATCGGAAAATAATTTAACGGGCCGAGTTTTGGAGACAAATATTTGGGAATTTGTGCTTCAGGGGTAAAAAGACCAAAATATCCCTTTCTAGAAGCTTGCTTAGGTTTTGTCCTATTCTAATTTATTTTTCTTTTTCCTTTTTTTTTTTTTCTTTTCTTTCTCCCCACGTTGGCCGCCCCCTCCTTCCTCGGCAAGTTTTCTTTCCCCCTTTTCGTTGACTTCTCTCTCTCTCCCCTCCCTCATTCTGACGCGTTTCCCCTCCCCCACCACCGAAACCCTCATTCCCATTTCTCTTTCCCCCTCTGCAGAACCGAAACCCCCCTCTCCTTGTTTCTTTGGGACGTACCATCATCCGAAATCGCTACACCGCCGCTCACCGTTGGTGCGCCGTCCACCATGCCTAGCCACCGTGCACCGTTGTCCCCGTCCGAGCCTTTTTGAGCCATCCAAGCCGCTCGTTCGCCTCTGCTCGCTTCTCGGTCTCGCCGTCACCGAGACCCATTTTCGTTGCCGCCTGTCTCGATGTTTCGGACGTAGCCGCGCGTTCCCCTCGCTGCCGCCGTCGCGCTCGTGTCGTCGGAATCGCTAAACCGTAAGTCGATTTCCTAATCCCTTAGTTAGGGGTTAATCTTGCTTAGGAGTAGTTTAATTAGTTTAATTATTGATTAGTGCTTTGGATGATGATTGTTTAGCATTAAAATATTATTTGATTAAGCTTGCTTAGTGTTAAGCATGGGTAGAATAAAGTAATCGTGATTAGATTAAAGTAACCGCGGTTAGATTAAAGTAATCATGGTTAGGTTAGTTAACCGTAGTTGGGTTAATTAACTGCAGTTGGGTTAGAATAGTAACCATGGTTAGTATTAATAAATATTATTATTATTTTTGGAATAAATAATAATAATTTATTATTTTCGGAATTATTAATTAATTAAATTAATAATTTATTATTTTCGGAATTATTAATTAATTAAATTAATTTATAATTTCGAATTATTATTATTAATATTGTTATTTCTATTCATTTATGAAATTAATTATTTTGGGAAAAATAATTAATTGTGATTATTTATGGGAAATGATTTTAATTGAGTAATTTTGTGGGAAAATTACTATGGTCTAATTTTCTAATGTCAATAGTATTTATATACTACATTATTAAATGACATTGGTTTATTAAAGAACGGTTTTATTAAATGGAATTATTTGGGTTGGATAATTAATTATCGGATTAAAAAATAATTATAAGTATTTTGTGGGACTTGAATTATTTTATCGGAACAATCGACTATAGTATTATATGCTTCTTAAACGAGTATCTTTGAGTATAATTATATTTTATACTTATTTTGGGATAATTGAGCATTGTTGTAAATAGTTGATTGTTGTAGTGGTGAGGACACGTATTTAATTATTAATTGAAACGGGTGTTTATTTATTATTAAATATTGACTTGTGGTTGGGTGTCGAAGTATGGTGATATTAATTGGTCGGAATTGATTGACAAACTGCGACTTGAATTGTTGGTTGTTCCCAAGAGTTAGGGAAGGTGCGTGATTGAATCCTGATTGGAAATTGAATTTTGGAATTGTTGAGTGACACCACATGACATATTATGTGAGTTATCTGAAATGGCATGTCGCATGAGCATGAGCATATGAGCGGTATTGCATTCACGACCAAGCAAAAGCAAAGACAAGAACGAACTGTTTGATGATGTGTTGCATGGTCAGATTAAAGTTGATAGCTCGGTTGAGTTAGATGACTGCCAATCCCCATTGGGGTTGTGCCGTGACCATTGGGTCGCCTGACAGTAATCAGATGCGGGGCTGCGGCAGTGAGCGGGTCCTATGCTCCATAGGGAATGCCGTCGATGGGAGAGAGCCTGTGACGTCGCCGTGCCTCATGGGGGAGGACGATGCCTGGTCTACGACCGGTTGACCGCCAACAATAAGGTTGTGCCGTGGCCCGAGTGGTTGTAATAATTAGAGCATATGTGTGGATGTGAGCCCTAAGAAAGTTGTGTGAGATGCTTTGATTATTCGCATGCTCCTAATGTCGTGATGATTTAAATGACATTTTCTGCAGGTTGCGTGTGCCAAGGCCAGGTAGGGTCGCTTGTGTCTGCATCTGCTTATTGAACTGTCGTTTGATAATGCTGCTTGAGGTGTGGTATGTGTTGTTTGCCGGAACTAGCTTGCATGGTTAGACTACCCTCGAGGCGAGCGGAATTCCTAACCGAAGCTTAGGATTTTGACTTGCTGAGATTTTATTTTACTGGTTATTAAATAACCATTTTTAGGTCCGTAGGATGGAGGACTGACACGCGTTACGGCTTGTGGCCGTCTTTGAAGGGAGTAGATTAACCATTTCTTATCGGTTTCATTGGCTCATTAGGAAGATGCCCGTGGTAAGGGCTTATGCATGTAAATTTCCTAGGGTTAATAAGTAGATTAATAAAGCAGCACTTTTGAATGTGTTCCTATTAAGTTTTCCTACTATCCCTGCTTTTGTAATTGACTGGGGATTGTGATTCACTTCCGCATGCGTTTAATTCAAAAGATAAAAATAACGGTTGGCGACGGATCCTGGGGAATCGCAAATCAAATGACCGAAAGAGAACAGGGGTTGCCGCGTGCTCGAGGGTCGGGGCGTGACACTGACAGTGGAGAATCCTACCCCTGCTTCTCCAATGATCGATCCAACGGAGCCTGAGTCCAATGGGTCCAAGTGACCGTGGTGCTAAACTTGAGGTTCATTTCTTATAGCTGGATTAGCCTAGTTTCTTATTGATTTAGCTTAAAGGATAGATCGGCCCTCTTTTGTCGGGCTTATAATTCGGAAACGATCCTCCGTTGGTTAATCTAATAAATTGAATAAATAAGTAGTTGCTGTTGTTATTGTTGTTCATCCCTCTATCCCTGTTTAGTTGCTTGATTGTCTGGGGATGGTTCGTCTTCCGCTTGCGCATAATCAAAGATTAAAATGAATGGTCATCGACGGGTCCTGGGATGTCGTTTTCAATTGACCATGGTAAGGGGTTGTCAAGTGCTCGGGGTTCGGGGCGTGACAAGTACCAACTCTTACACAAGCTCCTGCTCCTCAAGATGGTCAAGAAGCCGATTATTGGTCGTTTTCAATTTACCATGTTGCATCAAAACGCAACCGAGTCCCTTGTATGACGCGTCGCTAAAAATCTCATATCCTCCTGAGCCTGACGGAATAGTCAAAACTGGTGCGGTAGTTAGCTTATGCTTAAGCTCTTGGAAACTACGCTCGCACTTATCCGTCCATTCATATTTCTTGTCATTTTTCAACAATTGCGTCATTGGCATAGCTATTGAAGAGAATCTTTCCACAAATCGTCTGTAATAGCTAGCTAGTCCTAGAAAGCTACGAACCTCGATTACTGAAGTCAGTCTCGGCCAATCTATGACCGCTTCAATCTTGGTTGGGTCCACAGAAATCCCTTCACCTGAGATCACGTGGCCTAGAAAAGCAACTCGAGCCAACCAAAATTCACACTTGCTAAATTTTGCATACAGCTCGTGATTTCTTAGGGTTTGCAACACGGTCCTTAGGTGTTGCTCATGTTCATCCGGACTCTTCGAATACACTAAAATGTCGTCGATAAACACGATCATGAACCGATCCAAATATTCCTTAAACACCCGATTCATCAATTCCATGAAAGCAGTAGGGGCGTTTGTTAATCCAAAAGGCATTACTATAAACTCATAGTGACCATAACGAGTACGGAAAGCTGTCTTCGGTATGTCCTCTTTTCGAATCCTCAACTGATGATAGCCTGTCCTTAGGTCTATCTTAGAGAACATCGACGCTCCTTGGAGTTGGTCAAATAGGTCGTCAATCCTCGGCAATGGATACTTATTCTTAATCGTCACTTAATTAAGCTGTCTATAGTCAATGCACAACCGCAACGAACCATCCTTTTTCTTGACAAACAAGACTGGTGCTCCCCAAGGCGATGCACTCGGGCGAATAAAGCCTTTGTCTAATAATTCCTGCATCTGCACCTTCAATTCCTTCAGCTCTGCCAACGCCATCCTATACGGTGCCTTCGAGATTGGTTCCGTCCCAGGAGCCAACTCGATTACGAACTCTGTCTCTCTGGCCGGGGGTAATCTTGGCAATTCCTTTGGAAAGACATCGGGATAATCTCGTACTATCGCGATGTCCTCCAAGTTTGGTCCTTCATTCAACGTATCACTCACATATGCTAAATAACCCCGACATCCTAACCCCAATAACCTGGTTGCTTCCAAAGAAGAAATCAAGGGAATTGAGGACCCTCCACGACTCCCTACAAATTGGAAATTATTAGCTCCAGTCGGATTAAATCTGATTTTCTTCTCCCAACAATCCATAGTAGCTCCTTGCTTAGTCAACCAATCCATACCAATAATGACATCAAAGTCATACATCACTAAGACAATCAAATCAATTATTCCTTCCCAACCATCTATAATCAGTTTACAGCTAGCACAACCTACTGCAAATAAAACTGAATCCTCTAACGGAGTAGAAATAACAAAGACCGTTTCCAACGGCTCTGGTCTTAATCCCACTAATTCTATAAACCGTTTAGCAATAAAGGAGTGCGAAGCTCCTGGATCAAACAACGCATAAGCAGCATGGTCGTGTAGAGATATCGTACCTGTAATCACGGCAGGCGTGTCCTCCGCCTCTTTCTTTGTGACTGCATCCACTCGTCCTTATGTAGGGGGTCTGTACTGATTGCCCTACTGAACGTTCCCCACTGGTGGTCTAGTTGGCGGTCGTGGTGTGAATGGCATCATGGGCCTACGTGGGCAATCCCTTGCTAAGTGGCTCACCTGACCACATTGGAAACAGGCTCCCATTCGAATGGGACATGGGGCATTCCCATGCCTTTTGCCACATATTCGGCATCCTCCAAACGAACTCGAGGACGGTTTCCCTACACCGTCCCTTCTAAGAGGATACCTTCCTTCTGCCATCGGTTTCTTCCCGAATCGACGGTTGTCCCTGCTAGGCACAAACCGCGATACAGATGCGGTTGCCTTCTCTGCCAAGTGCCTCTCAATCATCTGAGCTCTCTCATAAAGCTCATTGTAATCCTTCAGGTTCACCGACACTAAGTGGTCTCGGATTTCTATCTTCAGTCCATCCCGAAACCTCCTAGCCTTATCCAAAGGGTGCTCGACCATTCGTGGTGCGTACTTCGATAGCTCTGCGAACTTGACTTCGTACTGATCCACCGTCATCTGATTCTGACGCAACCTCTGAAATTCTGCTAGCTTCTGTTCCCTTGCACAGTCTGAGAAGTACTTGTTCAGAAAAGCCTCTTTGAAGGTATCCCATACCCTAGCTGTACCCTCAGGAAATACCCATCCTTGGGTAGCTTCCCACCAAGTGCCGGCATTACCCTGCAGTTGGTAAGCTGCCATGATCACCTTTTCTTCCTCAGAACACTGCAGCAAGATGAAGGTCTTTTCCAACTCCCTTACCCAAAGAGTCACTGTCTCAGGATCGCCAGCCCCGGTAAACTTGGGCGGCTTCAGCTTCATGAACTGCTCTACCAACTGATGCATAGGCCGGTTACCAGTCCCGGGCCTAACTGCAGGAGCAGCAGCAGCAGCAACAACAGCGGCTTGGGTCTAAGCCTGTTGACCTATTAGAGCCTCTATGGCATGCATGATCCCATCCATCCTCGGATCCTCAGGTGCTAACTCTCTAGCACCGGTTGGGACCTGTGCAGTCCTCCTCCTCTGACCTCTCTGACTCGAGGTTCTCACCCCAGGGGCACTCGGATCTGGACTGCTCATTTTGCAGGACTCTCCTGACCTGCGTTCCAATTCCCCAACACGGAATTAGAAAAAGAGACAACCCTAAAACAAAGGACCATGAAGGATCCTGAAGTCAATCACATGCAAGAAAAGAAACTGTCTTTCCTACTAACTATCCCCACGCACCAACGCAAGACTCATCATACCTTATCACTCCATCAGCCAACCAGGCTCTGATACCAAAATCGATGGGGTTGTCACGCCCCGACTCTCGAGCTCATGGCAACCCCATTTCACTTGAGGTCTAGTTGTACGACGTCCCAGGTACTGTCATCGACCAATTCATTTTTATCTTGTAATTAAGCACATGCGGAAACGAACAACTCCCAAACCAAAGTACAGGGATAGCAACAACAGCAGTAGAGGAAAGACAAACAGTATTTTATATATCTGAAGGTTAACCAGCACACCAGCAAATACATACATGCCTTATTACAGGCGACAAGCTAAGGCCTACTCAAAAAGAGACCAGCCTAACTAACCTAACACTGTACAAGTGCCTACTCGCTGTCCTCGGTGGGATCGCTCTCTTCGATCCTCAAGTTCTGCATCATCTAGGGCCTGAAAAGGTTAACCACGACGGGTTGAGATAAACTCAACAAGTTAAAGCACTAAGCCCCGATTAGGAACTTCGCTCGCCTCGGGAGTTTAACATACAACCTAATTCATCAAATCAACCAACGCCACCTCAAATAAATAAAGCAGAAGACAGTTTGATAATCAGGCACAACCACAGGCAACCTTACCTAGCCTTGGCACACGCGACTTGCATAAACTGTCAGTTAAATCATCACACATTAAGAGCATGTAAATAATCAGAGCATCGCACACAGCTTTCTCATGTCTCACACCCACACATGCTCCGATTATTACGATCCCCAGGGCCACGGCACAACCTTATGGTTGGCGGTCAACTGGTCGTAGACTAGGCATCGTCCTCCCCCATGAGGCACGGCGACGTCATGGGCTCTCCCCCACTAACGGCATTCCCTAAGGAGCATGGGTCCGACCTCTACCGCGACTTCATAACCGACCACTGTCAGGCAACCGACCGAAGTCGGGACGACCAAAAAGGCCACAGTACAACCCCAAGGGTTGGCGGTCTACCGGCAACGCCGGGCTCTCCTCTTAATGTGACCATGCAACACATCATCAAACAATCTGTTCATTTCTTTGCTCTGTCGTGAATGCACATACCGTTCGTGCTCATGCAACATGCTATTGCAGTTAACACACGTATAATGTCATGCAGCAATATCCAGCAGTCCAATCATTCACGAAAGTTGCAATAATCAGCAGTTCAAGTCACAGTCTGACAATCAATTCCGACCAATCAACATCATGACACTTGCATACTTGTCCAAAATAATCATGTACCTCAATAATTACCGGTACCCACTCACGTGACTCAATGTTCAACAATAAATAAACCCGTGTCCTCATGACTACGACAATCAACCATTTCCATAATTAACTACCTAACCCAATTAATTTCATTTAATAAAACCCTTCTTTAAACTAATGTCATTTAACAAAGTAGTATATAATTACTATTGACATTAGAAAATTAGACCATAGAAAATTTCCCACAAAATTACTCAATTAAAAACATTTCCCATAAATAATCACAATTAATTATTTTCCCCAAAAATAATTAATTTTCAGAAATGAATATTAATAATAATAATAATTAGAAATTATAAATTAATTTAACTAATTAATAATTCCGAAAATAATATATAATTATTATTTAATTCAAAAATAATAATTATTATTAATACTAACCATGGTTACAAAATTAACTCAAGCTTAGTTAATCTAACCTAACCATGATTAACTTTAAGACTAACTATAGTTACTTTAACACTAACTTTAGTTACTTTAAAACTAACTCTAGTCAACATACTAATCTCAATCAGCATAATTAACCATACTAATCCACTAATTAACTCTAATTAAACACAAACATGCAAATACACTAATTACCCCTAAAACAAGATTAACCCCTAAACAAGGATTAGGGAATCAACTTACTTGGATCGGAAATCCGGCGACACCGGCACGTAGAGGGGAACGAGGGCTTCGAGGGGTAAGCTCGGGGATGGCAACAAACGATGAATGGTGGACGAAACGGGCCAAAACAGTCCGGATTTATTGTACACGCGGAACCGGTGCAGCTGTGCGAAAAGGGCCGAAACGGGCGGTCCGGGGCGACCAGGGGTGACCGGGTGTGTGCGGCTGGCTTCGTAACTTCTGTGACTACACTATGGGCTGTGGTGGCGGCTCCGGTGATGGCGGCAAGGCCGTTTTCCGGCTGGAAAACAGCAAGGGCAGCAAGAAACATCAGAAATGGAAGGGAAAAGGAAGAGAAAAAGGGAGAGAGAGAGGGGCTGCTGTGCTGAACGAATTTGGGGAGAAAGGAGGAGAGAGAAAGCTGCTGGAAACTTGAGGGAGAAGCCAAGGCAAGTGGGCTTGCCACTTGCTTCAAGAGCCAATAAAAAACAAAAGCGATAAACAAGCAAAACAAAGCCCACATGGGCCCAAAAGGAAAAAGGCTAAAAGAGAGAGCCCATGGGCTGAGGAGGGAGAGGAGAATGGGCCAGCTTAGGCCCCCTTTGGGCTGGGCTGGATGGGCACAAGGCCCATTGGGCCGCCGGTCTTGGGCCGGCCCACCCACGGGCCCGAAACCCTGTCCAATTTTTCCTTTTTCCGACACTTCCGCGTCCAACGGAAAATCCAAAAATAAATGAGGCAACGTCCAAATATTTAATCTTGATATCACTGAGAAGTCGGTTCCCAAAATCGGATTAAAAATCGGGGCTAAATTAAGTCGATTGCGACCGTAGTACAATTTGGATTATCGAGCGCCCTTTTAGGACTTTCCTCACTTTTGACCCGTGGTCAATCATTCCTTGATCCACATTAACGTCAATTCTCGAGTTAGGGACATCCCTCGATTGTCATGTGATCCCGGGGGCTCAATTGATAATCCCGAGTACCAGATGAAAAGGATTCGGTTTATCGTCGTTCGTAATTCGTATCGAAATCGTGCGGAAATCACCCGCAGATCAACTTCGTACTTCTGTCGAATCGATTTATTTCCGTTTCCTTAATAGTCTAGTACTTAGAGGATATCGTTCCCCCCCCCCGGGTCCTCACAGTCGAAGGGTTCGTTCTTGATCGAAATTGCGAGTCGTATGCAAATCATTTCCTTTCGACGCCTCCTTATAATCCACTATCCCACGAACACACAGTTCGGAGTATTTGTACTGACCAGGCCTTCGACTAATATTGCCCTTTTATAAAATCCCAAAATGGGGTCGATTTTCAGGATGTTACAGCTAACAAGCAACCTGTATGGGTCGAAGCCATGAAAGATGAGCTACAGGCACTTGACAAGAACAATACTTGGAATGTAGTTCGCTTGCCTGATGGAAAGCGCACTATTGGGTGTTGCTGGATTTAAAAAATTAAATATAATAGTGATGGCTCAGTAGAAAGGTACAAAGCGAGGTTGCTAAGGGATACACCCAGACATATGGTATTGACTACAAGGAAACTTTTGCTCCTGTTGTAAAAATGAATACTGTCAGGGTTCTTATGTCAGTTGCAGTCAATTGTGGGTGGCCCTTATTCCAAATGGACGTAAAGAATGCATTCTTTCATGGTAATCTTGAAGAGGAAGTTTACATGGATCTCTCACCTGGGCATCGCTTGCAAAGAGAAGAAGGGATGGTGTGTAGACTTAGGAAGTCCATATATGGACTCAAACAGTCCTCTCGGGCTTGGTATGGTAAACTTAGCAACTCTCTTCATAAGTTTGAATATAACCAAGGAGCAGTAGATTCCTCTATGTTCACCAAAACTGATGAAAATGGTCTTATGGTACTATTTGTATATGTCGACGATATTATCATCACTGGAAGTAATCAGTCAAGGATTAATGTGCTCAAAACTCAATTGTGCCAAGAATTCGAAATTAAAGATCTTGGACGACTAAAATATTTCTTGGGTATTGAGGTGGCAAATTCTAGCAAAGGCTTATTCCTTTCTCAGTGAAAATATGTTTTGGATCTATTGATGGAAACTGGCAAGATAGGTGCAAAATCAGCTAATGTTCCCATGGACTACAGCAAGAAAATGGTTTCAAATGACTTTCCTTCACAAGATGTGGGTCGATTTCAGCGTCTTGTCAGGAGACTAATCTACTTAACTATTTCCAGACCTGATATTAGTTATGTTGTTAGTTTTGTTAGCCAGTTCATGCAAAATCAGCTAATGTTCCCATGGACTACAGCAAGAAAATGGTTTCAAATGACTTTCCTTCACAAGATGTGGGTCGATTTCAGCGTCTTGTCAGGAGACTAATCTACTTAACTATTTCCAGACCTGATATTAGTTATGTTGTTAGTTTTGTTAGCCAGTTCATGCAAAATCCTACACAAGGTCATATGTGTTTGGTTGACCATCTACTGAGGTACTTAAAGGCCACACCAGGGAGAGGTTTATTGATGAAGAACAATGGTCATACATAAATGGTTGGATATACAGATGCAGACTGGGCCGAAAGCCCTCATGACCGAAAGTCCACCTTTGGATTCTGCATTTTTGTAGGAGGTAATGTTGTCACATGGAAAAGTAAGAAACAAACTGTAGTAGTGCTGAAGCAAAATATCGAGCAATGGCATTTGCTACTAGTGAGATTGTTTGGCTACGACTACTACTTCAGGAATTGGGTTGTAGGTCTTCAGATTCACCTACAAAATCATTTTGTGACAACCAAGCTGCTACTCATATTGCCTCAAACCCTGTGTTTCATGAAAGGACTAAACACATTGAGGTGGACTGCCATTTCATACGGGAAAAGGTTCAAGACAAAACCATTGAGACAACTTATATCCGGAGTGGAGAACAATTGGCGGATGTGTTCACCAAAGCTCTTCCTAGGGGGCCATTTCAACAGATAGTGAGCAAGTTGACCTCCGATGATATCTTCGCTCCAACTTGAGGGGCAGTGTTGGCGTGATTTGTGCTAGTCTCAATATTTGGGAAGAAATTATGTATATCCCAATATTTGGGAAGAAATTATGTAGATTTATTTGATTTCTATGTTTTTTGGGAATTTGGGATTGCCTATTTTGGCTTTAGGGTTTTCTCTTATTGCCCTCCTTTCCTGTACTTCATCAATAAAACGACAGTCCCTCTCAAAAGAAAAACACAACAACAAAATTTTGAGAGGGGATTACCCGAGGATGTAGGCACATTGTTGAACCTCGTTAAAATCGTATCTTCTTTTTATTTTTCTTCAGTAAGAAAAGGCGCCGCTTTTGACAAGGAGTAATGGTGGGGTTAGCTTGAGCAAGGTTCTTTATTTTATTAGATATGAGAGAGTCCAATGAAGCCCGCATGTTTATAAATTAGAGGGACACTCAGTTCTAGACCGTCGGATTAGTCGGAAAGATGGAAGTGGTGGTGTCGGCTTTGGGCTCATAACACCCAGCATTTCCATCATCCCTATCCATCCCTAGGCTGCGCCATCGAAGGGTTGAGAGGACTGCAAATGCATGTTCATGGAATTTGATGTGTAGAGAATACTAAGAAGACTCACATGTCATTAGAACTAGGATACATAGATAATTTGCATGTTGCAACTTGTCATCTTAGGTTGGGCCACATAAGCATATTTAAATTAATATCGCATCACCCGTATTGCATATAATTTAATTTTCTTTAACCAAAAAACTTAAAATAAATAATTAGCTAGAAAGTCACATGACCTGCTATTTTGGGGATTGCAATAAGCTGAAAGTTCATGGAACTTGATGAAGAGGCAAAGGGTTAAGAAAGATTTAAGAAAAGACATCGCAAATTGACTTTATGAGAATGGCATATGAAGTCTTCCACAAGCTGCATCATACTATGTGAAAACCAACAACTTTACAAAACATAAATGGAATTTTGGAAAGATTCCTTCCTTCTAGCTACTGGCTAGATATTATGATTGTCTTCATGGTGGAGACAACTTGTATATGTGCAATAGGTGAAAAATTAAAGATGCCGGTCCAATCCTCTATAATAGTGCAATTGATCGACTCATCAGGAGATTTTCAAGTTAAAACTTGGAAGTCACATATTCAGATTTTACCAATAGCATGCAAATTACTTTAGATACTATGATAAGTCGAAAGTTCATGGAACTTGTTGAAGACGCAAATGGCTAAGAAAGACTTGCTAGGAAAAATAAAAAATTGACTTGAGGCGATCGGTGTATGAAGTCTTTCACGTGTTGCGTTGTACTATGCGAAAACCAACCAATTTCACAAAATTTCACAGAAAATCAAAAAAATTCTGACATTGTAGCTACTCGCTAGATATATTGCCTTCATGATGGAGACAAATTACACTTGAGACAATATAGATGTTGGCCCACAAGAGACATAATTGGTTGGAAGGTTAGTAGATTTCCAAGTTGCTAATCAAAAGTCACAAATTCATACTTTATCTATACATGAAACTGCTCTGATTTAGGGTCACCTCTATAGGTAAAAGATTCGAACTTAATCAATTCAAGGGCTAATAAAATGTTCTAATGGGCCTTCAGTTAGTCAGCCTAGTTTCACTTGTCCACCTAGATTATGAAAAATAAAAATGGAAAAATTATTATAGTCCATATAAGTGATTTTGTTTGTTTTATTTTTGGAAAAATCTCGGCAGAGTAATGGCACAATTTTGACCCCGTATTTCTCTAGGAAACCGGATGACCTGGGATATCAAAATCCCACTCCGGGGGATTTAAGTGGAATCTGTTAATTTTTTATTTGGGAATTTAAATTTGCTTTTCAAATTTGCTACTCAGACTTGAAGTTGTCTCATATAAATAGATTTTATATCAACATTAAGTTATTTAATTAAACAAAAATTTTCATTTCGCTCTTCTATAAAATGCCTGAAATCTTCTACTAATTAAGTTGATACTAAAGGCTCAAAATGCACCATTTGTTTGAAGCACTTACGGCACCATTAGGCTAGCATTATCCTTCTCATTACTCTCTATTTGTTTTACCGGTTTCATGTTACACTTCAATATTTTTTCCCATTGTTACAACGAAAAGGATATCTAACATGATTTTCACATAATAGAATACAAATTCTCCTTCTCAACTCAGTAAAAATAAGTCATCTACAAATGGACAATTAATGAGAAAATTACTTCGATGTGATCTAATTCTAAATAACTGTAAATAAGACCAAATAAAAGACATGACAAAACTTAATCAAGAAAAAGATCTAGTAAAGTTTCTATTCACTCCTCAAATGAGTTTTATAGCTGAGAAATTATTTAAAGTCTTAAAAAAGTTCACATGCAGTAATTATTATTATTACTATCTTTTGGTTTCATTTCCTTTCTAGAAGAAAGAAAGAGTGTTCGTATTTGAGAGTTTCTATCTGAGAAAAAGTCTCTGGCTGCCAATTGCATCTCCATGGCACTTTGTGGTAAAAAAGCAGCCATTGTTCACAAGGAGTAACGGTGCGGTTAGCTTTAGCAAGGTTATTTATTTTTTAAGATATCTGAGAGTCTCATGAAGCCCGTATGTTTAGAAATTAACGGGACGCGGATTGGTAGGACCAATGGAATGGGTCATTTTGACTTTAGGCTGCACTGCCGGAGGGTTGAGACGACTGCAAGTGCATGTTCGCGGAACTTGGCGAGTAGAAAAGACTAAGACGACTCAGGAAATGTAAAATTGACTCACTCAAAACGACTTGGCAAATCTTTCCACATAACGCGTTAACACGACCATGTATTCCTTCTCACTAGACCACCACGTAGACTGAACAAGCCATCACTTTGTATTAGAAAAGCTATAGAATCAGAACCTGCGCATTATAGATAAGACTGAAATAACTTGTGATCATCTTAGATACACAAAGGGAAACACACTTCGATCGGAGATTTTTCAATCACGAAGATCATACACTTTATTTAACCCCAGTGGTCGGCCATCATTATCTTCCATATCTAGCAGACCTTAAAAGGACATAACCATGTCGTCCCTTCAATCGAAGCCTCTTTCTCATTCTCAAGGATAAACGGTCGAATTTGGTTTCCCTGTTAATCATTTTCAGGAACACCACCACCAGCACCACCACCACCACCATCATATTCTGCAGCAACAGAAGAACTCCGACATTTGGTCATCCAATATTTGTCATTGTTGGGACGATCCATGCAGCTGTAGTTCTTTTTGTCCACTCAAACTTGTATATTTTAAGTATAATTCATGGATGCTCTGTGATTTATATTATTGCTGTACGTGTTTCAGGTTACACAACGCTTTTTTGCCCATGCATCACTTTTGGGAGGATTGCGGTGTTCGCAGACGGAGGATCTTCATGTAAGTATCTGTCAACTAGAATTTTTTTCACAAATCCATTGTCCCTCATCCTCAACCTCCACGAACCATTAACCTTTTCGTAATTGCAAATGGCAACCTTGCATATCGTGCAATCTCAATCTGAGGCAGCACGGCATATGCAACCATCGAAGACCTCTGATATGAGGTTCATGGTAATGGCAGATATTAGATTCGAGGGCTCAGCCTCGTATTCAAAATCTGCCATTCAAGTAAAACAAGAGAGGATTCAAGTTTTGACCACCTGAGTAAAGCAGAGAGAGAGAGAGAGAGAGAAGGGAGGGGGGAAGAGGGACGGAGTGGGGAGGAGGAGGAGGAGCTCAGGCAGCGTGGTGATGAGCTGTAGAGGGAAGAGAGACAGATGGTTAGTGTTTTGATCGGTGGTGTGTGCAATCTTTTGAGTTAAATCCGAAAGTCGGTTTAAAAAAAACTGCAAATGTAAGACATATTTCCAAACAGCAATAGCCACTCCGTACTCAAATTGTTTGAAATGGTTGAAACATTCCTCATTGCTTGATTATGGATTTATATTATATATATATATATATATATATATATATATATATATGATCTTCCTCCACTTGTTAATTTAAACTTGTAGTATAACTTTCTAATATAATGTTAGAGTCAGATTCTATCACACTTTATTTTGTGCCCCGTGTCGTATTGACATATCTCACTTAGAATTTTGGGGGCCACTACAATAATTTACCTCAAATCACAAAAAAATCACCAATGTTTTGTCTTAACTATTAATCAAGGTCATGAAAAATGAAAGAGCATAAATTAGAAGAATAATGAACGATTATTATCTTTTTCTTTTTTCCATTTCTTTGCAGCTTGTGTTGCGAAAGGCACACTCTACTGTTTAGCCGCTGCTTTGACCTGTTGTTTTCTGGGAGGAGCTTGCTGTTGCGGATGCTACAATCGCGGAAGGTTGAGGACGCAATTCATATGGAAGCAGAGCGCATGCGGAGATTGTTGTGTTCATTGCTTTTGCCATTGTTGTGCTCTTTGTCAAGAATATCGTCATCTCCAGAGCCTCGGCTATGACCCTTCCAAAGGTAATAAGACTTTTTTTTTTCTATTTTTCTTTTTATTTTATGGTCAAGGAATTTGCCCAAGATGAGTAGATCTCGGGTTCCACGAATATCCCACTAACTTTATTGATCAACACAAACCTGTCGTATTGACATATCTCAAATCGTGAAAAGTACAACTCCAGAAGATTCACCTTTTGTATCTGTAAAAGGATAGTGTTCGAGATAAAAAAGACTGATTTTAGGAACTGATATGATAATTTCCTGTGGGTGCTTGAATATGCTGCTTATGTTTGTTTAAAAATGGAAAAGTAACGAAATGACTAGAAAGGACATTTAGGGAAAAGTCACGAAGGAAATTTTTCAATTTTGTATCTAGATGTATACTCGAGATAAAAAAAAATGCAGAATAAGGCAAATATACTTGCGCATCATTTGTCTTTTCTAGGAAATAGGAAGGACCGTTGTGGAAATGACATACAAGAATTTCATTTTTTTTCCAATATTCTTTAACAAATAGTGTAATATATCCACAGGTTTTTATTTGTGCTTTATATCACATCCGGTGCTATTGCAAAGTCATAAAGGGGAAACATTCATCTAACAATGGAATGAATACGGTAAACAAAATTAAACTTTGCATACGAGTCGGTATTGAGACTCTATTAGAAAGTTAATTAACCCAAAAGTCTAATTATTAATAGGAGGGAGATAGCTATAAATAATATTCTCTTCCAAACCATCTCAATGAATGGCAGATCTGGTGTCACTATTAGTTCGAGAATCCATAGTCTTGGATATATCAGTATAACGCATAATCATTTTCTCGGATTCGAGCTTTGCACCTTATGACAAAAGAAACATTCAATCCGGCTTTATCGAACCCGAGAGTGGAATGAGTGGTTAAGGATTTGATTTGAATATGGTAAATTTCACATTTAAATCTTTATGTCTTCTAGTGGTGAGCATTGGTCCAAAGTAGACCAATCCAATATAATTGGTCTTGGTCGGGCTCCTAGGGGGATTGGCCAATCCTTGATTTTGAGATCCTTGGACCCTACATTGTACGGATTGATCCTCGATTTTGGAATTTTAGGATTGGTTTAACTCTGACCAACCTTGTATACATAATATATACATATATAATGTATATATTTTTGTCTACTCTAAACCCTTGGGCATCTGCCTTGGTTATTCCTTATAGGGTTCTGCCTTATAAATTAGAAAGTAGAAATCAGCCCACATTCGACCATAAAAAATTAGAAACCTTCTTTGCTTGCCTTAGCCTT
The DNA here is from genome assembly GCA_014182895.1 of Angophora floribunda. Taxonomy (NCBI): domain Eukaryota; kingdom Viridiplantae; phylum Streptophyta; class Magnoliopsida; order Myrtales; family Myrtaceae; genus Angophora; species Angophora floribunda. The sequence continues at coordinate 25,239,644 of CM024712.1, forward strand.
GCTTGCTACTTGCCTCTCTTCACTTGCCACATGAGCGCAATTCAGCTGGTAAAATTGCTCAGCTGAACCTATAGGGTCGATTCAGTCCTCAATCCCCAGCTGAACAAGGTCGGTCTTTGGACCCAAAATTTGAGACCAATATTGTGCTGGTTGATCCCTAGATTAGGTGTTGAACTAGTCCAACTCGATTCATGCCCACCCCTAGTGTCTTCCACTTAAAGTAATCTTGAGTGCCATGATTAGCCAGCCTGTGGATGGAATCTAACTAAATTTGCATGGATCCAGCGCTCATGAGGATCAAGCAAGTTGAAAAGTTCGCCAACTTTCGTTGTCAAATATATGTACTCACATCAATGGTTTTACCTAATTGTTCAAGACAACTATTTGATTCTCTTGGTTCTTATGCATGCAATTACCAAAAAAATTTCAGGATGGGAAGGAAATAGGCAGATGCGTGATGGCGCAAGAGGGATGACTCCACCTCTGACGACGAGAAACATGAGCCGACAAAGTTGAGTAGCGAAGGTCATATGACAAAGGCCCAAATGTTAGGAAACACTCTAATACCATTGCAATTGTCTCTCGACATAGAGGTTACATATTCATCAAAAAGCAATAAAACTTTTCTCGAATGCTCTGTACAAATTCCACGTGATCATCCATCTCCAACTTCAAATAGCAAAATTCTAACAAGTGTAACATCTAGTGAGGATCTAATATAACTGCAAAAGATAAGACAATACTATAACACTTTTAATAATTTTCAAATTTCGTTGGCATTGCCATAGCCATAGATCCAATAGCTATATTTTCATTATTCTCGCCTTTATCAAATGAAGCCAAATCTGCCATACTTCATAAAAATATAAATTGGTTGTCACACCCTGAACCTCGAGCACGCGATTACCCCTTACCATGGTCAATTGAAAGTAACATTCTAGGACTCGTCGACGACCATTTAATTTAATCTTTCATTATGCGCAAGTGGAAGACGAACCATCCCCAGTTCAAACAGACAATCAAATAATCAAACAGAGATAGATGGATGAATAGTAGAAACCTCAATTACTCATTTATACAATTTACTGGATTAACCAATGGAGGATCGTTTTTTGAATTATAAGCCCAACAAAAGGGGCTGATCCATCCTCTAAGTCAGGCCAAAAAGAAACTAGACTAATCTAGCTATACAAAATGAACCCTCTGGTTTAGCACCACGGTCATTCAGACCCATCGGACTTAGTTCCATCAGGTCGATCACTGGTGCAGTGGGGGCAAGATTCTTCACTGCAGGTGCCCATTTTAAGGGCCTAAAAATGGTTATTCAATAACTAATGAGATAAAATCTCAGTGGGTTCTTCCTTTAAGCCCCGGTTAGTACACCAACTCAACCTGGGGTATCTCTCTAGAATCACCCCTCACTCAACCTAACAACAGGCAACTAGCAGTCAGCAATTAAACAACAAACAGGGTCAACCAATAATAAAAAGTCGATTCACATGCAACCTTACCCGGTATGGCATACCTTGCACGTTATATATCAGCACAATACACACAATGCATATGGCCGTTAAATGATGCAATTCACCAATCATATGTGAGTCACATCACAAGCGATCTCACCTGGCCATTGCCATACCATGCACGTTATCAATTCATACGTGTGTGCCATAAATAATGATGTGATCACCTCATGCATAATCAGAACCAATGATGCAATGTTTCTAATACACTCTGGCATCTACATGTGTTTCGATTATTATTGTCCCACAGTGCTATAACCGAGGCGCAACCGTGCCCAAAAGACGTCAAGGGATACTCTCCCAAGACGGCATACCCAAAAGAATGTCAAGGGATACTCTCTCGAGACGGCATGCCTGAAAAACTCAAGGGATACTCTCCCGAGATCGCATGCCCAAAGAACGTCAAGAGATATTCTCCTGAGACTGCATGCCCAAAAAAATGTTAGGGGATACTTTCCCAAGACAGCGGGTTCAGTTTAACGATCATGCAAGCATACCATCACAATCCACTTATTATCTCAGAGCATTAGCCAATGCACACATGCTTGCATAAAAAAATTCAAGTCCGTTATCATAAAAGCAGTCCATTATCGGTGTCCCTCAAACAAACCATTTTTCCTCTTTTTGTGAAAATCACACGATTCATATGGATATTCATGCAATGCCACATCCAATTCACTTCATATGATCAAGACACATGAAATTATGCACATTTTTAGCTTCCAAATGAATAGTGCCATGAATAGCGAAATTTCAGAATTTAATAATTAAATAATTAAATTCCAAAATTAAAAATAATTAAATAAATAAATCATTAATTAAAAAATTAATCACATTAATCAAGCAATTAAGACAAAACATACTTAATTAACACATAACACTCAATTAAGCCTAATCAAGCACAATTAAGCATAAATAAGCAAGATTAAGTTAAGCTAATCTTAATCATTTATCTAACCACCTATCTTAGGGCTAATAAACTTAAGTAAACATCATAAACAGCCCTTAACACTAATTAACCCAACCCTAAGCAAGTTTAGGCACTAACTAAGGGATTAGGGGCTAAACTCACCTGTTAGGCGGGCCGGTGACACAGATGCGGCGACGGCGACGAACTTGACACTTTAGGACATCTCTCCCAATACTCCAAGGTGGTCCCGGGGCTGAAATCATAGCAATAGCCTCTGCTCAAACACCAAACTCCAGAAAACAGCATTGTCGAGGGGGAGTTGCTGGTGGCTAGTATGGGTAGTGGTTTGGTCGAAATGGGAGAGAAATAGAAGAAAATGCGGAATTGGGCAGAGCTGCCGCTACAGTAGGCGGTCCGGTGAGCAATGACTTCCAGCCGTAGTATAGATCGGCTGGCGGCTTCGTTCGACGAACGATCAATACCATCCTTACGGATTCTCTCTCTTGAGCAAATTGGTGGGTGGCACGGGCTGAGATTCACATGGGAAGACCATGAACAACTCAATTTTCGGAGAAAAGTCAGAAGCTGAAATTACAGGAACTAAGGGAAAACAAGGGAGAAAGGTGTGTGGTTTTGGAGGGGTTGAAGAGGAGGAGAGAGAGGGAGATGAGAGCTACAAGATAGACCTCATCAAGGCTATTAATGGCATGGTTCAAGTCCCCAAGAAACATGACATCATCTTCTCTCTCTTCTTTTGACTTTTCTTCAAAATATCCAAGGGCATTTTGGTCATTTCCACATTGCACATTTCCCAAACTGCCCTTGGGCTGAAAATGAAATGCGGGCCTAGGAAACAGGCTAGAAAATGAATAGGAACGAGCTCGAGAATTTGTTGGGCTCGAATTGGCTCAAGTTTAGACAACGGGCTCAGGAGGGTAAATGAGTCGGTTGGGTCCAACGGGCTCACTTGCTTGTCTCGGTCTTCCATGGTGGCTATCCCACCTTGGGCGTGAGGTCCACACTGTTCTTGCCCGGCCCACATCCTCATAGGCTCATTTCTTTGGTCCGAAAATCCAATTTTCAAATACTTGGCTCAACCGGCACTGTCAACTGTTAAGGAAGCATCGTCCAAAAGTTCATGCCGAATGTTCTCGAAAATTCGAAGTCCAATCTTAGATTCACATGGCTTGTCGATTTCGCCCAAATGCTATTTTTGTACTACTCAAACTAACATGCGGCTTTGAGGGCTTACGCGTAACCAACTCATGCCAATTCACGTTTAAGACTTATCGACACATGGACGTCCTTGACTGCATGAAATTATGAAGGATCAATTCTTATTTCAAAGTACATGATTATCAAGGATTGGCATAAGGTCGTTCGCGGGTTCAATAACAGTAGACGGAATCACTCGTCGTCCCATTATACTCTGTCCGCGAATCGACTTCTAGTTATCCCTGAAATCGGACTACATATTTACAAGATCGTCCTTACACAAGTCTCACGGTTGAGTCGTTTTCCCAGGTTAAGTTCTATAGTCGCACGAGTTCTGTCCTCACTAGCATTTCCTCTCAAGGTTAGTATCTCAGGAGTAATCAGTTTCGAGTGAGATCAATCAACAATGCATTGGCGAAATTAACGTTCATTCCTTCCTCCCTTAAAAGGCTCGAATTTCAGGACGTCACATTGGTCGTGGGATATCTAATTCCAGAGAAGATGGTAGAAATAGCATGAAAAGTTTGTAACAAAAATGCAATTTTCTTGGCTCTATCCCAATCAATAGTTGATGGACATGTGAGAAAATTACAATCAATTAACTTTGAATGGGAAAATGCTTGTTCAAAGACCAATGCACCTCCAAGCATTAGGTATGTAGAGTTCCATCTAGTAGCGATATCTTGAATTACCTTTTTACCCATTTTCAAGTAAGATATTTGATAGATTCCCTAATATTTTGTAATGATTTATCAATCACCTTTAGACCTTCTCGTACAATGAGATTCAAAATATGCTCACTACAACGCATATGAAAAAACTATCTATCACATAACAAAGAGGATCTCAAAGAATGTGTACTTTTCCAAATATCAAGCATATTGTCATTGTATGATGTGCATTATCTAATGTAATATTGAAAATTTTCCTCTTAATGTTCCACACTCTCAACAAAGTCAATGTTTTCCAATAAAATGGCCCAAATTGTATGGAGGTGGCACGTAGGAGAAGCACAAAACCTTTGCATGTAATTCCTACTTATCATCAATGTAATGGGCAATGACAGTCATATAATAATCAGTTGTCACAAAAGTCCACAAATCAATAGTTAAACATATTTTGCCACATCACATAAACTTTTATTTCAAATTACTCTTATTCTTCTCATAAACTTTTACCACATCACTACTTGATGTATTTCTTAAAATGTGCTTCACATTGAGATTAAGATAACTGCAATCTCTAGTGGCCTCATGCTCTACAAAAGAGTAGGTTTAATTGTGTTTGATTATCGCTTCTGCTAGCTTGCTTATAAATACAGCTTGATCAAATCATTCCATTGAATCATCAATATCGATCTCTCGTTTGGGACAAATATATAAATGATGCAACAAATTTTTTGCCCTATGGCCAGCCATATAAGTTGATTCGCACCACTTACACTTGGCCTTTTCCTTGCCATCCTCACCTATGAAATTTTCAAATTTAGACCATATAGTAGGAGTGCATCTTTTCGATCATTTAGAGCAAGTAAATGTATTTTCCTCATCATCATGAAATAAGAATGCAACTCTTCTTTTGAATCGTTCTGTAGTTGAATATTCTTCTTCCTCGTTAGATCTTGACATGTCAACTAATTAGTTAGAGAAAATGCGAATTAAAAGAAGTTATGAACACCGAGAGAAATAATAACATATTATATTTCTATTTAACTTTAAATCAAACTAGCAAAAGCAACCTAACACTTAGGGCCTGCATGGTAACGCTCCAGGGAACACTTGTTTCTGTTCTTTTGTTCCCGGGAACAAAAAATCTGTTCCCGGGAACAGAAACGCGTTTGGTAAATTTTTTGTTCCCGGGAACAAATTTGTTCCCCGGAACAGGTTTGGAGTAGAAACGAGAAACAAGAAAAAGTTGTTTTTTTGTTCCGGGAACAATTTTAAGAAACACTTTTTCTTTTCTTTTCTTTTCTTTTCTTTCTTTTTCTTCTTCTTCTTCCTCTTCCTCTTCCTCCTCCCACCCCTCAGCCGCCCCATCGCCGCCGCCGGGCGAGGTCCGGCGAGCTCGCCGGCGCCTCGCCAGGCCAGGGCGAGGTCCGGCAAGCTCACCGGAGCCTCGCCCGGCCACCGGCGAGGCCGCGCGAGGCCGCGCGAGCCTCGCCCGGCCACTGGCGAGGCTCGGCCTCGCAGATCTAGGCGAGGCCGAACCTCACCCAGGCGGCGCGAGGCCGAACCTCGCCCAGGCGGCGCGACGCCGCGCGAGGCCGGGCGAGCCTCGCCCGGCCACCGGCAAGGCTCGGCCTCGCAGATCTGGGCGAGGCCGAGCCTCGTCGGTGGCGGCCGGCGCGAGGCTCGGCCTCTCCCAGATCTGCGAGGCCGAGCCTTGCCGGTGGTCCTGCGAGGCTCCGGCGGCAGCCAACAAAAAGAAGGGAGAAAAAAAAGAAAAAGAAAAAGAAAAAGAAAAAGAAAAAATCAAAAAAATCAAAAAATTAGAAATTTTTACCAAACGTGTTTCTGTTCCCGGAGTAAAAATTTTGAACCGTTATCAAACACCCTCAAATGCTCGAAAACCTTCCTGGAACAAAACAAGAAAAAAACATTTCGAGCGAAACTGCTCCTAAATGTAAACGCGTTGCCACGCACCCTTAGTGACGCGAGCTCTTGGAAAACAACAAAATAAAAATCCCCAACTTTTATTCCCCTTTAAGAGTATAGTACAAAGAGAAAACATGCAACAACAATCAAGTGATAGATTTCAAAAACTAATATTGCAGCCACTCCTTTCATCTTAATACAGGTCAACCCTAGTCTACATGATACTATCACATGCCCAATATTGTAAAAATGTTAGTTAAGAGGAAGAATTCCCTTCGTTTCTCTCGAATGCAGCACAACCAAACTGACTAAACTACCAATGATACCCTATAACTTATCAGCCAAATGAAAGCACTACGCACCATCCCATACCATACCTTAGCAAACAACAACCACCATAAAACAAAGTCAAAACACATTGAACAAGAACTTGAAAATAGTGAGAATTGTACTACTCACAAGCCTTATGAATGGATTTAATGAGCTCGATATGTCCAAAGCAAACTTCTACAACCAAGAAATTCGCAAAATCAATTTTAGAGTGATGCAAGCTCAATTGAAACCCACACCTTCATCAGAATCCCTACAATCAAACCCACAAAACCAAATAGCTCAGAGCAAAGTTTTTGGAACTATGGAGGTGAAGCCCACTCAATATCCAAAATTCACACTAAAGCACTCTAACTCTAGTTTAATTAGCGCCCTACAAAAACACATTTTTCTAAAAGGTTCACATTTTCAAACCATTGTTACTTTCAACTACAAAGTCTAAGAAGAAAGTTCTTTTTGATAAGAAACTGCAAAGTCAACAACAAATCAAGTGCAATCAAATTTGTGTAAGCATACTAACAATAATAAAACACAAGCTCATTGAAAGCTGCAAATTTAGTTGATCTTGTGGACTAAGGACTGCAAATTCTTGTGTTGAAAGAAGAGTGATTTGCTTGTGTAGCACGAGACCAGCTCATCGGAGATCGAAGCCAGGGTCTGTATATGTTGTTGAGGTTGACCGAGGCCAAGAAAGCCTCCAACCATGGCGACCTGGGCCGCTTGAGCGGCGAGAAAATCACTGTCGTCGCTATTTCTTGATATCAAAAGATGCAAAATTTAACAAAATCACCAAACAATTTCCACCACCCGCGATATGGGTACAGAGAGTTCTCGCTCTCTCACTCTCGATTAGGACCAAATCTCGAGAAAAAAAATTTAACCCACCCAGAAGCAAGAGCAACCCTTATTCTACAATTATCGACCCAAAATCAAGATTACCTCAAATTCCTGGGCATGATTGGGGGACTCGCAATTGCCGGCAAAGAAAGAATGAACCCAACAATGATGGCAAGAAAACAAAAAGAAGAGAGAGGAAGAGAGAAGAGATTCAAGGGGTTGATGAGAGATCCAAGAAGCTCCCTATTAAAAAAGCTAACCACCAAGTATTTAAAAAACCCAAGACCCAAGAACTCAAAAACAAATGGAACAGCTTGTGATTTCTGGAAGCAAATGAGGGGACGACTCCCACCTTAACAAATCGAATTTAGCGATATTGCAAACCCTAAGCCTTCTTCTTCTGCTTAGTTAGACCTTAGTGAGGAGAAAGATGCACATCTCCTGGACTTGGTCATATGCTTCCCTTGCGACAGAAATCAAAAGATGGGTTTTGAGAGAATCAAATTAGGACAAGGGGAATTAGTGAGGGGAGAAAGGGAGCTTGCTAACGAAGGTGTTCATGTCGAGGACTTGGTGGAAGGTGTTGATTTGGGCGAAGGCAGAGATGTCAATCGGGAAGTTTCGGTTAGGGAACATGACCTTGAACATCCTTAGGAGGGCAACGTTGGCAAGATCGATGGCAATCGCTTCTATTCCCTCTCGTCAGAAAGCTTTGAGGTGGCAGAGGACAGAGGCGAGGTGGTGTGGTGGAAGAGATTGGGGTGAAGGTGAGTGGCAGAGTGGTTGAGTGTCACAGGTCACTACTAGGCTATCGAGCCTTGAAGACGTCTAGACAAAGAAAATGACTCATAACTTCTGACCTAGAAGGACTTTGATGTTTTACAAGTGGGCCATTTAAGGTCAAAAAATGGGTCGAAAATGGGTCGCACGTTCTAACCCATGTTCGACCCACTAAGATAGATCATAAGTCACAGAATGATTGATTTCGACACCCCTAACAATAAACAAAGACAGCCCATTTGTAATCCAAGCGGCCTTGTGTGAGTCTAGAAATGCCCTGAAATGACATGTCATGATTATAGGAATGGGGGCTTCCAAATGAACTGTAATGGGATCCAAAGTCCATTGCACTCGGTGCTTATTTTTTTCCAAATGTGCCCGGTTGACCACTTATATATGTTAATTAGATAAAATTGTTATTTCAACTATAAGATATTAAGGAATTGGTTTTCTATATTATATGGAATCTTCGATTTTTGTATTGATTAACAATGAAGAATAAGAGAGACTTAATACTTGATAGTGAATTTATAAAATTGTAGGAACAAATAACGTGGAAAATTTGAAATTTTAATTAGATGGAATGTAATTTATTGAAGAAGATGAGTTATGCTGGCTATGTATTGCAATGACACGAATAAAGATTAGAATATTATGTAAAAATGATGATGCCAAATGCAACCCTAAAAGATATATTTCAATAACTAACAGATGAAACTTGCAAGATTAGTAAAAATAAAAAAAATAATGGGAAAAAACTATTTTGATATTTAAAAGGAAAATTTCCAAATAAGGGCTGAAATGCTTTCGTTTTCTCAAATAAAATAAACCTGATTTCAAATGAGGGCTTGAAGTGGTCAAATTATTTTAAATGAGTGCTTGAAATGGCCAAATCATTTTAAATAAAGGCCTTTGGCTGGCCAATGACTATTCCAGCCATTAGAGAAGGGATATTTTTGTAAAAAAAATATATAAATATTTTTAATTTTTTAATTTTTAAAATTTTCTTTTATTTTCAATATTTTCCTCTTTCCTTCCCCAGCCATCGCTGTCAATGACCAATACAGGTCACCCGCCTTAGGCGAGGGCCACCCTCGCCAGCATAGAATGAGGGTCACCATCCCCTAAGCCGGCAAGGGCATTCCTCCTTAAATCTAACAAGGGCAACCCTTATTGGATCCAACAAGGGTCAACCATTGCCAAATTAAATAAAGGCTAGGCTAGCGTGGGCTAGGTGAGGGAAACCCTCACCCAATGCTAGCAATAGCAGCCCTCACTTGAGTCCAGTGACCTTTGCAATGGCTAGCGGAGGAAAGGAAAAAAAAGAAAAAAGGAATAAATAGAAAATAATTAAAAATTAAAAGACAAAAATGCCTTTTAATCTAAGAGGTTAGGCCCTTTTTTGAAACTGATATGGCACTTATGTCATGTGCCGACACCATCTCCAGGTTATGACTAACAAGGGTTATCATTGCGACATCCCATGTGCACTGTTGTCCCGTTTCTTTTAATTTTTCATTAGGAGCATGCAGAAGCATACATATAACAAACACCTAGGCAATATCAAGCTTCCACGAAAACAATTTTACAATATACTACTTCTTATATTACATGAGTATATTTTGCAAGCTCTTTCTTCAGGCCTTTTACCTTTTTAAGACACTACGTGTATCCATATAGGCTGGGGACAATTCCTATTTCCTCTAGCGTGATTATAGCTTTCAAAACTAGTGTGAGATTTATATGCTTACAAGTTTGAAAAACAACGAAGTGAGTCAAGGATTTAGTAAGTAAACTCATTAATCCTTGTATAGGCTGATGCCTTGCCGTTGAACAAACACACGATTATCGATGCCTTAAATATTGATGGTAGATCAATAGTAAAACCATTGTCCCACCTTGTCTATGTACATGTAAAAGCCCTCAAATTGCTTATAATACAAGCATGACCAAGATTATCATGATAACACATAAACCATGCACATGAGCATCATGAATCATTTGCACAGGCTCCCATTTATTACATAACCGAAATTCATCTGTTCTTTTGGAATTCATCGTGCATCATAGTGCTGGCATCCAACATCAACTAGTCATTCCATTGGTGTGGGGCATCCCACTTTCATGAACGAGGTAACGTAGCACATCGTTTGGGATAAAGACGTACTCCTAGACCATCTTTTATCTCTACTCGATATTGTCCTCTTTAGGGTATGCTCCTAGGCTATCTCCTTCAAGGATTTGCCCTTGGCATAGCTAGGACATGTTTATGGCATTTATCTTTCTCCATTCTCATTAATAAAGCAACATAACACATTGTTTGAGGTAGATGCATACTCTTAGGTCATTCCTTATCCCAAACCAATATTGTCCTTTTCGAGGCATGCTCTTGGACCATCCCCTCAAGGATTTGCTCTTCGTATAGCCAAGACGCGTTTATAGCCTTTCTATTTCCTTTATGTGACCACACGACATATATCACACAATCCAACTCATTATCTTTTTATATTAGCTGATGCAAGTGAAAGCGTGAACATGCAAAGGGTGTGCTATGCTTTATGACATCAAAATTCTACAACATGCCGAGCATAGGACTAAGTTCGTGGCCCAAACCGACCTGCCTAAGTGCCGACACCTCACACAAGCAAGTGCCGACACCTCACACAAGCAAGGCTCCAATCGGTACGTCTTAATACCAATCCACGAAGCGAGGTTCGTTTCAACACTCCCCAATGCCAATCCGAACTGAACAATACCCATCCAGGGCCCTATGCGTGCTTCCACTCGTGAATCCATATCATAAGCAATTCATAGAAAATTTCACAAGAGCAAGTCACAAAACAACCGATACACACGCATACACACACAAGCACAAATAAAAACATGACCCATATCCGGACCATGTAATGTAATGTCCTAGCCAGAGATTATTGGATTCATTAAACCACACGATTAATTCATGCCAAGCACAAATCAAGGCCTGTGACTTGATCTATTATGCTTGAGCGCCAACCTAGAACCAAATTTGTCTCGGATTGATATGCCTCAATATCAACCAAGACCAAGAGAGGCCTAGCCCGTCACACCCCCAACGAATGTCCCAAGGATAGCGAGACCTCTTTCCATAGCTCAAGTTGTGCTGGACTCATGGATAATAGTGCATGAATAAACCATACAACAACAAGCAATAACAAACTCATACAAGCACAATCAAGAATTCCATCCATGTTTGGACCATGTAGCGCAACGCCCTATCTAAAGATTAGTAGGTTTATCACTACATGTCTAAAGTGGTTAGTGGTGAGGCGAGCAACACAATGAGGAACAGCGGAGAGGACACGGCCGAGAGAGGGGCGGCAGTGAGAGGGTGTGAGAGAAAGAGAGATAGGAAGTGAGGGAGAGGAGATGGGGTGAAGAAATGAGAGGAGGATGCCTTTATTTATAGGCCATCCTTTCTTTATTTACTAACTTGCTCTCCAAGTGTTGGTTGTCTATAACCTTCCCCCAAGTCTTCTTCACTTACAAGTTTCCTAGACTTGCTCTCTAAGGTTGGTTCTTTAGAACCTTCTCTCAAGCCTACTTCACTTACAAGTTTTCAAAACATTAAGCAAACAAGGGTAAGAAGCTCGTGGAAGCGCTAACTTCATTGGACGGGAGGTTTTTAGGCATATCCACGGTTGACTGCACTATTCGAGTTAAAGTGTGTGGCCATTCATCGATTAGACAAGGCTAGTTGCAGCCAAAACTTCTCGAGTCGGCCATATCAGTGGCCTATCACATGGACCTCGTAGCCAATCCTAGCTTGGCTGAGTGGACCCCTAACTGGCTCTAGGCCTAGTACATGGCCGGGCTCTGGGCCTAGCTCAGGGCCTATTGGCAGGATCCAAGGTTTAGCACCTGGTCAAGTTCAAAGCCTAATGTTAAGTCATTGAGCCAATCCGTGGCCAATTCAAGACCGGTTCGTGATTCACACATGCAATTCATGGTCGGCTCCCGGTTGTCATGTTACATGGGATAGGTCGATTTGCGACCGACATGTAGTTGTACAAGATTGACTCATGATCATCCGTGGTCAGTACATGTCTATGTCGAATCACCTACAACTGATACATACTCATGCAAAATGATCTATGGTCATCCCTAGATTTGTAGTAGTGTGTGACTGTCCCACAGCCATCCTATGACCAACCCTTGTGGTCGAGAGGCCGATCCATGGCCGAATACCTCGTGCTAACATGCGTGATCATTGGATTAGTTCACTAAACCCTCAACCGTTCCATGGCCAAACTAGTCAATCTTTCAATTAGACCTTGGCTAATCCCTTAATCACCTTAAGATCAAACTTATCGATGCATGACTGATCCTTGGAATGGTCCGTGGCCGATCCCTGGCATTGGCACATTGACTTCTATGGCCATTTTTTAATAGGCCAAATCCGTAAATGTTACAAATTCATACCTTTATTTGAAACAAGTTCTATTTTAGGCTCTTACTTAAGGCGATTTGACTATTTTATGCCCTTATTTGAAGCAAAGTCAACTTTGGGCCTTATTTGAAAAAATGAGAGCACTTCAAGTTCTTATTTGAATCTTCCCTATTTATGATAAGGGTGAAGTTGGACCCATATTTTGGGCCCACGAAGACTTCTTTTAATTTGGAATAGCCCGAGGAATTCATTATTTTTTCAAAAAGGGTAACAAGAGAGTCACAAAAGTAGATTAGGTTTAGGAAAACTGAGAATCCATTTAACACCCATATTATTTTAGGATTTATTATTCTAAACTCATTCTAATCCATTTACTGGACATAACTAGTCCATACAATAACTCAACTCATTAAATATACTTTAAAAAAATAAGTTTATAACCCATTTTAATAAGTCTAGTTTGAGAACTTATCAAATGAGTTTATAACTCATTCATTTAATTGTGCCTTTTTATTTTGGAACTCATTATGGTTGAGCCTTCAAATGTAAGATGACCTGTATATACAATCTCATTTTAATATGTGTGCAAGGGAATAGGCCGAGAGTGGGAAAGATTGAGAACGGAGAGGCCAAGAGATGAGCCGAGGAGCGAGAGTGGTGGGTCCATGTGAGATGAAGGGTGGTGGCCAAATACGAGAGAGAAGGGAGAGCCTCCGTCCGAGGGACAGACTGGGGTGTTCCTTTCGCCCAAAAGTGGGATTTGAGTCTGACTGATATTAATGTAAAAGAAGAAATCTGAATCCCCTTCGATTGATTAATTTGATTTAATTGATTGACGTGTCACTGTCTCCTATAATTGAGATCTATATGCCTAAAAAATATTGAAATGAATTTTTTGTTTATCGATTTTAAAGATATTTTGCAAGATTTTTAATAGTATCAATCAATAAAAGTTAGATAATAATTTATTCTTGCATACGAAAATATGGAATAATATTGAACCAAATATTTTTGCGATTATTCACCAATGTTGCTTGACGTGGTTCCTAACTTGGAGTAAATAAAGCAAGACTAGAAAGTTTCTTTATGTTTAAATTAAGATGGACTTTTCTAGCTTAAGAAGTTCTAGAACAGTTCATTTGGTCTTAGTGTCTTTCAACACAAAGCTACACCCTCCAAAGACTCCCATAGAATTTGCGAGACCTCGTGCTTTTAGCTACGTGAGTAACTTTTTAGGAATTTTATAAACATGCAATTACCACGTTTGCTGATCAAGAAAAAACAATATTGACATCGAATAATTATGTTGCGTTCTTATATGTCATTAATAATAATAAAAATTGTTCAAAACAAAACATTCTCATTAAGTAGTAAAACTAAAAGAGCAGCAACGATTAGCGTCTAGACATAATAAATTCCAAAGGGGCTGAGGAGGCTCATTGAGCCAATTAGAAGGAAGGGATCCTAACCTATGAGCCTTCGCTATTCAATCGGCACATTGATTAGCCTCGCTTGGACAAATTTCCACAACAACCCCTTTGAGCTGGGCCAAGAGGCCCACACATTCATTCCCTACCAAGCAAGTAGTCCATGTTCTGCGAATTTGGCCTGATAGGGAGTCCACTACTGTAGGTTATCACAATGAAGGAGCATGTGCGGATCAAATCTTTCCTCCCGCAGATCGGTTTGCTTTTCGGCTTAACCAGTTCGTGCGCCCAGGTCCCTCTCTTCAGACAGGAACAGGAGTGCTTCCTGAAGGGTTATGGTTTTAGCTAGCTTCACCAAATCTTCTCGGATTTTCTTCGCAAAACTAGCAATCAATACTCCATGAGCATCTTGGCAAAATCCCTGCAATGGAAGCTTCCGAGGAGCTTTCGACCCACGATCCATCTTAGTTCTTGAGACAATCGCAACGCTCTTCTGCAGTACAACAGCATCGTCCACTATTGTTTACAAATTTGGCTTACGACCTTGAAAAACATAGAAGTTTTGAGCTTTCCACACCAACCAGAGTATACCTGCTATCAATTCTCTCAGACGTACGTTAAATCCTTCTGACATAGCTTCAAGAGTCCAATTTTCCATCATGGTTATATTTCTCGGAGATGTGTTGATTTTTATCCTTGGATCTGCCTAAATAGCCTTGTTCCACCCGGGCAAAGTGAAGAGGCGTTCTACTGTTTCCAGAGCTTGTCGACATGAAGGACATATCAGATCAGGTAACAGCTTACGTTTATACAAATTCTCCTTTTTGGGTAGTGCATTTCAATACATACTCCACCAGAAGAATTGCATTTTAGGGAAGGGACGTAGCCACCATACAGTGTTCCATAGGGCGTGGGGAGGTCAATAGGAAGATGAGGCTTAGATAGTGTTTAGTGCTTTGTTATTAGACTGAATGTTGTTATATCCACTCTTAACTGTGAAGAAGCTATCCCTATTTCCTGTCCAAATTAGCTAATCCTTACTAGAATTGGAAGTAAGAGGGATAGTTAAGATTCCTATATCACGTGTTCTTCAAAGAGTCTTGCAGTTTTTGGATGTTCCATACCTTCGCTTCCTAATCAATTACCTTGGCCATCATTTGGGGATCTTCTTGTTTCACAAGGCCACCAATAATACCAGTCAACAGCCACCGGTCCTCAATAGCCCTCTTTCCCGTTAGCAAGCTTTGCCACCCCAAGACGGTCAAGAGCCTTTGCTAGCATTCTAGAAATTAACTTCCGGGAAATAGATTCCTTTTAAGATATAACTCCATAAAGTTGAGGAGGATTGTTCTACTCTCCAAGCCTGACTACTTAACGTAGCCTAATTAAAGGCGACAAGGTTTTTGAAGCCAAGTCCATCATTATCCTTCCTGGTTTTCAATACTTCCCATTCCTTCAAAAGAACTCCTGATTTAGAGGCATATTGTTTCCACCAGAAGTAAGAAATTTTCTACTCAATCAGTTTACAAATAGAAATAGGAATCTTGAAAATAGACATAGCGTATTGGAGTGGGGCCTCTACAACCGTTTCAATTTTCTTTCGGTCCCTCTAGCTTCATATAAACTTTCATGAGGATCCAAGCAAACATTTGTTTCTTTGATTAGCCCTAGTTTGAAGAAATTCCTAAATATTTCTTGGTCTTCTCATTGATTGGAACTCTCAATTCTTTCATCATGTTTGTTTTAAGATTTTGAGGGCAGCCATTGCTTAAGTAGATACTTGACTTGTTTAGATTGTTTGACTTGAAGCAAAGCAGTATTGATTCGGTAAGTTTGCCAAGTTCTAACATTCCCTATTTGTTCCATCCAAGAAGAAAATCACATTATCCATAAATAAAAGATGAGAAAGTGTAGGACAATATCTATTCAATTTAATCCCCTTGATACTTCCATTCACAATAGCTTGACTCAAAAGATAGGAGAGTACATGCGCTATGATTATGAACAAGTATGGTGACAATGGATCACCTTGCTTGATGCCTTGGGATGACTGGAAGAAAGATAGTGGCTCCCCATTGTCGTGACCCACCTGGTGAGGGGCCACCCTTGGTGAATGAGTTTAGAGGTAATTGTCCATGAGACGTTGCAAATGGTGCATCACAAAAAGACAGCTCAACACTTCATCATCAAGTTTGTCCATGACTTCCATTGATCGAGAACCAGAGCTCTCCTAAGTCCATACTTCACATGACAGGAGATTTATTTTAAGTTCTTTAAACATCCTACATATTGTCTAAAGGTTGCCACTATACTCTTGTTGGGGTCAAAAAGATACCCAATCGAGAAGCAGGAGAGTCATCTTGATTTCCATGGAATCAAGGAATTTAGATTTGAGGACTTATATTACGTTAACATTTCTATTAATGTCCTTTCGGTACCTAAATTGTCAAGATATTATCTAAGTGGCCACACATTTGTTGGTTGAGAGATTTTGAATATTTTCATTTTTTTTATCCAAAGTGTTGATAAAAAAATAAATATTTTAGTAATTTGTCACTAAATGTCAATTGAGAGGTCAAACTTTTATTTTTTCGATAATTCATAATGAAAAGTGAAATTGACACTAATCGTCTATGCAAAAAACCAAATTTTGACCTATGATTGACTTTTCGAAAAAAGTTTCACCAAAAAATCAACTCAAAAGTCAACATTTTGATGTTTTGAGATCAAAGTGAAAATGGAAAGGAAATAAAGTGCTAACATGAGAAAAAATGTTAAATGACTTTTGTTTGTTGAGAAATAGGTTTTATAGCAATAAAAAAACCTTTATGTCAAGCTTTTACCTTTATATGATGCGTTAAATAAAAACCAAATATCAATAATTGTCTTTTTTTTAGAGAGAATTCAGAGAGATTCCACTCAAAGATTGAATGATACCTGAAATTTTTAATTGTCCCCCTTTAGGGAAAAGAGGAAATGAATTGGAAAATGACATTTGATCAAAGGCATACCTTGAAGGCTTACCATCAAACATTTGCATTATTATGAGTGTCATTGTTCATATTCACTCTCTCTTTTTCTTCTCTCTCAGGCCTTCAACGGAAAAAGAGATCAGCTGGAACTAGTTGAAAGTAAGGGGAAAGATACTTATGAGTAGATGATGCGTTCAAGCCATTTTTTCGATGCAAATTTGGACCGTCTTATAAACATATACCTCTAAACTTATTTTGCTAAACGCAACCCCTTAGTAGGTAGATTGCAACAAGTGACCAACTCATTTTCCTTATGTCTTTGGCATGTGCTGCCATTAAGATCATGTTAGCATATAATCAACCAAGTTATTTCTAGGCCTAAGTCGTCTCAATTCTAGAACCAAGTGTCCAGTGGAGTTGCTAAGCTATAGCTTGGAAAAGAGGGTTGCAGTAGCTTGATGATCCATTTTAAGTTTAGATCAATCCTAAAAGGATTCATTTCAAGTTGCCTCATGTGATGTTGGATTTATTTTAAGTTTGGATTAATTTTAAAAAATTCTATGTGAGATGGGAGTTGCCACTAGCCTTTCTGCTAGAAATAGAAACAAAGTGAGGCATGAGAGATTGCCTCATTTTTTATGCAACCATAATTTTCCAAATTCGGGGACTTAATTATACTAATAATTTCTATTATTGCCTTTTTGGTACCTTTAACTTGGTTAGGTTGCTTATCTAAGTGATCAAACAGTCTTTTCCAATTATGATTCCTAAAGGTCATTAGATATTGCTAAGCGTGCATGCAATTGTTTTTAGGAGTTTATTATGATCTTAAGGATTATCTTAATCATGCTGAAAAGGAAAATAATAATCAATGTATTGAAAGTGCAAGAAGTGAACACTCAAGTATTACATAAATGCCTAAAGTAAAATACGAGAAATAAAACCCAATACTCATGGGGCAAAAATATACAAGGCTCTGTTCTAACTCTTGGACACTGTGGGCTTATAAAGACCTCATCCAACGAGAGTAGGAAGTGGTCTCCAAGGCCAAAGGCTTGGATAAGAAACGGCTCCTAATAGACTTCTAGGATGGCAATGGGGCAAAAATGAACCGAATTGTACACCAAATGAGGGGAGAGCGTGCTTAGGATATATTTATTTATGAAAATTGGAATTAACTCATAGAGATACGTTTTGACGTAACAACAATGCTTAACTTTGGAACTTCAAAGTTAAGCATGCTAAAGTGGAAGCACTACTAGAATGAGTGACCAAGAACTATAGGATGAGTGACCTCGTGAGAATGTGCCTACCTATATGCCAAAGGAAAAAACCTAAGGCTCAGGTTGGATGGGCCAAAATGGTACCTTAGTAAGTTAATCTAATAATGTCGCAACTCTGCACCTAATTAAAGTTCAATCCCCATTCGTAAGCTACCCACCTAAGGATTAAATATTGCTAATCAATAGTAAGACCAATAAATCATCAATTCAATTGCAAACAAGGTCAATCAAATATGCATTTGGCTCTTTAGTCTTAGAAATTATGAAATCAAATAGTTGACAAAAAGGTCAACTTCTCTATTTTACCCCTCATTTTGAAAGCCTTAATAATTTGAAATTGAGTGACTCCAACTGTCAATTAAAGCTTAAGATACCTATTACAACTTTTATTAAAATCATTTTTTCTAATTATGGCCCAATTAATACAAAAAGATCAATTAAACACAATTGCCCCATATTATGCCCTATTCCAACCCAACTCTTTCAAAATTCGGAAAATAATCAGACGAACCTCAAATGGTACCAAAATTTACAAAGAGATAGCCCATTACGCGCTTTACAACTCTTATATTTTGAATTTTTGCAAAAAAAAAAATACCATTATCTATGTGAAATTATGCAATTTACCCCGATCACTCAATCTACAGCAATTTTATAGGCCAATTCCAAATTTGACCTTATTCATTCAAATGGACCAATCAATGTCATGTAGAATTTTATGAAAATTTGGCTATTTTCTGTTTAGAACCTCTCTAACAACTGTAAACTAGTCCTCTAACAATTTATTTTTTGCAAAATAACGTAGAGACAAAATTTTAGATCAAATTCCAAATTTCTTCAGTTTATTTAGACTCGGTATCAAGGTTTTATCAATGCTCAAATTTTATTACCTTTATATTAATTTAAATCTTTGAATCTCAGCTACAATTCCTAGAAGACAATTTCTATAGATTCTAGACCAATTTTTCCGTAAAATTTGATGAACATAGAAATGTCAAGACAGCTATGAATTTCCACAAATCATTCTAATATTTAAACTCATTCAACCCGTGTTTTTAACATTCATCTAAGCTTAGAACAGCTTCAACTAAACTATTTGAACATTCAACTCATCTTCAAATACTCAAACTTCAATGTTTATCAACATTATTCAAGTGAATCAACAAATTCAAAAAATCATGAATGATAATCAACTCAACTTACTTCAATATCATGATTTGCACGACATTCAACAACTTAGGACTAACTAGCATTTAAAGCATCATAGAATTCAATCCTAAGGGGGCTTTGGCTAACATTTGGTATTCTAGTTAAATTAACTAGAATTAGGCATGGTTCTTAAGGATCATTGAATTAAAATCACTTAAACATATGTAATCCAACATGAATTAACTATCAATCAACATCAAATTTACACTAAGGAAGCTTCGGCCAATCATGAAATCATGATCCTAAAGTATCTAACTATGCAATTGATTTTAATTTTTGAAAACTAAACTTATTCAAGCAACTACTATAACTATTCCATTTTGTATCAAACCTACCTTGAATTGAGAATCGGTGAATGATCGACAAAAACATATAATTGGAGGACTTATGGTAATGGCAGTGGCAGTTGATCACCACGAATGGCTTGTGGTCTCACCGGAGAGGCTAATTACATGAAGAAGTGAGCCGTTGGAGTCGGAACAAGGTCAATAAATGGTCAAAGCTTGGCCGGAGCAAGGACGCCCATTGAGAAGACCGAGAGAGTTTTTGAGAGAGTATTTATTTAGACAGCTTTCTTCTCCATGTTTTTTAATCATAATTGAGAGTCAAAATTCGGACCTTGAGATTAGGAGAGATATTTTTGGAGGGAAAAAATAAAATTTAGAACTAATCTTAGCCCTACAACTCATCTTATAATCGGATAGTTAATTCTTTGCTAAATGAGTAGGAAAATAAGTGATGGGCCCTTGTTATGTCAAATAGATAGGTGACATTGCACAACCTAATCTCTAGATTAGAGGGGAAATTAATGGCTATGATTGGGACTTTTCAGGATTGATGAATGGAATTTAATTTTGATGATTTGAGAAAATGACCTTATGGTAATTAGGGAGAGAGAGGGCCGGCCATGGTCTATGGCCTGAAATTCATTGACTTTTGGATTGATTGGTTGACTTGGGTCAACCTTGGTCAAACTGGGCTGACTAGGTCAAAGCGAGTTGACCCGAGACTTCCCAATCATTCTATTTTACTTCAAATTGCCTAATAAGTTTGGCTTTCTATTTGTTTAGCCCATTAGGCAAACTGGGTCACATCAACTGATTTAACTTGGCCCAACTTCGTCGATCTAACATGACGTTTCATGCTAATTTTCCCATTGGGCGAACTAGGTTGGGCAACTGATTTAACTTGGCCCAACTTCGTCGATCTAACGTGACGTTTCATGCTAATTTTCCCATTGGACGAACTAGGTTGGGCAACTGATTTAACCTGGCCCAACTTCGTCAATCCGATGTGTCATTTATGCTCATTTTCTCAAATTATCCTAATTGTCCCCAAATTGATATTGAAATTGAATTAATTTTGGCCTAATGGGATTATGTGTTCTTTGACTTTATAGAGAAAAGTGAATCAGAGCCCTAAACTCACGTCGGAATGTTGGCCGATTCGTTTGAGCTTAAAATCTTGAAATTGGTTTAAAATATTAAATTATGATAGTCCCCGGATCAATTTCCCTAAAAAGCAATCGAATTAATAAATTTTGAAAAAAAAAATTGTCGGCAAAAATTTAGGTGTCAACATGAAAAATTTATTGTAAACAAAAATTTAGATGTCAACATGAGACTGTCACTTCGCTATTATGGTTTGAGTTCAATTTGTCATGTCATGTTGCAAGTGAATTTTTCCACATGATGTTATTTCGTTATCAAGTTTTGAATTTAATTCACCATGTCATATTGCGTGTGATTATTGTTATGTCATAATATTTTGTTCTCGTGTTTTGTATCTAATTTGTCTTGCCATGCTTCATGTGAATATCACCATGTCATGTTATTTCGTATTACATATGATGTTGTCTCGTCATGTCATTTCAACATGTTGTTTTGGATCTGCTTTACCATGTCATGCTATATTACCATGTCATCTCATCTCATCATCATATTTTGAATTTTATTCATCACACCATTCTACATATGAATATTGTAATGCCATGTTATTTTGGTTATCACATTTTGAATTTGATTTGTCGTCATGTTGCACATGAATATTGCCATGTCATGTCCTTTTTTCAATACATTATTGAATCTTGCATATGAATTGACATGTGCATTCACCTTCTAACACACAAATAGAGTTATGACGCTACACACACAAAACGGCCTCATTAATCAAATACTAGGTCGAAGGTTCAAAGTAGAACATCATGGATACTCATGAAATTAAATGATGGACGATTTAACACTTGACCAAAAATTGGGTTGCGGTGTTGAAAGGTTGTCGTGAAATGCTAATCGGTTCCATGCATAACCAATTCTCCGGACATAAGATCTCTAGTCTCCATAGACCAGTTTTCTTCACACGTGCGCTTAGGCATCTAACATTCTCATCATTGCCCAGGCTTTTAGGTGCCCAATCTACCTAAGTTATCCGAATCCATTAATGACAACTCTAGTACGGTCTTTAAGTTCATGAAAATTTTTGCATCCTGCAAGTTACTCGAGCTTAGGATTTTAGAAAATCTCAAGAACCAAGCCGCTACTAGCTACCAATTCTTGATTCGCAAAAATCTCGACGTGCTACGGCCACATAAGTTAATTTACCGAGTTTCCAACTATCTTGGACAAGCAGTCCCATATATTCAGCTTATTGTTTTTAGTTTTATTTATAGACAAGAATTTGATCAAGCACGTTTATCATAGCGTCTCCCTTGTTCCATCTAACGGTCGTGATCGTGTCGTCTAGCAAAACAGAACATAACGAATGGTAGTTGCCTTGAAGCATCCGCCGGCATCTGCAGTGTTTGACCAAACTTTCGGCTTTCCATTCTCTTTCGTCTCGTGGCATCATTTTGGGAAAAAGTCGAGATGGAGAAGTAGTGGCAGCTGCAGTGGACACGATCCCTGGAATCTGCACCTTATGATATTTCACCGAATGTTGGACTTTCTTTCTCGCTTAATGAAACAATCATTTCAAAATAATAATTTTTTTCTCCAGTGACAGGACAGCTTTACAATAATGCAGCTTCATAATCGAGTCGTTCTGGGAAGAGGAGACAGAGAGAAGAAATGGAATACCGAGCCAGCGTTAGGAGCATGTGTTAGTGTTAATCATGTGTGGTTCCGTTGCCTGCAGTTTCACCGAACGTTGGACTTTTCTTTCTCGCTTAATCAAACAATCATTTCAAAATAATAATTTTTTTCTCCGGTGACAGGACAGCTTTACAATAAGTTGGCCTCATAATCGCGTCGTTCTGGGAAGAGGAGACTGAGAGAAGAAATGGAATACCGAGCCGGCGGTAGGAGCATCTTAGTGTTGATCACATGTTGTTCCGTTGCCTGCAGTTTCGGCGCCATAGATCGAGAAAACAAGACCTACGCGGATCCTTCGAGTAATGTGGAGATCGACAGAGGTAGCTTTCCAGCCGGTTTCATATTCGGAGTTGCATCTAGCGCCTACCAGGTAAATCAATTCATAAGAGCTAGCTTGCCATGTATCGATGTGGCCATGTGTCGCCCTATCAATTTCATTGATAGATTGATCTGATGAACTTGAATTGCTAGTGTTATGAGAAAGTAGCACTGATAATCATAAAGTGAATAGAGGACTTATCAGAGCCTGCTTGAATGGTTTCCGGGACATGAATGAGAGGAGTACATTACTGTTTCTTGGAGTGAGATTAACTGGAAGCTACAACACCAAGCGATTGTTCTTATGTGTCAACTAGATCGTTAATTAGAGATTGGACGGTGATTAGTCGTTGCTCCTCGTCTCTTTTTGCTTTGTTGCGGGCGCAAATGAAGCTTTATACCGGTTTTGGCCTGTTTAGTGCGAAGGTGCAGCTGAAGAAGATGGCAAAGGGTTAAGCAATTGGGACATCTTCACCAGATTGTATCCAGGTCTGTCTCTGTCTCTGTCTCTGTCTCTGTCTCTCTCTCAAACCCACAAATCCAATCAACAATTTAAACCATTTTGGGTTAAGGGTGAGGACTAGAACCATGAAACTCGAACGGTTTCATGCAAGATCAGTTCTTCTCGACTTGGCAGAGTGTTTTTTTGTGTTGTCCATTTTCCTTTTGCACTATTGAGATGAATATGACGGATGATGTGAATTTCCCTATTCGTAAGATCCGGTGGACCACATGGCTTAACTAGACCCATTTAAAAGAGATGAAAATGAAGCATATTCTCTCTCCCCTCCCTCCCTCCAAGGAGAGGCCTAATGATATTTTCTTGCCAGAGAAGATTAGTGACAGAAGTTCCGGAGATGTGGCCGATGAATTTTACTACAATTATAAGGTAATGCAACTCACAAAAAGCTAATAGTTTTAGTAGTGGAGATCAAACTTCATATAATTGAATGTAAAGTGGGTTTACCCTTGGTCGTATGAAATACTTCTCCTACTCTATGGACAAGGTAAGATGAAAAGTCAACGCTTGGTAGAGTGGCCGAATATCATTTTAAAAAGCGAATATGGTAATAATGATCAAATATATATAATGTTGGGTGTCTAATTCTCACACGTTTGTCGATTTCTAATGTACTAAATCAATCCCCGCACGGAAATTTCCTTTTCTGGTATTAGCTTTAGTACTAACTACAAGTAATTCACGGAACAGAACGATACAGCTCTGTTGAAAGCGATCGGGTTGGACTCCTTCAGATTTTCCATCTCCTGGTCGAGAATCGCACCTTGTAAGTGTTCTTATCTGCAAGCCAGGTGAAGTTCGGTACTACAATCATCATGTAGCTTTTCCCACGAAGTTATATTAAAGACAAAGCGGTCATCGAAATGCATTCAGTGCATCTGATCGGTAGATCAATTTGAATCCCACCAAGTTGTAGTCCACAAGTTTTAAGTAGAAGCACTTAACCATCCAAATTCCAAATATGTATTATTTATCTATATGACTTCTTTTACTAAAATTGTTCGCTAGTTATACACATGGCCAATGTAATTAGGTGAAATTCTTTGGATATTTTTTAGATGGGAAAATAAGCAAGGGGATCAATCAGAAAGGCGTGGAGTTCTACAACAATCTGATTGATGGACTCCTACAGAATGGTAAGGCATGGGATTATAATAATACTAATTATTATTATTATTATTATTATTATTATTATTATTATTATTATTATAAGCATAGCGGATGTAGATTTGAGTTTCGGAAAATGGCTTTTGCTCTTTAAATCGTAAGACGTGATCTCTCTTCAAACAAATCGGGAGGTGTCGCCGTAATTAATCTTTATTTTGATTTTCCTTCTCCATGTTGATGTAAACAGGGATAAAGCCTTTTGTGACTTTGTTGCATTGGGACGTTCCACAAGCTTTAGACGAAGAGTATGGTGGATTCTTAAGCCACATGATCACGTAAGATACATCTTCACCCCCAAAGAACATAGAATCAAATCAAATTACTCATGAGAATTTGGCACAAAAATAACAGTTAGGTACATTAATTTTTTTGGCCATCAACTTAGATACATATAAATTTACTAATTTGATAACATTTTTCGACCATTATTATATCAGGAATGATTTCGTCGAATACGCAGACTTCTGCTTTGAAGAATTTGGCGATAGGGTCAAGCACTGGGTGACTATCAACGAGCCCAATTTTTTCTCCTATTACGGGTATGACCTCGGAGATGCTGCACCTGGCCGTTGCTCCAACTATGTCGGTAACTGCACAGCTGGGAACTCGGGTACGGAACCCTATATTGCGCTTCACAATATGCTTCTTTCTCACGGGGCGGCCGTAAAATTGTACAGAGAAAACTATCAGGTTTCTTATATTGATCTTCATCCCTATTTCAGGCAAAACTAAGTTCTAAACTGTGCCCTATTAATTTGGTTTTGCCTTCCATTTTGGGACTAGACTGAACAAAATGGAGAAATAGGGATCTCAATTCAAACCTTCTGGATGACACCCAAGTTTGAGACGGAAATTAGCAGAAAGGCTGCCTCTAGAGCCCTTGACTTTTACTTCGGATGGTAGGTTTTCCAAAGGTATTATGAGATGCATATGTAGTTGCTGAAGAATTTGGTCATTGATTTACGTTTGTCTATCTTTAAATTGTAAGGAAGTTGTTTTAAAATTTTTTTTAATCGGGTTATTATATTTATATTTATATCTATAACAGCTAGGTCAATGTTGCCGGGTCATCTGTCCTTGCCTGTATACTTGTGTATTAAAGTTGACTTACATAAAAAGATTTATTGTCGATGCACAACACCATGATGAATTGATGATAACGTCAATGACAGAAAGAATGTTTATATTTGCAAGACATTTGCAAGACCACTTCTTTATATGAGCTTTTGAAATAAGCATTTGATTGCAATATATGTACCTAAGTTTGACTTAGTAGTTTATAATTTTTGGCTAGTTAATTATATAGTGAAATATCAAATGTGGATGTAGGGCTGCCCATCCTGTGACCTATGGTGAGTACCCTGAGACGATGAGGAGTTACGTGGGAAGCAGATTGCCCAACTTTACGGCGGCGCAATCGAATATGCTCAAAGGCTCCCTTGATTTTATGGCCATCAATTACTACACAGCCAGATACGTGGATGAACCATCTTCATCGACAACCAGTCTTAATCTCAGCTACGCCACAGATTGTCGGTGTAATCTCACCAGTAAGCTTCGCCTCCATGTGTCGGTCATAGTGTGACCTAACTCAATCAACCTCATGTTTCTTCCATAATTTGTAGTATAAATCACAGCAAAATTTAATGGGTAATATACGGTATGCATCCTAAAGTGTCTGCCAGAAGAGCAATTGAGTCCTACAATCTTCCTTTTGCGCGGTTGAATCTTTGAGACTTATGGGGAATGCATGACAACTCCTCCCAAAAATTTGACGGATTCCAATGCCATCGTGATAAGGCATTGCCACATGCGATTATCCTCAAATTTAATTAAACTAGTTCGACCAAAGGAGCCAATTGAATATTTAAAAAATGTTTCGGTAGTCAATTTGCAATAGTGGAAAGGTTTAGTACGCAACTGCACACAAGTTGTAACACTAGCATCTGGCGACCTGTGCCCCATACACTTCCTCTATATGAAATAGGCAAGTTTCCTCCTAAGTACTTATTGCTCTATTTTTCTTGCTTCCTTGCGTATTGCAGCTGAGAAAGATGGTGTTCCCATTGGTCAACCGGTACTCCCTATAAATCCACAAGCATTGTGTTTGTTCTTATTTTCCTTCAATATGTACAAGCTCTTGGTTTATGCATACTCTGTTATGAATATTGTAGACAGCCCAAGAATGGCAATATATCTATCCGGAAGGAATTCGAGAGTTTGCGCTCTATGTGAAGACAAATTTCAATGACCCACCAATTTACGTAACTGAAAATGGTAACGTAATAGACACAATTGGCATGCAAATCAAGTCCCTAGATACATCATTAACCACTGAGTTTGTCTTTTGTAGGAATGGCTGATGCAAATAATAAATCATTGCCACTTGAAGATGCACTCAAAGATGATTTGAAGATAAGTTTCTTTCAGCTCCATCTGTCCTATCTCTTAGAAGCTATCAAGTGAGTTAACTATGGCCAATCCAATTGCTATGTATTATGCATTATTCGATGTGATAGATCATAAGTGAACATTTAAATGATTAACTTATGTTCAATGCTCGATAAAAGTTTGTCATGATGTAAATGACAACAGGGAAGGAGCGAATGTGAAGGGATATTTTGCATGGTCGTTCCTTGACGACTTCGAGTGGGACGAGGGCTACACGTTCCGATTTGGTCTTACGTTCATAGCTTACGATGACGGGTTGAAGAGATATCTCAAGGACTCTGCCTTTTGGTTTAAAAGGTTCTTGAGCTTCAATACCAGTAGTGTGTCTCATGGTCCCTACTCGTCCATGCACAGTGATGCCTAGGTCTCTAATGGATGTCTTCGCAAGGAACGCAGCTTGTCGAAGGAAGCTCGAAGACGACATTAATTGATGTCAACAGTAGAGTAACATATTCTGTTTGAATTTATGTTTCGAAGATGCAGAGGCTTTAAAAGCTTCTACATATTTAAGAAGTTGAAATAAGCGTTGTTAACAATGATCTGACGAAATTCCAGATGATGTATCATAGCTCTGTTAACTAAATAAAAATGGCACAAGATTTGTCATTTTGAGAGAAATGAATTGATTCATATCTTGATTAATAGAAATGCTTTATTAAGTTTATAAACTTATAAATCCAAAAGTTGGCAAGCCAAGTCTCCTTTTCACTAAGGTTCTATTCATTTTGCGGAAAGTGTGACATTTCTGAAAACTATTTTCTTGAAAAATTTAATTATTTTCCAATGTTCGACTAAAATCTGAAAATAAAGTAAAAAATATTTTCCGCTTGATAAGGAAAATATTTTCCTCTATACACTCCTTTTCAATAATTTTTAATTGTTTTTATTTTTTAAATCAATTTTTTTTTAAAATGGATTCTTTTCTTTTCATTTTTCCTTTCCTTTTTTTTTTTCCTTCTTCTTCAACTAGTCGCCGGCCATTCCCATGGCTAGCGAGGGCGCCAAGCAAACTCGAGCCTTGCCAAATCTTATGAGCTGGGCGAGGCTCTAGCCCCACCCAGCTTGCTAGATCTAGTAAGACTCGAGCTTGCTTGACAGCCTCAAGCAAAATCGGGCAAGGCAAGGCTTGACCTCACCGGGATTTGGCAAGCTCGAGCCTCGCTGAGGCTCCAACTCACCTAGCGCCGATTGTCGATGTGGTGGGTGACCAACCAAAGAAGAAGATTAAAGGAAAGGGAAAAAAATGAAAAGAAAAGAAAATGAAAAATATTTTAAAAATCAATTTTTAAAATATAAAAAATAAAAAAAGCAAAAGGCATTTGGTGGAACAAAGTGAGGTGAAAGAAGAAATGGAAAATGTTCTTCTCTTTTATTAAAAGTGGAAAAAATTTTCCTTTATTTTATAACACTTTTTTCTATTGATGGAAAATGTTTTCCTTGACCACTTCATTTTTTATGAAATGAACGTTGAAAAATTCAAAAAATATTTTCCTGAAAGTTATTTTCCATAAAGGCCCTCTTCATTTCGAGGAAAATAAATAATTTGGAAAATATGTTTCTAAAGACAATCGTTCGTATCATTTGTAAAAATAAACAATCAAAAAAAATTTCATGTCCATGAAAATGTCTAGACGAAAAATGTTGTTGATAACAAAATATTTTCCATTGATATGTTATATCCAACAAAAGAAGTGATTTTTTTTTATAAAAATATTTCTAAAATTATTAATTTTTTGTGAAACAAACGAAACTTAAAAGAACAAATTTTGACTTCCTTCTCCAAAGTTCTCTCTCTGTGCACACGCACTATCTTGTGGTAGGATTAGCACAAGCATTGATATCTTGCTAAGGTCATGCGAGACCAGGCTAGGGGAAGTGCCTCCATATGCACATGTTGATCCTCTGAATCCTATCGCCATTTGCGATTGGATCGTCAATAAAGACCTAGCAGAGCTCGGCATGTGCTCTCAAGCTATATACGAGAGGGAGAGAATACACCTCATGGTGGCAATGGTGGTGTTATGAAATCCAATCCAAAAACTTAAGCTATTAGATATAAAGAGAAATGTATATGAAGAGCATGTAAGACTCATTATCAAGTAAGATGAGAATATTTCAACACCCCATCTCATGTGCAAGCCAAATTGGGAACGACATGTGAAATTTGATCAATGGGGGTGGATGCATGTACATGTAAGAGATAGCTCTAACTCTAATGCCATGTTAGGATTGCAACCCAAAATCTTAGACTATTATTTTGAGGGAAACCATATGTATGTAAAGAGCTTATAAGATCCATTGTTAAGCAATGAAGGCTAATATTTCATTAGGTGTGTCCCGACCTTCCTCGAGGTGAACCACCAGGGAAAAAGTAATAGATTATTAGGTGAGTACAAATGGTTATTCATTAATGAGATGGTGTCGTCATCTAGCATGAATTCCCCATACCCATACAAATCGTAACTTAGGGTTTTAATTAAGCTCTTCTTAAGGTAGGGTCCCCTGAGTTGATTGTTGCACAGACGAGGAGAAAATATTTAATAAGTTATACAATTTTTGTCTATGTTTTTTTATGGCTAATCTTTGCAAAGTTTAACTTTGTTATGTCTTTGTTATGTCAAAATAAGACTAATTGCACAAGTTACTTAGATTGCTAAAAGTGAGACACCACATCAAACAAGAGGGGCTCTTCAAGGAAAGGATAAGGTAATATGGTTATGGCCTTTTTACAAACTTCAATATTGAAATGACTATTTTGAATGTAAGTTATGTAGGTCTCGTGAATTTAACTGATAGTATTTGATTTTGTTATTTTAACCTGGAGAAGTTTGAAGGTTCTCATGTCTCAAGGTGGCCTCAGCCGAGAGTTAAAGGCTGCACCCAAAAGAAGAACCCAACCAAGGTCAGGTGTTCAACAAAAAAAAAAGGGTCAAGTGGAGCACAATCGAGTAAAAATCAATCAAATGATACTTCAAATCAAACAACATAATTGGCAAGTCTAAAGGCAAGATGGGTGGCTCCAAAGAATAGTGCTCCAAGAAGAGGACATTAGGTGTAGTTCCAAAACAGCCACCAACAAAGAATTCAACACCAATTTCATTTCAACCAATTGATACTTGCAATTTGAAAATAGCCGCTAACACCACTACCCAAAACCAGTCTCATCAAAAGGCCTTACATTCACTAAGAAAGAAAATGGTTGCTGCTAAGAAGATTCATGGGACAAGAAGACCAGTACAATAACTTATAGCTCCAATTCCGGCTAGAAAGAGTGCAGAAATTATAAATCAAAATCAAAAGTCCATCAAAAGGAAAAAGGAATTAGGGGTTGTTCATATTGATTGATAGGAGGATGTTGGATATGTTATTTTTTGTTTTTTGTTAGGAGGTTGTGCATATTTACTAATAAGAGAGTGCTAGATATTGAATTGGGGGGCTATGCATACACGAGGGTTAATATTTGACTAATGAGCGTTGATATTGTTTGGTTCATATTGTTTGATAGGAGGGGAAGCTAGATGTTGATGTGGATATTTGGTTATTTTGATTAACTAAATGTAAAGAAGCAAGTGAATGAGTGTCAAAGGAACGATGGTTATTTTATCTATACTTTTGCCAGTTCCATATTTTGTGTTTGATTGTGTTGCTTTTGCTGCATATGATTGTGCGGTGTGCTGGTCCGGTGCTTGTTTGTGCAAGTGCAATACTTGTAAGTGCAATCTTGTGCTTGCACCAGCACACGTTGCTAGTATGAGCACAAGATTGCACCAGCCAATTGGTCTTGCTAGTTTGTGCTTACACTGACACATTTTTGCAGCCAATGCAAGCACAATACAAGCCATGCACTTTTAACAAAATTTGTCTTCATGCATATCCAAAACTGCACCAACATGTGTATATCCAATGTGTATTGGCAGCAAAGCCCAAATCTTATGGTTAGGGAGTCTTTTTGAAAGTGAAACCAACACAAATATTTTTAAAAACCTATACAACATGAGTGGTCACTTTTTAATAATGACTAACACTAAAGTGATCACTTTTAGCAAAATTTAGCACTCAAATGATCACTATTCATAATTTTTCACACTCAAATAATTACTCTTAAAATTGTTACTGCTCATTATTTTGACCAATGTAGCAAAAATTGCAAAAACCGAACATTATGAGCAAAAATTGCAGTAGACCAACATTTCTAGCAAAAATTGCAACAAACCAAGATTGAGAGTACACATCTAAGCAAGAGAACTTGTTATTTCCACAAGAACCGAATCCCATTCGTCCATTTCTACCAAAAGAATGAAAATTGCAACAATAAAGGTCATGGGATCACATGGTAAACAACCCATTATTAACTAAATTTCATCCACATTTCCACCAAATGTGCAGCAAACCAACACAACCAAACTTATAAATTACCCCAATACAATTACATATTTTATTGTTCTTATGTTGGAGAAACATCTCCAAGTAATTTTGATGATGCCCAAATTATTCTTTATATAATATTTACTATGATGTATGCAGATATTTGGACCAAAAAACTATGCAACATCCATGGTGTGATCCATTGGAAAGGAGGCTGTAAAAATGTCCTACTATGGAAATAGTACCAATGGACCCAAAATATCAACGATTGGTGATATTTATGTCAAAGTTGAAAAGATTGGGACAAAGGTGCTATGACAACCTCGTGCATCAGATGATGCTCATTGGGTTAGCAAAATAGCCGTTGTGGCATTGGATTTGTACAATAGCAAAATTCAGGTGAAACAAGTAGCCGATTAGCTAGGTCATCTGACACGTTTGTCAAATACTATAGTGAGGAGACTACAGCAAGAAGACAACAACAATTGCCATTTTTAGGTAGCCTACAAATAATATAGAAAAAGAGTTGTATAAGTAGTTCCACTTACGGATAGCAGCTCAACGGTAAGCTCTAAAGGTTATCTACTTCTCTACTTCATCTTCAATTGATAGATTGAAAGTGGCTATAAAAGATAAGACCTCAAAAGCAAGAAAGAAGAGTGTGTGACGTGAAGAGATTAAGAAAACTTCATTCCTGCTATTTTACTTAGATATACGCTATATGTTGTACTATTTCATTGAAATTAGTATTCATGCTGGTTTGGTAGTTATGCTAAGGGTTAAGTGTATAAGAGTAAGAGTAGTAGCAGACTCCTAATAGTGGTATATATCTTGTAGAGAATCAGTACTAGCCATTTGTAACTTCCCAAGCAAATTAGTAATGCAATCTAGCCCATCTTGCAGCTACTATATGAAGAGTGGACGTAGGCTTGTAAATAAAGCCAAATTGCTATAATTTTTTGTGTACTACTATTTTTATCTACTTATTTATACTTGCACACAATTCCTAAACGATTTTCCAAATTACATGTAAACCTGATTTTTACTTATCGATTAGCTAATTTCCTCGAAAGATAATCAAAATTTCTAAAACAACCTATATATCCCCTCTAGATGTTGTATTGTTAGTCACCAACAATTGGTATCAGAGCCATGTTGCTTGTTATTTTAAGTGTATTTCTTCTGAGTATAAAGATCTTATCTTATGGCTTACTTTTGTAGCTTCTTTACCAATGATGCTCAAGCTCCTAACAAGCCACCTTACTTTGATGGAAGCAACTATGATTATTGGAAACAAAGAATGCAATCATACATCAAAGCTGCAGATCTAGATATGTGGGATGTAGTTGATAAAGGTGTAGAAGTACCAACTCTTACACAAGCTCCTACTCCACAAGATGGTCAAGAAGCCATTGCCATCAACAACATGAAAGAAGCTCGAAAAAGAGTTGCTCTTAATGCTAAAGCTAGACATCTTTTATACTATACTTTATCACCATATGAGTTTAATAGAATTTCTTCCTATGTCACTGTTAAGGAAATTTAGGATTGCATCATACTAACATTTGAATGAACAAATAGGTTGAAGGAAACGAAGCTGAACATCCTGCTTGGAAGCTACGAGTTGTTCAAGATGAAATCTAATGAAACAATAGCACAAATGTTCACTCGATTCATAAAGATAGTGAATGGTCATGCTCTTCAAGGGAAAATTTATAATGATGCTCAAAAGGCAAACAAGCTATTGTGTGTGACGTCCTAAATTTTTGACTGATTTATATAGGGAAAATGACACCAAAAATCCCAAACTATGCCACTTATGACAATTTTATCCTGAACTTTTTTGGTGTCATCAAAAGCCTCAAACTATGCTACTTGTGACAATTTTACCATAAATTTTTTTTTTGTGCAACCAAAACCCTAAACTATGTCACTTGGAACAAATTTACCTTGAACTTTTTCTTGTATCACAAAAACCCCAAACTATGACACTTGAAACACATTTACCCTAAACTCTTTGGCTGAAAGACATTTTCGTCTTTTTCCTTTTTCCTTTTTTTCTTTTTCTTCATTTCTCATCTTTTCAATTTGCTAACCATGGTAAAGGGAAGCTAGCAAGGGCCGCCCTCACCCGATGCCAGGGAGGGTTGCCCCCACCAGATCTAGCGGGGGCGTCCTTCGCTTGGCCCAACTCAAGCAAAGGATGTGATGTCTTGAAATTCCATCCCTTTGAGTGGTGAATGATCGTGTGTCCTCAAAGCCGCCTATCTGTCTGAGTCATATCAAAGTGACATTGGGGTGAGATTGATTAGGCATGAGAATCCAAGAACAGACCTTGAGTTTTCAGGAACGTCCGGGACGGACTTTTGGACAATGCTTCCTCGATAGTCGACAGTATTGGTTAAGCCAAGTTTTTGGGAAAAGAATTTTTGGACTGAGGAAACGAGCCTACGAGGATGTAGGCCGAACAAGAACAATGTGGCCCTCATGCCCAAGGTGGGACAGCCATTGTGGAAGACCGAGACAAGCAAGTGAGCCCGTTGGACCCAATCGATCCATTTACCCTGCCAAACCTGGTGTCCAAACTTGAGCCAATTCTAGCCCAACAAATTCCCGACCCTATTCCTATTCATTTTTTAGCTCATTTCCAAGGCCCGCCTTTCATTTTCAACCCAAGGGCAGCTTGGGAATTGTGCAAGGTGGAAATAACCATTTTGCCCTTAGATATTATTTGAAAAAGACAAAAGAAGAGAGAGAAGTGAGGTCACTTGCTTAGGGGAGTGGAGAAGGCATTGAATAGCATTAATGAAGGTCTTCTAGTAGCCCTCACTTCTCTCTCTCTCTCTCTTGCCTTTCAGCTCATAAATTCGCACACACTCTCTCCCCTTTCTTCCCTTGTCTTCTTGCTATTTCTACTTCTGACCTTCCACCGAAAATGGAGTTGTTCGTTGCCTTTCCATGAGAATCACCACTCGTGCCACCCACCACCGTGCTTAGGAGAGGGAATCCGTATGGCCTGCGTCGACCGATCATCAGAAGCAACCGCCAGTCAACCCGTACAACGGTTAGAAGCTGCCGGTCCCCCGTCCACCTACTATAGTGACGCCCTTACCTAGTTCCGCATTTTCTTCTGTTTCTCTTCCATTTCGACCAAATCACCGCCCACACCAGCCACCGACAACTCCCCCTCGACCCCCTAAAGCCGCCAATCACCATTCACCACCTTGTCGAAGCTCCGTCTAGCCCTTTTTGCTTCGACCAGCCACTTTCCTTCACCTACAATGCTGTTTTCTAGATTTTGGTGTATGAGCAGAAGCTGTTGCTATGGTTTCAACCTCAGGACTGCCTTAGAGTGTCGTGTTTGAGGTCCTCGAATGTCACCCTCGTTGCCGCCACTTCGTCCGCGTCTCCGGCCCGCTTAATGGGTGAGTTTAGTCTCTAATCCCTTAATTAGTGCCTAAACTTGCTTAGGGTTGGGTTAATTAGTGTTAATGGCTATTTAGGATGTTTAATTAAGTGTATTAGCCCTAAGACAAGTGGTTAGATAAATGGTTAAAATTAGCTTAGCTTAATCTTGCTTATTTATGCTTAATTGAGTGTTGTTTTAATTAAGCATGTTTTGCCTTAATTGTTTAATTAATTTGATTAATTGTTTTAATTATTGATTTATTTAATTTATGTATTTATAGATTAAATTATTTAATTTCTGAATTTAATCATTTAATTATTAAATTCGAAAATTTCACTGTTCACGTGCACTATTCACGTGCACTGTTCATGGTACTGTTCATTTGGAAGTGAAATTGTGTATAACTTCATATGTCTTGATCATGAATTGAATTGGATGTGGCATTGCATGAACATTCGCTTGAATTGCATGGTTTTCATAAAAGAAAGGAGAAAAATGAAATGTCCGAGGGACACTGGAAATGGACCGCTTTTATGAGAAAGGAATTAAGGTTTTGAATGCAAGTATATGTGCAAGTATGTGTACATTGGCTATGATAGTTCGAATTATCGAAAGGAATGGCATGGAATAGCACGGTTGCGCCTTTATGGAGGAAATGCGCCATAGTACCATAGCGCCTCGAAAAGGGCATAGAAGGGCACAATTGTACCTCTGAGGAGGAAGGGCGCTGTAGCACCATGATGCCTCAGCCTACACAAAAGGGCACGGTTGCGCCTCTGTGAAGGAAGGGTACCATAGTGCCGTACCACCTCGGCCCAAGTTGTAGCCTTGTGGAGCAGTAATAATCGGAACACATGTGAATGCAAGAACGCAGTGTATGAGAAACATGGCATCATTGATTCTGATTATGCATGAGCTGATAACGTGTAGGGTGTGGCAATGGCCAGATGAGATCGCTTGTGACGTGACTCGTATGTAATTAATGAACTGCATCTTCTAACGGCCATGTGCATTGCGTGTATTGTGTTGAAATATGATTGTAGGGTATGGCATACCGGGTAAGATTGCATGTAAACCAACGTTTGATTGTTGGTTGACCCTATCTGTTGTTTGATCACTATCTACTGGTTGTTTGTGATTGGGTTGTGTGAGGGGTGGTTATGGAAAGATACTTCGGATTGAGTTGGTGTACTGACCAGGGCTTAAGGGAAGAACTCGCTGAGATTTATATCTCACTGGTTATTGTATAACCACTTTCAAGCCCTTAGAATGGTGCCCCTACCAGTGCAGTTTGGGGTCCCCCAAGATTGTGAAACCATTGTGACGCACCACTAGTTCCCGGGTCGAGTGGACTTATACGAGAAGCACGTCACCACTGTCTGGGTGGATGAGAGACCGGGGCAATGGATACCCCATCCGTTCCTGGCGTGGTACATCTGGCAGGACGATTTGCTGATCGGTCCCTTGCGAGGTTTCGATGGACCGCTCGATAAGGGCCATGAAGATGACAACTAGGATCCCATAGAGCTGGACCCTCTTGACGGTGCAATGGAGATCCCCACCCCCGCTCCTCCAGTGACCAACCCGTACTACAACAACCCAAACTATGACCCTACGGAGCCTGAGTCCGATGGGTCAGAGTGATGGTAGTTCAAAGCCCAAGGGTTCTTTTTGTATAGATGGATTAGTCGAGCCTAGTTTCTTTTTAGTCAGGCTTAGAGGATGGATCGACCCCCTTAGCCAAGCTTAGTAATCGAAAAATGATCATTCGTCGGTTAATCCAGTAAGAATGTATAAATGAGTAGTTTATGTTATCTTGTTGTTCATCCCTCTATCCCTATTTCATTGTTTTATTGTCTGTTGGACTGGGGATGGTTCGTCTTCCGCTTGCGCTTAATGAAAGACTAAAAATCAATGGTCGTTGACAAATCCTGGGACGTCACCTTCAATTGACCATGGTAAGGGGTTGTTGCATGCCCGGGGTTCGGGGCGTGACATCCCCGTCAGTTTTGGTATTAGAGCAAGGTTGAAACCTATAGTGATAAGGTGCATGAGATTTTTAGGATAGTGAGATAGGATGGCTTTTATATTACGTGCTTGTGATTGCTTTTGTGGTCTTGTGTGGTTTTGTGTGGTGGCGGATTGCTCATAGTTCTAATTCCTGGTTGGAATTGGAAATCAGGACCAGTGAGTGTCTAGAGTGATGAGCAATCCTGAGCAAAGAGCCCCTAAGCGTAAGGCAACATCTGGTTAGTCCAGTGGTAGAGGTAGCGCACAAGGGGATCTTAGGTTAGACGGGATCCTGCTGGCACTAGAGACCCTAATAGGACAGCAAGCTAAGGATCGAGCTACTGCTGCTACTATCGCTGCTGTTCTTATCGCTCTTATTGTAGTCCCCGTGGTTCCCGTAGAGAGAGGAGATGTCTATGAGAGACCGATGCACAAGCTAGTGGAGTAGTTTCTGAGACTAAAGTCACAGAGATTCAGTGGCGTGGGGGACCCTAATGATGCGACTCTTTGGATGAGGGACATTGAGAGAACCTTCACAGTGCTGAGATGTTCAGAGGAAGACTGAGTACTTCTAGCAGCTTACCAACTCTAGGATAATGCCATTACATGTTGGGAAGCC
The DNA here is from genome assembly GCA_014182895.1 of Angophora floribunda. NCBI lineage: Eukaryota > Viridiplantae > Streptophyta > Magnoliopsida > Myrtales > Myrtaceae > Angophora > Angophora floribunda. The sequence goes on from CM024712.1 coordinate 25,277,098, forward strand.
ACTCAAGGAAGAATGTTCCTTGAAGGCACAGCTCAGACTTGGGGTGCCTTTCGAGAGACTTTCAATGGGAAGTACTTTTCGAATAGTGCGAGAGAGTCCAAGATGGAAGAATTCCAATGGCTTCGCCAGAATCATATGTTAGTAGATCAGTACGAGGCGAAGTTCATGGAGTTGGCCTAGTATGTGCCAAAGTTGGTAGAGGACCCTATGGATAGGGCAAGACGGTTCAGAGATGGCTTGAAGCTAAAATTGAAAGCTCAGCTAGTGCCCTTGAACTTAAAGAGCTTTGATGAGATGTACGAGAGGGCGCAGATGATAGAGAAGAGCATGATTGAGAGGGCGACCGCATCTAGCTCGCGGTTCGTGCCCAACAAAGACAATCATCGGTTTGGAAAGGGGTCGATGATAGGGCAAAAGAATCCTATCCCACCCAACATAAAGAATTTTGTGGGAAAGCCAGCACTTAATGCCATGGGAGTCTGCTGAATATGCAGGAGAAGACATGGAAATCTCCATTGTCTTTCTATGATAGAAGCCTGCTTTGGATGTGGCTAGCAGGGCCACCATGTGGTGAATTGTCCGAATAGGCCTGTGAGGACGATCTTGCCACTAACACAGAAAAGACGACCTGCAGGGAATGCATTGTCGAACAACCAAGGTAGACCCTTAGCGCAAGGACGAGTTTATGCAATTACTCGAGGAGAGGCGGATGATTCACCCGCCGTTATTACAAGTACGATCTCCTTGCACGATCATGCTGCTTATGCATTATTTGATCCTAGTCTTATGCATTCTTTTATTGCTGATCATTTTGCTAAGCTAGTGAGGTTAAGTCTCAAACCATTAGGAGTGGTTTTTAGCATTTCTACTCCATTTAAGGATAAGATATTATTTGAGTTAGGTTATTCAGGCTGTAATTAGTTGTGGGTGGTCGCGAGGGAGTCATTGATTTGATTGCAATAACAATGTATGACTTTGATGTCATCATTGGCATGGATTGGCTCACTAAGCAACGAGCTATGGTAAATTGTCATGGAAGGAAAATTCAATTTAACCCAGTAGTGGGTGATAGTTTTGAGTTTGTGGGAAATCGAGGGGGACCCTCCATTCCTCTGATTTCGTCACTCGAGGTAACAAGGTTGTTGGAATCTGGATGCTAATGGTATTTGGCATTGGTGGCAAATACACTAGTAGAAGGGTCAAAAGTAGACGACATTGCAGTAGTAAAAGAGTACATGGATGTGTTTCCTGAGGAACTGTCGGGATTGCCTCCCAAGAGGGAAATTGAGTTTGTGATTGAGTTGGCCCCTAAAATTGTATCGATTTCCAAGGCACCTTATAGGATGGCATTGTCAGAATTGAAGGAACTAAAGGTGCAAATGCAGGAGTTACTAGATAAAGGTTCCATTCGTCCTAGTGCGTCCCCTTGGGGAGCACTAGTATTATTTATAAGGAAAAAGGATAAATCTTTGTGCCTCTGCATTGACTACTAGCAGCTCAATCAAGTAACCATCAAGAACAAGTATCCGTTGCCAAGGATTGACAATTTGTTCGATTAACTTCAAGGAGCCTTGGTATTTTCTAAGATAAATCTAAGGACAGGCTATCATCAGTTGAGGATCAAAAAGGAGGATATACTGAAAATAGCGTTTAGGACACATTATGATCATTACGAGTTCATGGTAATGCCATTTGGATTGCTGAATGCCTCTACTGCTTTCATGGACTTGATGAGCCAGGTGTTTAATAAGTGTTTGGACCAATTCATGATTGTGTTCATTGACGATATTCGGGTATACTCAAGAAGTCCATAGGATCATGAGAAACACTTGAGATCAGTACTACATACCTTAAGGGAACATGAGATGTATGCCAAGTTTAACAAGTGCGAGTTTTGGCTATCTCGCATGGCATTTTTAAGTCATGTAATTTTAGGTGAAAGGATCGCCATTGACCCGACTAAGATCAAAGCGGTCATGAATTGGTTGAGACCTACGACGGTAACTAAGATTCGAAGTTTCTTGGGATTGGTTGGATACTACAGATGTTTCGTAGAGAAGTTTTCTGCAATAGCCATGCCATTGATGAGGTTGTTAAAGAAAGAAGAGAGGTTTGATTGGACGGACAAGTGTGAGCGTAGTTTCCAAGAACTCAAGAGTAAATTGACCATCGCACTCGTCTTGACAACATCGTTTGGTCATGGTGATTACAAAATCTACAGTGACGCATCGTATAAAGGACTAGGTTGCATGTTAATCCAACATGGCAAGGTGGTTGCATACGCATCTCGACAGTTAAGGCTCATGAACTTAACTACTCGACGCATGATTTGGAATTAATAATGATCATCTTTGCACTTAAGATTTGGAGGCATTACTTGTGTGGGGAAAAGATTCCGATTTTTACGGACCACCAGAGTTTGAAGTATTCGTTCTCTCAAAAGGAGTAGAACATGAAGCAACGACAATGGATGAAACTTCTTAAGGACTACGATTGTGAAATTCTATATCACCTGGGGAAAGCGAACAAAGTGGCGGATGCGCTTAGTCGAAAGTTGTCGATTGCTCAGATTATGATACATGAATGGATTCTTTTGGAGGCAGTCAGGGACTCAGATTTTAAAACTGAGGTCAACCATCTTGCTAGTCTAATGGCCACTCTCAGAGTGGAACCCAAGATGCAAAGTAGTATTAAGAGTGCCCAAGCGACGGATCCTGAAATTCTTAAGATCCTACAGATGGATCAGGCAAACAGAAAAGCCGACTTCCAAGTGTTCGAGGATGGGACGTTGAGGTTTAGAGGACGATTGTGCGTTTCGAAAGATGCAAAACTTAAGGAAGCAGTCTTGTCGAAAATCATCGTAGTAACTATAACATCCACCCTGGCAGTACGAAAATGTATTAGAATCTGAAGCAACACTTCTAGTGGAACGGTATGAAGTTGGACATTGCAAAGCATGTGGCTAAGTGTTTGACGTGCCAACAAGTAAAGGCTCAGCATTGTAAGCCTGGTGGACTGCTACAACCTCTTGAGATTTCCGTGTAGAAGTGAGAACACATTATGATGGATTTTGTGATGGGACTGCCAAGGAGTCAGCGAGGCAATGACTTGATTTGGGTAATAGTTGACAGATTAACAAAGTCAGCTCACTTTATTGCCGTACGGAAAGATTTCACGTTGGATAAGTATGCAAAATTGTACGTATGTCATATTGTGCGCATACATGGAGTTCTAGTGACGATCACCTCAGATCGTGATCCTAAGTTTATGGCAACTTTCTAGAAAAGTTTGTAGTCGACCTTGGGGACGAAACTGTAGTATAGTACGGCGTACCACCCACAAATGGATGGTCAATTAGAAAGGACGATTCAAACTCTTGTGGACATGTTGCGAGCTTGTATCATAGACTTTAAAGAGAGTTGGGAAGAGTAGCTTCACTTGGTGGAGTTTGCCTATAACAACAATTATCAACAAAGCATTAAAATGGCACCATTTGAGACATAGTACGGGAGACCTTGCAAAACTCCACTTTGTTCGGACGAGATTGGCGAACGTAAAATTATAGGACCAGAGTTAGTACAGCAGTCTTCGAATATAGTTCAGATTATCAGAGATAGACTTAAGACCGCTCAGAGTTGTCAAAAGAGCTATGCAGACAAGCGTCGTAGACCATTAGAGTTTAAGGTAGGCGACCATGTATTTCTAAAGGTATCATCAATGAGGGGTACTTCTAGATTCGGCAAGAAAGGAAAGTTAAATTCGAGGTACGTTGGACCCTTTGAAATTCTGGAAAGGATTGAGGTTTTAGTGTATCGTCTTGCGTTGCCACCGAAACTTGCTCAAGTACATGATGTTTTCCACGTGTCCATGTTAAGAAAGTATGAACTAGACCTGACTCATGTTTTGAATTTTAAAGAACTGGACGTAGACGACAGGGTGTCGTACGTGGAGAGGCCGATATGGATAGAGGACCATAAAGAGCAAGTACTTCGTAATAAGACTATCGCCGTGGTTAAGGTGATCTGGTAGCATCACGGAACAGAGGGAGCTACATGGGAAAGTGAGGAAGTCATGAAGCATCAGCACCCCCCTCTTTTTGAAGATTTGTCAATGGTTGCAAATTTCAAGGATGAAATTTTTGTAAGGGGGGAAGAATAGTGACGTACTGAAATTCTAGCCTTTTGAGTGGTGAATGATCGTGAGTCCTCGAAGCCGCCTGTCAGTCTGAGTCGTATCGAAGTGGCATTTGGTCGAGATTGACGAGGTATGAGAATCCAAGAACAGACCTTGAGTTTTTTGGAACGTTTGGGACGAACTTTTGGACAATGCTTCCTCGACAATCGACAGTGTCGGTTGAGCCGAGTTTTTGGGAAATGGGTTTTTAGACCGAAGAAACAAGCCTACGAGGACGTAGGCTAGGTAAGAATAGTGTGGCCCTCGTGCCCAAGGTGAGACGACCATTGTGGAAGACCGAGACAAGCAAGCGAGTCCATTGGAACCAACCAACCCATTTACCCTTCCAAACTCGGTGTCCAAACTTGAGCCAATTTGAGTCCAACAAATTCCCGAGCCCATTCCTATTCATTTTCTAGCCCGTTTTCCAGCCCCGCCTTTCATTTTCATCCCAAGGGTAGTTTGGAAATTGTGCAAGGTGAAAATGATCATTTTACCCCTAGATATTATTTGAAAAGACAAAAGAAGAGAGAGAAGATGAGGTCACTTGTTTGGGGGAGTGGAGAAGGCATTGAATGACATTAATAAAGGTCTTCTAGCAGCCCTCACTTCACTCTCTCTCTCTCTCTCTCTCCCTTTTTCAGCTCACAAATTCGCACACACTCTCTCCCCTTGCTTCCTTTGTCTTCCTACTATTTCTACTTCTGACATTCCACCAAAAATGGAGTTATTCGTTGCCTTCCTATGAGAATCACCGTTCGTGCCACCCACCACCATGCTCAAGAGAGGGAATCTGTAATAGAAGCCGTTGCTGTGGTTTCAGCCTCAAGACTGCCTTGGAGTGTCGCGTTTGAGGTCCTCGAGTGTCACCCTCGTTGCCGCTGCCGCGTCCGTGTCTCCAGCCCGCTTAACGGGTGAGTTTAATCTCTAATCCCTTAGTTAGTGCCTAAACTTGCTTAGGTTGGGTTAATTAGTGTTAATGGTTGTTTAAGATGTTTAATTAAGTGTATTAGCCCTAACATAGGTGAGATAAATGGTTAAGATTAGCTTAGCTTAATCTTGCTTATTTATGCCTAATTGAGTGTTATGTGTTAATTAAGCATGTTTTGCCTTAATTGCTTGATTTATTTGATTAATTATTTTAATTATTGATTTATTTAATTTATGTATTTATTGATTAAATTATTTAATTTCTGAATTTAATTATTTAATTATGAAATTCGAAAATTTCACTGTTCACGTGCACTGGTCACGATTACTGTTCACGTGCACTATTCATTTGGAAGTGAAATTGTGCATAATTTCATGTGTCTTGATCATATGAATTGAATTGGATATGGCATTGCATGAACATTCGCTTGAATCGCATGGTTTTCATAAAAAAAAGGAGAAAAATGAAATGTCCGAGGGACACCGGAAATAGATTGCTTTTATGAGAAAGGAATTAAGGTTTTGAATGCAAGTATATGTACAAGTATGTGTGCATTGGTTACGATAGTCCAAATTATCGGAAGGAATGGCACAGAAGAGCACGGTTGCGCATTTACGGAGGAAGGGCGCCGTAGTGCCGTAGCGCCTCGGAAAGGGCATGGAAGGGCACGGTTGCGCCTTTGAGGATGAAGGGCTCTGTAGCACCATGGCACCTTAGCCTGCACAGAAGGGCACGGTTGCGCCTCTACGGAGGAAGGGCACCGTAACGCCGTAGCACCTCGACCCAAGTTGTAGCCTTGTGAGGCAATAATAATCGAAACACATGTGGATGCAAGAGCGTAGCGTATGAGAAACATGGCATCATTGGTTCCAATTATGCATGAGTTGATCACATTATTTATGGCACGCACGCGTGAATTGATAACGTGTAGGGTGTGGCAATGGCCAAGTGACACGACTTGCGTGTGATTGATAAACTGCATCATCTAACAGCCATGTGCATTGTGTATATTGTGTTGAAATATAACGTGCAGGGTATGGAATATTGGGTAAAGTTGCATGCGAACCAACGTTTGATTGTTGGTTGACCTTGTCTGTTGTTTGATCGCTATTTGTTGGTTGCTTGTGATTGGGTTGTGTGAGAGGTGGCTCTGGAGAGATACCCCGGGTTGAGTTGAAGTACTAACCGGGACTTAGGGGAAGAACTCATTGAGATTTATATCTCACTGGTTATTGTCTAACCACTTTTAAGCCCTTAGAATGACGCCCGTGCCAGTGCGGTTAGTGGTCCCCCAAGATTGAGAGACCATTAGGACGCACTACCAGTTCCTAGGTCAGGTGCACTTATACAAGAAGTACATCACCACCATTTGGGTGGATGAGGGACCGGGGCAATGGATACCCCATCCGTTCCTGGCGTGGTACATTCAGCAAGACGATTTGCTGATCAGTCCCCTGCGAGGTTTCAATGGACCACCCAATAGGGGCCCCGAAGATGACGACTAGGATCCCATGGAGCTGGACCCTCCTAATAGTGCAGTGGAGAACCCCACCCCCGCTCCTCCAGTGATCGACTCGTACTACAACAACCCAAACTATGACCCTACGGAGCTTGAGTCCAACGAGTCAGAGTGGATGGTAGTTCAGAGCCCGAGGATTCTTTTTGTATATATGGATTAGTCGAGCTTAGTTTCTTTTTAGTTAAGCTTAATAGATGGATCGGCCCCCTTAGTCGGGCTTGTAAATCGAAAAACGATCATCCATTAGTTAATCCAATAAGAATGTATAAAAGAGTAGTTTATGTTATCTTGGTGTTCATCCCTCTATCCATGTTTGATTGTTTTATTATCTGTTGGATTGTGGATGGTTTGTCTTCCGCTTGCGCTTAATGAAAGACTAAAAATGAATGATTGTTGACGAGTCCTGGGACCGCCTTCAATTGACCATGGTAAGGGGTTGTTGCGTGCCCAGGGTTCGGGGCGTGTCAAAGGATACCTTCACCGATTTGAGCGAAGGTTGCCCTTGCTTGCCAAGACCCTCGCTTAGCTCAAGTGATGGTTGCCCTCGCCTGACTTCGTCGCCAGCGAGGGTGGCCCTCGCCAGTTTCTCTCTACTATGGTCAGCAAAAGAAAGAGATGAGAAAAAAATTAAAAAAAAAAGATGAAAATGCCTTTTAGTCAAAGAGTTTAGAGTAAATATGTCTCAAGTAGTATAATTTGGGTTTTTTGTGGTACAAAAAAAAGTTCAGGGTAAATTTGTCCTAAGTGGTATAGTTTGAGATTTTTAATGGCACAAAAAAAATTTAAGATAAAATTATCCCAAGTGACATAGTTTGGGGTTTTTGGTGGTATTTTCCCTAGATTATATGAAATTTGTTAATTCACAATTAGTTAAGTCTCGCTCTGAACTGATCACTTTTGAGATACCAACCAAAGGGGAAGGGCTACTAAAGATTTAGTGTACACGGGACTAGAAAACTTGACCATGAATGAGGATTCGACCATAAAGATTGACGAGGGTCGAACAATCGACCCCTTGCAATTACATGACACTTGAGGTCATCCTAAGATCAAGGAACTCAAATATGGATTAATAATATTTCAATCACAGGACGAATGCGCATAACTCCTAAAAGCTGCCCATTAGTCTAAGACGTACTAAAGTTGCAGTTGATTGAACTTAGTCATTATTTTAATCCAATCTCAGGTATCAAGCTTTCCAGGATGTCAAGATAAAATTGTTTGATATCACCTCATTAATTCCCAAAATTTTCAATTCACTCGGGAACATTAGAAAAAGTATCAACGGGCCGAAAATTTAAATTCGAGACTTCACTGTTTCTTCATTTCTTACCTGAGGGAATTCTTGGAAGTTGTGTAAAATAATGAGGTAAAAGACCAAAATGCCTTTGGCATTTATCTGCTAGAGGACAAACTTTTGTGCAAAATTTTAGAGTTGATGGAGGCACAAAAATGCATGGTTGTTTCCTCCTCATCAACTCTCTCTATCTTTTTCTCTCTTTGCTTGGCTGCTTTTCCCTCTTGATCGCACGTCTCTCTCTCCCTCTCTCTTTCTTCCTCTTCTCTTTCGTCTTCTTCTTTGTTCCTTCCCTTCTGTTTTACCCTCTAGTCTTCTGGCTTAACCATCCCTAGATTCAGCTACATGCCACCCTCTTTATCGTCATTATGGCTCAACTGAACTTACTGCTTGCCGCTGTGAGCCACTTCCACCCGAACCAGTTGCTCTTTGTTTCCTCTCTCTCGACTTAGTTTTGCCAAAACAACCTCGTGACCGAGCTGAGCTAGCCACCATCAAATTTAGAACAAACCAATACTGCCTCACCACCAGCCGCCTTAGTTACTAACACCATCCCTCTGCCCCTACACCGCCGTTGGACTGCTAGAGAACCTTACTCGAGCCGTTGCCTTTCTCTCTCTTTCTTGGGTTCCCTCACTCGAGTTGAACCTACTGTTGAACCAATAGTTCAGCCATTGGATCATGTAGGAGCTACCACTCGATTGCCCAAGCCAACCCACTACCGTCCATTGCCCCATTCTACCCCTTTCCTAGTTCTGGCTACTCAGGTCCCCTCACAGACAAGAAAACCGGCTGCCCTCTTTGTTGGAAAGCACAACCACCACCTCACACCTCCATAGACACCATCGAAGGACCGTATTTTAGCCATCCTAGCCGCACTAGAGCCACCTGTGTTCCTCTATTCCTCATAGTTTCTCATAGCCAAGCCACTCAGGCAAGAACCATTTCCTGCATTGTCTTGCCTTGATGTGCTGGAGATAGACATGCATTCCCCTTGCTACCATCGTCATGCCCATGCCGTCGCTAACGTGAACTGATGAGTTACTATGGTAATCTCTTGATTAGTGCATTAATCTCGATTAGGGGTAAATTAGTTTAGGACTAATTTGGATTAGGTGGTTAGTTATATTTAATTAAGTTTAATGACGATTAATTTCATTAATCCTGCTTAGTGTTAATTAACTATAGTCTAATCGTAATATGTGCTAATTATATGGTTAATATTATTTTTAAAAATTAATTACGATTAATTAATTTTAGCCATAATAATAATTAATTATTATAAATCTCTTTGTGTTAATTAATTTTTTTAGCAAAAATTATTGTGGTTAAATCCGATTTATGTTAATTGTCATAAGTTAATTATTGGATTATCACAGTAGGATGACAAATGAATATTATGTGGGACACTGGTTCGAATGTACGTGAATATTATGAATGTCCCATGTGGATTGAAGTCTGAGTGCCTTGTGTATTAAAATTGATTAAGCAATCTAGGATGCTTGTGTGGACACATTAATTGAACCCGACACTCTAGCGGGAGTTTGTGGAACGATGCTCGATTTATCAAATGCCCGACAAGAGTTCGAATGCCAAGTCTCGATAGAGGCTAGGCTGATGCCCCGTATAGGAATGTCGTCTGTGGCAAGAGATTCAAATGATGCCGTGCTCGATGGGACAGGATGATGGTCGGCCAGCCGAAAGACCGTCGACCTTCGAGTTGTGCCATGGCCTAAGGCGTCATGGTAATTGGAACACACTTGACTATTTTTGCATGTGATGTTAAGTGTGGTGTTCTGATTATATTGCTACCTATTTATTTATGCTTAGTACGTGTAAGTCGTATCGTGCAGGGTATGTGCAATTATGAGGTAAGATTGCCTGCGAATCGATTTGATAATTAGTTGTTCACTATGATAGACTTACCTATTTAGTACCCTCAAGGCGAATTGATACCCTAACTAAGGCTTAGGGCTTTGACTTACTGAGATTTTATTTCGCTGCTTGTAGCTTAACCATTTCAAGTCCTTAGTATAGTGTAGCCCCTAATGCATTTCAGGGTCCCTCGAGACTAGGACAACGTCATCATTCATAACAACTTCCTTGACAATCCAAACTTATTTGAGCATCACGTGACCACCCTATGGGTGGATGAGGGGCTGGAGTTCTGGGTGCCACATGTGTTCCAGGCATAGCTCATGTGGGAGAGGGAATTTCTATTAGGTCCCTTGCATGGATTTCATGGTCCACCTGCTGCTGGCCTCAACCACGAGATCTGGGACCCTATGGACATCAACCTTCTTGATGGAACCATGGAGGACTTGAACCTTGCGCCCTAGCCAAACCTAGTGTACATGTTGGATTACAATATGTCGAAGCACTACCCAGAGTTGTTGTCCATCTACCTCGACAGTCCTTGATAGGTGTGCCTGACTCCTTGACTTTTTGGCTGACCAAATCTTGGTTCTTTAAGATGGAATAGATTGACCCTTTTACCCCATTATATCTTTTTGATGGTTGTTGAAACAATACCCATCTGCAGGGTTGTACATGTACTTGTTCCCTAGAGTTAATTTGGTAATTAAATAAAATGGCGAAGTCGCTTTTGTGATATTTGTCTTTTTGACTATCCCAGTTGTTGTTGTTTGATTGAGGTATAATATTTCGTTTCCACATGTGCATAATTAAAAGATAAAATAATGGTCGGCGACGCATCCTAGAACGTCACGCTCATTTGATCGCAAGTGAATAGGGGTTATTATGTGCTTGAGAGTTGAGGTGTGACATTGCCAGGCCTACCCAAAGAATGGAGCACCGTGAAGACTTCATTGCAAGAAAAAATGAGGGTTAAGCCAATCACAATGGATGAGATGATAGCTACCTTCATGTCCTATGAAATTGAGCTTCAAAATGAGGAAAACAACCCAAAAGGTAAGAATATCATTACGTTTAAAGCTGACCATGATGATGTAAGTGAACAGGTGTCTTCATACGAAGAACAAAGTAATGAAGATATGGTACTATTGACAAAGAGGTTCAAGAACTTCACGAGTAAAGAAGGAAACTACAAAGAAAAAAGATCATCTAAGCATCCAAACGACAAAAAGTCTTATGGGAACAAAGAAGAATCCAAAAGTAAGGACATTGTGTGCTACAAATACAGAAAACTTGGCCACGTAAAGCCATAATGCCGATCTCTCAAGAAAAAAGAAAGGAAAGTATGAGCAGAAGAAAAAGTTGATGAAGTTAGAAAGGGAGTGACATCGATTGTAAGTCAAGCGATGAAGAATAAGCAAACGTTTGTCTCATGGCTAACTCAGAAAATGAGGAAAAAGATGAGGTTATTCCAAAGAAGAACAAGTCGTATGTGGATAGTGGGTGTTCTAGACATATGACTGGAGACGGCACCAAGTTCATAACACTCACCTCCATAGATGGAGAAACTGTTACTTTTGATGGAAGGGACAAGGGTAGAATCATTGGCAAAGGAAACATCAGGTTGGAAAATATGATCGTTGATGATGTTTCACTTGTCAAAAAATTGAAGCACAATCTCATTAGCATTAGACAACTTTGTGACAAAGGATACAAAATAAGCTTTGAAGAAGATATGTGCATTGGCACTAGAAAGGACAACTATCAGAAGAAAGTGTGGCAATATTTACTTACTAGATATCACAATAATGAAGAATTTTACTCATTTGAGAAATTTGCTTGGCAAACCCAGAATAAGAAGAAAGCATACAATATCACCACCATCTGAACTAATCATGGAGAAGAGTTCGACAATCAAATCTTTATTGATTAACATGATGAAAATGGAGTGGAACACAATTTTTCCACTGCCTATACTTCTCAGTAGAATAGTATAATTGAAAGGAAGAATCGATCACTTCAAGAAATGGCTAGAGCCATGATGATTGAACGTAGAGTTCCTACTTATTTCTAGGCTAAAGCTATTGTAATCGCCTGTTTTATACTTAACATAGTATTATCGAGACCCTCAATAGAAAAGACTCCACATGAAATTTTCAAGGGAAGAAAGCCTACTTTACATTACTTCCATAAATTTGGATGCAAATGATAACATTGGGAAATTCGATACAAGAGTTAGTGAAGGCACCTTTCTTAGATATTCAACTATAGGCAAAGCCTATCGTGTCTTCAACAAAGATTCAAATGTAGTAGAAGAGATATAAATGTGATGTTTAGGAATGATAAAAAAGGAGTGAAAGTCGATGGTTGCAAAGACACCATGCAAATATATACACCAACCACTGGTAAGTAGCAGCAATTGCACCCATCAACTGATCTTCCAAGGATTAGAGATTCAAGTCAGAACATCCTAAAGAACAGATTATTGGGAAGGTGGATGAGGGCATCAAGACTAGGTCATTTGTCAAAAAACATGCCAAATTCCCTACTAGAACCAAAAGAAATTGAAGATGCTAACAAGGATGAAAATTGGGTTGAGGCATGCAAGATGAGCTACATCAATTCAAGGCTAATGATGTTTGGGAATTAGTAACCAGACTCAAAGATCAAGCAGTAATAGGAACGTATTTCAAAACAAACTTGACGAGAAAGGTAATGTAGTTCGCAACAAAGCCAAGTTAAATGCTAAAGGATACTTACAGAAGCATGGTATTGATTTTGATGAAACTTATGCTCTAGTTGCTAGATTAGAAGCCATACATTTGATATTAGCATACACATGCTATCCTGATTTCTTGTTATATCAAATGGATGTTAAAGTGCATATTTAAATGGCTATATCAATGAAAAAGTGTATATTGAGCGACCTCCAAGTTTTGAAGAACTAGGATGACTGGGAGGTGTTTATCGACTCAAGAAGGTGCTCCACAAGTTGAAACAAGCACCAATAGCATGGTATGAAAGACTTAGTACCTTTTTGACCGATCATGATTTTGAGATAGATAAAGTACACTGCTCTTTTTATCAAAAGGAAATGTAAAGATTTACTTGTTGTTCTCGAAGGAGCATGGGCCCGGTCTCTACCGCGACTCCGCATCTGGACTTTTGTCAAGATTCCGACGAATCGGACTATCATCCCTCGAACTTTGGTCGAGGCGAGGGGTTCAACTTAGTGATCACACAAGCATATCACCACAATCCACTTTTATTTTGGACATTAGCCAATGCATACATGCTTGCATGTGCAGTCTCAAATTCCTCCTCAAAAAATCAGTCCATTTCTATGTCCCTTGAACAAAGCATTTACACAATCAATTCATATATGCAATTAGGCAAATTTTTGCTTCTGAATGAACAGTGTCACATGAACAGTGCATGTGAATAGTACCACGTGAACACACGTGAATAGTGCACATGAATAGTACATGTGAACAGTGCAATTTGAACAGTAAAATTTCAAAATTCAATAATTAATAAATTAAATTCAGAAATCAACCAAAACAATAATTAAAGAAAAACAATTAATCAATTAAGGCTAAACAAGCTTAACTCCCTTAAACCACATTTAATAAATACTAAGCAAAATTAATCTAAGCTAATCCTAACCATCTAACTAACCACCGATCTTAGCTCTAATACAACTTAATTAATCACCTAAACTAGGATTAACCCTAACTAAACTAACCCTAAGCAAGTTTATGCGCTAAAAGAAGGATTAGGACAAAAATTCACCCGTTAAACGGGCCAAAGACATGGGCGCAGCGGCAACAATGGAGGCTACGCACGGTGACCTTGACTACGATGATCCAAGGCGGTCCCAAGGGTAAAACAACAACAACCAAATCAATCTCTCTCTACAACTCTAGAAACCAAACTACTCAGGTGGAAGAAGAGTTGGTCGAATTGATCAACGCTCCGGCGATTAGCTGGCCAGCAATTGACAGCTCCAGAGGTGCAAAGGGGACTGGCTAGTGGATGGTTTGGGCAATGGCTAGGTCAAAACAAGGGCAGAGAGGCTGTTCCAAGCGGTGCAGCACTAGACCGGGTAGATAGGGAAATGACGGCTTCTAGCCGGCCAGTGGGCTGGCCGGTGACTAAGACCGGCAAGCGGTGACAAGGGACATGGATGGGTCTCCTAGTCACAGCAGGTACTGTGGGTGGTGAACAGGCCAAACAAGCAATGAACAACTCAAGGAAAAGAGGAAAGGTAGAAGAAGAGGAAACAAGGGTGAGTGATGGGCGGTTGAATGGGGAGAGAGAGAGATGGGAGGGCTGGCTATCCAACCTCATTAAAGCCCATAAATGTTTGCCGCTATCCCCATGCAATGACATCATCTTCTCTCTCTTGTTTTATCTCATTCTCCATAATATCTAGAGGGGCAAAGTGGTCATTTCCACCTTTGCACAATTACCAATCTACCCTTGGGTTGAGATGATGAGCAGGCCTAAGAAATAGGTTAGGAAATGAATAGGAACGAGCTCGGGAATTGGTTGGGCTCGAAATGGCTCAAAGCTAGACAATGGGCTAAGAAGGGTTAAGTGATTGGTTGGGTCCAATAGGCTCACTTGCTTGCCTTGGCCCCACCATGGTGGCCACCCCTCCTTGGGCGTGAGACCCACTCGGGTCTTGCTCAGCCCACTTCTTCATGGACTCATTTCCTCGGTCCATAAACCCATTTTCCAACAATTCAGCTTTACCGGCAATGTCAAAGGTCGAAAAAGCATTGTCCAAAAGTTCATCCTGGACGTTCTCGAAAATTCACTGTCCAATATTGGATTCTCATGCATTATCAATTTTGCCCGAATGCCATTTTGATATGTCACGGACTAACAAGCGGTTTCAAGGATTCATGCGTACCCGACTCATGCCTAACTTAGTATCAAACCACGTTCAAGATTTCTCAACACATGGACGTCATTAACTAACATGAAATTGCAAAATAGATTCTTATTTCAAAGTACACAATTACCGAGAATAGACATAGGGTTGTATGCGATCTTGATAATAGTAAACAGATTCACCCGTTGCCCTATTATACTCATCCATGAATTGACTTCTGGTTATCCCTGAAATCGGCTTGCATATCCATAGGATCATCCTTACGCAAGTATCACTGTCGAGTCATTTTCCCAGGTCAAGTTCTTTAATCACATGAGTTATGTCCTTATTAGCCTTTCCCCTTAAGGTTAGTATCTCGAGAGTGATCAATTATGAGTGAAATTAACCAACAATGCATTAATGAAATTCACGTTCATACATCTCTTAAAGGGCTCGAATTTCAGGACGTCACATATAGATCCCAAAAATTGGAGAAAATAATATCAAGTAGAAAATGACTCACAAAAGTTGATACTCCAAACGGAAGTTTGTGACTCTTATTGCACTAACATGCATCACATGATAACTTAGAACCTACGATTGATTCAGAAGATGAACAAGTTGGAAAATTATTCAGAATATGACTTAAAATATAAAATGAAGGGTGACTTAGCCTATTATGCCAAATTATTGGTTTTGTCCACTCACTAACAAAAGTCATGAATTTTAGATGTGTGTTTGTGAGAGACATCCAATACACCATTGCTAAGCCCTCCTCGAAGCATTATCACTGCCATGTGAAGGTCCACCAAAAAAAAATTCAATAGATAAGAGTTATTGCAACAAAATTATGAGATAGAAATTAGGTCTTTTGCATTATAAGGTGCACATAAAACATTAGACAATTCAAAGTTTGGTTTGAGTAGGATAAGCTAGTAGAGCCAACGTGACCAATATGCTAACTTGAGCCATCACCAATGATGATCTCGTTGGTGCCTTCGTACTCTCAATGAATGGTGAATCTGTTAAAGTTGCTTGTGATGTTGTGTGATGTTCCCGATCTAGTAACTAGCCATTTTCTTGACATGAAGTATTTCAACCTGAGCAGTAGGCTTGCAAAGGCTATTTTGGATTCAAAAACAAGATTTGGCCGAGTGTCCATATTGGTTGCAAAACTGACATGTCGGATGAGGCTTTCTGCTATCCCAATCAGAATACCTTATGTAAGAATAATTTTGATGACAGTTGCTGTGATTGTTGGGCCAACAAGAGTTGCATCCTATAGCACAGTTTATGTTGATGTACTGGTCGTGACTAGTGCTGCTTCAAGTCTAATTTCTTCTAGTTTCAGTTGAGTTTCATAAGCTACCAACTTATCATGTATTTCCTCAAAGCTACTTGTGTTTTCGTGAGCCATAATTGCTGCTGTGATTTCTTTGTATTCTGTTCCAAATCCCTGAAGTGCGTGTATGACTAAATCATCATCAAAGAGAAGAGTTTAAATGATTGCTAATTCATCTGCAAGAGCTTTAAGTTTCTGTAAAAAATCTAAAACAGAGTGTGAGTTTTAGCGAGTGGTGCAGAGCTAATCCTTGAGGTGCATAACTCTTAAGTGGGATTTATTTGCATATAAATTGATGAGTATTTCTTAAGTAGCCCAAGACGAATTGCAAGAGGCAATGAGAGGAATCACGGCTTTGGATAAATGCAAAAATTACATGAAGCAAGAGCTGATCCTAGCGAATCTAGGTTGTTACAGCTGGATATGCACCGTTTGATTTCCAGCTAAAATAAAGGAACACCAACTCATCTATAATTAGTAATGCCTTTAAATGAGCTAATTTGAAATTTAAAAAATATATAAAAAAAATTCATATCTTAACACATATTGTATTATTGCAGAACCTTGTTGTGTTGTCTCAACTAACATGAGTTGCCTAACTTTATGTCTTATCTCTATGCCATAGGTGATTTTTTTATCCTACCCATGCTTAAAACTTGCTAAGTTCCTTATGACAATTGATGTTAATGCCCTAAGTTGGTTAAATTCAAGATTATACGAGATGTCTATGGGTTGGACTTGTTTGATAGGTGTTCATGCTTTTTGTTTATGTACATGTTTGTTCAAATAATAAGGGTTTGATCTCATTTGGATATTATTTTGTTAATATCAACAAATATATTCACGTACAAGGAAGTCAAGTGGAATTTATAATGTTTCTTGCTGAATATTTGTATTTCCATAACTTGAACATGTCAATTTTGATTTAGAAGTACATTGGGTAAGATAATCTTGGATTGGATTTTCACGTTACTCGAGGAACCATATGGCATTATAAATAGTGGATTTTCAATGTATTAAAATAATATAATGATGTTAACCGCATCTCGAATTCATAAGAGATAAAATCTAAAATAAGATGTGTGTTCATCTTTGATGGAGATGCAATATTTAGAAATCAACCAAACAAAATTATGGAGGAAATAACAATCATGTTAAACCAAAAGTCAACTGGTTGAAGTAGATGATTTTGATAATGTAATTGCTGCAATCATTTCCCAAGTCAATATTGTGGGCAATGCAAACAAATAGATGGTATGCTCAAGTGTTACAAGGCATACATATAAAAACCTCATCGTGACCCAACCTCCAGGCACCCAAAAGGGTGAGGAGTGAGGATCCCTTGATGAACGGTGCCAAAGGAAGGGTTTTGAGATATTTGATGAGGAAGTCACCCTCGAGGTCATGTCCACCACAAATGTTATCATCTCATCTTTGGTTTCGACTTCTTGAGTTTGATTTTCCCTGATCATGGGTTCTCGCAAACCCAAACCTTGCATGACAGCAAAATTTGTCGGGAATCATCTTTTACACATGCAGCACATCTTACGAAAAGGAAACTAGGTGTAAAAGGCAGGTGTAGGGATATTTTTATCATGATTGCCTCTTGAAGGTACTTTCACCACAAATGTGGCATCACTTCATTTTTTGGGCTACGCTATATTGAGTATGCTAAATCATAGTGAGTCTCTTTGAGACTCATACCCTGCATGACGGGTTTATTTTTTAGAGTTGTTATTAGACAACCTAAATTTCATCTAGGAGTCGCCATTGTTTTTTAGGGTTAGCTAGAAAGCCCAATCAAGTGTCAGGAGTGATCCCTCAATTTCTATGGAACTAGAGATTTTAAAGTTCAGAGACTTGGGTTATGTTAATAAGTCTATTAACTCCCTTTCAATACCTAACATTCATTGCATTACCTAATATGTCCATGCATGTCTTCTTAACATTTTCATGCATTTAACATAAGAAAGATGATTATGCATGGATGATTCACTTCATGTAATTCTACTGTAACAAACATGAAAAGAAAGGCACAAAATTGGAATTGAAATTATGGTGCAGTAAGTAAACACCCAAAGCAATTTCAAGAAAACAAGTTAAATCTGAAGATATAATCCTAATAGGGCAAGAAATGAAGGAAAACCCGTACCTCGTCGGGCATTTATACAATGCATATAGAAAAATCAAGACATATGTTGGGTATGAATGAATGGTACAAAGAGTAAGGTCAAATTGGACATCAACCATTTCGCCATCTTCAATTCTTCAGAACCACCATCTTGGACCTATTCTAATCTATTGCTAATACTATAAAGAGAATACGTATGGGCGAGCAATGCATATGTATATCACTTATATACAACACACAACATTAAACAAAGCATTCAAAAGAAGCAATAATGAATTATGAATGGCCTCAAAGTCAACCTTTGAAATTATTCATGTAATGTGCCGTTCCTAAGACACCTAACCCAATTCAATTTTTATATGACCTATGACCATTAAACATCATTTGTATTCACAACCAGTGACTAAGGTCATGAAGTCCCTAAATTCAGCTCAAGGTAACCCACGAACTCATGCATCAAACCTAAAACATTCATTTAACAATCGTATGCAAAGCATGAAAATAAACATGCGTTCAAGCCATTGGCCCTAGTTCTCAAACAATCAAACAAATGAGTGAACCGACAATGGGTCACTTATTCATTTACCATGCACCAAGCACAATCACATGCATTTATCAAGAGAAATTAACACATCGGAAGGTTCATGTGATGCCCAAAAAAATATTTGAAGATAATTGAAACATTGATTTGAAGAAAATTTGAAGTGACTACACAAAGGTGCGTCTAGGCTATGGAACACATTTAATTGCCAATACTGACTTGAGCACATTTCGTGCACAACTGATCACACTTCACAAGCACTTTAAATGTAACGCAAACCTATATGATTTTAATGACAAGTAAAAGGATTCAGTAAAAGAGAGACTTCATATGGTGCACATTTAATTGCCAAAGCTAATTTGAACGCATTTTGTGCACTAATGATCAAGCTTTGCAAGCATTTTAAATATGACCCAAGTTTGGATGGAACTAATCTCAAATAAAAGTTCAATGCATGCTAAAACACTTGAGTGAGGGAAATTTTCCCAAATGGGTATCACAAAAAAAAAAAGTCGAATTGTATGATTATGCAAAATTTCAAATTGCCCTGCAATTTTGAGGGGATCAATAAAATCATTGAGCCACCTTTTTATTTTTCAAGAATTTTTTAGAATAAAGATTAAAGTGTGAGGATCAAATCTCGTGAGATTTCAAGACTCAACTCAGCTTGTATAATTTTCTAAAATTCATAAAACAGATACATATCATAAGAGCAAAACAAATAATCACAGAACAGGGCATCGGAGAATCAATCAATTAAATATGACCCATGGTTCATTGATCCTAAAAATTTTAGGTCATATCAAGAACTGCATAAGGAACAATTCATGTGAAGGAAGTATCTCAAGAATCTCAACACATGAATTTCTAAAAATCGTAGAACATGTGATAGATAATCAGTAACGAGGCAAGGCTGCAGAATGAGCATGCAATCCCAATGCAATTTATCATATCAATCGATATTCAATGAATTTCAAAATTTAGCATGATGTGGACATGGATGTCTCAAACAACTTTCAACAAAAATTCGTTCACATAAAAATTCATCCAAAATTCACAAAGCGTCGGCCTCACTGAAATAGGGAAATGTTCAAAACAAAGATAATTGGTAGATTTCAGTTCTAACTTTGGAAATACAAATAATAGGACAAACAACATGCGAATTGGACGACATTGGTATTGTTAGAAAGCTTAGAATGTGCACTGTGACTTCATAGAAAGCATTAAGTCTTAATTCAGCATACAAAAGTTGTAGAAATTCAAAGAATCATGCAAGGTCAGTGAACCATGGAGCAAACATGACATGATATGCAAAGATAGGTTTATGAGCTGACCTAAGAGTATGTTTAGTTCATCATTTTGAAAGTCTTTTTACGACTCCAAAGCCTCTTGGGAAAATTTTGATGTGTTTGGCAACGAGTACCAAGGGGCTTTGAGATGAAAGTTTGCCTTGGGAAGGCTGAAGCTCAAGGCAAGTCCCTAAAGTTCTATAAATTTTTGACAATTTTTCTTTTTTCATATTATCTAACATTTTTCCAACACAAAGTGTTGATATCTAATTTTTAGCCGATGCATCATTAAAGATAAAATTCGGAACTAGGGTTTCCGATTGCGATGGAATCCATTTTGCAATTAAAAAGAGTTGTTTTAATTCTTCTTCTTTTTTTCTTTCACTGGCCCTTCATTTTCAAATCATTTTCAAATCATTTTCTTTTCATTTTCATCATAATCTCAAAAAATGAAAACATTAATTTTTTTAGTTGACTTTTTAGTTAACCTTTTCATCAAAAAGTTAACTTCGAGTCAAAATTTGATTTTTTCATAAAAAGTCCTTAAATTGTCTCAATTAATTTTAAAAAAAAACAATTTTGACCCATTAATTAACATTTTAGTGAGTAAGCACTCAAATGTTGACTTTTGGTTAACAGTTTAACCACAAAATTGAAAAAAAATTCGAAACCCCAAAATCATCTTCTTTTTACCTTAATTTGACTTTAGTATTAAAAATTTTACAAAAATTATCAAGAACCAATTTTTTCAAATTTATGGATCGGCCAAAAAAATTATTAGTTCATTCCTATTCATTATTTTGAAATTTTTCTTTCACAGCATTTGGTCACGAGATCATCTGGCATCCAATTCTCGAATCAATTTTGAGATCTTGCCCTTGAGGTGAAAATTTTCCAATTTCGGCCCTAATCAGGGGTCCCAATTGATCCTCGATAGTTTGCACTATTACACCGCCAATGAGCTTCACTTTCTAAGTGGCAATCACAATTTAGCATCCATTTTGGCAAATTTCCCTAGGATCATCTTGATTTGACGAATTTGGCTTACCCGAGCATTGCAAAACCAAGTTAACATGGTTTAATTGGCCAATTCGACTTCACCTATTCTAGACTAGAGTCCAATTTAAATAATTGAGCTTCTATTTAGCCAATTGAGCTTTAATTACAAACATTGGTTTAATTTGCGGCATCATTTTAATAGGAATTGATAGAATTAAGGCATTCAGTGCAAAATTAATCAAAGTAAGATAATCCAATGGCATCCAATTTGATCCAGTTCATATACAATTTTTTCAATTTCATTCAACTTGGACAAATCGGAAAAAATTATAACAAAATTGGACAAGGAATGAATCGGTTTGACCTGGTCAAGTCCGGGTCAAACCAGTCTGACCGGTTTAACCTGGCTTTGACCAATATTAATCGGCGTTGACAGGAGAATTTATATTTTTCAGCCAACACTTGGCCGGCGACCAGCCAAGCCATGGCCAGCAGCCATCTCTCCCTCACACTGCCAAAATTACAAAAATACCCCTTTGTGAAATTACCAAAATGCCCATGCCAAGTCATCAAATCTTAGTCATTCATGATCTTGGCCATCCAATTGTACACTTCATCAATCCATGTGATGAAATTTTAGCCAATCAAAGAATTGCATAATCTAGACGGATCTTACCGAGCCCCTAAGAGATCAAATACTAGCCAATGGATCAATTAAACAGCTAATATTCAAACTGAGTATATAACGGATCATTCCCCAAAAGGGATCTATCTCTCTCTGGATCCTCTTTAGGCTTACATCGGCCGCCGTCCCTTCGGCATACTGCTACTTCACCGACCACCATTGCTCTCCCCCAAGCCAATCGTAACCGCCGCCAACCGAACCACTACCGAAAGCCACCGATCAGAGCTCATCTTCTCCTTGGGCCAATTACATGTTCCTCACCGATGGTGGAGCCGCCGATTCTCAACAGTAAATCCGGTTGTCTGACCACCTTCTCCTGCAATCCGACACTCCGATCACCATCTCTGACGCCTCCTTGAGGCTACCACAACTGGAGCCAAGTCAAACCTCTACCCAGATCCTCTCTAATCTTTTGATTTTCGTTTATGGATCACTATACATTTTATTAAGCCGTTCTCTCACGCTAGATTCTTGTGACTCAATTCATATTTTTGCGAGCTACCTTTGGTCACTTCGTGAAATTAGTTAGATGGCCAAATAGCTCTATTGACCTCAAAGACGTTTATAATTGAGGTAAGTTCTCCTAGACTCTCTTAAATAAGTCTGATGAAGCGAGATCCTTCTATCACGGATCCGAGTTTTCCATGATGAATGAAGCTTTCATGATTGAGGAAAAATTACCAAAACACCCCTAGAATGATCCAAGTGTTTTTGGAACATTCTCAAGCACGGGCGATATCGTAATTGTGCCATGGTCTAGAATTTTCTCGGCATAAATGTCGGTAGATGGTAGTTGGGGCGGTACAATCTCGTCCGCCGAATTGAAACTCGATCAATGGTTGTAACATGAGGTTCTCAAGTATAAGAAAGGGTGCCATTTCCCTCATTTGTAACCATCCAACCATTTAGCAATCTAAGTTCCATTCTCTCTTTCAAAGCTTCTCTCTCTAGAATTTCTCTCTCTACAATTCGGGTGAGTCGAGTGATCAATCGATCCGAATAAGGCTTGGCTTAGGCCCCAACAATTCCAAGCGATCCAAAATAACGTAAGTCGCTGCATAGTCACGATAACAATCGACCCGTGACACCTCCATATCAGTTTTAAGATCAATTACGGAGATTTGGGGCTAGGATTTGCTCTAGAAATGGCTAAGGGCAGTGTGTGAATCATCTGAATCAATTTGTGTTATGATTGTTAAGCTTTTGTGACTTTCGAGTTAGACTATGCATGACCATTTTAGTCTTGATTTGAGTTGCTAACCGACCATATCTCTCAAAATGATGTTTTGGACTTTTAAAGTATACATTCCAAGCTTTGAATGGATGCCGTTTGCTTTGTGAGCTCTGAATGGATGTTGTTTGCTTGGTTAACTAAGCTTCAAAATATATGTCGCGAATCTGTGAAATAGTCAAGAGGATGAACTTGCTCTGTTTTCCTAAAGTGCATCCGATGGTTTAAGATTTTTTACAAAAATTTTGAGGCAGAATTTCACAAACTCACCTTCATAATAATTGTCATACCCTGAACCCTGAGCATGCGACAACCCCCTTACAATGGTCAATTGAAAGCAATGTCCCAAGACTCATCGACGACCATTTATTTTAATCTTTCGTTATGCACAAGTAGAAGACGAACCATCCTCAGTCCAAATAGACAATCACACAATCAAATAAGGATAGAGGGATGAATAGCAAAAATCTCAACTACTCATTTATACATTTTACTAGATTAACCAACGGATGATCGTTTTCCGAATTACAAGCCCAACAAAATGGGCCAATCCATCCTCTAAGTTAGGCCAAAAAGTAACTAGACTAATCTAGCTATATAAAATGAACCATTGAGTTCGGCACCACGGTCACTCAGACCCATCAAACTCGGCTCCGTTGGGTCAATCACTGGTGGAGCGAGGGCACGATTCTCCACTACGGGTGTGCCATTCTATGGGCTTGAAAGTTGTTATACAATAACCATTGAAATAAAATTTCAATGAGTTCTTCCCCTAAGCTCCGGTTAGTACACCAACTCAACCTGAGGTATCTCTCCAAAACCACCCCTCACTCAACCCAACAACAGACAACCAGCAATCAACAATCAAACCACAAATAAGGTCAACCAACAATCAAAAGTCGGTTCGCATGTAACCTTACCCAGTATGCCATACCCTGCACGTTATAAGTCAACATAATACACGCAATGCACATGGTAATTAGGATGATGCAATTCATTAATCACATGCAAGTCGCGTCACAAGCAATCTCACTTGGCCATTGCTACACCCTGCACATTATCAATTCATGCATGCATCCTATAAATGGTGTGATCATCTCATGCGTAATCAGAACCAATGATACCATGTTTTCTCATGCACTCTTGCATCTACACGTGTTTCAATTATTACTGCCCCATAGGGCTACAACCAAACTTCTGCCGATGTCTACTGGCATAGCTAAGCATCACCCTCTCTCGTGAGGCGTGGCAACGTCAAGGGATACTTTCCCAAAACGGCATTCCCAAAGGACGTCAATGGATACTCTCCTAAGATGACATCCCAAGGAACGTCAATGGATACTCTCCCTAGACGGCATGCCTAAAGAACGTCAAGGGATACTCTCCCGAAACTACATACCCAAAGAATATCAAGGGATACTCTCCCGAGACGACGGGTTCGACTTAGTGATCACGCAAGCATACCTTTATAACCCACTTATTATCTTTAAGCATTAGCCAATGCACACATGCTTGCATATAAAACCTCAGATCATTTCTCACAAAAGCAGTCCATTTCCGGTGTCCCTCGAACAAACCATTTTTCCCACATTTCTCATAAAAGCGATCCATTTCGGTGTCCCTCGGACAAACTATTTTCTTTCTCATAAAGGCGGTCCATTTTCGGTGTCCCTCAGATAAACCATTTTTCCCCATTTTATGAAAATCACAAAATTCATGCGGATGTTCATGTAACGACACTTTCAATTCACTTCATAAAATCAAAACACATGAAATTATGCACATTTTTGGCTTCCGGATGAACAGTGCACGTGAACAGTAAAATTTCAGAATTTAATAATTAAATAATTAAATAATTAAATTCTGAAATTAAATAATTTAAACATTAAATTCAGAAATTAAATAAATCATTAATTAAAATAATCAATCAAATTAATCAAGCAATTAAGGCAAAACATGCTTAATTAACACATGACATACAATTAAATATAATCAAGCACAATTAAGCATAATTAAGCAAGATTAAGCTAAATTAATCTTAACCACCTATCTTAGGCCTAATACAACTTAATTAAACTCATAATTCAGCATTACCACTAATTAACCCAACCCTAAGCAAGTTTAGGCACTAATAAGGGATTATGGGCTAAACTCACCCGTTAAGCTGGCCGGCTACATGAACGTAGCAGTGGTGACGAACCCAACACCCGGGGACCTCAACCACAACACTCTAAGGTGGTCTCGGGCTAAACACAACAGGAACAACCTCTATACACCCACTAAACTTCAAAAAACAGCATTGCAAGAGGATGACAATGGCTAATTGGAGCAAAACGGCTTGGTCGAAGCTCCGGCAAACGGTTGGCCAATGACTAGCGACACCATGGGGTCGAGAGGGAACTGCTGGTGGCTAGTATGGGTGGTGGTTTGGTCAGAATAGGAGAAAAACAAGTGAAAAAGCAAAGCTGGTCAGAACTGGTCGTTATAATAGCGATCCGGCGAGCAGCAACTTCCGACTGGCGTATGGGTCAACCGGCGGCTCCTTTTGATGATCAACTGACACATGCCGTGCCGTGATTCACACGGGAAGGCCATGAACAACTCGATTTTTGGAGGAAGGTCAGAAGCTGAAACTATAGAAAGGAAAGGGAAGTAAGGAGAGAAGTGTGCAGTTTTGAGAGGCTGAAGGGGAGAGAGAGAGAGAGAAATGAAGGCTGGTTCAAGGCCTCATTAAGGCCATTTAATGCAAGCTTCAACTCCTAAGGCAAGATGACATCATCTTCTCTCTCTCTTTAACTTTTCTTCAAATTATTCAAGGGCAAAATGGTCATTTCCACCTTGCACATTTCTCAAACTTCCCTTGGGCTAAAAATGAAGGGTGGGCTTAAGAAACGGGCTAGAAAATGAATAGGAATAGGCTCGGGAATGTGTTGGGCTTGAAACGGCTCAAGGTTAGACAATGGACTCAGGAGAGTAAATGGTCGGTTTAGTCTGACGGGCTCACTTGCTTGCCTCGGGTCTACCACGGTGGCTATCCCACCTTGGGCATGAGGCCCACACTGTTCTTGCTCGACCCACGTCCTCATAGGCTCGTTTCCTCAATCCAAAAATCCATTTCCCAAAATCTCGACTCAACTGACACTGTCGACTGTCGAGGAAGCATCGTCCAAAAGTCCGTCCCGGACGTTCCCGAAAATTCGAAGTCCAATCTTGGATTCTCATGTCTCAATTTCGCCCAAATGCCATTTGGTACAACTCAAACTGACAGGTGGCTTTGAGGATTCACGCGTAATCGACTCGTGCCAATTCACATTCAAAACCTCTTGACACATGGACGTCATTGACTGCATGAAATTGTGAAGGATCGATTCTTATTTCAAAGTACACGATTATCAAGGATCGGCATAGGGCCGTTCACGGATTCGATAATAGTAGACAGAATCACCCGTCGTCCCCTTATACTTTGTGCGCGAATCAACTTCTAGTCGTCCGTGAAATTGGCCAGCATATCTACAAGATCGTCCTTACACAAGTCTCACAGTCAAATCGTTTTCCCAGGTCAAGTTCTTTAGTCGCATGAGTTCTATCCTCATTAGTCTTTCCCTCAAGGTCAGTATCTCAGGAGTGATTAGTTCCGAGTAAGATCAGCCAATAATGTATTGACGAAATTCACATTCATTCCTCCCTCAAATGCCTCGAATTTTAGGACGTCACAATAATCGAATAACGCATCAAGATCTTCAATGCATAAAAAATCCGAATCGAAATGAGTTCGTTGCAGAGTCCGAATCTGTTCAGTTTGCATTCGCAAATCTGAACAAGTTCGGGACCTTATTCCAAAATCATAAAACTGGGAAGTCCTTCTTAATGGTCTCTTTTAGTGATATACCAAGTTTTCCGGTCTAATTGCAAATTTAAAGGGTTTAAGTGCAATAAAACGGGATAAGGTCTACAGGGCCTCTACAACAAATCGTACCAAATTTTCTGGAATAATTGGTTATAAACTTCGAGAACCTCAAAAGGGAGAGTTTGTTCCTAATTCCTCATTCTAACCACTTAAAAAATTCCGTGCCTTTTTGAGTTTGTTTAATATCTTTTCGAGAATTTTCAAAATCTGGACCCGAATCGGGTTGGGTCACTGACCTCTTGGCATAAATCACATTTTTCGGGGAAAATGAATGGGAATAGGGCTAAGTGGCCTTCTTAAGATTTAATCCTCACATCCTAAACTTATCAAAGACACCTGAACTGTTCCATTTAGCTGTCGTTTGATTGGTCAATCAAAATTAAACCTAATAGATCGGATTTC
Source organism: Angophora floribunda (assembly GCA_014182895.1). Classification (NCBI taxonomy): domain Eukaryota; kingdom Viridiplantae; phylum Streptophyta; class Magnoliopsida; order Myrtales; family Myrtaceae; genus Angophora; species Angophora floribunda. Next base: position 25,304,299 of record CM024712.1, read on the forward strand.
TTGAGTTAAATGAATAAGTGATCCCCATTTGGCTCACTCACATTGATTGATTGTTTGAGAAATAAGTCCTTTTGGCCTAGGTGCAGTTCAATTTCATGTGTATGTGTTTGACAAGTGAATATATAGGGACGATGCATGAACGTGGGTAGACATCAATGGAAACTTAGATCCTAATTTAGGGATTAATTGGTATTAACCACCGTTTGTGAACACAAAGGATTACCGTTAATTGCAATTCAATCAATTTAGTGGTATAGGATGGTCATTATGTGTGCAATATCAAAGGCCTATCCCAAGGCCCATTTGCTAAATCAATTATTTGTTTGCCCATTGGTTGTAATTGCTTTGGTATGAAATGTGATCTTGTCTACCATAGTTTGTAACTCGAATGGCTCAATTGAGAAGACGATTCCATCAATATGTCCCAAGGAGGAGAAAGTGGCTGAAGGTCCATATGTTGGAGGTGACAAGACCGATGTCTTATCCGGTCTATTTTTGTGGTACCCATTTAATCCCGAGTATATCTTGGGCTTTTAATTTAAATTTGTAATAAATACCCAACAAGTTGCGAATTTTCCTTTTCATACACCTAGAATAGCTCATTTTATATCTCTTTTGAGTGTCTACTTCAAGCAATGCTAATTTCATTAATTGTGTGTTTATTTTGTACTATGATTAGAATTAGTGTAGATGGTTAAAGAACCATCGATGTGTGATCACTTAGTAATACTTCAGACAAAATCTTGCACAAAAATGTTAAATAACAAATGCATGGTCATTTAGGTAACAAACCAACCAATTTGGTACCAAAAAGGTGCTAATAGAAACATATAACCCATGTCTCCAAACCTTCGATCTTTGCTGTTGTAGAAATTGAGGAAGTACTCCCGATCTTCGATTGGGTAATCTGGCTGGCCCCAAAAAATGAAACTAGTGGCAACTCCTAGTTGATTTTTAGGATTGTCCAAAAGAAATTTAAAATGAATGCCTATCACATAAGATATGGGTTTGGGAGAACCTATAGTTATGATTGATAATCTGACTCGAACCATTCCAATTATCTCATAAACAATTACCTCTAAAACTCCCTTGAAAATCAAACCCTCGAGGCAGGGCAGGTCACGACACCAAGTACCCTAAAGCGAGGTTAGACCTTCGCATGGTCAACGTCATGGTCAAGTACTTGTTGATATCTGATGTGCAAGGCCACATCTAGAGATGGAGAAGTCACCTCCCTATCCACACACCTATCGTTCAGATCTTGTCATCATCGTCGATTGAATTGTCCATGGAAACGGAATAGAGCTCGGCGCGCAATGTCGAGCTCTATATAAATGAAAAGCTTGACACTGACAAGAGTGGGGTGGCTTTGGGGGGTGTGGGGATCATAGGATAATTTGGGGGGGAGGATCCCCGTCTAAGGTTAGCAATGTTATGGGTACAGTTACCCATTATTGAGGATAAGGATGTATCCAATTAAAAGAACATTGGCGATTGCATAAGTCAACCATGGCGCACGTCCAATGGTGGCATCTTATCACCACCATCATCATTTGTCTGGACATTTGATTTGTTAGTTCATTCCAAGTCTACGTTGCGTGCACCAGTACTTACATTTTTGTTTTATTGTCCATACAAGAAGTATGCTCTGTGAAGAGAGAGAGAGAGATGGATATCGATTTAATGATATCAAACTATTGAAGAGTAAGAAGTCTTATTTTATTATGAGAATAATAAAAGCATCCCTCAAAAGACGCCTGCATGTGTGATGTACCTCTATCGAGTAACTTTCTTTCTAGTGTCAATCGTCCATGTTGAACTCTATTTAGTTACACTTTGGCCGTGCTATCGTCCAGACGTGTAATAAAACTCTGCGACGCGAATAAAAAGTGTTTTTTAGTGACTCTGACTTGCAATTGAAATTTAATGGTGCTGCGAGCCACCTTCTGAGTTTGTTGATACCCGAATTTAACGGGCCTAACTGAAATCACTCTTGACCATCCGTCCGAAAAGCGTCCACGAAGAACCGAGTTCACTAACTTTCCTCCTTTGTGCATTTAGGTACTTGGTTTGCCCGTTATAACTTATGCTATTTTTTCACCGAGTAGTGCTTACAAAAAGCCACTCGAAATGTGAATCGACGTATGGAAAGCCCTTGGGCTGTGCACAATCGCACTGACAAATGCAAGTGGCTTCTGGCTCAAATGAATTTTGTGAAAGTAGCCCATTGTCCTAAGGAAGCAAACCAAGCAGCTTATTGGATTGCTAAAGCCTATCGCATCAAAACTCTTCCTTCAAATTGGGTTTTTTTACCCCCCCTCCCCAAAGCCCTTTGGAATATTTGGTGTTCAACAACTCATTTGTCGTTTTCTGGTAATTTTGCTATATCATTGAATTGACATCAAAATCGACAAAGATGTGAAGGATCCTTTGTTAATTCTTGGACAGAAAAACCAATTTGACGAGAAAATTAAAAGTATAATAACCGGAGACAATCATGATCATCCATGTGAAAGGATACTGAAATGTGAAGATAAACGGAAAATAAAATTGAATAACCCATGTTCAGTTATTGATTGACGGTCCTTTGCACGAATTACTATTCAAGTAATTAGAGCTACTACCAACAATTAACAACGGTTACAAATAAATCATATCCATCCTACGTTGTTCCTAGGATTCGATTGTTTGTATTTACAAATGGTTAATCAACACATATACACAACTCCACTAACAGTTGTTCTTCCACTCTTCACGTCCAGCATCACCAATTGCTTTTGAAGTCCCTCATGTCACTACTGGACAGCTGCAACAACCCATATTTCTCAAACTCTATCATTAGTGGCTTTCGATATCTATGACATCCACTACCTAATGATTGTTTTAGTTTTTTTTTTTTTTTTTTTTTTTTTTTTTTTTTTTTTGGTAAGGTAAGAGTATATTAAGACAACCAAGAGCTAGTACAGGAAAAAGAAAACACGGTACCAACGGTCACTCAGCTGGACTACACGTCGCTGGAGTGGGAGGGTACCGCGTACATCAAGAAAGGAGTACAACAAAGCTTGATCTACATGGAATAGAGGGTATTCTAATTCCTAGTCGACCCGCTATTGGGCTCCCGAGCAAAAATACGAGGGTCTAATCCCCAACTGCGCTGCAACCTTCGATTCCTGGGACAGTCTTCAACTTTGGAAAAAGTGAGGGCTTTATCTTTCACCGTCTTGAAGAGATGTAACTTTAAAGCCGGAACAAGAAGGGTATGCCCTTGAAAGAGGATCTCATTCCTAGTCTTCCAGATGAGTTGGCAGAGGGAGCCAAAGGAGAAGCGGGCTATCTCCCTGTAGAAACCCTTTCCAGACAAAATTTTTATAAGCCAGAGGAGGTTGTCTGTCCAGGAGGAATTGCGCCAAGGCAGGTTACATTTGGCAGCCCAGAAGATTGCTAGCGATTTGGAGATTGGGCAATCAAAAAAAAGATGATTCACTGAGTCAGGCCTAGACTTACAGAGAGGGCACTCGACACTCGGTAGTATGCCATGTGTCATAAGGTATACCTGAGTAGGAAGGCGGTTCTTCGTAATTAGCCATAGAAGAAATTGATGTCTGGGAGCAAAGACCTTGTCCCATATAAATGAGGACCAATACACTGGATTGAGTTTCCGCCGAATCGCATTCCAAGCTGAGACCATCGAGTATTTGCCCGATAGGTCCTCAGTCCAGGTGAGAGAATCCTGTCCAAAGGAGAGTTGGGGTACCGAAATTTGCCATAAAGCCAGCTCTTGGAGAAGCTGGAGGCCATCCGGGGAATAGAGGTCCTTGACTTTCGCTTGACTGGAAAGGTCTGACTGGGATATATAAGAGTCAGAAAATAATAGCTCAAGTAACAACTCCGTTACTCATAGGCGTCGATGAGCTCTGGTGTCCAAAGTTGTCGACTCCGTTACTCAAATTACTACTTTGTATCCTGCTCATCATAGGTCAAGTTAATCATGGCTTTTGTCAATTAACTATACTTGCCAACTAAGAACCTTTCAACACTTGGCAAATTTAACAATATTGTATTTTGCTCGATCTTTCTCAGTTCCAGCCAATGGTCAAAGGCTTGAGCATTATTTTTGTGTCAACAGCTACCAAATCATTATTTCTTTTTCTCCCAATTTGTTTTTTGCCAATTGATTTGTCGCTCGTTTGACACCACACTAGTATTGCGTGCCATTTTCTACCACATTATTAATGTCATGTCATTTACCGATATGATGGTTTAGCGAGACGGCAAAAAGGTTTTTTTTTTTTCAGAAAGCATCTTTCATTACTAACTCAAAATTTGATTACAATTAGATCTGAACTCATAACATAAAATGAACGAAAGAAATTGCAGGGACTGGAGACCCAGTTCAATGAGAGAGTGCTAGCCAAGTGGGCCTTAGCTACCCAATTTGCGGCCTAGTTCGTGACTCTAGGCTCATCCATCAATCGAACTCCTTCTAATTGGCCCAACAAAACTCAACAATCATGAACAATCGACCAAGAAGCTCATGAGCTTTCCTCGTGGCCTAGAATGCAATTCACGGCTAATAAGCTATCAACCACCAACTTTACGTGCAGAACAGAAGCAAGTACACAAGTTGAACTAGTTTTTCTTCTTTCCTTCACCCACGACAGAGCTTCCCTTATGGCTAAGGTTTCGGTAATGAGAGCAGATAGCGCAGGGATTGATCTTGCAAAGTTGTCAATAAGGTTTCCTTCTTCATTTCTACAAATCTCTGCTATAGATCTCTCCGTTGGCAAGCTTCTCTATGTAGCATCAACATTTAGTTTGACAAATACAAGGAGAGGCGGGTTCAAGGTTTCTATCGAAGTTGCATTGCTTTAGCTGGTGCTTTTGTTCCATTTTGCAAATAAGGTTCGATAGTTCAGCATCACCCACTATTCAATTTGGTTTTGTTTTATGGCCTTGGAAAGTAAACATGTTTCTTGCCTTCCATATGAATTACAGGACACCTGCAAATCAGGCTTTGAATTGAGGAGAGCTATTAGAGGTAAGAACTTGGCAAACCTTTTTGTCCATTCAGGAAATACTAGTTGGGGGACTGTTAATCACTAATCTAGAATCTGCCCATATACTCTTGGTCAAGGTGCATAAGAGGAAGAGATGTTTTGTTGATTCCAGGGCTGTTTTGCACAAAGGACACAATAGCTCAAGTAACAACTTTCTTCTATGGAGATTTTCTTTAGTAGGAAGAGCATTGTTACAAATTCCCCATAGAAAGAATCTGATCTTGGGATAGGTTTGTAGTTTCTAGATCTCAACCCATAATCTTTTGCAATTCTAATAGGATGTCGATGCTGAAAGTTCTAAATGTGTATTACCCTAAGAACGTAACTTATTGTAGGAACTTTTTACTTGGTATGATCCCAACTTGTTTGTAATTTATAATAGTTTGTCAAGCCCATGGTTTAGACTTAGAGGCATAGACAATATTTCCTAAACAATATTTTCTCTTAAAGTCTCCTCCAGCATATCAGAATTCCATTCCCAAGTTTTTAGATTAATGAAGTCGGCCACAAATAGTGGTTCATATAGACTTGTAGGGCCTTCGATTTTCCCCAAAGCCAACCATCTATCCTCTTTAATTCTTATACTTTTGCCGTTTCCAACTTCCCATTTTATCTCCGGTTCAAAAACATCCCTATCCATAATGATACTCTGCCAACCCCAAGATGGTCTATGGCCTCTATTAGTACTCCAAAGGTTTCCTCTAGGGAAGTAAAGGCCTTTGAATATTCTACTCCAGAAGGCCTTCGATGTTTGACTAAGTATCTAGGCTTGTTTCCCCAACAAAGCTCAATGCAAGTCAAACAAATCTCTAAAGCCTAGTCCACCTTGATTTTTCCTCGCCTTCATTAGGTTCCAATTCCAAAGGACCCCTTTTTGAGTCGCAATTTGTTTCCACCAGAAAGCTGAAATTTATTTTTCAACTACTCTACAAATGGAAATAGGGATTTTAAACGTTGACATAACATATGGTAGTGCTTGAATAACTATTTTGATATGAACTATCCTTTCCATCTCTCTAATTTCCTATCCACCTTTGCTAACATCCATGAAAACATTTTTTTTTGTTTGACCCCAATCTAAAGGTATCCCCAAATATTTTCCCATTTTCTCCACAAAAGGAATGAGCAATTCTACTGCAAGGTTCAGTCTCAACCACTGTGGGCAGCTTTTCTAAAAAAATATGCTTGATTTATTAAAATGAATAGCCTGACCTGACGCAAAGCAATACTAGTTTAGAATATTTATAAGATTTTGTTCCTCCCTAATAGTGCCACCTAGGAAGAAAATAGCATCATCCACGAATAGAAGATGTGAGAGAATAGGGCAATGAGAATTCAGCTTAATTCCTTTAATGGTTCCATCTAGCATTGCTTTGGACATGAGGGCAGATAATGAGTTAGTCATAATTATAAAGAGGTAGGGAGATAAAGGGTCTTCTTGTCTAATACCACAGGATCACTGAAATGCTTCACTATGGTTCCCATTTACTTTTATTATGAAAGATGCTAAAGCAATGCACCACTTAACTAGTGAGACCCATTTGTCATAGAAACCCATTCTCAACATATAATCACATAGGAAATCACATTTCACCTTGTCATAAGCTTTTTGCATATCTAATTTCAGCACTCCCTAGAACATTCTCTTTCTCTTTGTAACTCTTAGTTGGTGTAGTACTTCCTGAACAACAAAAATGAGGTTAGAACACTAGGAGTGCTACGACTTTTGTACGGCACTCACTTTGGTGTCAAAACATTTTTTTCGCTCACTTAAGTACCACAAGTTTGAAAAAACGTTCACTTGAGTGTCACTCCACCGGAAAAGCTGGCATGGCCACCGGAAAACAATATTTTAATATTTTATTGATTTTTTTTTTTTTAAGGCTGGCGAGGGCCACCGTTGACCCTCGCCATTAGCTGCAAAGGCCTTGGGTGAGGCCATCGCGGCCTTCCCACGGCTACTAAGGGCCGCTTGGCCCTCGCCATAGCCGCCACGGGTGAGGCCATCGAGTCCTCATCAACCACTGGCAAGGCCACGATGGCCATCGGCAACTGCGAGGAGGCCGAACAGCCTCACCCAAGGCTTTTGCGGCCAACGGCAAAGCGGCCCTCACCCAATTTGGGGGAGGGTTCCGTGGCCAGGAAGGGTCAACGATGGCCCTCGCCGAACTTCAAAAAAATCAAAAAAAAAATCAAAAATTTAATTAAAATATTAAAATATTATTTTCGGACGGCCACGTCAGCTTTTCCAACGAAGTGGCACTCAAGTAAATGTTTTTTCAAATTTATGGCACTTAAGTGAGCGAAAAAAAAGTTTTGACACCAAAGTAAGCGCTGTACGAAAGTTATGACACTCCTAGTATCCTAACCTCACAAAAATATTATCTTGGATCTATCTACCTCCTATAAAGGCACTTTGTTCTAGGGAGATAATATTTGGGAGTCCAAGATTCAATCTATTTGCCATAACCTTAGTAATGATCTTGCAGTTGAAGTTACAAAGACTAATAGGTCTATATTGGGACAAACTCTGTAGATTTGTGACTTTGGCGATAAGGACAAGCTGAGTGCTATTCATGTATGATTTGAAAGTACCTTGGTCAAAGAAGAAAACCACCATTCTGAATATATCCTCTTGAATTACAAGCCAATTACTATGGTAAAAGAAGCCATTTAGTCCATTTAGCCCTAGTGCCTCTGTAGGTCCCATGTGAAATACTATTGTTTGCACTTCTTTCCTTGTTATTGGCCTCACTAAAGCTTCATTGATATCATGTGTAACAACCTGAGGGCATTGTTCCAATATGGGCTAATAATTTCTAGACTCGATCAACAAATACAAAGACTTGTAAAACTCCATTATATGTTGTTTAAGTACAACGGGATCCCGACTCCAATTATGATCATCTATCCTTAGCATAAAAATTTTGTTATGTTGCCTTCGATGGATAGTGGTAACATGGAAATATTTTGTATTCCTATCCCCCCCTCAATTTCATCCAATTATGGATCTCATGCACCAATATATTTCTTTTTGTCATCATAATTCTTCAATTTGCTCCACAGTCTTTGTATACTCCTTCCCATTTGATACCCCTTCATCAACTTTTGTTAATTCTGTAAGTCTTCCTTTAAAAAGATCAATTTGATGGAAAGCATTCTTAAAATTCTTTCTACTCTAGTTCCCTAACTCCCTTACCACCCTTTCCATCTTATCAACTATATATCCTTATGGTTGCCCTCATCATCTTCCTAAACCTTTTTAGCAACTTCTAAACATTCTGGCTTGTCTAGCTAGTAAGCCTCGAATTTAAAAGGTTTCTATTTTCTAGAAATAGCTTAATACAATGATAAAATGATCGGGCTATGACCTAAACCGATCGCAGGCAAAGTAAACACCTCAGCATTCGGAAATATCCTCCATTCAAGGTTACAAAAGACTCTATCCAATCTCTTCTTAACTAGTTGCTCCTATGCCCTCTTATTTGCCAATGTATAGGCACAACATTTACTCTCCATATCCATTAAAGCACAAGAATCCACAAACTCCCTAAATGCCATTGCCAAGATTCCTATAAAGCACCCCCATTAACTCAGATAAAATAAATTCCACTTCGACTGTCACCTCTTCATCCCACATAAGTGCCAAGCCTCTCGCAATAACAACCATATCGATAATAGCAGAGAATCAGAACTAAAGCTTTATTAGATGCATATCCACCACTTCTTTGTTCTTGGTTTCCATAAGGAACACCAAGTTAGGCCTTCCATGAGCCACTAAGGCTCTGAGGACCGAGGTGCTAGACTGTCAAAGGATTGCCTAGTCCTTGACAGTTCTAGCTTATAGTTTTCATAACTTCAATGGTGGCTTATTAGGGCTAGCCACCAAAGCCCAAGTGTGCTCTCCTTCTTATATTTGGACGAGTGTTTCTAAAAGATTCTCCTCATCAATTGAAGTTTTTTTATTTCCTCTAATTCCATAAGTGGCAAATCTTTTATATTTTTTCACAACTTGTGTTTTAAATACTGCTTCACCTTCTTTGGATGACCCTGTGCATTTCTTCTAGTCTAATAAGATCATAAACATATCTCGAGATTGCTAAGTTCTTTTCCCTTTGAATGGGGAAGCATAAGCCAACATACTTCCATCAACTTTTACCTCATTGGCTGCTGGATTATATATGACAAGAGCCTTCCCAGTCGGTGGTGAAATATCATTGTGCAGGGTCTCTTCAGCCAAATGGAAAGGAGTTTCAAGCACCATTTCCTCTTTAGCAAAGGAAGGATCAATTTTCTTGAGGAAAGTTTTCTAGCAAAGGCTTAATTCTTTTACCTCAGCTTTAAACCACGATCCATGCCTCCCAGGTTTATCTTAAGGTAAACCTGACTCCTCTTATGGTATTTTTGGCTAATAATTTGCATAATGGCCAATGCAACCACATGAATAACCGTAATGTGGCAGTCTTTCATACTTAAAATCAATCCACCATTTCCACTCACCTAGATTTATAATCATTCTAGTTTTAAGAGGTTTTTGCAAGTTCAATCTTACTTTAGCCTTGCCAATTTACTAGAACTATTAATTCTTGCCTCAATCTTCACTTCCTCCACTTTACCTATTTTCCCTACAATATGCCTAATTGCTTCTTCTATAATCACAACTTGAGGAAGCCCAATAAATGCACCCAAAAATGCATAGTGAGTGAAATCATAATAGTGCTCTAGGATGTTTGGGGCACCTTATTGCAGAATAAGGAAATTGCTCACAAACGACCAAGGTCCGGACTCTAACACTCTTTCCTTCTCCTCTATTGAGTTAAAAGTGAATAAGAAGAACCCCACTCAATTATTTCACATTTTACCATCTCAATCTCCCATGCTCTTTTCATCGTACTCAAGAAAGCTTGAAAGTTAACATTAGGTCTAGACAAAAGCTTTCTATAAAGAAGAAGTTGACTTTCTTGGTTTACAATCTCTAGGATGACAGCATTCAACTTTGTGATGTCTTCTTCAACCCACAAATCGCCCATTCTTCTGCACAAAGTCACCATATGCATGTGATTTTTCCATTCTCCTTTCATTTTCTTTCAGAAGGGTAATAGCAGGGACACCATAATCAGGGAAGCAAGGTTTCTAGGATTATGGAGTGAAGGGAGCCCTATGGATTGAGTTAGTGGAGGTCGAAATCACCACTATTTGTTCATTTTCAAATGAAAAGATCAAGAGAATGGAGAAGATGGACGAGTAGTAGTGGATCTAATATGGTGGGTGTTTAGTTAATACAGCCATGAAGACAACGACACAAAAGGGGAATGAAACAGTAGGGTTTCGGAAGGAGAGGATGGATGAAAAAGAAGATGGACCTAATACTGGCTACTAGGATGATTCTTCCATGGAGCTTACAACAAAGTGAGGGATTAGGATATTGGGGTTTCAAAGATTAAGCTATCTATTACCTTGTGGGATAAAGAGGAAACTCACATAGGGTGAGAGAGGATCTAGTTCTTAGATACTTGAGCTGAGCTACAGTAATAGGTTGAAAGACTCAATTATACAAATTGAGAAAAGTTGAGAAAGTTTGAGAATTATATTGGACAAGACACAACTTAAAGACCTTTAATCTCACTTATCGTATAAATTAGAAGACAAAATCACTCAAATGTTAAATTTGACAAAATTAAAACTATACTCAACCCAAAAGATCATTATGAATCCTAGCAGATCTTTAAGGAAAATTCCAAAAAAGGGCTCGAAGTGCCCACATTTTCTCAAATAAGAGCCTGAAGTGGACATTGTTTTAAATAAGGGCTTGGAGTGCCATCACTTTCTCAAATAAAGGCTTAAAGTGAAATTTGTATCAAATAAGGGCTTGAAATGACTACGGTTTTTCAAATAAGGGTTTGATTTTTCAACGATCAAGGGCATTTTCGTAATTTACTGTTTTCTTTTTTTTCCTTTTCCTTTTTTTTTCTTCTTGTTGTTCTTCTTCTTTGTTACTGGTGGCCGGCCAACTGGCCACCAGTGAAGCCTATAGAGGGCTAGACGAGGGTCACCCTCGCCCGATTTGACAAGGACCACTCTCGTCCTAGCTAAGGCCGCCCCTCACGGCCGCACGTGAGGCTGACGAGGGCGGGACAACCCTTACCTCGTAGCCACCCATGAGGTTGGCCCTCGTCAATTGCAGCAAGACTGACCTCACCCGTTGCCAACGAGGGCCAACCTCGCAGGTTGCCATGGGCAAAGTGACCATCACCCTCACCGACTGAGGGCCAACCTCGCGGGTTACCGTGAGGTAAGGGTTGTCCTACCCTTACCGACCCCAAGGGAGGCCAACCCTTGTCAGATTTGGTTAGGCCAGCCTTGCCCATGGCCGACGAAGGCTAACGTCCCCCAGGGTGAGGATCGTTTTGCCTAGGCGAGGCTATCCCTCACCTGTGGCCAGTGAGGGCAATCCTTGCCCAACCTTCTATGGGCTTCACTGGTGGCTAGTCAGAAAATTTAGTTGATCAGTGATCGGAGAGGTCATGTCCTTATTTGAAATAATCATAATCACTTCAAGCCCTTATTTGAAACAACTATAGCCATTTCGAGCCCTTATTTGGAGCAGAGTCCACTGCATGCCCTTATTTGAGAAACTAACGGCACTTGGGGCCCTTTTTTGGAATTTTCCCCAATCTTTATTATAATATTAAAGTAATAAATTACTTTCAAATCATGATCCATGTTTTCCAAGACCCCATAGGGAGCTCGCACTTGGCCACAAAAGATAGGTCAATCTGTGTCATGTTCCAATATTTCTAGCTCTAAACCAGGAATGCTGAAAATACATCCATATAATCATCGGGAACATAATGATGTCTTAATCACTATCATTCAAGTGCAGCATACAGTAACCAAAACTACATTATTATTTTAAATTAAAGACTAAACAAATCAAAAGATCTTAATATAGTCAGCCAATAACAAGATTATAACCACAATGTTGGAATCCCAGTCTTCTTATCTATCATGATGTTTTATAAATCAAATCATGCCCTTTTCAGGCCAACTAATTTAGAAATTTGTGCTTTTTCTTTTTTTGGGTGGTGGCATGGGCATCCCTTCTAATGAAAAGTTTAAGTCCTATGATGACGGAGGAGAATTATGACAAACGCTAGTCAACCATAAAAGAAGAGAACATGGTAGAAACCCAGTATTTTCTTCATCAAATTCACGTGTTTTTTGGAATTTTATGGGCATCTCAATCTTTTTAAACACATAAGATACTGATATACTTAAATGAGGCCAAGTCACAATGAAAGGTATGTACTTTTCTTGTTTCGACAATATAATGACGTATTTTTTTGTTCTGCTAGCTTTACAGTATTTAGATTACTATGAGAATAATAATTTACTGTAAATTACAAATTCTTAAAGGAGTGAGGCCCACAACAATTTGTTCTTTAATTTTTTATGGTCCAAAATAAACTATTATTCTCACAATAAATTAAAAATTCTCACCCAATTATTCTTCTTTTTTTTTGGTCGTGTATTGTCAGTGCTAGTGGATTATTGCAATAATCTATTTCTCCTCTTGTGCTTCCTTATTTATTGAAATAAACCATTTGCAACACCATTCTCTTCCATGTTGATTTGATGGATTACTAAAACAAAATATACAAACAAATTACCGACTATCTTGACTTGTAATGGGCAGTCATATGTAGTAATTTCCTTCAACAAAAAAACAGCTCAAGTACCAAAACTTGGCACACCAAGATACTTAACTATCAAAAGTTACAAAGGTACACTTAAGTGTCATTTATTTTGAAAATTGAATCACTTAAGTGCCAACTCCAACAAAGACCACTGGAAATCCAATGTGGCAAATTTTTAATAATTTCTCTTGCCTACGTGGCTCGCCAGAGATCCACCTCAGCTTATCTTCACCCAAAATGACATTGTTTCGATCCCAAGTTTAATTTTTAATATAAATATTAAGTCATCAATATTTAAAAACGAAATTTAAAAAAAAAAAAAAAGTAGCAACATAAGCAAGAGAGGCTACCTTGCTTGTGGCTGCTACCCCATCGCCAATGGTGCAACGACAATAAACTGGAAGTGTCGCCAAAGCCTAAGTAGAGGCTGACGACTCTCGCCAACTGGAGGTGAAGGCCGATTAGCCCTTGCCAAACATCGGGAGAGGGTGGTGCCACCCTCTCCCAGATTTGGACGAGGGTTGCCTACCCCCACTCTGGCCTGGTATTTAAGGGCACTGGGTGAGGGCCACCGATGCCTACACAAGGGCCAGCAACCTTCGCCCAGGCCAGGCGAGGGTGGACGACCCTCACCCAAATTTGGGAGAGAGTCGACCCTTGCTTAGGTGCCAATGATGCTTATGGCCATTGCCCTCGCCCCACTAGCGATGGGGCGGCAGCCACAAGTGGGGATGTGCTTCTACTTTTTTTTTTTTAGTTTTTAATTTAATTTAATTAATTTTCATATTAAAAAATGAATAGGTTTAAACAACGTCGTTTTGGCTAAGTATAACCACATCAGTGCCCAAAACAATGTCGTTTTGAGCTTGTATCACCACAAAATGCCACATATATATTTTGGCTAAATTTTCTTGTTGTTGGCACTTAATTAATTCTTTTTACTCTAATTTTGAAACTTAACTGTACATTTCCAAACTTTGGCATTTAAGTATCTCCACATGCCAAGTTTTGACACTCCAATGGTCAACACCTCAATTTCCTTCTCTAAGTAGCCATGTGTTGACAAAATATATTTTTATTGACAAGTAAGCAAACATTCGTACTATCTTATACCTTCTTTTTTTCCAAATGAAATTTCATTAACCAACTAATTAAATGTTAACTTGATTAAGTCAAATTGTAGTGAGAATGTTATCTTTGCAAGAGTTGCCGTATCTAGATAAGATACTTTTCGTTTAAATCCTATCATCTCCCAAGGGAAACTTTTTGACTCCTCGTCAAACGGCAAAGCCAAGACAACTTAGCACTCAAATCTCGTTACTTTTCCAAGGAGGTCGCACAACAACTTACAGTAGACAACTTTTGCTCACATTTTGCTAAATCTTCCTTGAGATGATAATGGGAAGAGGGATAAAGATCAACGACTATCCAAATGCACCGTCATCCCACTCCAAAAATAATGTCAATTATCAAGTGTAATCCTAGTTTGTTTCTCCTACGCCCATGCCACTGCCCAACTCCGGCCATAGTTGTCCCTCCCGCATCATGTTGCTGCTGTTGATCACCGTGAGACCTCCTCCATCCCACCACTATGGCCGAGCTTGTCTCCACTCAGGTCCATGTCCTAGCCTGCCTTTTATTTTCTCGTCCACTCTAATTTCCTATACTTCATCCCTCTGCCACCTCAATGTGCAACCAATGAGCTCAATCTTAGAATTCACCTATAAGTGAGTTGTGTTAGATAAATCTCACATCAGAGAATTGATGCGATATTGAGTAATTAATATATCCTAGTTGCCCCATAACTTATTAGTTTAAGTTTTTTAAAAGTGAATTCAACCGAATATATTGACAAGCTCAAATTTGAGCTTTCTTTTGATTATCTTCCCAAGCGAAAGGTATCAAATTTCTAATGTACACTCTCAATAAATAGTATTAGAGCCAATGGTTGCAGTTTTCGGGTACATGGGCATTGTCATGTAGCAATGTGGGCCCATAAGGATGAAATTAGGCTAGAAGGGTACATAAATTAAGGGAGAACAGATCTAATACTAAGCTCACACGTGAGGGAAGATTGTTAGAATGCACGTATGAGTGAGTTGTGTTAGAAAAGTCTCATTTCAAAGAATTGAAATGCTAAGCAGTTAATATATCCTATTTAGTCCATTACTCATTGATTTAAGCCTTTAAGTGAAAGTGGGTCAATTGGATATATTGACGAGCTTGGACTTGGGCTCCCTCTTGGCAATCTCCCCAAGCAAAAGGTATTGAACCTTTGTTATGTACTCCTAACACTCACACCAGCCTCAATAGAGCTTGACACCGCATGTCAAGCTTTGCTCCTCAATGACGTGTCAGTACAAGAGCCGAAGCATGTTGGATAAAGAAGAGAGAATTAACTAGAGGGTACTTTGATTATTGCACAACAAAAGAGGTATCTTTATCCATAATGAGGGTGGAAATAGTCCCACCATTTTTCGACTTCCGCTGAGATTACCGCATCCCTCCCAACTATTCCAGGTCGAGTTCTCTTGGTTTTGACATGACACCAGCTACATTGGCTCAAGGGTGTCCAAAAGTTTTTTCCTTAGGAAGTTAGATCATTCACCCCCTGGAATTATTTAACCTTCAATGACAACGAACTCGATCTGGTCCTTCATCGAATTCATAAGATGGAAGGCCTCGCTAAAAAGTGAAGCATGCATGTTTTCATGTCTAAATTAGGCTTTTCAAATTTCCTCTTTTTCTTTTTCATGTGCTTAAATATATATATGGTTATTAATCAATTAAAGAAGAATAAATGAATAAATGATGATGGACTTTAAGAAATTTGCTTCCACGTAAGATGTGCAATGTTCGAACATCTTTATATTATTATAAACTCACCGTCGTCATTTACGATAAGAAAGGAAAAGGAACAAAATAAAATAATTTTAAATGTCCCCAGAATTGGGGGCACAAGTTGGTGGAAAGAAATCCTGCTTTCGACGGCTGAAAATTAAGCCCAAAGTCAACTCCCAAGTCCAAACGGAGAACGCCATGTCTTTCAATTGCTTCCCATTTCATGGTTTTAGCTACCTTTTAGGGAGACACCAATTGCATTATTTAAAGTTGACCCCAGAAACAATTTTTTTATAACTTAAAAAAAATTTCAAAAAAACAAAGTGCAATTAGAAAAAGTCAGAGAAGATAGAAAGATGCAATCCCACTCACTCTCTCCCTAATGATCATTTCTTGAATGCTGCCAACCGGGAAAGCACAAAGAGACGACGAAGTGAAGCATTTTATAAAGTTTGAGGGCACTTACCGTCTGATCCTAATTGGAGAAAAAGTCCGATGATGATATCATTGATCGGTTCTTTACACGTTTAGACATCCACAATATGTAAATTCAACCAATATAAGAGGATAAAGACACCAGATACCCTCAAACTATTAGAAAATGTTTAATCTAGCCTCCAAAGTTCTTTTGCCAATTGAATCCTTAAATTATGCATTTTGTCTAATTGTGAAAATTCTGTTTTGGTATTTAAATTACTGGTAAGTGCCAAGTGAGCATCACATGTGCCACCTTATGTGGCTATAGAAAGTTACAGATAAATGCATTTGAAGTTCTAAAACTTGTCACGGAAGTTCAATTAAGTCCTAAAACTTGTTGTAAAGTGTAATTGAATTTTAAAACTTTCAAAAAGAGTATTTAAGTCATAAATCTTATCAAATTAGTCCAATTATATCCTTCCATTGCATATTTTGAAAGTTTTAGAACTCAATTGTACTTTTGTAGTCATTTTGGGACTTAATTGCACTTTTTAAAAAGTTTTAGGACTCGATAACTCTTTCATGACAAGTTTTAAGACTTTAAGTGCACATATCCCTTAAAGTTAAAAGTACCCAAAAAAAGGGTTCATATCTAATAAATTCTAACACTGGAATTTTTTTTGTATTCATTGGAAATGAAAAGGAACGGGAAAAGCCACGGTGATGCTACAGCTTTGGCAATTCCCAAGTGGGAAAAAGGTTTTGACAAGGGACACTCGGATGAGCTAGATGCGACTCGAACATCACTGCCAAGGCTGCATCACATGAGTAGAGAGAGAGGGAGAAAGAGGGAGAGAGAATGTGGGTGAGGCTCTGGATGCAGTGAGGGCGGCAACCATTGGTGCGTTGGCAAACTACACTTTTCAAATCTGGTGATGGTGATGTTGAGCAGTCTCACCGGTCTATTAAAGGATGGAGGTGATTGTAGAGACCCGTCATCTAAAAACTCAAAATGGAAGGATGTAAAGACTAATGCAATTCCAAAAGAGTCTTCCCTTCATTACGTCGGGGTGCGCTACCACAATCTTGAATCATCGTAGGAGTTGCCACCAATCATTTATTAGCTCCATTCCTAACCTAAAACCCTAGATCTTGAGGGAGAGTCGACTAATCCCCTAGAGGTTGATTGCTTCACGACAACTAATTATCAAGGTCTAGAGGTCTGGTTACACATGGGGAAGAATTGGCATCTCCATGTCGCCCTTTCAATATCATGTTCCTTCGTTAAATTCTATCATGTCATATCAAAGGATTTCCTAATTCTAATACACATAGTTTTTTAAAGGATTTTCATAATTGAAAACTTCGTTGCCAACTCACTTCCAATGTGCATGTAGGACAACCGATAATGACTAGATGTTATGTTGGAATATTGTAAAAAGATTTAAAACTATATTAGCAAAATTGAAAATTTTAGAATGGAATTAATATCTTGTATAATAGGTTTAGTACTAAATTGATAATGTTCCTTCCTTTAGAGTCACATATTACCATAGTTGCTGGCTTTAAAAAGGGTGCAAGTTAGATTTATGACAGATATAGCAGAAATAAGGACTCTGCGTAATCTAGGATACATGAGAGCTTCGGTCATAAAATCCTCTTAAAGCAGCTAAAAGGTTGAGGTTGAGTTAGTTTTTCAATGAGGTCCATGGTTTCAACTAAATTGAGGTGGAGCTTGTGTTAATTGGGTTCACTTTTATGTAGAGAAAGCCCAATGAGTTGCAAGCCCAAAAGGGCTTAAGCCCATATGATTAGTCATATGAAGAAATAAGGTTTCTCACTATCTTTAAAGTTGTGATCACAAAAGGACGTAGTAACAAGAGAAAAAGATAAAGCAGAAAATCTGAGGGTTTAAGGCAAAATCTGATTTATATCAAGCTGGCATCGAAGGTCGATTCATGGTTCAATTAAGCTAAAATTTTGTTAGCATAGTTGTGGCACAATATTCTCAAATTTGAACGGTTTGATTTTCATTTGAAACTCCCTATATCAAGTTTTTCATGGATTGATCAAAACCTACGTTTTTTATCAGATTTATCATTGATCTCTTGTGAAATTTATGTGTATTTTTAAGAATCATATTTTTAAGGTCTTTGCTACTATGTACCTCTAGTATTTACTAGAGAAGAACATTATTAACCCAATTTTGTTGATAATGAAGATTTTTGAGTTGACTCTGGTCTCGTGATTTTTTTCTCCTCATATTGAGGAAGTTTTTCACGTTAAAAAAATCATATTGTGCTCGCGTGCTTAGTATTTATTTTACTCTACTATATCAATTCCTATTAAGTTTACACAATAGGGGAGATTATTTTATTCCATTGCATTAATTCGATATTATTTGAGTTGTTACCATTCTCCCATCAGAATGGTATTAGAGCATTAGGTTATTGCTTGATTTTTCAACCATGTGTTAAACAATGAAAATGAATACGAGTAGAATGGTTACACTGAATGGTTCACGTTATCATATTTGGAAAGGGAAGATGGAAGACATTTTATAAGTGAACAATTTTTATTTGCTCGTATTTGCTGGAGAGAAACTGGAAATTAAAACTAATGCTGAATGGTCTATATTTCATCGTCAAGTATGTGGTTATATTAGGCAATGGGTGGATGATAATGTTTTGAACCATATTATTAAGGAAACACATGCACGCAGTTTATGGGATAAGCTTGAATAGTTATATGCTCAAAAGACTGGGAATAATAAGTTATTTTTGATAAAATAGATAATGACTCTGAGATATCAAAATGATACTCATTTGACTGATCATTTAAATTTTTTTCAAGGAATCATAAATCAATTGGCTACAATGAGAATCAAGTTTGATAATTAAATACAAGCACTATGGTTGCTTGGTATTTTGCGGACTCATGGGAGACATTCCATACGTCTTTGTCTAATTCTACCCTGGATAGTACGATTACCATAGATTTGGTCAAGAGTAGTATTTTGAATGAAGAGATGAGAAAGAAAACACAAGGATCATCCTTTTTACATTCCGATGCCTAGGTTGTTGAGAAAAGGGGAAGAAATGAGTCTTGAGGTCAGAGAAATAGAGATAAAAGTCAGGATAAAAGTAGAGGTAAGTATAATAAATTTGTTAATATTGAGGTTTTGTTACCAGTTCAAAAGGGAGAAACAAAAGGAGAAAGGTAAAGAAAAGAAATGTGATAATGACAATGATGACAATCATGTGCTGCACTTAAAGGAGACTTTCTCATTATTTTTTATGATGATATGGTGAAATTGGGTAATTCATAGTGGTGCATCTATTCATGCTACATCTCATAGAGATTTCTTTACATCATACAGGTCATGTGACTTTGGATCTATGAAGATAGGAAACAATGGGTTGGCTCAAGTCGTAAGCATCGATGATGTGTGCCTAGAAACCAACAATAACACGAGATTAGTATTAAATAATGCTAAACATATACCTGATATTCACTTGAATTTGATTTCCACAAATAAGTTAAATGATGACGAGTATTGCAGTACCTTCAGTGATGATTGATGAAAGCTCACCAAAGGTTCTTTTGTCGTGGCTAAAGGTGAAAAATATTCTTCATTATACATTATGTAGACAAAATTGTCTATAGACAAAATTAATGCAGTAGACAACAAATATGTAGCTGAGTAATGGCAAAAAAGGCTTAGTCACATCAGTTAGAAGGGCTTGTCAACATTGGCCAACAATAAGCTCCTTTCATAAATAAAAAGTTGCATTTAAAAGATCTCATCTTTCAATAAAGTTAGGTATATTTAATTTAGTACATTCTGATGTTTGTGATCCTATGAAAACAAAATCACTTGGTGGTTCTCTTTATTTTGGATTCATCATAAATGATTTTTCAAAAAAAAATTGGATTCATACCTTAAAAACTAAAGATCAAGTATTAGATGCTTTTAACAATTTCAAGCTTCAATTGAGAGGTAGTTTGGAAAGAAATTAAAATGTATCAAAACTGAAAACGAGAGAGAGTATATTGAACATTTTGATGAATATTACAGATGACAAGGTATTCAACATCAAAAGACACCTCCCAATATGCTTCAATTAAATGGCTTAATTGAGAGAATGAACAGAACATTGGTTGAAAGAGTAAGATGTTTATTTTCATAATCAAAGCTACTTGGATCCTTTTGGGGTAAGACTTTAAGTACAATTATGCATGTATTAAGTCTTACTTCATGTGTTCCTTTAGAGTGTGATGTTTCTAATAGAGTTTGGATAGGTAAAGATATTTCTTAAGATTATTTGTGTGTCTTTAGGTGGAAAGTAGTTGTGCATATTCCCAAAGATAAGAGGTCTAAACTTGATTTAAAAACACGACAGTGCATATTTATTGGTTATGGACAGGATATGTTTGGCTACAAATTTTATGATCCCGTTGAAAAGAAAATTGTAAGAAGCAAAGATGTTGTGTTTATGGAAGATAAGACAATAGAAAATATTAAGAAAGCATATGATTTTAACACCACTAGTTAGTGATGATTTGGTTGATTTGGATCCAGTTCATTTTACAAATATTCCTACACAAGTTGATGAAGAGCAGCAAGAAGTCAATGTTCCGGATAACACGCATATTTCTGAACATGTTGAAATAAATAATACTATTCTTGAACCAAAGGCTCAATTAGATATTCCACTGGATGTTCCAGTCTAAAAATCCATTAAAGACCGACAACCTTCCACCAAGTATTCTAAAGATGAGTATGTATTATTAACTGATGCAAGTGAACCAAAGTGCTATGCCGAAGTAATACAAGATAAGTATAGAAGATATCAGTTTGATGCTATGCGAGATGAGATGTAGTCACTCTATGATAATCATACTTTTGAGTTAGTAAATTTACCTAAAGGTAAAAAAGCTTTGAAGAATAAGTGAGTATATAGGTTGAAGCGAGATGAACATACTTCACAACCACGGTATAAAGCTAGATTAGTTGTTAAGAGATTCGATTAGAGAAATGGTATTGATTTTAGTAATATATTTTCTTTAATAATGAAAATGTCTTCTATCCATGTGGTACTAGGCTTGGCAACCACCCTAGATTTGGAAATTCAACAAATGGATGTCAAAATAGCCTTCTTACATAGTGACTTGGAGGAAGAGATATACATGAAACAACCTGATAATTTCAAAGTGAAAAGGAAAGAGAATTATGAGTGCAAACTGAAGAAAAGTCTCTATGGCCTAAAGCAAGCATCGAGACAATGGTACAAAAAGTTTGCGTCAGTTATAACAAAATAGAGCTATAAGAAGACTTCATCGGATAACTGTGTGTCTGTCCCAAAAATTTCTGATGATGACTTTATTATTCTTTCTTTATGTTGATGATATCTTGATTGTTGGCAAGAATGTTTCACGAATTAAGTTATTGAAGAAACAGTTGAACAAGTCTTTGCTATGAAAGACTTGGGCTTTGTGAAGTAGATTCTTAGCATTAGAATTACTCGAGAAAGAGATGCTAAGAAGTTGTTTTTGCATAAGAAATATATCGAAAAGATCATTTAGAAATTTTACATGGACAAGGCTAAAGTGGTTAGTACTCCTCTTGCTGCCCATTTTAAGTTAGTTGTACGAAACTTAATGTATGTGATGGTATATGCATGCCTAGACTTAACGCACATAGTTGGCATTGTAAGTCGCTATTTGTCAAATCTAGGAAAAGAGTACTGGAATGCAGTAAAGTGGATTCTAAGGTATCTTCAGGAAACTTCAAATTTGAAACTCAATTTCAAGACCGGGAAATTTCAATTAGTTGGATACACAGATTCTGACTTGACAACAGATATTTCTGGTTATTTCATTTCTTTTGTGGGTGGAACTATGTCATAGAAGTCAAAATTGTAGAAGTGTGTTGCACTTTCTACAACCGAAACTGAATTTAGTACAGCGACTGAAACTAGTAAAGAGATGCTATGGATGAAGTTCTTAGAAGAACTTGGGTTCAAGCAAAAGAGGTAAATGTTATTGTGATAATCAAAATGCAATTCATCTTGATAAAAATTTATCTTCTCATTCTAGATCAAAACATATTGATGTTAGACATCATTGGATAAGGGATGTTCTAGATACGAAGTTGTTGGAACTTGAGAAAAATTATACTAACCATAATGGTTCTGATATGATGATGAAGACTCTACTAAGAGAGAAGCTTAAATATTGTCAATTAATAGCAGGGATAGTGGATCTCTCCACATTGTCGTGAGGGGAAGATTTATTAGCTGAATTCACTTTTATGTGGAGGAAGCCCAATAAGTTACAAACCCAATAAGTTGCAAGCCCAAAAAGGCTTGAGCCCATATGACAAGTCATATAGAGAAATATGGTTCCTCACTATCTTTAAAGTTATAGCCACAAAAGGACACTGTAACAAGAGAAAAGGAGAGAGCAGAAAATATGGGAGTTTAAAGCAAAGTCTAATTTATATCGAGTTGGCATCAAAAGTCAATTCATACTCCGATTGAGCTGAAAATTTGTCAGCATGTTCGTGGTGCAATCTTCTTAAATCTAAACATTTTGATTTTCATTTAAAGCTCTCTACATCAAAATTTTCATGAATTGATCAAAACCTACGTTTTTTGTCAGGTTTATCCTTGATCTCTTGTAAAATTTATGCGTATTGCCAAAAATTATGTTCTTGAGGTCCTGGCTACTATGTACCTCTAGTATTTACTAAAGAAGAACATTGTTCACTCAATTTTGTTGATAATAAAGAATTTCAGGTGGACTCTGGTCCCATGATTTTTAATCTCCTCACACTGAGGAGGTTTTCCACGTCAAAAAAAATTCCGTCTTGTGTTCACGTGCTTAGTATTTATTTTACTCTACTATATCGATTCATATTTGGTTTACACAAGATGGGAGATTATTTTATTCCACTGCATTAATTCGATATTGTTCGAGTTGTTACTGTTCTCTTATCAGCTTAGACTTGTTGAGCATTTCTTGCACTTGAGGAACCTGTGAAGGGTTATGGAAAAGGAGCAATGAATATTCATAGTTTGAGAAAGTTATTGTGATGTAATGTTGTGAAATTGTTGGGACATGTCTATAATTATTAAGTCAAGGGAGAGATTATTGAAAATTGACTTGAGTTAAAGGTTCCGTTTGTTTTGCCAAAACCAATCCTCATTTTTTGATATTTGGTTCACTAAGGAAAATAAATCGAGGGAAAATGTTTACCTAATTAACAGAAAATTTATGCTTAAATTCAAGAAAATTATTTTCTCTTTGAAGAAATTGGAAAACATTTTTTTAAAAATATGACTAAATTTCGACACTTGAATCCAAAACTATACACTTGGATACAAGAATCCCAACACAAGTCCCAAGTCCCCGTTGTTCAAGACCAAGTCTCCCACTCTCAAGTCCAAGTCCATCAAGGCTAGGCACAAGCCATCGACACTCAAGCCTAGATCTATCAAGGTTAGGCCCTAAGTCTTGGTGCCCATACCCAATGCCCCAGTACCCGAGCCTAAAGCCCAAAGGCAATGCTTGGGTCCCCAAGACTCAAGCTCTAGCCCCCGGCACTTAGGTTTAGGATCACAAAGGTAGTGCACAAGTCATCAATGCTCAAAATTTGATCCTTAGTTAAGAAAATGTTCATTGTTATAAAGATATTTTTAAAAAAGGTTTAATTTTTTAATTATTCTTTTCTCTTTTAGTACTTTCTTTCCTTTCCTTTTTCTCTCTTTTTCCTTTTCCTTCTTCCCTTGCCAAGGCCCGACCACAGCAACAGCCGACGATCAACCATAGGCAAGGGACAAGCTCATCGAAATCTGGCAAGCTTGTCTCTCACTTGTGGTCTAGTCGGTGGCTAAGGAAGAAGGAAAAATCAAAATCAAAATATAATTAAAAAATCAAAATTTCCAAATCAAACAGCAAAAAGAGATTTCTAGTTTATTTTCGGTATTAGTCAAATATTAAAAGTTATTTTTATTTCCTAGAAAATGATTTCCTAAGAAATATTTTCCAAAAATGTGACATTTTTCATAAAACAAACGGAGCCTAAGTATAATTATGAAATTGACACTAAAAGAGTTTTCATATGTTCTATATGTAGTAGAGTTTGGAATTTGTATTAATGAAATGATTGAGTTACAGTCTTTAATCTACTATGAGAGTAATAGTGTATATTGAACCACAAAAATTAAATAACAAATAATTATAAATTGTTGCGGGATCCTCTCATTCAAAAATTTGTGACTCATAATAAGTTGTTATTATCACATTACACCAAATAATGTTATATTACCAACGCTCTTTGTATTATATGTTATACGGAAATTAAATGAAAACCAAGGTATCTTGGAGGATTTGAAAGAGTTCTTCATGAAACTTTCATGAAAGTTTCCTCAAGATCTTTATTGGGACTTGTTGGTAAGTCTATCATGTGCAGTTGAGGACTCGAAATAGCAAAAGTGTTTCAAATGGGTTGAGTGTAGTTTATGCTTCTTATTATACCGCCTAATTTATAATGAAATATTCTATCACTCTCCCCATATATGTATGTCATGCCATATCACAATGTTTTGTAAGTGCTAAGTAGAAAAAAGCTCATTGCTTACTTGTTTATTTATTTATTTATGGTGTAAAGTTACAACCCGGCATTTCTCTTATCCATTTGTACATGAGCATTATGACTTGAAGAGATTTGTGGTTAATTCTCTTTCACGGGCCATTCATTCTCTATGTTGCTTTATTCATTTAGTACAAAATGAGTTCCAATTAGTTTGTCTTGTGTAAACTAAAAAGATAATGTTTCAATCTCAGCATTACATCCATTATCTTATTTTGTTACCTTCATAGATGATTTTTCAAGGAAAATTTGGATTCATACCTTTAATAAAAACTAAAGATCAAGTATTATATGCTTTTAACAATTTCAAGCTTTAGTTAAGACACAATTTGGAAAGAAATTGAAATGTATCAAAACTGAAAACGGGGGAGAGTATATTGAACATTTTGATGAATATTACAGACAACAAGGTATTCAACATCAAAAGACACCTCCCAATATACTTCAGTTAAATGGTTTAGCTGAGAGAATGAACAGAACATTGGTTGAAAAAATAAGGTGCTTATTTTCACAGTCAAAGCTACTTGGATCCTTTTGGGGTAAGGCTTTAAGTACAGTTGCACATATATTAAATCTTACTCTATGTGTTCCTTTAGAATGTGATGTTCCTAATAGGGTTTGGACAAGCAAAGATATTTCTTATGATTATTTGCATGTCTCTAAATGCAAAGTATTTGTGCATATTCCCAAAGATGAGATGTTTAAATTTAATGTGAAAACACAACAGTGCATATCTATTGGTTATGAACAGGATATACTTGACTATAAATTTTATAATCCAGTTGAAAAAAAAATTGTAAGAAGCAAAGACGTTGTGTTTATGGAAGATAAGACAATAGAAAATATTAAGAAAACAGATGATTTTAACACCACTAATTAGTGATGATTTGGTTGATTAGGATCCAGTTCATCTTATAAATATTCCTACACAAGTTGATGAAGAGCAGTAGGAAGTCAATGTTCCAGATAATGTGCATGTTCCTAAACATGTTGAAACAAATAATACTATTCCTAAACCAAAGGCTCAATTAGATGTTCCACTGGATGTTCCAATCTGAAAATCCATTAAAAACCGACGACCTTCCACCAAGTATTCTAAAGATGAGTATGTATTATTGATTGATGCAAGTGAACTAGAGTGTTATGCCGAAGTAATAGAAGATGAGTACTTGGTTTGATGCTATGCGAGATGAGATGTAGTCACTCTATGAACATCATACTTTTACTTTGGTAAATTTACCTAAAGGTAAAAAAGCTTTGAAGAATAAGTGGGTATATAGGTTGAAGCAAGATAAACATACTTCACAACCACGATATAAAACTAGATTAATTGTTAAGGGATTCGATTAGAGAAATGGTATTGATTTTGATGATATATTTCTTTGATAATGAAAATGTCTTCTATCCGTGTGGCATTAGGCTTGGTAGCTACCCTAGATTTGAAAATTCAACAAATAGATGTCAAAACAGCCTTCTTACATGATAACTTAGAGAAAGAGATACACATGGAACAACATGATGACTTCAAAGTGAAAGTGAAAGAGAATTATGAGTGCAAACTAAAAAAAAGTCTCTATGGCCTAAAAAAGCATTGAGATAGTGGTACAAAAAGTTTGCATCAGTTATAACAAAACAGAGCTATAAGAAAACTTCCTTAGATAACTATGTGTTTGTCTAAAAAATTTCTGATGATGACTTTATTATTCTCTGGCTTTATTTTGATGATATGTTGATTGTTAGCAGGAATGCTTCACGAATTAAGTTATTGAAGAAACAATTGAGCAAGTCTTTTGCTATGAAAGACTTGGGCTTGGCAAAGCAGATTATTGGCATTAGAATTACTCGAGACAGAAATGCTAAAAATTTATTTTTGCATAAGAGAAATATATCGAAAAGATCCTTCAGAAATTTTATATGGATAAGGCTAAAGTGGTTAATACTCCTCTTGCTACCCACTTTAAGTTAAATATGAAGCAAAGTCCTATGACTGATAAAGAGAAAAAATATATGAAAAGTGTTCCATATGTCTCAGCTGTAGGAAGCACATAGTTGGCGTTGTTAGTCGCTATTTGTCAAATCTAGGAAAAGAGTATTGGAATGCAGTAAAGTGGATTCTGAGGTATCTTCAGGGAACTTCAAATTTGAAACTCAATTTCGAGACTGAGAAATTTCAATTAGTTGGATACACAGATTCCAACTTAGCAGAAGATATGGATACTCATAAATCTACTTCTGGTTATTTGATTTCTTTTGTAGGTAGAGCTGTGTCATAGAAGTCAAAATTGTAGAAGTGTGTTGCACTTTCTACAATCAAAACTAAATTTATTACATCGATTGAAACTAGTAAAGAGATGCTATGGATGAAGAAGTTCTTAGAAGAACTTGGGTTCAAGCAAAAGAGGTATGCGTTATTTTGTGATAATCAAAGCGCAATTCATCTTGATGAAAATTCATCTTTTCATTCTAGATCGAAACATATTAATGTTAGACATCATTGGATAAGGGATGTTCTAAATGAAAAGTTATTGGAGCTTGAGAAAATTCATACATACCATAATGGCTCTGATATGATGATGAAGACTCTACTAAGAGAGAAGCTTAAACATTGTCGATTAATAGCAGGGATGGTGAATCCCTCCACATTGTCGTGAGGGGGAGATTTGTTAGCTAAGTTCACTCTTATGTGGAGGAAGCTCAATGAATTGCAAGCCCAAAAGGGCTTGAGCCCATATGATAAGTCATATAAAGAAATAAAGTTTTTCACTATCTTTAAAGTTGTAGCCACAAAAAGACATAATAACAAGAGAAAAATAGAGCAAAAAATATGGGAGTTTAGAGCAAAGTCTAATTTATATCAAGTTGGTATCGGAGGTCGATCCATACTCCGATTGAGCTGAAACTTTGTCAGCATGTTCGTGGCGCAATCTTCTCAAATCTGACCATTTTGATTTTTATTTAAAGCTCCCTACATCAAATTTTTCATGAATTGATCAAAACCTACATTTTTTGTCAAATTTATCCTTGATCTCTTGTAAAATTTATGCGTATTGTCAAAAATTATGTTCTTGAGGTCTTGGCTACTATGTACCTCTAGTATTTACTAAAGAAGAATATTGTTCACTCAATTTTGTTGATAGTGAAGATTTTCAGGTGAACTCCAATCCCGTGGTTTTTAATCTCCTCACATTGAGGAGGTTTTCCACATAAAAAAAAAATCATCTTGTGTTCACGTGCTTAGCATTTATTTTACTCTACTATATCAATTCATATTATGTTTATATAAAAGGGGAGATTATTTTATTCTACTACATTAACTCGATATTATTCGAATTATTACCGTTCTCCCATCAGCTTAGACTTGTTAAGCCTTTCTTGCACTTGAGGAACCTGTGACGGGTTGTGGAAAAGGAGCAATGAATATTCATAGTTTGAGAAAGTTATTGTGATGTGATGTTGTGAAATTGTTGGGATGTGTCTATAATTATTAAGTCAAGGGAGAGATTATTGAAAATTGACTTGAGTTAAAGGTTCTGTTTGTTTTGCTGAAACCAATCCTCATTTTTTGATATTTGGTTTATTAAGGAAAATAAATCGAGGGAAAATGTTTTCCTAATTAATAGAAAATTTATACTTAAATTCAAGAAAATTATTTTCTCTTTGAAGAAATTGGAAAACATTTTTTTAAAAAAATATGACTAAGTTTCGACACTTGGATACAAGAATCCCAACACAAGTCCCAAGTGGATGTTCAAGACCAAGTCTCCCACTCTCAAGTCCATGAAGGCTAAGCCCAAGCCATCGACGCCCAAGCCTAGATCTATCAAGGTCGGGCCCTAAGTCTTGGTGCCCATACCCAATGCCCCGGTACCCGAGCCTAAAGCCCAAAGGCAATGCTTGGGTCCTCAAGACTCAAGCTCTAGCCCCCGGCACTTAGGTTCAAGATCACAAAGGTAGAGCATAAGTCACCAGTGCTCAAACTTTGATCTTTAGTTAATAAAATATTCATTATTATTAACGATATTTTTAAAAAAGGTTTAATTTTTTTTATTATTCTTTTCTCTTTTAGTACTTTCTTTCCTTTCCTTTTTCTCTCTTTTTCCTTTTCCTTCTTCCTTTCCCGAGGCTCGACCACAGCAACAGCCGACGATCAACCATAGGCAAGGGACAAGCTCATCGAAATCTAGCAAGCTTGTCTCTCACTTGTGGTCTAGTCGGTGGCTAAGGAAGAAGGAAAAATAAAAATAAAAACATAATTAGAAAAGCAATTTTTCCAAATCAAACAGCAAAAAAATATTTCTAGTTTATTTTCGGTATCAGTCAAATATTAAAATTTATTTTTATTTCCTAGAAAATGATTTCTTAAGAAATATTTTCCAGAAATGTGACATTTTTCATAAAACAAACATGGCCTAAGTATAATTACAAAATTGACACTGAAAGAGTTTTCCTATGTTCTATATGTAGCAAAGTTTGGAATTTGTATTAATGAAATGATTGAGTTACAATCTTTAATCTACTCTTAGAGTAATAATGTATTTTGAACCACAAAAATTAAATAACAAATAATTATAAATTATTGCAGGATCCTCTCATTCAAAAATTTGTGATTCACAATAAGTTATTATTATCACAGTACACCAAATAATGTTATATTAGCAACGCTCTTTGTATTATATGTTATATTTTAATTAAATGAAAGCCAAGGCATCTTTGAGGATTTGAAAGAGTTCTTCATGAAACTTTCACGAAAGTTTCCTCAAGATCTTTATCAGGATTTGTTGGTAAGTCTATCATGTGCAATTGAGGACTCGAAATAGCAAAAGTGTTTCTAATGGGTCGAGTGTAGTTTATGCTTCTTATTATACCACCTAATTTATAATGAAATATTCTATCACTCTCCCCATAGATGTACGTCATGCCGTATCACAATGTTTTGTAAGTACTAAGTAGAAAAAAGCTCATTGCTTACTTGTTTATTTATTTATTTTTGGTGTAAAGTTACAACCCGGCATTTCTCTTATCCGTTTGTACATGAGCATTATGACTTGAAGAGATTTGTGGTTAATTCTCTTTCACTGGCCTTTCATTCTCTATGTTGCTTTATTCATTTAGTACAAAATGAGTTCCAATTAGATTGTCTTGTGTAAACTAAAAAGATAATGTTTCAATCTTGGCATTACATCCACTATCCTATCCTGTGATTTTCATCGAACTCAATTGGACTTTGAATTACTTCTACCCGATTGGCAAAATCACCATCCTAATCAGGAAAATCACCATCCTACTTTAACATGGTCGGTTGATGTGATCAATTAAAAAGTACCTTAATTGTGTGGTACCTAATTAATGCATTAATTTTAATTACACAGGCTAAATTTTTTGTAAATACAAACTTATGATAAGGCTCTAAAATAGTCTCCCTGGTCACCGCTAAAATACCAAATTTCCTAGACCATACAAGGAGAAATTAGAGAATCTTTAGCTGCACGGATTTTCACGGTGTCACCTTCGCGAAGAAACTCGTCCCCTCCCCCGCGAGAGACGATATTACATTTACGTCCTTAATTTAAAAAAAAAAGTAGTCAGAGAGCATCAAGAACGCGACACCTGCCCCATCAAATCCTGGAATTTTACGAACGTGCCGTGAAACCCGTACGGCACTCGCGACGGCAGCCTCACCACCGCCACCTGCTCCATGTCCGAAGCCCTCACGATCACCAGCTCCGACGTCCCTCTCTCCTCGTCCCTCACGAAGCTCATCAAGTACCCGCCTCCGTCCTCCTCCTCCTCCTCCTCCTCCTCCTCCGCCACGTAACACGGCTCGCCTCCGAACCTCCGCCGCCCGTACAAAAATCTGCTCACCTCGCCGGTCGACAGGTCGACCTTGGCCATCCCGCAGCACTTGGGCCACGGCTCGGCTATGGCCAAGTACGCGTACCTCGTCCTCCTCCCCAGGAGATGCTTGGCCACCTGACCCGCCTCCAGGTTCGTCCCCGCCACCACGGCCCTCCTCGCGCAGTGCCCGGTCCTCGTGTTGATCCGGATCTCCGAGAGCTGGCTCTGCAGATGCCGTTCGCCTTCGCCGCCGTTCTCATTGAAGATGGAGTCGGGCGGGTCCATGCACGACCCGAGAATGGTCACGACCTTTTCTCCATCGCCGTTCCTCTCCTCCCACGCGTTCCACAGGTGGAAGCAGAAGCAACCCGGCACGTCGTACCACCGGATGCTCGACTCGTCAGCGGCATCCCTCGGCATGATCCCGAACCGTGACATCTTCCTCTCGTCATAGAGGACCGGCGACCCGCCACGGAGCATCTCGGAAAGCCTGAACACCACCTGGTGGTCTGGGATAACGACGTCGTTCTCGGTGATCGCGAAGTCGTGGATCATGGTAGGCTGCTGGAGGTTTATGTCCACGTCCGATGTTTTCTTTCCCGTCTTATCGAATTTGAAGTACCTCAAGTAGGGACGCTTCACGACGTCATAGCTGAGCGCGTGGAGCTCCCCCGTGGCGGGGTCCACCTTGGGGTGGGCTATCATCGGGCAGCGCAGCTGGCCGCCGAAGTTGAACCGCCCGACCGTCTCTAGGTCGCCGCTACCATCGACCCGTACGTGGTACGGGAGGTCGTCCTCCGACATGGCCAGCAGGCGGCCATTGAAGTAGACGAGCCCCGCGTTGGCGACCCCCGAACCGGCCGAACCGTCGATGAGGCCGAGCCCAGCGCGGGCCGCGTACAGGGCCACCCGTGCCAGGCCTGAGTGGCCATGCAGCTCCCCGATCGGCTTGGGGAACACAGGCCGGCCGAGCGCAGCTTCCTGCTCGAGCCGGCTCGTGCGGGTATACCGGCAGCTGTAGCTCGCACCGTTGCCCGAGCCAAGCGTGACGGCGTGGATCATGCCGTCGCCGTCGAATAAATGGTGGCCGCCGGATGGCAGGAACAGGGGATTCGCACCGTTACGCACGTAGACGCCACGTAGGCAAGAGGGTATCTGGCCCACCACTTCCAAGTCGTGCTGAACCGGACACTCCTGGACCGGTGCGAAGTTCCCGGCCAACTGAACCGCCGGGTCCGCCGTTCGGGGCAATTCCTGCTGCTTCTCGAAGGGCACCAACAGCGATCCCTCCAGCGTGTCCAGCGCCGAGGCCACGAACCTCTGGAGCGGGTTCAAGCTCTCCGGGTAGTTCGGTTTCTTCGACGGGGTCAGCGGTGGCCACCGCCAAGGGGGGGTCGCCAGCGGCGGCGGCATCGGCGGCGGTGCCGAGGGCGGGTACATGATCTTGGGGAGGGTCTTCTTGGGAGGGTTGATGAGCATTTGGCAGGTGGGCGAACACGTCTGAGAAGAACTGTGCGTGGCTGACGGAACGATGAAGTGCAGAGAAGTAGAAGTTTGCATGGCTAGAAAGAATCGAGGAGCAAGAGCGGTATAAACAAGGACGATGGCACCGAGTGCTGCCGTGCTTTGAGGCTTAAATAGGCTAAGAAGGGACAAAGGTTTTTGCATAAGTGGGTTGGGGACTAGAGATATGGAAGACACGTGGGGAGATTATTTGAGGGAAAAGATCGTCTTTACAACTCATTTTGCCCGGTGAGTGGGGATGACGAGATGATTCAAATTTAGGGCACATGAACAATAACGCGTGATCCGTGTTATTGAAATTTGAGAATTTGTTTTATGATCGCGACCTACCCGACGCATGAGATATTCTCTCTCTCTGTGTCGGCATCGAAGATTTCTTGTATGTGTCTTTGGACGGGGCTGGCATCAAATGCTTTCTTCACTAACGTAGCAACGGATCGTGTGTTTCGCCGATGGGAGATCGAGGATCCGACCGTGACGGGCAAGACATAATTTTCTTTTGTTATTAATATGTAGATAGATAGATTTTTTTCCTCATTTTACTAAAGGTTACTTTTGTAGTTAGAGAGGAGGAGCAGGGGTCACCACCAACCCCTTATTAGGTCTGCCGGTGTGTTTTTCAACTCCCAATTATTCCTAGTTTCGATTAGATAGTTATAAACATAAAGTTACTCATATTTATTTTTAGTTATATCACGTAAGGGCGATATTTGTGTTTCATAATCTACCAATCAGAAAATAATTTTCCCCGATTATGACATCAGTACTTTGCAATCGGAAAAGTTTTTTTCTGCACCACCCTCTATAATTTCTTTCCTATAATTGTTGTAACCACTTAGTAACAATTATAGTTAGAAATAACAATTTCTTTGCGTAGTCCTTCCATGTCTTTCCTGACAACCTAATTTATATGCTCTAACCGCAATGCTTTTGATATCATCTACTAAGTTGTTCTCAATTATTAAGGTCGTGGATTCCACTTTTCTCTATCTTGATTAACTAGAGTTCCTCGAAATTCAGGCATTTCTATAGTCTATCTAATATAATCGTGGGAATAAAATATCTGAAAATTTGGTGGACTTCGTTAGGTAAATATGAATGCATGGAGAGGCGCGCCCTCTTGGGGACTTTTGTCATTTGACTAGTTTATTAATGTTGACGACCTTGAATTAATAACGAAGCTGCTTGAATTACGATCATAATGCAGAAGATTTTAAGAAAAATCGTGGGAAATGACAAAGAAAAAAAGTTGCACCAGAAGATACTGACATATAATAAACGACTGACGACCATAATAAACATGCACCATGTGTCCTTTAAAGTTTCAAACGATAAAATCATGCCAATCACACAATAAGCCTCTGACATCGCGTTTCAAAGTCATTTGACTTTAAACAATAAAGTAGAGGGAAAATTTTAAATAAAGACTCAAAAGTAGAGTCAATTTTTTCAAATAAGAGCTCAGCGTAAATATATTTTCAAATAAGAATCTAAAGTAGCAAATCAATCTCAAATAAAGGTATGATCATGTAAGTCAACCAAATCCTAGCCTGCTGACAAATCTTTTTTTCTCTTTCTTTATTATATGAGTTCCAGGACTAGGAATTGCTCCACAACTCCAACTCCGGCTCAATCAACAACCCTAGGAACTTCGACGAGTTCAAGGATGAATTGGGGGGCCTGATCCAAGCCGATTACTTCTCGATCGACGGTTCCAACAAGTACCCTAGGACCACTAGCAGCAAGGCGAGCGACTCTGTCCACTTGAATAACCCAAGCTAGATCAATGCCACTTTGAGACTCAATATCAGGGGAAGAACTCAAGCAATTCTTGTTCGACTTCTCTAATTACAAGCTCAGGAATTTGGCTACAAAGGGCGAACTCATCGCGGTAGGAGGCACAAAGGGCCCCGTGGAGATGGAGGCGGCTGGGAGACTAAGTAGCACCAACACGATACTCGACATGACACAACACTACAGCACACGACACGTTTTTCTCAAAAAATAGAGAATTTCCAGTCATTAGGACACGTTGTATAATAAATGTATATTTTTATATATACATGATAAATTATTATTTTTATGATTATTTCAATCAAATTAATTTGATTCAAATTCACAAATAAATTAATTTTTAAAAAAATATTTTAGAATGAATTTACACTAAAAACATCAATTCACCATTTGTTAACACCATTAATTATTTCAATTTGTTTAATTTAACTCCATTCCAATAATTCATAAAATTTAGAGAAAAAAAAGCAATCCATATTCTAGACTCATGCGTCAGAGCGTGTTGGAAGAAAAGAGAAGAAACAAACTTGGGAGAGTAAATTATGTGTCACGGGAAGTAAGAGTTATAAGAAAAGAGAAGACTAGGTTTTGCTTCTTTCCCCCTTTATTTTTTTATTTTTATTTTTTTGCATATTTATATTTTGACTCCTCATTTATTAAAAATTTTTAAAATTAACTCTGTGCATATTTGAATCACATGTCGAAATTCTAAACTCACATGTCAAAAATGCCAGGAGAATTGACCAATCTGACACTTGTTGATTTGAGTGACAGAAAGTGTCAAACGCATGTTAAAATATCTGACACAATACGAAAATTCTCAGAGAATGTCAGTGCTTCCTAGTTAGAAGATTGGGGGCTGAGTTCGATTTGGGTGAAGGACAAATATGATTTCTCTAGAAGTGCTAAGAAGTAGGTCATGTTAATCACAATATTTAGCAAACAAATTTTCGTAATTAGCTAACACCCATTCAAGGATCCGATTATAAACATGCCAACCTCATCCAATATAAATTACTTTTTAAATTTCTGATTAATCAGGTAAGAAAAGAAATGAGAAATGATCATGTGATAGTCTTTAATTTACGGTGAGAATAACAATTTATTCTAAACCACAAAAATCTAATAACAAATAATTATAAATTATTGTTGAGCTTATTCCTTTAATAATTTGTGTTACATAATAAGCTATTATTCTCATTGTAGTTCAAAGGTTGTTATGCTAGTAAAGCCCAAAAAAAATCTAGCCCCACCTTTGCTCTTCTCTCTCTCCTCCTTTCTTGCTTCTACATTGATCTGCAAGATCTTAAACCTTGAATTTGCCTCGAGTTCGTGAAAAAGCAATGCGTTTGGGATAGGAGGGGATTGAGGAATTGTTAGCTCTAGGTGAAGAGGTGGAGCAACAACAAGAAATTTCACCGCCGTTGAATCTTGGAATCTGGAAAAAGAAGAACAAAAATCAACCAAAAATTTTTGGGACAAAAAATGTCCCTTATCTGATGTGACCGGAACAATCACACAACTCACTTCCCAATAAAGGTTTGGCTAGCTGACTAGTTTAGACTCTTATTTGAGATCGATTTGCCACTTTATACCTTTATTAGATAATATTTATTTCAAACCCTTATTTGAGAAAACAACTCTAATTCAAGCTCTTATTTGAAATTTCCCCCAAAATAGAATAGTGGCATCGACCTATGATTGTATTAACCTCTTCTCTAATACTTAAGATGCCTATCTCTGTTAAGTACCTCTTTTCGAAAAATATCAATTTCAATTGTTTAGACCAAAGACTCTGACAATTTTTGTATTAAGTCAAGTTCAGGATTGTCGAATTTGATCATCTAGTTGTCTTTGTGATTCATGACTCCATATAGAAGATCCAATACCAAATTGTAGGAGATCGCATTAGCTAGGAAGAGCGATTAACATACCCAATTCGATCCAATTTTTATTGAGCACACACAAGTAGACCTGTTAATGTTATGGTTGGATCCAAATTGCTCAATTTAGCCTATTTTGATCAATTTTCATACAATAAAAATTCAATGACTCATAATTGACCCGACTCAACTCATATTACTAAAACACTTTTATATTTAACTAAAATTTTGAAAACTTGTATCCATGCTAGGTCAAAGAGCAGAGTTAGTGAGTACAAATTGAGTGAGGGCAGGAGAGAGTAAAAAGATACTTATAGAGATGAGTTGAGTCTAAAAAGGTGGTGAACTCATTTAATGCTCATTATTTTCAGTTTTATCATTTTAACCTATTTATGCCCAATTTTACTGAAAATATAACTAATCCATTAAATATGGGTTAAGAAATGCTCACAATCCATTTTGACAATTCTAAACACAAGCAAGCTAAAAAAAATAAGAAAACCAAAAACATCGGACTCCCCTCCGTAGCGGGTGGAAGAAGTCCAGTTCGGATGAATCTGGTTTCGGATCCGTCCATAAGAGAGCACACCAGAACGCGATGCGCTCAGCTTTTTTGATGAAATCGGGTTTCGGATCCGTCCACGTGAACGCGCCAGCATCCAATCACACCCCACCCCCCAACCCCACGTACCCGCCCCCGCATCACGTGACGACACACCGTACCATCAGACGAGGGTCTCCCAGAGTCGCTGACCGGAAACGCGACGGCACGTGGGGCAGCCCATGATCTGCGCGATCCGACGGTCCCCCATCGGCGACGCGGCTCGGTCGGGCCCCACCCGCCATGTCCCTTTCCCCTGACCGAACCCGACCCCCACACCGTCCGATGGCGTCCCACGTGGCGCTGCCGTTCCCGACAAATGCGCCCTGTTTCCCCGGTTACATTTTTATTTTAATTTTTTCCACTTTTGTTTTTATTCGATGGAAAAAAAGATTTTATTTCGGGTTGCGTCCTGGTGCGAAGCAGAGGGGCTTGTGACCTCAGGTGCCCAACACGTGCGGAATGAGACCGGGGGCCGCGCCACGTGTCCGAGCGGCGCATCGTGGGAGTATGCGAGAAACCGAACTGGCGATGGTCAAAACGACATCGTGCTTACGCTCGGATTGACGTTGCCTTTTTATACACTTGTTTTTTCTCGGAAATACTAGGCAGGACCCACCAGAGGGCAAGAGCTAGTAGTAATTTGAAGTTTTTTTTATGACTCTATAAAGTTAGTTTGGCACGAATATAGTACAGTTATATCCATCTTGAATTTTCAATGGCACGGGAAATAATTGGATGTAAATGTGGCAAAGGATGCATTGATTTCAAATGTGATATTAGCTTGATATAGCACAAATGAACATTAAACTATCTTTGAACTTTAACTTGTGTAATGTATTTCATAAATTTTGACTCAATGCATGATGCCATCCTTTAGTTTTAATTTATTTAGTGTGATCTTTGAATTATTAATAAATATTTAATGTACTCTCTCTCTTCAAAAATTTACAAACTATATTAAATATTTGATGAAAATTCAGGAATTATATTAAATAAATTAGAAATTCAATAAAATCATAATTCAGAGACCATGATTTATCATTTTCTTTTTCTTTTTTTAAGGGCAGAAGGGACAATATAATTGACCAGAGTTCAGGACTGCTCTGTGTGACGGTCAGATTCTCCGGAATGCTGGAGAGCACATCCGCAAGAAGCACGGCGGTGTAGCCACCTGGCCACCGGGTGCGCTTGCGTCGGAGAGACTTTGGCCCATTAGGCGAATGTGCTGTCGAGTTTCCATAGGTTAGAGCTCTTGGGACACCTCAAAATGGGCGAAGATATTTCTTAAGAGTCATCGAGCAAACTTTAGAGATATTTCTCAGGAAGAGCTAATAATATTTTATTCCTTGCCATCTCATTGATCTCTATCACCCAGTCAATGTATACCCACATTAATTTACACTAGCTTTTAACTCATTTTGATTTGTATCTTATCAATGAAATTGAAGTCGGCCCTTTCTATTAAATGAGATTTTGAAAGTAAACATATAATGATGTCGTTCTATTCATTGATATACTCCATCACTGATCTAAAGAAAAAGAACGGGCCAACAAGCCATGCCTTGTTATAGGCAAGGTGGTCATGTCTAGTGCATTGAGTCTCGATGTGATTATAAGACTCGAAAAGGAGTAATTAAGAGTTATTATTCGTTCATCGTGAGAAATGGGTCTTACTCATTTTCAACAAATTATAGGGCGTGAAAACATATGATCTAGTTACTATCACTACTTTCAAACACCCCTTTCCTCTAATCAACCCTTACATGCATTTGATCCTTGGGTGCACATAAGCCAAATATGTAATTTTTTTGTCTACTTGGGATTTAGTGCCCAAAAGATGCTTCTTATCACTCCACACCATATGCATATGCATGACTTTGCTAAAAACAAGGGCGCAAGGCATGAATTGCACAAGATTAAACCAACTTGCTCAAGTGTCCTGAAATTAACCATTTCATGAAACTAGTTGGATGTTATATGGATAGCATCTTAAACTTTGTCGAATGGAGTCACCAACTAGTAATGCCTTAGTATCTTAGATTTTCCACAATTCTAGGTTCATATAATTTACTAAATTTGATCATCTACCACAACTCTTGTCCTCTTTTTTTGATTCAAAGGGCTAGCGTGCTACTGTCCCCTAAGTGAGGGCCCTCATCGAGTCTAGTAAAGGCTTGTGGGCCCTCACTATGGTTAGGGAGGGCCCAGCCGAGGGCCCAAGAGCCCTCGCCAAATCTGGTGAGGCATGGGTGTTGTAGCCCTCTCACAAGCCCTCACTATGGTCCATAAGGGTTTGTGACACCCTCGCAGACCTTAGCGAGGGGCCATGAACCCTTGCTTGTAGCGGGAAGGGCTTCACAATAGTTACTAGAGGGCCAATGGGGTCATTGACTGTCGGTGCTCAAGTAGTGGTCCAGCCAATGGTCAATGGCCTCATCAGCCCTTTCAACCGAAAAAGAAAAAGTAATAAAAATATTTAAAAATTGAAACAAAAATTATTCAAAATTATTCACGCCAACGTTAGTCGTGTCATGAAAGATTACCAATATCCACGTCATCAAACAACACGCCAATATTCATCACTAGCATATGTCTAGAGGGCTCAAATGAATTTGACTACACTTTTGCCTCAAGGGGGTTGGCCAATTGCCAAAATTGAGGATTTTGGTGTACTTGTCTTCAGGATGAATTCCCAATTGCCAAAATTGATTATCTTCAAAAACCGCTCCTACCAATGTATATGTCCTAGTTTGTTTAGCCTCCTTTAGATCTTCGCAATTCTAATGTCTTTAAAATTGACTAATTTTATGAGGTTTCTTATCTTAATGAAAATAGTAAGATTTTAGAGATTCACCTTCCATTTATAAATCCATATTCTGCTTTTGCTAAACCTACCTCTCTCTCTCCTATTCATTCTATTAAATAGCTTATTAAGCATATTCCTTTGGAGGTTAAAGAGTATGTCCAATCCTCAAAATTTAGTCAGCATCCTATCCCTGCAACTTAGCAAAAACATTTTGTCACCCTCCAAATTCCTTCTAATTTTCCACAATAATAGATATAGCAAGCTATACACACCTCCAATTTGGTGCTATCAGACTTGATTTATCATTTGTTGGAAAGAAAGTGTTCTTGTGGTTACTCGAATGGCTCTTCTAGACACTTGATTTTTGGATTACTAGTATGCTTACATTGATACTATATAGATTACCCTTAATGCTGGAAGAGTGTTTTTTACATTGTTCCCAAATTTCAATATGACTCTCTCAGATCCTTGACTTCTCTCAATCCTTAAGGTCCAACTACAAATTACTAGAGCTCCTCAAATTCTATAATCTATTGTTGCCACCTTTCATTATTAGATGGTTTATCGGGTCAGGAATCATGCTATCGATCTCAACTTCTCAGGTTCTGCAGACGCCTTGTTTATTTCAGTGGATAATGGTCAAACATCTTATATTCATGTGCCTAGATAGATTCCATGAGATGAGCTAGTTAAGTTACTCCTCGACACTTGGGTAACTAACTGTGAAAGGATCCACCAAAACTCCAGGCCAATCCAGTCCACAGAATCCCTATTCACCAAAAAAAAAGATGGTATTGTTGTCATTAAATTTAGTTAGAAAAAGGAAGAAGCTATCCCTACTATCTTTCCTAATATTTTTATGATGCAACCTTGCACAGCTAATGTTCCACCTAACGATGGTTATCCAGATTTAAAACCCATTATTGAGTCTTTTGTCCAAGAGGAATAACCCATTCATTATTTCAAGGATCCTCGTATAGAACATTGTTTCTAGGATCTTGATTGTTAGTGTTCTCTTCGTACAAACCCTTCAAATGGAGACGAAGATGATAGACCATCTAGAGGAAAGAAGCAATCAAAAGGTAAGATTTACCAAAGGAACCTTGATGGAGACCCCACTATAGGACCTCTTGGTGAAGACGGAAGAAAATATCAATACATGGTCTCGTATGGACCACCTTGAC
Organism: Angophora floribunda; assembly: GCA_014182895.1. Classification (NCBI taxonomy): domain Eukaryota; kingdom Viridiplantae; phylum Streptophyta; class Magnoliopsida; order Myrtales; family Myrtaceae; genus Angophora; species Angophora floribunda. Next base: position 25,344,597 of record CM024712.1, read on the forward strand.
CACACCCTCTTCAGTTGGTTCTTAAACCATGTGAGCCTCTTCCACCATCGTAGTCACCACCAAAAAAGAAACCTTCACCACAAAAACCAATTGTCTCCCCATTCTATAATCCCATTCACAAATGGGTTGAGAAAAATTCGTTCCCTTTACAAAATTGCCCCCCCCAAACTCCCACGTCTTCCAAAACTAAAGCCACCATTAGTAGTCCTATCTGTATGTATGCTCCAACATTCAGACTTTCCACCTCTAGAAAGCTCTAATTCTAATGCTCGATTTCCTACATTAGAAAAATTTACAGATGCTCAACATCGGCTCTGTCATATGCCTGAAATCCTGAACCCCATAGATGTTGATGATCATGGGAGATAAAAGAAAGTCACTACTCCTGATTGACAGTATAAAAATGCTTTAACATAGAATAATTTTCTCAAGACAATATGAGCACGTCTTGATCATATTGACTAGAAGGTTAATCAAATAGCTTTGGTCACAAACAAATTGCTTGAAATGTTCCAAAATAGATTACAACATTATATAGAGGATTAAATGGTTGAAATGGAAAAACTAAGGAGACAGACCCAACTCCTATAAGAAGGAAAATTCATTCTATTTTCAGATCCATTTTCCTAGCCATGGAATCTAGCTCCCATGGACATAATTTCTCCCAAGGTTACATCAATTATTTCAATCTTTGAGAAGCTCCAAAGACAAATCGGAGTGATATTGTTACACTTCGAAATTGTATTAGATAAATGGAAAGGCAAAAGAAGCTTAGAGAAGAAAATAAGGGGGGAAGAACACTAGGAGTGTCATAACTTTCGTACGTCGCTCACTTTGGTACCAAAACATTTTTTTCACTCACTTGAATGCCAAATCGGAGTGAAATCATTCAGTTAAGTGCCACTTTTGGCCAAAAGTCATACGTGGATTTTTTTAATAATTTTCCATATTTTTTTAATAATTTTCGATTTCAATGTGGATTTTTCAATTCTGATGTGGTTTTCGGCGGTAACCCTCGCCGACCAACATGGATTCTTCGTGCAATGGTCCAAAACGATATCATTTCTCCTCATCTTGTCTTTCTTTTTGCCCGTTTTTTTTAGGGCTAACGAGGGTCATTAATGACCCTAGCTGGCCCTAAAGAAAAAAAATCGAAAAAAAATCGAAAAAATTCTAAAAAATTAATAAATATATTAAAATATTGTCTACCGGCGGCCACATCAGCTTTTCCAGCGGCTAAATCAGAAGTGGCGCTTAAGTGAATATTTTTTTAAACTTGTGGCACTCAGTAAACGAAAAAATAGTTTTGGCACCAAAGTGAGCGCCGCATGAAAGTTATGGCACTCCTAGTATTCTTCTGCCAAAAATAAGCTTGCTCCTAAACATTTCCAAGAGCTTGATCCTACTTATATGGTGTCAAATCCATTTGAGGCTTTTTTCAAGAACAAACTCGACAAAAATTACAAACCATTACTGTAATTGATTCTACCAACCAAAATACCTCTTTCCACTCTAAATCAACCTCTGAATCAGACTCCTTTTTCTCTAAAAACACTTCAACCTTCGAGCCTAAAATACCAAAATCCCTTGAGCTTGCTATCTTTATGGCCGACCCCCTTAAGGTAAAAATGTAGTCAAATTGATCCAAGCCAGAAGTAGTAAGCCTTCATGATCCAAACCCAAATCAAAAGTCTTCAACCTCAAAATATTATTTCACACTCAATGATATTCCATATCCTAAGTGATCAAAAAGACTTCAAGAGTTTCATGCTTAGTTCAATACTAGAGCACTTACTATTGAAAATTAGTATGATACACCGACTGAATTCGTGAGCAAATTTACTGAAAGCCTGAAAGATTGATGGAGAACTGTTCTTGATTGGAACCAAATGGCATTTTTGCTCCAAATGGATTTTCATCAGATGATCCATGTGATCATTTCTTTATTAGTAAACTAGAAGACCTTCTTGAGTCATGAAGAAGGGAATTCTTTGAGAGAAAATGTTGTTCCTTACGAAAAAAAAAAACATTTGAATAGGCATTTTCAAGAAATGCTTAAGTTATTCTATGCTCTAGGAGTTAATCCAAATCTGAAGCAAATATATTTGTCTTCTATTCCAAAAGAAATTGGATAAGTTGTGGAAAGATCCCTTTAGGCTAAGAAGAAAAGAATTACTGATGTTCCTATTGAGGAACTCCAGCTAAAGATACATTTTGTCCTTGATGATCTCAGCATTTGTAGAAAATCTTTCAAGAGTTATCTTCAAAGCAACAAAGAACTTGAGTGGGTTTGTCAAAATCTTGGGTTAAGAATCAGGTGTTCAAAGAAAAACTCCTACAATGATCCTTCTTGTATAGACCTTTGCAAAAAGTGAGACACTTCAAAAGATTCTCAATAAGACAAAAAGGGAGAAGGCATAGATAGCAATTATTGCGGAAAAGATGCTCCAAACAAGATTCTTCTCACAAGCAAAAAATATATGAAGATGTTATATCTGCAACAGAAAAGGCCATTTTGCGAAGAATTATCCAAAAAATTGGGGGAAAATTCTCATATGATTTGGAAAATAGAGAAGGAGATTGGAGTATCCACCAAGTACAGTATGTGTGCTATCCAAACGTGGTTGCAGACTAGTAATATTGAAAGTCCATCTAAAGAATCTGAAGAAGGAATTTTTCTTCTGTTCTTCAAGAAAACCCAAACCTCCCACAATCCAAGAACTTTGTGCATACACCTCTCCTATCCTTCCATATTTCTCGGTTAAAATATACCCATCCAAATATGATAAACCTATTTCTGTCATTGCTCTTGTTGACAATAAAGTAGTGATTCTATTCTTGATACTAAGATACTTCCATAAAAGTACCAGACTTCATATACCCGGTATTTTAACCCTACTTTTGAAGATGCCTTTGCTACAATATTTTTAAGCAAGCCCATCACCATTCAATTCTTTTCTTAGTGGTTCATCACTACCAAAATCCTTAGCTCTAGCTTACCAAATAAAGATATTATCATTGGTTAGGATATCCTCACATAAATTCCTAAACTCATAATTTTGCCCAATAGGCTATGGTTCAATGGACAATTCAAGAAATTTGTAGACATCCAAAGACTTTTCACCATTCAAATGAAGATTTTTGACCCCCTCTTGCAAACCCTTCTTGAAGCATGTATCAAATCTCACTCTGATTTTGTTCCAAAATGCCCTCACCCTCTATGGAAAATTCCTACTTTTTCATCCATCTTCCATTCAAGAAAAATGAAGATGTCAATCCTACCAAAGCCAATCACTTAGGCGTGAATCCAAAACACTTGCTTTTGGTACAAAAAGAGTGCTTAGATTTGCTCCACCAAGGGCTAATTAACCCCTCAAATTCCTTATAGGCTTATGAAGCATTCTATGTGAATAAGTGTGCTAAGCCGAACAAAGGAAATAGAAGACATTAGTTATCAACCCCTCAATCAATTCCTATAAGATGATAAATTTCCTTTGCCACATCGGAATTCTTTTTTTTCCAGCCTTACCCAAGCCAAAGTTTATTTCAAGTTTGATTTTAAAGCCGGATTCTACCAATTAGGAATTCACCCTAAAGACAGGTACAAAATTGGATTTTATATCCCAAATCAACATTTCTTGTGGATGGTGCTCCATTTTGGTCTCAAGATAGCTCCTTCATTGTTTCAGAAAGCCATGTGCAAAATTTCCCAACCTATCATGGCAAATGCTCAAATTAACACTAATGATATCCTCCTCTATAGTCTCATCATTATTAATTACTAGCTCAGTTTGTAGAGTTTATATGAAAACATGGGATTATGTTATCCCATAAGAAGATCATGATTGTCCAAAAAGAAATTGAATTTCTTGGGATGTATCTCAAAGATAATACATATTATCTTGGTCCTCATATTGCTGAAGAATTGCAGAAGTTTCTTGATGAGCATGTCTCCCACAAGCAAGTTCAACAATTTGTTTGGATAGTTACTTATCTCGGGGATTTTGTCCCAAAAATCACAGAATTTGTGAGTCCACTATAGCAAATGCTCAAGAAAGATGCTCCTCTGTGGAGATTAAAACAAACTAATTATGTATGCAAACTTAAAGAAATCCAACAACATCTCCCCCCCTTGCAAATTTGTTATATAGGAAAGAGAATCCTGCAAACAAATGTCAATAATGAATATTAGGCTACTGTTCTCTTTGAAGAAATTGATGAGAAATGAGAGTTTGTGGACATGAGTAGAAGATTTACCACTCTACGTTCAAGGGAATTCTAGCAGCATAATATGGCATCAAGAAATTTCAGTTCCATCTTATAGGACATCATTTCCTTGTGGAGATGAATATGTACTCATTTTCTCATATGCTAAAGTTCAAATAGAAGGAAATCCCTCATTCTCAACTTCTTCGGTCGGAAAAATGGTTTTTCAATTATTACTTTGAAACTAGACATATTGTGGGAAAAAAGAATATATTTATTGATTTCTTTTCTCATCCAAAAGAATTTATGGCTACCATATATATGAACATGTATGTGGTTAGGAATCTAAGAAACAGTTTCAAAGCTCAAGAAATGAAACCCAAATGGCCATCATATTCGTACCCACCAAAAATTTCTGAGCTTATCCAAGACAATATTCTTTTTGAAAATCTTGGATGACTTATGTGGCAATACCATTTCTATGTCTTTAGTGAGTGTGGTGGTCTTATTCTTTGCCTAGATAGATTGCACCCAAAATATCCATTCATTCATCCTTAGTCTTTTTTCTCCCTAGAAGAGGAAGTTCCAAAAATACTAAAACGGTTTTATTGGTATTTGTTCAATCTTTTTACCATTTTTATTGAGTTCCCAACAGCCAAAATACCTCTCATTATTTGCAAGATCATCATCCAAGGAGAAAGCAAACACAAATATTTTGGAGAAATGCTTAGTTGGTTTAAGCCATTAAGAGCATGGAAAAATATTTTCCAAGCGCAGCCCAAAGTATGCAGGCCTAATCTAGAACTCCATACAGTTGTCTTATTCTTTAGACCATGGTTATTTACTCAATCCAATGGAGATATGCGTAAAATTTCAACATATATTGGAATATCCACATATAAACATCAACCTATTCTAGACAAGATTTTTACAACTCTTCCTTGTAAAATCTCAGCTCACACTTGGCAATATCGAGAATTGCAAAGGACCTTATGTTAGAATAATTGAGCCATTCCACCAAAAAATATAGCCAACAAATGAAAATGATCCTATCTCTTGAGATCATTATGATGATTACTGTACCATCAGACCAATGACCGACACTTGTTTAAGAATGTACTACAGAATTAACACATAGGTGGGTGAGGACAACTCTATACCACAAACATTTTCACAAGATCCAATTTCACAAGATTCATGGGGAGGATCATTGTGATAGGATCCTTTTGACCATAGTGAAATTACGACTTGCACTCAGTTTAGGCCTCAATAGAAAAAGTCCGTCACTCCGGCTTAAAAATCTACCTCAACATGCATTCTAGCAAGTTCTATTAATGTTCTGCCAAGTTTGCACTGGTCATCCAAAAGACAAAGGTCATCCAAATTAAATGAAGATGCCCCATAAATTGGAGAACTGGAAAAGCTCCTTGAAGTGCTCAGGCAACAGTATGGTACTTCTAGTACTCTTGCTAAGATCCCATCAAGTGCTCAGGCAACAGTATGGTACTAATAGTATGGTACTTCTAGTACTCCTACTAACATCCCATCAAGTGCTTAGGCAACCGTATGGTACTTCTAGTACTCCTACTAACATCCCATCAAGTTCTTATCAGCCCCTAGATGATGTAAGTACTGAACACCTTGAAGATCGGGAAATTGAAAAATTCATCAGGGAATACAGGAAGCAAAAGAGACCGATTAGATAGCTCTGATGACAATGAAGAGTCTCATAAGTACGACCTATAGAGAAGTCCAAAACAACACGTAAAGAAGTCTGAAGAACCAAACATAAAAGGCAGAAGCAATCAGAAAGAAGCCACACGAAAGAGAAGAAAATTTGGCTCAAAGTACTGTTGATAGCACTCTTTAGCACTATTTGGCACTATTTGATACTGCAGCAAGAGTGGAAATTGCGTAGAAATTTCAATATGCTAGTGTGAAACCCAATATCTTCAAATAATTGGCTATTGTTGACCATGAAGGGTGTGTAAAATCAACATTGAAATAAACTATTATAGAAATTACTCGATTAAGCGCTTCCTCGTATGAGACTTGTGCACACAAAGTGAACACTGCTAACCAGCGATGATAGGAATGGATTTATTTGGATGTGCGTAGGGTGCACCTAGTGCACTTAGTTTTCCATAGGGACCAAGTTGAGAATAATGATGTGGAAGACAAAATTGGAGAATTTCTGTATAATTCGATATATAGAAAAGAATATATAAAGGGCCTATTTCTAGACTTTATGATAATATTATATAAAGTAACAATATTAATCAAGATATACATAATCATATAGAGATATTTGCATAATTTTGAAAAATACAGAAAATTAATAGAAATATTCTAATTATTTATAATATTGAAAAACATCTTAATTATATCTAACAATTTAAAAGTTCAAAGGCCATATTAAATATTGAACTAAAGTTCAATTATCACATTGAGTAAATTAAAAATGCAATGACGATATCGCGGGTTGAAACAAAATTCAACTATCATTTTAAGTGATTCTTATTTATTTTAAGGGCTAAATGGATAATAAGATGGATCAGAGTTCAAGGCCTCTCTGCGACGGCACAGATTCTCCAGAATGCTGGAGAGTGCGACAGCAACACGCACGGCGGTGTAGCCACCTGGCCAACAGCGTGCGGTTACGACGGAGAGACTTAGGCCCGTGAGGCGAATGTGCTGTCGAGTTTCTATTGGTTTGAGCTCTTGGGACACCCCAAAATGGGGGAAGATATTTCTGGAGAGCCACCGATTCTTGGGAAGAGCTACTGATTTTTTATCCCTTGCGATCCCATTGGTCTCTGTCGCTGAGCCCAGGTAGGCCCACATTAATTTACACTATCTTAAGTACTTTTGATTGGTATCTTATCAAGAAATTAAAGTTAACCCTTTCCACCATACGAGATGTTGAAAGTAGACATAAACAAAGATCGACATCGTTTTATACACTGACGTGCTTTGTCATTGATTTAAAGAAAAAGAATAGGTCAATGCCTCATTGTAGACAAAGTGGTTATGGAAAGCACCTCAAGTCTTGGTGTGGTAATTAGACTCAGAAAGGAGTAATTAAGAGTTATTATTTGCTCTAGATAACACATACCTAGTTTTCTTTCACTTATCGCGAGACATGGTTGGTCTTGACCGTACTCAACAAATTAGAGGATGTGAAAACGTACAACCTAGATAATCTGCCACTACTTTGAGCACTTCTTTCCTTGGATCAACATTTACATGCATTTTGATCGTTGGGTGCACGTGAGCCAAATACACAAATTTTCATCTCCTTGGGATGTAATGCTCAAAAATGCATGATTTTGCTGCTTATCACAAGGGCACGAGGCATACATTTCTCAAGATTAAGGCCATTTGCACTGCACAGGTGTCTTGGACTTAACCAATTTACGAAATTAATTGGGTATTTTATAAGTATACTCAAACTTTGCCAATTGAGTCATCGGCTAATAATGCCTTGGTCCCTTAGATCTTCCACAATTCTAGGTTTGAGGAATCTACAAGGTTTGAATACGATCCTAAACATTAATAATCAGTTTTTCTATGTGTTTCAATTTATAAGTTTACGTGCGCAGCAATCAAATAAAGCAGTGTAACATTTTTTATCGTGAACTTTTAAAGCATTTTCTTGGAACAAGATCGTATGATACTTGACATTAGGTTCCTTTTTTTTTCAAGGAAAACTATCCTCTAAAATTATTTTTCGACATTCTGTCGTTTGGGTGATAGAAAACAAAGCAATTTATGGAGAATGTTTTCCATATACTAAAAATAACAAGTTTAGACTGATGGAAACTGACTTTCTGTTTTGGTAAGAAGAGAATCACTTCCTTAAACCATCAAATAAATGAAAACTAACTATTTTTTTGAAAAATGATTTCATGGAATATATTTTCCTTTCATCATTAAGTTTTTGATTAATGGGAACTTAAAATGGTGGATTGTACCATACTGAACATAATTGGTCAAGGAAAAAATTGTCCAAAAAGTGCTAAACCTTTTACACTTTTAGTCAATTTAATCATAAACTTCTAATTTTGCCAATTGAGTCCTAAAACTTTTTGAGTTTGGCCAATTGAGCCTATTTTACCAATTTTGAATGAAAATTGTATATGTGGCAATCCAATCGGTGTTGGCTATCTTATGTTGCATGATCGTCGTTGACGTGAATAAATTTTAATCATTTGTTAATATTTTTTATTGATTTCTTATTTTATTTTTTCATTTTATTTTCTTTATTTTCTTTATTGGTTCAAAGGGCCAAAGCCCTGCAAGCCCCTATGCAAGGGCCACAAAGCTCTTGTTGGATCTAGCAAGGGCTCAGTAGCCCTCACTGTAGCCGAGCAACGCCTGGCAGAGGGCTTGCGAGCTCTTGCCAAATCTAGCGAGGCAAGGGCATGGCGCCCCTCGTACAGGCCCTCGTTGTGGTTTGTAAGGGCTGGTGACACCCTAGCTAATCTCAACAAGGGGCTGCAATCCCTCACTTGTGGCCAAGAAGGGCTTTGCAACCCTCATCTAAGGGCCAACAAGGGTTGCTGATCACCAGCCCTCAATTAGTGGTCCGCAGAGGTCACTAGCCCCCACCCAATGGCCGTGGCCCCTTTGATCCATTGAGCCAAAAAGGATAAAGAAAGAAAAGAAAAATATTTAACAAAAATTAATAAAAAAATGAAAAAATTATTAAAAATTATTCACGTCAATGTTAGTCATATCATGTAGGATGATTGGTGTCCACATCAGCAATTTCTGGCTAAAAGTAGCCAAATGGATTCAACTGGTGAATTGTGAAAAAAAAATTTAGAACACAATTGGTAATAGTAAAATTAATTTAGAATTTTTTGGAAAATTTTCTCTTTGGTAAAAATGCGGCAAAACTCATGTATATAATAACTCAATGGCATTTCGTATGAATAAAGGGAATAGTGGAAGATGATGAAACCTCCCAAGAATGCCAATATGTGTTATATTATTTAAATATAAAGAGAACGCGCAACCAGCATAAAATGAGGATTATCATCACAAATTAAACAAAAAAAATCAATGGCAATGCCGGCGCATGGTTTATACAACGGAATCTTAGCAGTCACATGCGAACAACTAGGGAAACATGTATACGTACCTTGAGCAGCATTGCTTGGAATCGCATGGTCATTTTGTGACAGTGGACTTGATTGACTAGGAAAATTATTAAAAAAAATAAAAAATTATTGTACATTTACCAATTCATTCATAAACTTTTTAATTTTATCAATTGAATACTAAATTTTTAAATGATTTGCTAATATAGTCATTTCACCAACTTTGGTAAGAAATTGTTGATATGGACACTGGCTATCTTATGTAAATGGCCGTAGGATAGTCAGCCATGGATAAATTTTAAAATTTTATGGATCTTTTTATAATTTTCAATCTTTTTCTTCTCTTTTATTTTATTTTTCTTTCTTTTCCTATTTTTAATATCAAAGCGAGGGCCATGCCTATGGTAGGCGAGGGTCACTAGATTTAGAAGCAAAAAAAGAAAAAGAAAGAAAAATAAGAAAAAATAATATGTAAACAATTTAAAAAATTGTTAAAGTCCACATTAACCCTAATTGTGTTATGTAATATGGTTAGCATTCACATTATCAATTTCAGGCCAAACTTAGCCGGAAATAATATATTTATAAATTGTCAAAATATTTATAACTTAATTGACAAAATTGAAAAATTTAAACCAAAGTTGCTTATATGCAATAGATTTAGGGATAATGACACGAAAAACACTGAACTTTACCCCGTATGACACATTTACCCTAAAAAAAATTTTGTGACACAAAAAACCCCAAACTTTGCCATGTGTAACACATTTACCTCAAACTTTGCCTCATGTGACACATTTACCCTAAACTTTTTTTTGTGCCACCAAAAACCCTAAACTATGTCACTTGTGACAATTTTACCCTGAACTATATTACTTATGACAAATTTACTCCAAAGTTTTTCAAGTTAAAGGGCATTTTCGTCATTTTAGTTATTTTCTATTTTTTTTTATTGAATGGAGGAAGCCGGCAAGGATGCCTCGCCGGCGCCGGAGTCAGGCGAGGGTCGCCTGGGCGGCCATCGCCGGCGTCGGGCGAGGGGCCCGGCCACGGCGACCCTCGCCGGCGTCGGCGAGGGCGGCCCGTGCCGGATTCGGCTCGAGCGACCCTCGCCCGACGCCGGCGAGGGCCGCCAGATCCGGCGAAGGGCCACCCTCGCCGGATCTGGCTTGGGCGGCCCTCGCCCTCGCCTGGGTCGCCCTCGTCGGATCTGGCGAGGGCGACCTTTGCCTGAATCGGGCGAGGGCGCCCTCGCCCAGCGAGGCTCGGGCAACCCTCGCCGGCGTCGGGCGGCCCCCACCGGATCTGGACGCCGGCGCTCCTCCGGCGGAAAAAAAAGAAAGAAAGAAAGAAAAGGGAAAAAAATAGAAAAAAAGAAAAAAGACAAAAATGCCCTTCAAAATAAAAGTTTGGGGTAAATGTGTCACGCATGGCAAAGTTTGGGATTTTTGGTGTCACAAAAAAAAGTTTAGGGTAAATGTGTCACATGGGGTAAAGTTTGGGATTGTTCGTGTCACAAAAAAAAGTTTAGGGTAAATGTGTCACAATGGGCAAAGTTTGGGGTTTTTCATGGCATTCTCCCATAGATTTATGACTATTTTGGCAATTGTTCTACCAGTTGCTGATGATGGACTACAAATATGAAAGAGTTGCAATCGATCACTAAACATCGATGAGCATGTGCAACTTATTTCTCATTATTTATTGCGAGGATAACAAACCATGAGGTATTGATATTGAGTTATTAGAAGAATCTTGTGTTCGTGAACAGGCAATGCAACAGATGTATGATAGGCCAAATCAGTTGCTGCTCGGCACGCGTGGTTCATTGTAGATTCGTGCCTTGAGCCGTCGTAACGCATTCAACATCGTGCTAGATGTGGCGGTCTTGGAGCCAAAGCCACGAATGTCTATGTCGTCCCGCCACAGGCTCGCCGGTGCGCTGTCTCTGTCAAACAAGCATATTGTGCATCGCTCGTCGGAATAGCATTCTCGGTCCTTTTTTTTTTTTTCTGTCACGTTATATCTCCAGAGAAATTCTCGTCTTCAATTTAGCAGATCCGGCCCTTGAAGGATCTGCGAAAGGCCTCAAACTGCAGGGAGTGTTTCTAGACCGCAATATGAACGCAGTTTCACCAAACGCTGCAATACCCATAGGACAGAAAGCACCCAACTATCACATGGCATTTAAAAACTCTTTCGGTCTAGAGAAATTATAACATATTAAACGGGACCATTGAAGATGACGAGTCTCGTGTAAATCCGACATGAACCCGATCAAATCCAACGATCTGGTATCAACTTTGAAAATAGACTGACCTCACTCAAGACCCACTGCACAACTTGACATGAGGTGGTTTCATCCACCTGAAGATTTGGATCAAACTCGAATCTAACGGTAGCTGTGCAGGACGAGGCAAAAGCAGGCAGTGTGCTTAAGGACCGTGCGAATCGTTTGTGAACTCGATGCCTCCATGGCGAGTCAGCTTAAACATACCAAGCTTCGCCTCTCCCTCTCTTACGAGATTTACAGCAATCCATCCCGACAAGATTGGGAATGAAGGTTGTAACATTCTCGCCACGAGGCCAGCTCCTATGCCAATCTTGCTAGATGGGCAATGCTATTGGCTACCGATCGGTTAGCCATTGTGACTTAAGTATCCGATAAACCAATCAGTATTCTTTGTTGCAAGTAGTCGACTAACGTGTGCTCACAATGTTCCCCACTCGGGCCCAAATAGTTGCTGAAATAGAACATTTAAGATTACCAGAGCAACATTGCAATTCAAAATGCTTGCTCATCTTACCGGTCATCAGTTCTTACGAGAGGTATGCTATACTTGGTGCAATCTCTCATATCATATTCACTAGAAAGTAAAGTTAGTACAAACCCTCTAATTTTGAGATGGTAGGTTATTATATGGTATGTCCTTTGTCGGACATAACAGACGGACATCCTGTGTCTGAAGTGGGTGCACAAGTACCATGATCGCAAAAAGAACATATCAAAAAACAAAACCAAAACAAATAGAAAGCGACATTGTTCTCCATAATTGAATATCTAGGATCAACATATTATCATAAGACTAAATTTAGTTTTCAGAAGATGACAAGTCGACGGTGATAATGATATTGATGACGACGACAAGGATGATGACAATGGTTATGATAATAGCAACGACACCAACAGTAATTAGAAACCTACAGTCATTGTCCTAAGGGCCTTGATGACTTGATTAAAATTTAAGGCCATCCCAATGTCTCAATGAAGAAATAATCCATTCCCATTACAAGCACAAGGACAAAGAAAATAGACAATATTTCAAACAACAATCCTTCCAGAAGAAACATACTAGAAAGAGGAAACACAAAATATAATTAAGAACTTATGCTACAAAGGCTGAAAAGAATAGGAACCTGGATCGGTACCATAAACAAGCCGCAAGAGTATCCACCAGCACTAGTGTACATTAACACACCAGCCGCTTTTTTCACTCTATACACTGTAATATAGTAGTCAATCTTGCTCCAGTTATTCATCTGTGACGCATCCATTGGCAGCCGACTGCACACACTTTATGTACTGCAAAAGTAGCAAGAAATAGTTCAACATTATAGACGTCAGTTAAGAGTAAACCCACATCTTGGGGTTTGATTTATTTTCACTACCTTGTAGAGAACTCCTTGTGCCGCCTTAAGTGGAGGGGGGTTCCACTTCTTCCTTCTCTCCTCCATCTCCTGATCTGATAGTTGGACATCAATCCTCCTCTTCTCAACATCAATAGTGATGACATCTCCATTTTCAATGATGCCAATAGGACCACCCTCCTAGAATTAAGTTCGCAAATGCAAATTGCATCACTTATTATCACTTAACCGACACTGTACTTTGTACATATGAAATCACTCAAATTCATATCCAATTTTCATCAGGATCATCACATTAAAAACACGAATGAAGCTTTGTCAAGTGACTGGAACATACTAAATGGTCTGCAAAACGGAAGTGGTATAGTAGACTTGCAATCCAAATACACAATAATTTAGTGATGTTGAGCTGATGTTTTAAATAAAATTGGCAAAGCAATAAGCGTAGGGCATTTCTGTCTGCAGGATTGCCTGCAATGTCCATGACAAATACTACATATACTTGTTACAGGTAAATACACTAATAAACAAGACAGAACCCAACTTTCTTATATGGATGTAGAAAAAAATTCCAGTCAAGACACATAGGTACTATTGGCGGATATGTAATGTGGTCATCAAACTCAAGATTCATTTGAAATAGAAAAGTTGGTCAATCAATTATGTAATTGTGGCCTATATCACCATCGATTTTCTCGAGTTTGCATATTAGTGTCACTAGCCTATAGCCTACAACATGCATGAGGGAGTGGCTACAGGACACTACATCTCAATGCAAAAATGTCATGTCCATGTCTATGTAACATAGACTGAGGTATAATGTGAATGCTGACATCCAATCCATGTCTACTTAATCTGCTCTATGAAAAGTAACTTTTTTTTGTCCCATCATTAAAGAGAATTCCAAAAACTACAAGACAGCCTTTTCAACTTCTTGTCCATGACAACAGGAAAAATTTCACTTTTGCCCTGCTATATGTAATCTAATAAAAAACCATCTTTTAGCTCACATAGTCAGATATTTGGCTAACAGGAGTAGATGAAAGGACATGAATAGTAGGCGCACCTGTGCTTCAGGACATACATGGCCCACAACAAAACCATGGGAACCGCCTGAGAATCTACCATCAGTTAATAATGCAACTTCCTGCAAGTTTGGAAGCAGACATACTAAGTTATGAACAACACCAATGCTTTCTCCACTAACTAAGCAAGTATATTTTCACCAAGATGAAAAGAACAAATCAACTTCAAAGAAGACATGGAGTGACTAAGGACCTGCATGGTAACGCTCCCGATAACAACTAATTCTGTTCTTTTGTACCCGAGAGCGGATTTGGAACAGAAATGCATTTAGTAAATTTTTTGTTCCCGGGAACAAATTTGTTCTGGGGAATAGAATCAAGAATCAAAAAAGGTTGCCTCTTGCTCCCGGGAACAATTCTGAGAATCAATTTTTTCTCTTTTCTCTCCTCTTTTTTTCCCTTCCCTTTCTTCTTCTTCTTCTTCTTCTTCCTCTTCCTCTTCCTCCTCCCACCCCATCGCCGCCCTTGAGCTGCCGCTGGCGAGCAGCCAAGCAAGGTCTGACGAGCTCGCCGGCGCCTCGCCAGGCCAAGGCGAGGTCCGGCAAGCTCACCGAGCTGGGCGAGCCTCGCCCGGCTGCCACCGGCAAGGCTTGAGCCTCACTAGCCAGCGCGAGGTGCACGAGGCTCGGCCTCGTGCCGCCTGGGTGAGCTCGAGCCTCACCAGTGGTGGCCAGGCGAGGCTCGCCCAGCCTGACGAGGCTTGGCCTCGCCTAGATCTACGAGGCCGAGCCTCGCCCGGCTGCTCGCCGGCCACCACCGGTGGTGGCAGCCAAGAGGAAGAATGGGAGAAAAAAGAAAAAGAAAAAAAGAAAATTATAACAAAAAGTACTAAAAATTAAAAGGGATAATGACACGAAAACCCCGAACTTTACCCCGTGTGACACATTTACCCTAAACTTTTTTTTGTGACACAAAAAACCCCAAACTTTGCCATGTGTGACATTTACCCCAAACTTTGCATCGTGTGACACATTTACCCTAAACTTTTTTTTGTGCCACCAAAAACCCTAAACTATGTTACTTGTGACAATTTTACCCTGAACTATATTACTTATGACAAATTTACCCCAAAGTTTTTTGAGTTAAAGGGCATTTTCGTCATTTTAGTTATTTTCTATTTTTTTTTTATTGAATGGAGGAAGCCGGCAAGGATGCCTCGCCGGCGCCGGAGTCAGGCGAGGGTCGCCTGGGCGGCCCTCGCCGGCGTCGGGCGAGGGCGGCCCAGGCCTGGGCGACCCTCGCCGGCGTCGGGCGAGGGCCGCCCAGGCCAGATTCGGCTCGGGTGGCCCTCGCCCGACGCCGGCGAGGGCCGCCAGATCCGGCGAAGGGCCGCCCTCGCCGGATCTGGCTTGGGCGGCCCTCGCCGGATCTGGTGAGGGCGACCTTTGCCTGAATCGGGCGAGGGCCGCCCAGGCCAGATCGGGCGAGGGCCGCCCCCGCCGGATCTGGCCTGGGCGGCCCTCGCCCGACGCCGGCGAGGGCGGCCCCCGCCGGATCTGGATGCCGGCGCTCCTCCGGCAGAAAAAAAAAAAGAAAGAAAAAAAAGGGAAAAAACAGAAAAAAAGACAAAAATGCCCTTCAGAATAAAAGTTTGGGGTAAATGTGTCACGCATGGCAAAGTTTGGGATTTTTGGTGTCACAAAAAAAAGTTTAGGGTAAATGTGTCACATGGGGTAAAGTTTGGGATTTTTCGTGTCACAAAAAAAAGTTTAGGGTAAATGTGTCACAATGGGCAAAGTTTGGGGTTTTTCGTGGCATTCTCCCAAATTAAAATAATCAAAAGATCAAAAAATTTTACTAAACGCATTTCTGTTACCGAAGTAAAAATTTTGGACAATTACCAAACACCTTCAAATACTCAGAAATTGTTTCCGGGAACAGAATCAAAAAGAATCATTTCTAAGCAAAAATTGTTCCTAGGAACAGAAGCGTTACCATGCAAGCCCTAAAAGAAAAAAAGGATTTGTTGGATACATTTCAGTTAAATGAAAGTAATGCTGTCAGTGGAAAGCAATTTGTTTAAACATAATCCTCAACAACAACACATGGCTACTTGTGACATAACTCACAAGGAAATATATAAATCAACACCTATATACCTTTCCAAGACCTGCTCCCATTATTGCACTTGTTGGTGTCAACATTTCAGGCATGCCTGGTCCACCTTTAGGCCCCTCTCCTCTTATCACTACCACTTTTCCCTAGAAATATAAAATATAGAGATCCCAGTCAAACATATAAAATACCAACAGAAAAGCAAAGTTAGTTCAGAAGCTTAGAGGAATCGTGAGGCACTCATGGCAGAGAACTGCATCTCAGGCAACAGTATCCCAGTAATAATGGGAAAAAAGGGTGCAAAATTGTGAGATCAAGTTCACATTAAAAAGCCAAGCAGCAGTACCAGATGACTTCAAGCAAAAGGCAGGATTTTCGAGATGCAAATATGTAAAGCTTTGTGCCCATGTAGAGAGAATACAAGAATAGTCATCACTATTGAGAATAGTGAAGCAAAATTTTATAATCCCCAAGGTTTATAAAAGAAGGGCTGTGGAAGTCAGACATGGAATGGAAAGTTTAACTGATGCTAAGCACAGCTTTCCAGATGCATTTATAGTAGGACGGGCATTAAATCAAAGAGTTGCTTTGTTATTTTATCCTATGACCAATTCTGCTTGAGAGCTTGAGTAAAATAGCATTATTTGAAGTAGTACTTGTTTGGGAAAAAATAATTACTGGTTGCTTGGAGACCACTCTTGTAGAACACTTTCCTTAGTTCATGCACCAGCCTGTTATGAGAATTATTGCATGGAACTCTCCAGTACCAATGGGGCTTTGATAATGATAGACAAAGTTTAAAACCAGTTATAGCATGCCTATCCAAAACTTAAGACACTAAGATGTGAATCAAAGCTCTGTGAAAGTCATTACTATTTTTATTATTGCTTATGCGATACATGCTGAAAAGTTGGAGCTTGAGCCCTCAAGCTGTTGGAAGTGCGCAGCAGAAGGCCAATACCTTTACCTAGAGAGATCTCCAAGGAGAAAGCCCAAGCCCGAGCTCATCAATGTATCCAGCTAAACACACTTTCACTCAAAAGTTAAGCCAATGAATTATGGACCAACTAGGATATATTAACTACTCCACACTACATCAATTCTTCGATGTGGGACTTCTCTAACACAACTCATACGTGTATCCTAACAATCTTCCCATCATGTGTAAGCTCTAATGTTAGGTCCACTCTCCCTTAGTTCAGGTATCCTTTTGGCTTAACTTCATCCTCGCGAGTCCGCATTGCTACACCACAACGCCCACTTGCCCAAAAACCACAACCATCGGTTTTGATACCATTTGTTAGGAACGCGCAACAGAAGGTTGAAACTTTTATCTAAGGAGATCTACAAAGGGGAAGCCCAAGCCCAAACCCATCAATATATCCAGTTTGACCCATCTTCACTCAAAAACTTAAGTCAATAAGTTATGAGCCAACTATGATATATTAACTACTCCTTACTACATCAATTTTCCGATATGGGATTTCTATAACATAACTTACACGTGTATCCTAGCACAAGCAACGAGGAATCAATTTATAGTTTATCATGGATTCTGATAGTATCCACAAGCAAATAATTTTTTATGGAGAAAAGTAGTAGTGTGCTGTCCTATATGGTCTGTCTTATGAGAGCTTACTGCCTCTTTTGGAAGAATCAAGAGGTCATCAGTACCAAAATAAATGAATGATGGACCTGTCTTGAGGACTAAACAATACTTTGGATAAAGGAAATTTGCAGCTTCAGTAGGTGAGGCAACTCTCCCACTTAGGTGCTTAGACATTTTACAAAGAATTTATAGTTATAGCCAAGGGCCAAAGTCACATGGACAAATAAGAGGGAAGATCAGGTCACAGTTCGCAAAAGACTGGATAGGGCTATGTCTGACATAGAATGCTTAATCAAATTAACGAGTGCAGGAGCTCTACATATTTAGGTGGCAAATTCTGATCACTATCCATTACTTCTCAATACTGAATTTGTTGAGAGACAAAAATTGAACTAAATGTTTGGTTTAATACTTAAACATTCTATCACTCCCCATCGCACTTAGTCTGGTCTTTTTGCCTAGTACTAAGTGTGGACATATTTAATTGAACAGGCAGATTTATGGAAACATTGCCAATTATTCTAAAAGCTTAACAATTGATGGTGATCCCACTAAAATCTCACAGAATTAGATGGGGGAAAACATCTAAGGCCCTTCAGATTTGAGGCAGCCTGGATAATCAAACCTGTTTGGGAGTCATCCATGAAGCCCAAAGTTGTAAAGAAAGAAGACGACTCTACTTTCTTAATAGCAGTCCTCAAATAAACTGAGAACAACAACAGTGGCAATAAAGAAATGGAGCATGGGTTTTTTTTTTAAATTGTCCAAAAATGATTCATTACTTACATTTTAACATGCAGTTGAGAAACAGGTTTCTGTCCCCCACTTCCACACACATTTCATAAGACATCTGTCTCCACATTGGTAATTGTTTTAACCACAGGTCAGTTAACAAGTGCTGGAAATTTTGCAGATTTGATTTTCATTTGTTTTTCCCTCAGAAATCAGTGAAAATCAAATTTCATTGAGCAATAGTAGCCAAACACACTCGCCCAGCCATGGTCAAAGAAATCAACTGGGACAGCTAGATCAGATCAAATTTTTGAGTCCCATTAAGGTTCTATAGAAGTGACCAGACAGGCAAATAAAGCCTGCAGCAACAAAAAAAAATGAATTTCTCCCACAAAGTTTTGCAGAGTACATTCATTACAAAACAGTAAAAATTGTCAATCACCAGTTGCCAATTCCAAAAACAATTAATTTTGTAATTTGTGATTTCACTTGTGCAGGAGAAAAAGAGCAAAATAGCCAAATTGGAAGTTTGCAGAGGACAAATAGCCCAAGACAGATATTTATGTTCATAGATAGCAAAAGCAACCCCAGGTCTAATATTCAGTGATAGAAGATTTTGTCAAGCAACCACTTACAAAGACCAACGAGAAACTCAAGTTTCTTCCCTTACCTTTACATTGGTTATTATACTGAAAAGATATAAAAGGCAATACTGCAAAATCATTCATAAAACACGTCATTTACCTTGAAACTCATAGGATTATCTGAGATAGCTGCAATCATAGACTCTTCACCTTCAAAAACAAGTGCAGGTCCTGCAGGCCATTTACATTTAAGCATTACTTCTTCTATAGCTAAAGATAACAAGCTTGGAGAGGGGGAGAGAGAGAGAGATGCATGTAAACCATACCGGAAAAGTACAACCCCTCTTTCCCAGTTATTTTAGCCACAGAACCATCAGGAGCAAGATTTCCGTATAATGTTTGAATATGTCCAGTTTTCTTTATCGGATTGTGGACGGGCCTTATTATATCCTGATACAATGAATGAGATTAAGAACAACTAAAAACTTGTTTGGTCTAACATGCATATCTCACATTTCTAAGAGTAAATGGAGACTGCACCTGTCCTTCAGCCAATGAAGGAGCGGCCTTTGCATTTTCAGCAAGCGTCTTCCCAGTAACTAGAGAGGAGTTCATTTAAATTAGTCCAAAAAAAGACACGCTCAAGAACACTAATTTGTTGCGCTAAATTCTGAAGAACACACCAGTTATACAATCACCATCCAAAAATCCAAGCTCCAAGAGGTAGCGGATAATGGCAGGTGTTCCTCCAATCTGTGAAAACACAAAAATTTGTCTGGCTAATGATGAAATATCACGATAATGTAACATACTCAACAGATGTGAAAAGCTCATCTGCCAAAAGCAATTTTTGACAGGTAAAATGTGCAGACAATGAGATTGTAGAAGGATCATTCCATCAAACACACACCTTATGCAAATCCTCCATGACATACTTGCCACTGGGCTTAAGATCAGCAAGAAACGGAACCTCATCGCTAACCTTCTGAAAATCATCAAGAGTTAACTTTAAACCCACAGACCTGCCAAGAAAGGGGCCATGAGTGTTTTGCTCGTGGTACAATTGTCTTCAGCCAGAGAAGACAGCGCCAAAGCATAGTCACCTTGCAATAGCAATTAAGTGTAACACAGCATTGGTGGACCCACCAAGTGCCATCACGACTACCATCGCATTACGTAGTGATTTCTTGGTGATAATGTCCCGTGGCTTCAAATCCATCTTTAACAGTTCCAAGAGATGCCTCCCAGCTAACTGACACTCAACTAACTTCATTGGGTCTTCAGCAGGTGTGGAAGAGCTTTGCATAGGCAAAAACAGAACTTACATGACACTAGGGATACTAACTATGCAATAGGAAGTGACCAAGGAAAAGAACCTTCTATACCTTCCAGGAAGAGACATTCCCATGGCTTCAATGGCAGAGGCCATAGTATTAGCAGTATACATACCACCGCATGCCCCTGCACCAGGGCATGAATTAAGGACTATGTTTTTCCTTTGCTCATCACTAATTGATCCACCTACATATTCTCCATAACACTAGGAAAGAAATTGCAAAAAAGAAAAGAGTCAGTCCCCAATCAGCATGACTTTTCACTATATTTGAGACAAAAACCAATGCGTCTTGTAGATAAGATAACAATCAGGAAGAGCATGCATAAAGTCAGTCAAAGCAAACGATTTTCGAAGCCAAGCAGAGTAATATCATTCCCTGTAGACATAGGATAAGAGGATAAGAAACTTTCCCAAGAGACAACTATTGACGTCTGCTGATGGTATGATACAAGCCCATGCAAGGTTTATCCAATTCAAAGGAGGTCATTAAAAAATTTATTACCATGGTGAGCTCCACTTCAAAAGTTATAACCAGAGTGGACAGGTGGAGTCAGTGTCTTGTATTGAAATTTATTTTGTTTTACTGTGTTTTATGTAAGTTATCTTTGTCACTGATACCATAACCAAATTCACCGTAGAAGTGCACCTTCATTTTCAAAGCATGTATCCTCTTAAGCTAACAACATATCGTACCGCATAACATGACTTTCTGCACTCCACTATAAATAAATTGCGGAGTAGCTGCATTGCTATGATGATACTCATTGAAAAAAAAATAAGAATATCATGTTAGAATGACAATCATAAGAGCAAAAAGTCTATCTCTATGGTATATATAACAAACAATCCATCGCTCAAACATTTGTTACAACTAAAATAGACATATTTTAGTTCCCACCTGAAAGGCAGATATAATATCATACGTATGGCCTTGAAAATGACCTGGCTGCAAAAAGTTAGCAAACATATCAGTATATTAAATTTCTTCCACTTCCAAAAGCAAAGCAAAAGTCAAAAAGTAAAGTCTCTAATTAATTGCAACACACAAAAAACTAGCAACATTGAAAGACCTGAAGGGAGGTAGTAATAAGACACAAAGAACATGTGAACATCAAATCTTACACAGAGATATCAAGCAGTACAAAATGGAAACAAAGGCATTTCAAATTCCTATGCTGGATCCTTTGAGTGCTCTTTTTGGTTATTTTCCTTGCACTTTTACTGACTACACCTAAAACCCATCTAATCTCTCTCTCTTTCTAAGTTTCATAATACAAACATGTATGTACAGGCAAGCTTAGGCTTACACTCAAAATAACTTCACCAACAAAGTGAAATTCTTTGTTTATTCGAAATCAATACGTTATGCTATACCATAAGAAAAAATTAGACAGAAAGCGAGTCATTATAAACTCAATTAGTCATAAAATCACGAGTTGAAACATGAGCTTATATGTCAAAATGGTGGCTACTTCCAACAAGGGTTTTCCTTTTACTCTATATGGATAAAATTCATCCCTTTATACGGCCAATGACACTTCTTAATACAAGACTCTAGATTAGAAGCTCAATACCTGAACACCCATAAGAAGCCCTCAATACCCCCATCAGTCAAAAAGAGCATTTAAATTTAAATCAATAAAAGCAACATATAGGAATCTTTTTCATACACAATCAGAAAGATGAAAAGAAATGCATCATGTACTGGATGAAATTGGTGTAGTAGTGTCTAGAATTTCTATGCATGTATATACTAGAGAAAAAGCAAGATAAAACAGTAGAACTAAGTCTCTAACCTTGATGGTTCCACCATAAACCATGATGCTTGGTCGGTTGAGGCGTCCCATTGCCATGATTGTACCAGGCATCTGCAACAGTTATAGAAAGTAGGTCAAATGATAGCAGTATGGCATCAAAACAGGCACGAATGTGGAGTACGTATGCCAACATAGCCAGTTGCAGCTGCGTGCAAGAAAAAGATTAAAAAGTAAGTATGGGAACTGCAAACTTTCCAGAGGACTAAATGATAATTCCAGACAGGGTTAGTTGGATTATGACAAGTGTATATCAATTAACCTTCCTCAAAGTATATACCAAACAACAGTATATTGAAATTTTAAACTCACTAAGATCTGTAAAGGAGAAGAAAGTAGTTTAATGCCTTAAAATGTGAAGATGATGGTCTTCCCCCTTATGAGATTTGAGGGCACGAATTCCATCAATTTGACAGAAGCTTCCTGATTATATGATACCTTTCAACCATAAGCAGCTTTTAGCCTTTTAAATTCTATTTGCCCCTAATTTTCCTGGACGACTTGACTCATCATACTTTCGGTAATTACACAGACTAAACAAGATGTAGAAGCGCGAGTATAGTGTAAAACAAACAGTAAAAGAGAAACAAAGACCTAAGTTACCTTTTCTTCATATAGGAAGGTAAATTCAGATACCACTGACCTTTTTCTTATACTAAAAAACGGGAAAGCCAAATGAAAAGAAATTAAAAAGATGTTTTAGTGCTATGTCTTTTAGTAGCCACAAAGAACAATGGATATCACAGAGAGAGAAGGTAAACAACTTGAACTGCAAGGTTGGACCCCAAAAATATAGGCTACAAAGAAACTATAATTATTCAGGCCACTGAGAGGAACAAGACATCCAGACAGAACCCTGTATTCTCGCTAAACTTAAAGAAGATGAACCAAACATAACACATTCATCGGCTATCACAAAATAACCTCCGCAACCAAAATGATCATCAAAACTACATAGCGTGTTCAAGTACATGATGGAAAGGAAAAGAAAGGCAAGCATTCGGACATCTCGAGTCAAAATGAGAGACCCACTTTACTCTCTCTCGAACAAGAATTGGCTAGAAAAAAGTGCTCAGAGCCTAAACTCGAAGAAAAGACACTTTTTGCCAGTTAGACAACTTCCCCAGAATTCCACATATCTAATTCAGCAATTAAAAATACCACATTTCTCCTGGAACTAGCAAATGAGCACACTGGAGATAACACCCAAATTCCAATAAACTCCACAGTAAGTGCCCAAGGGCAAAAAAAATCCTTATCAGCTTCAAACATCAAAAAAGACAGCTTCAAGCTAAAACCGCAGGAAAAGCATCATTATTCAACACAAAAGACAACAAATAAACGAATTCAGATGGAAATTAGAACCTACATTTTTATCGCAACCGGGAATGGAGATGTTCCCATCGTACCACTGAGCAGACATGACGGTCTCAATGCTATCCGCAATCAAGTCCCTCGACTGGAGACTGAAGCACATCCCCCTCGTGCCCATCGAGATGGCATCGCTGACGCCGACGGTGTTGAACCGGAACCCCACCATGCCGGCCTCCCTCACCCCCTCCTTCACGGCCTCGGAGAGGTGGAGCAGGTGCATGTTGCAGGTGTTGCCCTCATACCAGACGGAGGAAATTCCGACCTGGGGCTTCGAGAGATCGTCGTCGGAGAGGCCGACGCCGTGGAGGATGGCCTGGGAGCCGCCCTGGGACTTGGGCTCGGTGATGCGGGAGCTGTACTTGTTAAGCTTGGTCTGGGCGGGGAGCGGAGGCTGCGTTGGTGGCGGGGGCGATGCTACGGTCGAAGAAGAAGGGGAAGGAGAAGAGGAGGAGGCTTTGAGAATGAAGAGTCTAGGGAGGTGCCGTGGGTGGTGGTGGGGAGGGAGGGAAACGGGGCGGAGAGTGGCGGCATGCGGGGAGGCGAGGGCGGCTTGCATGGTGGCGCGTGGCGGCGCGTGGGTGGGAGTTGGTGGATGGAGATAGGGGGCTTTATGAGGGTTTAAGTTTAGACAGTATGAATTAGGTTTCTTTGGATCGTTTGAAGTGAAAATGTGAATTTATACACGTGTTTTGTGCTCTGGTTTGGCCTAAAAAGAAAAATTCAAATTAAAAAAATCAAAACGAATCTTTCGGTTGCATGCAACAGGAGCGATCACGTGACCCTTCCCTAGCGGCCAAAACTCAAGTTTTGCTCTAGTCTCGAATGGTGTTTGCTTAAAATATAAAAATATTTAAAAAATGGGGATAATTTGTGTTTCGAAAATTTTGTGCAAAAGCTGTTTTTTACTTAAAAGTTTAAAGGGCGCCCTCTGGAGGTGATGGGCCCTCAGCCACGGGGATTCTCAAAGCCGTGACTAATAGATTGAAATTGAGAATTGGCTCACTCTTTTTTTAATCTAAAAACATAAAAATTGTGCTATTCCGATATGTTGTCATTTTTTCATATTAAAAGTTATGGTTTGATTCTCGATGAAGACTTCACAATCGAATTAGAATCGATTCAATCTAGCAAGCGGACTTGTAGAATAGGTTTAAGGTTGAATCGGATCTAATTCACACCTCAAGGGGCACACTTCTTTGTTTTCTTCTTCTTTTTTGAGGATGGTGTTATTGGAAAAACAAAATCCAAATAGATTTGGAAACAGAAAATTATGGGCTCTTCAGATTGCAAAATGTGACTTTGCTTATCTCTGGACTCCAAGTTACATAAGAAAATGAGGGTGTTAAATAAGCATTCTAGCTAATACATATATCTTTTTTACTCGATTGAATCACTCTTTGGTTAGAATATGGTTATGGAGTGACTGTTAGTGCAGGATGATCTTCAACATGACAGACATTTTGTCATACATAAATTACCTAGCGATAGAATTGCAAATTTTTTAGGCAACGTTACTTTGAGAAAAGGAGACCACATATCCACAGAAGTCAACAAGCATGAAGTTGTCGTAAAAGCATTGCTTACCAACTTTTTGGGAAGGTTATCCTTACTAGAATGACTAGTCTCTCTACTGTATATAGACCCTAAGTTCCCCTTTGGAGGTACATTCACCAAACTCTAAAGCCTTGTTCTCATAATAAAAACATCAAATGTGTCATGACTTTTACATAGCACTCACTTTAGTGCCCTAATTTTTTTCGCTCAAGTGCTACATTGGAGTAAAATTGTTCACTTGAGTATTTATTCTGCCAATTCCTCCTACATGGCATTTTAAATTATTTTTTCAATCCAATGCTGCTTTATTTGAAGTCCAACGGAAAATTCTCAATCTAAGATGGC
Source organism: Angophora floribunda (assembly GCA_014182895.1). Classification (NCBI taxonomy): domain Eukaryota; kingdom Viridiplantae; phylum Streptophyta; class Magnoliopsida; order Myrtales; family Myrtaceae; genus Angophora; species Angophora floribunda. Next base: position 25,370,044 of record CM024712.1, read on the forward strand.
ACTAGCTAACAAAACAACAACCTTTTTTGGGGAAGTCTCTCTCTCTCCTTCCTCTCTAAAATTTGTATCCATAAAAATTAAGAGTATGCAAAGGAACCAAGAACCGTCCGAAACCGGCAGTTTCCATGGGAACCAATTTGGTTCTCGATTCCAATTTAGTGGAACCGGTGAGTACCGGTCTAATTCCCAATTCTATGCATGGAACTGCCCACTCACCCACTCGAACCGAACCGGTATATATGTATACTTAAAAAACGAAATTATATCTTAATTTATTTAATTATTTTGTAGTTTTTTGACATATTTGTAGATATTAGATATTATTGACTATTTTTATCTCTTGGGCATGTAATATGATTAACCCTCTAATTTTTTTTTTGTTTCATTATAATAATCAATTTACTTGCTTTCTCAACCAAAACAAAATAAACAAAGGAAGAGAAAAGAGAGAACCGATTGGAGATGTTGGGATGCTTTGTCGTCATGATATGAAATTAAGAACTAACAACTTATTTTAATTAATGAATGCAATTTTGTAGGAATTGGGGATTGGTTCATAGACCCACACAAGAACCAGATCGGACCGGCACTTTAGTTCCTAAGTGGATCCATGAAACCAACAGGCGGTTTCCAATCCCCATTTTCAGAACTAGTCCTTAGTAGATGGTTTCCGATTCCAAGGTAAGACCGTCCACCCGAACCATGCTCACCCCTAAAAGATACTTATGAAGCTCTCTTTTCTTTTCCTCTCTCGCTCACTTTCCCCTATTCTCGCTCTGCCTTCTCTTGCATCGACTTGGAGGCATAGTCCGGTGACTTTGATGACAACGCTGATGCTGCTCCTTGGTCATCCATCGGCGTTCTCTCTTCTTTGTCCCTCCGCTTGCTTGGAGAGCTTGAGATTCATTGGTGGAGGAAATAAAGAAATGGCTATGAGATTTCTATAAGAGAATGTGAGAGAATCTCTTTTTGAGCCAGGGTTCTTCACCAATAAATGGCACGAACCCTCCCTGCCTCCTTTGCTTGCTCTAAGAATCCCAATTTCAACTTTGACGGATTTTGCTCCAATTTTAGAGTTAGGGTTATTGGAATCAAGTAAATATCCTAATATCGCTAATATTCCCTCAAACATAAGGTGAGTTTAAGCAAATCAAAGTGAGCTTGAAAAATGATCCAAAAAATTTCACAAAATCTTCAATTATTGTGAAATAAGTGAGGTGGAAAAATGAGTTCAATGGATTCAAGGCACAGTGGCATGTGGTGGCACTTGTGATGGCTCCAAGTTTTTGTTGACAATGAGATTTCAATAACTTGCTTGCCTAACAACAAGTTTGGTGATGGTGTCGGCTTCTCAAAATGAGAAGTGAAAAGCTGATAATTGGAGGCCAACAACATGCGTCTTTTGTGGCGACATTGTTATTGGAACCAAACAACATGCATCCTATGTGGTCGACTTTGCTCTCAAAAAAATAACTAAACAAACGTAGCCGATACAATTGGCGTGGCTACAACAAGTGTAATAAGCCAAGCTTTGCTGAGCAAAAGTTGTTTTGCAAAGCCACATCTTCATGGCATCAAAAAATACATCCATGAAAAAGAAAAGGCTTATATTGGCAACGTGTTGCCGACATCATAATATGACTATCGTGGCACTTGGTCAAATGCAAATGAGGCATTTAGGTGAACACTGTCGAACATTGGCATGGATTTGTTTGCTCCCAGGTGCACCAAGTTCGGTTGCCTCAGGAAATGAGGCTTTGATACTAAGCTAAGAAAATATGTGTAAAATGTTGGGGCTGAAATTATAACCTAAAGGGAGGCGAATATATTGTTTTTAATAAACTTTGACAATTTTGTGGAAATTGACAACCACTATGAAATTCAAGTCAAGCAAATATTTCAAATGTTGTGAACAGATTGTGTGCTAGAACAAGAATAAGTGAGAGAAACAATAGAACACAACGATATATAATCCATTGTCCACACCAAGAGACTCAAGTTGGGCTAAATTACAATTGTAATATGCTAAACCTGATCTTATCCAATAATAGATCACATTATCAGGTCAAATGCTATTATCACTCATGTACACTTGATTTTTCACACAATTACAAGACAACAAGAACACAACAATAAAGATTACAAAAGAGTGGAAAATTATCAATTTGGAATATAGCTTAGAGCAATTTCTAATACAAGATGTTCTCTTATATTAGCATCTTCAATCTTCCCGATGAACATGTTTCCAATAAATAGATAACCCTTAGAAATCCATTCATGCAGCTATTCATAGATGGGACTGTCCATACAGCCTTTTCATATGAACATTAGCTAGCTATCCCACAAAATAGGTTAATTGTCGTTGTCTCATCACTGATAGCTCTGTCAATTCTGACAAAAATCTACCTCCAATTCTTTCGCTACACATCTCCAATCGACAACGGCTATATTTGATTTATTCGAATGATCATCCAAAGACATGATATCTTTAGCATCAATATCAAATGATCTTTAAGTCCATTGGTGTTGTTTATGAAAAGAGCATATATGTGATTTATTTCCCATTATGGATATCAATTCTACTTTTAATACATTGCCATGAATATCTACATACATTCTAGTAAATATTATACTAATGATAGTTTTGGGATCATAAAAAATTTTGAGATGTTTCTCCAACAATCTCCTCATTTTTTATGATGACAAAATTATTGCATGGATGTGATAGTTTTTTTTTTTGGTGACCCAGGGAATCTCGTATGCATGGAGCAAACCCTAGGAGGGCCCCGTAGAAGCCACCACCACGTGACCCTAGGTAAATCCACTGATAACGCCTTTGGGATTCGAACTTCTCCCCTTCGTTGGGGGGGAGAAAAGCCCAAGCCAGCGATGCCACCACATGGGGTGGTTGCATGGATGTGATAGTTGATATATGATAAATTACAAAAAAAAATAAAGATTTGAATTAGTATTGATTTTTTTATAGATTAATTTTTTTTATACTAGAGGATCTTTGTTAATAAGAGTGAAATGACTTAATCCTTCTAGAAATGAAACTTATAATGTTTTAGAAGAGATGAGAAATAAGATAGATGAGAAATCACTAAGAGATAGGCATTGAGAGGCAACAAGATGTTTGTTAGAGAACTTTATCAATAAAGGGTATAACTCCACGTCTTGCTGCTATCAACTTATCAACACTTTTAGCCGTATCTCTTATTTATAACATCACATATAGCCGTATAATCATCATTCATCGTCACATCTCATATCTATGTCTCTCCCCCATTTTTGTCATCAACGAAAAGAATTATCAGAAGTCAACAGTCTGCAAAAGATAATTTCAATGAAGCATAAGCACGGGAGTACACCAAACATCAACAAAAGTAAACAAAAGCACAAAAGATAACAATTTCTAAGTGGTGCGGGTGCGCTTTCTATGCTGTGAGGGGGTAGGAGTTTCAGATTCTTCTGGTATTTGATGGATTGTAATAATCCAAACTAAGGATGGTGCGCTCAGGCTTCACCAAATAGCGAGAGATAGAAGCATTTGAATTTTTTATTTGCTAGATATCGACTAGAGGCTGAGCCAATACGGTGGTAGGAGAAGCGGATTTTTCCACTAGGGATGGTGATCCTTCAGGTCAAGAAGGAGAAGTGGATTGCCTTTGTACCAGTGCCTTGGCCTTTCTCTTTCTTTCAATTTCAGCAAGTTCTTCTAATCTTTCCCTTAGAACAGCTTTTCCTATCTCATCATCGCCTTGGTCTGTGAGGATAACCTCATTTCTCGGATCGACCATCCATCAAGAGTCAATTTCAGTATCATTTTTTCTAAAGTTTTCTTCCCAATCTCAATGTCCAGCAAGCTCTGGGTGGTGACATCATTGAAGTCTATTCCTTTGTGCTGAAAGATTTGAGTGATCAGTGCACTGTGAGGAAGCTTGTCAACCTTCTTTCTTGCAGACCGATGCATGTGGATAATGATCATGTGCATATGGGGAAAGTGGAATTTGGTCAGAATGGCCCAAATAAGCCTTGCCTCATAACAAGATACGTCATTGGTCGAAGAGGATTTGGGACGAAGGAATATGGTGACAATCTCTTGAATGAAATTCACCTCAGCTATTGAAAAATGAACAAGCCATGAGCGGCAAAATAGTCAAAATCAATGAAGCGATGGGAATAGGACCAAGAGGGAAGAAAGACTGAAAAGCTTGTTCATGATCTTTGCTTAAAAACATTTGAGAATCAAGAGAATTGTCAATTTCAAAACTTCCAGTGAGTTCAAGGTACTGGAATATCATCATCATTTTCCAATCGTTTGTCACCCGATGTTTCCCCAGTTTCAGTCTGAGGCTCACTCTGCTCGGTGGTAGCCTCTAATTGTTCAGTAGTTGTAGTAGCGACTTCTTGGGTGGATGGCAGTGTGGGTTGATTCGCAGTCACTTGTTCACGAATGTGTCCTTCGATGTCTACTTTAGTATCCTTATCCCCTTCTATTGAGGATTATTTAGGAAATTTCTTTGTTTGTTCGCATGCCAAAACCTAAATTTTGGCAATCATATTTTCTCTATTGTACCAGAAAAAATCATTAGCATAATTCACATTTATATCACGTGTGAAACATATGGCTCAAGCGCGGTGTTACCTCACACCATCATACGTGTAATTGAAGGGACTTCTTAAAGATGTGGTCGGCCGCGGTGAGTTTAAAATCCACACTCAAACTCCTTATTGATGAAGTTCAATCTCCAATCTTTGGTAGGTATCCACAATTATCCAAGCTTTTCTTCCCGTAGCTGCGTTCCATGGAGTTCCTGGCGCTTCGTCCATTGTCAGTTCGGACACGATTTACTTCTTGGAGCCTCACGTCGACCTCGGTTTACCTATCAGCCTCGCTGCCACAATCTCGCGCTTGTTCCCCGCTGTGCCGTTGAATCCCGCGCTCATCCATCATCCTCAAATTCACGTTGCAAGTTTGTCGCAGGTTGTCTGCACCAGTCTTTTTCGGTAGCGTTTTAGCTTTTCCCGACACTTGCTAGCGGTTTCCGCATGACGATCAAGTCCCTGAGGTGGCTCCCGTCAATCTCGGCGCTTATCAAGCGCCGGTCATATTCCCTCACTGCCTCTGCTCGCTTCCGGACAAACCCAGATTGCCATGGACTCACCTCGCTGCCGGTCCCCGTGATCTGCCGCCGCAGGCTGCCCTTGATCACTATCCAGGGCGCAAGCCACCAGCCAGTCGAGCACCAAACCACCCACCGCCCATCATCCGCTGTGATCCCTCGCGTCAGTCACGTCCGCGAGGAGCTCGGCCGAGTCCACCGTGCACCACCATGAACTGGCCATGAGCCGAATCTCATCCGCAAGCGCAATCCGCGATTTCGAATTGGGTGACTTCCTATCCTATTAAATTTAAGTATTTGATTTATATTTACAGATAGATATTGTTATTTAATTTGATTCGATTGAGTTTTAGGTATTATTCAAATTAGATATAATTATAGTTCATTTAATTAATAATTTGATCCATAAAAATATCGGGTCATTTTTTTAACTATGTCAACTCAAATTTAGATAATAGATTTTGCCTAAAAATCAAGATAATCTTTAAACTTAACTATAAGACCACGGGATATTTTTTAGAATATTGTAAATTTTGGAATCTTTACGGATTGTCTTACGGATTTGACGGGTTCATCGTTAACAATAGACTCAAAATATCAAAATATATATATATTAAAAAAATGCATTGAATATCATATCATTTAGATTTGATTCTATGGATAGAATTGCATGAAATAATTAAACTAGGTTTTCCTATTTTAATTTGAATGCACATTTAGATAATATCTAAGCTAGATGGCAATTTCAATTTCAATTGCAGATAAACTTCTAACTTACGATAGGATTTAGGTAATTCATTTCCTAACTTAAATTAGATAACATCTTACTTGATGTATATTTTTATTTTAATTGATTTAGGGTTACGGATCTCGATAAAAATTGAAAAAAAAGGTGCCGTATGCATGTCATGACATTTGTCATGTCATTTGCATTCTCATTATGCCATGTCTTATAGTTTAATGAATACTTTGCAATTAGGGAATTAATATGCCTACGTGAAGATATGCAAACGCTTTCCTTCTTCTTGCAATTTATTAATTGCATTGTTTATTGGGTGTTTCAATAATGACTGTGTACTCACTTGACGCTTCACATGTTAGGTAATTAAATTAAAATCGATCCAAACTTTTTTTTTGAAATAAAAGAGATAAAAGGTACTGAAATGGCATTAAAGTGATCTAGCACAACCAAGTCTCTGAACTCACAATCTCTAATTCATAAAAGTAATTTTTAACTCTCAATACTTTATTTGTATTCCTAATCGACCCAACAAAAATTAGTTAGTGACAACTCCTAAATAAAAGTCAATTGCATGTTAAAAGACTTGAATCTAAATTGCGAATCAATATGAATTTGGGGAGATTGAGCTAAGTTATAGATCTCTTGAATAGGTTGCCATGGCCTTAACTAAGATGAATTGAGTTAAGTACCGAAATGGCGTCAGTCATATTCTGGTTGCGCAAATAGTAAGGTATTCTCATGTATCTTACTAGGTTTCTAGCTGACCCTAAAAAGTCAGTGGCGACTCCTTTGTTTGAATTCGCATAAACTTAACTGATTAAAATTTTGAATACCCAATATCGCGCAGGGTATAGACTTAGGAGAGCCCAAGTTAATGAAGGGTTGTTGATCCAAAGTTAACAATACCCCTAAACCTAATTAAAGGTTCCCCAACCAAACCTTTCTAAAATAAAATAAAAATTAGGTCGCAACAGCTTGGTAACTCCACTGGGGACTGGTTTCAAACCTTAGAAGACTTAGGCCTAATTAGCTTGATTATGTGTTATTTAATATGTTTTTATGGCAGCGCATTCAAGAATGTGAGGTAAGTCCATTAACCTCGTATTAAATGTTGGTGCAGGGTGGGAGTAATAAGGGGTGAAGTTTTTGCTAACACTTTGTTTTGTAGGATGGAGAATGGGAATGAATGTTTATATGGTTGAATTTTTTAAGTGTTGTTTGCTATATAAACTGATGTGCGTGTTTTCTTTGTATTGCACTACACTTTAGCACACACAACCCGCTGCCAAACTTGGGCCGCACAGAATCACTTAGGATGGTGTTAAGGTGGATACCACTCTGACTACAACCATGTAGTACGAGTCGCCCACCTCAATTCCGAAATTTCTTTCTTAATGTCGAGAGTTTCCACCCCGGTTTGCAACCATGCGACACGGGTCGACTCTTTGACGAAGCTGGAGCCATAGGAACCTCAACCTAACTACAACCATGTTGGTTCAGTCCGATAATCCCGTGGCTTCATTTTGAACCATCTAGAGTAGAAATTGACCAACGTCTCATGCATATGTCTATGTGATTGATTTTAATTTTTACTAGGTGAAGTAAGTCTTCTAAAACTCTCACACTTGCAATTTATTTACATTTATTATTTCAGCCGGTCCATGACAATTAGGTTGCTTACGAGTTTAAGTTTGTATGCAATGGGAGGACCTGAGCTTCATATTATTCCTGTCCCAAATGAGGAGCTACGTGCTTGGTGGGAAAGATTGGATCATGTCAGTCGTGAGTTCATGCAATCCAACATTAGATGGCTACTTTCTTTATTAGACATAGAAGTCCATTACGGTGTTGTTTGAGCGTTAGCACATACTTGGTGCCCCGAGACCTCCGCGTTCATTTTTGGCAAACATGAACTCACTCCCACCTTAGAGGAATTTAGCACCATCATTGGGAAACCTTTAGTGTCAGAATTGATTAGGCCACCCATCGGAGTAGAGCATGCATCGGTTTTAGCTGATTTTCTTAGGGTCAAAAGAGAGGATGTAAGGAAAATTTTGAAAGCAAACCGCAATATTTGCCCATTTTCATTTTTTAATGAACTTTTTCAAAATGCCCCGTCAATTCAAATTAGGTGGATTTTTGTGCTAGCTTTCTTTGGGTTTATAGTTTTCCCTCACCGTAAGAATGCTATTAGTCCATCTATTGCGGGGGTCGTTCAAGAAATGTGTACGGGAAAATGTTTTGTTAATGCCGTTTTGACCAAGACCTTTCTTTCACTTACTCATTTTAAAGAATATGGAGAAGATACTTTTCATGCTCCTCCTAAACTTTTGCAAATTTGGTTCCTTTCTCACATCAAAGGATTTGGCAATTTAATGACAATACATGACATTGGTGATCTCAATCACCCCATTTTGAAATTTAAAGAAAAGAAAGAACATGCACCGGATTATCACTATTTTGATTGGCTAGGCTTTATGAAAAACCCTGATCTTGAGGATTTCCTATGGCACACTAGATGGCTCCGAGTTTATGAGACGCGATTCACATGTGGAGGCATCGGGCCCATCCCTTTGCTAGGAATCACAGGCGCCATCAAATATTACCCAACTAGAGTCACTCAGCAGTATCAAGTTGTGCAACAGCTTCCATCGACATTACAAGAAGACCCACTCAAGATCAACTTCACAAAAGGAAGCCGAGATCATGAGAATTCTATTATGCTAATTCAATCAATATGGGATATGTGTCATCCCCAATAGTTGATATGGCCTAAGGAGGAGCTAGAGAATAGAGAGAAATTTACTACGCCTCAATGGAGTACATCCTCCAACATAGGATTCCTGAGGAGTTACGCCCGAAGATCCCCAATGCACCATCAAAGACTACCAATCGCGCGGAGATCAAGTTTCTTAAAAGGGAGCTCAAGGAGGTCAAGGAGCGTGCTTCCAAGTTGGCTCAAACTAGTAGGCAGTCATAAGAGAGGATTGTCCCCCGTTTGTACATAGATCAAGCCAAATGAAAATATATCGCTTGAATCTATTTTTATTTTTTTTAGAATGGTGTTTAGGGTGGTTTGTTTTATTTTCCTATTTTAGTGTTCAAGGAGTCTTTTTATTTCCTTTTTCTAGTTTTGATGTCGAGATGTTTTATTTTAATTTCTAGTTGCGTTGTTTAGGGGGCTCTCTTCTTTATGAAATGAATGAAACGAGACAATTAGATCATTGTCATGGGCCGGTATTCTTTTAAATCTCGTGCTCATATGTGTTTATTTATTTATGAACCAGGTACCATCGTCACGGCTTCAAGGCGTTTGCTTATCCGCACTTGATCCAGATTGGTAAAAATGAGTTTTGAAGAACCAAATGCTCGGATCACTACACTTGATAACAAAATCGCTGAGTTGGCTACACAATTTGCATAATTTGCAAACGAAATCAAGTCTAGTTTAGTGGTTGCTACCTCTAATCAAAACACGCCCGCAACTACTTCGCAAGCTAGTAATGCCAATTTTAGAGGAAAGATAACTGAGGAAGTGGCACATCAAACCCCTGTAATGATGGAATTAGATCCCATCTTGGAAGCCATCTCGGCCCAAATGGAGGAGGAGAATAGAAAGAGATTTACTAAACTAGAGGAGAAGCTTAGGGCCTTGCAAGGGTATGAGGCCAGCATGGTTGAAGATTTATCCCGATACACCAAAATGGACTTCCCATATAAGTTCAAAATCCCAAAGTTCACTAAGTACAATGGCATTGGGGACCCTAAAATCCATTTGAAGTATTATTTGAATAGAATGGGACATTATGCACAAAATATCCCTTTGTTGATTCACACATTTCGAGAGAGTTTAACTGGTATGGCATTACAATGGTATATCTTGCTTGAACCCGAGAAAATTGAGAAGTGGGAAGATGTAGTGGAAGCATTTGTAATGCAGTACAAGTATAATACTGAGATTGCCCCGACACGTAGCATACTAGCTCACACTGAAATGAAAAGAAACGAATCTTTTAGATCTTTTGCTCAAAGATGGCGTACATTGGCCGCACAAGTTCGACCCCCACTTGATGATAAAGAAATGGTCGAACTGTTTATCAATACCCTTCCTACTGACTTTTATAACAAGATGATCATATTAGATTGTGAAAACTTTTCTCATTTGGTTGCCATGGGTGAAAGAATTGAGAGAGCCATACATGATGACCGTATAACTGAGGGACCAAGCCAAAAGTTCACCAGTAGGAAAGAGAAAGAAGCTGAGGTAGCCTATGTACAAGCTCCGGTCGGGCCAAAGCCGTTTGCAAGTGCACAAAGTTCCTCTGCATCATAAGGAAAATACCCAAATTACGAGCCAAGAAAGTGGACTCCAAGGTAGTATACTCCTCTACCTAGGCCCCTATCCAACTTGTTGCTCATGCTGCTTGGAAGAAGATTGGTAGCTAAAGAAATTCCTCGTGACAACCCTCCTAAGTTTCCCGTGTCCGATTTAGCAAAATCATGCAAATATCATATGGGGGAAAAAGGCCATGATGTAGACAATGCAAAAGTGCAAAACTTACTTGACAAATGGATTTTATCATTTAGAGAGCAACCCAATGTTCAACAAAACCATTTACCTGCTCATGTTGGAGATGTGAATATGATATTTGGTGAGGAAAGCTAGAAGGGTCAAACATGTGGAATTGATGTACATGAGTTGCATGACGGTATAGAGAGTCCTTTTGGAGAAGATGTCATGGCTATGATCACTTTGATTGTCAATAACTTATCCACTAAAGAGGACCGATGGGATTATGACGAGAATCAAACCAAGCACATAGTCATCGATTTGGCGGCGGAAGAGTTTGCAAGCTTAGAGATAGAAAGGGATGAGTGCGAGCCTATCGTGATTGAGCTATCACCTCTTGACCAAGAGGAGAGTCCGAAGAAACCCTTGGCCAATTTTAGTACTAAAGCAATTTCGCGGGACTATGGAATTGAGGAAGTAGATGTTGTCACCCGATCGGGTCATTGTTACATGCTTGCAAAAGCTATTGAGAAGAGAGTTGTTACCGATGAAAAGGCCAAGCAATTTCTGGCCATGATCAAAACTAGTGAATTCAATTTGATAAAACAATTGAGGAAAATGCCAACTCAAATATCACTTTTAGAATTGTTTAAAACTTCCGAGAAACATAAGGATGCATTGTTGAGAGTTCTAATGAAATTCATGTGCCCGAAAATATTGGCGACAAGCAGCTAGAAGAATTCATTAGATCCATTCTATTGATGGACCGAATCTCAATTTCAAATGAGGATCTTCCCGAGGAAGGCACTGACCACAACAAAGCTTTACTCATTTTAGCTAAGTGTTGTGATATGATAGTACCTTGTATATTGATCGATAATGGATCCACTTTGAATATTTGTCCACTGGCTTCTCTCCATCGCCTTAGGGTGAACGAGGAAGAAATCATGGCGTCTCAATCTACTGTTCGAGCCTTCGATAGTGTGAGGAAGAAGGCAATAAAGGGAGATCGAACTTAACTTGCTGATTGGTCCGGCTTCATTCACGATAAAGTTTCAAGTGCTCGATGTCCCTAGTGCTTTTAATTTCCTTTTGGGTCAACCTTGGATCTATGTTGCTATAGCCGTGTGTCCAATTTGCATCAAATGGTTCGGTTCATTTCAAATGGTAAGTTGGTGATTATTCGATGTGAAACTGATTTCAAGATATTCCAAGACACAACCATCCCATATGTAGAGCCTAAAATGAAGGAAAAACTAGCTACCAAATTCTCGAGCTAGTATTGATGGTGCATGTACCCATTGGGACTATCATGAGACGTCTTGAGCTATTTGTCTCGTCTATCATATCAAATAGAGTTTTGTTGGAATATGGCCATGTTCCAAGGGCAGGATTAGGAGTGTATGCACAGGGTATCGCAAAGCCTATTGAGATACTAGGAAATCAACAGAAAGCTAGCTTAGGGTACCAAGAGGTTTGCGAGTATAAAAAAGGAAGTGGAGAGTTGGTAGGTTCAAGTGCGAGAGGAAGAGGCAGGGGCCGAGCTGATCACGGAAACCGAGGTTATCCTAGGGATGCAAAGGCCGAGGTGCTCTTGATAGTTACATGAGTCAAGCTAGCTATCGAGGTCGAACTATTCCGACTTGGAATCAACAAGGATTACTCCCTCTTTCACTAGATGAACTCCACCTACGTTTTGAAAGGACATTTGTCAAGTCGCCCAAGCTACTGCAAGAAGAGGAAAGAACCATCTCAAGCATAGTTGACATGTTCAATCCCGACTTTCCGTGCGCCATTACCAAAGATGAGGAGATAGGGCATTCCACAACTTCCTTCCAACCATCGGAGTAGGGATGCTGCTCGACTGCTTTGCTTAGTTTTTATGTCATTTTCTTTATGTTCTCCCTTGCATGGGACAATTTGTTTCGTTACTATTGTTATTTCCCTTTTGTAATCAAGATCTTGGATTGTGAGCCGTGATCCGAGATTATGAATATTGTAAAACGGTCTTATCATATTCATATAAATGCATGTGTGTTTTATTAAGGACGTGAGGATGTGCCAAACCAGTCCTATGATGATGCTTTGAGGCCTAGACTTCCTCACGACTCCTAATTTTCAAAATTTGTGAGATAAAAAAGTCCGAGGATATGAGGACAATCTCCTAGTTCAAACATTTTTTCTTAAGTAATCATTCGAAAAAAAAAATTAAAATGCATCATACATATTCCTCATTGAATAATCATACTAACCCCCTCATTTGCATATTGGGCATGTCATTCAGCATGATTATGATAGGTACATATGTCACTCGTTTACAACGAGGGACCTTGTGAGTCCGAGCATGATGATGATGATGTTCAAAGGGATGTAGAGAGAGACTAGATTCGTCATGAAGAATTTAAACATTTGACGGCTGAACAAACAGTCATTGTAAATTTGGGAGACACAGAAAACATTAAGGAAACCCATATTGGAGCCAACCTGTCTAAGGACGAGGCAAGGAGGATGGTTGAGCTTCTAAGAGAATATCAAGATGTGTTCGCATGGTCCTATGCAGATATGCTAGGGTTTTTACCAACGGATCCGAATGTGACACCTAAAAAACAAAAACTACGGAGAACAAAACCTGAGCTTTCTAAAAAGATTGAGGAGGAGGTCATGAAGCTGTTGAAAGTGGATTTTATCGAAGTATCCCCGTATCCTGATTGGATTGCTAATATAGTACTGGTCATGAAAAAAGATGGACAAGTCAGGATTTGCATAGATTATTGTGACCTAAATCGAGCAAGCTCGAATGATGGTTTTCCCTTACCTCACACTGATGTTCTGGACGATAGCACTACGGATTTTGTATTATTCTCTTTCATGGATGGGTTTTCCGAATACAATCAGATTAAGATGAAAGAAGAAGATAAAAGTAAAACATCGTCCATCACACCCTAGGGAACTTTTTGTTACAAGGTGATGCCGTTCGGCTTAAAGAATGAGGAAGCCACATATCAAAGAGCGATGGTCACTCTATTCCATGACATGATGCATAAAGAAATAGAGGTATATGTCAATGATATGAATCGAAGTATCGACAAGACCACTTTGAAGTCCTGAAGAAGTTATTTGATCGACTTAGGAAATTTAAGCTGAGACTTAATCCCTCAAAATGCATATTCAGGGCAAACTCTGGGAAGCTATTAGGTTTCATGGTCAATAGCCAAGGCATTGAAATCGACCTATTGAAAGTTAAGGCTATATGTGACCTTAAAACTCCTTCTACTGTCAAGGAAGTTTGAAGAGATAAAGCAGTATCTGTCACATCCTCCAGTACTAGTGCCACCGATCCCAAGAATACCACTAATTCTCTACCTAACCATCAATGAAGAATCACTTAGGGTCGTACTTGTGCAGAAAAGGTCAAGTGATCAAAGGGAGTGTGCCATATATTATTTCAGCACAAAATTCACTATCTCTGAGATGAACTATTCAAAAGTGGAGAAAACATGTGTAGCGCTGGTTTGGGTGTTACACCGATTACGCCAGTATACCCTTTATTATTAGGTTCACTTGGTGACTAAAAATGACCCGATCAAATATTTGCTAAAGAAGCCAGCTTTGATTGGAAAGATGGCTAAATGGCAAGTCCTCATTTCCAAATTTGATATACAGAGTGAGGCACAAAAGTCAGTAAAGGAAAGAGCTATAGCTGACATGTTGGTTGGAAATTCAAAAGATGCAGAACCCCATGATACAACGCATTATTTCGATGAACGCATCTTAGCAATCTCGAATGACAAGTGGGTCATGTATTTTGACAGCGCTGTCAACTTGTCTGGGTCAGGAACTGGGGCAATCTTGATCTCTCCCACTAGTCAACATTATCCTGTGGCAGCCAAATTGGTATTTCCTTGTACAAACAATGTCTCGAATATGTAGCATGTATCCTAGGTTTGCAAATGGCCATTGACATGAAAGTCAAAAAATTACAAGCGTATGGAGATTTTGCGCTCATTATTCTACAAACCGAAGGCTTGTGGCGAACTCATGATCCCAAGCTAGTCCCATACCATGAGTTTCTTGAAGAATTAACAAAAGAATTTGATGAAATAGCCTTCGAATATTTGCCTAGATCCCATAATCAATTCGCCGATGCATTGGCTACGTTGTCATCAATGTTGAGTGTAATGGAAGGATTAGACATCAAGCCATTGAAAATTGAGGTTTTTGAATGCTCGGCTTATTGTATGACAGTTGAAGATAAGTCAGATCGAAACCCATGGTACTACAGAAAGCGCTCACCCAATTGTTTAGAAAATGTGGTTCAAATTTCAAAAAAAGGATGTTGAGATCCTGAATTTTCAAGAATTAAACCGAATGGACCATCATGATATTTTTTTCTATTAAAATCTAATCACGATAATTGAACCTAACTAAGATGATTAGAAAACTCTAAACCTTACAAGATCAAGTATTTCAAATCATCTAATTGAAAAAAATTTGAAAAATTATATATATGTTTTACCCATATTTGGTGAAACTTTAATCGAATATAATTTTTTTTTCCAAAGTCCCGTTGTTGCGACCATCTTTTTCCATTTGGTGTGGGGGGTTGCGGGCCGATGGCCCTCAATTAGGCGTGGGCTCTTTGAAGTCTATACTTTGCATAATGTTGGATTTCAACTTTTTAATTCTTAAGAACTTAAATATTATTAGGAGTCACAATTAGCCTATTGGAGTAAGGTAGAAACCAATCGAGATGCAAAAATGTCATCTCAATTCCTACGCAATCAAAGATTCTAGGGTTGAGGACTTAATCATGCTAATGTCTATTAGCATCCTTTTGGTACCTCTAATTTGAAAAGCCATTATTTAAGCAGTCATGAGATCTTGATTACGAATTATGATCCTAAGGTATTAAAGCCACTTGGTGAAAGCAAATGTTTTTATAGGTTTTCATTCTTTTCCTAAGCTAACGCTAACCTATTCTAGGAAAGTTATTACCATCTAATCTATTGAAAGAAAGTGAGATAAGTAAATACCCAAGTATCAAAAGTAACTAGTAAATAATTATACGAAACATAAAAACTCCATATGAGTTGGATGAAGAATACACAAGGTCTCGTTATGAACCTCAAAACATGATCCCTTAGAAGATTGAATTCAAATCAAGTTCAATCTCAAATCAAAAAAGACTGAGTAAAAGGCACTCACTAAGATAACCCCTAAAAGAAAGAAACTTAATTAAGAGTTACGCTAAAATAAAAACAAGTTTAAATTTATTAGTTAAGCCCCACAACAAGGTCAAGACCTATTTCTAAGCTATTTTCAAAATTTGGGAATATTTTAATTAATTAATTTTTTTAAAATATATTTTATTCTAAGACTTTGGAGTCCAGCTTGGCTTTAGGACCCGGTCCAAAAATGGGCTGACTTCACACTCTCCATCCAAGACCCGAGTCCACATCAAGGTCGGATTGGATTCCAAGGACGCGAGTCAAATTCCCCGGTTCGGTCCACATGTGAATAACAGAATTTGGGCTACCCAAGGACAAGTCGCAAGTGGCCCATTAATAAAGCCCCCTTGCTTTCACAACCTAAGTAGCATCGACACAAACACACCGACACTTCATTTCTCAAAAAATAGAGAATTCTGACATATTAGGACGCGTTGTTTATTAAATATTTATTTTAATATACTTATTATAAATTATTATTATTTTGATTATTTCAATCAAATTAATTTGATTCAAATTCACAAATAAATAAATAATAATAAAGAGCTTAGAATCAATTTATACTAAAAACATTAATCCACCATTTGTTAATAACATTCATTGTTTAATTTAACAAATTCAACTCAATTTAAAACTTGAAGGAAAAAAACCAAACAATCTACATTCTAAACTCTTATGCCAAAGCGTGTTGGAAGAAAAGAGGAAAAAAACAAATTTGAGTGGGTGAATTATATGTCACAAGAAGTGAGAGTCAAAATAGAATAGAAGAGAAGAGAAGACTAGAGTATTCATCTGTCTCCATTTATTATTTTTATTATTGTTTTATTTATTTACATATTTGCATTTTAACCTATTATTTGTTGAAATTTTTTAAAATTGAACCTGTGCATGTCAAAATCACATCTCAGAATTCCAACACAAGTGTCGGAGGGTGTCGAGAAAAGTTGACTAAGTGTCAGATTTTCCAACACGTGTTAACCGAGTTTTGAAGAGTGTCCGAAAGTATCCGACACGTGTCGAAATGTCAAACACGATACAAAGACTCTTGAAAAGTGTCGATGCTTCTTAGTTCACAACTATCCCAGCCCAATCTATCTAATTTAATAAGGCCCAATAAAGCCCAAGATCACTAAAAAAACTAGGCCCAACTCACAATGTCAATTGGCCATTTCAGCCGAATCCCTCCCTGCACGCCATCTCCATCTCCCTTGTCTCCTGCCCTGCAATTTAGGAACGAGCGGCCCCCTTGCAGCCGTCGGCTGACATCGCCGCCATCATTTTAACGGCAACCACCGGCTTCCCTTGTAAACTTCCTATCTCCACAAAGCGACACCTTGTTGACCCACCAGAACAACAACAGTAGCACGCACAGCCGCAGCACAACCAAAACAAATAGAGAGAAATGGACCCGATGAACGAAGCAGCACGCGGGTGACCAGCAATGAACACCATGGAAACATAACGCATGGAACAGAGAAACACCAAAAGTCCTTGAGTTATTCTCGGTTTCAGATTCAGCTCTCATTAACCGAAGGTTCCTATTGTGATTTGAACTTGTATTAAAACTTCATTGAGGCATTTCAACGAACAGTACACATGCACTAATAAGATTGAATCTAATCATTACATTGAAGCTGTTTCTCGTTCGACGATCAGCGTTAGAACAACAATGACATTGCAAATCATCAAGTAACAACGCACTTTGTAGCAATTTTCACGTGGGTTTCACGAACACAACTCGGCACAATAACCTTCCAAAACAGAGCAGAAAAAGAAGATAACAAAACTACCTTGTTGACAAGGTGGGACGAAGCAATGTGCGTAAAATTGATTGACTTCGGAAAATCGTTGGTGACCCAAATCAACGTTCGCCGGTGAACTTCAAACGAGATCCCAGTACTTCAGTCCTCTCGGCCATGGAATAGGACTGAACAGAGGTTTTCCTCACGGTGGCGGAAAAGCTTAATTGGGAGAACTCTAGGTTGCGATCTTCGGTCGAAACGACAAGAGAGAATCTCGAGATGCTTCGCAGGATCCCAAAGCTCAAAGAAGCATTAATCCCCGAAAATCCATACTTACTCTATCGCTCAGTGTCTGGATATCTTCTGAAGGTCCGCGAACGTGAAGAACTTTGAGGGGAAAAAGAAAAACCACCCTCCTTCTCAAAATCGTTCCCTGTTGCCACCGTTCATCCTCGGAGAGCGAGAGTATTGGGTGTGCTCTTTGTGATGTATATCCGATTGCTGATGAACTTTCTTTTCTTTTTTGGGGAGCTCTCTTCTGTCGGGTCTTTCCCCTGTTGTTCTGTCCTTAATTTCGTCATGAAATTTGTCGTTAAATTCTACGGATCTATTAATGGTCTTGGAAACCGAGAAATCTAACTTTTGTTTGGAATATTTTCACGTTTTTTCACATGCAGAACTTGAGCATTTCTTTTGATCATGTTAAAGCCGATATTAACATGCTTAAAATATTGTTCTGAGCATTTTGAAAATATTAATACATCGTCAATATAAACGTGGGAGACCGACCAAAAAAATATATAAACATGGGAGAAATATCTTTTTGGGTTAAATATTTCAATATATTTGGAATTTAAACGAGCATTCTTTTAGTCCAAGGAGCATTACGTTCAATTTATAACGGCCAAAAGTGTTAATTAATGCCATTTTGTATCCATCTTTGCCAGCTATATGGATTTCCCCAAATCCTGATTTCATATTGAGTTTTGATAAAAGAAATTTTGCATTAATAATTCATTTGAATAAATCAGATTTGTTGAGTAATGAGTATCCTATCCATTTTAAACTTGATTTCATTTCGAGATTTAATAAAAGAAAATTTGCATTAACAATTATTTTGAGTAAATCAGGTATGTTGGATATCAAATATCTTATCCATTTTAATCTTGATTTAAAATGGTTCACTCACTTCGAAAATCCCTTTCTTCGAATTGTCAACTGCACAATGGGAATTATTACAATTTGATTGACCGACAATTCTAGCTAGACATGATGTTCCTTATGCTCGAATTGACAAATAATTGTGCATTGTGCACTATGCATCACGAAATGAACAATATGAAAAGAACTTATCGACATCACAGTCCTTATGCTTGAATTGACAAATAATTGATCAATCAAAATATGCATAAATAAGGGAGATATGCGTGTAATCTTAAAAGATATAGATAACTAACAGTAATATCATAACTATCTCTAACATAAGAAAATATTATAAATTTTAAGAATCTCTAATATAATATCACTAACATTCCCCTCAAATTCAAGATGACTTTAAAAAAATCAACTGGAGTTTGAATTGATATCGAATAATGCCATAAAAATTTGTTTCTCTAACGATATTGCATGGCATCAAGTTGACGTGTGAGGCAGTGTCTTTCAAATGTGGCTCGTCTGAAGGGGGTGAGTCTTTTGGTTATGGTGTCGGCTTTTCGAAATGATGTGCAAAATGTCAAGAATCAAAGTGGAAATATAAGGCGGTTGATGTGGCAGTTGATGTGGCAGGCTTGTGGTCTATATGGTTGGCATTGTAGCATCAAGCGGCCTATATGGCTAACTTAGAAAGATAGTTACTAAGCAATGCAACCTGTGTGGCTAGCATCAAAAGAAAGCCTCCTCCATAAAATAAAATAAAATAAAAAAGGATCGGCGAGTGAAGCAATTGGTGTGAATAGCATCAAAACATGACTATTGTGAAAGTGACTAGATTTGTTGACACCTAAATTTTGATTGATCATTCATAATTTAATGCACAAAAATTTATGGATTAATTTTAACCCCTAAACAAAAAATATTAGGATTAAATTGCATAGCATATAGTTTTAGGAGCATTTATTATTATTGCATTTGCATTGGACAGGTGGAAGATGAGGCTTCAATTGATGGTTCTAAGCTTTAATTTAACAAGTTGGACTAAGCCCACGTGAAAAAGAATTTGGCTAGGCCCGTTAAGGGGTGACGAGTTGGAATATGATAATATTCTCTTAATATGATAATGTTCCCGAGAATATTCACATTATTCTTTCGACTCGGGAAGTCTCGGATGAAATATTCTCGTTAAGGGGTGGCGAGTTAGAATATGAGAATATTCCTGAGAATATGAGAATGTTCTCGAGAATATTTTCATTATTCTTTCAATATTCAAGGAAAGCGTCGAATGAAATATTGGAAAAATATTGCACGTGGGATACAAGAGCTAAATAGACAACGTGCAGATTTATCATCTTTCCTTAAATAACATAGTCCTCTCACCTATAAAAAGGGGGCCACACACACTGAAGAGACACACAAAAAAAAAAGCCACAATTGAGAGAAAAGGAGCGGCAGCGCAATATAGAGAGAGGAGAAAAAGCATTTCTTTTTGCTGCAAGTCTTGAAGGTCGGCTCACAAAAGGAGGCCTCTTCCCAAGAGACAAGGTAGGTAAAGTTCCTATTTAAATTAATTCTTGAATATTTGTTTTCTCATTTAAAGTATTGCATGCTTGATTGAATTCCAATTAAGTGAGGTTATTGTGTCGTGTTGGAAAATCCCAATAATAAAAAATATTGAGCCGCGAGACGCCGGATCAGGTTTTTGATTGTTTTGATTTTCTATCTTGGGTCGGGACTAAATTGCGTGCTTTACATGATCGGTTGCATTATGTGTTGATTTTTTTTTAAACTTAAAAAAAATGCATAAAAAAATCTTTTGCGTAATAGGGTAAATTAATGCACTTCATGTCAGACTAGTCTTATAGTCTACATTGCATATGATGTAGAAGCTTAGGAAATTTCATTAGTTATAAAAAAGAAAACATAAAAATTGCCATGTTCATGTCACCTGAACGCGTGATTTTCTATCTTGGGTCGGGACTAAATTGCGTGCTTTACATGATCGGTTGCATTATGTGTTGATTTTTTTTTTAAACTTAAAAAAAATGCATAAAAAAATCTTTTGCGTAATAGGGTAAATTAATGCACTTCATGTCAGACTAGTCTTATAGTCTACATTGCATATGATGTAGAAGCTTAGGAAATTTCATTAGTTATAAAAAAGAAAACATAAAAATTGCCATGTTCATGTCACCTGAACGCGTGACTTTAAGGTAAGTAACTTCCTCCAAATCAAAGTCCCATTTTCGTTACCCCGTGCCGTGTCAAAAGGGGCAAATCCGGAGCCACGAGCTTTAGGACAATTACAAAATCAAATCTCATCACACATGGGACCGGGAAAATTATCACCTACGAAAGGGAGTACGGAAAGGAAACCTGCAACCCCACCATGTCGACCGTTCGATCTGCCTAACTCGGTCGCCAGTTTCTTTGACAGGGATGCCTCTCTCTGGGGACCTCGTGCGTCTCTACTCGCCTGCTAAGCTATTATTCAAACCTGCCTCTCAAGCAATTCCACCAAACAGTAAAATTTCACATCACCATGTTTTGAAAACATGATAACTCTCTCAATTAGAAACCCATTCCTTCGAGTATTTTTTTTTTCTTTCCATTTTACTTAATCAGCCCTAAATTTATTGCACGAATGGCAAATCAATTATTAACTTTTCAATTTTTCCAAATTATTTAATTTATTTGGGTGAAATTTCAATATAGTCATTTTGGCTAATTTTTACCAGAAATACTAACGTGGTTGCATGCCACTAGGACTAATAGCAATTTCTTGTGAGAATTGATTTGAAAGACTATATGGACATTTCACGTAGATATTTAGAACAAATTGATAAATATAAAATTTAAAATTGAGTAGGTATCTATACAATAGGTTTATGATTAATTGGGTCATTTTCCCTAAATATAGATATGATGTTGTTGTGCAATCCATCACTCATCAAATGATTTCCCAATCCTACCAGCACAGTCAAATCACCTGAAAGTGAGATTTTTATGCAACTTTTAACAAATTTTGAGAGCGAGAATACTACTATCGATCCTTTCAGCAGATAGTACAAATTACAGCTCATGGCATCTTTCTTTTAATTGATTCTTATGAAGTACTTCGTCACAATCGTTCAGTCTAGTTGACCTAGATTTTTATGAAGTAGACTGGTCGGTCAATAATTTAGGCAAAAAATTTAAAAGAATGAGGGAAAATTCGTCATTCTACTAAATTATCTAAAGAAAAAAAAAGAATTCCAAATCAAAGGCTGTAAAAAAATGATTTTACCCGAAATGACTTCGATAATTGCGAGGACGGACTTCCAAATTAAATATTTGTTTATGCTTTGCTCGATAAATACTTTCGTATAAATCCATCAAACAATCGAGAAAATCTCGTCATCCACTAATTCGAAATTCATCAGTGGTTATCAAAATATATCATAAATGGAGGTTCCTTCTGCAAAATTCATAATGTATACCGAATTTATTTATCAATTAATTATTAGGTATCCAACCACCATAAGGACACATTATAAATTCCTTTTTCCTTTCACGGATTATACAGCTTTTGCTTAAATATTACATATTTTATACCTTCCTTTTCAGCTAAAAAAATCAACAAAATTACTACTATTAGTAAAGTCATGTCCAAATTGAAAGTCCCTTTTACACCGCGCCGTCTTAAACGGCAATTTTCATGGTCACAATCTTTATGACGGTATAGGAAAAAAGTTGCAATCCCCGTCATCTTTCCCCGTTCAACCTGCCCAACTCAGTCGACACATTCACGATGGGGGAGGATCTTTTTGGGCCCTTCGTGCATCTCTACTCGCTTTGCTCAGCTATTATTCAAACCAGCCTCTCAAGCAAATTCCACCAAACTGCAAAACTATATATATATATATATATATGTCACATGCTTATGACTCTATATAAGTCGAACTTACATTTTTATTTTTTTTGCCAAATTAAAATTGATGAATTTATTATCCTTTGGTCATAATTTCTTCATCATTTTTCTTGCCCTTCGAGTCCTTCTCCATAGTAATGCGTCGCAGCCATGTTCGTAGCTGGTTAAAAGGTTAAAAAGGGGGAAATTTATTAAGTATTTTAGGCTCCGTTTATTTCGCAGAGAATGGATGATTTAAAAAGATATTTTTTTCTGAAAAATGAATGCATGTATCACTTATAAAATGAATAAACAAAAGGTCATGAATATTGTCGATAATAAAAACATTTTCCATTAACCAAATATTACAAGCGATGCAAACGATTATTTTTACAAATAAGGTAAGGCATTTATTATGGGAAAGTTTCTAAATAAGTTCTACCATGGACCATCATTGTCTACGAGGCTGAACAATTTGGAGTATCACCAGGGAAACCAATTCGGAGAAATTCCAAAAACATGGCCAATTTTGGACAACTCAAATTCGATGAATATTGAAGATCGAACATGATGATTTATGTACAAATGTTAACATGGGGAAATTTCGTCCCTGCAATTGTTCTATTCTTATGAGGCGGCCGATTATCCGCGCGGCATTCATACATTCGAATTTTGGAAAATAGACTATCGAGCAATCTAATTTTGGGAAATAAATATTCAAGATAAGGTCCATACTGGACCAACGCACTCCCCTCATTTGTTTCTTTTTTGGTTGGTATGGGAAGTAGCGAGGCGCATTGCGGAGCATCATCCATCGTGTGGAGGAGGGTTTGATGGACAAGTAACGGAACGATGCACCAAACACCCACCGAAAGTCACGTGCCGTTCGGCCTCCCAGTCCCGTCAGGTGCACGTGACTCCCCCCCATCTACCCCTCCCTCCTCCTACCCATCTTCCCTCCTCCTGTATAAAAGCCCCGCCCCGATGCTCCCAACATTCCACCACCGCATCGGCCATCTCCCTCTGCTTCTTCCAACTCCCGAAAACCCCGACACAACTTTCCGGCCTCCGGCGAGAGAGAGAAAGAGGAAGCATGGTCACTGTAGAGGAAGTCCGCCGTGCCCAGCGGGCCGAGGGCCCCGCCACGATCATGGCGATCGGGACGGCAACCCCGCCCAACTGCGTCGACCAGAGCACGTACCCGGACTACTACTTCCGGATCACCAAGAGCGAGCACAAGACCGAGCTGAAGGAGAAGTTCAAGCGCATGTGTAAGCATCGCCTCTCTTCCTCGTTTCGACCTTCGCGGTTCTCGATCGCAATTCTCATATACTGCTCTCGCTTCTCTTCCTAAGCGAAAAATCTTCCCATCAGTTGGAATTTGCACAGGCATGTGATTCCAACGTTTCCTTTTCATTAGGGTAGAGCGAGGTCCCGCTAATTAAAGAGGGGCCAAAGGCTAAACGGCAAAACATAAAGAAGGGCATACTGTTATTTATTAGGAAGAGAACGGAACCATTCCTTCTCGCACATCTTAAAGAAATGGAAAGTAAAAGACAAAACAATGGCATCCCGACTAGGTCATTCCGGCGAATCAGATCATTTGTGGCCGTCAAGGTTTAGGTCCACAGTGATACAGCTTTGTCGTCGCGATTCCGGTTGCCCCGGCGTGTTCGAGTAGGGAAAGTCATCTGAATCTTTCTTGTATTTTGCAGGTGAGAAGTCCATGATCAAGAAACGGTACATGCACCTGACCGAGGACATCCTGAAGGAGAACCCCAACCTCTGCGCCTACATGGCGCCGTCGCTGGACGCCCGGCAAGACATGGTGGTGGTGGAGGTCCCGAAGCTCGGCAAAGAAGCGGCGACCAAGGCCATCAAGGAGTGGGGGCAGCCCAAGTCCAAGATCACCCACCTGGTCTTCTGCACCACCAGCGGCGTCGACATGCCCGGCGCTGACTACCAGCTCACCAAGCTGCTGGGCCTCCGCCCCGCCGTCAAGCGATACATGATGTACCAGCAGGGTTGCTTCGCCGGCGGCACGGTCCTCCGCCTCGCCAAGGACCTGGCCGAGAACAACAAGGGAGCCCGCGTCCTGGTCGTGTGCTCCGAGATCACCGCCGTCACCTTCCGCGGCCCCAGCGACTCCCACCTCGACAGCCTCGTGGGCCAGGCCCTGTTCGGGGACGGCGCGGCGGCGATCATAGTGGGGTCCGACCCGACTCCGGGAGTCGAGAAACCGATGTTCGAGCTCGTCTCGACGGCCCAGACCATCCTCCCGGACAGCGACGGGGCGATCGACGGGCACCTCCGCGAGGTCGGGCTCACGTTCCATCTCCTCAAGGACGTCCCGGGGCTGATCTCGAAGAACATCGAGAAGAGCCTGGTGGAGGCCTTCCAGCCGCTCGGCATCTCCGACTGGAACTCCCTCTTCTGGATCGCCCACCCCGGCGGTCCGGCCATCCTCGACCAGGTGGAGGAGAAGCTGGGCCTCAAGGCCGAGAAGCTGCGCGCGACGCGCCACGTGCTGAGCGAGTACGGCAACATGTCGAGCGCCTGCGTGCTGTTCATCCTGGACGAGATGCGGAGGAAGTCGGCCGAGGACGGCCTGAAGACCACCGGCGAGGGTCTCGAGTGGGGCGTGCTGTTCGGGTTCGGGCCGGGTCTCACCGTCGAGACCGTGGTCCTCCACAGCCTCACCGCAAAGGCTTAGAAGGAGGCTCTCCTTCTCTTTCTCTCTCTCTCTCCCTCCATCCTTTTCATTTACTCGGTTTGTCATCAATTTCTCCGAATTTTCTTTTCCTTTTTCAATTTACTTTAAGTCATTAATGTGCGCATTTTCGGTGTCTAAAAAAAGGGGTTGCACTTGCAATTGGCGAGCATGGTGCCTTCGGGGCTACATTGAAATAAATGGTGTGGGGGAGCAATAGCATGTGTACCAAAAAGATTTCCCCAGTTATATTTCATATGCAATATAAATTTAATGTCTTCGCATCGATATTTAGCAGTTTCAATTCTTGTTTGAGCACTCGATTGATCTTGTTACCAATAGACGATAGAGATGGATAATACAGCACTTGAGCTCGTACTTAAGAAAATTACTAATTTTGTCTTAAAAGAATTGTGCAAATAGCACATCGATGATACCGGGCTGTAATTGGTTGGAATGACAAAATTGGAATTTATCACAAAGTGAAAAACGACATTAACAAGATTGAAAAGTTCAAAGATGAATTGTCATCCTTACAATAGACTTAGTATCTATTTGATTATTATCCCCAAATTCCACGTAGTTGATGTTATTTTACAACGTGGATTATACGTATCGATGACTAAAAATTGGAGGAAAAAAAATTAAACCTACAAAACGAGCCACGCGATCACTTAGAGCTGCCATTTTCAATTAGATATCACTTTCTTAGAGACTCATCAGACTTTTCTGACTTTAGAGTTTCTCTCTCTATCTCAATGACAGAGTCACTTTTGATAGAAGAAAAGAACATCATGTGACCAATGAATCGTATAGAACCAAACCCAGCTCCATATTCGATCACATGAATCGCGAGCGTGTCGAACACAAAATGATTGAAATAGTATGGGCCAATGCGGTTCATGGGTCGCGCAATAATTTTCCCGATACACGACCGGAGCAACCTAGGATGTCTCATTGAACCTAAGAGCTCATTAAGCTATGGCTCAATACCCTATAGCAAAAGCGCAAAAAGGAAACTTCGACCCCCTCCACTTTCAAACGGTGTCGCCTGACAACAGAAGGTCAATCACCAAAGCAACATCACGTGACTCCCAGCTACCCCAAAGGCTCTACCACTCTTTTCCCGCATCTTAAAAGACCCAGCTTGATGCTCTGCCGATCCCCCCGATACCTTTTCCAGCACCACTTCCACTCTTGAGTCGTTCCGTTTGCCGCCACGCCACCTCCGCCTTCTGAACTTGCTTCAGGGCGAAACGATTGAAGGTGAGCATGATTTCAGGGTAAAATCTGAAACTTGTAAATCAGATTGATGAAAACTTATTCAGTTTCATGTCATAAGGTATACATGATAAGTTTTAGATTTCAAAAATTAGAGAATCTTGACAGGTGATTCCAAGTTCTAAACTGGTGGAACCTAAAACTTGTAACTTAAAACAAGTTTTTGTGTTTTTCTCAGCATATTTCAGAACGTTCAATGATGATTATATAATTTAGAAACATTAGTCTGAGCTTCTATTTTATGAATCGGAATTTTATTTTGTTAATGTTATTTTTTGTTTGTCTAAATATAAGTTATGGTCAATGAGTTATAATGGCAAGTGGTGGTTATTAAAGATGATAATTCACTATAATCGTTTAATTAATAATAAGGTGGAATTTGGATAAAACTATGGAACTTGTGGCAAATTATGTACTAGGTTCTAAGGTATACAAGATAGATTCTAAGTTCCAAAAAAGTAAGAAACATGCTAAAATGAGTAGGTTTTAATTTCTAGATAAAACCTGTGTGGAACCTAGAACCACTCGTCCTTAGAAATGATAGTGCGAACCCACTAAATTGCATTGATCAGAGCATGTACCTGGACTATTACTTCCTGGTCACGAGCAGCCAGCACATGACCGAGTTGAAGGAGAACTTCAAGCGAATGTGAAAACACGTGTAAGCTTTCCTTGTTTTCCTAGTCGATTAAACCTGGTCATTAGTACACATGTTGCATGGACTTAAGAAAGTATGCTGGCGATACTGAGCGGCGCATGGTCCACTCTTATATTGATCCAACATCTTGTTTTATGAATTGAAAATGAAAATGCATAGACACATTCTATCGCTCATGATATGTACAAAGCATATTACTAAGTGTAGGCAAATATGTCACGACTGGGTTTGTTAAAGTATTATTTCATATCACTTGACAATTTTTTTTTGGTTGGTGGTCTTAAATGTTCTTTATATTCATATGATTTCTTTTCACTAATCAGCTTAAGTTTTTGAGTTAGACTTTTTAACATGTCTTTTGTGAATGTATTGTTGAAGTGTAGTACCGGTAACAAAAAGTCTTAAATGCCTTTCTTATTCGTGTGGTTTGATTTTCTAACAATGTTGCTTAAGTAGGGTTTAGCATAATGCATTAAAAAAAAGCCAAATGGAGAAAAAGTTCAATGAAAATGTCTCTAGTCGATAGGGTGAAGAAGTTTTGGCCCAAAAAAAAAAAAATTTGTAGCGGGTGGAGTAATCTTTTCCTCCACAACCTATATTTATTGCCATGATATAGAGAGTTGGTCAACTTTTTAAATTATAACTGCCCACATCAAGGGTGACGAAAGACTGTAGTAAAATGGCCTGCATAGAACTTTATCATATAAAAATCCTAAATAATGAGGAAAAGAAGAAAACCTTTTTTCTTTATCATAGATTTTGAATTTAAAGAGAAAAAGGGTAGCACATGAACCGACATAGCGAGGAAAAGGAAAGAGAGAGGTGGTGGGAGAAATTTGACACCCAAAGTAACAAATATTTTATGGAGTGCTATTTAAAGGGTGAAATGATATCTAACAGATCTTACGATTGAAATATAGTGATTGTCAATATATCATTAACTATATATAACAAGATATGAAACTCAGATTATGTAATAGACTTCTTTTAACAGGGAAAACGATTGAGATATGTCTGTAAAGAACTTCTTAATAATGGGATCAAGCAATTTGGTCTTGAATCGAGGATTCATACATTTTCAGGTGAAAAGTAGACGTATCCGACCGAGGAGATGTTGGAAGAGAACCCTAACATCTATGCCCCCATGGAACCCTCGTTGGACGCCAGGCAACACATGGTGGTGGTCCAAGTCCCGAAGCTTGGCAAAGAAGCGGCCACAAGGGCCATCAAAGAATAGGGCCAGCCCAAGTCCAAGAATGGTGCTCTGAGATCAAGGCCATCACCTTTCGCGGGCCAAGTGAGGCCCACCTGGATTGGGCCTCGAGCCCAAGAAGTCGCGCATGACGTGGCGCGTGATGGAGTATGGGAATATGTCAAGCCCATTTGTCTTGTTTATTTTGGATGAGATGAGGAAGAAGTCTGCTAAAGATGGGCTCAAGACCACCCGGTAGGGGCTCGAATGGGGTGTGTTGGTTGCTTTTGGGCCTGGGCTCACTATTGAGACAGTGGTTCTCAATAGCCTGAGTCTCCCCTTCGAGGCTTAAAGCGTGCCAAGCTTGTATCTCTTTTCATTAACTCATTCATGTGTCATCTTGAGTGTCCACAGGATGCTAGGGTTTCTCTCGAGTTGGGTCAATAAAGAAAAAAAGAGTTCATCCTATTTTTGGTGTTACTTCTACTCGACACTAGCCCTTTTGCAAGACAAGAACCTCCTCAATGGAGTAATGTCAATGGAATAATGTCGATATTTTTTCCTTTTCTAGGGTTTTTCTCTTGAGTTGGGTCAATAAAGAAAATAGAGTGAATCCCATTTCTGGTTTTACTTCTACTTGATATTAACCCTTTCGCTAGACAAAAGATTTTCGGATGTAAACCTCCTCAATGGAGTAACATCAAGGTAATAATGTTGATATTCTTTCCTTTTCTAGGGTTTCTCTCTCGAGTTGGGTCAATAAAGAAAATAGAGTTAATCCCACTTCTGATGTTACTTCTACTCGATAATAACCCTTTCGCAAGACAGAAGAGTTTCAATTGCAAACTATTATAATATTTATTTAATTAATATGATTCCACATTCAGTATTTCTCAATTAATTCTGATTTATTGCCCGATTTACTACCCACTTAATTGCGTGACAACTACCCATTAATTATTATCATAACGGTCTTGATGAAACATGTCAGAAACGGTGAGAAACGGAATGAAAAATGTCAAGTTGTCTAAACCAATTCCTATCAATAAAAAAAATACACTATCGAGTTTTGAGGGGTATTAGCTAGTGGAATGGAATGTTCAAATATGATGATTCCATATTCGCATAATTGATCCATATACACTTCATGCATCCATTTAAGGTTTTGGGATTTCCGCTTTTGTAGAATTTCATTAGAGGTATGTACCAATCCTTTATGTTTTTGCAAATCGTTCCCGATTTTGCACAAATTTATCCATGCATGATAAATGGGGATTGTCGATTTTTATTTAATTTAGTCTAACCAAAACCTCCTCATTGGAGTGATATCAATGGAATAATATCGATATTCTTTCCTTTTCTAGGATTTCTCTCTTCAGTTGGGTCAATTAAGAAAAAAGAGTTCATCCTATTTGGTGCTACTTCTACTCGATACTGCCCCTTTCGCAAGACAGAAGGCATTCAGGTGCAAACCTCGTGCAAACCTCACTAGAGTAATATCAATTGAATAATGTCAACATATCTCGACATGGATATAAGTAACCAATTTCCATCTTGCAACTACTTAGAGGTATTGCCCATCTATGAAAAGAACAATGAAGGAACAAACTTTGAATGATATTGAAATAAGTGGGCTCTATATATTTAGAGATTGGCTTGTCCAAACACTTAATCAATTTTTGCCAAATCTTTTAAACAAAAGTAGAAAATTTTTTATATTCTCGCCAAAATTGAAAATATTATTTATCTCAGAGAAAATTATGAAAAAAATTATATTTGAATTTATGCGTCAACAATTGAGAGTCAAAAAGTTTCAAAGATTTCGAATTTTTGTAAAGGAAAAAGATCAAAATTCATGAGCGGTGAAACCTAAAGCAAGTAAAATGTGAGAAAATAAAAATCAATTCACATAGGGCTAAATGGTCATTTGTTAGTACTCTACCGTTACTCTTTTGCTAAATGTGTTAAGAAGATAACATTTATTTATGAGGTAATAACACAAATGATCCTTGAACTTTCATCTAATATGCAACATTATCTTTGAACTTTTAATTATATGAAAATATTTAAAAATTCAATTACCATATTGAATATTAGACCAAAGTTAGAAGACTATATTGACTAAATTAAAAGTTCATAGACAACATTGCGTATTGAATCAAAGTTTATGAATTATAATGAAAAAAATTAAAAATTAAAAAAAGGACATTGCATATTTTGTCATTTTCTCTTTATTTATAAATAATGCAAAAATTTCAAAAAGGAAAATAAAAAGGAAATGTTAGTGGAGATTAAAGTAACCTGTGATCGTTGGGAACCACACAAGCTACGCCTAGTCCCCAGTCCCTAGTCCTAGCAAGGAGCCCCCACAAAGCATGGAGAACAGTGAACGCAAGACCAAAATCTCATTGGGCATTGCAAGTCTCGAGCAGCAACATCGGACGCCATCCACGACATTTCGAGATCCGCGAGGTTCGTTCAACTGGACGACGACTCTTTGAGATCTGTGAGGTTCAAGTGGATCTCTCTCTCTCTCTCTCTCTCTCTCTCTCTCTCTGTGGGCCAAAGGCGCATACTGTCACCCATATACCAGCAAAGCATGTACCAGCAAAGCATGCATGGCATCAATGCCCATGCAGATTTGCAGAAGGACTTCGGCCATCAATCCCACTTCCTGTCCAATGTGCTGGCCCCATAACCTGCATATGCAGATTGAGACAAAAAGAGAGAGAGAGAGAGAGAGCCGTATCGAGTGGAGTTTACTGAATATTTATCTGATAAAATGATGTATTTATTATTGAATCATTTAGGTGGAAGAAATAGCAACAATCGAATAGCTCTGCATCTTTGTTATGTCCTTCACTATATTGATGTACGGTCCATCACTCTTGATAGGACGATTTTCCAAATTATTGCTCTAGATTCTTTGCATCGCCCTTCGCTCCATTCATTTTGATTTTTGGTTTTATTCAGGTTTACATTGATTGCAATCCTTCATTTGAAGTAGACTTGATCATGCATTTGGTAATCCATGAGCCCTTCTAGCCAACTCTAGCATCTGGACATGGCCATGTTAATTAGAAGGCCAAGCATGATCCAACCAAGCGATGGAGCTATTCTGAATCTTAAAACATTCCAACATCAATGATTGGAGTGTGTGGTCAAGTTTGGAATTCATGTGTTTTGTTTGTTTTGCCCTTGTATTTCCCATTTGTGATCTCCTCATGATTAGCCCTTTGGACTATACCATGTCACCCAGGTTCGTACTAAGTAAGTTTTAATGATGGATGAGAAAGAGGCAAGAGGGCATTGCCATCTTCTGCTTTTTCCCATGTTGTGCATTTTTAATTTTTAATTTTATTTACTTGTTTAACATATTAAACTGGATTCGCCTTTACCAAAAAAATTTAGCCAATAGATTATGGGCTAAGTAAAATATATTAATAGTCTCACACCACATCAATTCTCCAATGTGAGACTTTTTAATACAATTTATATGCACATTTCAATAGCTTCCAATTATTCGACCAGTCTAAAAAATTGTTTAGCCTATGAATGTAGTGTCAAGCAATGAAGCTTGAAGTGTTTTTTGATAGACAATTTCATTTATTTTTCTCTAGTAGGAAGTCACCTTTTTCATTTCTTGGGCAGTACCTCCCAACAAAGTTGATTCGTTTGGATCTAGGTCCATAGTAGCCTTTTTATTGATTTTGATGATTAGATCTCTCTTCCGTTAGTAAAAGGGTGCATTGAATCGACAGTAATAAATAGTTATGGGGCAAAAATTTCAAGGTTCGTACAAAGGAAAGAGCTGACCTTAAAATCAATTAATTTGTCATGTTTGAGAAGAAAATCAGTACACGAACCGTACTCGAGCTTTGGATCAATGTCCCCACAAGCATCCCCAAATCCTGTGAACAAATACTAGTTAGTCAGCTTTGCTCTAGGAGTTGTCTAATCAAAAGACACAAGTGTAACATTTAGCTGTACTCTAAAAGGAGTTTTGTTAAAACCGGTAGCTGTAAGAATAAATTGGTAGCCGTTAGAACAGCAAGTGTGATTGTGACTCAAAAATCAAGGAATCTCCTGAATATTATGCAAATGGATCTTGTTTATCGTTGATCGGAGATCCCTCCAAGAAAAATACGTATCACGGTTTCAAGAAAGGAAAGGAGAGGGAGTCCTTGACATGGAAACAAAGTGTCCTTGGAGCTTCCTATCACATTGTACTCCATTTAAGATATTCAGATGAATTCCTTACGAATTTGTTTTTTCATTTTATGATCTTATTATGTTAAGATATAAACTCAAACTTGAAGAGTTTAGCTATTTTTGGATCCATATTCTAAATACCTGCATTACTTCTACATTACAATAATGTCTCTTCTTAAATAATGTTGAACTGTAACAGATCATATATGATATTCATGGACTTAAATAAGAGTTTTGGGTAAAAAAATTGAGGTTGAAACTGTCTTATAGTTTTCTTTATATAGAGTAAGGGAAAGAAACTTCTCATGGAAATTATTTTAAATTAGCATGGAAGAGATCTGAGTCACATGGCACAAAGGGAGCTGCCATGTGGCCTATCCGAAACTCTTCCATAACGTGACTCGATCACACATTAGCATATATCTCATCTTACATATGTTTTTTATTATTATCATATTAGGTGCTGTTTAGATTGGTTTAATTTATATTTGTTTATAATCAACAAATTTGATTAACCCACTTTAGATTTATTTAAAGGTTTCTTAGGCAATAATTTTTTATTTGGTTATGCCAATAAACATTATGTAAAAGACATAGAGATCAACTAATTAAATTAATAAAAACCAGAACCTACTTCTTTTGGCGAAAAAAGAAATACATACTTTTCAAGAAAAAAAAACCATTTTTATGTCATTTTATTGACAAAAAACACTAAGTTTACCTTTAAAAATCCGGTACCATGCCACTATCGTAAATTAATACTAATAAAACTATAATCATTTAAAGACAAGTAATAATCTTAAAACGAATGTGCGTTCATTTGGACTTGAGGCTTTCCTCCAAAATTGATATAAAGACAAATATATCATGAAAAACAATTTTTTTCTTTTCCTTTCCAAATAATGAATTATGTTCATCTTCATTTTCGAATCTGAGTGATTCTACTATAACTATCCAAAGATTGTTTCCATGTAAAAAACATATTTTTCATTTTCTTAAATAAAAGGAAAACAGTTCATGTAAATTGAACCAAATGGCACCTTACTTTTGGACAAAATCCGATCTTGTTTGGAACCTTAAATTACACCATTATAACACAAATATCTCAAACTTTTTCTCTGTCACAAAAAACCCTAAAATTGACCACTATAACATCACAAAAAAACTCAAAATTTACACATACATAACATTTATACTCTCAGTTTCAGTTTCTTCCAAGGCACATTCGTTACATCAGTATAATTTCGAAGTGTTTGTGTCACAATAAGTAAGTTAGGATTTTATGTGTCATAATGGGCATTATTTGATATTTGTTGCGATATTAATGCTTTGAAAAGAAAAGCAGTTGGAACTTATTCTCTTATATTCAATGACGGTCGATCTCCAAAGGGGGGAAAAGTATCCTCTCCCGGTCTAAGCATATGCCTTACCAACTTCCCTGGATATACTCAGATGACAATAATGATGATTATGGATGCTTTCTTGGTCTGATGTTTTTGGAGCGGAAAGGGCAAAGCAAAGTTCCCCTGTTTTCTGGCTCTCACCTGCCTCTGCCATTCCCTCCCCATTTTGGTAATCTGTGGCTTTCTGACTTTGCTCCCCTCATCGTATAATTATTCAATCTTGGCGTTCTTTTTTCTCCCTTATCTTCTCTCTCTCTCTGTGTCTCTGTCTCTGTGGGGCAAAATGGGGAAAAGAAAAATGAAAAAGGAACAGTTAGTCTTTAAAAAAGAGAAAGAAAATTGAGGAAATGAGAGGGAGCTGAGTCTACGTTGAAGTTTCTTAAATATACCTGAACAAAGTTCCCAACTTTCGGTTCCTTCTCTTTTGGGGAGGGGGTTATCATCATTCCATTTCAAGTTGGGGAGCAGTTCTCGTTTTTTCAATTCCCCAATCTTCATTCTTTCCTCTCGTTTTTGCTTCTTTCTTTTTTGGGTTGGGATGATTGGTGGGGCTTCCTGGTTCCTTTCTTGATTCCATCCTCTTCCCTCTTCCCCCTTTCCCCTCCCCTGCTGATTTCTTTTTAGCCGATTCCCTCCGTTTCGGTTCCTTTTAATATTCTTTCTTTGCAGTACCTTTTCTGCGAATTCACACCCCCACATGCATGTTGTTGGGTTTGTCTGATCTGGGATTGGATCGCAAGGATCCCTTTGTTCTTTGTTTCCTTCTTCTTTCTTCTTCTCCCTAGAGAGAGCGAGAGAGAGAGAGAGGGAGAGGTGAGCTTTTCAGGACCTGGGTCTTTTTCGGGGGTCGTTGAACAAGAAGGAGAAGAAGTGCCAAACGAAAGGAAGGTGAGATTTCTTGGCTTGGCCTGTTGGATCTTTCCAACTTGGGGCCCACCGCACGAGATTCTGTTTGCTTTGCGTTCTTGATCTCAACCCAGTGAAAATTTGAAGCTCGTCGTTTCTATGCCACCCTCGTTTTGTGATTTGAGCTGGGTCAGATTTGTTTATGGAAAAGGGTCCTCTTCACTATCGCCATTCTGGGTGGAAGATAATCGAATTGGGTGTCTCATGGTGGCTTCAATAGTTTTAGAGGGTTGTCTCTCGGTTTGAGGCTTTCATTGTGTTCTCTTGGCATATACTTTTTAGTGTGGGGATTGATTGGGTGTGGTTACTCGACCAATGGCGGGATTAGATGCTTCGAAGTATGCTCATAGCCCTGTGCATAAAGCTATTGCCATGAGAGATTATGCCACTCTTAAGAAGATCCTCGCTGGTCTCCCGCGCCTATGTAATCCAAACGAGATTCGCACTGAAGCGGCTTCTCTGGCCGAGGAAGAGAAGGCTGATGCCATCTCTGCCGTGATAGATCGGCGCGACGTCCTGAATCGCGACACTCCGCTCCATCTGGCTGTCAAGTTGGGTGACGAGAGGGCTACAGAGATGCTTATGGTTGCTGGTGCAGACTGGAGCTTGCAGAACGAGCAGGGGTGGAGTGCGCTCCAAGAAGCGATTTGCAATAGGGAAGAGGCTATTGCGATGACGATAGTTAGGCATTACCAGCCACTGGCGTGGGCAAAATGGTGTAGAAGGCTGCCTCGGTTGATAGGAACAATGCACAGGATGAGGGACTTCTACATGGAAATCACCTTCAATTTCGAGAGTTCTGTGATTCCATTTATTTCAAGGATCGCCCCTTCAGATACTTACAAACTTTGGAAGAGAGGCGCGAATTTGCGTGCGGACATGACTTTAGCTGGATTTGACGGTTTTCGGCTTCAGCGTGCAGATCAGAGTATTCTCTTTCTTGGTGATGGATCAGAGGACGGGAAAGTTCCTCCTGGTTCGCTTTGTATGGTATCGCACAAGGAGAAGGAGGTGATGAATGCTTTGGACGGTGCTGGATCTCAAGCAACTGAAGAAGAGGTTCGTCAAGAAGTGGCTGCGATGTCTCAGACAAATATATTCAGGCCAGGTATTGATGTCACGCAAGCAGTTCTCTTACCCCAGTTGACTTGGCGGCGACAGGAAAAGACAGAGATGGTGGGCCAATGGAAGGCAAAAGTATATGACATGCACAATGTAGTGGTGAGCATCAAGTCTAGGAAGGTTCCAGGTGCTATGACAGATGATGAGTTCTTCTCATCTTGCAATGAAAATGAAACAGAAAGCGAGGAGCTTAATGACCTTTTGACAGAAGATGAAAAAAAGCAACTTGAAGCTGCTCTGAAGTTGGATTCTTCGGAATTAACGTCCGAGAATGGCGATGGAGTTATTGGACATCGCCATAGTTGCTATGAGAGGAGGGAGATTCCTATTGAAGATATGAATGGTTGTGCAAGCAGCGACAATAAGCAGGAGAAGAAAGGATGGTTTTCTGGATGGAGGAAGCGGGATCCCAAGAATGAAGTGAACAAGAAACTTGCTCCTCCTAGGAGTTCTCTTTGTGTAGATGAGAAAGTGAGCGATTTACTCGAAGATTCACCATCGAGAAATCAAACCACACCTGGTAGGCATTCTATGGAGATTGTTATGAGGGGTGATGATCATCGTAGAGGAAGAGATAGCAGACCATCTTCATCTTCCGGCTCTGATAGCAATAATCGACGCAGGGATGGAGGGCGCGAGAGTGAGTATAAGAAGGGGTTAAGGCCTATTCTTTGGCTTTCTCCAAGCTTCCCTCTGCAGACAG
The DNA here is from genome assembly GCA_014182895.1 of Angophora floribunda. Lineage (NCBI taxonomy): Eukaryota > Viridiplantae > Streptophyta > Magnoliopsida > Myrtales > Myrtaceae > Angophora > Angophora floribunda. Next base: position 25,406,620 of record CM024712.1, read on the forward strand.
AAGAACTCCTTCCTTTGCTTGATATTCTTGCCAACAAAGTCAAGGCCATTCGTCGTTTAAGGGAGTTGCTTACAACAAAACTCCCGATGGGCACTTTTCCAGTCAAGGTACTTTGCTTACACAGTACCAAAATTTTCCTTTTTCTTCAGTTACTATCTTTTCTTGGTTGGCTTGGGGTCAAATATTTCCTCTGCTTATCTACTAATGATCACGTGCTTTCTAACACTGACAAGTTATATACGTGTGCTTTACATAATGACAGTATATATTAAATTATAACTTATAGTATCCCCTAAAAGCTGCAATGACATCTGAGTATTCCTCTATAGGTATAGTTATACGACATCATTGATACAGCTCTTAGGACTTAAGTACTGTGGGACCATTTGCTATTGTCAGATTGAGGAGTAACTCTTCTTTTTGGAGACTCTAAAGTAACCAATTAAGTGAAATCATGGGTTTTATGTGAACAGTAGTCCAGCTTGTGGGTACAGATGCAGGTTGGATCTGTATGTTGATGAAATGAGAACACACGTGAGTTTTAAGAAATGCAGTCATTCTTTTAGACTGGACATGCGTAATTATTGGAATCTGTCTTGCCAGTTGGCGCATGCTCCTTCTCAATTTTGGTTGTGTGGCATAAAATTGTAGAAACTTTCCATACCTTATTTTGAGGATAAGACCTTGTGCATCTTATCATATTTTGGCAAGGCTTTTCTGTTGGTGTCACGCAGGATATATGCTTTTCTTAGATAACCATATGCGCTAAACACATAGATTCTCTTGCTGTACAAGAACATGTGCTTGATATGCTTTTTAGTGCATAGAACTACTATTTGCTGTGAGTGCTTATAATTGCAGATTGAGAAGCTCCAGATAGCTTTATTGTTGAGAATTAATTTGTGGACATGATGATTAAGAAAGGAATTTCTTTTGTTAATTGCATAGCTTAACAAGATAAGGGAAGCAAGAGCTATGGCTTACAGTTTGAGAGGAATGTGATCAGGGAAACTCTGAAATTTGTCAATTTGTTCTCCGCTTGACTCAAAATTCCTTCCTCTTTGCTAGCTGGCTATTTTGAGCTACCCATTTCAGTCTCTTTTCCTTTTTTGAAATTTTTGCTATGTTTCAAGTGCAGGGACCAAATAGACGAATCTTACATGCCTTGGGTCTTTGTTAATATCATTATGCTTGCTCGAATTATTCCTCCTGCTTGCTTCCACTACTTAGGAGGGGATGTTCTTGTACATGGTGTATTCCCATTTTAATGTGCTTGTGTGTACACATTAGTACCATCTCTGCCATTATGCTTAAGGACACTAGGAGAATATTAACATAAGGTTGACGTGATTGAGGATGGTTAAGCTTTTGGGTGGTGTACTTACCCCACACAGTCTACAATTTTATACAGGTTGGCACATGGGACTCATGTGTGGCGAACATTTTATACTTTGTCTTTAATGGGGCTCTTGAATGAAATAGTGTAGCATTATGTAGTAGTTTTTTACAGGAAGTTGGAGGGACAGTTTAAGATTTTCTGCCTTCTGTTACTCTGATCAACCTTTTTGTGGCCAACCAGTATGGTTGATTGTATCTTGTGATACAAGTTTAATAGTTATCCAATACCTGTTCGAGTATACAACTGGTTAAATGCTTACACATTCAGTCCAAACAATTGAAACTGAGAAGATAAACATCATGATCATCTCTTCCTTTACAATATGGACAAAGCTAATAATACACTAGCCAGATAGATTTGTGTGAAAACCAGTGTGTATATTGGTCATTTTGTTAATCTTGTATAGAGGAACTGGTAATATAATGGTGGGCCTTGATGAAGTTATTGAGAAATGGTTATCCTACTTCTTCATCCTCTCCAAATGTTTAGTGGAAGTTGAAGAATCCTTAATGAAAGGAAATAGAATAAAGAGGAATTGAACCAGAAAGATGGCAAAGCCAATAAGTTTTGTGGAAAAGTCTAGACTGGTACCGATTAATCAAGATAATTGACGAAGTCAGTTTTCTTATAATCTAGTTAGACATGTTCTGATGATTGTTGAATTCCAGTGAAAGTTCCTTCTATAGATTGGTATTGTTTCCAACTTCAATGTAGGTGTCTTGACAGATATTTCCTACACATCGTGATCTTTACTGCACAACTAGCTCCTTGAAGTTTGTATACTTAAATATGCGAAGCTTATGCACCTGCTAGATGATCAATCACCCTTATTCTACAAGTTTGACACCCTAAAGTTGACAGATGCTTTCTTTGATGATTTTTGATATGGAGTTCTTGTCTTAGATTAAGGACTAGAATCCAGTGATGTGATATTCTAGTAATGATGTTTAGTAGCAGAATTGAAATTCTTTTTGAAGAAGTCGCTTTTCCATGAGTGTTAGTTCTCAGGGAAAGGTATATTAATCTCTGTTCAGTTGCAGCTTGCTGTGAAGTGAGTGGGTGAGAGAGAGGTTCCTAGTGTTTTCTGCTCTACGCCCCTCTTTTACTGTCTTTCTGGCTATTAATATAAGTTCATTGGCACGAACATTCCAACACAAATGCAAACACTAGATTCAAAGTGGATTACGTCCAAGGCCCCATTACCTTCCAAAGGGCCTTAGTAAATGGTTTTTAGTTCTTGCTGATATCAAATGAATCCAAGTTTCAATCCTTTATGGGAGAGCTTTGAGATTTTGCCTGGACTATCACTCACTTTTGCAAACCAAGTGTCATTAGTTGGAAATGTAAGAGCTGATTCCCTGATCACGTTCAGCTTTTGAGGGAAAGGGATCTGCTCTGTGGTTTGATGGTTTTGATGCAAATTTTCTGCCAATTCTTCACTTCTCATGAAGTGTGTGGATCTTTATAGGGTTCCCTCTGTCCATATGGGGATTCAACTGAAATTCTAAGTTTGTGATTCCATCCAGGTTGCGATCCCTGTGGTCCCCACCATCAGAGTGCTGGTCACTTTCACCAAGTTCGAAGAACTACAGCCGCTGGACGAGTTTGCAACGCCGCCATCAAGCCCTACAGGTCGGGAAAGCCCGGCCACGACGAGTACCTCAACTTCATCTTGGTTTCAGTGGATAAAGGCCCCAATTCACCGCCCGAGCTCTTCCTTCGGCGGTTCTAGCAGTAGGATAGAGAATATCCAGGACCCATTTCTGATTCCGCCCGATTATACATGGGTCAGCGCCGAGGCGAAGAAGAAGAAGATGCAAGAGAAGCAGAGGGCCAAGAAAGGGAAGAATCAGAACCGCTGACGGTTTTAGGTTTGCGGGCAGGAGCTAAGTTTAGGTACAACATAGAAAGTGTTTTTATTGGTTCATGAAATTCAAGAAAGTGGGTGATCCATACAAATTGTGGCATAACATGTGGAATTGGTGAAAAAGAAACAAAAAGAATCTGTAATTCTTTCTACCGTCTTCCCTTATTTGGGTGAATCTTTACTTCATGTAGTCCCATTGATCTCTTTCTTCTACCTAGTGTCACTCAATTCGAAGTTTCAGTTCACATTTTCGGCAAAATCAGCTTATTCTTTGTGTACGTATATAACGAGATGCAAACACCGCTCCTTTTGAAATATTGCCTCTATTATATATTTTAACTTATCACATATTTTTTAAATTATTTATTGTATTTTGAAGCTATATGCAACATTGCTTTCAAAACTATTATTTATTGAAGAGGACAGGAAAAAAATCTTAATAAGCTGGGAGAAAAAAAAAACAAGTGCACGTTCATTGGACCACCCAAGCATGGGCCCTGTGTTGGACAAACCTGGATGAGCGTTTCATCATGTGTGTGCGCGTATAAATGGCATTATATTTAATTTGTCAAGGGAAAATTCTACTTTTCGTCTATGTACATTCACAAGTAGCTATACTTTTAATTTATTTAGCAAAATGCTTCTGTCATCACAAATTTTTTAATTAAATTATTCTGAATCAAATTCAACTGAGATTACTGTCTAACGATGTCAAAATATGATGTGTAAAGCATGTGGATATCCCAAATGGACATATGTGAAAAAATTTGCCCAGTCGATGTACCCATCAACTTTTGATTATCAATGAGGGATGAAGCTCTTTTTTTGACCAAAAAAAAAAATATCGATGTGGACACTCACCATGAATGTCTATATTAGAAAATTTTATTCATGATAGCATCTGATGGCCTTGTTAGCCAAATATGGATTTGGTGTGGAGGGATTTGATTAGAAAATTTATAAAAGTATAATGATTTGATTAGACAAATTAAAAGTATAATTTTTCTTTTTGGGTTGAGCCTGAGCTACATGGACCATATCCTTTGCCTCATTTGGCTTATATTTTTTAGGATGAATCTTCCTGCTTTGAACCTGTCCCTTTATTCTTCTTTTTTCTTTACCACTTTCCTTCAACTCATTTTCATTTGACTAATTAAATGGTTAAATAATCATTTTATGTGGTTCAACTTTATTTTGCCCCTTTTCTTGAATTGGTCACCCTCTATTTTGATTCTCAAATGGTCTTCCAAACCAGGTAATATCCTCTGAAGAGATTCACCCCCCTTGTCATGATTCCTCGAAAAACTATTATCAAATTGGATCACTGTTGGGTGCTCATGATGGCTTTATCACGCCTTGTAACAGTGGAAGCTTTGTTGTAGTGCATGAATGATGGTCACACATGCAGTCTATGTAATCATTCCTCCAGCACCAGCATTAGAATTATCATGAGTCTGTTGGTACTTCAATCGACATTTGGCATCCAATGCTTCTCACTTTGGCTTGGGCGTGCTTAAACAAAGCCTCAACTTTTGGGTAAGGTCCCACCGACAAAATCACAGCAGGTTTGATTAGATATGTCCCTTTACAATTTGGCTCATGATCTAATAAGTTGTTCCCTCATGCAGTTCATGCAAAACTACCGACTGACAAGAAGTGACCTTTGTTTTCGGGTGTTATTCGGCAGCTTACTCGAGTGGAAAGGGTAAAAAGGGTTCTTCTTGACGGCCAATCCCACTTAAACAGTGGCATGAGATCAAGTTCGTGTTTGATAATGTTGTTATATTGCAACTGTGACTGCTAAATGAACTGAATAGTTTCTCTGACGGATCAATGTAACCCCAAATGTAATGACTCAATTCGACAAGGGTGGGGAGTGATCACCAGGGTCAAAAGATCAGGACAAGAAGCGGCTCATGACAAGCTTCTAGGATGGTAAAGAGGGTAGAAATAAATCAAATTATGCAATGAATATGAGAAAGCGATTATGATATATATGTGCGCGCGCGCATGTGAAAACTAAAATGAACTCATGGAGACGTCTTTTGATGTAATGGAAAGCTTTGTTTTAAAACTCTAAAGCTAAGCGAGCCCAAATGAGAGAACTATCACAATAAATGAGCTCTTGGGAAAGTGCTTTTCTGTAAGGCTTTGATGTTGTTCTTATTTTCATTTGGCTGAAAAGGATCTGTCGTTCCTTTATACCGGAGTAATTCTCCTTCTTTTAAAAGGATACTTTATCTTATGACTGATTGTGCTAGCAGTTGGTTTTTGAACTTTTTTCAGGGATTAATGCAGACAATTATTGGGGATGGAATGAAATGACTACCTTACACCCTAAACCTAATATTTAGTAAGATAGACGAAGAATTAGGTTAGAATGCCTCAGGACATGGTTATTTTATATCTGCACCAATTCTTTGACATAATAATCTGTCAAGACATCATGCAATGATGATTTACAACAAATTTCCATTTTCTGGTGAGTTCATTTGCACCTTTAAAATTGGTGCTTGGTGGGGGAAAACTATTCTACCGATTATTGTGAGGAGAAAAACAGCTTGTATCGACTCGGTGTCAGAAGCGAACAACCCCTATAATATGATCTATGAAGTCACTCATGATCTGTGTGGCTGGGGCATCTTGTCTGATGAACAACGGCAAGCTTCTAGGATTATGTCCTGTGCATGAAGAGAAGAATATTTTTTGCAGATTCCACTTCAGATCGTTGAAGATTTCCTGATCTTCTTATAAGACCACGAAATACAAAATGGAGTCCAAATTTCCCAGCTCCTCAGTAGCAGAAGATGCCTAGCGATGCCCTTGGAAGTTCCATCTTTTCAGAAGGAGGAAATCAAATGACATATAGATGTGCAGGTGGCCATGGATCACCAGGTTATCAACAGCTATAAGCAATGGCAGAAATCTCTTATATGGATCGATATTAGCAACTATAAATCGTTAACCTTCTAACGATAGATAAGAATTTTGATTCATCAGGTGGAGGCAAGACACTTCAATAAGCTCTCATCGACTCCACAACGTCAGAAACCGGAAAGCAGCCACAACTTGTGAAGGTTAGAGCCAATCTGATTTGACAATTTTTTTAGTGTGTGAACTTTCAGTTGGGACGGCACTGCAAAAGTGTTGCCGTCCACCAATGATCTGCTCAATTTCTAGGTTACTAAGATTTGACAACAAAGGAGCGATTATACTTTGCAACACAATGCAATGCATCCACATGAGAAGGGGGGGGGGGGGGTGAGGATTACGACGAGTCAAGGCAAGGCTGGCTTTATGTAAAAGACATACGTGAAAAATAAGCACGCCTATCAGATAGCACATCCCAGACTCGATCAGCTGAATCCATCTGTTCTTTGTGCTTGCCTTTTCCAGTATACTTTTCGGAAAAGAATTCTCATTAGAATAGCATTACTTTAACAGACTATGTTAATTAACAGCTCTGCGATTCCACATGAATGCAAGGAAAAGGACATGGTTAGGGCCTATCGGAAATGCTTTCTTTTTGTGGTAATGACCTGCTAAGTCGTCATGCTGTGATTGGTTCTGTCACACTATGCCATGTTGAAGAGTTGATGTTTTTAATCTCAGAATTGGCTCTTCACTAAAACGTAGACCCTAAGATAAAATGCTAACAGTGCTTGTTTCGTTGGTTGTTTCTGCCAACGGAGATAATGTTCTCCACCTTTAGAACTCTAGCTGATCCACATATGACTCTCGATTTACATGAAATTTTCAATGACCCCCAGTCCTGTTTTCTAATCGATGTATCTTGAAGAACCATACTTTTCAGGATTATTTTCACAATGTTGGGTGGGAAGAACTTCTTGGAAAAGCCATCAAAGCACCTGTTCCGCCCAATGATTGATTCTGCCGCTAAACAACGAGAAACAGCAATGCCGGCCAATAATATGTCGGAAAATTTCTTCTACACGCTACTTTGGAGGACAGGGAGAACATTTATTCGGACCGTATGGTCAATTACGAAGAGAAGAATACGCTGACAAGACGCTACAGAAGAGCAAAAGGATACAGTTGATCTCATGAGACAATTGGCCTAAATTGTAATACTGAGGAAGTCGTTATAACTATCATAAGCAGATGATGTTGATCTATAATGCACTGATTTGGGTATCACGTAGAGATGGGTACATTTGGGGTGTCACTACATTCATCTTGATAGTTCCCATCATTTTTTTGGTGATTGCTGATATTGCTGAATTCCGACCATCAGATGGGACTTTGGTCTTTCTTCCATTAATTTTTAGGATCCACAGGAGAGGGGAAGAAGAATTACAGAAACTGAATCCATCTCTACTCAATAGGCCTAATGGAATATCACTTACATGGAGAGACCCTTGCAACATGGACACCCTAATTACCTTATTCATGGCGAACCGGCTAACTGGTTCCTAATACAACTGAATATGATATCTTAATGAAAAGAAAATTGAAAATGCATCAAGTTGACCGAGGTCTCTTTTGAGTTAAATCAGGTTTGTATTATTGTGGTCAGATTTGATTCAGTAAACTTTCTGGTGTTTGTATCCTATAGGATCATTTTATCGCATCTTTTATAGTTGCCAGCCCTAGCGACAAGTCCACAAGGGCAAATTTGTTGTTTGACTTTACCAGCAAAGAGGGAAGAACAGTAGATGCTGGTCAGTAACAGTCATTGTCTAACACATCTGAAGCTGCAAGATCTTGTGGTTTTACCCATCACGTTTCATTTTCGGATAACACAGACAAGGGACAGAATCTACTTACCACAAATACTGAAAGAATTGGCTAAATATATTAGTTGAACAAACAGCTTGAAGACAATCACCAAGAATGTTTGATAGCTTATATTGTCTTCGCTAAACTCGGATCAGCGCATGCATCCATAGACATAACTCCGCGCTAACTCTTCATTCGAATTTCCAATTATCTTGGTGGGTTGAATCAGGAGATATGTTCTGAAGTGACTCGTCATCTCAAATGCTACCATGTACTGATGATGTTTCCCATTGACCGATAAGAATTGGAGTAGAAGACAGTACTTGGGGACAGAAAGTAGTTGAGAAAATCAGCTACACACAAGCTGGACATTTGTGCCTTGGCATGTGCTGTTTCATTGAATTGAACAAACACAGGAATTCCTAACCCCTCCAATTTCTCCATCTTCTGAAACACTACATCAGTAAAAGCAATGTGAGGTCCTAATGAATTAGGGAAATGAAGTTTATTATTCAAAGCTTTGAAATTCACTCTTATGCTTCGCCATCGAGCTACATCTCTTTTAATTTGCAATTATATTAGCACCTTTTGGAAATACCAAATTCTTATTCGCAAAAGAAAGTATCTTGATGGGAACTAAACCTCAATGTCTGCGGATTGTTCATGGCCTAGACATGGCACGAATACACAAAAATACCCTTAACACGACTTTGACGATGAAAGTAACATAAGCAGGGGCAACAATCCTACCTCGGCTCAAATTCATGCACATGTGCAATGTCCTTTCCATGAGCATCAGGCCAATTGACTTTCCTGCACTCCATCCTTCGCCGATGTTCATCCGGTTCAGCGGCTTTCTTGAGGCTGCTCTTATGAATAGGGACTCCACCATGAGCATGACAAGGCCCACCATGGCGCTTCGCTCGACCTCCGATTTCGTTACCTCGTAACTCTTCCGTGAACCCATCTCTCTGCGCTACCGGAGACAACTTCCTCGAACTATTACCTCTATTTCTCGCCTCGCAATTACCACCGAAACTCCGTGACGGTGCATAGCAAGAGCAGACCAGAGAAGTGCACCTGTTTTGTGCCGAGGCCGCCAGGAGTGCAGATTTAGCCTCTCTCAGCAACCTTTCTGTTTATCATGGACACAGCAAACCTGACAAGTGAAGGTGAACTGAAGAGCTGTGGGCCGAACTACAGCGAGCAAAGTGAGTGAACGACACAACATTTCCGAGAAGGTTGATGTGAGAATATACCTTTTTCCTAGGGCATCGGCATGGTCGGTTTTTCCAGTTTAGAATAAGACCGACGAATACCGATCACAGTGCAACAACTAGCCGGACCCAACAAAGGTACTCGGAAAGAGAACACTCGACCCGGAATGTTTTCTGCACAGTGATTGACGTATGTTCGCCGTGTCGCTAGTCGATTGAGGCCTAATGATTTTGCTCCGTGCCTCCACCCCACTAAGCTTGATACTCTTTTGCTTTTGGTCATTGCACTCATTAGGGAGGTGAAAGCTTGTGTGGGAGAGAGAGAGAGAGAGAGAGAGAGAGAGAGAGAGAGGTTAGCTTTAACTTTCTTTGGAGACGAATTGGGTGATACATCAATGGTTATCTGCAGGATCACTATCATAACATCATGATGGAAGCAAGCAAAGATACAGGAGTGAGGGAACGAGGAAAAGTGGTGTGGATCTTTGAAATCTTCTTCTTTTGCCAATATCTAAGAGGGCAAAGCCGAGACAAAATGCACAGTGTGGACAATTATGAAGAGAGAGAGAGAGTTGTCTGATGTTGGATTTTGTATCATGATAACGTGAAAGATATCTAGTCTTATCTCCCATCTTTTTTTTTCTTCGTCTTTCTCGAGCTTAGTGTGATTTTCAATCTTTTCATCATTGGAGATCTAGGCATTCTTTCTTTTCCTCTCTTTTCTTTTTTGGTTATCAATCAGCATGAAACATGTTATGGTGAAAACGATGCTAATCTGGACAGAGGGTTCATGTTGTATCCCCGCTAAGGCCGTGAACCCAAGCATTGCAACAAGCTGCAGTTTGGCAAATATAAAGGTTTTGTATACTTGAAAAATTGCTTCTTCCACCTTAACCGGCGGACGCCCAGAGATTGGTGAAACTCATATTAGTCCTAGGAAGAACATGTACTCTACCATACTCTTGGCATTATCACGTGTGATACGATTGATTCTATCCATCCCAATACACATAAGATACGTCATTTTCTCCATGTAATTGCAACCACCTTCATCTCTAAATCCCATATTTCATGCTTCATCAAAAGCAAGGTCCGATTAATCAACCGAGGTAGATACTGAGATTTGCATTTCGAATCCATCGGATTTGATGGCTATGAGGCCTTTAAGACTATCGGGAGCTCGCCTCTCTCTCTCTCTCTCTCTCTCTCTCTCTCTCTCTCTGATGGATGGTCCTATTTTAGCACCGAGGTCAAGTGCAAGCTTGTAGATGGCAACAGAGGAAGGAAGAAGAGTTCTATCCAATTTTCTAATAGACATGTAATTGCTCTTCTTGCCATTATATACAAGGAGATTAGCTGATCCCGTAATCGATGTGCTACTGATGTGTTCTGCTATTGTATTGTCAATGTTCTTATGCACAGTTGTGACATTAAATCAGCGAGTCAGTGATTTACAAAAATGAATCCCTAATTATGCGCGCCAGTACTCGAGAAGATAACCGACTGAGCACATCTGGAAGGACCGTGGCTGAGATTCCTGGCAACACCGGAAGCAGCGCTTGGACAATCCGAGCAACATCCACACCCTATCCATTGCATAAAGAATGGTCAAGTTATTGTCCTTCAATTTAAAAGGCAATCAGTAACTAAAAGTCCTTCATGGCATATACAGCTTTATCTTAGGAATCATCGCATCCAAGATTTATCACCATTGACGATGGTAAAGTAAGAAAGCACAATCCTTCAGTAGTATTGCAAATTATTGAAACAATGCCTCATCTTTAGAGCTCGGACAACCTGGTTGTCGAATCGGCTAAAAGCTTCACAATTACTAGAAGCTGATCTAAAATTAGAAGTCCCACTGTAGATCACGTTTTCTGCTTTTTCATTTTGGGTGACAATGGCACATCACCTGTGTTAATTCCACCTCTTGTTTCTGCTTAAATTCTCAAAAAAAATAAAATAAAATAAAATAAAAGAGGAGTTGAGTTTTCTCAGCTTAGTGAAGTGCTTCAGGTATGTTTTAACTGCTTAACAGGAAGGATGCATCTGAGATCCCTCCATCAAGGAGTGCAGACTTCTACAAAATGACAATTAACTTATCACGCAGGACCAACCCGTAGTAGCAACAATGATGCCTTACCCTAGAAACTAGAAGAGCACGAGAGAGAAAATTAATTACTCCTGAAATTGTAGAGGACAATTTCAAGTTTAGTATCATCTAAGGAGAGATATTTGAGGGGAGGAGCAAAAATAGCAAGAAACTAAGACCAGCTTGAACAACTTCAAGGATGAAAGAGGGAAAAGAGAGGGCAGGAGCATGGACAATAAACTCAATACTTTGAGTACACGCACCAGAGTATGCCCAAAAAGAGAATTTCAATGATGAAGGAACATAAATTAGAATAAACAAGACATTATAGGAAGGTAGGTGATATCGTTCATCCTCATCTTGCCTTATTGCCTAACTGATAAAGTGGGAAAGCTTTACCCAAGTTACTCTTTTATAAAAGGAAATTGCAGTGTTGTAGGGGTGTAAATGGCTCGGTTCGGTTCAGTTCGATTTTTTTTATAATACCTAACTGAACCGAAACTGTCCTGAACCAAATACGAACCAAACCGAAAATGCGGTTCGGTTCGGGAAGGCTTTTCGGTTTTTCTATTTTTACTTTATTTATTGGGAGTCCCAATTTGGGACCTAAATGAAGAAAAGATAATGATGAAGATAGATTGTTCACTTTTAATTAAGAATCTTGGTTTGGTTCGGTTAACCGAACCAAACCAAAAACTAAACTGAACCGAAAAGTTAATGATTATTTTTCGGTTAGCCAAACCGAAACCGAACCGAACCAAAAACACACAAAATTTTGGTTCGGTTTTTGACACCCCTAGTGTTGAACACATGCAACCAAGTTGAGAGAAAAAGGGAAAGCAGAAGGCACTGAAAATCTGTACTCAGCTCATCCTAAATTACCATAATTGAAAAAGTTCAAGAGCAAAACACCTAATACCTGATTTGATGTCCTTGAGATTGAGCTTCCAGCAGTCAGAAACTCAACAACTGTTTGAACATTGTTCAATATGACTCGGTCCTCCTCTGTTACTGTTGGGAGAAGTGCAGCAGGTTTAATGGGTCCAAATGAAGGGACCATACCAAAAACAGGAGACACATTACGCAACCCCAGGGCTGCCATTACTTGTACCAACTGTTCCCTGGTAACTGCATCAATTCCCTTCACAATCTGTAAGCATAAAGAGGACAGTATTCCAGTATTTCAGAGATGTTCTTAAATGACAAGAGAGCATCAACTGAAAGAAACATATTATATTAACTAGTCCTCCTCGAGAACAACCAAGCATTGGCCCCAGTCATAGCTTGGGTTGGGTGATAGAGGTCCAAACGCCACTGCCAACATTTTATATAGCTACTGAGCTTGATCCATATCAAGAGGCACTCAACTTACCAGTCAATTTCAAAAGCTATTGCACTTCGGTCAAATTAAATTTAAGCTTTAAGCCACAAAAACAAAGAAAGATTGATGAGCATATCATAAGCTGGGTAATTCCACCTTTAAACTCTTATAAACCAGTTTACCATCATGTGAGACAGAGAGTTCACTATAAAGGACTGTAAGACTAGGGGAAGACCAACTGCAACTGCATAGCTGCATTTCAGATCTTTTAAAATTTGAGAAAGTTTACAGCAAATTTATCTTCATCCCTAAAGGACATTTTGTTTCTCATATTTTTCCGTGAAATAAGAGGCTTTTACCCTTGACAGCGATGCAACAGTTTTTTCTATAGGAAATGACATAGATTTGCCTAATTGCAATTCATATGGCAATTTTTATCATCTGTTGAGAACAATGAGGTACTGGAGTGTAACCACAAAATGCAACAATCATTATCCAATTTCAGCACTACCAGAAAGACGTCTATCCTGAGATTAAACATTGAGAACAGTTGCAGTACGTGACATAAATCTAGGAATAATGATCGTTAGTTGCATCAATTTCTTTTTAACTTCCAAGACATTTAGGCTGTCCCTAGAGGAACATTGAGAGCATTTACTGTCAGAGGGCATACACATGGATACTCTTGTTTGTGGAGGAAATGATAAATTATTAGTCCATGCTTTAATGGATTTTCATACCTCATCCAGAAGGAACTCCCGGAAGAAATTTCCCTTATCAGATAAGAGAAATGCCAAGGCAGCCCTTGTTTGGACTGGCTCCTCTGACTGAGATGTATTAAATGCAAATCGTGGAACGGTACTACTTGTTTGACTTCTTAGAATGCCAAGTCCAGCCATATCTCCATTCATATCCTCTCCACCACCGCTCTTGGCTGCAGTAATAAAATTTTCGAAAGCTTGCATCACATCAACGAATCTTTCAGCATCAAATACCCCAGATTTTCCATAAATCGTGTATTTTAAGGCATTCCTGAGACGCGGAGACTCATCTGTGAGGAGCCTCTGTAAGGACAAAAGGTATTGTTGAAACAGTGAGCAAAGGATTTATTAATAAAGCAAAACAACACAATCACTGCAATCAGGTATATTCTAGGAACAAATTAAAACCAAACTAGCCAATGCCATGTAAGTTAGAAACCGAAACTTTACTTTTGCAAAAAATGATTTCACATTCAAACAATAATTATGTACATAGCCTAGGCGTAGAGGAAACTTCCAATTAGTTATGAAATAGATTACAGATAGGCAACTGTATGAGTTCACACCATGCTCAAACAAAGGTATTGTTGAAACAGTGAGAAAAAGGATTCATTAAAAAGGAAAAATAACACAATCACTGCAATCAGGATACTTTCGCTCACCTGAGCAATGTAAGGATAAGCTTCATCAACTATGGCAAAGTCAGGGTTTCCAACCAAAGCTATACCCTCCAGCACCCCTATTGCCCTGATGATAAGAGCAAAATATGGGGGTATTCTGAATGGATAATCAAAGGTTATTTGAGCCAGGTCTGATGCAAGCTCCTGAAAGTTGATATTTTTTGCCCCTCCACCTTCAAGGGCCTGATCGAAAACCTTTGCAAGAACTGGCAAAATAGGTGCTAAGTTGACCCCATCAGGTATGAAATCAAGCTTTACAAAGTCCTTGACTATGGCTTCATAGTCTCGATGAATGAGATGAGCAATTGCTTCAATCATTCCGTATTTCTGATCATCAGTTAATCTTGTGACAAGCCCTATGGGAGAAATAACAAATACACATCACCTTGGGAAGCACAAGTGCATATCCTACAATATTCATTCCAGAAATATACAGAATTTTCATAAAGAAACTGACGATATTTTTAAGGGACAGTGATATTTGAATCTATCTCCATCTTATGTCAGAAACAAGTAATAATTGAACACCAAGATAAGATATAACTATGTATGTGAGACATTGTAAATAAACAAAATTAAAAAGGGAACTTCCACACAAGCATAAATTCCATCCCTCTATATCTTTCACTCTTCTTTTCCTTTTTAGTAAGCAAGTGTTCCTGGGGATCTAATAGAGAAAGGTACAAGTAGTATACTTCTTTTCCATTTCAGCAAGCATGTATCTCTGGATCTAATAGAGAAGGTACAAGTGGTATACACACATTCATGCGAAGGAGCTAACTAAACAAAAGCATACTTCCTGGAGAAGTTAATGCATTAGATGCAGATGACTTTATTAAAAAATATAGGTTAAATATGCAAGAAGACTGAGCTTATAAGAAAAACGAAGCCAAAAGAAAAAAGGAACAAGGCTGAGTGATTCATGACACTAATAATTCAATTTAAGACCCAAGGAAACTAACCAAAGTCCAGAATCGCTAACTTCCCATCTGGAGTACGAATCATGTTTCCAGGATGTGGGTCCGCATGAAAAAACCCAGTGTCAAGCAACTGCGATTAAAGAAAAGTATAAATTAGTAATTCCTTTGTAATTATTATAATGAAAACTATGCAAAACAAGTTTACTTTCATGGAAATAAGTAAATACCAATCATGCAATTTCTCCAAAAAGAGATCAATCATCTATTATTGTGAGGACTAGCACAAAAAGACTAATGTGGAGTTTATTGACAAAAATTAGAGATGATCTCTCGATATTATGCATAAGCAACAACACGTGTCCAAATCTGCTCTCCTCACATCACAGATGTATAAGAATGGCAGTCTAGAAAATTTATTTCTGTCCATATTCATATAGAGTATAGATAACATGACACTGTGCAACATGATTTTTCACCCTGCTTTCTTATTACCAGCACTAGATGGTCTTACAAATAAAAGTTCATGTAAAACAAGATCATAACTACCAACACTTGAAAAACAAAAGAGTCCACGCCAGCTGTTAATTGCCCTCACTGTACTAATCTTGTTTTGCTTGTTAACTTCTTGTAGGGCCACTATATTTCCACATACACTTTGGCTGGATACATAGCCTGATATCTTCAACTGGAGAAACACCCCCACACAAACTATCAATCAGTAAGAAAATCACACGCAGCCTCATATATTGAATTTTGTCTTGAGCTCTCCATCATCAACTCTTTGAGGAGAAAAAGAAAAGGCTATTGCAAATTTATCTATAAAATGGAACTAAAATGTTGAGCTAAACTTTGCCAAAGCATGATAACAATCACAAGACTCAGAAAATTGGAAATGGCAAATCCAACGAACTCTCATGAATATTTTCCATGAAAAGCAGCAACTGAATAGAAATAATCTGCAAGCTGTGAACTATTTCGACAAATTGATTACAAGAGTAAGATCTCGGCTCTAACAACTAGTGCAAGGGGGGTGAGAATGACAGTTCCCTTCAGATAATTATACATATGAAGGTTACTCGAACTCTTTATCATTTTCGAGTATCTTCAAATCAACGAGTTTACAATGAAAAAATTAAAGAAGAAAGGAAGGTCACTATACCTCCAAATTTTTTTCAGGAAATTTGACGAAAAAAAACCTTAAAGCTTCCAAAACTTAGGATCATCTTTGAAAACTGGAATGGAGCTGGATATAAGCACAAGTAATATTCTGGTTTTTCAACCTAGAGGTAATATTCAATCAAGTTATTGCACCTTTATGAGTCTGTTCATGTTACAATTTCACTATACTTTTTTATTATTTCCAATTGGGTCACTTTCATTCTACACTAAAACTTAATGGAATGTTGATGTGACATGCCACATGGCATGCACATAACATGCCCTGTAGCCTTTGTTATGTGCCACATTGGCTTTCAATAACTTTCTTTGTGTTTTTTTAAATCAAAATGGACAAGCAAATCCATTTGAAAAGTATAATAACCATAGCCAAATCAAAAGTAGCTACAAAGCTGGCAACCAGCTTCTGTGATTTCCCCCATCATAGCTGTGAGGGTATTGATTAATCTGTCTTTTATCCTTTTTGATCTGGTAGGTTCTTTCTGATGATGATTAAAGTGGTGGTATGCAACTTAGGTAAATTTTTGTTTGAATTTGCAGAAAAGGATATAGGCATTCTCATTTCACCACATTGAAGGACAGATACATGTGAGGCGTCTGACACACTGTACAAAATGAACATACTGAAAAGCCCATTGACCTTGGTAGAACACATAACCATGCAGAAAGACAAAATATACAGTAGAACTAGAAAGCACCCAAGTTTCACAGAAAGAAGTCCTACTATATGAGGGCATGAGTTCCCATTGATTCAGATGGATTACCTGCTTTAAATAACAGATGACTCCAACATTAACCAGTTCTCCGACATCACCTTCTGTACTCTGCGACAGCTTTTCCCCCTCTACCCATCCTGTCGTAAGAACCTTCCTTGAAGTGTACTTAGTGTATGTTTTAGGTACAACCACCTGAGAAAAGCCTTTCATGATAAATAATCAAAAGATCGAGCAAAGTCACTAATGATAATCTCCGTAACTCCAGGGAGATGTGCACATGATTTTGATAGCTGAGGAAAATACTTACTTGATTTGCAGGCAAGCACTTTACATAAATTCATCCAATTACATGTCTGTGAGTTCCTATCAATAGTTCATTAAACTTGGAAAAGAAAAGGCATGCATCTTAGATTTATTTTCCTAAACAAGGAGGTTTCTCAAATTAATAACCCATAATTTCTATTGACTGGGCTGTCTAGTTGCTTTGTGAAAAAGTAAAGCACCACTATCAATCTGCAAAATATGGGGTTTTTTCCCTCCACTATATGGCAACTAGTAATCCTCAGCTGAAGGTTGATACAAAATTTGGGATGATCATTTTCATAATAATATGACATTCTATAAGTAGGTCATGAGCCCACATTGACCTCCTAAACCAAGCCCTGGAAATATCTCACAGAATGAAGATCAACCCATCCCTCACATCAACTTAAAACACAGCCAAATTGCAGTCAAGCTAGTTTAAATATCCCATGGGCTTCCAAAACAAGTTTTATGTGTCTAGATCAGACAATGTTCAGGAGAAAACAGATGCTCCTCCCTGGGAAGATTATCACCCAAGAATAACAACCCAAGATGGGATGAGCAACAAAAAGGGAGAAAGAGGGATGATACAGACAGTGGTTCCATCATATTGTGTTAGTTATACTCTGGCTCTGTTATTTTTGCTTCCAAATATAATAGTATCTTTTAAAAATTTTATATATTATACCACACTTTGACCTAATAGCTTATACTTTTAGGACAATTGGCAGCAGTAACAGAAATTTTTACATGATATCAGAACAGAAACAACTGAGCTCAAATCTTTCCAAGCCCCTATTTGCCTCCCCAATTATATATTTCCATGCTAGTCTTAGGCCAAAGTTCAGCATACCCATGAGGGGGAGGCAGAGTCTAAATATTTAAATTTAAAACCACGCCTTTATCTAACCGCTTAAACTTTTAGAATAAATAGTGATCTTCCATAATTTTACAGTTCCTCTGGAAGTAAATTTTAGCCCCACTAACATTTAATAGGACATATCTAAACACCCTAAAGCAAAATGTTAAAAATATACGATTAAAAAGCACTAGATAATAACAACTAATTGAAAGCAAGTAAAAATACTGGATTATTAAAAATCACAGATTTTTAACCTTATGGCTTAAGCAGTGATATGAAAGAATTTTGTATAACTCCTAGTCATTGCAGTCAAATACATCGATCAAGGAATTAATCTCACTTGTGGAAGGTCCTTCCTCATCATTTCAGCAAAACGCGTCCCATTTTCACCCTCATTGACATAATCCAACTCTTCAAAAAAGCGGGCAGCCCATTCATCAACTAACCCAACCACATCTACAGAGATCTGGCAAATGAAGAAAATCATGAAGAAATTAAAGGCCATTAATTAGTTGCTGTGGCTATCATATCCACCCAAACAATGACATATAAAATACTACCTGAGGAAACTTCCGAAGCACTAAACCCAAATTCCGTATGATGAACAAATCAACAGTCACAGTCTCAAGAACAAAAGGCCTCTGAACCTTAACTGCCACCATATCTCCATTTTCTTTTAACTTGCCCTTGTATACCTGTCCAAGAGATGCTGCCACAGATCTCAACAAGAATAAATATCCTCTTATTAAGACCAGTAAAATAAAAAGAGATGCTGTTAATAACAGCTAATATTGACTAGACAATGAAGAAAGCAAATCATGAAGACTACCTGCAGCAATTGGAGAAGAAGTAAGTTCAGAGTAGATCTCCTGCCATGGTCGACCTAGCTCCTCCTCAATAAGTGCCATAGCTACATCATCAGGAAATGAAGGAACCTTCACATTCAGCAGACAGAAATGTCAATAAACGAGATGATATTTTCAGACAAATGCATCTAGAAAATGAGAGACATCATATTTGCATTAATCTACACTTTGCCACTACTATTCAAGTTACGAATCAGATGCAGAGTTGCATATGCACAGTTATATATGTGCAGATAATCATTATTTAGTTTGAGCCAGGGAAAGACAGGCTAATTCAACCTAACATAGAGACAATAGCCACATGACAAGTGTTCCAATTCTGCTCCTTTTTTCTCTCAAAAATCCCTCGTAACAAGATCGTGCAATCTGCTAACACAAAACAGAGTTAAGTAGCTGTGCAGAATTGACCCAATATGTAAACCCCCACCTCCCACCCCCCAAAAAAAAAAAAGAAGAAGAAAAAACAGAGAGAGAGCGAGATGTAAGATACCCTTTATAGAAGAAGTGAAACTCAAAACAAAAGTAATTAGGAAAAGGAGACCAGTTTGAGGAAGTTTGATGTGGTAAGAACTAAGAAGGATTGAGCATGCCATTCTACAGGCAGCCTACATTGGCTGCCTGGACTGCCCGTGACAAGTTTATACTAGAAGAAGGCATGATTCCACTCAATCAGGGCTTGATGATGTTAGAAAATCTATGTAATCAGTCCAGAAGAGGAAAAGGCTTGAATCCATGCATCAGACCTCTTAGAGAGAAAAAGGCCATGCCAAATTTGACAGTGTTGGTTGCAGTGGGGGTGGTAGCAGAAAAGAAAAAAAAAATCCTGATCCATTTTAACAAGAGTGGAAATTTTAAAACAAACAAAAACTGAACTTTCTCGATACAAGTTAAAAAACAAGATTCTAGCTGTACCACATATTACTCGGCTAAAATTGCTTGGAACCAGAAACTGAGAGTCTATCCGGGTCAAACAGGAAGTGGAATGTTGATAATTATAAAATGATAATTGCACGGTGTTGCCCATACCAGAGATCAAGCCAATAGCAGTCATCAACCATGGAAGTGTCAGTCACCTAACCAATTCTATGAAGATGTAGCACTACAAGACAAGTCACTGTGGATTAAGTTACTGAGTATGCAAGCTTATGGCAATCAATGGAACCACAAACAATATTTGCAGTGGTGACTCCAGCAAGAACGTATAGAGCATGAAATTGACCATGATGGACAAAATCGTAATGATAATGGAGCAACGTGAATGCAGAAGAACCCAAACCAGACTACTCAAATTTTCATAGCACGGTGACCTATGCAAGTAAATGACGAAACAGGTTCATGGAATGATGTAAGATGGCTTAAGATTCCATGACTAATCTAGCATCAATGAAAGGAAAAGGCCTCACAATCCATACTCCCAAATCAAAAGTGAGAAGTAAATCTCCATTCCCTTGAATGAGATTTCTGCAAGATTTGAAAACCTCACATTTTCTGTTATCTTCTATATCGAAGACAAACAAATGAATTACTAGCTTGAAACTTCCAGGAATACCGCAATAAAATCGTAAAAACAGTCATGGAGGTATCAGTTCGAAGTGTACATGCAAACTAAAGAAAATGAAAAGCATTGTACACAAAATAAAGCAAAGGAGGAGGAGAAGTTTACCTTATCACAGAGTTTCTGCAGCTCAGTCATTGCAGCAGGTGAAAGAATGTCAGGCCGAATGCTCAATGCCTGACCAAGTTTTATGTAGGCTGGACCCAAGGAAGTTACAATATCTCTCAACTCTATTGCCCTAGCAACTTCATTCTGATGATAAAGCATAAGAATCAAAGCAATCAGACACAATAAGAAGTAAGGATTTGCACGCTGATTTTGGAAGTTGAATGCAGAAATAATTACTTAACTTTACACAAAACCACAACTGACTGACAAAGATTGAACCGTTAGGTTAACTAAGGCAAAAGAGATGTGGAATAATTTTCAAAATGGAAACAAGAAGCTAGTGAAAAGATCAAAAGATAGACAATCACGAAACATTAGTTTATTCCAGAGTCCTTAAGTACTTATATTTAACTTTTTGAGACTTCATTGCTCATCTATGACCAGAAGGAGGAAGAACTCATCTTTAAATCAAATAATAAGTTAAGTCGGCTACAGAACGTACGCACCAAAGACTATACACAATGAAAGAACGGAATAGCTATACCTCTTTAACTTTCTTATTTATCACGTCCCAGGCAAGACGGGAGAGAAACCCTCCAGCAACAGACGTTAACTGGACAACACGTGTAGCAACAGCTCGCGGACGTTTTCCCCAGTAAGCAGAGATGCTAGCAGGATCATACACCAAAGGCAAAAACTCACTGCTCTCATCCACCTGTAAAGGATTGGCATTCAATACGAGATAAAGAGAGTTTTGACGCACTTATGCATTTTCAACAATCTCACATTGCTCTGTGCTATGCACAAGTAAATATTCAGAATAATAGATATTCTATCACATAAATAAACAAACTACAGAAGCATCAATGCTCCAGGCAACACAAGCTGGTGATTACGAATGCACATCAAGATACACGTTCTCAGAACTTGCAGGCGTTTTACTAAGGCTCATCTCTTATCAGCAGAATTGGAGAGAAGACTTCATACCTCAACCAGACGAAGTTGAATATTGTTGTCTGCGAATTGCGCATCCCTCAGATTCTGACCCCTCAAACCTTGCATAAGTATTGCTAGTTGCTCATTTTCCTCCATCTGGGCCCTTACCCTCTTAATCTCCTGCGAGACATCTCCTATTCTCTGCCACCACATGTAATAAAGACAAACTCAAATCGACCGATACACGAACAATCATCTCAAGTAAATCAATGAAATAACTCAACTTCTCTCAAACTCACGAAAAAGCGCATATCATAACCGAAATTTGTACACACGCGCAATTTCCAATGACAGGAAAGGAACATTTGAAGAAAGGGGAGGAAAATGAGCGCGACAATTTTCGCGTTTCATGACCAGTTCATTCAACTCTTCATCTGCAAATAAGCGATCGCAACGACGATGCATTCATCGAACTCCTTAAAAAACCTGGCTAGCAGACATAGAATCAGAGGAAGATAGAGCAACCAGCATCTCATTCACTCCGAAGCGCAAAGCTCACCGTCGAAACGCCGTTGACGGGCTTGGACTGCAGAGGCGGCCGCGACGACGACGACGACGACGACGATCCGTTCAAGGTGCTCGGCGGCGACGGAGACTTAGGCGGTCCGGTTCGTCCCGGCTTAGGATCCGCTGCCACGGCGAGGACCGGCTTGGCCCGCGATCTCCGGACCTCGAACCGGCCCGGCGGCGAGGCTTGGGCCGGGAAGTTGCAACGGAGGGGCTCCATTCCGCCGCAGCACACGAGCTGCGACACCGCCTCCATTGCCGGAATTCTAGAGAGAGAGAGAGAGAGAGACTGCGAGTGCTTCTTGTTGTGGTGGTGGTGGTGGTGGAGGACAGAGCAAAGTGAGGTGAAGTTGGTTTTGCTGTGCGGGGGGTTTTTTGTTTGTAGTGGGGACGAAGGCCTGGAGAGCGGGCGAACACGTGGCGTCATTGGAGCGAAGGGAAAGGCAAATGTCCTTTTCTTTTCTTTTTTTGCTTTGGCTTATTTATTTATCAACGTGATATACGACGTGATTTGTTTATTGTTTTTCCGTTTATGGTGGTTGGGCATGGGAAGAAAAAGTTGATTATTTGACTTTCTACAGACGGGGAAGTTTGGCCGCAAGAGGATGCAGCCAAACTCTGAGGAAATTACCAATTCGATTCCAAGCTCCACATCATACAGGCCAATCTTACGGGAGACATTTCACTCACCTTTGCATACCTTCATCGGAGATAGCGGCTACTGTACTAGCTAGGATGCCTCATAATTCTCGGGTCTTTATTTTTCTTCCCGACCAAGGAAGAAATACTCCCGTATTTTACATCTATAGTTCAAAACGAAACAGTTTAAGGACTTATTTTGGTGCAAGCTTTCTACATGTAGGAAAGTTTAGAAGGGAGGGAGTTACCCCACTCCAAGGCAAGAGGATGCGGCTAAACCCTTGAGGAAATAACCAATTCAATTCAGCAGAAGAACGACGAAAGTGCAAAAACTTAACACAAGGGGACTAAGGTTGAGCATGATTTCAAGATAGAACCTGAAACCAAAAAAGCGCAAGAACTTGTAAGTTTCATGTTCCAAGATATGTAGGGTAAGTTCAATGTTCCAGAATTTGGGGAACGTATTTTGACAGGTATATTTTAGATTCTAGATTGGTAGAACCTGTAACATATAACCTAAAACAATTTTTTTTGTTTTTTTTAATCTATGTTTTTACGCGATCTCAAGGTATTTCATGGTATTTGATGATGAGTGTATAATTTAGAATTACTAATCTGAACTTCTATTTGATGACTATAAATTTTATTTTCGTAGATTATGAGACCAGTAGAAACTCTAATTGCTTCTTTGATATAGTTATATTTGAGCAATTGCTTTTTTCAAAATAATAACTCTATATAATATAAGAATAATCGGTGTATTGAAAATTGTAAAATTTTCTTAATAATATTCCATAAATGTATATGGGCACTTGTTCTTTGATGCAATTAAGTTCAATAATAAAATCATTGTTTAATCTTAGTGTTGCATTTTTTTTTCGTTTTGCTTAATTAAAGATGAAAAAAAAGAACCTATTATAACCTAGAATTGACCTTGAAACATACAATAAGGTAAGTTCCAAATTTTAAATTTCAACGAATAGGTTATAGGTTTCAAAAAATGATAAATCTATATCTGATGATAGGTTTTAGGTTCTAGAAGGAACCTTTAAAGAACATGGAGCCGCTTACTCTTAAGAAAGACATTTAAATATCAAAAGTTATGAAATGTATACTTAAATATCATTTTTTTTTAAATTTGATTGTTTCAATATCAACTTCGGTGAATGCTCCTGAATATCCTACGCGGCATATTTTAATAATATAAATTGCTGAGATAGCTTGCTAGAAAGCTAAGTTAACTTAGACTCAGCCAAAATGATGTTATTTTTGCCCGAATTCTATTTTTAATATAAATAATAATTAAAAATATTTAAAATTTTATTTAAAAAAAGAAAAATAAAAGAAAGAGCAAGGCACAAGCAAGAGGGGGCTCCCTTGCTTATAACCCCTGCCCCATCGTCAATGGGGTGGCAACGATGGCAATGATAGTCACCAATACCTGGGCGAGGGCCGACAAACCCTCACCAAAAGCTAGGTTAGGTTGGCGATATTCTCCCAAATCTAGGCAAGAGTTTTCGGGCCTCTTACAAGCACCGACGACCCTTGTCTAGAGCTACCAGACCCAACACCGTCGTCAACACTTGCACAAGGGCCAACAACCCTCACCTAAGCCAGGCGAGGATGAGCGAGGGTCACTACCCTCTCTCGATGCATGGGCGAGAGCTTGCTAGCCCTTACCTCCCGTTAGTGAGGGTCATTGGCCCTCGCCGCCACCCCACCAGCAATGGGGCTGCAGCCACAAACGTGGGAGCCCCCTCCTACTTGTGGTCTATATATTTTTATTTTAGTTTTTAATTTAATTTAATAAATTTTCATATGAAAAATCGAATTGGGCAAAACAATATCATTTTGGCTAAGTCCAACCATGTTAGCACCCAAAATGACATCACTTTGAGCTTATCTAGTCACGTAAATATTCAAAATAGCATCGTTTTGAGCTTATGTAGCCGGAAAAATGCCATGTATACATTGTGGCTAGATTTTCTAGCCATTGGCACTTAACTAGATTTTTTGGGTCTAATTTTGACACTTAAGTGTACATTTCCAAATTTTTAGCACTTAAGTGTCATTTATGTTGAGTTTTGACACTCTAGGTGTCCACGGCTCAATTCAATTATAAAATCGATGCCAATTTTAGTCATACACCTTTCGATTTTATCGATATAATTTTAAATCTTTGCGCGAGCTTTCGATGTAATCCTTACAATGAATTCCTACTTGAATCGTTGATAGACACTGCCGACGATCATGTACAGCCTTGCCGCATCTACTGCTGAAAGACACACTAACGACCAATCCAAAATTGGGAACAAAGCTAAGGAAAAAGAAGCAAACTGAAGCTCTCCGAGAGTCGAGAAAGTCGAGCGCCAAACTTTCACCTCTTCGGCTAATGCAAGCGTCTTGGCCAATGTCATGAGTGGATCCATTTCGGATCGTAACCTTTTTGTACGTTTTCAATTAAATCGAGCTCCGATTCGCGATCAAATTCACGGGATAGCAGCAAAAGAGTTCGAGGATGCCTTGAAGATCGTTGAGACTCACCGGAAGGGTTACAAGCAATCATCTCTACTTGTCACAACGAAGCTCGAGCTCAATGCCGCGGCAAAACTCCAGCCCTCCAGATGTGGGGCTCGAGCTTGACACTTAGAATAATTGATTTCCGATCTAATTTGGTTCTACCTCAGAACTAGGAACTAGGGACCGGATCAGGAACTGGACTAGACTGACCAATCTGGTTTAGTTCAATGGAGCCAGTCATTTAGCCAAAAAAAATTTAAAAATTTAAAAAAACACTAAAATTTTTACTATTTTAGGGTTTATTGTTATTTTTAAGATATAAAAAAAAATTAAAAGGAGTTAGTTCAATCTGTCAATCTGGTTCCCCCCGAAACCAAGAAATGGATTGAAAATCACTGATTCCATAAAAATGGAATCGGGAACCGAATTGATGCCCCGAGAAACTAGACCAAATTAGCTAATTTGATTCGGTCTAGGCAGTTCTCAATTTGGTCGGTCCAATATACTCACTCTTACTTGACATTGTGCTGGAGCCAGGGTTGTTCATATTGGCTAATATAATCGAAAGCCTTCAGAATCTCTAGTGCAGCAGAAGATTAATAATGAAAAGGAAGAAAGAAAGGAATAAAAAAAGGAAGAGGAAAAAGAAGAAGAAGCAAAAACGAGATCATTTTGAGTAGAGTTGAGTATCAGCAAAAGGGTTATTTTAAAACTTTGCACAAAAAATTTAAATTATTGACAAAATTAAAAAAATTTAGAATTTACTAAATATTTGTACAATACGTCGATGGCTAATTTGAGAATTTTCTCGGAATCTTCCAAAGGACTACTAGCAACAAGAATTGAACCTAGACATGATCAATCGAAAAGTGTCCAATCCTTACCAATGGAACCGATCACGTTGGATTTTTCTCAACTCTTTTTAATTTAAATTATTAAAAAGGAGTTATGTGCGTGAGTGTGAGAGAGAGTCGACACTTTCTATAAATTTCCGAGGATTGGATTTCACAAAAACATTTCTCGATATATCATTGAAAACCTTTGAAACTATTTGCAAAACCTACTTAATTCAATTTGCTTTTTTGTTTTTTTTTTTCATTCAGAGTGGCTTCTCAAACATTTGAGTTGACAAATTACATTTTGTTTTTTGACACGATTATGTGGAATGACATTTTTGAAAAATAAGGGGCAACCCACATTTGATATTTGATTTAGACATTCTTATTCTCTCCTGACCAAATTGACAAAGAAAATTCCAAGCTGAAATCGAGATAAACCTTTTCACGTTTTATGTTTTGCCAATTGAGTTCACTAAATCAATGTTAATTAAA
Source organism: Angophora floribunda (assembly GCA_014182895.1). Classification (NCBI taxonomy): domain Eukaryota; kingdom Viridiplantae; phylum Streptophyta; class Magnoliopsida; order Myrtales; family Myrtaceae; genus Angophora; species Angophora floribunda. The sequence continues at coordinate 25,433,196 of CM024712.1, forward strand.
AATTACTAAAGTGGATGTAAAATTACCAAGGAGGACAGCTGGTGCTAATGTGCACACTTTAAAAAGTAATATTTTTTTTATTTTTATCTTTATTTTTTTCTACCAAGTCCGGTAGCCTTCGTTGGCCACCGGACGATGTGGTCCTAGGGAGTTTACAAAAGCTTACATTTACTTTGTTGTTGACCAGTTATGAGGTTTACAAAAGCTTCGATTATACTAATGAAATTTCTTTTTTCTTTGCCATAACTTTAGAAATTACTCCTAAAAATATGAAATTGAGCACAATTTTGGAAGAAGATAACCCACTTATTTCTTGAGTGAAGCCTTTTTAAGTGCAAAAAAGGGATTGTTTGGTCATGTCTCCGAATAAATTATTACATGAGTATAGTTTATATACCACACTAAATTTGGACCGTTAAAAATTGTGGATTCCACCTCGACACTCAAACTAAATCGATAGTTAAGAGTAGACCAAGCATGAGCAAAAATGAAATCAGGTTGATCGGGAGAACCTCCGAATAATAACAAAGAAAACATTCAATAAACTCAGGCGGAGCAGGAAGTCGCCTGAAGTGAGGACTAAGGATCGCTTGATCTCTGTCGATGTCACTGTCCATGAAAAACGAAAACGAGCAGCCATTATGGTCGTAATATTGTATACTGTCGAGACATTGCAGGTACATTTCAGGTTGAGTGTTGGGAGTCCGTGGAGGACCAATTTTCGCCTGCCATGGGAAAAGCTTGAGGATCGAGAGCAGTCAGGACAAAGGAGATGGAGCAGCAAATAGTCTCGAGAACAAGGAGAAAGAAGAACGGAGTGCTCTGAAAGGATAATCAATGCAAGAATGATGTGCGGATCCCTGGAATGCCAAAACTTAACACAAGGGACACTTAAGTGTGAAAAGTTCGGAAAAACACATTTAAGTGCCAAAATTGGAGAAAAAAAATCAATTAAGTCCCAACGATGAGAAAATCTAACCAAAATGTTGACATGACACTTTTCCGGTAAATTGAGGCCAAAACAACGTTGTTTTAGGCACTGACATGGCCAAATAAGCTCAAAAGAACGTCGTTTTGGGCATTGACGTAGTTAAATCAGCCCAAAACAATGCCGTTTTGGCCTTAATTAGATTTTTATATAAATATTAATTAAATAATATTAAAAATGAAATTAAAAAAAGAAAGGCAATAGCAGCAGTAGAGGCGGGAGGAACTCCCTCACCTGTAGCTGCCGCCCCATCGCTAGTAAAGCAATGACAATGGACGGCAAGGGTCACTGATGCTTGGGTGGGGGTCAACAAGTCTCCTAACATTTAGGCAAGGATGGGCAGCCCTCCCGCAGGCTAGGGTTAGGGCAGGCAACCCTTGCTCAGATTTGGGAGAAGGTCGCCGCTCTCTCCCGATGTCAGTGACCCTTGACGTCCATCGCCGCCGCCCCACCGGCAATGGAGCGATGGCCATAGGCAAGAAGGGATTGACAATTGGGTTTTTTTTTGGCACTTAAGTGTCCTCCTGTACTAAGTTTTGACAATTGGGTTCTTTTTTTTTTTGCCATTCAAGAAGGGATGATCTATTAGGTCAGCACAAATAATAGGCAACGGAAAAGTTCCTGTGCGGAATGAGAAAGCCATCCTCGTACAGCCCAAGAATGTGCTAGGTCTACATAAATGCGTCGTAAATATGAGATGAAGGACGGCTGCTTATCAAGACAGTTAATCTCACAGAAAAACAAATTTGATGTCGGAGCACTCTCCTACATTGAAAAAAAAAATAATGTTTTGCATCTCACATTACCAAGTGAAAAAGGTTTAAAAAAATCTTAAGGAATGATCAATTATATAAATATTAAATTATATATTTATCTAACAGCTTAAACTTTTAAAATGATTGGCGGTAGTCTAACAAAATTTCACCTAATATCAAAGCGAGGTCCTAAATTCAAATCTTTGTAAGCATCATTTGCCTAAAATGATAAGACTGTGTGAGGAAGAGTGTTTTAAATTTTTAGATAATAAATAACATATTTAAATAATTTAAGTTTTTAGAATAATTGAGAGTGGTTCCATGAAATCTTAAAAGAAGAAAAAGGAAGAAACTTGCTTTTATTATACTCAAGCTCAATGTCTAAGCAATCTTCAATTCCAACCTCCATATGCGTGATGCAAAACTTGCAATGAAAAATTGATAATTTTGAGAAACAATTTGCGTTATGAAGAGACTACCCACTCTTCAATTCCAACCTCCTCCTGCATGACGCAAAAATTGCAGTGCAAATTGATAATTTTGAGAAACAATTTGCTTTATGAAGAGACTACCGTCCATGCATGTGATGTCGAATAAAAGTGAGATGAGAGAGCAATCAGACTATCGAACAAATATCCTGTACTTCTATCATAAATATCCCCCATGTCAATCGAATTTTTTCGCACAAATTCAGTGAAGCACCAGAGTAATTAAATATAAAATCACTCTTTTGTTTAACAGTTAAACTTTTAGAATAGTTGGTTATAATCTCACAAAGTCTCACATGGCATTAGAGCTGAAAGTTCTAAGTTCAAATCTTTCTTAGTCTTATTTGCTTCCCTAATTAAATTTCCATACTTAATACTAAAAAACAAACAGACTAAGCGTGTGTGCATGCGCCACTTACCTAAGCCTCACATTAATTCCATTATTTGTCTCATAAGACATTTCTAACTGTAGAAAAATGAGTATTTTCCCTTTCATATAATTCACCAGGGACATCCAACTCACGAACTATAAATGAAAGGTTAAAAATGGACATCACACCATGATAATACAAATGAATCTCAACTTATAAAACAACACTTATGACATGTTGCATCAGACAGCCGAAGCGAAACTCACCGAGGGAAGTGAAATTAGAGGAGTTCCCTCTGTAAAAGTACATCTTTGGAAAGTAAAAAACGATCGATGATTCAAACATACTGGCCACAGATGCAAATGTTAAGCTGTCTATGACTAAAAAAACCATCAAGACAATAAGGAAGATCAAAGGAAGTTATTATGCACAACTGAATGTACAAAGCCAAAAGTAGGACCTTTCTTGTCTTTGTTTCTGAATTTGGTTGCCAAAACTTGAATTTGCTTTAAATAGTTTGAAGGATGACCAGAGACTGTTGGGTCTCCGTATCATTGTCAAACTATGTTATTATCCTTTAAAGCTAGTCGTGGTTCAGAATCAAGAGCATCTTTGTTTGATAACTGGTTAATTCCTGGCTATTTATATTCTTTTGTTCCTAAATAGAAATCTATTTGATGATGTTAACTAATTTTTTATTCCCAAACTCCCGAGAATAGATTTTGAACAAAATTAAGAAGTAGAAAAATTACTTCTTTATTCTGGAAATAATTAAAAAATCAAGCAATTTTATTTTTTCTTCTTCTTCTATTTGCACGATTCCTAAATGTCTTCGAATATTCAAAAACTTATTCAGGGAATAAAATAATATAAAATAAAATAAACTATTTCTAGGTAGAAATTATTTCCGAAAATAAAATGATTATCAAACAGACCATTCGTGCTTGTCTAGCTTTATGCCATGCCCATTAAAATGAGGAGTAGTTTTCCTTCTTGTTTTTCCATCCAAAGTGAGGTTTCACCTGGTGATGCTTACAATTTTCACTAGCAGATACAACTCATTCGCTAATTACAAGATTATAGTACTTATTTTGTTCGTCAAACGATAGTTATCCTGTTGTTTTCCATCCAAAGTGAGGCTTCACCTATTGATAGTTATCCTCGTTGGCTAGTGACCCTTGCCGAGCTTAGAAGAAATAAAAAGAAAGAAAGGAAAAAAGAAGAAAAAAATATATAAAGAATTTATTTTTATTTTTGAAAAATAATCCATGTTCTCACTAGCCATGCCATATAAGACGATTGACATCTATGTCAGTGATTTCCAGTTAAAATTTATCAGAATGATTCAATTGGCAAAATGTGAAAAGGTTTAAGACTCAATTAGTAAAATTAAAAAATTTAGAACTAAATTGGCCAACATCCGATTTGATTTAAGAATTTTTGGACAATTTCCTACCTAATTCACACACATGCAATATACAAACCTTGGATCAATATATTGATTTTTTTTTTATGAATAATGGTTGATCTGCAAAATTATTCAAGTCAATTAATTCAGTGAACATGGAAAGATGAAAAATATTCTGTGTTATCTGGCTTTTATAGAGGGGGGAAAAAGCAATTATAATCCAAGTGAAACGGTCTTTAGCTCTGTCAAATTAATTTCTTCCTGCTTTTCCTTCGAATACAATCGTAATGAAGCACAACCCACCCAAAATGTTTTATTAAATGTTTTGATGCATTTGTTTCAAAAAACTCAAGATTTGAAAACATCTTCTTAAAAAATCGCTTACATCACTTACGAAAATGAACAAATTAAAAATATTTTCATCACCCACGAAAATTGTTGATATAAATTGTTGTCGATAATGAAAACATTTTTTATTAACTAATTTTTATAAGTAGTATAACATTTATTTTTTAGAAAATATTTTATAAATCTTGAATTTTTCTTCAATTCATTTTGGACAATCCTCACAACCAGACACAAATTATTTTCTAGATCAAACCCAGTCATTATTTAGTGTGTCGCTTAATCAAATTTAGCCTTCAGCATATGGAATAAGACTATTCATGTTCAGCTCGGCCACCGCAGCAGACTACTCTGCCTTCTTCGCGACGCAGCAGAAGCCCTCGTGGATGCTGGCCCCTTCCATCGTGTAGCCAAGAGAGGAAAACAAGTGGGGCAAGCATCCGTGCTCAATGGTCTGGATGGCTTTGCAACAGCTCGACCCCAAGTAAGGCTCCCCGTTCAGGAAGAACGTGATGACTTCGCCAATGCAGGATTGGAGCTGGAACTTTGAATCTCAATAGCTTATAAAAATAATAATGGATTTTAATAATACGGGTCGGGTCGGGTCGGGTCGGGTATGAATTGAGTTGGATATGAGTTATGGTCAAAATGGGTTAAATGGGTCAGTATGGGTCGGACCATTTTCGATCCGACCCAAACCTGACTCGACCCACTCATTTGACGGGTCTAAGCAGTGGCTTGGTCGGATTTGGCGATGAGGTTCGTTTGTAGGATGATGAGTAAGTATTGAGAGGAGGATCCAGATTGGTGATTGGAGGCATTTTCAAACGCCTAAATTAGTGTTAGGGGTAATCATCTGTCGAAAGTATATAGATATATATTTTAGTAGAGGGCATGACATCAATCCGACCTTAGCTCAGTTGGTAGAGCGGAGGACTGTAGTGGTTGTCACAGCTAATCCTTAGGTCGCTGGTTCGAATCCGGCAGGTCGGATGTTTTCTTTTTCCTTGGTATCTCTCCCTTTTCTATGTTTTTTTCTATTACAAAATTGACAATCTAATATATTAGCTCGTGTTGACGAATATTTCTGTCAGACTTAGGTTTGGAATAATTTTTTACTTTCTATTTGATCAAATATTGTGGCTCGTGCACTTTGACTTCTTTTTCTTTTTTTGGGTCAAAATCGAAACTCCTTAGATTTTCAAGATGCTCAAATGTTGACTTGTAAATTTACACATAATTTTCCTCATAATTATATTAATTCTAAATAATATTTTAAATATTGATGGGAAAAATATATATTTTTGCATTCGATTAAGTTTTAAAAAACCGAGTAGATAGAATTCACATCAAAGTATATCTTGAAATAATCATAACATAGAACAGGTCAAGAGTGAGAACAATGAGGAAAGTCAATGTTAAAAAGACAAATAAACTCCAGTTGGGAGTAATATTTTAATTGTAATAATGCATTTGGCTAAAATATTTCTATCAAATTATTCAATATAATTTGATGTACATCCATATTAGAGTACACAAAACCTTCACATAACCAGTGGTGCATTCGCTCCTTGACCTTGCACACATCTACCGTCACATTATGGAAGGTAATCATGCCCGTGCCTAACCTTTTTCCTCTTATCTATTTAGCCATAGTGATTATCTGATTAAACTATTTGTATAATTTAACAAATAAAAATTCTAAATGGATCATTATCTTGATAAAAGCAAAATAGCAATTATATAGGGAAAATTTCAAATAAGGGTATGAAGTAAAACCGTTTCTCAAAAAATAACCTAAAGTAGACTTTATCTCAAATAAGGGCATGAAGTGACTAATTTAGTCTTACTTAAAGGCCTCAACTTAAAAGCCAGCCAAATCTTATCGGTAGCTAGGGGTATTTTTGTCTAAAGACATTTCTTCTCTCTCTTTCTCTTTCTTTTCTTCACCGTCCTTGTACCTCCACCTTCTTCACTCTGCAGGTCGCGTTCTCTAGAGTCGATCTCTATCTTCCCCACCGACCTTGCCATCAACGCCCTCAACCTTGTCTGTCATTGCCCTCAACAGCAATTTCAGTACCTTTGTCGAAAGATGGAGGTCGATTCGAGCCCTCAATCAAGCACGAGTGGGCCAAGATGTGACGCTCTTGTCGATTTGACCCCTATATCTTGTGATCATGGTCAAGCACGACAAGGTTTAAGCCATTAGCTCGTTGTCCTAATCGTCGATGCTCGAAACTCAAATTCGTCCTCACACGAGCTATCATTGGTCTTACAAGGAGAAGCCAGATTGAAATCCCTAAGCCAAATTTTTTAGAGGTTTTTAAGGAATCTTTGTGATACTCATGTGCACTGATTCGTTTAGTGAAATGTGCGATATTGGGAATTTTTGAGTGATTTTGCATTTTTTTCATCTGATTATTCTTTCTCAAACCTATGCAGATAATATCTCAAAGTTAGAGAGGCAAATTAGTTTGTACATGTGTAGAACCAGAGTCATCCGTTTTTTAGATTGAGTGCTCTTTGATTAGAATCACTACTAGTGGTAAATATCTTTAATCACGGGTCAAAATGATTCAGCAACTATTGTAGATAATCAACATGCATGCACTACATAATTGGACCCTCTCGAAAAGCCACATATTCCACCTCAATGCAAGCTGCATCTATAAATGTTATGAATAATCAAACTCAGACCCGACATAACATTCCCAAGAAACTGTGAGTGAAATTTATCACAGCATAGCCAATTTCAATAGCGGGGAAAACATGAAACTGTTTCTTTAATTACCAAAATAACTTCTTACAAGCAAAAAGAATAAAAACAAAACCCATTTCTAGATATTTCTCGATTCTCAAGCTCATCATCATTGTCGAAGAAGGTGATTGGTGGGGAATAACTTCAATTCGACTTCTGCCGAAATCGATGAGTGCCTGAATGAGGATGCGAAATTGTAGAATGCGTAGCACGCGCTCTGAAGTTTGTTGATGAGGAGGTTGCAAAACTGAAGCACGCAATTTGCAGTTTTGCAAAACTGCAAAATTTCTCGAATACCTTTCCAATTTCCTCTTTTTCTAAATTGGTCAAATTGTTTTGTACCTGTGCAAGCTCAGGAGTCTGATGCAGTTGTCAAGAAGGAGGCGTGAGCAAGATAAGAAAGAAAAGGGGAAAAAAACGAAAAACACAAAAAGAAAAAAGAAAAAAGAAAAAAAGAAAAAAGTCTTTAGACGAAAATACCCTAGCTGCAAATTACATTTGTCCGGCTTTCAAGTGGAGGTTCTTATTTGAGACTAAGTTAATCACTTCAAGTCTTTATTTGAAACAATGTCCACTTTAGGTAATTTTTTGAGAAAACGGTTAACTTCAAACCCTTATTTGAACTTTTTCTAAAATGATGTTTGGGAACCAAACACCTTTTATTTTTAGTTTGTCTTATTGCCCCCATAATACATTCATACTTGTAAGTTATAATATTTAAGGTACCGTTTGAATTTATTTATTTGTAGTTTTGTTCATAATCAACAAAAATGATCAATTCATTTATATATATATATATATATATATATATTTTTCCATAGAAAAGTAATGTTTGAGTACACCAAAGTATAAATATTTTTAAATATCACTGTTACAATCAATGATAATTATATGTATTTTCATTGAACTAGGCATAGCATTCATTTGGCCGGTCAATATAAAACTAAATGAAAAGTATATAGATGTCTTAATACTTTTTGCGAAAGAATAATAAACTTTTAAAAAGTGCAACTGAATCTTAAATTGTCAAATTGGTGCTAATAAGTCCCTTCACTAATTTCATCCAATTTGGATGATTGAAAATGTTGACTTGACTATTTTTCATTTCTTTGTTAAGACATGAGGAGCTGTGCGGCGCTCACCAATTGCTAAAAACCTAGGGAAAATGACATAAATACTCCATACACTTTAGTCCAATGAGCAAGGTTGTTCCTGAATTTTAATTTGTACAATGTGGTTCCTTTGATCTAATGTGCATATCATTCCTAAATCTTTTTTTTTTTTAATGTAGTCCAATGAATTTTATCTGTCGTCCAAAAATTTTAACTTGCAGCAACACCCCTGTTTATATGAGGATTGACTTGCTCATGAACATCCCCGTTTCTCTCCTTCCAAACACTATGCATGGTGGCATTCCGGGCTAGTTTTATTGGGACATTCTTTAAGCTTCTGCCAGTCAAGAATTGAAGAGCTCAACAGAGCTACATGGCCAATCCTCGGCTTGCCCGTTCAGACACAGGGCACACTAAAAGAACCGATGAAAAATCCTTGGGATGTCTTCCTCCGCTAGCAGGCAGCAAACATAGAACACCACTACTTCAATCTATCTTTCGTTTGTGGCTTGTTTAATATGACAAAGCCAGGCTATAAATGCAAATTATGGGGCATCAAGACTCAACCAAATGAGTCTATGGCATTGAATTTTGGAGTGCCCTGAGGTTTTAGTAGCTTCCAAGTCTCCGTGCTCCACCACAAACTTTTACACTCACGATGAAACATGTCATGCAAAATTACTTCAATATCACACTTAGCTTTGTGAATTAATCGCTTCTTTGAATTGTGTAATCTAGAAATTCCAAATAAGGGCCCGAAGTGTTCTTAATTTCTCGAATAAGGGCATGAAATGAACATTATCTCGAATAAAGTTTTAAAGTATTATTATTTTCTCAAATAAGGGTCTGAAATAGATCTTATTTCAAATAAGAGCTTGAGGTGCGATATCAATGTTAAAGAAAAGCCCGACCTCACCAGCTAATCAAGGGCATTATTTTATTTTTTATTTTATTTTTCCTTTTTTCTATTTTTTCTTTTCCCTAAAAACAAATTCAAAAAAGAAAAGAAAGTTAGAAATTTAAAAAAAACACGAATAATAATAAAAAAGACTGGTGGAGAGCTGCCGGCCAGCTCCCAGCTCTCCGGCTTGTGGCCCCATCACCGGTGCGGTGGCGGCCACGCCTCGGCAAGGGCCAACAGCTCTCTAACCTGTCCTGAGGACAGAACCCAAGCCTAGATTACAGCTTCATGACCAACCATGTCCAGAGCGCGGAGCAACACACAACCAGGACATGAACTCCTTGGACGTGACCTCGTCGAGGAAGACCACCAGGGCTGTGGACGTGTTGAAGCTCAGCTCCACCCCTCGCGCTTCAGAGAGAAGGACCTGATCAAGGTGGTCGACTGAGAATGCGCCTTTGCCTACGTACCCCCTGATGCAGAAGCTGAGGCAACTCCTCATGGACCACACGCTGGACGACGTCGACAATGTGTGCAAGGAGTTCATCGAGTTCCCGCTATCAAACTGAGCCCTCGCATTCTCGACCTCTACCTCTTTTGGTAGGAGGGTCTTGAGCTCCTCGACTCGAAAGCCCCGATCTTTTGGCATATGTTTATCACACACAGCGTCAAATACCTTTTCCAGATTGCTTCCAATAGAAATGGATTAAATTTTAGATGGTCAACATTGACACTTGTTAATGAGCCTAAGTTTTAAGTTCCCTACTTGCTGCGATAGTCTACTGATTATATCACACGGCCCGTTCCACGGGAAACTAAGAATCGAGCCTTAGTGAGAGAGGCTAAGGCTTTGTAAAAATCATTGAAATGTCATGTCTAGCTCTACTCTCTCTCAGACTTTTACTTTATTTTTTTGCAAAACGCGAGAGTCAAACCTCGCATTTATAATACTACTTGTGTAGCTTTAAATAAAAAATTGAATTATTATTACGAAAACCTCTAATGTATGATAAATTTACTCTAAACTAATTTATTAACCACCAAAACCCCAAATTAGTATATTTATGATAAATTTACTCTCCATAAGTCTCTATTAAATTGGATTAATATCGCGAAAAATCACAAACTGATATACACATATGATAAACGAATGGTAGAATCCCAAACTAATATATTTATCAACTGTCACTATGTCAATTCAGCAATTTAACTATAAAATTTAATGAAAATTTTATCACATCTGTACCAATTTAAGGTTGGGTAAATTTGTCATTGATGTATTAGGACCACTTGCTTGAAAAAGGAAAAATTAAGGCACATTAGTCTAGTCCAATCAATCTGATTTCTTGTGCGGAACCAAAAAGCAAATCGATTATTGCCTGTGCTCAAAATTGAAATTTTTTTGTTGAATTCAAAATTAGAAATGGGAATCTGACCAATTGTTCTTGTGAGAATAATTTAGAATGGGTTAATATCATAAAAAAAACCTAAATTGATATATTTGTAACAAATTTATTTCAAACTAATTTTTTTACTATCAAAAATCTCAAATTGATACACATTTAACAATTTACCTCAAATTACCACAAAAAAATCCCCAATTAGTATATTTATGATAAATTTATTCCAAAAATAATTTTTTAACCATAAAAAATTAAAAACTGGTACATTTGTGACAAATCTATAAAAAAATCACAAAAATTGTACAACTGTAACTAACAAAAATTAAATCCCAAATTAATATATTAATCAACTGTCAAGTATCATCTACTTTAGAATTTGACACTAAAATATAACGAAAACTAATAGAGGGTAAAGTTATCACAAAAACGTATCAGTTTTGAGTAAATTTATTAAAAATATACCAATTTATAATTTTTGATGATTAAAAAATTAATTTAAGATAAATTTATGATGTTTTGAATTTTTTTGGTGCCATCAAGCCGTTTAGAATTGGCCGGTGCAGTTTCAGGATTGGACCCGGGCCCTTTGCTTGCGAACCCCCGACCTGTTAACGATTTTCCTTCAAAGACCATCTTGAATCTGAAGAAGACGACGCGGCGGAAAGAAGGCAAAACCCCGTGAATCGAAACATCGTACCAGAAAGAAGAGACCGGAGTTCTTCAAGTTAATCAGCATCAGAGACCCATGTTTCATTTCTCTCGCAAAGCCCTGCTTCACGTTAGGGTTCTTCAACTTCCTCCACAAGCCGATTCCCTCCATCTGCTGCTCAGATTTTCCTCGACTTCCTCGAATTCGCAATCGTTCACGGTCTCCTACCTCGTCGACTCCTGTGGGTTGTCTCCAGAATCGGCTCTCTCCGCTTCCAAGCTCGTCAAGTTCGAAACCCCTTCGAGACCAGACGCAGTCATCGGTGTCTTCAAGAACCGCGGTTTCACTCCAGATCAAATCTCGCACATCGTCAGAAGATTCCCCGCGTTGCTTTTGTCGGACCCAGATAAGACCCTGTTGCCAAAAATCAATTTTTTGTGCTCGAGAGGGATTTCCGACCTCGAATTAGCCAAACTCGTGGTTGCTGTCCCGAAGATTTTGAGCAGGAGCCTGGAGAAGCATTTGGTACCTACTTTTGATTACATTAGGAATTTGTTCCAATCCGATGAAAGGGCCATCGCAGCCATCATGCGTGCCCCGCGATTGTTATACGAGGATCCTCAAGTTGAATTTGTTCCTGAAATCACGACTCTGAGGAATGCCGGAGTGCCTGAAGCGAACATCAGGCATGTAGTCCTGTACCACGGGCAAATTTTTTGGTGTCAGTCCTTGCGATTTCATGAGACCATGAATAGGGTGAAAGCAATGGGTTTTGACCCTTCCAAACTGAGCTTTGTCATTGCTCTGCACGTGATTATGAGCATAAGCGAGTCGATATGGAGGAAAAAAATCGGTGTGTATGGCAAGTGGGGTTGGTCCGAGGAGGTAGTTACTTTAGCTTTTAGGAAGTATCCATTGTGTATGGCATTGTCGGAGAGCAAAATTACTGCTGCAATGGACTTCTTTGTCAATGTGATGGGGCTCGATTCGCTGGTTATTGCCCAACGTCCGCTAGCCATAACGTTTAGTTTAGGGAAGAGAATTGTTCCTCGGGGATCAGTCTTTCAAGTTCTGCTGTCTAAAGGTTTAATTAAACCTTGTAGCCTGACTACATTGTTGACTGTTTCGGAGAAGAAGTTCCTGGAGAAGTTTGTGACTAATTATTTGCGGGAAGCACCGCAGTTGTTGGCTATCTATAATGAGAAGATGGGTCTTGCATGCTAGTTTGGAATTTTTGGTACTTGCCTGGGTTAATCTAGGATAGGATGCTTGTGAAACCGAAGAGAAATTGTGCTCTTCTTTTTGTCTACATGCTACTTGATAAAGGCAAATTCTTCATATGTAGGCTATTGTTTCATCTCTGCATGTTTCATATTTATTTTTCCTATTTCTCGCACAACATCTTGGATACTGAAACTGAATTGAAACTTTCTGCAATTACTAATTTTCTTCCTCTAAATTCTCTATGCCTAGCTGTGTTCCCCTGGTAATTATTAATGCATTGTGTCCCCGTAATAACGGAACTTTTGGCAGTGCTCAAAACTAGGATACTGATCTGACTCAAGGCAGCTCCTAATCAGCCAAAGTTTGGAGGAATCGTGATGAAATGCTCTGATTAGTAATTTGTATTTTCATAGATAATAGCAAAAGTTATTTGTCTGCAGTTTTTGTCTAGACTCAGATATGAAGTGGAGTGTAATAGTAATTATGTTCTGCAAATTAGATTGGTATTGTTTTGAATGTTCCTTCATGATCTGTCATGCAAATTGAGGCCGTGTGAGGTGAAAGGCAGTGTGTTTGGAGCCTCTGAAATGGAGTTTAATCATGGATTTCAGTATAATTAGGGCAACATATGACTCAAGACAGAGGAGGAAAATCAATGTATGTTTTAGCTTTAAAAGAGGCATCCTTGGTGTAAGGAGTCATCTGAGAGTGAGATCACAGGTGAACTTTTTTGCCAAAATCCTTATCATTCAATATCCCATAAGGATGCTGTCCGACAGTTTGGCTGGAGAGACTGTAAGCTTGCTTGTATCCGACTGTTCCACAAAATTTCCTGAAGAAGTTTGGTGACTGATGATTGCGGAAGGTCCTTGCTCGTTGGAACTATGCAGAGAAGATGCGTCTTGCATGCTTGATCGGAACTTGAGGTGCTTGGCGGGAAAACTGGAATGTTAGTAATAAAAGGGAAGATTCTCCTTTTCTTGCTTACATTCTTGCTACTTGGTGAAGCTTTTTTCTTCATTTATGAACGTGTTCATTTGATTCTGCTGGGTTTGAAAGTTATTCCAATCTTCATTGCAATCTTTTGGATGCTAAAAAGGGCAAGCAGTGACTTTCTGTTTGATTGGTCCTTCTATCATCTTTCTCAGCAGCATCACCCTGAATCGACTATTTCAATCTTTTTCTGATTTTTGGTACTCAAATTAATGATGCACTATTGCCTGGGGCGCTACCTATGAAAATGCTCGACCAACTGAGCTATGTCCGACCATGTGATCAAAATCAATTTTCACCAATCAGACGAAAATTTTTCAAAACGAGCAAAATCTGAACGTTCCAGATCTAGACTATGGCCATTTTGATATCAAATGTAAGCTGCGAAAAGGCACCTTAACATCTTCATAACAAGAATTTAGAATATAGTAATGGAGAAAAAGTGATCTGCATACTTGATTTGAAAAAATATATTGTTCGTGGTGCAGGTTTGATGCGGAATAGCACGATTTAAAGCTCAAGTTCCCTATTGCCTTCTATATCACTTGCTTAATAAGATTGCTCTTCATGATTATCGTTCAATAACTACTCCTTATATGAGGTTATCTGTGTATTAGGATTAGAGGAAAGACTTTTCAACAACATGCCCTCTCACATAATAATAAGTCTTACATTAGAAGGAAGAGAGATAGGTCAAGCAATATCGGAAGAGGGAGGGGAAGAGAGAGAGAGAAGCAGCACGCTGCCCTTCTTTTTCTTCGCCACCACCGTCGTCGCCATTTCTTCTACCCTCAATTCTCAGCGAAATGGGTTCCTCTCTTGTCTCTTGCGTTCTCTCTTGCCATTTCTAAATTGTATTGAGAATATCATTCAATGACATCTTAAATACTTTTTTTATAAGGAGTTGTTCAACTTATGATGTGATCAATTTCAACAAGATAATCTTTACTTATCTCTATTATATAGAAAGGAAGCTGAATGACTTATTTTAACCTCGGACTCTGTGATCTAATAGTTTCATGAGAGGCCACGCTTTCCAATAAGATGATATATGCATAATATTTCATAGTAAAGTGGAATCATAATTCAAAACATCTTTTTTAGATTTCCCCTCTTTATATTTAAAACCTTTTTCTTTAATAGTTAATAGAATATAAGTGCATCAGTAATTTCAATCTCAATGTTTTCCTAAAAGAATTGATTGAATCCGATATCAATTACTTAAATGATTTATAATCATATGTTGAATTTACTGGAAATAGATAATTGACGATATAATAGATCTGTGAAATTTTTCACATTCGGTAACATTTGTTTGTCTCTCTTTATATTCTAAGATTGAAATGTTTGGATTTATATACATACCTATGCAATATTATTCATTTGTTTTTAAAAACAAACTCTTTGCTTATTTCTCTAACTCGAGTACGGAAGCCTACACATTCGCAAACGCATTCATCCATGGAATAATGGCACAAATGGTCACTGAATTTCGATCAAATGTGCGATGTGATCCATGAACTTTAGCTCAATGTATAACATAGCCCATGAACTCGTAATTTGTCTAATATGGTCTTTAGACTTTTGGTACATGTTTAATATATTCCATGAATTATATAAAAATGTTCAATATTATCTTTCTATTAACTCATATTCAATGACAATATTGAACATTTTCATATAATCCAATTATCAAAAGTCTAGGGATCGCATTGAACAAATTAAAAGTTCAAAGACTATATAACACATTGGATTAAAGTTCAAGAGCCGCATTGAATGAATTAAAAGTTCACGACAATATTGCATATTTTATCAAAGTTTATGGATTATTTGTATCATTTTCCTTTCACCATCGATATCGCTTAGACTAAATCTAAAATATAGGAAATTTAAGAGCATTACATGCAGAATAGGGACAACAACATAAATGCATGTAAAACAATGAAAGAGAAAGAGTAATGAAGTTAAGAATAGCAATTTCCATTAGTGAGTGAAAATAAATAAATAAAACATGAGATTCTCAAAGGCAAAATGAGGCATTAAAGAACGACTCCTTAGACAGGAATTTACGTGCCGATTTCTTTTTTTTGCTATGTCAAGCACTACAATTGAGAGAAGGAACATTAAGGTTCAAATTAGAAAACACACATAAAAATAAGCCTCCATTAAAATATCAAATGACAAGGAGTAACTTTTGTTGGAAGCACACAACAAAAGCCTCATACCTTCACTTAGGGAGATTGTCGAGAAAAAGCCCAAATTCGACTTCACTCAAAGCTTAAACCAATAAATTATGAGTCAAATATGATATATTAATTAATCAACACCACATTAATTCTCCGATACGGAACTTCTCTAATACTACTCATTCATACGTGTACTCTAGCAACTTCCCGTCTACTCTCCCTTAATTAAGGTATCATTTTGACCCAACATCATCCTTATAGGCCCGCATTGTTACATTACAAGGCCCACCTACCTGAAACCATAATCATCAACTTTGATACCATTTGTTTGGAGTGTACAACAAAAGCCCGATACCTTCACCAAGGGAGATTGCCAAGAGGAAACTCAAGTCCGAGCTTATCAATATATCTAGTTAGATCCATTTTCACTTAAAAACTTAAGCTAATGAGTTATGGGTTAACTAGGATATATTAATTGCTTAACACCACATTAATTCTACGATATGGGACTCTCTAACACAACTCACTCACATGTGCACCCTAACAATTGTAATGAGACTATCCTCAACCAATTATTGCCTCTATCTCAGCTTAATCAACACGAAGATTTCAAAGATCTCATAAAGAGCTTCATATCAACGACATACACCGAATCGTCACATGATGTGAAAATCCCGTTAATTATTTTGTTCTGGTTACCCTTTCAAATCACGAGTGATTGCGTGGAATGTATACAAGTTTTTGAGCAGAATAACACGTTTAGTAATTGTATAAAATTTCTATTCTCAAAAATGAAAAAGAACACAAATGTTCTAATATGTCCTAAAAATTTCTATTCCCATTTTTTTTCATTTAATTATGAAAATGTTAATGGAGACTTAACATTTTTTTGTTTGAATAAAACTGGACTTTTATAAGGATTTAATTAATTAAAATATTCTAAGATAGCTTCAAAAAATATAACAAAATAATTAGTCAAAGATGGATGGCTAAAAATAGCAGCAAGGAGTCTTACTAATTCATAACTCACAATATGAGAAGGTCAACAATAAATCTTTGAACATTACAATCAACAAGTGCACAGACCTTTTGAGCTTTTTTAGTTGCAAGAAGAAGAGCAAACTTTACCAAGTAGAATGGGCAATGACGGAACAATTGAGAATGGTGGCAATCTTTGGTGCACTTATCTGCACAAATTCATCAAACCTTCAAGCAAATGACATCGGAAACCCAAACAAGCTTAGGCTTGTTTGACTATAATGAATACAAGACAAATGATAATGCAAAAGAATTTTTCAGAGCCATCTTATTTTCTATTAAAATAGAATTGCAGAGATAATCTTATAGGATGTCTCTAATAGAATCTTAAGGGAAAAAGACCATAGCATCAAACTTTCGCAATCTAATATTGTCTCTAAAAGAAAACGACATTCAAAATCCATATAGTAAAACACTATTCAATTTTGAATCCTATTTTCATCAAAAGATTTTCACATTTTTTTATTCTAAACTAATTAGAAACTATAATTAACACTAAAATCTAGTAAAATTACTCAAAATCTAAGTTTTAAAATTTTCCTAAATTTCTGAATTTATTTATTTTTATTTTTATTTATTCCAAAAATAAAGATTTAGATCGGGTCAAGAGACCGAACCTTATGTCGGTTATGTAAAGACGAATATTAGATTACGTTAAGCTTTTTTTTTTAAAAAAATGACTGTCATTTCTGTTTTGGTTATCGGGAACAAAGACTCGGATAAAATCAAATAGGAAAAAAACGCGGGATGAATAGGAGGCCGCCACGTGTCCAGATGCGGGGAGTGGCTGACTGGCCGAGACCGCGTCGACGAACGTGGCCGCGATGATGTCCGGATTCATTCCTCCTCCATCGCCATGAACATCTGGACCTCCTCCTTCCCTTCCCTTCCCTTCCCTTCCCTTCTGTCTCTCTCTCTGTGATCCCTGATCGTCATCGTTGAGCATAGCGAAGGAAGCGAGGAAGGGGAGGGGGAGAGAGAGAGAGAGAAAGATGAGCCAGACGAAGGGTGAGAAGCAAGAGGCTTCTCCATATCACGTTCTTCACAAGCTGCCCCCCGGCGACAGCCCTTACGTTCGAGCCAAGCATGTCCAGGTTGTCGTTGTCGTTGTCGCTGTCGTTGTCGTTGCTGTCGCTGTCGGTGTCGTTGCTGTCGTTGTCGTTGTCGTCGCTGTCGTCGTCTTTGTGGCGTTTAGGCTTGGGTGATTCCTCTTGGGGTGATTCGGCGTGTGTATTTGTGACTCTGAGAACCTTAAAGAAATGGGATTTCGTGCACTGGAAGTTGATGATGATGATGATGATGATGATGATGCATGGACGGGAGCGCACGCTTGATGACGTGTTTGTGTTCGTTCGCGGCTTCGTTTTTTGTTACGCCTTACTGGGTGCTGCGTCCGTATTTGCTTGAGCAAAGCGGATGGTCATTCGGGCTCGTGCTGAAACTGCGAAATGTGGATGATGGGTGGGATTGGGTTGCTTGAATTCACGGCTTCGGGGGCAACCTTTTCGGGTTCCGCTGCCCACCCAAATACTCACGATGGCTGAATTTCAAGAAAGTTGTGTGCTTGTTGATCTAATATTGACTTTCTTTATCTTTCCTTATGTGGCTCATCTTGATTTACATGTGTTATACAGTGATAATTTGTTTCTTGTACCCTAAGTCAATTCCAAAATGTCATTTGTGTCGATTAATTCACCAGAGTACTTGCCCTGTTACTTATTGATTTCAGTGTGAAATGCAGTTGGTGGAGAAGGATCCGGATGCGGCAATAGGCCTGTTTTGGAAGGCGATAAATGCGAGGGATAGAGTAGATAGTGCACTTAAAGATATGGCTGTCATCATGAAACAGCAAGACAGAGCAGAAGAAGCGATTGAAGCGATTAGATCTTTTAGGCATCTTTGCTCCAGACAAGCTCAAGAATCTTTGGACAATGTGCTCATCGACTTGTACAAGGTACTTGATTCTGGCATCATTGCAGTTCTGTATTGTAGCAGTCATCTGCTTGCACCTTAGGGAAAAGTTGGTTCTTTAATCTGTTGTCTCATGAGACATGCAAGATTTTAACAGAAGAGAACTGTTACATTCAATTTTTTCCAGATTGAGCTGGTAGGAGTATTAAACAACGTAGACTTAGATAGCATTGTAAGCAGAGACTACTTCCTTCAAAATGGAATTCTATTAGTTATTTCGTTCTAGCTTATAGTCTCAGTCGTTTGTGATGTCCAAATGGCCAATCTTTTGTCTAACTTGCCCGGAAAAGTATGAGAATGTAGGTGCAGATCCTCTTGACTATAGTACTTTCCATTTGATAGACTTTAATAAAAAATTGAAGCTGAAGAAATTTCATTTTTCTCTGGGAGAAAAAATCAAATATTCTCCTTCTACTTCTGATCGTTCATAAAAAGATGGCTATAGAACCAGTAATTCAGGAGTGTCATTTACCTACCAATTCTACCAGTTGATTTTGGCTTGCGTTTTTATGAACTTGGCAGAAATGCGGTAGACTGGATGAACAGATTGAACTATTGAAGCAGAAACTGCGGATGATATGCCTTGGAGAAGTTTTCAACCGGAAGCCCACAAAGACAGCACGTTCACATGGAAAGAAGTTTCAGGTCACTGTCAAGCAAGAGACTTCCAGAATACTGGTAATTTGATCAAACACCCACAATTGATCAGTCATCTTTGCTATGTGGTGCATCATATCAATTGACTTCCGATGAGGTTGCCTTCATACCATCCAAGCTAGTTCTGTATTGAAAGCTTCATAGTCTAGCAGTCATTCATATGTTTCCATCTGATGTCCTTTGCTGCTCATGAGCGTGACGTGACGTTCTCTCTCTTGAGCTGATTCCATGTGGTACTAGGAAACTTGTAGATTTTTGCATAGGTTTTGACAAGCGATGAATTGATTTATGGGTGTCAATGATACCATGAACAAAAATTCTATCATCTCCGTGTTCCATGGTGCCAAAGTGATCTTACCTGTTTTACTATTTGGTGATGCAGGGCAACCTAGGATGGGCATACATGCAACAGGGCAACTTTATGGCAGCCGAAGTGGTTTACCGTAGAGCTCAAATGATTGATCCTGATGCAAACAAGGCATGCAACTTGTCTATATGCCTGATCAAGCTAGAAAGGAACATGGAGGCACGACCCATTCTTTTGGATGTATTGCAAGGTGAATTTCCGGGATCTGATGACCCAAAGGCAAGAACCCGGGCTGAGGAGCTACTGCAGGGATTAGAGCCATCGGAAACTTCCTCATTACGGTCAATGGGGTTGGGGCAGAAGGTGGAAGATGCTTTCGTCGAAGGACTTGATCACTTGATGAACCAGTGGGTGCCGCTGAGATCGAAGAGACTTCCCATTTTTGAAGAGATTTCTCCATTTAGAGATCAGTTGGCTTGTTGAGTTTTAAGATCTTGTAAAATATCTCTATGCTTGCGTATACCGTCATGTGTTGAAAAGAAATAGGGGAATAAAGTTAAGAAAGTTTTGAGGGTACATCTGCATTCTTTCTTCTTGCTAATCCATTAGGTGATCATTCTTTTCCATCTTCGTCAATTCTGTGAAAGAACGTAGGATCATGAAGGTTTGCAAGTCGCTTTTGTTTTTGGTTTTTTTTTTTTTGGGGGTTCAGAATGGGCCCCATGAGAAAACAAAATCGTATCAAACTAGTCTGGTTGGTGAAGGGGACCAAAAACCAGTCCCCATGCAAAGATTGCATGAGAATTTATATGTTTTTCGATAGGACCCACCATGCATCGTTCATAGGCCATGGTGATGAAAGGGTGATGGTGACAAAGGACGTTATAGTTTTAAGTGCTTGACTTTTCCTTTCAAAAATTTGACCGTTCGTGAAAACAAAATGCCATAAAAGATGGACAGACAAAGTATGGTTGGCCAGGACTAGTGACATTTCCCGTCCGCTGACATTTGGCCGGGCCGTCCGTGTAGTCATAGCATAATCATCTCGACCCAATGAAAGCCTGCCAATCATTCTTTTTTCCATACAAGATCCTTTATTTACAAAGAGCTAGCCCAAGTAGTACGTTGCATTCTAATGCTTTATACCTCTGCAACCAAAATAACTGTTCTATTTTCAACCGTAAGCAAACTATTGTAAACCTAACTACAACAGCAATTGAAACCGCAAGCATTACGGCCAGAGAAGGAAAACGCAAGCCCACCATGCGAAATGTTGCTCAGAGAACTTCCAAGACTCTAGTTGACGCGCCGTGCTACCAAAGTGATTCAAAGATGTGAAACCAATTCCCAATTATTAGGGAAAGAGTCTCACCATCTAAGTGCAGAAGCCCTTAATCCCACAAAAATAATATAATCTAGTCTTATAGCCGTCAAAAAGCTACCCAAGATAACAAAAGAAAAAATTTGAAAGTTCGTTTAAGTTAATGATGCTTACCACTAGAGTTTATACAGATTGATGGACCAATGCAGGTACAAGTCCACTTCTGTCGAGGAGAAAAAACAAAATTTCGCTAAATTGTCCAAAAAAATTTCCCAGCAGTCATGGTCACCAAAATTTACATATAATCTACATTTTGCCAACCTCAGAGCAAAGATTTTCAATTTATGTACCAGCGGCTCAATATTCTCTCCACAATCAATAATCTGCATCAGAGAAAAGCTTCCTTACCTAAATTATTTCTTGACAAAATCAAGATATAAACAATTGGTGTTTGTTGATTGCAAGGATAAGTTATACGCGATATCAACAAATCAGCTAGAAAGAGTTTTTATCATAATACTTGCATGAGAAAACTGCCAAAACAAGCTTAACAATGATACCTTTTGCACTGGAATCAGAAAAACAGAGAAGCACCCAATTGATTCGATGCTATCTATCATGGGATCTTTGACTTGTGAGACCACAGCATTTACGGTTTGCACGCTTGTGATCTTCAAGATGTTCTACAAAGCAATTGGACTTCCTCCCGGCAACATATAAGTACAAAAAATATAAAAAAAATGACAATGCAAATGATGGGAGGAAGATAACAACTCACCCAAGTTTTGTGTTTACTTTTTTGCATGCAGGGGAGGATGGAGGTGATTTCTCAGTATACTGACCCTCTGATGCCAGTGCTGCCCAGCTCCATTAGATGAAGTCTCCTCAAATTTCATGTAAGTCACACTAGCAAGATACTCCAACTACACGACTGGAAACAATAACAGAAACCAAACTACATGTTTAGATCATACTTGGCAAAGCCAACATTCTCCACTTTGAAGAAACATGATGCTTTTTTGTTTCTATAAACATGTTACAAGTATACAAATTTTTTTCTCACAAATGCAGACAACATGCGGACACATCTCAGAGACCAAATTCATAGATTTGAAGGATTCATTTGTGGTCACAGTGTGAAAAGGGTTCTATGCAAAACATTTAAAATCAAAATGAACAGGTGAGGGAAAGTTCAATGTGAACAATTATAGCAATGCAGAAATATTCCATTTAGAGCTACTGAACCATGATAATGACAAAGAATGGGCGCAGCACACTACAGTATATTAAAGTATGATGCCTCAGTCCATCAAGAGAAAGATTGGAACAGAAACATAGGAGTCCTCCACAGTGTTTTTTTTATCATTAGTATATTTTTACTTCCGGACAACCTTGACCAAAAATAAGACATAAAAACCAGAAAAAGGGCTGAACTCAAATTAACTATTGACCCGGAGAAACAAGACAACAAAAAGGATAAGAAGACAGAAAAAAAGGCTGATGATATTCAAAGTTTATTCCCAGCACAATACAGCAGAGCCTAAATCAAGAAGACCTTATCCAATGGATAAGCAACCAATCATGCAAAAAAATGAAGCCATGATAAAAAAAAAAACAGAGAAAAACCAACATAATTCAACATTAAATTGCAAAAACCCAAGCTACCCTTAACAGCACACCTGATGGTTCTCACTGTAGATCAAATGGTGTTTAGTTTCTTGCATAGATCTGGAGGCATATCAGATGCAGGGGCAAGTGCAATGCTTGTGCACACCTTTGAGCAGGGTTTCTTATGATGAAACAGATAGTGAAAGAAAGCATCTCAGCAGACAGTATAAAGTTGCTTTGGCACTTGGACAGAAAACCATCTTTCTAGACCAATTTTCTAATCACAAACAACAGGATGAACAGACAGTGAAAAGGCATATAAGAAAAAGAACAAAAGTAGAAATTTTGCCCCAAATGACTGATGAGGGAATAAATCTCACCAGATTGAAGTGATTTGGCAACAATTGACACCAGAAAGGCATGCAGAGAATAAGTGTAGAAAATATACCTCTTCCGTTGCAGCACTTAGCTAATTTCCTTTGCGGAACATAAATTAAGAAGGGTCAATATATTTTTTAGGATTGGGTGCAAAAAATGGGCATCTTTTCCCCTAGAAGCTGCTGGTGAGCCTCCTGCCATCATGGAAGCAACTGCCATTAAGTCCATAAATTATAAAAGACTAACTGCTCCAAAAAATGAAGAAATAAAACAGAAAGGAGCAAGTATAGCTAACAATCAACCAAAAAGAAGAGTACAGGGGCTGCTGAAAAGGGATGTAATCTTTTTTTCTTCTTTTTGTGGTGAAATTGGCAATAGCAAATGGGTCACATACTTCTGGCAGCAAATTTTCTTTTTTAAGTACTTTTTGTAAATGTAACTGGTTCACTCTGTAATGGCACTTCTAAAGAATTTCCCACTAAAAGCAATTGTTGACTATCCTATGAAATACTCCGAATAAGTGTTTCTTGAACAGATTAGACTGGCTTAACAGAATAGTTGCTATGTTTAAGGAGAACTCTCTCCAGCTTATCCTGCTGCAGTGAGTATTCTAGGTTAAATGCTGCAATAAGACATGAGGCCTAAGAAGAGAGAAGCTGACAATTGAAATTTAAGCATAGTGTTGGATTCAGCAATCACCTGGTGACATTCTTCATCACTTGATAAACACTTCAGAAAGCTAATGCGCAAGGTCACAGTATCTACTGGTGAATCTCATGAGTTGGTCATTAAGCAAAACCAAGATTCATAAATGAGTTGACGTTTGCTGTTATCTGCTCCAATGTAGAATAAATCACATTACATTGTGGGTGTAATCTATCTTCCACAGAGAATACATGAACTTTGCTATTGAGTTCAATCCAGCTTCGCCCAGGATCCTTTTTCACTTCCAAACCTCTTAAGTGCTTCCTCACCTTCCTCTTCTCCTTCCACCTTCCTGACAATGCATAAATATTGGAAAGAATGACATGAGCAGATACTGTTTTAGGATCTACGCTAAACATCTTCTCAGCTGCCCTCTCACCCATTTCCACATCTCCAGAGAACCAACACGAACTAAGCAAAGCTCCCCAAATGACCCCATCAGCTTCAATTGGCATCTCTTTTATAAACTCTTCAGCTTCCTTCAGATAACCTGATCGACCAAGAAGATCCACAACACATGCATAATGCTCCAGGTTGGGTTTTAACGCATAATCTTTCATCATGTGGAAAAAATTCAGTCCCTTGTCAACCAGACCAGAATGGCCACAAGCAGCTAAAATTCCAACAAAAGTAGCTGCATTAGGGTTCACCCCTTGCCGCAACATCTGCTCAAAGAGAAGTATTGCCTCAGAGCCAAGCCTATGATGTGCATATCCATTGATAAGGGCAGTCCAAGCAGCAACATTGGGTGAGGATATGCTGGCGAATGATACTCGAGCATCATCAATGCATCCACATCTGGAATACATGTCAATAAGTGACGTTCCTACATAAACGTTTGATTCAAATGATGCTTTAAGCAACTGTGCTTGAAGTTGTTGACCTAGTTGAAGAGATCCAACAGATGAACAAGCATGCAGCAAAGCAGAGAAGGTTGATCTGGTTCTATGTATGGCTGATCTCCTCATGGTCTCGTATAATTTGAATGCTTCTTCTTGCATACTATTCTGAATATAACCGGATATCATTGAGTTCCATGTGACTGAGTTTCTTTCCCCCTTTACTTCTTCGAAAAGTTCCAATGCCTTCTCAATTTCACCAGTCCTGCAGTACACTGAAATCATGGTATTCATAGATATTAATGTCTTCATAGGCATCTTCTCATATAAGCTTTTTGAATCTGCAACTCGATCATTCATAGCATACCCTTTAATCATTAAGTTACATGAAATTGGATTAATAGTTAACCCACTGAATATCAGCTCAGCATCTTCAATTCTACCAGCCAATATCAGTCCCCCAATTAGAGAGTTTGAAGCGTTTAAACTTGGTTGCGACATCTTTTCATAAATCTTCATTGCTTCATTGATTGCTTCACTTTCACAGTAAAATTCAATAATTGCACTGCCAACAGATTGATCACACTCATACCCTGATTTTACCACAAGTCCATGTACAACTCTCCCTAGACTCTGAGCTCTCAGTCTACCGCAAGTCCTCAAAACACAATCGAAAGTAAAC
This sequence comes from Angophora floribunda, assembly GCA_014182895.1. NCBI lineage: Eukaryota > Viridiplantae > Streptophyta > Magnoliopsida > Myrtales > Myrtaceae > Angophora > Angophora floribunda. Next base: position 25,458,283 of record CM024712.1, read on the forward strand.
TCATTAGGTGCCGCCTCATTAGTCTCCCTCAGCCACTGAAACAACTCAAGAGCCTTCTCACAGCCGTCGACCCGCTTTGCAAATCCAGAAATCAATGTTGTCCATGCAACAATGCCTCGGTCAGGCATCTCCATGAACAGAGCCAAAGCATCATCCATATGATCACAATGCACATAGCCCGCAAGCATTACACTCCATAACAATTCATTACTACCACGAAACTCCTTGAAAACCCGCTTTGCCTCTTCGATCTCAAAGCAATTAGCATAGAAATTCATCAAAGCACTCCCTACATACTCGAAATCCTCAAAACCCGATTTCAAAACAAGGCAATGGATTTGCCTCCCATCACATGACGCGTCAGAATTCGCGCACGCGCTCAGTACCGTAGAAAGGGTGGTCTCGTTGAGCTTCACACTCCCGTGATGCATCCTCGAGACGAGGCTAAGAGCTTCCCCGTACCTTCCACACTGGGAATAACCAGCGATAATGGCGTTCCAAGAGACGACGGTTCTTTCAGACATTTCGTCGAACAGGCGTCGTGCGACGTCCAGCTGGCCACCCCTCGCGTGCTGCGTGATCAAGATGTTGGCAGCAACGATGTCCGGACGGCTCGTCGTTGTCTGACGGAACGTCGAGAGTGATTTCTTCTTCAAGTTCTTCCGTCCGACAAAATGCCATGTTCGTCCAAGAGACGTCGTCCTCCACATCAAGCCTAAATATTGCAAATTTTCAAAGCTAAAATTATCTTGAATTCCCGTTACCAGCAGAACGAGACATGAGGACTTCAGACATGGTCATGCCCCAGCAAGCCCGAGGCTTGGATAGATTTTACTGAGCTGTAAAGCGAACCGCCATGTCTGCAACAGCTTCATTTTTCGACAATCCGCCATTTTTGTCCGTGCAAAAGATCGAGCTGGCGACGAGCGACTCTCTTGCGGCCTAGGTATGCTTGCCCGAACGCCGACCTTTGAAGTATATTTGTATGTATTTTTTTTTTCCCCAAACTCTTCACACCGAAAAGAAAAGTATTTTTAAATCGAATTAATGAAAAAGGATGGGTCCAATTCCACGGCCCACGTGGCTAAATGACGAGAATAACTTGCAGCTGTTATAAAATATTGCATTGTAAGTATATAATAAAAAGAATAAAGAGGGATTAAGTAAAAAAACAGATAAATGTCAAAAATAATAGAGAAAAAGCCAAAAAAATAGTTTTTATTTTTCATTATTTATTTTCTTCATTCATACCCATATGATCAAAGCTAAACTCCTATTTATAAGAAAACAAATATGCACTTATCATTAATATTAATATATTGAATAATGCATATATTGAATAGAGAGATGAACATTCATTGAATAAAGAGATGTACTTAGAATATATGATACAAATGTGCTATAATAGGTACATGAATATATTATATTCATTTATATATTTCATAACATCAGTAACCATTCTTTTTTTTTTGCTTAAGTTAGTTCAACTTTATAATCGGGCCAAGTCAACTGTACCTAGTTGATTCGAGCCCATTTCACAATGAGACCTTTGTGGTTCTCTTAGGCTCCGTTCGTTTCAGTGAAAATAACTTCCACGAAAATGTTTTATGGATTTTCTGACGTTCGTTTCATGGAAAATAAATTCATTGGGGAAAACATTTTCCACGAAGGAAAAAAAAATCTTCTAAAGTGAGGGAAAACGTTTTCCACTTTTCAAAAGTGGAAAACATTTTCCACATTCACTCTCTCTTATCTTACACTCTCCATTAGTCCTCACTTCTTTCTTTTATTTTTAGATTTTTTTTTCATAAATTCGAATTTTTTGTTATTTTTTAATAAAATCGATTTTTTATTTTTTATTTTTCTTTATTTTTCTGTGTTTCTTTTTGCTGTTTTTCTTTTTTTTGGCCGGTTGTCGGCCACGGCAACGACCGGTGACCGACGATAGGCGCGGTGATGCCCGAGCATCACAAGACGGAAACTTATTTTCAAATTTACCCATTTTCAAAATAAAAAACTGTAATCCTCTCTTCCCTTGCTTCACGAACCTAGCGCCATCGTGCTTGCCTCTCTTTGCTCCTTTCAAAACAATCGAATCCCTCCTTTTTAAAGTAGAACAAAGTCAATCGCTTGCTCTAATTGGTTGATCTCCCTCACTCAACTTTTGCATGGCGTTGTGCTTCTTCTTCCTCCTGGTAGTTCAACTACTTTCCGAATTGAAGCTACATAACTCACGATGCCGATCTGCGAGGCTCGAGCCTCATTGCCTTGAGCTCACCTTACCGGTGAGCTGATCATGCGAGCTCGCCAGAGGTAGGTGAGCCTCAAGCCTTGCTAGCAAGGTGAGCTTGAGGCATAGCCGGTGACTGGCCAATGAAGGAGAGAACACAAAATAAAGAAAAAAAATTTAATAATCTATTTTAAAAAATAATAAATAACGATTTTAAAAAATAAAATAATAATAAAATTATCGTAAAGAGTTTATAAAGGAAAATATTTTCCCAAGCGAATAACGGAAAATATTTTTCACTTAAAAATCAAGTTTTATCCGAACACCGGAAAATAATTATGTTTTCCTGGAAAATAACTTTTTGGAAAATATATTCCAGAAAAGTAACATTTTCCGTGAAACGAACAGAGCCTTAGTCTCAACATCCACTATCAATTGACCGATTTTACCTAGAAACTTAGACCCCGTGACTTGTAAGGCTAGTTCCAAAGTCAAATCCACAACTGAATTGGTGTTTGACATGAGAGTACGAGGCTCTATCGATCAACTTGCAAGCTCAACTCAAACCTTGTTAATTAACCTAACTTGATCCTTATGTTTGGAAGCATCCAAATGATTTCAACTACATTTTGACTCAATGGTTTCAAATTGAAGATGTCTATTATGCAAGAAAGTTGTCGATTTAGTATATACTTGTCGATTTTATGGATGTTGATCGACTAATCAATTTACAAGTTCATTGTCGACTTCAAGACTACCGATCAACTAACCTAGCAATTAAAGGTTATTTTGGACGAACTCCTTTATATTTGTTGATCTTTCAAAATGTCTTTTTTGCACTTGGTTAAATGTTTTTAGTCTTCGTTTGATGAATCGTGAGTGTGTCGTAGATTCTAAGGCAAAATTCAAGTTTTTATGTGTTCTAATGCATTTTAAAGTTCCTATGACTTTATTATGTTTTCTAGTTCTTATGTCTTTATGAGTTGGGTATATTCTCATATTTTTAATACTTAGTCTATTTCCTAAGTATCAGATCCTCTATAAAAATAGGCAATTTCTCAAATGTAAGATAAGACTCAAATATTGAGAATATATGAGATTTGACTTTATGTGAGCAAATATCTATTCGCGATTTCTTTATCTTTAGAAAGTGGATTCTTCTTTAATGGTTAGCCAAGAAGCCTTTTGGATTGGTGGAATTTCCTTTAGGTTTTTGCGATTAACTTTTCTGTCTTGAAATCCCTCATTATTGGCAAGTAGTTTGTCTTTTAAGCCTCGGAAATGAACTCTATCGATTCTGATCTTTATCCTTGGTTAGTGGTGCATTTTTTAATTCTTGGTGGTGATTATAATCTATCCTTACCCATCACACATCATCCTATTATCACTAAAAACACATTCGCTCGCCCTGCACTTGCATCAGTTTTAAATAAGTTTACCTTCAATCATAGGTAAGTTCTTTTACCCTTTTGTTAAACAGAAAAATATCTATGAAAATTAAATGTGTCGAAGTTTAAAAAAAAATTATATTCATGTTCGACACAATGCACATTGTGTAAAAATACTAAAGCGAAACAACAAAAAGAAAAAGGAGAACCACGATCGTATTTCGAGATGACCCTGAATTGGTTGATTCGGTTTCGGACCGGTTCTAAAGCCAATGGAGTTGGGTCATGATTTCCAAAATTGATAACCGACTCTTGCGGGGTAAAATTCTATATTCAAAGTTCGGATTTTGCTCCTCTTGGAACGAGTAATCCCTATGCCTCGCGAAACCCTAAATGGTGGGCCCCGCCACCGCCACAAAAAAATTGCCCCTCCTCGCGGTCGTAAATTTGTAGAAGCAGGAAGTTTTACACGAGGGCAATTTCCGTCTCTTTCGTGCAAAAGGTGTGCCCGCAGTAATGTTGGCTGCGGAAATAATAGCCCGTGCCCTTAGAAAAAATAACCGTCCACGTGGCAATAACTCCATGATTTCACAGGATTTTCGGCTATTAAATTCCGCTTATAGCCCTGCGCGCGCGCCCCCCCCTCGAAACCTTCTTCATTTCCCGCCAAAAAAACCGCCCCGCCCCTCTGCGGTGCCCGCGTCTTCCACACTCAGCCGCTCTCTCTCTCTCTCTCTCTCTCTCTCTCTCTCTCTCGCTGTCACGTCGAGCATCGCCGCCGCACATCGCCGCCGCGGAGCCACCGATGGACGCGGACATGGACATTCCGCTCCCGGACGAGCTCGAGTGGCTCGAAGCTCACTCCCACCTCCACGAAGTGGACCCCCTGGACCTCCAACCACCCGATCCCTACCCTTACCCTCCCGAGGGCGACGAGGAAGTCGGAGGAGAAGAGCGCGATTTTTGGGGCGATCGGGCCTCGCCGCCTCCTAAATCTCCGCAATCCGGCGACGAGCAGCTCGAAAACCACAAACGCCCTTCCCGAGAGGAAGCTGCTGGTCCCATTAAGAAGAAGCGGAGCAAAGTGGCCGACCACGAGGACGACGAAGAGGAGGATTGGCTGCGTTACTCTCCTCCGCCGGAGACTAGCCATGCGGAGCTGCGAGAGGAAGAGATCTTGGAGCCGGAGGAGGTCGCCATTTCGCGGTACGCGTCTCAGATTGATGGCGAGTGTGTCCCGGTGACGGCGCCTGGAGGTGACAGGGTTTATGCGAAGATTTGTAGGTTTGACAATGATTCACGGCCTAAGAAATTGGATACGAGGGCTCGATCTGATGGTACTTTCCTTTTGCCCTATTGCCTTACCTGTTTGTAATAATTATTAGTGTTGTTGTGGATTTTGGGTTGGTGAGGAACATAATGTAGGAGGATGAGCATATGTTATTATCGAATTTCAAGCTAGTCAAGGCGATTATTTTTATCTTGAGAGATTACACTGATAACTCGGTAATAAAAAAAACAGGAGGTATAATGCTAGTCAATCAAGCAATGTAAAGTGATTTTAATGAATAATAGATTGAAGCGTAGAAATTAGTGGTTGAGATTGTAAGGGACGTAGCTTGTCAAATCTACCTGGTTTTGCAATTAAGGTAATTTACTTATTAAAAAGAAGAAATCAGTGGTAGCGAAATACACAAGTTACCAGAAATGTAAGAGCCTCTGCTTGTGTATTGATCCATGGGTTTTTTGTAAGATTAAACTGATGGTGCTAGTTAGTATGCTTTGGGGGAACTACATGCTTACAATGCACTTTAACATAACTATATGTCCACCCCAGGACTTCATAAACCTACACTTTACCCTTGGCTGTACTCACTCGTGGACCATGTCAATCTAAAGGACTGACTTGCAAATATTGTGTAATGTCGAGTTGGATATTCAGTATAACTAAACATAAGATAGGACAATCGTCAAGAGAATGTCTATACAGTGGTGCAGAAAAGCAAACCCAGTTATTGATCAGGTTTTTGCTGGTGGTTCTGTGAATCATGCTGGATTTGGTTTGGTTGGTTATTTTGACTAGAGACAGAAGCTCCAGTTCAGTGTGCTGGCTTGTGCCATGAATGGGCCTGGAGGATGATTGATCTGATTACTTGGAGTTAAATTCTCTGAGAAGTCGTAGTCTCGTGTGAATGCATGGGAGCCGATAGGTAGCAAGATGACTATTCATGTCTATCTAATAGGGTTGCAATGTTGCAACAACAATTGGAAAATTTAATTCGATCAAATTTAGACCTTAGAATATTTCTAGTCTCCACACCTCTCAAGATTGCTGTGAGACTTAAGAATTAGGATTGAGAAAAATCCCTAGGCTATTAAGCATCATTATGAATTAGTTTCCATAACACTCATAATATGTGCTCTAACATGCAATGTTGTCCACATGATAGAAGCTGCTTTTATGTTCATCTGGAGGCATGTTGTGTACTAAGAAATCTTATTTATAGAGGGCCTATGGTAATAAATTTCACAGTCTCTCTTTCTATGTGAGTCATCAGAGTTTATTTTTGATAACGTTAGCTCCAAATCATGTTGCAGGCCTAATCCCTGATTCTGTCAATCTTCTGCTACAAAGATGCGAAAGGGAGGCATTCACCAAGGTATCCATTTCATAAGTAAATATGCAAGTTAAGTGTCAGGGCAAGATTAAGAATTTAAAAGATGCTATATAGGTTTGCTGCTAGTGCAAATGCTCTCACAGATAAGGACTTCTGAAAAATGTGGAAAATTGTACAACTTAACCAGAAAGAGAAGAGAAAATACCAGGAGTTAAATGGTTTAGTTGGAGTGATCTATGTCCACTGGGGGGGGGTACAATTGTAATTACACTTTGAACAATGGAGATTACAAGCTTAATTCTATGTCTGTCAATTTCAGTCCTTGATTACACAAAGCCTCTCTTTATAATTTGCCCAATATCTCAGTGCCTTTGCTCACCAAAAAGTCACACCAAGAACATTAAAACACTCGTTGATCACTGATATGTGTAATACAGCAATTAACTTGGAAAAGGCCTAAAAGCATGAAATAGGGAAAGTTTGTGTTGATTTGAAAAAAGAAGAAAAGTTTTCTTCTATTCTTTATTGCTTACCAAATTACAAAGAATATAACATATAAATAGAGTCTAGGATTGCTAAAAATAGAAAGAAATAAAAACAGATTTCCTATTTCCCGATTCTAACGATTTATTTCCTAATTTATAAATGGAAACAAAATAATTTCATATCCCGAAATTATCTTCAAAATCTCTGAGATTTTCTTCGAATTCTTCGACACCCCCCCTCAAGTTGGTGCATAAATATCTATCATGCCCAACTTGTTGACAAGGGACTCGAAGTTAGGTCTCGAACAATCCCTTTGTAAGAATGTCGGCTATTTGTTGTGTTGTTGGCACAAATGGCATACAAATAGCTCCCCGCATCAATATTCTCCTTGATAAAGTGTCTCGTCAATCTCAACATGTTTAGTTCTATCATGTTGCACTTTGGATTATGAGCAATAATATTGATTGCAGCCTTATTGTCACAAGACAACTTCATAGGCATTTCCACCGATACTTGAAGTTCTTCTAGTACTCGTTTTAGCCACAACATTTCGCAAATCCCATGGGCCATTGCTCGATATTCAGCTTCGCACTACTTCGTGCCACCACATTTTGCTTCTTACTTCGCCAAGTAACCAAGTTCCCCCATACGTATGTACAATATCCCGATGTTGACCTTCCGTCCGTAATGGACCCCGCCCGATGCGCATCCGTGTATGCTTCAATCCCATGTTGAACAGATTTTTTGAATAGCGACCTTTTCCAGTGCGCTCTTTAGGTATCTTAGGATTCTATACACAGCCTCAAGATGTTTTTCATATGGAGAGTGCATAAATTGGCTTACCATACTCACAAATAAGGCAATATCCGGCCGAGTATGCGACAAATAAATAAGTTTCCCTACTAACTTCTGGTATCTCAATGTATCAATAGGAGCCCCATTTTTGTCATCTCCAAGTTTCGATTGGGATCTATCGGAGTTTCGCTGGTCTACAACCGCTCATTCCCGTTTCTTTTAGAAGATCTAGGATATATTTCCTTTGCGAGACCACAATTCCCTTTTTCGATCGAGCTACCTCCATTCCAAGGAAATACCTTAGAGTTCCTAAATCCTTGATCTCAAACTCAGAAGCAAGGCATTCTTTCAACCTGTTCATCTCAACAATATTATTTCCAGTGAGAATGATGTCGTCCACGTACACTATAAGAATTGCAACCTTACGATCACAAGAATGCTTTATAAACATGGTATGATCAGTTTGTCCTTGAACATACCCTTGTTTCTTCACAGATTGAGTGAACTTCTCAAACCAGGCCCTCGGTGACTTTTTTAGTCCATATAGTGACTTCTTTAATTTACATACCTTTGATCCAAATCTTCCTTCAAAGCCGGGGGGGAAGTCCATGTATACTTCTTCCTCTAAATCTCCATTCAAAAATGCATTCTTCACATCTAGTTGTTGCAAAGGCCGATCAAGATTAGCCGCAAGTGATAGGAGCACTCTTATAGTGTTTAGTTTTGCAACCGGAGCAAAGGTCTCAAAGTAATCGATCCCATAGGTTTGGGTGAATCCTTTGGCAACCAACCGAGCTTTATACCTTTCAAGAGATCCGTCGGATCTATGCTTGGTTGTAAATACCCATTTGCATCCAACCGTAGTCTTTCCCTTGGGTAGATCTACCATATCCCACGTTCCATTTTTTTCTAGAGCTTTCATCTCCTCAAGAATCGCTTCCCTCCACTCGGGAACCCGTAGAGCATCCCGTACAGTTTTTGGAATCTCCACACGAGACAATGTTGAGGTAAAGGCACGGAAATTGGATGAGAGGTTTTTGTAAGACACATAATGAGCCATAGGATGTTTGGTACAAGACCTAACTCCTTTTCGAATAGCAATAGGTATGTCAAGTTCATTGATAGACTCATTTTTTTGACTAAGATCAAGCTGGACAGATTGAGTTGGAACATTACCTCGAAGATTGTATGGAGTTATGGTCGGGCCTTGTTCGGACTCATGGCTCTTTAAAGTAGCAGGATACTCTATTTCTTGAGTTTTGTCTCTTCTCGTGTAGACTTGAGAATATGATGGAAACTCTGTATTCTTGGTACTAGTTTCACACTTGTTATGCTCACAAGTAGGATGAGATGCCAATATAGGTGGATCCGAATTTTCATTATTTAAAGCATATGGTTCAAAATCTGGTACAAGGGTTGTAGGAACTGGATTTTTAGAATGAGGATGTTCGGTATTGTGCGAATCTGCACTTTCTTTCCCCCCCTGAAGATGAGCTCCAAAAAAATGTGTTGATTCAAAAAAAGTGACATCCATGGAAATAAACATTTTTCTAGAAATTGGGTCAAAGCATTTATACCCTTTTTGATTAGGAGCATAACCAACAAATACACATCGTTTTGCTCTAGGGTCAAGTTTTCCACGATTTCTATCATGTATATGAACAAAGCAAGAGCATCCGAATAGTTTTAAGGGTAAGGCTGAAGCAAGTCTAGAGGCTGGGTAGGTCTTTTGAAGGACTCTCAAAGGTGTTTGAAATCTTAACACTCTAGATGGCATCCTATTGATAAGATATGTAGATGTAAGAAGAGCTTCACCCCAAAGATACGTGGGAACTTTGGCTGTGAAAAGTAGAGCCCTAGTTACTTCTAGAAGGTGTTTATTCTTCCTTTCGCCACCCCATTTTGTTGAGGGGTGTCGGGCAGGAACTTTGATGCACAATCCCCTTTTCCAAGAAAAATTGTCCCAAAATTTTATTAAAATATTCTTTCCCATTGTCACTCCTAAAAATTTGGATTTGTGCTTGGAATTGTGTTTGTATCATGGTGTAAAAATTTTTGAAAACAGTCTCAACTTCAGATTTCTCTTTTAACAAGTATACCCAACTCACCCTTGTATGATCATCAATAAATGTAACGAACCACTTCTTTCCTGATTGTGTAGGAATTCTAGATGGGCCCCAAACATCACTATGAACTAAGGAGAATGGTTTTGACAACTTGTAGTTTTGTGAGGGAAAGTTGGTACGATGATGTTTGGCTAATTCACAGAATTCACACTTAAATGAAGATGGACTTTTATTAAAAAACAACTTTGGGAACAAAAACTTTAAATATTGAAAATTCGGATGACCTAACCTATAATGCCATAACATAATATCATCATCCTTAATAACAGAAACAGATTTGAAACAACTACCCTGAACATGTCTACTTGAGCTTGTTCCATCCTCAAAGAAATAGAGTCCTCCGCTCTCTTTAGCATTGCCAATCGTCCTCCCCGAGGTCAAGTCCTGAAACTCACAATGAGATGAGAAAAAAATAGCTCGACACTTTTGATCAGAGGTTATTTTACTGATGGACAGCAAGTTACAAGATAAATTTGGGACATGAAGAACATTGTGAAGTGTGAGAGCTGGTGAGAGCTTGATAGATCCTGTTCCGGCAATGGTTGAAAGAGAACTATCTGCAATTGTGATTTTTTTATTTCCAGCACACGGACTATAGGTGCAAAAGAGTTTTGAACAACCTGTCATATGATCGGTTGCTCCTGAATCGAGAATCCATGGAGTAATTTGGTGTGGATTGTTTATGAGGAAGGCGGTAGGAAAAAAATTACCTTTTTGGGCTAAAGAACAAGAAGGAATTGAGGAAGGTTGTGGAGATTGAAAAAGTTTGTATAGGTGCTCTAATTGTTCCTTTGAGAATGGAATTGAATCTGACTTGATTTGCTCTTCCTCGTTTGTTGCTTGGAATGCACGACCATCACTATTGCTTCTTCTCTTCCAACCTTCTTTCTTCCAATTTTGCGGCTTCCCATGAATTTTCCAGCAGGTTTCTTTGGTGTGCCATGGTTTCTTGCAATGTTCACACCATGGTTTCTTCCTCCTGTCTTCCTCGAAATTAGGCCCGCGAGATACAAGTGCAGAATTTTCTGATATAGAAATAGCACTTGTTTCTGAATCACGAAGCATAATTCGCCTCCGAGATTCCTCTCTTCTAACTTCAGAGAAAACCTCACGGATGGATGGCAGAGGCTTTCGGCCAAGGATTCTGCCTCTCACCTCATCCAAGTTTCGATTAAGGCCTGCTAAAAACATATATACTCTATCGTTCTCTTCTCTCTTCATGTGTCTTCTGTGATCAGCTGGACTTTGCCATGTATCATCATAGCATTGATCTAATTCCTGCCACAAGGTCACAATTTCATTGTAGTAAATAGTGACCTCACGATCCCCTTGCTTTGATTGCCATAGTTTTGTCTTCAATTCAATAGCTCTGATACCATGTTGATTTGAAAAAAGAAGAAAAGTTTTCTTCTATTCTTTATTGCTTACCAAATTACAAAGAATATAACATATAAATAGAGTCTAGGATTGCTAAAAATAGAAAGAAATAAAAACAGATTTCCTATTTCCTGATTCTAACGATTTATTTCCTAATTTATAAATGGAAACAAAATAATTTCATATCCCGAAATTATCTTCAAAATCTCTGAGATTTTCTTCGAATTCTTCGACAGTTTGCATTGCCACTGGGTGCTCGGTTGGGCAGGAAAAGGTGCCTGTCAAGTTCACATAATGGACTAACTTTTCAGGGCTAGTGGTTGAGGGCTCGACCAGTCCATAGAAATGGTTGGCTGTTCCAGGCCTCTGGCTGGTGTCCAGGGCCTTGTGGCCCATGCACCCAACCCCAGTTGCTTCTTGACCAAAACAGCTCAACACTGAGACATAAAACAATAAGAAAAAAACATGCTATTTAGAACTCTTTGTGCTTTGATTCTCAGCCTGCTATGATGACAAATTAATTTTTCAAAAATTGTTGCATGTGATTGGTAAATTTCATCGATAATCACTGAAAAATTGATGCAGTTAGATTATAAAGTTTTTCAAATTAACCAACATATTATGCTCTCATTCCTTGCAACTGATGCATTATTAGTAGAGTGCAACTTTGTGACCACAGGGCACTGATGCGGTCTCTAATCCAGCCCCTACTACAAAATTCCAAAAATGTTTAAAAAAATTAAAAGAGATTGAACAAAGTAGAACATAAGAAAGAAGGGGAAGAGGGATGGCATATGTTCCTCACCTCTAGAGGAAGGTTGCCGACCCTCTAGGAGCAATGTCAGAACTTCTTTAGGAAATTGGTCTAAAACTTATCAGAGTGCATCTAACAATAAACAAGCAAAAGTTAGTACATTGGTGATTGGAATCAAATTTAATGACTTGTTTGTGAAACACTTTAAAGTTCAAGGATGCCATATGGAATTTATCCTTTATTATCAGATTTTTTCGACCCTTTATTGCCTTAGTTGGTTAATTGTGTGCACAATATTGGTCTCACAGAATCATCCTGTTTTATATGAGATTTTTTATGTAGGTGTTGTAGATTTATCTTCTGTAATGTTATAGACTGACCTGAACACCTCAGCATGCTTAAGTCCCAAAGGTTTTATTAATGTGATGGATTCTTTCAGAAAGTAAAATGGGAGCTATCTCTTATTGCATGAAGTAACTTTGTGTTGGGAATAGTTCAGTTTTAGGTGCTAGATGATCTGCAAGGTGAGGTAATAAACTTCAGTTCAAGTTGGTGCAGCTGATAAAATATCCTCATTAAAAGGTGAACCCAGATAAAAAACATCACCTTCAATCAGTCCACTTGTCTGTCTGAATTCCTTGAAGAACCTAATCAACGGATCATGCAGAGTAGATCGATACAATTGTTAAGGTCCTACTGGGTTGTTTTTGGTAGCCATGCTTTTCTAAAGTAAATTCAGTTTTATATTTCAGTTAATCAGCTCAGTATTAACTTCATCACATCAAATATCAAGATATCTTTTATACTGAAGTGGTATATCTCACAACAGTTTGCATCTGGTATTTTTCTTTGCAAGATGTATCGGCTTCATTTCCTGCTAAGAAATTATGGATCCTGTCAATATAGTTATCAATATTAAAGGGTGTTACACTCATTACCAAATGCTGGTCTTGGATATTAGGTATTTGTTTGGCAAAACGTGCCTTCTGAATGCAAGCTTTCTGATTACAATGATCATGTTTTTGAAGGCTCTACGTGTGAGTTCGGAGGAAATCAAAGATCAAGTGCTTCCAGGAACGCCAATAATACTGGAGAAACTTTGGGTGGATAAATACGCCCCAAATTCTTTTAGCGAGCTTCTTAGTGATGAACAGATAAATCGTGAGGCAAGACTTTATTCCGAATTTCTCGCAATTATTGTATCTTTTTTCAAAAGCTCCTGTTTTTTTGTCTTGGCCAAACTTAACAATGCTTGTGTTTATTGAACTTTTCAAGTTTCCCAACCTTAATGTCTTCTTAACAAGTGTTTTGTTGCATTTTCAGGTACTTTTATGGCTAAAACAGTGGGATTCTTGTGTTTTTGGGTCTGAAATTAGGAGCACTACGGATGAGGTTCTGTTGGCACTTAGACGTCATTCTACTCATAGTCAGCAGAGAAAATATAGTGGTCTAAATACACTCAAGAGTAGTCGATGGCAAAGATGGACTAAGGAGAGCTTTGAAGATCCTCATAAATCAGGCCACAAAGATGTCGAACTGAAAGGAACACCAGATACATGCAGCAGAAGCTCAAGGCTTACTGGCCCGCCGGAGCAGAAGGTAGGTATTTTTTGAAAGAATCTGTTAAGTGTACTAAAGGAAGGGTTGTTGATGAAGTGCTGACTGAAGGTGGTGTATAGTTTTCAGCACGTACAGACAAGCATCTGACAGCTGATATCTGGATCACATATGTTGCCTAATAGAGGGGCATGCATGTAAAGAACTATTTAGTAATGTTGTTCGTCCAGTTCATATCATATTAATAGCTAGAATGGGGTGGCTGTGAAGCAATATGCTGTTGGATGGATGTGAATCTCAAAAACCTAATTATTATCTGGACTCTATGGACAAATCCCTTGGAGAAAGTGCTGCTATAATGGAAGAGAATGTAGAGTAATTGTAATATTACTGCATCACTTGCAGCAATCTTCTCGTTCTTTGTGTTTCATTTGCATTATTGAATCTTCTGCTTCTTCTTCTTGTTTTTTTTTTTAATAAGGGGGGCAGGGGGTTGGGTCGCAAGGGGCTAAATTATAGTTCATTGATGCTCAAAAGCAGGATGTTCATGCCCTGCTTCAGAATTAACTATACAGTTGTTCTTTTCGAGATATTTTTAACATAAACAGTTAGATTATTGTTTGCTTCTAACTTTTAACATTGTCTCTCTATTTTTCAGAAAGCTGCAAATGTTTTACTATCTCAATGCGCATCTTATCGATTATCTGTTACTTTGGATGTTTATTACCAATTGTGCAGGTCCTTCTACTCTGTGGTCCTCCAGGACTTGGAAAAACTACACTTGCTCATGTAGCTGCTAAACATTGCGGGTATCGAGTAGTGGAGGTGTTATCCGATTCTCTTTGGCAAGATTTAACATTCATTTATAGATATACTAGTCTGTTAATTACTGTGTGAGTTTTGGGTGACTGTAAATTGCAAATGAGGGGCATCAGAAAGTGTCTCATGACAGTTTTTCTTTGCAAGACAAAGCAGTATATACATATTTGCTTGGTTTTGGCTGATTTATGGTTATAATAGGTTTGATACTTTGCTTTGTGTTCTTATTATACCTTTTTTTGGGTGTTCTCATTTATGTGCGGGTTTTCCTGATGACATCAAAAACTTTTTTTTCGGTTGGAAACATCAAAAACTGAAAAAGCATCAATGAGTTGTAAATGTTGATGATGACAGATTGGGAAACAACTTTCGAGGACCTATAAAAAATGTGCTCAGCCAGGATCTGAGTCCTACTGATCAGATTGCCCTACATTATTTTTTTGGTCCAAATTTGCCCTACATTATAACAATTACAGAATGTGTGTCATCTGCTGAACTGAGACAGGAACTCCATACCGGATTTTCAGGGTGGCTAGCTGTTTGTCTGAAAATAAGACAGAAAGAATAAGAGTGCATATGTTATAAAATTCTTTATCATATCCCCTCTGTATAACAAAAAAAGGTCACAAGTCTGATTGAGTGGTTATTTTAGGCTGTAGCCTTGAGTTTCTGTCTTTGTCCTTGTGATGTAATGGATTATTTCTCACTTGCACCCCCTCCCCTCTATCATGTTTGGGGTCATTCTCATGAGCATCTTTTCTCATTTAGGCCTCATAGTGTGTTTGTTCTCTTGCTAGTTGTGTTCCGGCTATACTTACTGAAAGGCTGTCTTTGTAGATCAATGCTAGTGATGATCGGTCATCAGCAACAGTTGAAGCCAAAATCCTTGATGTAGTTCAGATGGACTCTGTCATGGCTGACTCAAAGCCCAAGTGTTTGGTCTGTGTTATTCAAAAATTTCTGGCTGGGGATTTTTGTACTATTGGAGATGATGAATGTGGTCTTGATTGTGCAGATAATTGATGAAATTGATGGTGCTCTTGGGGAAGGGAAGGGGGCGGTGGAGGTTATACTAAAGTTGGTAAGTCATTTCTGGAATTTCTTAATATTACATTAAAGTCTATTGCTGATTATTATTATATTTACCAATGCCATTTTAAAATTTACTCATAAAATCATATAATTTATGCATGAATTAACAATACAGCAGTGAGTAGCTGATGGTCAAACAGTATGCTACTTTTTGGGTCCAAATTAATTTAATAATCAATAGACTGTGCTACCATAGCTATGATAAGATCATTCTTCCTTGTTTTTCTTTAAAAGTAAGCCTCTTTAATAATAGGTTGACACTAAATAGAACTTATTGGTGTGTCTCAGGACTTTGCTTTTTTCTTAACCTGCACTTGTCACTTTACTTTAAGAATTCTACTGTTTCTCTTAATTTAACTTGTCTTCTGAGTAGAAAAGAAATTCAATTCAAATGCTGCCAATTACGAAATTCTTTTCATCTCTCATTTTCTCTTATAGGTAAAAAAGTTTAAGATAACAACCAAAGAACGCAAGGAAGAAGTACAATAATACAGAATTCAAACTAACTGACGCGAACTTATCATTGTTCCAATCGAGCCTTGAATTCGAGTGAATGGGATTACTATTTGTCTTAGAAAGTGCAACGCTTTTTATGAGATGCCATAGCACATAAGTGCGGCTAATTGTCATACAAATGATTATCACAAGTTAACCACAACACTAAACAATCCAAGATCTTGTTTTACATCCATGAGCAAAAATGAAGTGGATAAACTCGAGAAGTTATTTCAATTTCTTCAGGCAGATTTCCATATTTAGGTGCCCTGCACCTTGAACTCCCTTGGTATGCCAACCTTGCTCCCCTTAGCTGTATCTTATAAAAAATATATGTATTTCTTTTCCACGATCTGTGTGCAAATCTCCATTGTCGTTTTCCCAAAAAGGGCTTTGATTAAATGATGTCAGATTTCTTACTTCCACACCTTAATCATCAAAACATTCGCATGTATGACCATAATGGAAGGCAAACTTTATGAGTCTTTGTAATCCAATCCCTCCCCAATAAGAACTGATTTTGGAGTTTTCCATTAGAGAAAGATGACATTATTTTGCGAAAGAGTTTTGGATTTGCTAATCCGTAACTGATAGGTTTTGGGTTTCCCTTTTTGGTTCTTATTTGAATACCAAGTATATCTGGGAGCCTGTTTTTGATAAGTGATTGTCTGGTTGGAAAAGTTCTTCCCTCTCCAGAGCAGGGAGATTTGGTCTTTTTGAAAGTACTATTCCCAATCTTTCTATTTATTTCGTTTCTCTTTTTCCCATCCCTTGTTCGGTGGCTAAAAGGTTGGATGCCATTCAGAATGAATTTAAATGTGGTGATATTGAGGAGGCTCAAAAGTTCAATTTGGTGAATTGGAAAGCAGTCAAATGACCTTTTTGAAATGGCAGTTTAGCCATTAAGTCCACTCTTGTTAATCAACAAGGCTCTTCTTGGCAAATTGCATTGGTGGTTCAGTGTTGCAAATGAACATCTTCGGAGAAAAGTAGTAGTTGCAAAATTTGGCCTTGAAAAGGTAGGTTGGATCGCTAAGGATAGGGAACTTCACATGGACCAATGTATGAAGGAAGGTTAGAGAAGCTTAAACTGGGTTTCTTCTTATGGAAATAGGACAGTTTTGTTCTGATGTTTGGTGTGGGGACTCAACTTCGAAATATCAGTTCCTAGATGTCCTTGACATCACCAGGAACAAGGAGGCTTTGGTAGCAGACTGTTATTGTTAAACAATGATATGGTCATTATTGATTTTTTGAGGTAAGCCCAAGATTGGGTGTTTGAAATTTGTGTGTGTGTGTGTGTGTTTTTTTTTTAATGTTTTGTGCAATTCGAAGATTCCCCCTGCTTCTGAGGATGTTTTGATGGAGAATGGTGAAAGAGGCAGAATCTTTTCTATACAAGCTGCCAGATAGGGAAGGTTTTCGTGGTAGATTGGATTTTCTTGGAAAAGCGATTTGGAAAGTGAAAATCCCAGCAAGAATTTCCTTTTTTAGCTAGGGAAGATAACCTACAACAAAGAGGCAAAGTATTGGTTAATTGGTTTCATCTGCCAAAAGGAGGCAGAGATCGTTCGGCATCTCCTCCTTCATTGTTCTTGGATGAGAAGGGTTTTGACAGGTTCCTCTGCTTGCATCAGGTTATCTTGGGTTATTGGAGGTTCCATTAAGCAAAAAATTTGGGCTTGGTAGGGCATTCACTTACAGCGCAATAAGAAAAGACGGATTACCTCAACTTCTCTTTCTTTTTTAGGTTGATTGGGGAGGAGTGGAACAAGAGAGCTTTTGATGGAAAGGAATCTCCCATCCCTGTTTTTATTGAAAATTGCCTTAACGTTTCACACTTTTGGTATGGCAGAAACTTGCTTAGGATGTAAATGGCTTGGTCAATATAGTTGATGATTTGTCTCGTTATTGAACCCCCTTTTGGTTTTAAGAACTGCTTTATATATGTCTTCAGTGATTTGAACTCCTCTACACAGGTTGGCCCCCATTGTTACCCTACAGTCTATCCTTTTACCTATGAAAAAAAAATATAAAAGTGTGAGCTCTTGGTTTCTTTGGTTAGAGCATTCACGCAATCCTAATATCAGAAGCAACTTAAAAACTGAGGATTGTATTCCCAAAACCAAGTCCTTATGGTTAAAAGCTTGAGGGTTCATTATTCCTCTTATATGTGTGATTTCTTTACTTATTCTAAATTAAAGAGAGTAGGGCACCCTATGTTTAATTAGATTCTCATGATAACTCTTCTTTATTTTGTTCAGAACGAGGTTTTTATCAGATCAAGTATATAATGTGGATCGAACTTATAATATCCTCATTTCAATGCATAATATATTAAGGTCTCTGCTGGAAGGAAATTTGAGGAAGGAAAGCAAAATGCTGCAAAAGAAGAACAATCTGGAAAGATCTCAAAAAAGAGGCAGAAGACTCCATCACTATTGAGACCTGTTAGTTCAGTGCTCAGACATATTTCTTCTAAATTTCTTTTATTCAATTTCATGGTGAATGATCCACATATTACAGGTAATATGCATATGTAATGACCTTTATGCTCCTGCCTTGAGACAATTACGGCAGATTGCAAAGTAAGTCTTTTCTGCTTTTTATTAAGTTGTTATCCATGTATTTTAGAGGACATTGTAATGGTTTGCATCCTCTAGGAACCACATCGAGTGTGTTCACTTATAAAAGAAAAGAAAATAATCAACACTGGTTTCCATTTCTCAAAGTTTGAGCTGTGTAGCTTGCATTAGTAGCCTAAAATATTAACAATGCTCTCTTTATCTAGACCCAAGTATTCTTTTGAGCATCAATGAACATGTGGATGCAGTGCAAGTTCAATGATTTTGTATACTTGATAAGGAACTTTTGTCATGATGTCAACCTATTTTATCTCACATATCATGATGCTAAAGTTCGTGAAGGAGGAAATTGTCATCGACATTCTTTTTGTGGATAGGCTTAAATAAGCTTCCACCTAGCTCATTTGTTGATCCTCTTGTAATTTTTGGTTTCTACTTTTGTTATCTTTTCCTTTAAAAGCATGCCTGGGTTCTATAGGTGAACTGTCCCCACTTGATTGAAGAGAAAAGATGCCCATTTTGCACTACCCCCTAGAATTGACTGAGTTCAACAAAGACAGCAATACTTCAAACTGCTTTCAAAGTAGCAGCAGATATTTGCATGTAGACTTAGATGCAGTTCACTTGGCAACTGACAATGGTATCTCATGCAAACTCCTACTGGATGCCATGAACTTTTGAGGAATATTATGTCTCTGGTGTTAGTGGCTACAGAGGCATATCTTGTAAATAATCACATAGTGCATATTTTATTAAGAAAGATGGGGTGCTCTCAGACATACCTAACCATTAAGTCTTATTTTTTCTCTTCTTGTTTTATGTTTCACCTGAACAATTTGCCCTTCCTGTCCATCTTGTATTTGGCTACCAACCTAGCTCCAAATATGTGTTCTCCATGTACTGAAGGCCTCTGTAGCTTATGTGACATGGTCAAATCGCATCTTTTCATATTAAGCTAAGCTTAAACCAGCTTATGAGAGGAAGACTTTTTCCCTTGTCTTATTAGAATGTAATTACATCAATAGAAAAACTAAGCTAATCCTCGTGATAGTGAGATTGGTTTATTCTGCTCTAAAAGATGGGTGGTTTCTTCTATGAGGCAATGTTGATTGACTTAGCAAGTGTGTTGCTGGCTGGTAGGCAACTGGGCACTCTGCCCTAGCATATGATAGTCTGCTAAGCACAGAATCAATAGCCAGTAGATTGATATCCACATCATCCTTTGGAAGGAGATTTTTGTTTATGAGAAGCTGCATCAGGATAACACAGGTTAAGCATGCTTCCTTGTCTTGTCAATACAATTTCAGTGTCGTGTAACTTATAAGCAACCTATTTTGTGGTTTCAATGTGTGTTTATGTAGAACTGTATCTCTTCAAGCTTTTGCATAATTGGTGTTGGATCATACATACCGCTTTTACTAAAATCAATATCATTTATTTTGTCTTGCTCAGTTTTGAAGTACTTGAACTTGAGTAAGTATTTGCTTCTTTGTGACACAGGGTTCATATATTTGTCCAACCGTCCATTAGCCGAATAGTGAGCAGGTGATGAATGGCTACGCTGAAATCTATTTATGCCTGTTTGTTGTAAGTTCTGCACATGAAGGGGCATCAGTTTTATATTGTTTTTTTTTTCTTTGTACTACCTTAATAAACATACAGCAACCTAGATAGTGATGTCCCACATGTAATAGGTTGTTTAAAACTTTAATAACAGAATGTCTTCTTTTTACTTGTTGGCAGCAATTTTGATGCAGGGGATCATAAATTATGTCAAAGATGCTTTGCAAGTTATGGGTCAAGTACCTGCAACCACTTGCTTATATATCGAAGTGGTCATAACTGTTTAAACATCATAGAGAAAATAAACTTAATTGATTATTAAATTGCACGAATATATTTATGATTGTTTTGTATGTGTCGGCAATACTGATTTTGAAGCTTTAAAAACTTCTAGAGCTAGTGACATCTGATGGGTCTCCAGCCATGTCATCCACTAAACAATGTGTTATGTCTTAGACATTTTTCTATACTTGAGATATGTTTGTGGTATCATACGAGAGAGAATTGGTAGTGACTGCAAGAGGATTAGAATCCAAGCTTTAACACCTTAGAAAAACCGGCTAAGAAAGTATATGATTCATGGATATTCCCCCTCAATCTGGGACTCCTGCTAACTTGTGCTTTTGAACTCAGTATCTGTTGTTCAAACAACCTGTACATAATGGTTTTGAATAATTAACAAACATGAAGATTTTTTAAGAAGACCATTTAGCAAATAAAGGTAGCAGGGAGTATGCTCGGTAGCAATTTTATCCAAAGAATATTATCTAAAGATTTAAAGTTAGGCAATTGAAAACTTCTCGACCATGAAAATCTTTTTGAGTCAGATTCACTATTTAGTAATAAATGCTGGTGCTTATTGAATGTAAAGCTTTTTTTTTTTTTGTACTGTTTAATGATTCAAGCACTTATCTAACTCTTAATTTATATCTTAATTGGATCCATGGTTTCTGTGCCCCCTCAACTTATGCATGTTAAACTTTTGGTACTAGAATCCTCTATAATATATCAAAAAAAAATGTTAAGCTCTTTCTCTTTACTTAATGACAGGCTTAAGTATATTTGTAATAAGGAGGGAATGAAAACAAGCTCCATTGCACTTACAGCCCTCGCAGAGTACGCTGGTGAGTTGATGGTCGAAACATATTAGATGCTCCAGCCCTGCATCATATGCATTTGTCACGACAGTCTGATTGTTTGCTTGGTCTTTTCATTTGTAATTATTTCCTTGAAATGCTTGACTCCGCATCTTTTAACTTCAGAATGTGACATCCGATCTTGCTTGAATACTCTTCAGTTTCTCAACAAGAAGAAGGAAACTCTCAATGTGGTAAGACCTTAATCTGCAGGAATTTCTTGCTTACTATACTAATGATTAGCTTTTTACTTATTTATCTAGCCTTAGTCCCTTATATCTACAATGTTAGATAGAGGATGGCTTCCAAACCATTTTTTGTTGGGTCAATGTTCTTTGTAGTTTAATGTGCCAGAGCTTGGATCATGTACTATGCTTCTGGTATATAGGAGAAGCATAACTCTAATTTTGGTTTGACTGGTTAGCTCAATAAAAGCAGTGGGTAAATCAAGCAAATTGGCTGCTACTTCGAAGTTGGTTCCAATTGTTTTAAGTTATGGCAAAATTGATTTTTTGGATTTAACAGTTGAAGTGATGCTATTTTTGTTGATATAACCAGACAAATTTGATTTTTCCATTGATATGAAGAATAGGTAGATATGAACTGTGGCAGGAGGCTTTGAACACTAAGCACATAACTGTGAGAGGTAAGCATTAGATAACCAACGTGATGTTGTAGCTGTAGATTGATGGATCCTTCCTGCTAATAGCAGGAAAGTATCTGCAATTCCTTTACATGTGGGTTCTGGGGAAGTGAACTTCCCATCTCTAGGAAGACCAAATAGCCATTCCCTATGTACTTACAGGATGATTTAAGTGAGAGTTGAGTAGTTTTACTGGAAATTGCATTCTAAGAATTGTTGATTTCTATTTTTGTCCATACCATTGCCAGCGGCAGTTGGCTATTCTATTGAGTTTCACCAATACTCATATATCTTTGCTGTCTTTCAGTTGGACATAAGTTCTCAAGTGGTTGGTCGAAAGGATGTCTCAAGAAGTATCTTTGATATATGGAAAGAGGTCCAATGAAGTAGTTGATATTTGTACAATCTATCTGATTATGTCAAATTTCTCACCAACGGCTAGTAATTGCGTACTCTTTCTCGTGCAGATTTTTCAGAAGAGAAAAAACAAAAGGGACAGAAAGTCTAGTATTGCCAGCAGTATGTCCAGTGAATTCGACTCTTTGCACTCTCTGATTTCTAGTCGGTAGGTGGGGATTTCCAAGAATTGCAATTTCCAGTTCTTGTCTTCAGTGGATGACCTTATTGGATTTGTATGGTTAATGCAGCGGTGATTATGATTTAGTCTTGGAAGGGATTCATGAAAATATCTTGCAGCTTCATTATCATGATCCTGTGATGTGGAAAACTGTAAGGCCAACGACTTTCTGGTTACTGATGATTAGTTCAGATGACTATATTGAACTATGACATTATTGCATAAATTACTATGACCCAAGGTCTGATTATATTGTGTCAATCAAAAGGTCGCGTGCCTCGATAGCGTTGGTGTGTCTGACCTGATTCACCGATATATCCTTCGCTCGCAGCAGATGCATCTTCTAGGTAGGATGTTTACCTGTCAATGTCAACTTTTCCATGTTGAACGTGTCCAATACTGGAGATGCTCATTTAATTGCTGCTCTTTTATCAAGTTTATCAGCCTTCTATTGCAATAGCTGTACATCGCCATGTAGCTCAAGTTCAGAAAGCAAATATTGAGTGGCCAAAGTCATACCAAAGGTGCATGACATTAAAATTGATGCAAGATACTTGTACTTTTTATTTCTTGACCCATCTTATTCTTTTCATGGATGAATTTCAGATGTCGAACAATGTTAATGGAGAGGGCAGATACTTTACGGGACTGGTGTCATAGGATTCCTCCTCATCTATCGAGGCATTTATCAATTAAGTCCATTATTGAAGATTCAGTTTCTCCATTGTTGCATATCCTCTCTCCACCAAATTTGAGGCCGGTAATTTGCTGCTGCTCAATTTATACAATTGTCTTTTGTTGATATGCTCTTTTTTTATGAAAAAAAATGTATATATAAAATTGCTTTACAAAGTGATGGGCCGAGGTTTTGTTGGGTATTTGAATAAAAGTGCTTTCTCTTTGTAAAATGGAAGCTCTTGAGAGTGCTTAATCTAAAGATGTTTTGATTTATGGGACTCAAGATTGCTTTCTCTTTGTAATATGGAAGCTCTCATAGCTTACTTTTATTTGAACACATACAACTATCAGTATAATTGAGCATTACATATGACAACCACTCAAGCCTTGTTCCACTAATTTTGGTTAGCTTTATGCATCATATCAAACTAATTAGGCTCTGTAAACATAGAGTAACTCAACCACCTTTCATGAGATAGGCCCTCTTTCAACTACTCTGACAAATTTCTATTGTTTTGAGATTGCCATTCCACTCACACTTTTAAAAGGAGCACCCTAAGGGAGAACATGCAATTTTGAAGTTAAGGCTTTCAATATTACAACTGAATCATCCATGAGTATTCAAAACTTTCAACAATGGCCCACTGGCATGACTTCACTTATCAATCCTAATGCCAGAAACATCTTCAAAGCAAAAAACAACACATTTAAAATTCAGTAAATGATCAGCATTTCTGAATAAAATAATAATGTCATTACCAAAGAGCAAGTAGAGGCGTATTACATCAAAGACCAAAATCAAAACCTGAATTAGATCCACAATCCACGCAAGAATTATTCATATGTTGGTGTACTTTATGCTTGAAAATTGGTGATACCACATTGATTATTTTGGTCTATGCTGACTGTTATTGTCAAATCGAGAAATGTAATAACTTAGTAAGAATTCATTAAAGAATTCATTAAATTTCTTTATCATGGTTGTTGGCTATAGTCTCACAAGGTCGGCTTCATTTTTGGGTCCTCTGAGAGTTTATGGCTTCATTTTAAGCGTAGCTATGAGATCAGTGTGCTCTTTATTTTAGATCCAAATGATTATTCAATAATTGTTTGAAAATTCTAATTTGGGCAAGAGCACAATTTGGCGAAAACTTATCCATGCCAGCTTTTTGTCCTAGCGGAGCATATAGTATCCCTCGTTCTTTTTGTAAATCCATGTAACCTAACTTGCAATTTAGACCATCTGGAATTGAGGGGAAACAAAACTTAAAAAAGAAAGAAAAGAGTTACAGTGAAAAGAGTGGCTTTTCCGTATTTCCCCACATGCATGATGCTAGTTTGCTGTCATTTCGTAGTTCTCACCTGAAATAATCCTTGGCCAAGCATCCAAAAGGATGGCAATTCTAAATACAAGAGGTGACCACAAACCTTACACAAAATGAATTTAATGAGAGAAACCCAATCTTAGCATGGCATGACATGTTTGAACTTGAAACTGATGGGAATTTACACATTTTCATCCCTTTTATATAGAAAACTCTCTGTAATCATGTTGATACATTTTAGTGATGACACGAAATGACAAATAACTGACTGTAATATCATGACACACGAATGACCACCCCTCACAATTCCCACAACTGCTGGTACTTAAATAAGTTGACAGCTGACATGACATACAAAGAACAACTTCAGTGCAAATACAGATTCCTTGTTGCTTTGTTGCTATGGACTTGAATAGGTCTTTGGACTTCTCTCAGGTGGCAATGCACTTATTGTCAGAGAAGGAGAAGAATGATCTGAATCAGTTGGTTAGCACGATGGTGTCTTATTCTATCACATATAAGAATACAAATTCTGGTCCACTGGGTAATCTGAAAGAAGAAGCTATCTCAGATTCCTCTTCACTTGGTTTTGATCCCCCTTTTCATAATTATGTTAACTTCAAGGTAAGTGTTGTCAATTACATGTCCTAATTCCCATGCTATGTAATTATATATATATATATATATATATAGTTCTCAAAGTGTTCTTATCTGTGCTAAACAGGACTACAAGTCTAGTCATCACATACTACCGGCAGCAATGAAGCAGGTGTTAGTCCATGAGGTAGGCTGATAAAGTCCTTTAGCCTGGTGCTTTTTGTTTTATGCGTTAATTCCTCTCAAACTGATGGTCTTGAATTAAGTTGAGTGGTTCGCTTTACCTGCCATAATGCTCAATCAACAAACATGTAGCTGGCAACGTTTTCTTCTTCCCAACTGATTCCATCCTGAAAGAATAGAAGCATTCAAATATAGGCATCTTCTTTATAACAAGAATTGGCTTTAAAGAGATTGGATTTTTGAGCATTTTGTAAACTGATTTCTTTCCATCTATCTATGTTGGAAGGGGAGAAGGACATGACAATATCCAGTTTGAGGTTGTATTGGCATAAAACTTTAAGATGTGAATTAACTTTTAGTGCATAAAGCACCTACCGTAATGTTTTCATGCCAATTTGTTTGTCTAGCTTTATCATCACCACAATCAGCCAGAGAATTGACATGAAATTGAGACACACTCAAAGTTCAAATTCCTATGATTTCTGGTAGATATGTTGTTAGAATAGGACGGCAAGTTTTTCTAATTGTTGACAAGGTGCTTTTGATTACGTACCCAAGAGGCATGAGCTGCTTGTTGTAGTAAGAAGTGTCTCAGAAGAAGCTCAACCACATTGGTCAAGATAATGTTGTCTCAGTTAAACTGAAGCTGGAAAACTTGTTAGCTTCAATTAGAGAAACTTTACGAAATTGGCTTGATCATGAGCTGAGTGTAAATTGTACGGAACAACTGTTGCTCAAAGTCAAGGGACCTTAAAGTTTAAAATCTCTGTTATAGCATCTGGTTTTATCTTGGTCCACACCATCTTACGGCAATAAAGATCTATCCTTCCTTTTACTGAAAAGGAAGTTCAATTGATATGTTGATGCCAATTATTTTGACCCACAAATTACGGCCAATATTGTAGAAGCTTATGTTCCTGTCATGTTGCTTCAGCAGAGAAACAGGCTATGTTAATTGGTTGGCCTTGCAGACTCTCTCTCTCTCTCTCTCTCTGTCTTTCTGTCAGTGGGGCATGGGTGCTGTGTGCTTTTGTGTTTGTCACGCTGGTGTCTGGGTGCTTGCGCACACAGGCCAAACCGCATGTGCCCTATGCACGCACAGCATGTAGGAATATGGGCGGATCCGCAGGTGCCCTGTATAATTTAAATATTGGTGGTTTAGGCTATTACAAAGCTTTTCCCTTTTTATTGACGTACTCTTTTTTTGTCGCTAACATCCTTAATTTCAATGAAACTCAGGTCGAGAAACAAAAGATTTTGCATGGGAGCACTGAGAAATCTGCTTATCCAACTGAAAGAAGGAGCAGCAAAACACAAGATAGTGAAGGAGAGAAGACTGGTGGAGCAAGATACAATTCTCACAATGCAGCCACTTGTGCTATGAAGGACATTGGGAGTGGAGCTAATATATCTAGCTCTACTACATATAATGCGAGTGCCTCCACTAATTCTTCATCCCTTGCTCACAACAGAGCTACTACTGAGGATGTGAAGATAAAGCCTACTAATGGTTCTAGAAAGCATTCTGCTGGCTCCAGCTTCTTTGACAGGTGCTTTATTTCGATCAGAGTAATTCTTTTCAACCTTCTGACTTTAACTAAAGTGGTCATTGTTTAAAATTTTGGATTGCAGAATACATAGGGGAGAGAAAACTCCCCTTTTCTTTCTGTAACCCCCAATATCCTTTTAAAAGTTTCTCTCATAGCTACAGCTATAGTGTTGTCCTGATCGGGAAAAATATCATCTACCTCTTGAATTCGAAAGTATGGAAATGCTTAGTCTCTTTCTTGTAAAATATTTTTCTTCCTATCTTTATAAAGGGCCATGTGGTTCCAACTACCCTTCCTGTCTATACTACATAAGATAGTAGTTAAATTCACTGATAGTACTCAAAAATCTGATTTGCCAAACTTAGTGTGTAGTTAACATTTGCCTTAGTTTTAAGTTGGAAGAATTCTTAAAAGCAGTAGCTCCTCTTGTTAATCCAAAGCTAGCATGAAATCCTGCTGTCCTTCTTGAATGATGCTACTGTAACTGGGTGGCCCTCATTTTCCTCTCTGAGCTTACTTCACTCTCCACATAGGTTGTCTGTAGAATTTAAACACGGCATACTCTTTTTGTGTATATTTAAAACTTACAGAAATTATGATATACCTCGCTTGATGTTACCAATAGCCTTTCAAAGTATAATTTGTTCTTGAAATGGTTGATATGATATAGTAGCTTGTGATCGATGCATACATTTGGTTTTGATTGACATCCCAATGGTTTGGGAAAAAGGATATTAAATGGTACCATCACTCACTTCGATGCCATAACTTTCCAAGCGATCATTTAAGTGTCATATCTTTTAGAAACAAATCACCTATGTTTTATCTGCGATATTCCTTGCCTGAAATTTCTCTGTGGCATTTATTATATAGTAAATAATCTGACATGGCTTGGCAAAATCAATGCCACATAGGATTTTCTGGCAAGAAGATTGCTTATGTAATTTAACGATCTGCTTTTTTCTAAGTTATGATACTCGAATGATCGCTTGAAAAATAATGGTGGCAAAATAAGTGCCCTACTAAAGTTATGACACTGTTAATGTCTTTATCCCCAATGGTTTCAAATTGGTGTGTATTTGTGGCTCCATGCCAAATGTAGATCTTATCTTTCTGTTGATGTTGGACATAAAATGGGAGATCTGCTACTTGCTGAAAAAAAATTATCTACATTTAATGTGCCTTAGAGCATGTATTATTTTTGATTTTGCTGAATATGATCCTTCTATGGAACAGGTTTAGAAAATCGAAGGCTGATGGTTCTCAGACCTCAGAGAACGCTGCACAAAAGCTGACCACCTTAAAGAGAGACTCATACCCTTTGCTTTTCAAGTTTAATGAGGTAAATATATGTGATGCTCTTACTAAATAGAAGCCCACAAAGTAGAAAGCGTGAATGAGATGTTCAAACATCAAATGCCCAATTGAATATTGCCCCATGCAATAGACATATAGATTATGGAAAGAGCACACCTCCTCAGAGATTTTCGACTCCCTTCGGAACCTGAAAAAATATATGCTATTCATTTCAGATAAGCAGGAAAGAAGGTCCTAAGAAAGCTTTTGCTGCAATTAATATCCAATAACTAATTGCCATCTTTTGCCCATCCTTAAGATTCATTACTGAATAATGTAAATACATGGAGTGACATGCCCTCGGTGCATCTACATGTTCCCCAGTTATGGACACAATTCATTAATCAGTAATTGCAACAGCTGAAATAACATAACAAATTGTTTTTTTCTACTTTTCTTTCTAGGGTTTTTTTTTTTTTTGGGGGGTGTGTGTGTTGCTTACTTGATTCAAAGTTCGCTGTTTATGAGTTAGTGATTTCCTTTTCTGCAGGGTTTCACAAATGCAATAAAAAGGCCAGTTCGAATTCGAGATTTTTTGCTGTGACTTACCCAAGGTGTATTGAAGCTTCACAGAGGTGTAGCTTTCATGGCTCTGTATGACAAGCATCTCCACATCTAACTTCTCATGCATCTGCCAATCATAGCTTGAAACTCACATTACGAAGTGTAAAATATACTAAAGTCTTCGCCGAAAGGCCGAGATAGGAACATGCAGTGTAAAATATACAAGTGGATTAGTTCTGCTTGTTCCAGCTGAAGTCTTTTGACATGGCTCGCTTCTGTGCTTTGAATACTGAAAATAGAGATCTATATAGGATTCAAAAGAGTCTGGAAATGCCGTCTCAGCCAATAAGTTTTATGAGCTTTTTAAGTGAGTTCTAGAGAAAACACAGGCAAATCATTGTTACTACTAATGGCTATTTGGGGCCTGTGCGTGTAAAAGCATTTGCAGCTTGTGAATGAGTTTCAAGAACTAGTCATAGAAAATTGCTCTGGTCTTGTTTCTAAGCAAGTCTATAGGTGATAACAAAATACCTTCCATCAACTAGGCTCGTATCAAGCAGCGGAAAGAAGTTCGTAGACCTGCAAAACTGGTCGAATCGTCATTTCTAAACACTGATATGAGTAGAAGAGCAGGGAGATAGCCGCGACAATAAAATAAAGTAGAAAAAGTACATGCTTCTATTTTTACCTCGCACCACTATTGTTCCTCTCGGTTTTGGAAATAAAAATTAGAAGAAGCCCCAATCATTATACCAAGTTTAACCGCGATTACTGATTTTGTTCAGTCAAGAACCAATATTAGAGCTGAATATGAAGTTTATGATTGCAATTAACAGTAGAAAACCAATTCTGTCATGTCAAGATAGTTCTTCGTGTGCTTTCGATTTCATCTTCTAAATTTAATTTATTTTCCTTTTAAAACAAGCTGCTTCCGTAGTTCTCTAAAAATCGATTACTCTTTTAAACCAATTCTAGACTCTATTTCGAATAATTTCTCCAAAAAGGTGGGCTGGCAGGAAGATTGCTCCGCATCGCGTGGGTGATTTCTTAATTTTCAAAGGTTAGGACTCTTTCGAAACTATTGGATTCTCTACGCTTTGGGTGAGTTTATTAGGTTTTCATCTTCTCTATTTTCATGCCCATCATCGTTTTCTTTCCTTCGCCGTTTCCTTTTCCAGAACATAATCCTTAAAACCACGTGGCCACCATCTCATCCAGTTGTGCACTCTCGTCTCTTATGATCTCATTCAACTTTCCATTTCCCCGCGATAGAACTCAAGCCTGTGAAATGCATCTAAAATAGTATAAGCAATTTTCATAAACCCTAAATAGAAGAATTGGACGTTATTGTCAAAGCAACTTTTAGAGAAATATATATCTCACAATTTAATGAGAAAATTATCTCAAAAGTCCCAAACCTATTGCACTTCAACCAATTTAGTTTTAAATTTTTCAATAGTGCCAAATAAGTCCTAAACATTTTCATATTTTTCCACATGAGTCCATAACATGGACACTGATAATGTCATGTAGAATGGTCGATCTTGTGTGGATAATTTTTTATATTTTTTTAATTTTATTCTTTTCTTCTTTCTTGTTTCTTGTTTCTTTTTCTTTTTTCTTCTACCAAGTTCGGTGAGGATTGTTGGCTGACCCTTGGCAACCATCGGCGAGGTCCTAGCCTAGTGGCTAGTAAGGGTTGGCCGACCCTCGCCTTTGATAGACAAGGGTTGGCTGGCGATCCTTGCTGGGCTTGGAAGGAGAAAAAGAAAAAGAAAGAAATAAAGAAAGACAGAAAAGGAAAAAAGAAGAAAAGAAAAAAAATTATAAAAATTCAAAAAATTATTGAAAGATTATTAAAGATGTCCACGTTAGCGTTGATTATGTGACGTAGGATGACCAACGTCAACATTAACAATTTCTAGTTAAAATTAGCTGAATAGACTCAAATGACAAAATGTGAAAAATATTTAGAATTCAATTGGTAAAATTAAATTTATAACTGAATGGGCCAAAGTGCATTAAGTTTAGGACTTTTTAAATAATTTTTCTCATTTTAATTGCTAAAGTCTACGGTGAGACAAAAAATGTGGACAAAGGTATAGAAGGGAGACAAAACACTCCACGCCAATAACGAAAGTCTAGAGTTTGGATGGCTTTTACTATTGCGAAATCTTGCTAAACCACTTTCGTAGGACCCTCGTGGGGAACCTATAATAATGAAGGGAAAATACTAAGGCTCCCTTTGGCAATGCTCCTGTTTCTCTATTTTTCTGTTCTTTTGTTCCCTGGAATAGAAAAAGAACAGAAATGCGTTTGGTAACGCAAACTGATTTTACTATTCCTGGGAATAGAAAGTAGTTCCGAGGAATAAATTTGGAGTAGAAATGAGAAGTAAAAAAAACTAGCTTCTTATTCCTGGGAACAATTTCTAGAAACTATTTCTTGGGGACTTCTCACCCTTATAACATGCGGTCACCCACCTATCACCGCCGGCCGCCGGCCGCCCCCACCTGCTTGCCACTGGCTGATCGCCAGTCGCCGTCCTTCGCCCTGTGGCTGGCGACCGGCGGGCGATGGGGGTCGGCGATCGGCGGCGGCGACCGGCGGCGGGGGCGGTGACCGGCGGCGGTGGGGTGTGGACGGCGACCGGGGGGCGGTGGGCGGGCTGCAAGTGACCGGCGACCGGTGGGCGGGGCCGCCGGTTGCCGGTTGCCGACCGCCGCCCCCAGTCGCCGTCCGCACCCCACCGCCGCCGGTCACTGCCTTTGCCCGCCGCTCCCCACCGCTATCAAGGAAGAAAGAAATAAAAAAATTTTGTCGATACCAAACGTATTTCTATTCTTTTTCTATTCCGAGAACAAGAAATTTTTGTAGTTACCAAACGACCTATTTTACTCATAAATTGTTCCAGGGAGTAGAAATAGAAAAGAACTATTTCTCAAAAGAAACTGTTCCCAAGTAGAAATGTTACCAAACGCACCCTAACATTCCCTTTTTTACCAATTTTCATTTTCTATTTGTTAAAAATTACGTTGCATATCATGACAATATCCCCCATATTTTCCAGAAAACACCAAGCACAAAAATGCTAGCCCCCTAACCCACAAAGCTTGGTGCTCTCCACCAACCACCACCGCCACCGTTCAAGGCCGCCATGCAACCTTTGGACACGGCCAATGGTTATCGAGCTCCTTCATCACTCCCCCTCGGATATCTAATTTTCGCTTTCTGTGCTTTGTCTTTCTTTCACTCTAACTCTCTCCCCCTCTCTTTTTGGCAGCCCAACGGCCACGTTGCGCTTGTTGACTCGTGTGACGTGCAAATTGGCATCCACAATGAAAAATTAGGAGACCATGCGGTGACTTTAGAAAAAAAAATAAAAGGATGCTAATTCGTAATAGTGGCAAAAGTAATGAATTTTTTTTTATATTTTTTTTCAATAAAAATGTGTAGTAACAGTTGCTAATTGGGTGTGGAACTACTAGGAACATCAAGTCTACTCCCTTTCCATGAAAAAAATATTGATTTCAGTGTAGGCAAATTCTGCATCACACGTGAGAGATAGAAAGTATATATCTTGTCTAGCATAGCACTATATTTGGTATGGCAAAATAAAATAGAATGGAATAAAAGAAGGAATGAAATGGAATAGGTGCAACAATTCTTGCGTTTGTATGTTGTGAAGGAACGGAGAGGAGAAAATTTGATGATACCTTTTCTAGTGTCTTGAAGATTTTAGAATGGAAAGGATAGTATTAAAATGTCTAAAGTGTCTTAAAACAGTATGATGTGTAAGGAAAAAAAAATCAAGATTACACTTAACAGAGTCGTGTAAAATTATTTTGTTTATATTTTGCTGAGGAATGGAATGACCATTCTAGGAATAAGCACTCCTAGACTCATGGGTTATTATTCATCATTTTTCAGGTACGTAGTTATGGCACTTCTATTGCCATGGATCGGACAGTGTTGGAGCACATCGTTAAGGATAGTAGGATTGTGTGCTTGATGGTTGAAGGAAGTAGATTAACCTTGCCTAGTGCCTTTGGACACTTATTGAGGAGGTCGTCTAATTGATGGGCTTGTGTATAAACTTCCTAGGGTTAATCAGAAAAGAAGAAGAAGAAAAAACGAAGTTGCTGCTGTTGTATTAGTCTTTCTACTATCCTTGCTGTTATTGACTAGATGTTGTTGATTTACTTTCGCATGCATTTAATCGCAAAATAAAAAGAAAGGTCGGCGACGCATCTTGAGGCGTTGCATTCATTTGACTAAAGTGAAGGAGTTATCGTGTGCTCAGGGTTCGGGGTATGACATAACATACAAAAAAAGATTAAGATATCCCAACCTTAAAATTTTTCAATTGAGTTGCAATGTCCCTCATCTTCATGATGTGCTCACACACACACACCTCTTACACTACAGCTTTAATGACGAGAACTTCATAATTAGGTTCATGGTATGTGCCTTCTTTGAAGACTCAAGTTGTGTACCAATACTTGTGACGTCTTGAAATTCGAGCCCTTTGAGGGATGTATGAACGTGAATTTTGTCAATGCATTATTGGTTAATCTCACTCGGAATTGATCACTCCCGAGATAATAACCTTGAGGAGAAAGGCTAATGAGAATGAAACTCGTGCGACTAAAGAACTTGACCTAGGAAAAACGACTCGACCATGAGACCTGCGTAAGGACGATCTTGTGGTTATACAGGCCGGTTTTAGGGGTGACTAGAGGTCGGTTCGCGGACAGGGTATAATGGGACAACGGGTGGATTCGTTTACTATTATTGAGACCGCAATCGGCCTTATGTCAATTCTCAGTAATTGTGTACTTTGAAATAAGAATCGATTATTCACAATTTCATGATAGTCAAGGACGTCCATGTGTCGAGAAAAACTTGAACGTGGTTTGATGTTGAGTCAAGCACAAGTCGGTTACGCGTAAATCCTCGGAGCTGCTTGTTAGTTCGAGATGTACCAAAATCGCATTCGATTGAAATTGATGACGCATGTAAATCCAATATTGGGCGATGAATTTTTCGGGAACATCAAGAGGCGAACTTTTGGACGATGCTTCTTTGACCTTCGATATTGCCGGTAAGCTCAAATTATTGGAAAAGGAATTAACGGGCCAAGAAATTGAGCCCACCAAAGTGGGCCGGGCAAGACCCAAGTGGGCCTCACGCCCAATGAGGGGCGGCCACCATGGTGGGCCCAAGGCAGCCATTTGAGCCCATTGGAGCCAATTAATCCACTTTCTAGCCAATTGTTTAACCTTGAATCAATTTGAGCCCAACTAATTCTCGAGCCTGTTCCTATTCATTTTTTAGCCCGTTTCTTATGTCCACTTTTCATCTCAGCCCATGGACAAAGTGGTAATTGTGCAAAGGTGGAAAATACCAAATTGCGCCTCTAGATATTATTGGAAAGAAGACAAAAGAAGAGAGAGAGAAAGCTTTGGATTGATGAGGTCATTTGCATGGGGAAGAAGTAAGGAGTAATGAGCATTGATTGAGAGTAGACAAGCCTTCTTCTTCCTCCTCTCTCCTCCCTCTCTCTCTCCCCTCCCTAACCAACCAACCACCCCCTTCCCTCCTTTTCTTCTTCTTCCTTTCTTTCCTTTCCTTGCATTTTCTTTGCTGGTCCGGCCTTGTCACCGTCTAAGCCGCCTACAGCTGCGACCGGGAGCCCTTGTTTGTACCCCCTGTTGCTGCCACTTGTCGGTCCTGGTCGCCGGTCAGTCCGCTGGCCGCCGAAACCCGCCATCCCTTTTGTTCGCCTACTACTCCAGCTTCTGCACTTGCTGGAAAAGCTCGCCCGCCCTTGTTCTGACCTTGCCACCTCCTGGATCAGCCACCAGCCCTTCCCCTTTGACCCCATAGAGCTGTCGGACGCCGGCTAGTAGGTCATTGGACCACCGGTCAGTCTGGCCAATAGTTGCTCCCTTAGTTCTGCTCGGTTTCCGGTTTGACAGAGAGAGGCCGACCTTTGTAGCTACTATTCTCATCCTGGGACCGCCTTGGATTGACTTGGTTGAGGTCCTCGTTGTAGCCTTCGCCGCCGCCACTACGTTTGTGTCTCCGGCCCGTCTAACGGGTGAGTTTATGTCATAATCCGTTGATTAGTGCATAAAACTTGCTTAGCTTGGATTAAACCATTAATCTTGCTTAGTGCTCTCTAATTGGGGTTTTAATTGTATGAGCAAAGATTAGGGGGTGAATCTTCATTAGTCTTAGTTTATTGAAAAGAATTGATTTCTTTTAAAAATTATTGATTTATTGAATTCTGAATTTATTTTATTAATTATTAAATTATGGAATTTCACTATTCATAATGTACTGGTCATGCGCATTGTTCATGTGGTACTGTTCATGCAGAAGCGAAATTTTGCCTAAATGAACATGATTTGATTGTATGATGTGCATTACTAATTCTTAAATACATGGACATTTCTATGAATCGCGTGGGCATATAAAAAAGGGGAAACCCGAGGTGTCGGATGTATGTTTATGTCCAACGTTGTCTTGAAATTGGAAAGAGCATGCTTTGCTACATAAGACATGGAAGTTGGATGATTTCTTGGAAATGAAAATGTGACCACATGTGTTTAATTGACTATTTCTGCAAGCATGTATCATGTAAACATCGACTGATGTTTAAAACTAAAATGTGCTGTGGTGATATGTTTGTGTGGTCACTAAATTGAACCCGTCACCTCGGCGGGAGTTTGGGGGACAAAGTTCAACTCGTCGGAAATCTCGGCGGGAGTCCAGATGCGGAGTCGTGGTAGAGGTCGGGCCCATGCTCTTTCAGGAATGCTATCTTAGAAAGGAAACTTTGACGTAGGCACGCCTCATGGGGGAGGGCAATGCCAGTAGATACTGGCGGGAGTTCGGTTGTGGCTTTGAAGGGCATTAATAATCGAAACATGTGTGGATGTAATAATGCATGAGAAACATGACATCATTGGTTCTGATTATGCATGTGCTGGTTGCACTATTTGTGGTATGCCTGAATTGATAACGTGCAGGGTGTGGTAATAGCCAGGTGAGATCGTCTGCGATGTGACTCGAATGTGATTGATTGAATGCATTACTTATTTGTGGTATGCATTGGTCGTATTGTATATGTGTATATCATGCAAGGTATGGCATAACCGGGTAAGGTTATATGCGAGTGGACTGCTTGTCTGTTTATTATCCTTGGATATGTGGAATAGTTTTCTCTTAGTTGGAGTAGATAATATTGTTGCTATTGGTCTACATGAGGGGTGGTTCTTGAGATGTATCCTGGGTTGAGTTGATGTCTTAACCGGTGCTTAGGGCGAGAATTCGTTGAAATTATATCTTATTGTTGTATTAACCATTTTAGGTTCTTAGAATGGTGCACCCTTTGGTGCGATTCGGGGTCCCTAAGGACTGGGAGACTATTGTGACGCACCATCGATTCCTCAGTCAGGTTCACTTGTATGAGAAGTACATCTCCACCATTTAGGTGGATGAGGGATCGAGGCTTTGGATTCCCCATCAATTCCTGGTGTGGTATATTAGAGAGGACGATCTCTTGATCGGTTTTCTGCGCGGTTTTGATGGACCACCTAGTAGAGGCCCCAAAGACTCCGACTAGAATCCTATGGAGTTGGACTCTCTAGATGGCGCCGTGATGAATCCAAATCTCGCCCCACCTATCGACTACGACTTGATGGAGCCTGAGTCCGATGGATCTCTACACTTTGGTAGTCCCTGATGGATATACCGAACCTGATGGTTCCTTTTGGAGAGAGAATGGATAGCCTTAATCCCTTTTTATATGGCTTAGAGAAAGGAACCGACCCACTGGTGGTTAATCTAGTAAGTAAATAAAAGAGTGGTTTGTTGTTGCTATGTTGTTCATCCTTCTATCCCTTTTTGATTGATTGATTGTTTGGTTGACTGGGGGATAGTTTGTTTTCCGCCTGTGCATAATGAAAGAATAAAATGAGTGGTTGGTGACGCGTCTTGGGACGTCGCATTCAATTGACCAAGGTGAAGGGATTGTTGTATGCTCGAGGTTTGGGGCGTGACAATATCCTCCAGTAATTCCTTAGCATTGTTATGCTGAATGACTGAACCACGAATGCTAGCAAAAAGTTTTATCTTTATGTACATCACACTAAGGCGGTTGGATTGCTTCCATTATGCATAAAAAGTATATTAAGCTAGAGTGCTAGTCTCAGTAGGAACATGTGGTTCGTCTAACCATATAGCATAATCAATATTCATACACCTCAATTGGAGAAGAATTAATTCCCTCCATTCTTTATATTTATATTACCATTCAACTTGGGAACAATTATACTATAACTAATCGTAGGTGGTAAGATTGCATCATAATTAAAGGAAAACTTATGTATCGATATATTTGAGGCAAATAAACTTAAATCATGTTTTACCAATGTAAAACATGTTATAAAATATGAATCACATAGTATCAATTAAATATATGATCACTAGATATTTAATTTCATGAGCAAATATTCATAAATATTGCATGTAGGAGCAAAACAGCAAAATCACGTATAAAGGGGTAAAACTGCAATTTTACACATAAGGTTAGAATTGGAATTTCATTGGTAAAGGATACAATAGGAATTTTACGCCCAAAAGTGAAAAATGGTAAATTTTCACGCTCAAACAGGAGTAAAATTGGAAATTTCTGTGGCTAGGGCAGAACCGTAATTTTACTTTATGCGAAGGGGCAAGACCGTAATTTAAGCAGGTAAGGGCAGACTGGGGAATGATGTATAGGGGTATGATACTCACTTAGGATTTCTTATGTGGCCCTATTCTTGAGTTCTTCAAGACATGAATATCGAAAGAAGGACACTTATGTGTCAGAAAAAATCCAGGCCAATTTCCTAACCATTGTGCTTCACATCATACGGAAATATGGAAAGTTCTCCTAACATCCGATCGTCTTGATAATCCTTGCAAATTACACATTTTCCTTTGATCAAGAAGATATAATCATATCTTGACTTTGAGAACCAAATTCACTAGTGTCTTGAATCTGATGAATATATTTGCTCCAAGCACCACACCGAGAAAACTTATCATCATAATCATAAAATACTTGTGGAAAGGT
The DNA here is from genome assembly GCA_014182895.1 of Angophora floribunda. Classification (NCBI taxonomy): domain Eukaryota; kingdom Viridiplantae; phylum Streptophyta; class Magnoliopsida; order Myrtales; family Myrtaceae; genus Angophora; species Angophora floribunda. Next base: position 25,495,847 of record CM024712.1, read on the forward strand.
TTTGTCGATCTTCAAAATCAATTAGGGAAATTTCCTCAACAAAGAAGATTGGTGGAGCAAGACACAATTCTCTCGACGTGGCCACTTGTGCTATGAAGCCTTCTAATGCTTCCAAGAAGCTTTCTGTTGGCTCCAGCTTCTTTGACAGGTTAATTATTCAGTTTTTTTGCTTTTCAAGTTTAATGAGGTAAAATATTTGATGCCACCCTCAATTAATAGAAGCTGGTAACGAAGTAGAAAGCATGAGTGTGATGTTCAAAAAATACATCCCAGAATGGAGTCATATTGCCCCATGCGATAGTCATGTAGGTTATAGAAAGCAAACTCCAAGAGAATGCCCCTCCTCAAAGAGATTTTCGACCCCCACCAGAATATGAAAATATATGCTATTTCAATTTCAAATAAGCAAGATTGAAGACCGTGAAAAAGGTTCCGGAGCAATGACTGTCCAATAACTTATCGCCATTTTTTGCACATTCTTGAGATTCATTACTGAAATAAAATAAAATATGAAGTGATATGCCCTTGGTGCAATTACATTGTCACCAGTCATGGACATAAAGGAAACGTTTATGGACATAATTCATTAATCAGTAGTTGCAACAGCTGAAATAGCATGAAAGATTGCGTATTTCTACTATTCTTACTAGATTATGTTCATTCGTTTGCATACTCGATTTAAAGCTTGCTGTTGGGGTTAGTCATTTCCTTTTTTGCAGGGTTTCACAAATGTAATAAAAAGGCCAATTCAAATTCAAGATTTTTTGCTGTGACTACCCAGGGTACTCCAAAGCTCCATGGAGGTGCAGCTCTCATGGCACAAAGTGGGACAAGCATCTACACATCACTCTTCTGATGCATCTGTAAATCATAACCTGATAACTTACATTATGTAGTGTAAGATGTACTCAATCTTCGAGCAAAAGCCGAGATAGGTACATGCTGTATAAAGAATAAAAATTCATTATCTCAGTCACCATCGGTGGACCTTCTAATCTTTGGAGTCGTTCGGCCATAAGGAGGAAGTGACCAAATTAGACTTTTACCAATGCAATGCTTTGAATCTTCCGCCGCCACGACCGAGTCTGGTCTTCTCAAGCTTCTGTAAGATCATCGAACAAAATGTTCTTCTCATGCTTGATGAACAAAAATTCAAGCACAATATAGTTTTATGCGGAAACAAGATCAAAAAACTAATCTAACCTCTAGCCATTGTTCAAGTTTGTGTTCATCGGAAATCTACGGGAACTTCACGGTGATCCGACTGCGATTAGGGCGCACTCTACTAACCCAATCCCCTCGCGTACTAATGGTGTATTCCAAATGAGAGGGTTTGTGTTAGACCTTGTGTTCGCCCTTTAAAATTGAACGTTCATCCTTATAAATCGTCTCCCATCAAGATGGTTACCGAATGGGTGGTTGTCACGAAAAGGTACGAAGCGTGGAAAAAACCGCACGTGGAATAACCGTTCATCAAAAATAAAAATGTGGGTCAATATTAATGGTAAGTTTTATTTAAAAAACTATACCCCAAAATGTGGGATCACATATTAATATTACATTCTCCCACTTGATCCCAACATTTTCATGAACGGATTACCCAACCAATCCACGAAACTTTATGCTTAAGAAAAGAAACAAAATGAATGACTCATGGCGACATGTCCTCTTAAAGCGAGTAATATCTTCCATGTATCACAATGCATCTTATTCCTTTATATTAGCCCATATCTAACAACACATCTTAATGAATAAACCTTATGTTTATTCCAAAACCAAGGATAATTGTTATTTTCATAAAGAACTGAATGTGTACACCAAAAGTTGAGAATAACATTACAATCGAATAAGAGTTTCATACAACAAATATCGTTCACATGACGATAAATTACATAATGGGACCTAATCCCATACTAGCTACATGATCCTTATACTTCATTGATGGCATGCCTTTAGTCAAAGGATCAGCTATCATCAATTCAGTGTGAACGTGCTCAATGACCACTTTATTCTCCTTAACACGTTCCCTTATGGCTAAATACTTTATGTCGATATACTTACTTCGACTGCCACTTTTGGCATTTTTAGCCTTAAAAATTGCAACTGAATTGTCACAATATATTCTTAATGGCCTAAAAATAGAATCAACAATTCTAAGCCCAGAAATGAAACTCTTCAACCATACACCATGCGAGGTAGCCTCAAAACAAGAAATGAACTCAGCCTCCATAGTGGAAGTAGTAGTCAAAGTCTTCTTCGCACTTCTCCATGACACGGCTCTGCCAGCTAACATAAAAATATATCTAGATGTTGATTTTTGAGAATCAACGCAACCAGCAAAGTCCGCATTCGAATAACCAAGTATTTCCAAGTTGTCAGTCCGTCTATACATAAGCATGTGACCTTTGGTACCTTGAAGGTATCTCATCACTTTCTTTGCAGCTTTCCAGTTGTCCATACCCAGGTTACTCTGATATCTTCCCAACATTCCAACAACAAAAGCAATGTCAGGTTGCGTGCAAACCTGAGCATACATCAGGCTTCCGACAGCGGAAGCATATGTAATGTTTTTCATTTGTTCCCTTTCTAGGTCATTCTTCGGGCACTGGTTCAAATTGAACCTATCACCCTTCACAATGGGTGCTATACTTGGTGAACAATCTTTCATCCGAAATCTCTCTAAGACCTTATTGATATAGGTTTCTTGAGATAGTCCTAAAACTCCTTGAGGTCTACCTCTATAGATCTTAATGCCAATGACATAAGATGCATCGCCCATATCTTTCATGTCAAAACTCTTAGAGAGAAATTGTTTCACCTCATGTACCAACTCCTTATCATTGGTCGCAAGTAGAATATCATCCACATATAGTACAAGAAAACAAAATTTGCTCCTACTAACCTTCTGGTATATACATTGATCCATGACATTTTCTACAAAATTGAATGAAGAGATCACATCATGGAACCTTAAGTACCATTGGCGGGATGCTTGTTTCAAGCTATATATAGACTTCTTAAGCTTGTACACTAAATGCTCACCTTTACTAGAGAGGAATCCTTCAGGTTGTTTCATGTACACCTCTTCCTCTAGTTCCCCATTGAGGAATGTTGTTTTCACATCCATTTGATGTAATTCCATATCAAAATGGGCGACTAATGCTAAAATAATACGAAGATAATCTTTCTTGGATACAGGAGAAAATGTCTCCATGTAGTCGATTTCTTCCTTTTGAGTGAATCCTTTGGCAACAAGTCTAACTTTGTATCTCTTAATGTTGCCTAATGAGTCTTTTTTAGTTTTGAAGACCCATTTACAATCAATGGCCTTCACACCATTAGGCAACTCAACTAAATCCCAGACTTCATTTGATGCCATAGAACCCATCTCTTCCTTCATGGCATTGTACCACAAATTGGATTCATCACTACTCATGGCTTGTGAACACGTTTCGGGGTCATTCTCAGCTCCAATATTATAGTCAGATTCTTGTAGATACACAATATAATCACTAGGAACTGCTGCTTTCCTCATTCTAGTAGATCTTCTTAATGTTGTATCAACTGGTTGTTCAACAGTTTCTGGTACTTGCTGAACAACAAGATCTACTAGATCAATATCAACAGGTTGTGGAACTTCAATGGTTTGTTGTTCAATAGCCGGTTGAACTGTAGGGGCATTATAAACAACAACCAACTCAATACTTGACATGGAAGATTGATTATCTGAACGATCTTTTTCAGGAACAAGTTCCTTTAAATGATCGCTCCCACTAATCAAATCATTTTCAAGAAACTTAGCATTTCGTGATTCCACAATCCTAGTTGTGTGAGATGGACAATAGAACCTGTACCCTTTGGACTTTTCGGCATATCCAATGAAATACTCACTTATGGTCCTTGGGTCTAACTTCTTTTCTTGTCGATTATAAACTCTTACTTCAGACGGGCATCCCCAAACACGTACATGTCTCAAACTCGGCTTCCAACCCTTGAATAACTCAAAAGGCATCTTTGGAACAGCCTTGGTTGGAACTCGGTTCAATATATACACTGCCGTCTTAAGAGCTTCAGTCCACAAGGACTTAGGAAGTTTAGAGCTACTAAGCATACTTCGCACCATATCCAATAAAGTTCGGTTTCTTCTTTCTGTTACACCATTTTGGTCCGGAGAACCAGGCATAGTGTATTGGGCAACTATTCCATTCTCTTGAAGAAACTTCGTAAATGGACCGGGTGCTTGTCCATCCTCAGTGTATCTACCATAGAATTCTCCACCTCTATCTGACCTCACGATCTTAATTTGCTTACCCAATTGTTTCTCTACTTCCGCCTTAAATACCTTAAAAGCATCTAATGCTTCATTCTTATTATGAAGCAAGTAATCATCAATGAAAGAGATGAAGTATTTCTGACCATACGAGTTCATATCCGGACTACATATATCCGTATGTATGATTTCTAATATGTCTCTACTCTTCTTGGCACATTTCTTTGTCTTGTTGGTCTGCTTTCCTTTTATGCAGTCCACACAAGCATCAAAATCAATAAAATCCAAAGTACTAAGTACTCCATCATTTACTAATTGCTTAATTCTTTCTATGGAGATATGTCCCAATCTCCGGTGCCAAAACATAGAGGAATCTTCATTCACAACACATCGTTTCACACCAACATTATCATGAACATGCATCGCACTATAATAGGCATTGTCTTGCAAATTAATTCGAAAAAGACCATCAGACAAAGTACCACTCCCAACAATTTCAGATTTAAACAACAAACTGAAGTTTGAACCTGAAAAGTTAAAAGAGTAACCCACAGATACAAGTCTTGAAATTGAAATTAAGTTTCTAGAGAAACTAGGTACATAAAAGGTCATTTCCAAATTCAAAACAAACTATCGAGAATTAAACTGCATGTCCCAATAGTTTCCACATGTGAACGCATCTTGTTTCCCGAATAGATGCATTGTTCACTTCCCATTGGCTTCCTTTGATTTTGAAAACCCTACAAGGAATTCGAAATATGGATTGTAGAACCAGAATCAATCCATCAAGTGTTGCGACTCACATCAGCCATATTAGATTAATAACAAACACAAGAGATTGGATTACCTTTCTTCTCGAGCTAGGCTTGATATCTGACGCAATCCTTCTTCATATGCCCCTTCTTTTTACAGAAGAAACATTTGGATTCTTTCTTAATGTCAGCTTGGGGAGGTATTTTACTTTTTCCCTTATTCTTGCCATGACCCTTATTCTTTCATTGTGTTGCCAAATGAACACTTTCTCCAGATTTCATAATCAGCCTTTCTTCCTCTTGAACACACATGGTCATAAGTTCATTAATTGACCATTTATTCTTATGTGTGTTATAAGAGATCTTGAAAGGTGCATACTGTTGTAGAAGAGTGTTCAGAATGTAGTACACAAGAAAAGACTCGATATCTCAACCTCAAGGTTCTTCAATTGAGTTGCAATATCCCTCATCTTCATGATGTGCTCACTCACACCTTTAACACTAGTGAGCTTCATAGATGAAAACTTCATAATCGGGGTCATAGCATGCGTTTTTTTCGAACTCTCAAACCGCACATCAATATCTTCCAATAAAGCCTTAGCATTGCTATGCTGAGCAACCGAACCACGGATACTAGGAGACAATCTTGCCCTTATGAACATCACACTAAGGCGGTTGGACCGCTGCTATTATTCATAAAGGGCTTTCTCAGCTGCAGTGCTCGTATTAGTAGGAGCAGGTGGTTCGTCTTTCCTTATAGCATAATCAATGTCCATGCATCCCAATTGAAGAAGAATTAACTCCTTCTAAACTTTATAGTTTTCACCATTCAGCATGGGAACATCACACTTAAATTCAGAGAAATTCATAGATTGCAAAAGTACATATCAAATAATCATGCTTATGTCACAAAATATGAGGCAAAATTTACATAAATCATGCTTTATCAATGTAAAAAATGGCACAAAATATGAATCACATAACATAAAAACTGCCTGTGGGCTAAGTTTTTAATTTAAATAGATTCATAATAACTTTATGAAGAAACTATCATATTATATTCCTTTCCTTAATCCCGGTGGGTAAATTAAGAAAAATAATATGATATTTCAACCTAATTAGTCATATTAATATAATGAAAATTCCTGTGAGATAAAATTCATCATATTAATAAGATTAATTACAATCAATGTCCATTTCCAAATGTGATCCAAAGGCTCTTAATATATATTTCAACTAATTAAAGATGTTGTGGCTACTCTCTAATTAATTAAAAATATATGGATCACTAGACATTTTAATTTCATACATAAATTACTCACAAAATGCATCAAGGGCAGAATGGTAATTTAATACCATAAGGGCAGAACAGTAAATACATCAACCAGTGAAAAAACAATAAATTAATTCGGCCAAAGGCAGAACCATAAATTAAAATGGCAAGGGGCAAAAATGTAATATCAACAAAAGGGCAAAATAGTAAACTTCGGTGGGTCCGCGACCAGGGCGCGTGCAGCGCACGCGCCTGCCCTTGCGTGGGTGCATGGCGCTCATGCACCTTCTTCATCGCGCGGGTGTGTGAGACGCATGCGCGGGGGCAGTTGTGCGCGCATGGCGCCCACGCGCCAGCAGTTCCCACGCGTGGGAGTCACGTGCCTTCTGCCTCCGCGCGGACGACTGATTTTTGGTCGGTTTTTCGCCGTCTCCGCCGCGCTTTCGATGAATGGGTCTCCTTCGGCAGCCGATTTTAAACCAAAATAATTAGTGGGTGTCGGAGAACACATCGATGCGACCACATAGACCCAAACATCGGCAAAAATGATCAAGAAATTGGTCTTAATCAAGCAAAAATTCCCTTTATGCAAATCCTTAGCCACTGTGACTTCCGCCGCGCGATTAGCCTCCGGCGGTCACTGATATGCCGGAAAACTTACAGGCATTCTATCCCATGGCGGTGCGACCGTACTAGTCCAAAGTCGGGCGATGGGTCGCCGTAATTTTGCCGGAAATGACAAATTTCTCTCTTAAACCCATTTTCCGATTTACTGTTCATTTATTCCGAAAAGTGCACCCAAAAATTCGCAAAAAACAAGGCAGAGGCACTAACATGCTCTGATACCAAATGTAAATGCTTGATGAACAAAAATTCAAGCATAATATAGTTTTATGCAGAAACAGGATCAAAAAACCAATCTAACCTCTAAAGAATTGTTCAGTTTGCGTTCGTCGAAAATCTACGGGAACTTCACGGTGATCCGATTTGCGATTAGGGCGCACTCTACTAACCCAATCCCCGCGTGCGATGGTGTATTCCAAATGAGAGGGTTTGTGTTAGGCACTTTGTGTTCGCCCTTCAAAATCAACGTTCATCCTTATAAACCATCTTCCATCAAGACGGTTATCGAATGGGCGGTTGTCACGAAAAGGTACGAAGCGTGGAAAAAATAACACGTGGAATAACCGTTCATCAAAAATAAAAATGTGGGTCAATATTAATGGTAAGTTTTCTTTAAAAAACTATACCCTGAAATGTGGGATCACATATAAATATTACAGCTTCTTCTCACGCTTCGCCCTTTTTTTCTATGCCAAATTCCTTCTTCCATCACGTCATGCAATAGGGGGATTCTTAATCGGGTCAATACTACGAATGACTCCAAATTGATATGATTATGATTAATTTATCTCGAAATACTTTGTGATTACAAAAAATGTTAAATTATACAATTGTGAAAAATTTATCTCAAATGAATTTTTTGATAATTAAAAACTCTCAAATCGGTACATTCGCGACAAATTTACCATATGTTAATTTTCATTAAATTGAATCAATACTACGAAAAATCACAAACTAATATACTTATAACAAACAGAGGGTAGAACCCCAAACTACTACACCCGTCGACTGCTACGCATCATCCAATCCAACATTTGATGGTAAAATTTAATAGGAATTAACGAAAAATGAATTTGTCATGGGTATCTAATAATTTACAGTTTTTTGTGACATCAATCCTAATTCAAAACCCAAGGAACACGGCAATCTCAGTCACCCACTCTCGCTCTGAGTCCAAGTCAAGGACGGACATCACGATCTGCCAATTTTTTCTGGGCTGGTATCGCACTGGCTTCCTTGGAATCTCTTACTCAGTCAAGCTTAAAGCAGTCCGGAATCGAGAAAAGACCCACGAAGAAGAAAGTGAAGAACACGGCAACGAAAATTGCAGAACTCAAGTCTTCCCTATTTGTCTTTTGCCCCCGACACCAACCAAGCATCTGTATATATATGCACTAAACGTCCATATATAATTAATAGTGGAAAACCACTATTGTCCCATTAAAATTGTTGTTTGGTTATTTTCGGTTTCATCTCCTAAACGTGATTTATGTTCCTAAACAAATTACAATCAATTACTCTTTTGAATATGATGTGTGAGAGCCAGTCTATTTTTACCTCTTCATCCTCTATTTTTTAAAATATTACTTTGCATATCATGACAAAATCCCACATCCCTTCCAAAAAACCACTAAGCACGTAAAGTATGCTAGCGCTGATTGAGCCCCCAACCCACAAAGTTTTAGTCCTCTCCACCAACCACCACCCCCTTGACCACGTCTCCCACTCCGATCTATGAATGTTCGCTTTATGTGCTTTTTTTTTTTTTCTCCAATTTTCTCGCTCTCTTTCTTGCAGCCCAACGCAGACGTTGAGCTTGTTGACTACTGTGACATGCCAATTGGCATCCACAATGAAAAATTAGGAGGCAAGGTAGTAATTTAGAAAAAAAAAAAGGGTTTATCGGTAATAGCGGCAAAAGTAAGGGTGGTTTTTTATAATTTCCCTTAATAAAATGTGTAGCACCAGTTGCTAATTGGATGCACAATAACTATTAGGTACGTCAAGTTTACTCCCTTTCTATCACAAACAAAATTGATTCCATTGTGGACAGATTCTGCATCACATATCAGAGGAACAAAGTATACATCATGTGTAGCATAGCACTACATTTAGTACGATAAAATGAAATGGAATTAAAGAAGGAATGATATAAAACAGATACTACAATTCATGTGTTTGTTTGTTGTGAAGGAATGGAGATGGGAGAATTTGATGATATCTTTTCCAGTGTTTGGAAAATTCCTAATCAATTCCTTTTTGCTATGCGTGATCTAAGTCTTTTCTTCATCTTAATGTAGAAAACATAAACAGACATATTGGAATATGTGGTCTTTGAAGGTACCTTTTGAGAAGGAACTTTTCACATTCGAAGTCCATGTTCCCATGTGAAGGCTATTTTGAAAATCTGAGCTTCTTGCCTAATGCTTTTGTTTTTGAATGAAATTGAAAAATAGAAAACATATAGTCACCCGTTGCCCAAGTGTGCCCGTCCCCGGATGAGAAAGGAATGTTCTATCAAGAGCTGTGATTGAGTCAATTCATCGGGAATTAGGTTGCTAAAAGTATTCGCTAAAAAAGTGGACGTGAGTCAAGTCTTCCTTTTAGTTGGAAACAAACAACTACTTGTTGGGCCCAGAAAAGTGGTTCGCTTTATAAACGGGGAAAGCAAAAGGGTCAAATTCTTTCCATACGTGGGTGGAAATGAGATTTGGAAAAAAAAAATTCATTTTTAATCCCTGAAATAACCAAATTTCTAATCATATATTTGAACTTTTAAATTATCAAATAAATTATTGAATTTGCATGAGCTTTTTAATCTAAAGTTTCCATTGCTCCAAATCTGATTAGTTGGAGTTGACGTATTCATCAAAACGGTAGCATTTTTTACGTGCAATGTGAAATCCTCTTTATTTTCAAGGTATTTTAATTTTTTGTCATGATATTTTATTTACATATAGTGCATTCCCATTGTAATGACTATTGAATTCTGTTTTTGTGGATAGTAGAATACGAGTTGATACTTAACTAAAATTTCTGTGATTTTTTTCACTTTTTTTTTATCACATAACCTACTAACCGGCAATGGGTTCAAACCAGTGTTGACTAATCTCCCGTTTGTTTTGTGTTATAAACTACACTAAGGGGAAGAAGAACCTTGATCTATGACAAGAATTCCACCTTCGGAGATTAGGGCATGTCTATATATTTTGTGTGGAGAAATATGCACACTTTGGATATGTTTGTATGGCCTATTCTTGATTTCTTCGAGACATAAATGTCAGTTAAAGATTAGTGGATCATCTTCTTTGTAAATTATCGCCCAAATTGGTCTATGAGATCATTTTTGTCCACAAACATACCGGCTAGGAAGCATGAATACTCTTCGGGAGCCTCCGTGTCGTGTTGGAGTGTTCGGCATGCTCCTACATGCTCTGACATTGACATGCTCCAACACGCGATCAATAGATGTTGGAAAATCCGACATGTGGTCAATCTCCTCATATGCTCGGACACACGAGTCGAGAATTTCGATATGCAATTCTGACACGCACGGGGTCATTTGAGGAATTCCAATTTCTAGGGAAAGTCTACGGGTGTGACAGGGAAGAGAATCGTTAAAGAAGGTGATGGAGGGTGGAGGTGAGGGCAAACTAGCAAAGGCAAGGCCACGACTGCAAAGGAGTTGTAGTCGTGGCCAAAGGAAGAGCAAAGACCAAGGCAACTGAAATGGCCACGACTATGATGCCGTGATGGAGGATCAAAGGCAAGGCTACAACTACAAAGGAGGGAGGGCTGAAGGCGAGGTAGCGAGTGATTGAGATGAGGTGACCGAGAGAGAGCAGAAATCGAGAGGAAAAGGATCGTGCGAGCGGGAGGAGGAGGCGACAACTAAGGTTTTTGGGTTTTCATGCTACTTTACTAAGGTTTCTCTTTTAGTTTTAGGGATAAAAGCAAGAAAAAAAAATTAAAAATGGGTATGCGGCCCCAACTTGGCGTGATTTTTTTGTTTTTTTTGAGGGAGGGGAGGGTGAAGGGTGATTTCTAGAAAGGAAGCTACAAGTAATACAGGGGAAGAAACGAGAGGGTGAAATAAATGGGTGGAGCTAAAAAGTGATTTCGGAAAATGAAAGCACTGAATGTTGAATTTTGATAAATTTTGGCCACAGTAGAAAATCATAGATTTATTTAAATAAGTTGACTCTAGCTTTTTTTTTAAAATTTAAATTCATATGTGAATTTGAATTAAATTATTAAATAATCATAAAAATAATAATTTATTATGCATATATAAAAATATTCATTTAGTATACAACGTGCCCCAAAGTATCAGAATTCTCTATTTTTTTGAGAAATGGCGTGTCGGCGTGTCGTATCGTGTCGTGTCACATGTCTGTGTTGGTGTTACTTAGCATACTGAAATTAGTAGGACCCACATATTGTGCCATTTGTAACCTTGAAACACTAACATATTCATGTCTATAAATTCTTATGCATTAATCAATTGACTACACTAAAACTTCATCCAAATTCCGCCATTATCCAAATGGATCGGGTCAAGTGAGATCGTTACATAAAATGGTATAATATGATTTTTCAAAATTGAAAAGGAAACCTTTTCAAAAAGAGGGTTTCTTTTTGAAAAGTTAAAAAGGTTCTTTTTCTTGCCTTTTTACCCTATACTAGAACTTTGACGTAGTATATAAAGCGGGATGGCTCATGAACTTGGCGTGCACAGCTCAGATTTGACTTACAAAGATCTCCACAACAAATATATTCTCCATCGGAGCATGTACATTCAAACTACAACAAAACCTGTTTATGCTCCTGAAAATTCCCTTACTTCAACTTTCTTGCATTCTTCAGGTATCAATTAAGATTTCACCTCAAGTACTATGAAGCCTCTCAATTTGTCTTTTCTCCAGTTCTCGTCGTCGTGTCGTCTCTTTTTCACATGTATAGTGCTTTTGCTATGCATATGCCTAGTCTCTTCAGCTAATAACATGACAGACAAGCTCGCGTTGCTTGCATTCAAGGCCGCAATAACTAAGGACCCTCTTCATGTGATGGATTCATGGAACCATACAACTGACCACTGTCGGTGGTACGGTGTCACATGCGGTCGCCTACACCAGAGAGTCACAGGACTATACTTACAAAGCCTGAAGCTTTTGGGATCCATCTCCCCTCACATTGGAAATTTGAGCTTCATGAGAGTCCTGGTGCTCAGCAACAATAGTTTCCATCACGAAATCCCGCCACAGGTTGGCTATTTGTATAGGTTACGTGTCTTGAAATTATACAACAACACATTGGAAGGCAAAATCCCAAGAAACCTGTCGGGTTGTGCTTGCCTTAAACAACTCGGCCTAGCTAAGAACCTGCTAGTTGGAGAAATTCCCATTGAGCCCGGTTCTTTAGTGAAGCTTCAGATTCTTGCTTTAGGTAACAACCATCTAACGGGAACCATTTCTTCATCCATCGGAAACATGTCATCGTTAGAGATTCTCAGTATCGGTGAAAATGAGGTGGGTGGGAAGATACCCCAAGCTCTAGGAAAACTAACCAAACTCAAATGGCTTGATTTAGCTGCAAATAGGTTGTCAGGAACATTTCCTCCATCTATCTTCAATCTTTCTTCTATGACGTTGTTCGACATTGGTGAGAACCAAATAGGAGGGAATCTTCCTGCCAATGTAGGCTTCACTCTTCCAAACATCGAGATTTTCTCCATTTTCCGTAACCGATTCATTGGAGTGATACCTCAGTCAACGTCTAATGCAACCACTTTGTTGGTGCTACAAGCCGGTGAAAACAAATTCTCGAGGAAAATGCCTCCTTTGGACCGCTTAAACAAGCTCCAACTATTGCTCATTGGTTCTAGTTATCTGGGAAGCGGAGGATATAGTGATGCGACCTTCTTTTGCTCATTGGCTAACATTACCACTCTACGGCAGTTAAACATACAAAACAACAACTTTGGCGGGACGTTGCCGGAGTGCATCGGTAATTTTTCTGTTACTCTCTTAAAATTGAGACTGGGCGAGAATCTACTGTTTGGCACAATTCCTAAAATAGTCGGCAATCTCGTCAATTTGGAAAGTATTTCTTTGGACCACAACAGGTTTTCAGGTACAGTCCCCTCTATTTTGGGTAATCTTCATAAAATAGTGGAACTAGATTTATCGAATAACAAGTTTTCTGGAGCTATTCCTTCTTCATTAGGAAACCTAGTAAGCCTGACACGACTCTATCTCGATCACAATAACTTTCATGGCTACATTCCTTCACGTCTATCGAAGTGCCGAAATTTGTTGGAGCTTGATCTTTCTAGTAACAACTTAAATGGAACTATACCTCCAAAGTTCATAGGTCTCTCATCACTATCTATACTTTTAAACTTGTCTCGGAACCATCTCTCTGGTGTCCTACCTATGGAAGTCGGCAATTTGAAGCTCTTGGCTCAATTGGATCTCTCTAGAAACATGCTAGAAGGCGACATTCCAGCCAGCCTTGGCAGTAGTGTTGGATTGGAAGTGCTCAAAATGCAGGGGAACTCTTTCCGAGGCTCCATTCCTTCATCTATTAATAAGTTGAGGAATGTCAAGGAGCTAGATCTTTCACACAACAATTTATCTGGTCAGATTCCCGAGTTTTTTGAGGCATTTCGCTTCTTGGAGATCCTAAATTTGTCGTACAATAACTTTGATGGCATGTTACCGACAAAAGGAATCTTTAATAATGTCAGCGCTACTTTTGTCTCCGGAAATGACAAGCTTTGCGGAGGAATGCCCATATTTCATTTGCCGAAATGCAGCTCTAGAAACTCACGTCAAAAGCTAATCTCTAAGTGGAAGCTTGCCATCTCGATTTTCTTTGGGGTTCTTGGAGTTGCTATTGTTCTTACTCTTATGTACTTTCGTTGGTTGAAGAAGAAAAGAACAGACCCAGCTTCACGTTCCAAAGATGATTTATCATTGAATCTATCTTACGGAATTCTCCTTAGAGCAACCAACGGATTTTCTTCCAGTAACCTGATCGGCGTCGGTGGTTTTGGATCTGTTTACAAGGGAGTCCTCGATGAGAATGGAACTATCATTGCTGTGAAGATACTTGATTTGACGCTTCATGGAGCTGTGAAGAGCTTCAAATCTGAGTGCGAGGCTCTAAGGAACATCCGACACCGTAATCTTTTGAAAGTCCTAACATTATGCTCGGGCACTGATTATAGGGGCAATGAGTTTAAGGCCTTGGTTTATGAGTTCATGGTGAATGGCAACCTAGAAGATTGGCTACATCCAAGTCCATCGTCAGCTAATGTAGATGGGAATGCGCAAAAATTGAGTCTCATCCAGAGGATAAATATTTCCATCGATGTTGCTTCAGCATTAGATTATCTCCATAACCACTTGCAAAGCCCTGTCATCCATTGTGATTTGAAGCCAAGCAACGTCCTGCTAGATGCTGAAATGGTTGGACATGTTGGAGACTTTGGTTTGGCAAAGGTCGTCATTGAATCCTCTGATGATACTAAAGCGAAAATGAGCTCTGCTGGTGTAAGAGGAACTGTCGGCTATGCTGCTCCAGGTGAGTCTGCTCTCCTCTGTCCCTCGGACGCATTACATTCAATAAAAATGCACTATGCATGTGCGTGCTCTTTCCTCCTGCTCAATTGATTCTGCTGCTATTATATATCTTTTATTTGCAATTTGAATGAACTGCAGAATATGGAATGGAAAGCATGGTTTCAAGAGAAGGTGATGTTTATAGTTATGGCATTCTCTTGCTTGAGATGTTCACGGGCCTAAGTCCAACAAACGAAATGTTCAGAGAAAATTTTAACCTTCATAAGTTCATTAAGGAAGCCTTGCCTGAACAACTCCCAGAGGCTACCGATCCTCTTCTACTTCAGGAAATGGAGAGCCATATGGGCACCGCCAGAGGTGATGCAACTTGCGAATGCCTGGAGATGGTCTATAGAATTGGGGTTGCCTGCTCAGTCGAAGCACGCAAAGAGCGGATGAACATCACAGAAGTCACATCTCAGCTGCATTTTATCAGGGATAAACTTCATGCAGCTGGTTTACCAGGATAGGTAAAATATAAGATCGATGGCTTTCCTCCTTTTTATTTTCCTATGGACGGACAGATCAATGCCATATATGCACTGATAAGCATGCATTCATGTGCCTGATTCCTCAATTTTCTAGTCTCGTGTGAATAAAAAAGACATGCCTTGCCAATCCCCATCTCTCAAATATGTTTGGCATATACACTACAGAAATAGAGAAGTCGTCTTATAGAATCATTGTTAGAACTCTAAGGGCAGCACAAGGAAATTCTCGTGATCAAAGCAGATAAGAGGTTAATCATAACCCCGCATCTCTCAAATATGTTCAGCAAATGCATTTGCAGTTGCACTAAATTGAGATGGCTTTAGGACATTTATGGAGGCTTTATTAAGAGTATGCTTTTAACAGAGAAAATATCAACTTTGCTGAACGAATGGATGAAGCTACATGTCTCTTCCAGGTAATATGAACTCAGGAATGCTTGGGGTCGGTTTCTGCAATTTCAGTAGCACTTTTTTTGTTCTTCCTTGCTTAGCCCTAGGAGACAGAAGGGCCCCGGGGGCAGGGGGGTTGCATGCTATGTTAGAATAGTAGATACAGGCAACGGTTCTCCGATACCGGCCATGGCTCAAAATGAGAACTCAATCTTGTCTGTTATTCAATAAAACTCAGGTTTCAACCTAATTGCTTCAAGAACTGCATGTAGCTTTATTAAATTTGATGACGGCTTGATGGACTTCTCCTTCTGCGAACCTTTTCATGTACAATTCATCCATGGGGCGGAGAAGGAATTTGAGAAGCAAATCACAAAACCCTATTGGGGTCCCAAAATTGTACTTGTAATTGCGGCCACTGTGAACAATTTGTCCATGCAAATCAACTACTTTGTTACATGTAATATAAGTTCCAACTATTTTTATGGACACAGAATCAGAGCGAGCTCTTAAGTGAGCTGTGAAGTGGCTCAAATGATAGTGTTATAACTCTCTAGGCCGATGGTGTGGCAATGATTTGCAGCAATTTAGTTGGCCCACTCACCAACTGAAAATTGTTGACACTTGTTTTCAATCACATATGCATTCATAGCATTTTGAGGATACAATTGGTGGTTGCTTATACAAGGATAGGATGGAGCCATCTGCTGGCTATCCAACTATCATTATAATTTTTGGTAATTATTTTGTAATATCTAGTCGAATTTCCTGCTTCCCGCATTCGATTCTGCGTATTTTTTAATCATGAATGCACATAAAAATATAAGTATTTCACTAACAACAGTTCATAAACTTTCGTGGTATTGTCTTTCCATTAGAAATTTTCTAATAAGAATTTCTTTTTGCCATCTATAAGCAATTTATTTGGATGCAAAAGATAAAAATATGAGAAAATTTAGTGGATTGTGTATTGTGCTCCACTCAACCTTAAATTAATTATTGTTGAGCCTATTATTAATCACACGGTTTACATAGTATGGGTCCAGACATGTTTAGCCTCATTGCGAAACTCAAATATTATAACCATACCTGGTCATCCTCTGCAATCTCGAATTGATTTGCACTGATCAATAAGTTCTCCTTTCTGACGTCACAACTTATCTCCTACGCTTGCAAAAACTCGCACAAGCTACGTATCTTAATTTCTAAGAAATTATAAAGTGATAAAGAAATAGAAGTGTGACCAGCAGTCCTCTAATTTAACAAGCTATATCTCAAGAAAAATAATAAAGAAAAACCAAGTGTGCATCTATTGGAATTTGCAGAAGCGAATAGTGATAGTTTTAGGAAATTTTACTTGGCAAGTAAGCAAGAGAGGATATGTAGATGAAAGTGGACTTTCACGGCAAGGGGACACAAGAAGAAGAAAGGCTTTTGTCGTTTAAGTAATACAAGGGAAGGAGAAGAGATTTGTTGGTCTGTTGAGCGTCCATTTTGGACAGCCACAAGCCTATTTATAGGCCTTCATAACCGACTTACATTACCGACTAAGTCAGATTTTTTTTTTTTCAGTCAATCTTATCCTTTGCCGCTTTGTGCACGGTCAATTATCTCTGCAAAACGGCAGAGATAATTGTTGTGGATTTTTCTACACGACACTTCCTTGCCGCCAAGCAGTAGATATTCTGTAGAATTTTTCTTGATAATTGTAGAAATTGGATCAACATTTTAACAGCATCTGTCCACAGAGAGAGAGAGATACCTTAATTGAGATGACAGAGTGACCTCCAGCCTTGAGAAAATATGATGCATTTAGAGCCAAAATTCTTGCCTGATATGTAACCACATATCGTTAAACATCACATATTAATCAGAGACATCTTCTAGTAAAGCACTCTAAACAAGTAGAAAGGTTATGCACATAACAGACTGAAGACCTTGCGTTTTTCTTCAACCCATAGCTAAAGTCTAGTGAAATGAGAGCTTCAACAAGTCATGCAAGTGTTTTCATAGTCAGTATTCAATTAATAAACAGTCAAATGCAGAGAGACTTCCATGAGTATTATCACAGCAACTTATATTGTATGTGCAAACAAAAAGACCTTTCAGGTGATCAGAGGGACAGATCACGTGCATCCAACACCACTTCATAATAAGTCATGTCATTGCACACACTAGATCAAAAGTAATAATAAGAGCATGAATAACCTGACAAGACATGCGAATTTAGCATTTAGCATTTAGCATATGCTTGAGTAATTATTAAATTAAGATTCCCTAGCCCAAAGCCATAAAGGCAACATAATGTACAGGACCGTGCTATAAGCAAGAGGGCAGGTTCACCTTGTCGACAAAGTTTGGAATGGTAACCTAAATCAGCAGTTGTCAAAAAGACAATTACATGTATAATATAAGGACCTAACCAGACTTAAAAATTTGGGAATCCGCACATAGTACTTGCTGATAGTCACACTAAATAGTCATGTATACTAGTTGAATGACAAGCAAATTTGAAAGGCCACAAATCCTGCATCAGAAACTCAAGAATGCATCACCCAAACTTTCTTGAAGGGGAATCCGAGTATTCCATCAAATGTTGTGTAATAATCAAGTACAGGGAATAGGCATTAAGTTTACTGGCCCGAAGGCATGGGATAAACTTATCTTCAAGGAAAAGAAAAATAAAACAAGATTCAACTATATTCCCAAATCTCACAAAGTAAATCCAATTAAAACTAAAGAAAACAAAAAAATTATGGAGTGAACCAAGCAGATATGCATCAGAAAACTCGAGCTTGCATCACCCATGCTGTCTTGAAGGGTACTCCGAGTTAATTCTTCATGTGCAAAAGTTTCCCTCTCGGTGACAACAAAAAACACAATCCAGTTCTGGGGCAAAACATTTGCGCTTCACATAGCAATGAAGAGAACTGTAGTTACAGGAGTATACATATATAAAGGTAAATCACAAATCCAAGAATTAATCCCCAAATAACAAGTCCTCCCATCCATACAAAATGAAGCCTCACAAATACATGAGAAAAGAAAAAATTCCACGGGCATGAATATGAAGAGTTCAAAGATGAAATTAATCATGAAAATATGGCAAATAAAAATGAAGGCTGCAAAGAAATGCATTGATTTGTGTTATCAGAAATAAAAAGTTGACAATTCATGGAATCTGCTTCTGAAGGATCAAAAGGTACTGAATCTACATTTTCATAACAGAAGAGAAATCCAAATAGAGAAATAAGTTGCTACGAGCATATAACAAAACCATGCAGTAAGTCAAACAGTAATGAAGGTAGGGAGCATGATATAGGATTTTCTTTTTGGCGGTCCAAAAGCAAGATGAAGTCCTGGACCTACACTTTGGCAAGGAAGACCTTCTTAAGAATATAATCAATTTCTTTTATAGGCAAAGACGAGTCAATACCTGATCTGGCTGAGCAACATCTGAAAATATTACATCCATCATTCCAACCAACATACAGTACTTGGCTGTATGTCAAGCATCTTCGATAATAGGAATAACATGTGTTCTCTCCTTAGCCACAAAGTCCCTTCCACTGCGATGCAAAAACTCAACCACATACACCACTCCTGTCTGCCAAAAGGAACACAAGACAAAAATTCAGTCATCTAATTAAGTCATTTGGTAAAGGAATCATTCTTCATTCTTCAAGAAAAAAATGACCTACAGGGCCAACAATGTCAGAAACATGAGATACTGTGGTCCTAGAAGCAGCTCCCAGACAGAGAACCCGAGCACCAGGTTTGTGAATTTGAAAATAATGAAACATGATCATTGATATGGAAGAAGCTACACACCTATGATACACCAGAGAAAAAGGAAGAGAGATTCTTACAATCCATATCTCATCAACCACACCCCGAATGGCAGCAGCCAACTTTGATCGGAAGGGGTTCCACACTTTATATTCCACTTTACTTCCATCTTCATTCTATCAAGAGAAAAAACACAAAGAAATACAGCTTAGTTACATTTCTAGGTCAATGAAGAAAAGAACCTTTCAAATATAACACGAGAACGACAGTCAAAGAATGTAAGGGAGGTTGACAACATTATGCTCTTAAAAAGATCTAAATAGTAGAAGATTACATTTGTACAAGAAAATTTACTAGTAGAAAACTCTTTACATAAAAGCCCTGGCAAAAGGAACTTCACATAAATCAAAGAATCAACTCTAACGCGGATCCCCTTTAACTAATCAAATCTGGGTAGTATAAGAATAGATAGCCATAAAAAAATAAAAAAAAGAGTTAGTATGCCTACAACCATTGGTAACAGTCTAAAAAGCAGTTAATACTAGATAAGCAAGTTGTTCCACCATTTTTCTTTTTCAATTTCTATTTTGAGATGAATTGGGAGTTTATCAGTTCAAATATTTGAAAACCAATTAAATCAGTGCAAAATGCCTAGCAATCACTTACAAGATGAATAAAAAAAGACATTCACCTGCACAGAGATTCTCTTCTCGTAGTAGACAAGCCTCTCCAGGAACCATATTCTTTGTAACAAGAACATCTTGTTTGCCCTTAGCAATGAACACCCCTTCATGTCTATGAGACTCAACCACAACTTTGCTTCCACCTTTCATTCTGCCTGTACCATCACCACCACCATGTCCTCTTCCACCGTGGCCACCACCACGTCCTCCACCATGCCCTCTCATGGCTCTACCTCTGTCACCATCGCCTCTTCCTCTTCCTCTCCCTCCATCACCCCTTCCACCCCAAAATCCACCACGACATGCGAATGACCAAACGAGACCATTTTGTCAAACAAAAAATAGGCGCCCCAATGCCAAGTTAAGGTCTCCGAGTAGAGTGAAAAAATAGCACATTGAAAGCCAAAAGATAGCAAACACGGCAGCATAAAATCAGCTACCATCAGCTGAGAGACACTCTAATGAAACCGACAAACAAGTGTAAATTCAACAAAACGTCTCAAAAAAGACAACCGCAGCTCATCCCAGGAGCAGAAAACAATGACCCCACACTTTTCTTCCACTACCAAGAATCACAGAACGCAAGCAGTATCAGTACTCCACAAATTTCTACAGCAGCAATCCATAATCAGAACTTAGTATCATCCTCGGTTTCAAAAACAGCTCAAAAACTGACCCGTGAGTTTCAAATGAGACCAGGACCAAACTGGAAAAAAGACGAAGCGTACATCGACCACCCAAAGCTAAACTCCTTTACCCTCCATTTCCCACACGGTCGCGACAAGAAGAGCACTGCGAAGACTTACCTCTCTGAGGCGGCCTCATCTTGGCGATGGCTTACGAGGCTAGGGAGTGCTGCTGGTATCAGCTGAGAGAAGGGAAGGAAGGGCAAAATATTTTCCTATATACTCTATTTTAATAATTTTTTATTATTTTATTTTTTAAATCGATTTTTAATTATTTTTATTTTAAAAAAATCGTTTTAAATTTTTTTTCACCTTCTTCTTCTTTTAAAGTTTACACATTACATCATATAATTTTTGTATGAATTAACAATACAGCAGTGAGTAGCTGTTAGTCAAACAACATGCTATTTTTTGGGTCCAAATTAATGTAATAATCAATAAATTGGCATGCTACCATAGCTACAATAAGATTATTCTTCCTTCTTTTCTTTAAAAGCAAGTCTCTTTAAAAATAGGCTGCGACACTAAATAGAAATAGTTGGCGTGTCTTGGGACTTTGCTTTTTTGTTAACCTATTGTCATTTTACTTTAAGAATTATACTATTTCTTTTTAATTAACTTGTCTTCTGAGTAGAAAAGAAATTCAAATCAAATGCCACCAATTATGAAATTCTTTTCATCTCTCATTTCCTCTTGTAGGTAAAAAAAAAGTTTAAGATAACAACCAAAAAAGGCAAGGAAAAATTACAACAATACAGAATTCAAACTAACTTACGTGAGCTAATCAATGTTCCAATCAAGCCTTGATTTTGAGTGAATTGAATGACTAATTGTCTTAGAAGCTTTTTATGTGATGCCGTGGCACATAAGTGCGGCTAATTGTTGTGCAAATGTTTATCACGAGTTAACCACAACACTAAACAATCCAAGATCTTCTATGAAATTTTACTAAAAGCTGCTAGATAGGGAGGGTTTTCATGGTAGATTGGATTTTCTTTGAAAAGCGACTTGGAAAGTGAAAATCCCAACAAGAGTTTCCTCTTTTTGCTTGGAAGATAACCTACAAAAAGAGGCAAAGTATCGGTTAATTGGTGTTTCATCTGCAAAAAGGAGGCAAAGACTGTTCGGCATCTCCTCCTTCATTGTTCTTGGATGAGAAGGGTCTCGACAGCTTCCTCAGCTTGCATCCGGTTATCTTGGGTTATTGGAGGGTCCATTGAGCAAAAAATCTGGGCTTGGCAAGGCATTCACTTACAGCGCAATAAGAAAAGACGGATTAACCTCGACTCCTCTTTCTATTTTTAGGTTGATTGGGGAGGAGCCGAACAAGAGAGCTTTTGCTAGAAAGTAATCTCCCATCCCTGTTTTTATTGAAAATTGGCTTAACGTTTCACACTTTTGGTATGGTGGAAACTTGCTTAGGATTTAAATGGCTTGGTCAATATAGTTGATGATTTGTCTTCTTATTGAACTCCTTTTTGGTTTTGAGAACTGCTTTATATATGTCTTCAGTGATTTGAACTCCTCTACACAGGTTGGCCCCCATTGTTACCCTACAGTCTATCATTTTACCTATGAAAAAAAAAATATAAAAGTGTGAGGTCTTGGTTTCTTTGGTAAGAACATTCACGCAATCCTAATATCAGAAGCAATTTAAAAACTGAGGATTGTATTCCCAAAACCAAGTCTTATGGTTAAAAGCTTGAGGGTTCATTATTCCTCTTATACGTGTGATTTCTTTAGTTATTCTAAATTAAAGAGAGTAGGGCAGCCTATGTTTAATTATATTCTCATGGTAACTCTTCTTTATTTTGTTCAGAACGAGGTTTTTATCAGATCAAGTATATAATGTGGATTGAACTTATAATATCCTCATTTCAATGCATAATATATTAAGGTCTCTACTGGAAGGAAATTTGAGGAAGGAAAGCAAAATGCTGCAAAAGAAGAACAATCTGGAAAGATCTCAAAAAAGAGGCAGAATACTCCATCACTATTGAGACCTGTTAATTCAGTGCTCAGACATATTTCTTCTAAATTTCTTTTATTCAATTTCATGGTGAATGATCCACATATTACAGGTAATATGCATATGTAATGACCTTTATGCTCCTGCCTTGAGACAATTACGGTAGATTGCAAAGTAAGTCTTTTCTGGTTTTTATTAAATTGTTATCCATGTATTTTAGAGGACATTGTAATGGTTTGCATCCTCTAGGAACCACATCAAGTGTGTTCACTTATAAAAGAAAAGAAAATAATCAACACTGGTTTCCATTTCTCAAAGTTTTAGCTGTGTAGCTTGCATTAGTAGCCTAAAATATTAACAATGCTCTCTTTATCTGGACCCAAGTATTCTTTTGAGCATCAATGAACATGTGGATGCGGTGCAAGTTCAATGATTTTGCATACTTGATAAGGAACTTTTGTCATGATGTCAACCTATTTTATCTCACATATCGTGATGCTAAAGTTCATGAAGGAGGAAATTGTCATCGACATTCTTTTTGTGGATAGGCTTAACTAAGCTTCCACCTAGCTCATTTGTTGATCCTCTTGTAATTTTTGGTTTCTGCTTTTGTTATCTTTTCCTTTAAAAGCATGCCTCGGTTCTATAGGCGAACTGTCCCCAACTTGAAATTGAAGAGAAAAGATGCCCATTTTGCACTATCCCCTAGAATTGACTGAGTTCAACAAAGACAGCAATACTTCAAACTGCTTTCAAAGTAGCAGCAGATATTTGCATGTAGACTTAGATGCAGTTCACTTGGCAACTGACAATGGTATCTCATGCAAACTCCTACTGGATGCCATGAACTTTTGAGGAATATTATGTCTCTGGTGTTAGTGGCTACAGAGGCATATCTTGTAGATAATCACATAGTGCATATTTTATTAAGAAAGATGGGGTGCTCTCAGACATACCTAACCATTAAGTCTTATTTTTTCTCTTCTTGTTTTATGTTTCACCTGAACAATTTGCCCTTCCTGTCCATCTTGTATTTGGCTACCAACCTAGCTCCAAATGTGTTCTCCATGTACTGAAGGCCTCTGTAGCTTATGTGACATGGTCAAATCGCATCTTTTCATATTAAGCTAAGCTTAAACCAGCTTATGAGAGGAAGACTTTTTCCCTTGTATTATTAGAATGTAATTACATCAATAGAAAAAATAAGCTAATCCTCGTTATAATGAGATTGGTTTATTCTGATCTAAAAGATGGGTGATTTCTTCTATGAGGTAATGTTGATTGACTTAGCAAGTGAGTTGCTGGCTGGTAGGCAACTGGGCACTCTGCCCTAGCATATGATAGTCTGCTAAGCACAGAATCAACAGCCAGTAGATTGATATCCACATCATCCTTTGGAAGGAGATTTTTGTTTATGAGAAGCTGCATCAGGATAACACGGGTTAAGCGTGCTTCCTTGTCTTGTCAATACAATTTCAGTGTCTTGTGTAAGTTATAAGCAACCTATTTTGTGGTTTCAATGTGTGTTTCTGTGGAAGTGTATCTCTTCAAGCTTTTGCAAAATTGGTGTTGGATCATACATACCGCTTTTACTAAAATCAATATCATTTATTTTGTCTTGCTCAGTTTTGAAGTACTTGAACTTGAGTAAGTATTTGCTTCTTTGTGACACAGGGTTCATATATTTGTCCAACCGTCCATTAGCCGAATAGTGAGCAGGTGATGAATGGCTACGCTGAAATCTATTTATGCCTGTTTATTGTAAGTTCTGCACATATGAAGGGGCATCAGTTTTATATTGGTTTTTTTTTTGTTTGTACTACCTTAATAAACATACAGCAACCTAGATAGTGATGTCCCACATGTAACAGGTTGTTTAAAACTTTAATAAGAGAATGTCTTCTTTTTACTTGTTGGCAGCAATTTGGATGCAGGGGATCATAAATTATGTCAAAGATGCTTTGCAAGTTATGGGTCAAGTACCTGCAACCACTTGCTTATATATCGAAGTGGTCATAACTGTTTAAACATCATGGAGAAAATAAACTTAATTGATTATTAAATTGCACGAATATATTTATGATTGTTTTGTATGTGTCGGCAATACTGATTTGAAGCTTTAAAAACTTTCTAGAGCTAGTGACATCTGATGGGTCTCCAGCCATGTCATCCACTAAACAATATGTGTTATGTCTGAGACATTTTTCTATACTCGAGATATTTTTGTGGTATCATACGAGTGAGAATTGGTAGTGATTGCAAGAGGATTAGAATTCAAGCTTTAACACCTTAGAAAATCAGCTAAGAAAGTATATGATTCATGGATATTCCCCCTCAATCTGGGACTCCTGCTAACTTGTGCTTTTGAACTCAGTATCTGTTGTTCAAACAACCTGTACATAATGGTTTTGGATAAGTAAAAAACATGAAGATTTTTTAAGAAGACCATTTAGCAAATAAAGGTAGCAGGGAGTATGCTCGGTAGCAATTTTACCCAAAGAATATTATCTAAAGATTTAAAGTTAGGCAATTGAAAACTTCGACCATGAAAATCTTTTTGAGTCAGATTCACTATTTAGTAATAAATGCTGGTGCTTACTGAATGTAAAGCTTTTTTTTTTTTTTTTTTTGGTACTGTTTAATGATTCAAGCACTTATCTAACTCTTAATTTATATCTTAATTGGATCCATGGTTTCTGTGCCCCCTCAATTTATGCATGTTAAACTTTTGGTACTAGAATCCTCTATAATATATCAAAAAAAAAATGTTAAGCTCTTTCTCTTTACTTAATGACAGGCTTAATTATTTGTAATAAGGAGGGAATGAAAACAAGCTCCATTGCACTTACAGCCCCCGCAGAGTACGCTGGTGAGTTGATGGTCGAAACATATGAGATGCTCCAGCCCTGCATCATACGCATTTGTCACGACAGTCTGATTGTTTGCTTGGTCTTTTCATTTGTAATTATTTCCTTCAAATGCTTGACTCTGTGTCTTTTAATTTCAGAATGTGACATCCGATCTTGCGTGAATACTCTTCAGTTTCTCAACAAGAAGAAGGAAACTCTCAATGTGGTAAGACCTTAATCTGCAGGAATTTCTTGCTTACTATACTAATGATTAGCTTTTTACTTATTTATCTAGCCTTAGTCCCTTATATCTACAATGTTAGATAGAGGATGGCTTCCAAACCATTTTTCGTTGGGTTAATGTTCTTTGTAGTTTAATGTGCCATAGCTTGGATCATGTACTATGCTTCTGGTATATAGGAGAAGCATAACTCTAATTTTGGTTTGACTGGTTAGCTCAATAAAAGCAGTGGGTAAATCAAGCATATTGGCTGCTACTTCGAAGTTGGTTCCGATTGTTTTTAAGTTATGGCAAAATTGATTTTTTGGATTTAACAGTTGAAGTCATGCTATTTTTATTGATATAACCAGACAAATTTGATTTTTCCATTGATATGAAGAATCGGTAGATATGAACTGCGGCAGGAGGCTTTGAACACTAAACACATAACTGTGAGAAGTAAGCATTAGATAACCAACGTGATGTTGTAGCTGTAGATTGATGGATCCTTCCTGCTAATAGCAGGAAAGTATCTGCAATTCCTTTACGCGTGGGTTCTGAGGAAGTGAACTTCCCATCTCTAGGAAGACCAAATAGCCATTCCCTACGTACTTACAGGATGATTTAAGTGAGAGTTGAGTAGTTTTATTGGAAATTGCATTCTAAGAATTGTTGATTTCTATTTTTGTCCATACTGTTGCCAGTGGCAGTTGGCTATTCTATTGAGTTTCACCAATACTCATATATCTTTGCTGTCTTTCAGTTGGACATAAGCTCTCAAGTGGTTGGTCGAAAGGATGTCTCAAGAAGTATCTTTGATATATGGAAAGAGGTCCAACGAAGTAGTTGATATTTGTAAAATCTATCTGATTATGTCTAGTTTCTCACCAACGGCTAGTAATTGCGTACTCTTTCTCGTGCAGATTTTCCAGAAGAGAAAAAACAAAAGGGACAGAAAGTCTAGTATTGCCAGCAGTATGTCCAGTGAATTCGACTCTTTGCACTCTCTGATTTCTAGTCGGTAGGTGGGGATTTCCAAGAATTGCAATTTCCAGTTCTTGTCTTCAGTGGATGACCTTATTGGATTTGTATGGTTAATGCAGCGGTGATTATGATTTAGTCTTGGAAGGGATTCATGAAAATATCTTGCAGCTTCATTATCATGATCCAGCGATGTGGAAAACTGTAAGGCCAACGACTTTCTGGTTACTGATGATTAGTTCAGATGACTATATTGAACTATGACATTATTGCATAAATTCCTATGACCCAAGGTCTGATTATATTGTGTCAATAAAAAGGTCGCGTGCCTCGATAGCATTGGCGTGTCTGACCTGATTCACCGATATATCCTTCGCTCGCAGCAAATGCATCTTCAAGGTAGGATGTTTACCTGTCAATGTCAACTTTTCCATGTTGAACGTGTCCAATACTGGAGATGCTCATTTAATTGCTGCTCTTTTATCAAGTTTATCAGGCTTCTATTGCAATAGCTGTACATCGCCATGTAGCTCAAGTTCAGAAAGCAAATATTGAGTGGCCAAAGTCATACCAAAGGTGCATGACATTAAAATTGATGCAAGATACTTGTACTTTTTATTTCTTGACCCATCTTATTCTTTTCATGGATGAACTTCAGATGTCGAACAATGTTAATGGAGAGGGCAGATACTTTACGGGACTGGTGTCATAGGATTCCTCCTCATCTATCGAGGCATTTATCAATTAAGTCCGTTATTGAAGATTTAGTTTCTCCATTGTTGCATATCCTCTCTCCACCAAATTTGAGGCCGGTAATTTGCTGCTGCTCAATTTATACAATTGTCTTTTTTTTTTTTTTTTGGTAAGGTAATTATACAATTGTCTTTTGAAATGTATCTATAAAATTGCTTTACAAAGTGATGGGCCGAGGTTTTGTTGGGTATTTGAATAAAAGTGCTTTCTCTTTGTAAAATGGAAGCTTTCAAGAGTGCTTAATCTAAGGATTTTTTGATTTATGGGACTCAAGATTGCTTTCTCTTTGTAATACCGAAGCTCTCATGGCTTACTTTTATTTGAACACATGCAACTATCAGTATAATTGAGCATTACAATGACAACCACTCAAGCCTTGTTCCACTAATTTTGGTTAGCTTTATGCATCATATCAAACTAATTAGGCTCTGTAAACATAGAGTAACTCAACCACCTTTCGTGAGATAGGCCCTCTTTCAACTACTCTGACAAATTTCTATTGTTTTGAGATTGCCATTCCACTCACACTTTTAAAAGGAGCACCCTAAGGGAGAACAAGAAATTTCAAAGTTAGGGCTTTCAATATTACAACTAAATCATCCATGAGTATTCAAAACTTTCAACAATGGCCCACTGGCATGACTTCACTTATCAATCCTAATGCCAGAAACATCTTCAAAGCAAAAAACAACATAAATGATCAGCATTTCTGAATAAAACGATAGTGTCATTACCAAAGAGCAAGTAGAGGCGTATTACATCAAAGACCAAATCAAAACCTGAATTAGATCCACAATCCACGCAAGAATTATTCATATGTTGGTGTACTTTATGCTTGAAAATTGGTGATACCACATTGATTATTTTGGTCTATGCTGACTGTTGTTGTCAAATCGAGAAATGTAATAACTTAGTAAGAATTCATTAAATTTCTTTATCATGGTTGTTGGCTATAGTCTCACAAGGTCGGCTTCATTTTTGGGTCCTCTGAGAGTTTATGGCTTCATTTTAAGCGTAGCTATGAGATCAGTGTGCTCTTTATTTTAGATCCAAATGATTATTCAATAATTGTTTGAAAATTCTAATTTGGGCAAGAGCACAATTTGGCGAAAACTTATCCATGCCAGCTTTTGGTCCTAGCAGAGCATATGGTATCCCTCGTTCTTTTTGTAAATCCATGTAACCTAACATGAGATTTGGACCATCTGGGATTGAGGGGAAACAAAACTTAAAAAAGAAAGAAAAGAATTACAGTGAAAAGAGTGGCTTTTCCGTATTCCCCCACATGCATAATGCTAGTTTGCTGTCATTTTGTAGTTCTCACCTGAAATAATCCTTGGCCAAGCATCCAAAAGGATGGCAATTCTAAATACAAGAGGTGACCACGAACCTTACACAAAATGAATTTAATGAGAGAAACCCAATCTTAGCATGGCATGACATGTTTGAACTTGAAACTGACGGGAATTTACACATTTTCATCCCTTTTATATAGAAAACTCTGTAATCATGTTGATACATTTTAGTGATGACACGAAATGACAAATAACTGACTGTAATATCATGACACACGAATGACCACCCCTCACAATTCCCACAACTGCTGGTACTTAAATAAGTCGACAGCTGACATGACATGCAAAGAACAACTTCAGTGCAAATACAGATTCCTTGTTGCTATGGACTTGAATAGGACTTTGGACTTCTCTCAGGTGGCAGTGCACTTATTGTCAGCGAAGGAGAAGAATGATCTGAATCAGTTGGTTAGCACGATGGTGTCTTATTCTATCACATATAAGAACACAAATTCTGGTCCACTGGGTAATCTGAAAGAAGAAGCTATCTCAGATTCCTCTTCACTTGGTTGATCCCCCTTTTTATAATTATGTTAACTTCAAGGTAAGTGTTGTCAATTACATGTCCTAATTCACATGCTATGTAATTATCAATATATAGTTCTCAAAGTGTTCTTATCTGTGCTAAACAGGACTACAAGTCTAGTCATCACATACTACCAGCAGCAATGAAGCAGGTGTCAGTCCATGAGGTAGGCTGATAAAGTCCTTTAGCTTGGTGCTTTTTGTTTTATGCGTTGATTCCTCTCAAACTGATGGTCTTGAATTAAGTTGAGTGGTTCGCTTTACCTGCCATAATGCTCGATCAACAAATATGTAGCCGGCAACGTTTTCTTCTTCCCAACTGATTCCAGCCTAAAAGAATAGAAGCATTCAAATATAGGCATCTTCTTTATAACAAGAATTGGCTTTAAAGAGATTGGATTTTTGAGCATTTGGTAAACTGATTTCTTTCCATCTATCTATGTTGGAAGGGGAGAAGGACATGACAATATCCAGTTTGAGGTTGTATTGGCATAAAACTTTAAGATGTGAATTAACTTTTAGTGCATAAAGCACCTACCGTAATGTTTTCATGCCAATTTGTTTGTCTAGCTTTATCATTACCACAATCAGCCAGAGAATTGACATGAAATTGAGACACTCAAAGTTCAAATTCCTATGATTTCTGGTAGATATGTTGTTAGAATAGGATGGCAAGTTTTTCTAATTGTTGACAAGGTGCTTTTGAATACGTACTCAAGAGGCATGAGCCACTTGTTGTAGTAAGAAGTGTCTCAGAAGCTCAACCACATTGCTCAAGATAATGTTGTCTCAGTGGTAAACTGAAGCTGGAAAACTTGTTAGCTTCAATTAGAGAAACTTTATGAAATTGGCTTGATCATGAGCTGAGTGTAAATTGTACGGAACAACTGTTGCTCAAAGTCAAGGGACCTTAAAGTTTAAAATCTCTGTTAGAGCATCTGGTTTTATCTTGGCCCGCACCATCTTACGGCAATAAACATCTATCCATCCTTTTACTGAAAAGGAAGTTCAATTGATATGTTGATGCCAATTATTTTGACCCACAAATTACGGCCAATATTGTAGAAGCTTATGTTCCTGTCATGTTGCTTCAGCAGAGAAACAGGCTATGTTAATTGGTTGGCCTTGCAGACTCTCTCTCTCTCTCAGTGGGGGCATGGGTGCCGTGTGCTTTTGTGTTTGTCACGCTGGTGTCTGGGTGCTTGCGCACACAGGCCAAACCGCTTGTGCCCTATGCATGCACTGCATGTAGGAATATGGGCGGATCCGCAGGTGCCCTGTATGATTTGAATATTGGTGGTTTAGGCTATTACAAAGCTTTTCCCTTTTTATTGACATACTCTTTTGTCGCTAACATCCTTAATTTCAATGAATCTCAGGTCGAGAAACAAAAGATTTTGCATGGGAGCACTGAGAAATCTGCTTATCCAACTGAAAGAAGGAGCAGCAAAACACAAGATAGCGAAGGAGAGAAGACTGGTGGAGCAAGATACAATTCTCACAATGCGGCCACTTGTGCTATGAAGGAAATTGGAAGTGGAGCTAATATATCTAGCTCTACTACATATAATGCGAGTGCCTCCACTAATTCTTCATCCCTTGCTCACAACAGAGCTACTACTGAGGATGTGAAGATAAAGCCTACTAATGGTTCTAGAAAGCATTCTGCTGGCTCCAGCTTCTTTGACAGGTGCTTTATTTCGATCAGAGCAATTCTTTTCAACCTTCTGACTTTAACTAGAGCGGTCATTGTTTAAAAGTTTGGATTGCAGAATACATAGGGGAGAGAAAACTCCCCTTTTCTTTCTGTAACCCCCAATATCCTTTTAAAAGTTTCTCTCATAGCTACAGCTATAGTGTTGTCCTGATCAGGAAAAATATCATCTACCTCTCGAATTCGAAAGTAAGGAAATGCTTAGTCTCTTTCTTGTAAAACATTTTTCTTCCTGTCTTTATATAGGGCCATGTGGTTCCAACTACCCTTCCTGTCTATACTACATAAGATAGTAGTTAAATTCACTGATAGTCCTCAAAAATCTGATTTGCCAAACTTAGTGTGTAGTTAACATTTGCCTTAGTTTTAAGTTGGAAGAATTCTTAAAAGCAGCAGCTCCTCTTGTTAATCCAAAGCTAGCATGAAATCCTGCTGTTCTTCTTGAATGATGCTACCGTAATTGGGTGGCCCTCATTTTCCTCTGTGAGCTTACTTCACTCTCCACAT
Source organism: Angophora floribunda (assembly GCA_014182895.1). Lineage (NCBI taxonomy): Eukaryota > Viridiplantae > Streptophyta > Magnoliopsida > Myrtales > Myrtaceae > Angophora > Angophora floribunda. Next base: position 25,527,303 of record CM024712.1, read on the forward strand.
AGGTTGTCTATAGAATTTAAACACGGCATACTCTTTTTGTGTATATTTAAAACTTACAGAAATTATGATATACCTCGCTTGATGTTACCAATAGCCTTTCAAAGTATAATTTGGTCTTGAAATGGTTGATATGATATAGTATCTTGTGATCGATGCATACATTTGGTTTTGATTGACATCTCAATGGTTTGGGAAAAGGATATTAAAGGTACCATCACTCACTTCGATGCCATAACTTTCCAAGCGATCATTTATGTGTCATATCTTTTAGAAACAAATCACCTATGTTTTATCTGCGATATTCCTTGCCTGAAATTTCTATGTGGCATTTATTATATAGTAAATAATCTGACATGGCTTGGCAAAATCAATGCCACATAGGATTTTTTGGCAAGAAGATTGCTTATGTAATTTAATGATTTGCTTTTTTCTAAGTTATGATACTCGAATGATCGCTTGAAAAGTACTGGTGGCAAAATAAGTGCCATACTAAAGTTATGACACTGTTAATGTCCTTATCCCCAATGGTTTCAAATTGGTGTGTATTTGTGGCTCCATGCCAAATGTAGATCTTATCTTTCCGTTGACGTTGGACATAAAATGGGAGATCTGCTACTTGCTGAAAAAAAATTATCTACATTTAATGTGCCTTAGAACATGTATTATTTTCGATTTTGCTTAATATTATCCTTCTATGGAACAGGTTTAGAAAATCGAAGGCTGATGGTTCTCAGACCTCAGAGAACGCTGCACAAAAGCTGACCACCTTAAAGAGAGACTCATACCCTTTGCCTTTCAAGTTTAATGAGGTAATATATGTGATGCCATTCTTACTAAATAGAAGCCCACAAAGTAGAAAGCGTGAATGAGATGTTCAAACATCAAATGCCCAATTGAATATTGCCCCATGCAATAGACATATAGATTATGGAAAGCAAACTACAAGAGCACACCTCCTCAGAGATTTTCGACTCCCTCCGGAACCTGAAAAAATATATGCTAAAGGCCCTGAGAAAGCTTCTGTTGCAATTAATATCCAATAACTAATTGCCATCTTTTGCACATCCTTAAGATTCATTACTGAATAATATAAATACATGAAGTGACATGCCCTCGGTGCATCTACATGGTCACCAGTTATGGACACAATTCATTAATCAGTAATTGCAACAGCTGAAATAACATAACAAATTGTTTTTTTCTACTTTTCTTTCTAGGGTTTTTTTTTTTTTTTTTTTGGGGGGGGTGGTGTGTTGCTTACTTGATACAAAGTTCGCTGTTTATGAGTTAGTGATTTCCTTTTCTGCAGGGTTTCACAAATGCAATAAAAAGGCCAGTTCGAATTCGAGATTTTTTGCTTTGACTTACCCAAGGTGTATTGAAGCTTCACAGAGGTGTGGCTTTCATGGCTCTGTATGACAAGCATCTCCACATAGAACTTCTCATGCATCTGCCAATCATAGCTTGAAACTCACATTATGAAGTGTAAAATATACTAAAGTCTTTGCGGAAAGGCCGAGATAGGAACATGCAGTGTAAAATATACAAGTGGATTAGTTCTGCTTGTTCCAGCCGAAGTCTTTTGACATGGCTCGCTTCTGTGCTTTGAATACTGAAAATAGAGATCTATATAGGATTCAAAAGAGTCTGGAAATGCCGTCTCAGCCAATAAGTTTTATGAGCTTTTTAAGTGAGTTCTAGAGAAAACACAGAGGCAAATCATTGTTACTACTAATGGCTATTTGGGGCCGGTGCGTGTAAAAGCATTTGCAGCTTGTGAATGAGTTTCAAGAACTAGTCATAGAAAATTGCTCTGGTCTTGTTTTTAAGCAAGTCTATATGTGATATCAAAATACCTTCCATCAACTAGGCTCGTATAAAGCAGCGGAAAGAAGTTCGTAGACCTGCAAAACTGGTCGAATCGTCATTTCTAAACACTGACATGAGTAGAAGAGCAGGGAGATAGGCGCGACAATAAAATAAAGTAGAAAAAGTACATGCTTCTATTTTTACCTCGCGCCACTATTGTTCCTCTCGGTTTTGGAAATAAAAGTTAGAAGAAGCCCCAATCATTACACAATACCAAGTTTAACCGCGATTACTGATTTTGTTCAGTCAAGAACCAATATTAGAGCTGAATATAAAGTTTATGATTGCAATTAACAGTAGAAAACCAATTCTGTCATGTCAAGATAGTTCTTCGTGTGCTTTCGATTTCATCTTCTAAATTTAATTTATTTTCCTTTCAAAACAAGCTGCTTCCGTAGTTCTCTAAAAATCGATTACTCTTTTAAAACTGGCGCGTGGGACTCTGCTCGTTTCTTTCACCTCCGTCTCTTTACTGTATAAGCTTGTCTTGCTTATTTTCTAGACTCTATTTCGAATAATTTCTCCAAAAAGGTGGGCTGGCAGGAAGATTGCTCCGCATCGCGTGGGTGATTTCTTAATTTTCAAAGGTTAGGACTCTTTCGAAACTATTGGATTCTCTACGCTTTGGGTGAGTTTATTAGGTTTTCATCTTCTCTATTTTCATGCCCATCATCGTTTTCTTTCCTTCGCCGTTTCCTTTTCCAGAACATAATCCTTAAAACCACGTGGCCACCATCTCATCCAGTTGTGCACTCTCGTCTCTTATGATCTCATTCAACTTTCCATTTCCCCGCGATAGAACTCAAGCCTGTGAAATGCATCTAAAATAGTATAAGCAATTTTCATAAACCCTAAATAGAAGAATTGGACGTTATTGTCAAAGCAACTTTTAGAGAAATATATATCTCACAATTTAGTGAGAAAATTATCTCAAAAGTCCCAAACCTATTGCACTTCAACCAATTTAGTTTTAAATTTTTCAATAGTGCCAAATAAGTCCTAAACATTTTCATATTTTTCCACATGAGTCCATAACATGGACACGATAATGTCATGTAGAATGGTCGGTCTTGTGTGGATAATTTTTTATATTTTTTTAATTTTATTCTTTTCTTCTTTCTTGTTTCTTTTTCTTTTTTCTTCTACCAAGTTCGGTGAGGATTGTTGGCTGACCCTTGGCAACCATCGGCGAGGTCCTAGCCTAGTGGCTAGTAAGGGTTGGCCGACCCTCGCCTTTGATAGACAAGGGTTGGCTGGCGATCCTTACTGGGCTTGGAAGGAGAAAAAGAAAAAGAAAGAAATAAAGAAAGACAGAAAAGGAAAAAAGAAGAAAAGAAAAGAAATTATAAAAATTCAAAAAATTATTGAAAGATTATTAAAGATGTCCACGTTAGTGTTGATTATGTGACGTAGGATGACCAACGTCAACATTAACAATTTCTAGTTAAAATTAGCCGAATAGACTCAAATGACAAAATGTGAAAAATATTTAGAATTCAATTGGTAAAATTAAATTTATAACTGAATGGGCCAAAGTGCATTAAGTTTAGGACTTTTTAAATAATTTTTCTCATTTTAATTGCTAAAGTCTACGGTGAGACAAAAAATGTGGACAAAGGTATAGAAGGGAGACAAAACACTCCACGCCAATAACGAAAGTCTGGAGTTTGGATGGCTTTTACTATTGCGAAATCTTGCTAAACCACTTTCGTAGGACCCTCGTGGGGAACCTATAATAATGAAGGGAAAATACTAAGACTCCATTTGGCAACGCTCCTGTTTCTTTATTTTTCTGTTCTTTTGTTCCCTGGAATAGAAAAAGAACAGAAATGCGTTTGGTAACGCAAACTGATTTTACTATACATGGGAATAGAAAGTTGTTCTTGGGAATAAATTTGGAGTAGAAATGAAAAGTAAAAAAAACTAGCTTCTTATTCCTGGGAACAATTTCTAGAAACTATTTCTTGGGACTTCTCACCCTTATAACATGCGGCCACCCACCCATCACCGCCGGTCGCCGACCGCCAGCCGCCGTCGGCCGCCGCCCGCCCCCACCCGCTTGCCACTGGCTGATCGCCAGTCGCCGTCCTTTGCCCTGTGGCTGGCGACCGGCGGGCGGTGGGGGTCGGCGATCAGCGGCGGCGACCGGTGGCGGGGCGGTGACCGACGGCGGTGGGGTGCGGACGGCGATGGGGGGGCTGGTGGGCGGGGGCTGCAAGTGACCGGCGACCGGTGGCGGGGGCCGCCGGTTGCTAGTCGCCGGCCGCCGCCCCCAGTCGCCGTCCGCACCCCACCGCCGCCGGTCACTACCTTTGCCCGCCGCTCCCCACCGCTATCAAGGAAGAAAGAAATAAAAAAATTTTGTCGATACCAAACATATTTCTATTCCTTTTCTATTCCGAGAACAAGAAATTTTTGTAGTTACCAAACACCCTATTTTACTCATAAATTGTTCCAGGGAGTAGAAATAGAAAAGAACTATTTCTCAAAAGAAACTGTTCCCAGAAGTAGAAATGTTACCAAACGCACCCTAACATTCCCTTTTTTACCAATTTTCATTTTCTATTTGTTAAAAATTACGTTGCATATCATGACAATATCCCCCATATTTTCCAGAAAACACCAAGCACAAAAATGCTAGCCCCCTAACCCACAAAGCTTGGTGCTCTCCACCAACCACCACCGCCACCGTTCAAGGCCGCCATGCAACCTTTGGACACGGCCAATGGTTATCGAGCTCCTTCATCACTCCCCCTCGGATATCTAATTTTCGCTTTCTGTGCTCTGTCTTTCTTTCACTCTAACTCTCTCCCCCTCTCTTTTTGGCAGCCCAACGGCCACGTTGCACTTGTTGACTCGTGTGACGTGCAAATTGGCATCCACAATGAAAAATTAGGAGACCATGCGGTGACTTTAGAAAAAAAAATAAAAGGATGCTAATTGGTAATAGTGGCAAAAGTAATGATTTTTTTTTTAATATTTTTTTTCAATAAAAATGTGTAGTAACAGTTGCTAATTGGGTGCGGAACTATTAGGAACATCAAGTCTACTCCCTTTCCATGAAAAAAATATTGATTTCAGTGTAGGCAAATTCTGCATCACACGTGAGAGATAGAAAGTATATATCTTGTCTAGCATAGCACTATATTTGGTATGGCAAAAATAAAATAGAATGGAATAAAAGAAGGAATGAAATGGAATAGGTGCAACAATTCTTGCGTTTGTATGTTGTGAAGGAACGGAGAGGAGAAAATTTGATGATACCTTTTCTAGTGTCTTGAAGATTTTAGAATGGAAAGGATAGTATTAAAATGTCTAAAGTGTCTTAAAACAGTATGATGTGTAAGGAAAAAAAATCAAGATTACACTTAACAGAGTCGTGTAAAATTATTTTGTTTATATTTTGCTGAGGAATGGAATGACCATTCTAGGAATAAGCACTCCTAGACTCATGGGTTATTATTCATCATTTTTTAGGTACGTAGTTATGGCACTTCTATTGCCATGGATCGGACAGTGTTGGAGCACATCGTTAAGGGTAGTAGGATTGTGTGCTTGATGGTTGAAGGAAGTGGATTAACCTTGCCTAGTGCCTTTGGACACTTATTGAGGAGGTCGTCTAATTGATGGGCTTGTGTATAAACTTCCTAGGGTTAATCAGAAAAAAAGAAGAAGAAAAAACGAAGTTGCTGCTGTTGTATTAGTCTTTCTACTATCCTTGCTGTTATTGACTAGATGTTGTTGATTTACTTTCGCATGCATTTAATCGCAAAATAAAAAGAAAGGTCGGCGACGCATCTTGAGGCGTTGCATTCATTTGACTAAAGTGAAGGAGTTATCGTGTGATCAGGGTTCGGGGTATGACATAACATACAAAAAAAGATTAAGATATCCCAACCTTAAAATTTTTCAATTGAGTTGCAATGTCCCTCATCTTCATGATGTGCTTACACACACACCTCTTACACTACAGCTTTAATGACGAGAACTTCATAATGAGGTTCATGGTATGTGCCTTCTTTGAAGACTCAAGTTGTGTACCAATACTTGTGACGTCTTGAAATTCGAGCCCTTTGAGGGATGTATGAACGTGAATTTTGTCAATGCATTATTGGTTAATCTCACTCGGAATTGATCACTCCCGAGATAATAACCTTGAGGAGAAAGGCTAATGAGAATGAAACTCGTGCGACTAAAGAACTTGACCTAGGAAAAACGACTCGACCATGAGACCTGCGTAAGGACGATCTTGTGGTTATACAGGCCGGTTTTAGGGGTGACTAGAGGTCGGTTCGCGGACAGGGTATAATGGGACAACGGGTGGATTCGTTTACTATTATTGAGATCGCAATCGGCCTTATGTCAATTCTCAGTAATTGTGTACTTTGAAATAAGAATCGATTATTCACAATTTCATGATAGTCAAGGACGTCCATGTGTCGAGAAAAACTTGAACGTGGTTTGATGTTGAGTCAAGCACAAGTCGGTTACGCGTAAATCCTCGGAGCTGCTTGTTAGTTCGAGATGTACCAAAATCGCATTCGATTGAAATTGATGACGCATGTAAATCCAATATTGGGCGATGAATTTTTCGGGAACATCAGAGGCGAACTTTTGGACGATGCTTCTTTGACCTTCGATATTGCCGGTAAGCTCAAATTATTGGAAAAGGAATTAACGGGCCAAGAAATTGAGCCCACCAGGAAGTGGGCCGGGCAAGACCCAAGTGGGCCTCACGCCCAATGAGGGGGGGCCACCATGGTGGGCCCAAGGCAGCCATTTGAGCCCATTGGAGCCAATTAATCCACTTTCTAGCCAATTGTTTAACCTTGAATCAATTTGAGCCCAACCAATTCCCGAGCCTGTTCCTATTCATTTTTTAGCCCGTTTCTTATGTCCACTTTTCATCTCAGCCCATGGACAAAGTGGTAATTGTGCAAAGGTGGAAAATACCAAATTGTGCCTCTAGATATTATTGGAAAGAAGACAAAAGAAGAGAGAGAAAAGCTTTGGATTGATGAGGTCATTTGCATGGGGAAGAAGTAAGGAGTAATGAGCATTGATTGAGAGTAGACAAGCCTTCTTCTTCCTCCTCTCTCCTCCCTCTCTCTCTCCCCTCCCTAACCAACCAACCACCCCCCTTCCCTCCTTTTCTTCTTCTTCCTTTCTTTCCTTTCCTTGCATTTTCTTTGCTGGTCCGGCCTTGTCACCGTCTAAGCCGCCTACAGTTGCGACCGGGAGCCCTTGTTCGTACCCCCTGTTGCTGCCACTTGTCGGTCCTGGTCGCCGGTCAGTTCGCTGGCCGCCGAAACCCGCCATCCCTTTTGTTCGCCTACTACTCCAGCTTCTGCACTCGCTGGAAAAGCTCGCCCGCCCTTGTTCTGACCTTGCCACCGCCTGGATCAGCCACCAGCTCTTCCCCTTTGACCCCATGGAGCTGTCGGACGCCGGCCAGTAGGTCATTGGACCACCGGTCAGTCCGGCCAATAGTCGCTCCCTTAGTTCTACTCGGTTTCCGGTTTGACAGAGAGAGGCCGACCTTTGTAGCTACTATTCTCATCCTGGGACCGCCTTGGATCGACTTGGTTGAGGTCCTCGTTGTAGCCTTCGCCGCCGCCACTACGTTTGTGTCTCCGGCCCGTCTAACGGGTGAGTTTATGTCATAATCCGTTGATTAGTGCATAAAACTTGCTTAGCTTGGATTAAACCATTAATCTTGCTTAGTGCTCTCTAATTGGGGTTTTAATTGTATGAGCAAAGATTAGGGGGTGAATCTTCATTAGTCTTAGTTTATTGAAAAGAATTGATTTCTTTTAAAAAATTATTGATTTATTGAATTCTGAATTTATTTTATTAATTATTAAATTATGGAATTTCACTATTCATAATGTACTGGTCATGCGCATTGTTTATGTGGTACTGTTCATGCAGAAGCGAAATTTTGCCTAAATGAACATGATTTGATTGTATGATGTGCATTACTAATTCTTAAATACATGGACATTTCTATGAATCGCGTGGGCATATAAAAAAGGGGAAACCCAAGGTGTCGGATGTATGTTTATGTCCAATGATGTCTTGAAATTGGAAAGAGCATGCTTTGCTACATAAGACATGGAAGTTGGATGATTTCTTGGAAATGAAAATGTGACCACATGTGTTTAATTGACTATTTCTGCAAGCATGTATCATGTATACATCGACTAATGTTTAAAACTAAAATGTGATGTGGTGATATGTTTGTGTGGTCACTAAATTGAACCCGTCACCTCGGCGGGAGTTTGGGGGACAAAGTTCAACTCGTCGGAAATCTCGGCGGGAGTCCAGATGCGGAGTCGTGGTAGAGGTCGGGCCCATGCTCTTTCAGGAATGCTATCTTAGAAAGGAAACTTTGACGTAGGCACGCCTCATGGGGGAGGGCAATGCCAGTAGATACTGGCGGGAGTTCGGTTGTGGCCTTGAAGGGCATTAATAATCGAAACATGTGTGGATGCAAGAATGTATGAGAAACATGGCATCATTGGTTCTGATTATGCATGTGCTGGTTGCACTATTTGTGGTATGCCTGAATTGATAACGTGCAGGGTGTGATAATAGCTAGGTGAGATCGTCTGCAATGTGACTCGAATGTGATTGATTGAATGCATTACTTATTTGTGGTATGCATTGGTCGTATTGTATATGTGTATATCATGCAAGGTATGGCATAACCGGGTAAGGTTATATGCGAGTGGACTGCTTGTCTATTTATTATCCTTGGATATGTGGAATAGTTTTCTCTTAGTTGGAGTAGATAATATTGTTGCTATTGGTCTACATGAGGGGTGGTTCTTGAGATGTATCCTGGGTTGAGTTGATGTCTTAACCGGTGCTTAGGGCGAGAATTTGTTGAAATTATATCTTATTGTTGTATTAACCATTTTAGGTTCTTAGAATGGCGTACCCTCTGGTGCGATTCGGGGTCCCTAAGGACTGGGAGACCATTGTGACGCACCATCGATTCCTCAGTCAGGTTCACTTGTATGAGAAGTACATCTCCACCATTTAGGTGGATGAGGGATCGGGGCTTTGGATTCCCCATCAATTCCTGGTGTGGTATATTAGAGAGGACGATCTCTTGATCGGTTTTCTGCGCGGTTTTGATGGACCACCTAGTAGAGGCCCCAAAGACTCCGACTAGAATCCTATGGAGTTGGACTCTCTAGATGGCGCCGTGATGAATCCAAATCTCGCCCCACCTATCGACTACGACCTGATGGAGCCTGAGTCCGATGGATCTCTACACTTTGGTAGTCCCTGATGGATATACCGAACCTGATGGTTCCTTTTGGAGAGAGAATGGATAGCCTTAATCCCTTTTTATATGGCTTAGAGAAAGGAACCGACCCACTGGTGGTTAATCTAGTAAGTAAATAAAAGAGTGGTTTGTTGTTGCTATGTTGTTCATCCTTCTATCCCTTTTTGATTGATTGATTGTTTGGTTGGTCGGGGATAGTTTGTTTTCCGCCTGTGTATAATGAAAGAATAAAATGAGTGGCTGGTGACGCGTCTTGGGACGTCGCATTCAATTGACCAAGGTGAAGGGATTGTTGTATGCTCGGGGTTCGGGGCGTGACAATATCCTCCAGTAATTCCTTAGCATTGTTATGCTGAATGACTGAACCACGAATGCTAGCAAAAAGTTTTATCTTTATGTACATCACACTAAGGCGGTTGGATTGCTTCCATTATGCATAAAAAGTATATTCAGCTAGAGTGCTAGTCTCAATAGGAACATGTGGTTCGTCTAACCATATAGCATAATCAATATTCATACACCTCAATTGGAGAAGAATTAATTCCCTCCATTCTTTATATTTATATTACCATTCAACTCGGGAACAATTATACTATAACTAATCGTAGGTGGTAAGATTGCATCATAATTAAAGGAAAACTTATGTATCGATATATTTGAGGCAAATAAACTTAAATCATGTTTTACCAATGTAAAACATGTTATAAAATATGAATCACATAGTATCAATTAAATATATGATCACTAGATATTTAATTTCATGAGCAAATATTCATAAATATTGCATGTAGGAGCAAAACAGCAAAATCTCGTATAAAGGGGTAAAACTGCAATTTTACACATAAGGTTAGAATTGGAATTTCATTAGTAAAGGATACAATAGGAATTTTACGCCCAAAAGTGAAAAATGGTAAATTTTCACGCTCAAACAGGAGTAAAATTGGAAATTTCTATGGCTAGGGCAGAACCGTAATTTTACTTTATGCGAAGGGGCAAGACCGTAATTTAGGCAGGTAAGGGCAGACCAGGGAATGATGTATAGGGGTATGATACTCACTTAGGATTTCTTATGTGGCCCTATTCTTGAGTTCTTCAAGACATGAATATCGAAAGAAGGACACCTATGTGTCAGAAAAAATCCAGGCCAATTTCCTAACCATTGTGCTTCACATCATACGGAAATATGGAAAGTTCTCCTAACATCCGACCGTCTTGATAATCCTTGCAAATTACACATTTGCCTTTGATCAAGAAGATATAATCATATCTTGACTTTGAGAACCAAATTCACTAGTGTCTTGAATCTGATGAATATATTTGCTCCAAGCACCACACCGAGAAAACTTATCATCATAATCATAAAATACTTGTGGAAAGGTTTTGTCGATCTTCAAAATCAATTAGGGCAATTTCCTCAACAAAGAAGATTGGTGGAGCAAGACACAATTCTCTCGACGTGGCCACTTGTGCTATGAAGCCTTCTAATGCTTCCAAGAAGCTTTCTGTTGGCTCCAGCTTCTTTGACAGGTTAATTATTCAGTTTTTCTGCTTTTCAAGTTTAATGAGGTAAAATATTTGATGCCACCCTCAATTAATAGAAGCTGGTAACGAAGTAGAAAGCATGAATGTGATGTTCAAAAAATACATCCCAGAATGGAGTCATATTGCCCCATGCGATAGTCATGTAGGTTATAGAAAGCAAACTCCAAGAGAATGCCCCTCCTCAAAGAGATTTTCGACCCCCACCAGAATATGAAAATATATGCTATTTCAGTTTCAAATAAGCAAGATTGAAGACCGTGAAAAAGGTTCCAGAGCAATGACTGTGCAATAACTTATCGCCATTTTTTGCACATTCTTGAGATTCATTACTGAAAAAAAATAAAATACGAAGTGATATGCCCTTGGTGCAATTACATTGTCACCAGTCATGGACATAAAGGAAACGTTTATGGACAGAATTCATTAATCAGTAGTTGCAACAGCTGAGATAACATGAAAGATTGCGTATTTCTACTATTCTTACTAGATTATGTTCATTCGTTTGCATACTCGATTTAAAGCTTGCTGTTGGGGTTAGTCATTTCCTTTTTTGCAGGGTTTCACAAATGTAATAAAAAGGCCAATTCAAATTCAAGATTTTTTGCTGTGACTACCCAGGGTACTCCAAAGCTCCATGGAGGTGCAGCTCTCATGGCACAGTGGGACAAGCATCTACACATCACTCTTCTGATGCATCTGTAAATCATAACCTGATAACTTACATTATGTAGTGTAAGATGTACTCAATCTTCGAGCAAAAGCCGAGATAGGTACATGCTGTATAAAGAATAAAAATTCATTATCTCAGTCACCATCGGTGGACCTTCTAATCTTTGGAGTCGTTCGGCCATAAGGAGGAAGTGACCAAATTAGACTTTTACCAATGCAATGCTTTGAATCTTCCGCCGCCACGACCGAGTCTGGTCTTCTCAAGCTTCTGTAAGATCATCGAACAAAATGTTCTTCTCATGCTTGATGAACAAAAATTCAAGCACAATATAGTTTTATGTGGAAACAAGATCAAAAAACTAATCTAACCTCTAGCCATTGTTCAAGTTTGCGTTCATCGGAAATCTACGGGAACTTCACGGTGATCCGACCGCGATTAGGGCGCACTCTACTAACCCAATCCCCTCGCGTACTAATGGTGTATTCCAAATGAGAGGGTTTGTGTTAGACCTTGTGTTTGCCCTTTAAAATTGAACGTTCATCCTTATAAATCGTCTCCCATCAAGATGGTTACCGAATGGGTGGTTGTCACGAAAAGGTACGAAGCGTGGAAAAAACCGCACGTGGAATGACCGTTCATCAAAAATAAAAATGTGGGTCAATATTAATGGTAAGTTTTATTTAAAAAACTATACCCCAAAATGTGGGATCACATATTAATATTACATTCTCCCACTTGATCCCAACATTTTCATGAACGGATTACCCAACCAATCCACGAAACTTTATGCTTAAGAAAAGAAACAAAATGCATGAATCATGGCGACATGTCCTCTTAAAGCGAGTAATATCTTCCATGTATCACAATGCATCTTATTCCTTTATATTAGCCCATATGTAACAACACATCTTAATGAATAAACCTTATGTTTATTCCAAAACCAAGGATAATTGTTATTTTCATAAAGAACTGAATGTGTACACCAAAAGTTGAGAATAACATTACAATCGAATAAGAGTTTCATACAACAAATATCGTTCACATGACGATAAATTACATAATGGGACCTAATCCCATACTAGCTACATGATCCTTATACTTCATTGATGGCATGCCTTTAGTCAAAGGATCAGCTATCATCAATTCAGTGTGAACGTGCTCAATGACCACTTTATTCTCCTTAACACGTTCCCTTATGGCTAAATACGTTATGTCAATATACTTACTTCGACTGCCACTTTTGGCATTTTTAGCCTTAAAAATTGCAACTGAATTGTCACAATATATTCTTAATGGCCTAAAAATAGAATCAACAATTCTAAGCCCAGAAATGAAACTCTTCAACCATACACCATGCGAGGTAGCCTCAAAACAATAAATGAACTCAGCCTCCATAGTGGAAGTAGTAGTCAAAGTCTTCTTCGCACTTCTCCATGACACGGCTCGCCAGCTAACATAAAAATATATCTAGATGTTGATTTTTGAGAATCAACGCAACCAGCAAAGTCCGCATTCGAATAACCAACTATTTCCAAGTTGTCAGTCCGTCTATACATAAGCATGTGACCTTTGGTACCTTGAAGGTATCTAATCACTTTCTTTGCAGCTTTCCAGTTGTCCATACCCAGGTTACTCTGATATCTTCCCAACATTCCAACAGCAAAAGCAATGTCAGGTCGCGTGCAAACCTGAGCATACATCAGGCTTCCGACAGCGGAAGCATATGGAATGTTTTTCATTTGTTCCCTTTCTAGGTCATTCTTCGGGCACTGGTTCAAATTGAACCTATCACCCTTCACAATGGGTGCTATACTTGGTGAACAATCTTTCATCCGAAATCTCTCTAAGACCTTATTGATATAGGTTTCTAGAGATAGTCCTAAAACTCCTTGAGGTCTACCTCTATAGATCTTAATGCCAATGACATAAGATGCATCGCCTATATCTTTCATGTCAAAACTCTTAGAAAGAAATTGTTTCACCTCATGTAGCAACTCCTTATCATTGGTCGCAAGTAGAATATCATCCACATATAGTACAAGAAAACAAAATTTGCTCCTACTAACCTTCTGGTATATACATTGATCCATGACATTTTCTACAAAACTGAATGAAGAGATCACATCATGGAACCTTAAGTACCATTGGTGGGATGCTTGTTTCAAGCTATATGTAGACTTCTTAAGCTTGTACACTAAATGCTCACCTTTACTAGAGAGGAATCCTTCAGGTTGTTTTATGTACACCTCTTCCTCTAGTTCCCCATTGAGGAATGCTGTTTTCACATCCATTTGATGTAATTCCATATCAAAATGGGCGACCAATGCTAAAATAATACGAAGAGAATCTTTCTTGGATACAGGAGAAAATGTCTCCATGTAGTCGATTTCTTCCTTTTGAGTGAATCCTTTGGCAACAAGTCTAACTTTGTATCTCTCAATGTTGCCTAATGAGTCTTTCTTAGTTTTGAAGACCCATTTACAATCAATGGCCTTCACACCATCAGGCAACTCAACTAAATCCCAGACTTCATTTGATGCCATAGAACCCATCTCTTCCTTCATGGCATTGTACCACAAATTGGATTCATCACTACTCATGGCTTGTGAACACGTTTCGGGGTCATTCTCAGCTCCAATATTATAGTCAGATTCTTGTAGATACACAATATAATCACTAGGAACTGCTGCTTTCCTCATTCTAGTAGATCTTCTTAATGTTGTATCAACCGGTTGTTCAACAGTTTCTGGTACTTGCTGAACAACAAGATCTACTAGATCAATATCAACAGGTTGTGGAACTTCAATGGTTTGTTGTTCAATAGCCGGTTGAACTGTAGGGGCATTATAAACAACAACCAACTCAATACTTGACGTGGAAGATTGATTATCTGAATGATCTTTTTCAGGAACAAGTTCCTTTAAATGATCGCTCCCACTAATCAAATCATTTTCAAGAAACTTAGCATTTCTTGATTCCACAATCCTAGTTGTGTGAGATGGACAATAGAACCTGTATCCTTTGGACTTTTCGGCATATCCAATGAAATACTCACTTATGGTCCTTGGGTCTAACTTCTTTTCTTGTGGATTATAAACTCTTACTTCAGACGGGCATCCCCAAACACGTACATGTCTCAAACTCGGCTTCCAACCCTTGAATAACTCAAAAGGCATCTTTGGAATAGCCTTGGTTGGAACTCGGTTCAATATATACACTGCCGTCTTAAGAGCTTCAGTCCATAAGGACTTAGGAAGTTTAGAGCTACTAAGCATACTTCGCACCATATCCAATAAAGTTCGGTTTCTTCTTTTTGTTACACCATTTTGGTCCGGAGAACCAGGTATAGTGTATTGGGCAACTATTCCATTCTCTTGAAGAAACTTCGTAAATGGACCGGGTGCTTGTCCATCCTCAGTGTATCTACCATAGAATTCTCCACCTCTATCTGACCTCAAGATCTTAATTTGCTTACCCAATTGTTTCTCTACTTCCGCCTTAAATACCTTAAAGGCATCTAATGCTTCATTCTTATTATGAAGCAAGTAATCATCAATGAAAGAGATGTAGTATTTCTGACCATACGAGTTCATATCCGGACTACATATATCCGTATGTATGATTTCTAATATGTCTCTACTCTTCTTGGCACATTTCTTTGTCTTGTTGGTCTGCTTTCCTTTTATGCAGTCCACACAAGTATCAAAATCAATAAAATCCAAAGTACTAAGTACTCCATCATTTACTAATTGCTTAATTCTTTCTATGGAGATATGTCCCAATCTCCGGTGCCAAAACATAGAGGAATCTTCATCCACAACACATCGTTTCACACCAACATTATCATGAACATGCATCGCACTATAATAGGCATTGTCTTGCAAATTAATTCGAAAAAGACCATCAGACAAAGTACCACTCCCAACAATTTCAGATTTAAACAACAAACTGAAGTTTGAACCTGAAAGTTAAAAGAGTAACCCAAAGATACAAGTCTTGAAACTGAAATTAAGTTTCTAGAGAAACTAGGTACATAAAAGGTCATTTCCAAATTCAAAACAAAGCCACTATCGAGAATTAAACTGCATGTCCCAATAGTTTCCACATGTGAACGCATCTTGTTTCCCGAATAGATGCATTGTTCACTTCCCATTGGCTTCCTTTGATTTTGAAAACCCTACAAGGAATTCGAAATATGGATTGTAGAACCAGAATCAATCCATCAAGTGTTGCGACTCACATCAGCCATATTAGATTCATAACAAACACAAGAGATTGGATTACCTTTCTTCTCGAGCTAGGCTTGAAATCTGACGCAATCCTTCTTTATATGCCCCTTCTTTTTACAGAAGAAACATTTGGATTCTTTCTTAATGTCAGCTTGGGGAGGTATTTTACTTTTTCCCTTATTCTTGCCATGACCCTTATTCTTTCATTGTGTTGCCAAATGAACACTTTCTCCAGATTTCATAATCAGCCTTTCTTCCTCTTGAACACACATGGTCATAAGTTCATTAATTGACCATTTATTCTTATGTGTGTTATAAGAGATCTTGAAAGGTGCATACTGTTGTAGAAGAGTGTTCAGAATGTAGTACACAAGAAAAGACTCAGATATCTCAACCTCAAGGTTCTTCAATTGAGTTGCAATATCCCTCATCTTCATGATGTGCTCACTCACACCTTTAACACTAGTGAGCTTCATAGATGAAAACTTCATAATCAGGGTCATAGCATGCGTTTTTTCAGAACTCTCAAACTGCACATCAATATCTTCCAATAAAGCCTTAGCATTGCTATGCTGAGCAACCGAACCACGGATACTAGGAGACAATCTTGCCCTTATGAACATCACACTAAGGCGGTTGGACCGCTGCTATTATTCATAAAGGGCTTTCTCAGCTGCAGTGCTCGTATTAGTAGGAGCAGGTGGTTCGTCTTTCCTTATAGCATAATCAATGTCCATGCATCTCAATTGAAGAAGAATTAACTCCTTCTAAACTTTATAGTTTTCACCATTCAGCATGGGAACATCACACTTAAATTCAGAGAAATTCATAGATTGCAAAAGTACATATCAAATAATCATGCTTATGTCACAAAATATGAGGCAAAATTTACATAAATCATGCTTTATCAATGTAAAAAATGGCACAAAATATGAATCACATAACATAAAAACTGCCTGTGGGCTAAGTTTTTAATTTAAATAGATTCATAATAACTTTATGAAGAAACTATCATATTATATTCCTTTCCTTAATCCCGGTGGGTAAATTAAGAAAAATAATATGATATTTCAACCTAATTAGTCATATTAATATAATGAAAATTCCTATGAGATAAAATTCATCATATTAATAAGATTAATTACAATCAATGTCCATTTCCAAATGTGATCCAAAGGCTCTTAATATATATTTCAACTAATTAAAGATGTTGTGGCTACTCTCTAATTAATTAAAAATATATGGATCACTAGACATTTTAATTTCATACATAAATTACTCACAAAATGCATCAAGGGCAGAATGGTAATTTAATACCATAAGGGCAGAACAGTAAATACATCAACCAGTGAAAAAACAATAAATTAATTCGGCCAAAGGCAGAACCATAAATTAAAATGGCAAGGGGCAAAAATGTAATATCAACAAAAGGGCAAAATAGTAAACTTCGGTGGGTCCGCGACCGGGCGCGTGCGCGCACACGCCGCCCTTGCGTGGGTGCATTGCGCTCATGCACCTTCTTCATCGCGCGGGTGTGTGAGACGCATGCGCGGGGGCGAGTGCGCGCATGGCGTCCACGCGCCAGCCAGCTTCCCACGCTTGGGAGTCACATGCCTTCTGCCTCCGCGCGGACGACTGATTTTTGGTCGGTTTTTCGCCGTCTCCGCCGCGCTTTCGATGAATGGGTCTCCTTCGGCAGCCGATTTTAAACCAAAAAATTAGTGGGTGTCGGAGAACACATCGATGCGACCACATAGACCCAAACATCGGCAAAAATGATCAAGAAATTGGTCTGAATCAAGCAAAAATTCCTTTTATGCAAATCCTTAGCCGCTGTGACTTCCGCCGCGCGATTAGCCTCCGACGGTGACTGATATGCCGGAAAACTTACAGGCATTCTACCCCATGGCGGTGCGACTGTACTAGTCCAAAGTCGGGCGATGGGTTGCCGTAATTTTGCCGGAAATGACAAATTTCTCTCTTAAACCCATTTTCCGATTTACTGTTCATTTATTCCGAAAAGTGCACCCAAAAATTCGCAAAAAACAAGGCAGAGGCACTAACATGCTCTGATACCAAATGTAAGATCATTGAACAGAATATTCTTCTCATGCTTGATGAACAAAAATTCAAGCATAATATAGTTTTATGCAGAAATAGGATCAAAAAACCAATCTAACCTCTAGCCATTGTTCAAGTTTGCGTTCGTCGAAAATCTACGGGAGCTTCATGGTGATCCGACTGCGATTAGGACGCACTCTACTAACCCAATCCCCTCGCGTACTGATGGTGTATTCCAAATGAGAGGGTTTGTGTTAGACCTTATGTTCGCCCTTCAAAATTGAACGTTCATCCTTATAAACCATCTCCCATCAAGACGGTTATCGAATGGGTGGTTGTCACGAAAAGGTACGAAGCGTGGAAAAAACAACACGTGGAATAACCGTTTATCAAAAATAAAAATGTGGGTCAATATTAATGGTAAGTTTTTGTGTCAACTTGGTAATTTGGCTAGCTCGTTTTTTAAAGAAAAATGTGACTCCTTTGGTAAGGAGGGTTTTTAAGGCTAATTGGGATGATTGCCCACTATCGTTGTTAGTTGAATTTTTTGAAAAAACAACCCATGGCCTAAACAAGCAAAATTTTTCTACTGGTCTTCTTTGGGTTCATCGTCGTCCCACATCAAAAAATAAATCCTTCAATTGCATGGGTTGTCAATCAAATTTGTGCTTGGTTGAATTTTGTAAACATGGTTTTACTAGAAACATTCCTATCCTTTAATCGTTTCAAAGAAAACACAGAAAAATCTCGAGGGCTGCGCCAAGAAATTTTACAAATGCGATCTTTTTTCATATCAAAGGATTCGGGCATCAAGAATTTCAAGCACCCACTGCAAAAGTTTCAAATCTTAGAAAAGTATGCCCTCAGTAGAATATACTCTTGTTGGTTTAATTTCCTAAGGAACCTTGTTCCCGAGGCATTCCTATGGCAGGCTAGGTGGTTTAGAGAGGGAGAAGCTCGCTTTGCACTAAAATATCACAACCCGATCCTCACTACTTGGTCTCACCACGATCACCTTGTATTATCCCTATAGGGTGGCTTGTTAGTATAGGGCCTTCCAGGAGATCCTTCCACTACTCAAGCCCAGTCTGTCCCCAGTCCTTTTTTGAGCCAAGTCTACTTAGAAGAAAGCCGCATCATCAGGATGCATGGAGAAGGCTCATCATGCCTCCACACTCTACATTCTCAATCATCGGGTCCTTGACAAATCTGCAACCAGTAATCCCAAACCTGACTAACAAGCCGGCCTAACAAGAGCATATCGAGTCTTTCGAGCGGAGTTCAGGAATGAGCTGGATACGTGTCTTTGGGCTAGTCCTAGAAAGCAAACAACTTTGCAAGACTGAGGCTCCTCATCGCATGTAAAATGGCGGTCATAACCCCCAGTTTTTGTATTTAGGAAGTTTCATTTTATTTCTAGTCCCGATGTTTAGGGACTTTTGTTAAATATCTAGTATTGCAATTCTATCATTTCTATTTCAATTTTAGATGATTAGGAATGTCTTGTCCTTGGAATCCTCTGTTGATAAATAAAAACAACTGGACCGTTGCCATGGGTCAATCTTCATTTATCTCGTGCTCATGCATGCCTTTTTTTGCGATAACAGGTGATCATGAATCGCCAACCACCAACCGTCCGTGCATAGCCACACGCAATTGTGGTTGATTAGGGCGATGTGCAAAATCGCCTTACTAATATTAAAGATGACGTAGGACAAATCCCCATTGTCCTTCGACAACTCTCGAGGCAAATGGAGTCTACTCAAACCAGGCCTAATCTCGTGACCGCCCTATCACGAAAGAAAACACTTTTGACACCTGCAAACAGGCCAAAAGGTGACCAACAGAACATACATTTTGCGAAGATCATGAGTAAGCTGAGTGAATTGCGGGATCAATACCCCCTTCGATATGTCCAGCTACATCGCTATCAAAATCCCAGAGGAGCTCAAGGTGCCTGAATGCGAGGCGTTCGCCAATGCTTCTCACCTAGAAAGCTACCTACAAGCCTACCTAGTCTAGAGGATGATTCGATCATACCAATCGAATCTAATTGGCCCCACCTTGAGATGGTACGTCGTGAGGAGAATCACTCTTCTCAAGACTTGGGAGGAATTGACTGATATTTTCCTTAAAGAATATAACCTTGACGTCAACATCGCCCCACCTCACAAAGAGCTTGTAAGCAAGGAAATGATGAGGAAAAAGTCCATCATGGCATGTAGAAAGAGACTTAACTGCCCAGAATGGCCTAGAGCAAAAGAGACCAATAAGAGGAAACTTCGAAGCGGTTTCATATGACAGAAGGGCCACCAAACAATGCTCCATTAATGGGAAGCTTCCTACCAGGAGAGGCAAAGAACCCGAAAGCATGGTTGAAGTTGTAAAACCCATCCAAAATTGAGGCACCATGACACTACTTCCCAAACTTATGGCGAGAGCTAAGGTCCAAAGGGCACTAGCACCCATCAACTTAGGGAATCAAAGTCCACCATCTCCCAGTGCCCTTGATAAGCTCAAGCTGGCAAAACGAAGGGTTTTACTCAAGAAGTTAGGACAAGGTGTTAAGAAGAGAAAGCCAAAACGATCCAAGCCAATGCCTGCCACCAAACAAGTGCAAAGTCCAACAGCCAATGAACTGCCACGCCTAGGCTTTGAACACCACCCGCGGTACAGTCCTATGGAGAGTTGCCAGTACTCTACAAATGAGGATGACTATTCACAGTATAACCATGCCCCACCTGCATATGGACCTCGGAGCTTGCTAAATAGAGGAACGCTCGCTCTTCATGATTTTCCTCCCAATGGGCTGCTGAATTTGTCACCCAACCATCAGGGTAACATAGACGCCTTATCCTCGGTAGGAAATTTCAACCCAGAAGAAAGTGATGAAATGATCTCAAAAGCATCCAGCTTCCCTGAAACAGCAAAATTTGATGCCGCCATGAAAAGATTGGCAACACAGTAAGAGGAGTGGTTCTTTAACTAAGACGTGGTAGGTCCATCTCACCTTAACAGAATGGTGATCCCCGAAGGAATGGAAATTGCTGATTTCCGTAAATATAACGGTACAACTTGTCCCATGACTCACTTGCAATATTTTCAAGCCAAAATGAGTCGGACGCCAGCCAAGCACCATTCATAATTCACACCTTCCAAGAGAGTCTTACTGGGTTTGCATTGCAATGGTTCTTCGTGTCGAAGACCTACCTCATGCATGATTGGGATGTGCTATCCTCAGCATTCCTACATCAATACCAATACAAGATAGGATTTGCATTCCCCCTCAAGAATTTGGTTCACATCAAAAGAGGACCAATGGAGAATTTCCGAGCATATGTAGAAAGGTGGGAAGCTTTCGTGATGCAAGCTATTCCTCAGTTGGCTGAGGAGGAAATGATGAGGTTCTTTATAAAAGCTTTGTCTCGTAAGCTTCGTTCCTGGTTGCATGGAATGCACTCCCGTAGCTTCAACGAAGTGGTCCTCTTGTGCGAATACTTCGAGTCTACCGGGGGCAAAGAACTCAAGGGCGCTTGATTCAGGGGTCGACGCCAGCAGCTATTAGGATCCTCCCTTTCTCATGAGTTTTCATGGGTTTCGGTTGTTTTTATGATTTCATGTTTTCCATCCTATCTAGTGTGTTACTGTTGCATTTTCCATTCCAGTAATGCAATTTGTTTTCACTAGTGAATGTACAGTTTCAACATTTCATTTTGAGAGCATGAGGGAGTATCCCAAACTGGCCCGATGATGCTATCCGACCATGAAAAGAAAATATCATCCTAGGAGAATCCTGAGGGCCAGGCTTCTTCATGCTTCCTCCAAAAACATGCTCGTGAAATCAAAAGCATTTCATTGTAAAAAAACAAAAAAAACAAAAAAAATTTCAAAAATATTGTGTCGAATTTAACCCTGTTTGTTTTTCTGATTTACTTATTTCGTGTCTCAGAACATTATCCCCTTTAAAAAAGGGCATTTGAAACCAGCACATCAGGTCCCAAGGATATGGACTCAACAAATTCAGGAGTATTCTTCCAAGAAAACTGGGGCAAACGGATAAGACTACTCTATTTATAAAAGGGTATATCTTGCTTCCTAACATGATCTTAGGAATGACGCTTTCTTCCTTTTCATTTGCAGGAAACAAAAGACAGGACGTAATAGGTATATGCACACGATCAAACTCGAAACAAAAAGATCGTAGTAGCTCAAGAAAAGCTTCCTAAGATATTTCCTCCATGTTGCTTTTGGCCTCCCCGATCTCTCGAGTTATCTCGACAAGCCGTCCCTAAAACTCTTCACAGGCTACCTCCCATCAGTGCAAGCCTAAGCAGTAGTTCCTTCTCGCAACATATTCCAGGAGGTTGAGCATTGCAATCTCATAGGTGGGACGTTCAACTTCGGCAAACCGAAAAGCATGAAAAATGAGCTCTTTCACTTCCCCTCTGAATTGGCTACTGTCAACAGGGAGAAAATCCAGACAATCGAGGCAATTTCTAACCACTTGTTCTAGATGATGACTTTTGTTCCAAACACATGCTCTGCAAAGAAGTGATTACTGACATAAAACTAGAGGTTTTGATTGTCCATCTCATGTTCCATAGAAACCTGAGGTACATGACCTTGCCCAACGCTACAACAAGAGCGGAAAAATTTCCACAGAAGGAAGGCGTTGAAGATGGATCAACCATCATCGGCCATTCGTCTAGGGCCATGGGCAAAGAGGGCCAACCAAAACGAGGTGCCAAGTCATGGCAAGACCATGACAATCATCAACATTCAAGATGCCGAAGAGTAACTTGGTATCGTTTCCAATACCTTCCTCTAACTTCATTCCTAATACATTTTCCCTGTTTTGACAGGAAGCATCAGTGTTCAAAAAAATGACTTGATAGGTTAATTCAAGCCAACCGATACTGGCCAAGCAAGCACCTAGAGACGATCCATGTCGAATTCACCTGACTTGGTATAAAAAGACATGTCATTTTAGCGGCCAAATCATTTAAATCAAAAAAGGTGCGCCTATGGACACCACCGGTGCTTGTAGCCTAGCGGTACCCAGGAATGGATGCGCCAAGGTTTGAACGGGGGTTCGAATCCCCGAAGCGGCAATAGCCGCATGTGAAAAAAAAAAAGAAAAAAAAAGAGAAGAAAAAAGAGAAAAAATAAATAATTAAAAAAAGTTTTTTTCTTTTTTCTCTTCTTTTCTCTCTTTGCTTTTTCTGGCATACGAAGATAGAAAGTTCAGGATCTCATGCTCGCTTTAAGCCTTAGGACCCTAGGTCTATCCAATCATTTGCAAACTGGCAAAGGGTAATGTTGTATCGTTTCTAGTTTTTCAACTCTGGAAAATTCATACACTAACACATTCCCTCTCATTCTTTGTAGGGTCATTTGTCCGCCAAAAGTGTGGACGACAAATGCAAACTGGCGAAGGGTAATGCTGTATTGTTTCAAGTTTTTCAATTCTGGAAAATTCATACACTAACACATTCCCTCTTATTCTTTATAGGTTCATCTGTCCGTCGAAAGCGCAAACAACAGAGCAGGAAGAGTTATGTCAAACTCTAATGACAATATTGGATAAATGCTCCCAAATGAAACGGTGTCCTAGTTATCACCAAAATGGATGACAAGAAACTTTCAGGTCTTAATTCGCATTTGCTTTTGGCCTTACTCAGTAATTGATTTCTGCACTTTCTTCTGTGCAGGGGCAGGAATAGATATGCCCGTCCAATTAAGGATTAGATTTTCAATCCTGACTGATCATTCATGTGTCATTCCCCTTTGAATAGGGACAATCCGTGGACACTAATTTTTGAATAACCCCTCCTGTGTTCAAAATTTAACACCTCCATAGAGAGAATTTTTCCTGTCATGCTGTTGATGGAGTTTTGAGTATGATAAATCGTTCATTCTAAGATTACAAACTCCTTAATGATTACAACAATCCATGCATTTTCAAGACGGTTTTCGCATGATGATTTTTGTCTGTCTAAATCACTGATTCCACTGAGGATTATCAAATTAAGCAGTTCAATGAATGATGTGGGATCAATTGAGCATGCTAAATGAGGTACGTTGGGATGATGAAAGGCAAACCATATCCTACACACGGTCCCATGATTAAACACTTGAGAGGTGAGCATAGGAAATTCTATGTCTACAGGGTAAAGAGTTCTCTCGCAAATGGTACGATGACCAAAGGGACGAGGGGCATTTTGTTTCTCCACCCTAAACACTACAGGTTATCCATTGCTTAACCCCTTTGAGCCTCATGCCATTGTGAAGTTTCTTCCATATTGCCCCTGTCAAGAACCACCCCACACTGGGGCAGATTGAAGGAAGGGACGGCATCATGAGGTGAGAAAATGGATAGAAATTTTCTTGCTTGAACTTGCATCAATCTTTGGGTGTTTTTATTGCATACGAACACTTGCGATAATTTAAGTGCCATAGAATGACGAAGAGCATATTTGGTCTATACATTTGTATCCATTGTACAACCCCATTGAGTTTGTAATTTCATTTCAACTCCCCACATTGGGGCAAAGAGAAGGTTACTATCATTCAAGTAGCATAAGCCGAAGTGCCAACTGAAGATGAAGACTCAAGAGTCTAAGACAGTCCTGAAAAAAAGAAAAGAAAATTAGGGGCATGAAAAAGCAGTGTGCCTGGTAAAAGCAAGGCCAATGCCCTCAAGGAAAAAATGATGCTCGAGCAAAAAAAAAGTCTCTACAAAGACGAGCTCCATTAATGAGGAAAAAGACCGGTGACAACATCAAGATGATCACCACCTCTTGTATACATTTTTGAGCCTATGAATCCATTTGTTTCTCAACCCGTGAACCAAGTTTATGTTGTGTCCCTTTGTAAAAGTCTCTTCCAACTAGGGCACTTGAATTAACGTAGGAATTCGTATGTTTATAAGCATCGCTTGAAGAAGTACGAGCAAGATCATTCCTATCTCTTTTCGCAGGGTTCTTGACTTGTAAACCCGAAGACGATGGTGCAGCATTTCTTTCTATAAGTCTTGACCTTCATGGTCCCTTTTGCTAAGCCTTTGACCAAGCCTACATTACGATCCTGACAAAGACCTCTCAGATTGGTAAAGTCATACCATTTGCGAGAATATTCGGATCCCTGTCGCCATAATGATAGTGAAAGGGTGAGATTCCTATGATCCCGCATCAATGGTCGGGACAAAATAGCCTTTTCAATGAGAGTGAGTGGAAAGCCCTTTCAGACTGAAGGCCCCTCATTTGGCATGTTCAAGACATCCTCATTCTGAATATGAATTGTCATTTTGAAAATTTTCCCCAGTGGGACTCTGGTGATGAAAACTGATAAAAAAAAAAATTGTCATGCATGAACCCCACTTGAATTGAAAATTTTTTGCAGTATGCATAGATCATTTGCACATATTGCATATTTGTCTGATAGGAGACATACTTTCAGAAAGCAGAGCTATCATCAGGCCTGCAACTTACTAGGAGGTGGGAGACCTTCAGGAGTATCCGAGGTGCGTCCTCGATATTCCCAACTTACTAGGAGGTGGGAGACCTTCAGGGATATCTCAGGTGCGTCCTCGATATTCCAACTTACCAGGAGGTGGGAGACCTTTAGGGATACCTGAGGTGCGTCCTCAATATTCCAACTTACCAGGAGGTGGGAGACCTTCAGGAGTATTTGAGGTGCGTCCTCAACATTCCAACTTACCAGGAGGTGGGAGACCTTCAAGGACATCCGAGGCGCGTCCTCGATATTCCAACTAATCAAGAGGTAGGAGACCTTTACAAGCATATAAGGTAAGTCCCTCTTCATTGGCACCGCGTGCTTCCATAGCCCGGAGTCCCTCTTTACCAACGTGGCGTGCCTCTGTGGCCCGAAGTCAGGTAATGAAAAAACTAGTGTCCTTGAGAAAAATCAAGCACTTAATAAGATTGTGCCCCGAGAAAAGTCGGTACATCCCTGAGAGAGTTCAGGTAAGCAAACTGGTGTCCCTAAAAAAGGTCAGGTACCTAACAACTTATTGCTTCTACAGGCGACTAGAGAATGGTCCGAGTCCTGGAAAGGCAATCCCCCGTCAAGGCGACCGAGGAATGGTCCGGGTCCTAGACAAACAACTCATTGCTTCTACAGGCGACCGGAGAATGGTCAGAGTCCTGGAAAGGCAATCCCCTGTCAAGGCGACCGGAGAATGGTCCGGGTCCTAGACAAACAGCTTATTGCTTCTACAGGCGACTGGAGAATGGTCCGAGTCCTGGAAATGCAATCCCCCGTCAAGGCGACTGAAGAATGGTTCAGGTCCTAGACAAACAACTCATTACTTCTACAGGCGACCGGAGAATAGTCCGAGTCCTGGAAAGGCAATCCATCGTCGAGGCGACCGGAGATAGCTTCGAGTCCTTGGCAACAACTCATTGCTCGGAAAGGCAACCGGAGATAGCTTCGGGTCCTGGAAAAGCAATCTATCATCGAGGCGACCGGAGATAGCTTCGGGTCCTTGGCAACAACTCATTGCTCGGAAAGGCGACCGGAGATAGCTTCGGGTCCTGGAAAAGCAATCCATCGTCGAGGCGACCGGAGATAGCTTCGGGTCCTTGGCAACAACTCATTGCTCGGAAAGGCGACTAGAGATAGCTTCAGGTCTTGGAAAAGCAATCCGTCATCGAGGCGACTGGAGATAGCTTCGGGTCCTTGGCAACAACTTATTGCTCGGAAGGGCGATCAGAGATAGCTTCGGGTCCTAGAAAGGCAATCCCCCGTCGAGGCGACCGAAGATAGCTTCGGGTCCTTGGCAACAACTCATTGCTCAGAAAGGCGATCGGAGATAGCTTCGGGTCCTGGAAAAGCAATCCTCATCTTCGAGGCGATTAGAGATAGCTTCGGGTCCTGGAAAAGCAATCCTCACCGTCGAGGCGACCGGAGATAGCTTCGGGTCCTGGAAAAGCAACTTCCCCATATCATCAATCACAGGTACGTTTTCTATTTCAGCATTAGATAAGGAAATATCCTGATACTTGCCAAAAACTCGGGGTTCGCACCCCATATGAATCTTTCCTGGTAAGTAACTGCAGGTATTTTTCTTATCCACTTAGTATATATTATGCATTATTGCCATTTTTATTGAACGCCTAGTTCTAGGTGAACTATCATCCATTGCATATACATGGACAAAATTTAGGTATCAGTTCGTCTTTGAAAGCAACCTCTGCGAGCTTGCCTTCAAAGAGAGGCAGCTGTTGACACCTAAATTTTGACTAAGTGCTTAAATTTAAATTGCCTAAAAAATTAGGGATTAATTTGGTCCTAACAAAAAATATTTTTACACCACCTAAGTACTAATATTATTTACATTTACTAAGTTTTATTTTCCTATTTATTTTCCCTTATTTTCGAGTAAAAGAAAAAGAAAAAAGAAAAAAAAAGAGAAAAAATCATAGGCCCAAGAAGGGGCTGGGCTTTTGCTCCCAGCCCTCTTCTTCCTTCTTTTTTTCTTGTGCACGCAGGCCCAGGCTCATCTTCCCCATTCTTTTCTTCCACTTGGGTCCAGGCCCATTTGGCCCCCTCACTCTTACGGCCTGGCCCGGCCCTCTCCATCTTCTTCTTCTTCTTCCCTTCATCTTCTTCCCTGCACGCGTGAAGTAGCAGAGCGGAGCAGCGAGGAGGCCATAGCCGACGACGGAAAGGGACGTCTCGCATGTGCCATCAATGCCGCCGCGCGTGATCCAGTGCAAAACCCGGACGGAAGAGACGTCTTGGCGGAAGCCTTCAATGCCAAGCGGATAAGAGGGGATGGGACGCCGGTTCGGCCAAGGAGGAGTTGGTCGACGCGTCGAAGACCGCCGGTCGTAGCACCTCTGTCGACCGGGCTCCTCGCCTATAAATAGAGGGGTCGAGCGAAGGAGAAAGCACAGCGAAAAACAGAGAGAAAAAGGGAGATCTGAAAGAGAGAGGGAAGAGAGATCTAAGAGTGAGCGAGATCTGAGAGAGAGGAGAGATCTGAGGAGGGCAGAGGAGGAGCGAGCTCAGAGGGCTTCACCGGAGAGACATCCGGAGAGGTCTGAGAGTGAGCAAATCCGGAGGAGGAGAGAGAGCAAGCAGGCGGCGAAAAACCAGATCTGAGGGAGAGAGACGAAGCCGCAAGGGAGAGTCACGGGCCGAGCACCGTCGTTAAACACCAGCTGCTGTGAAGCCACCGCCGCTCCGCCACCCCTGAGGTCACCTGCTCACGCCGC
Source organism: Angophora floribunda (assembly GCA_014182895.1). Taxonomy (NCBI): domain Eukaryota; kingdom Viridiplantae; phylum Streptophyta; class Magnoliopsida; order Myrtales; family Myrtaceae; genus Angophora; species Angophora floribunda. The sequence goes on from CM024712.1 coordinate 25,555,212, forward strand.
TCCGGCCGACGACCATCCCCACAGCTGAAGCCGTTCTGTCCCATGACGACCTGCCGCTCACGGATCTCGGCCCAACCTTCGCCAGCCGTTGCCCCTGCTCCCGCCGCTTCGTCGTGTCGTCCGCTGGGCTCGCGACGGTGGCCGCCGCTCGCCGTGGCCGGGCCGGGACACGCTCGGCCATCCCCTTGGCGCCGCGGAGAACCTGCGATAGAGAGGGGGGCAGGGCGTGAGTCAGGTCATGACCGGGTCGGACCGGTCGACCCGTTAGGGTTTGGTTTTATGGGCTATGGGCTGAGATGAACGAGGCCCATTGGGCTTATTCTGTTTGCTTGGGTTGAAGTTTGTTTTTATTTATCATATGGGCTTGACTAATCCTTATTTTTGTTTTCAGGTTTTGGGCCTAGCGAGATGGGCCCGTTAGCCGAGCCCGGCACGGTCGAGGAGTCCAAGACTGGAGCCCGTGCCTCGCTCTGGGCGGCCCCGACCCGGGTCGGATATGGAGATCCGACCCGACCCGGTCCGGTCTTTTTTTAATAATAATAATATAATAATAATAATAATAATAATAATAATAAATGTTTTATTCCAAAAAAAAATGTTTTTTCAGAAAAATCAGAAAATCCGAAAAATATGTTTTATTTTCCAAAAAAATCAGAAAACCCAGAAATATTATATTTTCCAAAAAAATCAGAAAACCCAGAAATTTTTATATTTTCTAAAAAATAAAAAAAAGCCAAAAAATGTTTGTTTCAACAATGCATGAAAAATCCTTGAAAAAATGCAAAATTATCAAATCTGAAGGTATAAACAAGATTAGGTACCGGAAGGGCATTAGTGATTAACTAGTGTAATCAAGTCCCCGATCCTAGTTTCTCTGGTTGCGCAGGAGTAAAATATTTCTCTCGATATTTTACTTGGTTTCTAATCGACCCAACCCAAACTGATTAGTGGCGGCTCCTTTTTAAATGAAATTGAATTGCAGGTTAAAAATTCAAACCTTAAGTCGTGAATTGGTGGGCTTGGGAGAGCCCTAGCTAAAGCCTCGATGAAAGGCCTTTAGCCGAGCCATTAGCCTCCCGGGACACGAGAGGGAGGTCGCGACACTATCTATGTTGGAAGGGGAGAAGGACATGACAATATCCAGTTTGAGGTTGTATTGGCATAAAACTTTAAGATGTGAATTAACTTTTAGTGCATAAAGCACCTACCGTAATGTTTTCATGCCAATTTGTTTGTCTAGCTTTATCATCACCACAATCAGCCAGAGAATTGACATGAAATTGAGACACTCAAAGTTCAAATTCCTATGATTTATGGTAGATATGTTGTTAGAATAGGACGGCAAGTTTTTCTAATTGTTGACAAGGTGCTTTTGATTACGTACCCAAGAGGCATGAGCTGCTTGTTGTAGTAAGAAGTGTCTCAGAAGCTCAACCACATTGGTCAAGATAATGTTGTCTCAGTGGTAAACTGAAGCTGGAAAACTTGTTAGCTTCAATTAGAGAAACTTTATGAAATTGGCTTGATCATGAGCTGAGTGTAAATTGTACGGAACAACTGTTGCTCAAAGTCAAGGGACCTTAAAGTTTAAAATCTCTGTTAGAGCATCTGGTTTTATCTTGGCCCACACCATCTTACGGCAATAAAGATCTATCCATCCTTTTGCTGAAAAGGAAGTTCAATTGATATGTTGATGCCAATTATTTTGACCCACAAATTACGGCCAATATTGTAGAAGCTTATGTTCCTGTCATGTTGCTTCAGCAGAGAAACAGGCTATGTTAATTGGTTGGCGTTGCAGACTCTCTCTCTCTCTCTCTCTCTCTCTCTCTCTCTCTCAGTGGGGCATGGGTGCCGTGTCCTTTTGTGTTTGTCACGCTGGTGTCTGGGTGCTTGCGCACACAGGCCAAACCGCATGTGCCCTATGCATGCACAGCATGTAGGAATATGGGCGGATCCGCAGGTGCCCTGTATAATTTGAATATTGGTGGTTTAGGCTATTACAAAGCTTTTCCCTTTTTATTGACGTACTCTTTTGTCGCTAACATCCTTAATTTCAATGAAACTCAGGTCGAGAAACAAAAGATTTTGCATGGGAGCACTGAGAAATCTGCTTATCCAGCTGAAAGAAGGAGCAGCAAAACACAAGATAGTGAAGGAGAGAAGACTGGTGGAGCAAGATACAATTCTCACAATGCGGCCACTTGTGCTATGAAGGACATTGGGAGTGGAGCTAATATATCTAGCTCTACTACATATAATGCGAGTGCCTTCACGAATTCTTCATCCCTTACTCACAACAGAGCTACTACTGAGGATGTGAAGATAAAGCCTACTGATGGTTCTAGAAAGCATTCTGCTGGCTCCAGCTTCTTTGACAGGTGCTTTATTTCGATCAGAGTAATTCTTTTCAACCTTCTGACTTTAACTAGAGCGGTCATTGTTTAAAATTTTGGATTGCAGAATACATAGGGGAGAGAAAACTCCCCTTTTCTTTCTGTAACCCCAATATCCTTTTAAAAGTTTCTCTCATAGCTACAGCTATAGTGTTATCCTGATCGGGAAAAATATCATCTACCTCTTGAATTCGAAAGTATGGAAATGCTTAGTCTCTTTCTTGTAAAACATTTTTCTTCCTATCTTTATAAAGGGCCATGTGGTTCCAACTACCCTTCCTGTCTGTACTACATAAGATAGTAGTTAAATTCACTGATAGTCCTCAAAAATCTGATTAGCCAAACTTAGTGTGTAGTTAACATTTGCCTTATTTTTAAGTTGGAAGAATTCTTAAAAGCAGTAGCTCCTCTTGTTAATCCAAAGCTAGCATGAAATCCTGCTGTCCTTCTTGAATGATGCTACCGTAATTGGGTGGCCCTCATTTTCCTCCGTGAGCTTACTTCACTCTCCACATAGGTTGTCTGTAGAATTTAAACACGGCATACTCTTTTTGTGTATATTTAAAACTTACAGAAATTATGATATACCTCGCTTGATGTTACCAATAGCCTTTCAAAGTATAATTTGGTCTTGAAATGGTTGATATGATATAGTAGCTTGTGATCGATGCATACATTTGGTTTTGATTGACATCCCAATGGTTTGGGAAAAAGGATATTAAATGTACCATCACTCACTTCGATGCCATAACTTTCCAAGCGATCATTTAAGTGTCATATATTTTAGAAACAAATCACCTATGTTTTATCTGCGATATTCCTTGCCTGAAATTTCTCTGTGGCATTTATTATATAGTAAATAATCTGACATGGCTTGGCAAAATCAATGCCACATAGGATTTTCTGGCAAGAAGATTGTTTATGTAATTTAACGATCTGCTTTTTTATAAGTTATGATACTCGAATGATCGCTTGAAAAATAATGGTGGCAAAATAAGTGCCCTACTAAAGTTATGACACTGTTAATGTCTTTATCCCCAATGGTTTCAAATTGGTGTGTATTTGTGGCTCCATGCCAAATGTAGATCTTATCTTTCCGTTGATGTTGGACATAAAATGGGAGATCTGCTACTTGCTGAAAAAAAATTATCTACATTTAATGTGCCTTAGAGCAAGTATTATTTTCGATTTTGCTGAATAAGATCCTTCTATGGAACAGGTTTAGAAAATCGAAGGCTGATGGTTCTCAGACCTCAGAGAACGCTGCACAAAAGCTGACCACCTTAAAGAGAGACTCATACCCTTTGCTTTTCAAGTTTAATGAGGTAAATATATGTGATGCTCTTACTAAATAGAAGCCCACAAAGTAGAAAGCGTGAATGAGATGTTCAAACATCAAATGTTCAATTGAATATTGCCCCATGCAATAGACATATAGATTATGGAAAGCAAACTATAAGAGCACACCTCCTCAAAGATATTTTCGACTCCCTTCGGAACCTGAAAATATATATGCTATTAATTTCAGATAAGCAGGAATGGAGGCCCTGAGAAAGCTTCTGCTGCAATTAATATCCAATAACTAATTGCCATCTTTTGCACATCCTTAAGATTCGTTACTGAATAATATAAATACATGAAGTGACATGCCCTCGGTGAATCAACATGGTCCCCAGTTATGGACACAATTCATTAATCAGTAATTGCAACAGCTGAAATAACATAACAAATTGTTTTTTTCTACTTTTCTTTCTAGGGTTTTTTTTTTTTTTTTCGGGGGGTTTGTGTTGCTTACTTGATTCAAAGTTCGCTATTTATGAGTTAGTGATTTCCTTTTCTGCAGGGTTTCACAAATGCAAAAAAAGGCCAGTTCGAATTCGAGATTTTTTGCTGTGACTTACCCAAGGTGTATTGAAGCTTCACAGAGGTGTAGCTTTCATGGCTCTGTATGACAAGCTTCTCCACATCGAACTTCTCATGCATCTGCCAATCATAGCTTGAAACTCACATTACGAAGTGTAAAATATACTAAAGTCTTCGCGGAAAGGCTGAGATAGGAACATGCAGTGTAAAATATACAAGTGGATTAGTTCTGCTTGTTCCAGCCGAAGTCTTTTGACATGGCTCGCTTCTGTGCTTTGAATACTGAAAATAGAGATCTATATAGGATTCAAAAGAGTCTGGAAATGCCGTCTCAGCCAATAAGTTTTATGAGCTTTTCTAGTGAGTACTAGAGAAAACACATAAGAGGCAAATCTTTGTCACTACTAATGGCTATTTGGGGCCTGTGCGTGTAAAAGCATTTGCAGCTTGTGAATGAGTTTCAAGAACTAGTCATGGAAAATTGCTCTAGTCTTGTTTCTAAGCAAGTCTATATGTGATAACTCAATACCTTCCATCAACTAGGCTCGTATCAAGCAGCGGAAAGAAGTTCATAGACCTGCAAAACTGGTCGAATCGTCATTTCTAAACACTGATATGAGTAGAAGAGCAGGGAGATAGGCGCGACAATAAAATAAAGTAGAAAAAGTACATGCTTCTATTTTTACCTCGCACCACTATTGTTCCTCTCGGTTTTGGAAATAAAAATTAGAAGAAGCCCCAATCATTACACAATACCAAGTTTAACCGCGATTACTGATTTTGTTCAGTCAAGAACCAATATTAGAGCTGAATATAAAGTTTATGATTGCAATTAACAGTAGAAAACCAATTCTGTCACGTCAAGATAGTTCTTCGTGTGTTTTCGATTTAATCTTCTAAATTTAATTTATTTTCCTTTCAAAACAAGCTGCTTCCGTAGTTCTCTAAAAATCGATTGCTCTTTTAAAACTGGCGCGTGGGACTCTGCTCGTTTCTTTCATCTCCGTCTCTTTACTGTCTAAGCTTGTCTTGCTTATTTTCTAGACTTTATTTCGAATAATTTCTCCAAAAAGGTGGGCTGGCAGGAAGATTGCTCCGCATTGCGTGGGTGATTTCTTAATTTTCAAAGTCTAGGACTCTTTCGAAACTATTGGATTCTCTACGCTTTGTCACCTTTGTCCTTTGGGTGTGAGTTTATTAGGCTTTCATCTTCTCTATTTTCATGCCCATCATCGTTTTATTTCCTTCGCCATTTCCTTTTCCAGAACATAATCCTTAAAACCACGTGGCCACCATCTCATCCAGTTGTGCACTTTCGTCTCTTATGATCTCATTCAACTTTCCATTTCCCCGCGATCGAACTCAAGCCTGTGAAATGCATCTAAAATCGTAAAAGCAATTTTCATAAACCCTAAATAGAAGAATTTGAGGCTATTGTCTAAGCAACTTTTAGAGAAAGTTGACCTAAGGTTCTCAGCCCCAAAACTGCAGTTGTGAGGTGAGGGCAGCCTCGGAGATTATCAAGCAGGTCAGAGGGCTTCTCCCAAGTGATGTGGGACTCCCTTCCGCAGGGGCTTAACATACACCCGAATCCACCTTAACCTGGCTCTGATACCAACTAAGGTTCTCAGCCCCAAATAAGAGGTTCTATGAAACTAGTTCATAAACTCGAGCTGCAAACTTATGGCAAGTATGCTATCCCACACACGGCTCTTCTGGCCTTAAAAGGGACTGCCTGTTAGCCATCAAGTAGCTTCTCAAGTCATGAGCTTAGATCATAGTAATCTTTAGAATATCGGAAATTCTGATGCACAGGATCCCCTAAGGGCAAGTGCGAGCATACTCCGATTTTTCTCAATCATAGTGTTTGTTCAGAACTTTCATTCTGGACTAGAAGAGAATGAGAGTGTTTAGAAGATCATGTTGGGAGTAGAGTACATAACACACTTCTTATTTCACTCTCTGGTTTTTACAATGGTGACTCCTTGCTCTTATATAGGCAAAGGAGGGTACATAAGACAAGAGCAGGCAGACTGGCCTTGCTCGGACATAATTATGGGGGCAAACTAGCCACTTATGGGCTACACAACTAGGGAGTCCTAAAGAAATCCCGTGACAGGCTATGAATAGTAGCCTCTTGCCTGGTGCTACAGTAAAAACAGACTGGATGAATAGTAAATAGTGTTTTCGGGACGTCGTTTATTTGTCTCTTCCGTCTCTAGCATTGTAGTCATAGTCTGAATCATCAGAGCTATGGTGAGCTATCTGTTCCTTGAGTAGTGCGTCCTCATCAATATTGGATGGACTGGAGCCTCCGTCTTTTTCTCTTTTGAAGGCGCGGATGAGATTCTCGATTTCTTCTGCCGACAAGTCTGGTGGACGGGAGGAGCTAGCACCGAAAGAGCCAGGAAAAGGGGCGTAATTTGGGGTGTCTCCCCATGGATCTTGGGAAAGTGGTCCCCCCTAGGGATCATAGGGGGTGGAGGAGTCTGGATTGTTTTGTTGAAAGATCTGGAGGGCTTCTTGGATCTTGTCTCGCGTTGGATCCCAAGCATCGAGGTGGTCCCGTGAAACAGGGGATCCGGGCGGATAGCCATGCTTCTGGCGGGATGGTGCGATTTTCCTGACATAGGATTCTCTGGAGTTCTCTTGATGAAGATCGACTGGTGGTGATGGAGTAAGGTAGTGTCTGGTGTATTTGTGCAGATTCTTGAAAAACCTGAGGTTTGTAACTTGACGTTCCTGCAACAGAAGGTTTGTCAGAGATCCATCCAGTGGGATGGCAATATGTCCATGGGCGGTGGAGTAGGACAATAGTATGACGTTCTGGTTCAGGCCTTCCTTGACGATTCTGGATTTTGAAGAGTTCTTTCTAGTACTGGAGTGGTTTGAACCATGCAAAAATATCTAGGAGATATTTCTGGTTATGGTCACGTCCGGCTGCATCCTTGATGAAAACCTGCAAAATTTGTTCAGTAGGAAATTCAATGGCTATTGTGTACAGGTTGAACATGTACCAAAGTAATCATTTCATATCTTCGGGAAATGCATCATTAGGAGACCATCGGAGGGGATGGATGAATGGATATTGTGGATGGAGTCCATCTGGTCTGAGCATTAGGCCACCATGTTCACGAAAAATTCAACCGATATTCCCACATTAATTCCGGAAGTCTTTCTTTCAAGACATTATGTCGAATGGCCAATGGAATCTCAGGAGGGTATTTAAGGCTTGGCCAACCACATTGCATGTCAGTGGTGCGGTATGTGTCTGAGAGAGGCTCCTTCTTGACATACATGTGAATTGATTGAATTGGTTCTTTTGTTCTGGATAAGAAGTCGGCTAGGACATTCTTAGTCCCTGGAATATGTTTGACTTCGAAGGAGTATTTAGAAAACCATTCAGCCCATCGAAGTAATTGTGGATGAGGGACTTGCTTTTGTTTAAACTTGAGCATCTGGGGAAATGAAGACATATCCATTTCAACAAGAAAATGGTGTCCAATGAGATGGAACTCAAACTTCTTGATGCCGTATTTGACTACAAGTATTTCCTTGAAAGTGGAATGGTAATGGATTTCTGCTTGAGAGAATCGATCACTTTTGTAGGCACAAATATGCCTGTTCCCATCAATTTCTTCAAGAAGAATGGCTGCCCAATACTTGTCGCTGGCATCAGTTTGGAGGATTCTTTTGCCAGTAGATGGGATCTTTAAGGGAGGAAGATGCTGTAGAAGTTGTTTAAGCTGAGAAACAGCTTGAGTTTGCTTGAGTCCCCATGAGGGAGGATTCTTTTTGAACATCTTTTGGAGAGGTCTGAGATATTTAGAAATATGGGGAATAAAATCTCGCAAGTAATTTACAATGCCAAGGAATTGCTGGACTTGTCTGGCATTCAAATCCTTCTCAGGAAATTTTTGGAGTTCCTCTGCAATATGGGGTTCAGGGCAATAGGTTCCTTCTTTCAAATGCATGCCAAGGAATTCAATTTCTGTTTGGGCAATAATCATTTTTTTCTGAGAAAGCATAATGCCATACCTTTTTACAATATCAGCAAATTGTGTCAAAAGTTGGCAATGAGATTGTTCATCAGGGCTGAACAAAAGAATGTCATCAATATAGATTTGGGAATTTGGAAGAATTGGTTCAAAGATTTTGCACATAGTCTTTTGGAAAAGGGAATGTGCAGTTTTAAGGCCAAAAGGAACAACTGTCCATTGAAAGTGTTGGTTTGGGATACAGAACCCTGTCTTGGGTCTGTCTGATGGGTCAATTCCCAACTGCCAGAATCCTGCCTTAAGATCAAATTTTGAGTAGATCTTTGCTTGAGCAAGGCTAAGAAAGAGGGAATTTCGATGGGGCAATGGTAATTTATCATCCTGGAGGAACTCATTCAGAGGTTGATAATTAATTACTAACCTCATTTTTCCACGGTTTTGTTCAGCTCGCTTGTTGACATAAAATGCTTCGCATGCCCATTGAGAGTCAATGGTTCAATGAGACCTTGTGCTAACAGTTCTGCACATTCTTGCTGTGCAAGTGCAAGGTGTTGGGGGCTCATTCCAGAATGACTTGCTCTCGTCGGATTAATGTCTTCATTTTTCTTGAATGGAAGTTTGACATAAAAAAGGGAGTTTTTCCATAAGGGCTGGGTCCCAGACTGGAAATGTGACTCAGCACAAGAGGAAAGTAGATTCTGGATGATTGGGTCAAACAAGGCGGGTTCAAGTGCATAGAATCGTTTGATTTCTACGAATTCCCTGAATTGATTTTTGAAACGTAAACCACGGGAAAGTATTCTAAGCTTGGGGAGTTGGGTCAAGATGTCCCAGCCAATGATAATATCTTTGTCTGGGGATCTAGAACCAAGGACCTTGGTGGTGATAGAACACTGGGGAAAGAATTGAATGGTAATTGGCTTACTACGATACTTGGTAGCAAAGGTGTCACCAGAAGCTGAATTGAAATACCTGGTGTAGGGCTTCCAAAATTCTTCTAGGAGAATCTTAGTTTCTAGAATGGAAGAACTTGCTCCAGTATCAATGAGTGCCACCAAAGGGATTGGTTTATGATATTTGGACAAAAGGATATGGATGGGGATGTATGGATGGTGTATTGGTTCAGTAGTATGGATATCATCAGGAGTATCAGGGAAGAAGGTGAAGACATCATTTTCAGAATCCGAGGTCGAGTCTGAGCTATATGTTTGGATAGCATAGAGAGTATTTTCTGATGGTTGGTCGTCTAGGGAGAAGACAGACTCAATGTCAGAATCATCAAGTTGGATGCCAGTGCTCTTAGCTATTTTATCAATCATATGGCTTCCACGACTCTTTGCCTTTGGACAATTTTTGGCAAAATGTCCTTTTTTGTTGCAAACATAACATCTGTCTTTGCTTCGTTTTTTGGAGGAGCGATGATGGCTCTTACGCAAGAATTTCCATTTGCCTTTGCTTTTTCCTTTGCGTGTCTTCTTGAATGAAAATTTTTTAAAGTGTCTCTTCTTTTTGTAGCCTGTACAAAAAGGATCGGTGCAATCCTTAGGACACTTGATCTTCAGACCAGGTTTAAAGCATGCCTTGTCAAGATGTCTGTTTTCTTTGAGGAAGCTTTGGAAAGCTTCTCTGCAGAGACAAAGTTCTTCTATGGCGATATGAACAGCCTGTTGGATTTCACCAAGAGTGGCTTCTGTGAGGCTTTTTTGTCGCTGTTGAAGGGTTTTTTCTGCAGCTTGACTTAGTTCTCTTGGGATGGATGCCAAGAAAATAGGGTTGAGATTCCAATCTGCACCAAGTAAATAAAATAACTTGATCATGGCTTGGAAATGTCGGTCAAGGTCTTTACGCCTTAATGAGCAACATTTTCGGTCGAAGAACTCCTTTCTTTTGAGATCTTTGGAGTCTTCAGGTTTGCCAATGAAATACATGTGGATAATCTGGATAGCATTATCCAATGGCTGAGTTAAGAAGTACATCTGGTCTTGTTCGGAGGCAGTATGCCACCAATCTTTAAGTGCTCCTGTAAAACGGCTGGTAAATTCCAAGAGAATATCATAGGTGTTTGGTTCGAGATATGTGCTCGTGGTGAGCCAAGCATGGAATTCTTGGAGTCGATCAGGCCACTTATGATACGGAATGTCATCCAAGGTAAAGTAAACTTTGGAGGACGAGGCAGTGAAAGTCTGGGTTGCATCAGGTTGCTCTGGGTGGTGTATTTCAGGTTCAGAAAATATATCTTCGTCTTTGACACTATTTGCCATAAACAAAGCTTCTTCCGAAGAGACTGATTTGGTAAAAGCATCGAAATTGGATTCAGACGAAGTTTTGACCTGTTCAGCTGTGGATGGTTTAATGACAGCAATTGAAGGAATCTGCTGTCGAAGAAAAGTCTCAATGGGATTGGAAATGGTCAAAGTAGCAGGTGGGTTTCTGGGAGGATGATCACCGGGTGGGTGTTCAGGTGTACCAGGAGGTGATGGTGATTCTGTAGGAGTGAAAGATTCTTTTTGCTTTTGTTTAAGCTTTCGGAGCTTTTCTCAGAGAATCAAGAAATTGTTTTGAGGTGTGGAGGAGCAAAATGAGGCGAGAACAAAGAAAAAAAAGGGATGATGATCCTAGAGATGATTCTGGCTTGGGTGGTAAAGAAGGAGAGGGGAAAAAGGGTGGATCAATTGGAGTGAAGGACTGCTGGCTTTTGAGAATTTGAATTTGCCTTTTGAGCTTCTCAATTTCTGGCTTTTGATCTTCCAAATAATGGCTAGGAGGTGCTTGCTTGGTTTCTAGCAGATGCAGCCTTTTCTGGAAGTCTTTCAGCATTCGGCAAGATAAGTTAGTAGTCTTGTCTACACGTTCAAGACGTGTAGCAATAGTGCCAAGAAGCTCATTTTGGGCCAAAGCATTTTTAGTTTGCCAGTTCAAGACAGTTTCAGCAGCAGAGGGCTGCTTCCGTTGTCCTTGTGCATCAAGGCCAGTGGGGTTTGGTATCTTGGGGGAGTGCTGAAATCTTTGGTGAGGGTCGGAGAACTTTTCCAATGGAGGAAATTTCCGGGGATGAGTGCTGGTTTCAGATGATTTGGTGGCTTCGAGTGGAGGGAAGTCATCAGGGTGGAACATACGTATGCTGGGTAAAAGAGGGGGTGGAACTGGTTTGGATATGCAGGTGCTTGGTCTTGGTAGGTTTAGGGGACAAGAATGATTCTTCTTTACCCATTTTTGAATGGGCCTGTAGAAAGGAGAAGTGATCATGGGTTTGGGTGGGGGTTGAGAAGGAGTGATGGTTTTGCAGGGAAGTGGAGGTGAGGTTATCGTAGGAGTTTTAGGTGGTCCATAAGAGACAATAAACTGGTATTTACCACCGTCTTCTCCTAGAGGTCCAACAGTTGGATCTCCGTCAAGATACCTTTGATAAAGGGTATCTTTTCTCTTTTTCTTCTTTGTGGAAGAAGGTCTGTCATCTTTATCTTCAAATTTGATACAGGATGAACAAGCACAATCTGGATCCCAAAAGCAATGCCCAGCAGAGTCTCTAAACAGGTGGATTGGTTGTCCCTGAGAATCAAAAGAGTGGACAAATCGTTTGTCATCTGGTTCGCTTGAAACAGGGTCAGCAAGGCAGGGTGTAAAGTGGAGGATGGTGGGGAAAATGGAGGAAGTTTCATCTTTGGTTTTGTTAAACCTGATGGCAACTGTACCATCTTTTTTCCTGGTGAACTGTGGTTCACTTGACTGGATCGGTTTGTAACTTTGATGGAGTTTTTCATAGTTGGTTACCCAACTATCAGGGAGGAGCTTTACAAGCTCGCTTCGTGGGATCTGTCGAGGAACATGGATGCAAGATGTCTGGTCATGATCAACAGATATAACAAGAGCGTCTTCTGAGTTTGGAATATTGAGATCTATGGCATGGTTTTGGACACGGTAGATCATTTGGTAATGTAAGGTAGCAGCAATAGATCCAGGAGTTTGAGGAGCTCCAGTAATTTGTAGCTAAACCTTAAGAGCAGAAAGCAGGTTGGGGTCTGCCAGAGCAATGTTGAAATTTGGGAAAAGCGTGACAAAGACAGTTCCCGCATTCATAGTTGTCTGGATTGTGCCAACACAAGCTTGCTGATATTCCAAGAATCTGGTGTCTAGCAAGGCTATTCGAGCAGTAACCGGTAGACCTTTCCGACCATGAAAGGTTAAGGCAAGGCGGATGGCTCCAAAATGGAGATGAGTATAGCCTTGTTGAATCCATTGAGCAGGAAATTCTGGTGGTATCTGGAGAGTGACAAACTGTTCTTGTTCAGTTGCCTGAATGGGATGTTGATCAAAGCTAGAAGACTGGACATACTCCTTCACAGTGCGAGGGGTATGTCTGATGAGGTGTCTTATGGTATTAGAGCCATGGATTTCTTTGAATCATTTTAGTTTGATCATAACCAAGTTCTGTTTCTAGAAGAGAAACTCTCATCCCATGGAAATCTCAGACTCGCCCTCTGTCTCTTTTCCTATTTCTCATACTTCTACTCTTTCTCTTCAGCCTCCACCCGAACTTCGAAAATCCTCATGTTCAAAGATAGACTATCTTTATGAGGTATCTTATCTCACCGAGGATAGTAAGATCTCAGAAACTCAACTTCCTATGATGAACCCTTATACCGCTTTTGCAAAACCACCATCATTTTCACCTCGGATAGACTTAACACTGGAGCTCACATGTGAGGGGGAGATTGTTTGGATAAACGTGTGAGTTGTGTTAGAGAAGTAGTCCCATATTGGAGAATTGATGTGGTGTGGAGTAGTTAATATATACTAGTTAGCCTATAACTCACTAGCTTAAGTTTTTGAGTGAAGATGGGTCCAATTGGATATATTGATGGGCTCGGGCTCGGGCTCAAGCTTCCCCTTTGAAAATCTCTTTAGGTAAAGATATCAAGATTTCTACTACGTACTTCCCAACACCTTTGGACATAGCCAATGGTTATTGGGCTCCTTCATCACTCCCACTGTCGCCCTTGACCACGCTTCCCACTCAGATATCTAATTTTCGCTTTCTGTGCCTCGTCTTTCTTTCACTCTTAACTCTCTCCCCCTCTCTTTTTGGCAACCCAACGGCCATGTCGCGCTTGTTGATTCGTGTGACGGGCCATCTAATTTTCGCTTTTTGTGCTGTCTTTCTTTCACTCTCTCTCCCCCTCTCTTTTTGGCAGCCCAGCGGCCACGCCGCGCTTGTTGACTCGTGTGACGTGCCATCTAATTTTCGCTTTCTGTGCCGTCTTTCTTTCACTCTAACTCTCTCCTCAACTCTTCTTGGTAGCCCAACGGCCATGTCACACTTGTTGACTCGTGGGACGTGCCATCTAATTTTCGCTTTTTGTGCCGTCTTTCTTTCACTAATTGGCATCCACAATGAAAAATTACGAGAACATGTGGTGACTTTAGAAAATAAAATAAAATGATGCTAATTGGTAATAGTGGCAAAAGTAATGATGGTTTTTGATTTTTTTTCAATAAAAAATGTGTGGTAACAGTTGCTAATTGGATGCGGAACTATTAGGAAAATCAAGTCTACTCCCTTTCCATGGAAAAAATATTGATTTCAGTGTAGGTAGATTCTGCATCACACATGAGAGATAAAAAGTATATATCTTGTCTAGCATAGCACTATATTTGGTATGGCAAAATAAAATAGAATGGAATAAAAGAAGGAATGAAATGGAATAGGTGCAACAATTCTTGCGTTTGTATGTTGTGAAGGAACGAAGAGGAGAAAATTTGATGATACCTTTTCTAGTGTCTTGAAGATTTTGGAATGGAAAGGATAGTATTAAAATGTTGTTGATTTGCTTTCGCATGCATTTAATCGCAAAATAAAAAGAATGGTCGGTGACGCATCTTGAGGCGTTGCATTCATTTGACTAAAGTGAAGGAGTTATCGCGTGCTTAGAGTTCGGGGCGTGACATAACATACAAAAAAAGATTAAGATATCCCAACCTTAAAATTTTTCAATTGAGTTGCAATGTCCCTCATCTTCATGATGTGCTCACACACACACACCTCTTACACTACAGCTTTAATGACAAGAACTTCATAATTAGGTTCATGGTATGCACCTTCTTTGAAGACTCAAATTGTGTACTAATACTTGTGACGTCTTGAAATTTGAGCCCTTTGAGGGATGTATGAATGCAAATTTCGTCAATGCATTGTTGGTTAATCTCACTTGGAACTGATCACTCTCGAGATACTAACCTTGAAGGGAAAGGCTAATGAGAACGAAATTCGTGCGACTAAAGAACTTGACCTAGGAAAAACGACTTGACCATGAGACCTGTGTAAGGATGATCCTGTTGTTATATAGGCCGGTTTCAGGGGTGACTAGAGGTCGGTTCGCGGACAGGGTATAATGGGACAACGGGTGGATCCGTTTACTATTATTGAGAATGCAATCGGCCTTATGTCAATTCTCAGTAATCGTGTACTTTGAAATAAGAATCGATCATTTGCAATTTCATGATAGTCAAGGACGTTCATGTGTCGAGGAAAAATTGAACATAGTTTGATGTTAAGTTAAGCACAAATCGGTTACGTGTAAATCCTCGGAACTGCTTGTTAGTCCAAGACATATCAAAATTGCATTTGATCGAAATTGACGATGCATGTAAATTCGATATTGGGTGATGAATTTTTCAGGAATGTCAGAGACGAACTTTTGAACGATGCTTCTTTGACCTTCGATATTGCCGGTAAGCCCAAATTATTGGAAAAGGAATTAACGGGCCAAGAAAATTGAGCCCACAAGGAAGTGGGCCAGGCAAGACCCAAGTGGGCCTCACGCCCAATGAGGGGCGGCCACCATGGTAGGGCCAAGGCAGCCATTTGAGCCCATTGGAGCCAATTAGTCCACTTTCTAGCCCATTGTCTAACCTTGAATCAATTTGAGCCCAACCAATTCCCGAGCCCGTTCCTGTTCATTTCCTAACACGTTTCTTAGGCCCACTTTTCATCTTAGCCCATGGACAAAGTGGTAATTGTGCAAAGGTGGAAAATACCAAATTGCGCCTCTAGATATTATTAGAAAGAAGACAAAAGAAGAGAGAGAAAAAGCTTTAGATTGATGAGGTCATTTGCATGGGGAAGAAGCAAGGAGTAATGAGCATTAATTGAGAGTAGACAAGCCTTCTTCTTCCTCCTCTCTCCTCCCTCTTTCTCTCTCCTCTCTAACCAGCCGACCACCCTCCTTTGCTCATCTTTTTCTTCTTCTTCTTCCTTTCCTTCATTTCCTTGCATTTTCATTGTTGGTCCGACCTTGTCACCGTCCAAGCTACCTACAGCTGCGACCGGGAGCCCTTGTCCGTACCCCCCGTCGCCGCCACTTGTCGGTCCTGGTCGCTAGTCAGCCCACCGGCTGCTAGAACCCACTAGAAGCCACCATCCCTTTTGTCTGCTTGCTGCTCTAGCTTCTGTGAAAAGCTTGCCTGCCCTTGTTTCGACCTTGCCACCACTCAGACTAGCCACCGGCCCTTTCCCTTTGACCCCATGGAGCCGTTGGACGCTGGTTAGTCCAGCCAGCAGTCACTCCCTTGGTTCTGCTCGGTTTCTGGTTTGACAAAGAGAGGCCGACCTTTGTAGCTGCTATTCTCATTCTAGGACCACCTTGGATAGACTTGGTTGAGGTCCCCATGTGTAGCCTTCGCCGTCGCTATCACGTCCGTGTCTCTGGCCCGTCTAATGGGTGAGTTCATGTCCTAATCCATTGATTAGTGCATAAAACTTGCTTAGGGATGGTTTAGTTAGAGTTAATCTTAGTTAGGGGGATTAATTAAGGTTTATTAGAGTCAAGATAGGTGGTTAGTTAGATGACCATGGTTAGCTTGGATTAAACCATTAATCTTGCTTGGTGCTCTTTAATTGGAGTTTAGTTGTATGAGTAAAGATTAGGGGGTTAATCTTCATTAGTCTTAGTTTATTGAAAAAAATTGATTTCTTTTTAATAAATTATTGATTTATTGAATTCTGAATTTATTTTATTAATTATTAAATTCTAGAATTTCACTATTCATAATGTATTGTTCATGCGACTGTTCATGTGGTATTGTTCATACAGAAGTGAAATTTTGCCTAAATGAACATGATTTGATCGTATGATGTGCATTACTCATTCTTAAATGCATGGACATTTCTATGAATCACGTGGGCATATAAAAAGGGGGAAACCTGAGGTGTCAGGTGTATGTTTATGTCCAACGTTGTCTTGAAATTGGAAAGAGCATGCTTTGTGGCATAAGACATGGAAGTTGGATGATTTCTTGGAAATGAAAATGTGACCGCATGTATTTAATTGACTATTTCTGCAAGCATGTATCACATATACATTGGCTAATGTTCAAGACTAAAATGAGCTATGGTGATATGTTTGCGTGGTTACTAAATTGAACCAGTCACCCTGACGGGAGTTTTGGGGATGAAGTTCAACTCATCGGAAATCTCGGCGGGAGTTCGGATACGGAGTTGTGGTAGAGGTCGGGCCCATGCTCTTTCAGGAATGCCGTCTTGGAAAGGAAACTTTGAAGGCACGTCTCATTGGGGAGGGTGATGCTTGGCTATGCCAGTAGACACCAGCGGGAGTTCGGTTGTGGCCCTTAGGGGCATTAATAATCGAAACACGTGTGGATGTAAGAATGCATGAGAAATATGGCATCATTGGTTCTGATTATGCATGTGTTGGTTACACTATTTGTGGTATACCTAAATTGATAACGTGTAGGGTGTGGCAATGGCCAAGTGAGATCGTCTGCGATGCGGCTCGAATGTGATTGATCGAATGCATTACTTATTTATGGTATGCATTGGTCGTATTGTATATGTGTCTATCGTGCAGGATATGGCATAACCGAGTAAGGTTGTATGCGAGTCGACTGCTTGTCTGTTTATTATCCTTAGATATGTGGAATAGTTTTGTCTTAGTTGGAGTAGATAATATTGTTGCTATTGGTCTGCATGAGGGGTGGTTCTTGGGAGGTATCCTGGGTTGAGTTGATGTCCTAACCGGGGCTTAGGGTGAGAATTCGCTAAGATTATATCTTATTGGTGTATTAACCATTTTAGGTCCTTAGAATGGTGCACCCTCCGATGCAATTCAGGGTCCCTAAGGACTGGGAGACCATTGTGAGGCACCACCAATTCCTCAGTCGGGTGCACTTGTATGTGAAGTATGTTTTCACCATTTGGGTGGATGAGGGATCGGGGCTATGGATTCCCCATCGGTTCCTGGTGTGGTATATCAGAGAGGACGATTTCTTGATTGGTTTTCTGCGCGATTTTGATGGGTCACCTGGTAGAGGCCTTGAAGACACCAACTAGAATCCTATGGAGTTGGACCCTCCAGATGGCGCCGTGGTGAATCCGGATCCCGCCCCACCTGTAGCTGACCCGTACTCCTTCGATTACGACCTGACGGAGCTTGAGTCCGATGTGTCTCTACACTTTGGTAGTCCCTGATGGATGTACCAAACCCGAGGGTTCTTTTTGGAGAGAGAATGGATTGACCTAGCCTTAGTCTCTTTTTGTATGGCTTAGAGAAAGGAACCGACCCACTGGTGAGTTTGTAAATCGGAAACATTTCTTTAGTGGTTAATCCAATAAGTAAATAAAAGAGTGGTTTGTTGTTGCTATGGTGTTCATCCTTCTATCCCTTTTTGATTGATTGATTATTTGGTTGACTGGGGGATAGTTCGTTTTCCGCCCGTGCATAATGAAATAATAAAATGAGTGGTCGGCGACGCGTCTTGGGACGTCGCATTCAATCGACAAAGGTGAAGGAGTTGTTGTATGCTCGGGATTTGGGGCGTGACAATATCCTCCACTAATTCCTTAGCATTGTTATGCTGAATGACTGAACCACAAATGCTAGCAATTTTTTTTTATCTTTATGTACATTATACTAAGGCGGTTGGATCACTTCCATTGTGCATAAAAAGTATATTTAGCTGGAGTGCTAGTCTCAGTAGGAACATGTGGTTCGTCTAACCATATAGCATAATCAATATCCATACACCTTAATTGGAGAAGAGTTAATTCCCTCCATTCTATATATTTATATTACCGTTCAACTCGGGAACAATTATACTATAACTAATCGTAGGTGGTAAGATTGCATCATAATTAAAGGAAAACTTATGTATCAATATATTTGAGGCAAATAAACTTAAATCATGTTTTACCAATGTAAAACACGTTATAAAATATGAATCACATAGTATCAATTAAATATATGATCACTAGATATTTAATTTCATGAGCAAATATTCATAAATATTGCACGTACGAGCAAAACAGTAAAATCACGTATAAAGGGGTAAAACTGCAATTTTACACATAAGGTTAGAATTGGAATTTCATCAGTAAAGGATACAATAGAAATTTTACGCCCAAAAGGGAAAAATCATAAATTTTCACGCTCAAACAGGAGTAAAATCGGAAATTATTGTGGCCAGGGCAGAACCGTAATTTTACTTTATGCGAAGGGGCAAGATCGTAATTTAGGCAGGTAAGGGCAGATCGGGGAATCATGTATAGGGGAATGATACTCACTTAGGATTTCTTATGTGGTCCTATTCTTGAGTTCTTCAAGACATGAATATTGAAAGAAGTACACCTATGTGTCAGAAAAAATCCAGGCCAATTTCCTAACCATTGTGCTTCACATCATATGGAAATATGGAAAGTTCTCCTAACATCCGATTGTCTTGATAATCCTTGCAAATTACACATTTGCCTTTGATCAAGAATATATAATCATATCTTGACTTTGAGAACCAAATTCACTAGTGTCTTGAATCTGATGAATATATTTGCTCCAAGCAGCACACCCAGAAAACTTATCATCATAATCATAAAATACTTATGGAAAGGTTTTGTCGATCTTCAAAATCAATTAGGGAAATTTCCTCAACAAAGAAGATTGGTGGAACAAGACACAATTCTCTCGACGTGCCCACTTGTGCTATGAAGCCTTGTAATGCTTCCAAGAAGCTTTCTGCTGGCTCCAGCTTCTTTGACAGGTTCCAATTATTCAGTTTTTCTGCTTTTCAAGTTTAATGAGGTAAAATATTTGATGCCACCCTCAATTAATAGAAGCTGGTAACAAAGTAGAAAGCATGAATGTGATGTTCAAAAAATACATCCCAGAATGGAGTCATATTGCCCCATGCGATAGGCATGTAGGTTATAGAAAGCAAACTCAAAGAGAATGCCCCTCCTCAAAGAGATTTTCGACCCCCACCAGAATCTGAAAATATATGCTATTTCAGTTTCAAATAAGCAAGATTGAAGGCCGTGAGAAAGCTTCCGGAGCAATCATTGTCCAATAACTTATCGCCATTTTTTGCACATTCTTGAGATTCATTACTGAAGAAAAATAAAATATGAAGTGATATGCCCTTGGTGCAATTACATTGTCACCAGTCATGGACACAAAGGAAACGTTTATGGATAGAATTCATTAATCAGTAGTTGCAACAGATGAAATAACATGAAAGATTGTGTATTTCTACTATTCTTACTAGATTATGTTCATTCGTTTGCATACTCGATTTAAAGCTTGCTGTTGGGGTTAGTCATTTCCTTTTCTGCAGGGTTTCACAAATGTAATAAAAAGGCTAGTTCAAATTCGAGAGTTTTTGCTGTGACTACCCAGGGTACTCCGAAGCTCCATGGAGGTGCAGCTCTCATGGGACAGTGGGACAAGCATCTACACATCACTCTTCTGATGCATCTGTAAATCATAACCTGATAACTTACATTATGTAGTGTAAGATGTACTCAATCTTCGAGCAAAAGCCGAGATAGGTACATGCTGTATAAAGAATAAAAATTCATTATCTCAGTCACCATCGGTGGACCTTCTAATCTTTGGAGTCGTTCGGCCATAAGGAGGAAGTGACCAAATTAGACTTTTACCAATGCAATGCTTTGAATCTTCCGCCGCCACGACCGAGTCTGGTCTTCTCAAGCTTCTTCTCATGCTTCACCCTATTTTTCTATGCCAAATTCCTTCTTCCATCACGTCATGCAATAGGGGGATTCTTAATCGGGTCAATACTACAAATGACTCTAAATTGATATGATTATGATTAATTTATCTCAAAATACTTTGTGAATACAAAAAATGTTAAATTATACAATTGTGACAAATTTATCTCAAATTAATTTTTTGATCATTAAAAACTCTCAAATCGGTTTGTGACAAATTTACCATATGTTAATTTCCATTAAATTGAATCTGTTGAAAATATGTCTCGAGTTTGAGTCCAAAGCAAAAGTTTGATTTTTTTCCTAATCCTAGTAGGTGTGGGTTTCTTAATTTGTTCCTACTCCAAGTAGGAGTGGCTTTCAAGAATTGAAGAGTCCTCAAGTTCCCTATATATACACGGTCATGCGTGGAGAAGATTTGGGCCGTTGTTGATGCAAGAGGTCTTGAAGCGCCGATTCGTCATCGAGTGCTTGGGGGGAGTTTCTCTGTTGATCTCGTTCGAGCAATTATGCCAAGAAGATTCAAGTGTTGGTAGTCGATTAAATTATTGTGGTAAGAATTTGTGTATAATTCCTTTGTGAGATTGAGAGATTATTTCACTAGGAATTGTGGGGCTAAACACTGCGTGAGTTATTTGGTGTAATTGGGGCTTGGGAAACACCGAGAGTGTTTGAGTGACTCGAGTGTGTAATCTCCGTTGTATCGCTTGTTCTATAGTGAAATTCGTCACTGCTCTCCCCGTGGACGTAGATCTCTACGACCGAACCACGTAAACCTGATGTCCGATTTTTTTTTTGTCTATTTTATTGTTCGATCGCTCGCCCTTTCCGCAACAATTGGTATCAGAGCCAGGCTTGGCTGAGTTAAAGTGAATCGATGGCGACAGAAGAAGTAAAAGTGAGAATCGACAGATTTGATGGGAAGGATTTCAGTTTCTGGAAGATGCAGATGAAACTGCACGCGCCCTTATTAGGTGAGAAACCAGAGACGATGAAGAAAGCTTATTGGGATTTGCTGGATAGACGAGCTATGGGTGTTATTCGGCTGACGTTGGCTCGTAACGTCGCGTTTAACATCGTGAAGGAGACTACCACTGCGGGTTTGATGAAAGCCCTATCGGATATGTACGAGAAGCCCTTTGCAATCAATAAGGTCTATTTGATGCAACGTCTATTTAACTTGAAGATGAGCGAAGGTGCGTCAGTTGCAGATCATATCAATGTATTCAATGTGATTGTTAGTCAATTGAGTTCAGTTGATATTGACTTTGAAGATGAGGTATGTGCTTTGATTTTGTTATCATCATTGCCTGATAGTTGGAATACTACTGTTACTGCTGTTAGTAATTCCTCTGGGTTAACAAGTTTAACGTTTGATGGGGTTCGAGATTTAATTCTAAGTGAGGATATTCATAGAAGAGAATCTGGTGAACCCGTATCTACTGCTTTAGTAGGTGAAAATAGAGGAAGAACTAGTACACGTGGTAGAATGAACATGAATAGACGTAGCCAATCTAGGACTGGTGGTGCTGTCTGTTGGAACTGTGGCAAGAGGTGGCATCTTTGAGGAAATTGCCTTAAGATGAAGAATGAAAAGGGTAAGGAAATTTTAGTTGATACTGCAAATGATGCTGTTGGTAATTCGGATAATGCCAATTATGTCTTGTCTGTCATTGATTATTCATCGTTTGATGGATGGATTATGGATTATGGATTCTGGTTGTTCTTTTCATACTATACTAAATAGAAACCGGTTTACTACTTATCAGTGCACGGATGGTAGTAAAGAGCAATTGGGGAACAACGCTGAATGCGATGTTGTAGGTGTTTGCGATATTAAAATTAGAATGCGTGATGGTATTGTGAGGACATTGACTGGAGTGAGGCACGTTCCAGAGTTGAAGAAAAACTTAATTTCCTTGAGTGCCATGGATTCAGCTGGGTGTCAGTATTTTTCAGAATGTAGAATTCTAAAAGTTGTTCAAGGTGCATTAGAGATAATGAAAGGAATCAAGCACAATGGCCTGTATGAGCTTCAAGGTGAGACAATGACAGATTTCGCTGCAGAGACGTCAGATGCATCTGTTCGAGAGTCCGAATTGTGGCATATGCGTTTGGGGCACATTGATGAGAGAAGCATGAAGGTTTTAAGTGAAAGAAATCTGCTATGTGGTTATGTTGCTAACGAACTGAATGTATGCAGGTGCTGTGATTTAGATCAACAGCGGAAAGTGCAGTTCAGTACGATAGTCAAAGAAACCACGGAAATTGCAGAGTTACTTCACTTGAATGTTTGTAGGTTGTCGCGGTTTCCTTTTAGGAAGAGTGCCAGATATATGTTAATAGTTGTTGATGACTACTCGATGAAGACGTGGGTGTTTGTACTTAGGTACAAGTTTGATGCTATTGTCAGGATCATGCAGTTGAGAGCTTTGATCGAAAAGGAGACTGGTAAGACGATCAAGCAGGTGTAGACTGACAGTAGTATGGAGTTTTGCTCGAAGCTATTAAAAGAATTCTGCATGAAGGAAGGCATAGTGAAACACCGCACTACTGCCAATGAACCACAACATGTTGCAGAATTGTTGAGCAGAACATTACTAGAGATGGCCCACAAAATGATCTCTAGTGCTGGTATGGCTAGGAGATTCCTAGCGGATGCGCTTAGTATGGCGAGCTACCTGATGAATAGATTCCCATTGATTGCAATTAAACATCGGACTCCCGAAGAAGTGTGGTCAGGTAACGTTGCTGATTATTCTATTATTAGAATATTTGGTTGCCCGTGTTATGTTCGAGCGAGTGATGGTAAGCTCGATGGAAGGGCAAGAAGTGCATATTCTTAGGCTATGCACAAGGTGAGCGGGGTTATCAGTTGTGGTGCCCGGAGTTAAATTCACCTGTTATCAGCAGAGAAGTTATGTTTGACGAGTCTTCAGTACTTCTGGTTAGGAGTGGTAATAACAGTGCTTATACAGATCTGAACGATATTCAGCTTGAGGTGGAGTTGCAACCAGAAACTCCTGAGGTAGCGGGTACTAATGTGGTAATCAACACAGATGGTGCTTGTAACATGGTGGAGTTTGTAAAGCCAACAGTTGCTGTAACTGCTAATATTGACAAGGTACGTATTCAATCTTCTGACAGATATGGATGTGACAATGGTTTTGCTTTATCTGTGGTTAAGGAGATTGTGTCGAGAAATTCTTGCGTAGCAGTTAAAGGTGCATGTGGAGTTGGTGTTCTTATGAGGTCATCGATTATGGCGAAGTTCAAGCGGGACTTGGGCTTGAAAGATATCTGTGGCGATTGAGTCCATTGGGGCTATGGGAGAGAAGCGGCAGAGTTCGAATTTTGAAGCAATTGTCACTTGGCTCAAACGTCGAGCTAATGTGGAGATTGTTGAAAATATGTCTCGAATTTGAGCCCAAAGCAAAAGTTTGATTTTTTTCCTAATCCTAGTAGGTGTGGATTTCTTAATTTATTCCTACTCCAAATAGGAGCGGCTTTCAAGAATTGAAGAATCCTCAAGTTCCCTATATATATATACGGTCATGCGTGGAGAAGATTTGGGCCGTTGTTGATGCAAGAGGTCTTGAAGCGCCGACTCGTCATCGAATGCTTGGGGGGAGTTTTCTCCGTTGATCTCGTTCGAGCAATTATGCTAAGAAGATTCAAGTGTTTGTAGCCGATTAAATTATTGTGGTAAGAATTTGTGTATAATTCCTTTGTGAGATTGATAGATTATTTCATTAGGAATTGTGGGGCTAAACACTGCGTGAGTTATTTGGTGTAATTGGGGCTTGGGAAACACCGAGAGTGTTTGAGTGACTCAAGTGTGTAATCTCCGTTGTATCGCTTGTTCTATAGTGGAATTCATCGCTATTCTTCCCATGGACGTAGGTCTCTACGACCGAACCATGTTAACCTGGTGTCCGATTTATTTTCTTTATTCTTTCGATTTTATTGTTCGATCGCTCGTCCTTTCTGCAACAGAATCAATACTACAAAAAATCACAAACTAATATACTTATAACAAACAGAGGGTAGAACCCCAAACTACTACACCCGTCGACTGCTACGCATCATCCAATCCAACATTTGATGGTAAAATTTAATAGGAATTAACGAAAAATGAATTTGTCATGGGTATCTAATAATTTACAGTTTTTTGTGACATCAATCCTAATTCAAAACCCAAGGAACACGGCAATCTCAGTCACCCACTCTCGCTCTGAGTCCAAGTCAAGGACGGACATCACGATCTGCCAATTTTTTCTGGGCTGGTATCGCACTGGCTTCCTTGGAATCTCTTACTCAGTCAAGCTTAAAGCAGTCCGGAATCGAGAAAAGACCCACGAAGAAGAAAGTGAAGAACACGGCAACGAAAATTGCAGAACTCAAGTCTTCCCTATTTGTCTTTTGCCCCCGACACCAACCAAGCATCTGTATATATATGCACTAAACGTCCATATATAATTAATAGTGGAAAACCACTATTGTCCCATTAAAATTGTTGTTTGGTTATTTTCGGTTTCATCTCCTAAACGTGATTTATGTTCCTAAACAAATTACAATCAATTACTCTTTTGAATATGATGTGTGAGAGCCAGTCTATTTTTACCTCTTCATCCTCTATTTTTTAAAATATTACTTTGCATATCATGACAAAATCCCACATCCCTTCCAAAAAACCACTAAGCACGTAAAGTATGCTAGCGCTGATTGAGCCCCCAACCCACAAAGTTTTAGTCCTCTCCACCAACCACCACCCCCTTGACCACGTCTCCCACTCCGATCTATGAATGTTCGCTTTATGTGCTTTTTTTTTTCTCCAATTTTCTCGCTCTCTTTCTTGCAGCCCAACGCAGACGTTGAGCTTGTTGACTACTGTGACATGCCAATTGGCATCCACAATGAAAAATTAGGAGGCAAGGTAGTAATTTAGAAAAAAAAAGGGGGTTTATCGGTAATAGCGGCAAAAGTAAGGGTGGTTTTTTATAATTTCCCTTAATAAAATGTGTAGCACCAGTTGCTAATTGGATGCACAATAACTATTAGGTACGTCAAGTTTACTCCCTTTCTATCACAAACAAAATTGATTCCATTGTGGACAGATTCTGCATCACATATCAGAGGAACAAAGTATACATCATGTGTAGCATAGCACTACATTTAGTACGATAAAATGAAATGGAATTAAAGAAGGAATGATATAAAACAGATACTACAATTCATGTGTTTGTTTGTTGTGAAGGAATGGAGATGGGAGAATTTGATGATATCTTTTCCAGTGTTTGGAAAATTCCTAATCAATTCCTTTTTGCTATGCGTGATCTAAGTCTTTTCTTCATCTTAATGTAGAAAACATAAACAGACATATTGGAATATGTGGTCTTTGAAGGTACCTTTTGAGAAGGAACTTTTCACATTCGAAGTCCATGTTCCCATGTGAAGGCTATTTTGAAAATCTGAGCTTCTTGCCTAATGCTTTTGTTTTTGAATGAAATTGAAAAATAGAAAACATATAGTCACCCGTTGCCCAAGTGTGCCCGTCCCCGGATGAGAAAGGAATGTTCTATCAAGAGCTGTGATTGAGTCAATTCATCGGGAATTAGGTTGCTAAAAGTATTCGCTAAAAAAGTGGCCGTGAGTTTCTCACGCGGAGTCGAGGTCAAGTCTTCCTTTTAGTTGGAAACAAACAACTACTTGTTGGGCCCAGAAAAGTGGTTCGCTTTATAAACAGGGAAAGCAAAGGGTCCAATTCTTTCCATACGTGGGTGGAAATGAGATTTTTGTAAAAAAAAAAATCATTTTTAATCCCTGAAATAACCAAATTTCTAGTCATATACTTGAACTTTTAAATTATCTAATAAATTATTGAATTGCATGAGCTTTTTAATCTAAAGTTTCCACTGCTCCAAATCTGATTAGTTTGAGTTGACGTATTCGTCAAAACGGTAGGATTTTTTACGTGCAATGTGAAATCCTCTTGATTTTCAAGGTATTTTAATTTTTTGTCATGATATTTTATTTACATATAGAACATTCCCCTTGTAATGACTATTGAATTCTGTCTTTGTGGATAATAGAATACGAGTTGATACTTAACTAAAATTTCTGTGATTTTTTTCAGTTTTTTTTTTATCACATAACCTACTAACCAGCAATGGGGTCAAACCAGTGTTGACTAATCTCCCGATTGTTTTGTGTTATAAACTACACTAAGGGGAAGAAGAACCTTGATCTATGACAAGAATTCCACCTTCGGAGATTAGGGCATGTCTATATATTTTGTGTGGAGAAATATGCACACTTTGGATATGTTTGTATGGCCTATTCTTGATTTCTTCGAGACATAAATGTCTTCTATGTAAATTATCACCCAAATTGGTCTATGAGATCATTTTTGTCCACAAACATACCGGCTAGGAAGCATGAATACTCTTCGGGAGCCTCCGTGTCGTGTTGGAGTGTTCGGCACACTCCTACATGCTCTGACACTGACATGCTCCAACATGCGATTAATAGATGATGGAAAATCCAACATGTGGTCAATCTCCTTACATGCTCCGACATACGAGTCGAGAATTTCGACACGCGATTTTGACACGCACAGGGTCATTCAAGGAATTCCAATTTCCAGGGCAAGTCTACGGGTGTGACGGGGAAGAAAATCGTTGAAGAAGGTGATGGAGGGTGGAGGTGAGGGCAAGGGAGCAAAGGCAAGGCCACGATTGCAAGGGAGGGCCAAAGGAAGAGCAAAGACCAAGGCAACTGAAATGGCCGCGACTGTGATGCCGTGATGGAGGATCGAAGGCAAGGCTACAACTGCAAAGGAGGGAGGGCTGAAGGCGAGGCAGCGAGCAATTGCGATGAGGTGACCGAGAGAGAAAAGGATCGTGCGAGGAGGAGGAGGAGGAGGAGGAGGCAATGGCTAAGGTTTTTGGGTTTTCATGCCACTTTACTAAGGTTTCTCTTTTAGTTTTAGGGAGAAAAGCAAGAAAAAATAATTAAAAATGGGCATGCGGCTCCAACTTGTCGTGATTTTTTTCTTTTCTTTTCTTTTTTTTGGAGAGAGGGGAGGGTGAAGGGTGATTTCTAGAAAGGAAGTTACAAGTAATACAGGGGAAGAAACGAGAGGGTGAAATAAATAGGTGGAGCTAAAAAGTGATTTCGGAAAATGAAAGCACCGAACGTTGAATATTGATAAATTTTGGTTAGGGTAAGAAAATCATAGATTTATTTAAATACGTTGACTCTAGCTTTTTTTAAAATTCATTTATATGTGAATTTGAATTAAATTATTAAATAATCATAAAAATAAGAATTTATTATGCATATATAAAAATATTCATTTAGTATACAACATGTCCCAAAGTATCAGAATTCTCTATTTTTTTTGAGAAATGACGTGTCGATGTGTCGTGTTGTGTCTCATGTCTGTGTTGATGTTACTTAGCATACTGGAATTATTAGGACCCACATATTGTGCCATTTGTAACCTTGAAACACTAACATGTTCATGTCTATAAATTCTGATGCATTAATCAATTGACTACACTAAAACTTCATCCAAATTCCGCCATTATCCAAATGGATCGGGTCAAGTGAGATCATTACATAAAATGGTATAATATGATTTTTCAAAACTGAAAAGGAAACCCTCTTTTTGAAAAGTCAAAATAGGTTCTTTTTCTTGTCTTTTTACCCTATACCGAAACTTTGACGTGATATATGGAGCGGGATGGCTCGTGAACTTGGCGTGCACGGCTCAGATTTGACTTACAAAGATCTCCACAACAAATATATTCTCCATCGGAGCATGTACATTCAAACTACAACAAAACCTGTTTATGCTCCTGAAAATTCCCTTGCTTCAACTTTCTTGCATTCTTCAGGTATCAATTAAGATTTCACCTCAAATACTATGAAGCCTCTCAATTTGTCTTTTCTTCGGTTCTTGTCGTCGTGTCGTCTCTTTTTCACATGTATAGTGCTTTTGCTATGCATTTGCCTAGTCTCTTCAGCTAATAACATGACAGACAAGCTTGCCTTGCTTGCATTCAAGGCCGTAATAATTGAGGACCCTCTTCATGTGATGGATTCATGGAACCATACGACTGACCACTGTCGGTGGTATGGTGTCACATGCGGTCGTCTACACCGGAGAGTCACACGACTAGACTTACAAAGCCTGAAGCTTTTGGGATCCATCTCCCCACACATTGGAAATTTGAGCTTCATGAGAGTCCTGGTGCTCTGCAACAATAGTTTCCATCACGAAATCCCGCAACAACTCGGCTATTTGTACAGGTTACGTATCTTGCAATTACACAGCAACACATTGGAGGGCAAAATACCAAGAAACCTGTCGGGTCGTGCTCGCCTTAAAGAGCTCAGCCTAGCTAACAACCTGCTGGTTGGAGAAATTCCCATCGAGCCCGGTTCTTTAGTGAAGCTTCAGATTCTTGCTTTAGGTAACAACTATCTAACGGGAACATTTCTTCATCCATCGGAAATATGTCATCATTAGAGGTTCTCACTATCGGTGAAAATGAGGTGGGTGGGAAGATACCCCAAGCTCTGGGAAAATTAACCAAACTCACATGGCTTGATTTAGCTGTAAATAGGTTGTCAGGAACATTTCCTCCATCTATCTTCAATCTTTCTTTTGTGATGATGTTCCAAATTGGTGGGAACCAAATAGGAGGGAATCTTCCTGCCAATGTAGGCTTCACTCTTTCAAACATCCAGATTTTCTCCATTTCCGATAACCGATTCATTGGAGCCTTTCCTCGGTCAATGTCTAATGCAACCGCTTTGAGGTGGCTGCAAGCCAATGATAACAAACTCTCGGGGAAAATGCCTCCTTTGGACCGCTTAAACAAGCTCCAACTATTGCGCATCGGTTCTAATTATCTGGGAAGCGGAGGATATAGTGATGCGACCTTCTTTGGCTCGTTGGCTAACATTACCACTCTACTGCGGTTAAGCATACAAAACAACAACTTTGGCGGGACGTTGCCTGAGTGCATCGGTAATTTCTCCGTTACTCTTTCACAATTGTTGTTGGGCCAGAATCTACTGTCTGGCATGATTCCTAGAATAATCAGGAATCTCGTCAACTTGGAAAGGATTTATTTGGACGACAATAGGTTTTCAGGTATGGTCCCCTCTATTTTGGGAAATCTTCATAAAATAGTGGAACTAGATTTATCGAATAACAAGTTTTCCGGAGCAATTCCTTCTTCATTAGGAAACCTAGTAAACCTTGCACAACTCCATCTCGATCACAATAACTTTCACGGCTACATTCCTTTACGTCTATCGGAGTGCCGAAGTTTGGTGGAGCTTGATCTTTCTAGTAACAACTTAAATGGAACCATACCTCCAGAGTTCATAGGTCTCTCATCACTATCTATACTTTTAAACTTGTCTCGGAACCATCTCTCTGGTGTCCTACCTATGGAAGTTGGCAATTTGAAGCTCTTGGCTCAATTGGATCTCTCTAGAAACATGTTAGAAGGCGACATTCCAGCCAGCCTTGGCAGTTGTGTTGGATTGGAAGTGCTCAAAATGCAGGGGAACTCTTTCCGAGGCTCCATTCCTTCATCTATTAATATGTTGAGGAATGTCAAGGAGCTAGATCTTTCACAACAATTTATCTGGTCAGATTCCCGAGTTTTTTGAGGCATTTCACTTCTTGGAGATCCTGAATTTGTCGTACAATAACTTTGATGGCATGTTATCGACAAAAGGAATCTTTAATAATGTCAGCGCTACTTTTGTCTCTGGAAATGACAAGCTTTGCGGAGGAATGCCCATATTTCATTTGCCGAAATGCAGCTCTAGAAACTCACGTCCAAAGCTAATCTCTAAGTGGAAGCTTGCCATCTCGATTTTCTTTGGGGTTCTTGGAGTTGCTAGTGTTCTTACTCTTATGTACTTTCGTTGGTTGAAGAAGAAAAGAACAGAACCCGCTTCAAGTTCCAAAGATGATTTATCATTGAATCTATCTTACGGAATTCTCCTTAGAGCAACCAACGGATTTTCTTCCAAAGAACCTGATCGGGGTCGGCGGTTTTGGATCTGTTTATAAGGGAGTCCTCGATGAGAATGGAACTATCATTGCTGTGAAGATACTTGATTTGACGCTTCATGGAGCTGCGAAGAGCTTCAAATCTGAGTGCGAGGCTCTAAGGAACATCCGACACCGTAATCTTTTGAAAGTCCTAACAGTATGCTCGGGCACTGATTATAGGGGCAATGAGTTTAAGGCCTTGGTTTATGAGTTCATGGTCAATGGCAACCTGGAAGATTGGCTACATCCAAGTCCATCATCAGCTAATGTAGATGGGAATGCGCAAAAATTGAGTCTCATCCAGAGGATAAATATTTCCATCGATGTTGTTCAGCATTAGATTATCTCCATAACCACTTGCAAAGCCCTGTCATCCATTGTGATTTGAAGCCAAGCAACATCCTGCTAGATGCTGAAATGGTCGGACATGTTGGAGACTTTGGTTTGGCAAAGGTCGTCATTGAATCCACTGATGACACTAAAGCGAAAATGAGCTCTGCTGGTGTAAGAGGAACTGTCGGCTATGCTGCTCCAGGTGAGTCTCCTCTCCTCTGTCCCTCGGACGCATTACATTCAATAAAAATGCACTAAGCATGTGCGTGCACTTTCCTTCTGCTCAATTGATTCTGCTGCTATTATATATCTTTTATTTGCAATTTGAATGAACTGCAGAATATGGAATGGAAAGCATGGTTTCAAGAGAAGGTGATGTTTATAGTTGGCATTCTCTTGCTTGAGATGTTCACGGGCCTAAGTCCAACAAACGAAATGTTCAGAGAAAATTTTAACCTTCATAAGTTCATTAAGGAAGCCTTGCCTGAACAACTCCCAGAGGTTACCGATCCTCTTCTACTTCAGGAAATGGAGAGCCATATAGGCACCGCCAGAGGTGATGCAACTTGCGAATGTCTGGAGATGGTCTATAGAATTGGGGTTGCCTGCTCAGTCGAAGCACGCAAAGAGCGGATGAACATCGCAGAAGTCACATCTCAGCTGCATTTTATCAGGGATAAACTTCATGCAGCTGGTTTACAAGGATAGGTAATATATAAGATCGATGGCTTTCCTGCTTTTTATTTTCCACTGGATGAACAGATCATTGCCATATATGCACTGATTAAGCATGCATTCATGTGCCTGATTCCTCAATTTTCTAGTCTCGTGTGAATAAAAAAGACATGCCTTGCCAACCGCCATCTCTCAAATATGTTCGGCATATGTAGAATCATTGTAAGAACTCTAAGGGCAGCACAAGGAAATTCTCGTGATCAAAGCATACAAGAGGTTAATCATAAACCCGCATCCCTCAAATATGTTCGGCAAATGCATTTACAGTTGCACTAAATTGAGATGGCTTTAGGACATTTATGTAGGCTTTATTAAGAGTATGCTTTTAACAGAAAAAATATCAAACTTTGCTAAACGAATGGATAAATCTACATGTCTCTTCCAGGTAATATGAACTCAGGAGTGCTTGGCGTCGGTTTCCGGAATTTCAGTAGGACTTTTTGTGTTCTTCCTTACTTAGCCCTAGGACAGAGAAAGGCTGGGGGGGGTTGCATGCTATGTTAGTATAGTAGATACAGGCAACGGTTCTTCGATCCCGGCCATGGCTCAAAATGAGAACTCAATCTTGTCTGTTATTCAATAAAACTCAGGTCTCAACCTAATTGCTTCAAGAACTGCATGTAGCTTTTTTAAATTTGATGATGGCTCAATAGATTCCTTCTTCCGCGAACCTTTTCATGTACAATTCATCCATGGGGCGGAGCAGGAATTTGAGAAGCAAATCGCAAAATCCTATTCAGGTCCCGAAATTGTACTTGTAATTGTGGCCACTGTGAACAATTTGTCCATGCAGATCAACTACTTTGTTACATGTAATATAAGTTCCAACTATTTTTATGGACTCAGAATTAGAGCGAGCTCTTAAGTGAGCTGTGAAGTGGCTCAAATGAGAGTGTTATAACTCTCTAGGCCGATGGTGTGGCAATGATTTGCAGCAATTTAGTTGCCCCACTCACCAACTGAAAATTGTTGACACTTGTTTTCAATCACATATGCATTCACAGCATTTTGAGGATACAATTGGTGGTTGCTTATACAAGGATAGGATGGAGCCATCTGCTGGCTATCCAACGATCATTAAAATTTTTGGTAATTATTTTGTAATATCTAGTTGAATTTCCTGCTTCCCCCATTCGATTTTGCATATTTTTTAATCATGAGTGCACATAAAAATATAAGTATTTCACTAACAACAGTTCGTAAAGAACTTTCGCAGTGTTTGGTATTGTCTTTCCATTAGATATTTTCTAATAAGAATTTCCTTTTGCCATCTATAAGCAATTTATTTGGATGCAAAAGATAAAAATATGAGAAAATTTAGTGGATTGTGTATTGTGCTCCACTTTGCACAACCTTAAATCAATTATTGTCGAGCCTATTATTAATCATACGATTTACATAGTATGGGTCCAAACATGTTTACCCTCATTGCGAAACTCAAATATTATAACCATACCTGGTCATCCTCTGCAATCTCGAATTGATTTGCACTGATCAATAAGCTCCTTTATATATAGAATGTAATGAGCATCATTAGCCCTTTTTGGAAAATTTTGATAAGCATCCATTAATTTACCGACACTTCCTTGCCAACTTACATTACCGACTAAGTCAGATTTTTTTTTTTTTCAGTCAATCTTATCCTTTGCCACTTTTGTGCACGGTCAATTATCTCTGCAAAATGGCAGAGATAATTGTTGTGGATTTTTCTACCCGACACTTCCTTGCCACCAAGCAGAAGATTTTCTGTAGAATTTTTCTTGATAATTCTAGAAATTGGATCAACATTTTAACAGCATCTGTCCACAGAGAGAGAGAGATACCTTAATTGAGATGACAGAGGAGCTGACAGAGGGACCTCCAGCCTTGAGAAAATATGATGCATTTAGAGCCAAAATTCTTGCCTGATATGTAACCACATATCCTTAAACATCACATATTAACGAGAGATATCTTCTAGTAAAGCACTCTAAACAGGTAGAAAGGTTATGCACATAACAGACTGAAGACCTTGCGTTTTTCTTCAACCCATAGCTAAAGTCTAGTGAAATGAGAGCTTCAACAAGTCATGCAAGTGTTTTCATAGTCAGTATTCAATTAATAAACAGTCAAATGCAGAGAGACTTCCATGAGTATTATCACAGCAACTTATATCGTATGTGCAAACAAAAAGACCTTTCAGGTGATCAGAGGGACAGATCACGTGCATCCAACACCACTTCATAATAAGTCATGTCATTGCACACACTAGATCAAAACTAACAATAAGAGAACGAATAATCTGGCAAGACATGCGAATTTAGCATTTAGCATATGCTTGAGTAATTATTAAATTAAGATTCCCTAGCCCAAAGCCATAAAGGCAACATAATGTACAGGACCATGCTATAAGCAAGAGGGCAGGTTCACCTTGTCGACAAAGCTTGGAATGGTAACTTAAATCAGCAGTTGTCAAAAGGACAATTACATGTATAATATAAGGACCTAACCAGACTTAAAAATTTGGGAATCCGCACATAGTATTTGCTGATAGTCACACTAAATAGTCATGTGTAGTTGAATGACAAGCAAATTTGAAAGGCCATAAATCCTGCATCAGAAACTCAAGAATGCATCACCCAAACTTTCTTGAAGGGGAATCTGAGTATTCCATCAAATGCTTTGTAATAATCAAGTACAGGGAATAGGCATGAAGTTTACTGGCCCGAAGGCATGGGATAAACTTATCTTCAAGGAAAAGAAAAATAAAAAAAGATTCAACTATATTCCCAAATCTCACAAAGTAAATCCAATTAAAACTCAAGAAAATAAAAAAATTATGGAGTGAACCAAGCAGATATGCATCAGAAAACTCGAGCTTGCATCACCCATGCTGTCTTCAAGGGTACTCCGAGTTAATTCTTCATGTGCATATGTTTCCCTCTCGGTGACAACAAAAAACGCAACCCAGTTCTGGGGCAAAATCTTTACGCTTCACATAGCAATGAAGAGAACTGTAGTTACAGGAGTATATATATAAAGGTAAATCACAAATCCAAGAATTAATCCCCAAATAACAAGTCCTCCCATCCATACAAAACGAAGCCTCACAAATACATGAGGAAAGAAAAAAGTCCATGGCATGAATATGAAGAGTTGAAAGATGAAATTAATCATGAAAATATCGCAAATAAAAACGAAGGCTGCAAAGAAATGCATTGATTTGTGTTATCAGAAATAAAAAGTTGACAATTCATGGAATCTGCTTCTGAAGGATCAAAAGGTACTGAATCTACATTTTCATAACAGGAGAAATCCAAATAGAGAAATAAGTTGCTACGAGCATATAACAAAACCATGCAGTAAGTCAAACAGTAATGAAGGTAGGGAGCATGATATAGGATTTTCTTTTCGGCGGTCCAAAAGCAAGATGAAGTCCTGGACCTACACTTTGGCAAGAAAGACCTTAAGAATATAATCAATTTCTTTTACAGGCAATGACGAGTCAATACCTGATCTGGCTGAGCAACATCTGAAAATATTACATCCATCATTCCAACCAACATACAGTACTTGGCGGTATGTCAAGCATCTTCGATAATAGGAATAACATTTGTTCTCTCCTTAGCCACAAAGTCCCTTCCACTGCGATGCGAAAACTCGACCACATAAACCGCTCCTGTCTGCCAAAAGGAACACAAGACAAAAATTCAGTCATCTAATTAAGTCATTCGGTAAAAGAATCATTCTTCAAGAGAAAAATGACCTACAGGGCCAACAATGTCCGAAACATGAGATACTGTGGTCCCAGAAGCAGCTCCCAGACAGAGAACCCGAGCACCGGGTTTCTGAATTTGAAAATAATGAAACATGATCATTGATATGGAAGAAGCTACACACCTATGATACACCAGAGAAAAAGGAAGAGAGATTCTTACAATCCATATCTCATCAACCCCACCCCAAATGGCAGCAGCCAACTTTGATCGGAAGGGGTTCCACACTTTATATTCCACTTTACTTCCATCTTTATTCTAACAAGAGATAAAACACAAAGAAATACAGCTTAGTTACATTTCTAGGTCAATGAAGAAAAGAACCTTTCAAATATAACACGAGAACGACAGTCAAAGAATGTAAGGGAGGTTGACAACATTATGCTCCTAAAAAGATCTAAATAGTAGAGGATTACAATTGTACAACAAAATTTACTAGTAGAAAACTCTTTACATAAAAGCCCTGGCAAAAGGAACCTCACATAAATCAAAGAATCAACTCTAACGCAGATCCCCTTTAACTAATCAAATTTGGGTAGTATAAGTATACATAGCCATAAAAAAAGAAAGAAAAAAAAAGAGAGTTAGTACGCCTACAACCATTGGTAACAGTCTAAAAAGCAGTTAATACTAGATAAGCAAGTTGTTCCACCATTTTTCTTTTTCAATTTCTATTTTGAGATGAATTGGGAGTTTATCAGTTCAAATATTTGAAAACCAATTAAATCAGTGTAAAATGCCTAGCAATCACTAGCAAGGTGAATAAAAAAAGACGTTCACCTGCACAGAGATTCTCTTCTCGTAGTAGACAAGCCTCTCCAGGAACCATATTCTTTGTAACAAGAGCATCTTATTTGCCCTTAGCAATGAACACCCCCTCATGTCTATGAGACTCAACCACAACTTTGCTTCCACCTTTCATTCCG
The DNA here is from genome assembly GCA_014182895.1 of Angophora floribunda. Taxonomy (NCBI): domain Eukaryota; kingdom Viridiplantae; phylum Streptophyta; class Magnoliopsida; order Myrtales; family Myrtaceae; genus Angophora; species Angophora floribunda. Next base: position 25,591,318 of record CM024712.1, read on the forward strand.
CCTGTACCACCACCACCATGTCCTCTTCCACCATGGCCACCACCACGTCCTCCACCATGCCCTCTCATGGCACTACCTCTGTCACCATCGCCTCTTCCTCTTCCTCTCCCTCCATCACCCCTTCCACCCCAAAATCCACCACAACATGCGAATGACCAAACGAGACCATTTTGTCAAACAAAAAAGAGGCGCCCCAATGCCATGTTAAGGTCTCCGAGTAGAGCGAAAAAATAGCACATTGAAAGCCAAAAGATAGCAGACACGGCAGCATAAAATCAGCTACCATCAGCTGAGAGACACTCTAATGAAACCGACAAACAAGTGTAAATTTAACAAAATGTCTCAAAAAAGACAACCGCAGCTCATCCCAGGCGCAGAAAACAATGACCCCACACTTTTCTTCCACTACCAAGAATCACAGAACGCAAGCAGTATCAGTACTCCACAAATTTCTACAGCAGCAATCCATAATCAGAACTTAGTATCATCCTCGGTTGCGAAAACAGTTAAAAAACTGACCCGTAAGTTTCAAATGAGACCAGGACCAAACTGGACAACAGAAGAAGCATACATCGACCACCCAAAGCTAAACTCCTTTATCATCCATTTCCCACACGGTCGCGACAAGAAGGGCACTGCGAAGACTTACCTCTCTGAGGCGGCCTCATCTTCGCGATGGCTTACGAGGCTAGGGAGTGCTGCTGGTATCAGCTGAGAGCTCTATTGACTGAGGAAGAGAGTGAAGCCGCTGCAGATTACACCATGAGAGGAACGGTGAAGCAGAAGGGAAAGGAGGGGCTTTTTAGAAGCACTACATTTTCTGAAAAATATTTTTTAAGAAATCAATTTTTAGAAAAATATAATTATTTTTCGATATTTGGTTAAAACTTAAAAATGAAAGGTTTCTGTTCAATAAAGAAAATATTTTCCTATATATTCTATTTTAATAATTTTTATTATTTTATTTTTTAAATCGAATTTTAATTATTTTTATTCTTAAAAAATCGTTTTTAAATTTTTTTGCACCTTCTTCTTCTTTTAAGGTTTACACATTACATCATATAATTTGTGTATGAATTAACAATACAACGGTGAGTAGGTGTTAGTCAAACAATATGCTATTTTTTGGGTCCGAATTAATGTAATTATCAATAAATTGACATGCTACTATAGCTACAATAAGATTATTCTTCCTTATTTTTCTTAAAAGTAAGCCTCTTTAAAAGTAGCCTGCGACACTAAACAAAAATGCAAAGCCAAACCAAACAAGTGTAGGTTAGCAAAAAAGCAAAGTCCTAAGACACGCCAAACCAAATTTGGCAAAAGTTCTTTAGCGTGTCTTAGGACTTTGCCTTTTTGCTAACCTACACTTGTCATTTTACTATAAGAATTCTACTATTTCTTTTTAATTAACTTGTCTTCTGAGTAGAAAAGAAATTCAAATCAAATGCCGCCAATTATGAAATTCTTTTCATCTCTCATTTCCTCTTGTAGGTAAAAACAAAGTTTAAGATAACAACCAAAAAAGGCAAGGAAAAATTACAACAATGCAGAATTCAAACTAACTGACGTAAGCTAATCAATGTTCCAATCAAGCCTTGATTTTGAGTGAATGGAATGACTAATTGTCTTAGAAGCTTTTTATGTGATGCCATGACACAGAAGTGTGGCTAATTGTCGTGCAAATGTTTATCACAAGTTAACCACAACACTAAACAATCCAAGATCTTCTATGCAATTTTACTAAAAGCCGCTAGATAGGGAGGGTTTTCATGGTAGATTGGATTTTCTTTGAAAAGCGATTTGGAAAGTGAAAATCCCAACAAGAGTTTCCTCTTTTTGCTAAAGAAGATATAACAAAGAGGCAAAGTATCGGTTAATTGGTGTTTCATTTGCAAAAAGGAGGCAGAGACTGTTCGACATCTCCTCCTTCATTGTTCTTGGATGAGAAGGGTTTTGACAACTTCCTCAGCTTGCATCCGGTTATCTTGGGTTATTGGAGGGTCCATTGAGCAAAAAATCTGGGCTTGGCAGGGCATTCACTTGCAGCACAATAAGAAAAGACAGATTAACCTCAACTCCTCTTTCTATTTTTAGGTTGATTGGGGAGGAGCCGAACAAGAGAGCTTTCGCTAGAAAAGAATCTCCCATCCCTGTTTTTATTGAAAATTGGCTTAACGTTTCACACTTTTGGTATAGTGGAAATTTGCTTAGGATTTAAATGGCTTTGTCAATATAGTTGATGATTCGTCTTGTCAGTGAACTCCTTTTTGGTTTTGAGAACTGCCTTATATACGTCTAGTGATTTGAACTCTTCTCTACACAGGTTGGCCCCCACTGTTACCCTATAATCTATCCTTTTACCTATGAAAATATATATATATATATATATATATATATGTATTTGTATATATAGACTAAGCTTAAGATTAGTATTAAGCTTAATCTTAATTAATGGCAATTAATTATTAATGATTTAACAGTTTAGTAAAACGGTTGAATTAACTAATGGTGATGATGAAATAAAGCAGGAAGCAAAATTATAATTAAGAGAAATGAAATATAATTGTAATCATAAGTGTAACATCCCGAATTTCGGTAAGCCCGAATTATTGGAAAAGGATTCAACGGGCCGAGTTTTGGAGCCAAATATTTGGAATTTGTCTTGGGGGTAAAAAGCACAAATTACCCCTCTCTAGATCTTTGTTTAGATATTTGTCTTATTTTGTCTTGTCTTCTTTTATTTTTCTTTTTCTTTTTCTTTTCCCCCATCTTCCTCCGCACGTTTCTCTCTCTCTCCCTTTTCTCTCTCTTCCTCTTCACTTTCCCCCCCTTGTCGACAGCACCCCCTCCTCCACTTGCTCATCTTATCTCTCTTTCTCCCTTTGACTAGTCCTCTCTTATCTCTTTCTTCTTCTTTTTGCCCCCCACTTGTCTGACAAGCCCATGTGGGCATCTCTCTCTCTCTCTCTCTCGTTCGCGCAGCCCCCCCACTGCAGCTTCTTCTTCTTCTTTCTTCCTTCTTCTTCTTGCTGCTGTTTTCCGTCGGCCAGAGCTGCTGTTGCCTTGCTTCCCTCGCCGGCGAGACCAGTAACCACCTCGTCGCCGCCGCAGCTCCGCCATCCCGCCAGCTCGCCGCCGGTCCGCCGGTCTCGTCGTCCGCCGGCCTCGCGAGCTAGCTGCACCGTTCTTCCTCCTCTTCTGTCTGTGGGTGTTGCTGTCTTGTTCCAGTCTGGTCGCGCCGCCGCCGCTGCTGCCGCCGGACCGCCTCAAGCCAGTCGCTCCCCTTGGACCTGTCTTAGCCGAACCAGATCCGGCCAGCCGTTCCTCCTCCTCTTCTGGTTTGGCCGACGCTGCCTTGTCTCCTCTGGTTCTGGTTCGAACCGAGCCGACCCAGCACTGCCCGAGCTCCGCCACCTTGCTGCCGTCCTCCGCCCTAGCCACCGTCGTCCGCCCAGACCTTCGCCCGACCACCCCAGCTCAAGCCACCGCCCGCTGCCTCCGCCTGTCTCTCCCTCTCGGCCCCTCTGGCCGTGACCTGGACACGCGACCAGCAGCCTCGCCGCTGCACGCCGCCGCCGGTCACCGCCACAGGCCCGTCGGAGGACCGTTCCCGAGACCCCTCCGCCGCACCGGAGCCACCCCAGCTGCTGTTCCCCCCCTGAAACCAGTTGCACCGCCTCCCTTTTCCCTCTCCAGCTTCTGTTTTCCCTTCGCCGGAGCCGTCCGCCTGGTCGCCGGAGCTGCTGGCCGCCGTCCGGAGCTGCCGGGCCGCCCACCAGCCAGCCTCGTGCCGCCACAGCCGCTGGTCCCTGCGTTTCTCGGCTTTTTGCCGCGCGGACAGCCGCCCTCGGCCGAGACCCAGTCCCGGGCCGCCTTGTCCCGACGCGCCGGAAGTTCCCGTGCGTTCCCCTCGCCGCCGCCGTCGCGCTCGTGTCGTCGGAATCGCTAAACCGTGAGTCGATTTCCTAATCCTTATTTAGGGGTTAATCTTGCTTAGGAGTAGTTTGATTAGTTTAATTATCGATTAGTATTTTGGATGATGATTATTAGTGTTTTAATACTATTTGATTAAGCTTTGCTTAGTGTTAATCATGGTTAGTATTAATAAATATTATTATTATTTTTTTGGGATAAATAATAATAATAATTTATTATTTTCGGAATTATTAATTAAATTACTTTATAATTTCGAATTATCAATAGCAATATTGTTATTACTATTCATTGCTGAAAATTAATTATTTTTGGAGAAAATAATTAATTGTGATTATTTATTGGAAATGGTTTTAATTGAGTAATTTTGGGGGAAAATTACATGGTCTATTTTTCCAAAGTCAATAGTATTTATATACTATATTATTTAATGACATTGGTTTATTGAAGAAGAGTTTTACTAAATGGAATTATTTGGGTTGGATAATTAATTATGAGATTGAAAAATAATTATAAGTATTTTGTGGAACTTGAATTATTTTATCGGAACAATCAACTATAGCATGCTTCTTAAATAAATATTTTTGAGTATAATTATAGTTTATAATAATTTTTGGGATAATTGAATATTGTCGAAAATAGTTGATTGGCATCGTCGTGAGGACACGTATTTATTTATTATTGAATATTGAGACGTGTGTTTATTTATTCTTAAATATTGAAACACGTGGTTGGATATCGGAGTATCGTGATGTTGATTGGTCATTTGAAATGACAAGAGTTGAAGTTGTTCCCAAGAGTTAGGGAATGTGCGTGATTGAATGCTGATTGGAAATTAAATTTTGGAAATTGTCGAGTGAGATCGCATGACATATTGCGTGGGTTATCTGAAATGACCTGAAATGACATGTCGCATGAGCATGAGTGATGTTGCATTCACGACATAGCAAAGATATAAATGGATTGGTTGATGATGTGTTACATGGTCACATTAAGAGAGAGAGCGGCGGCTAGCCGGGTAGGCCTTGCCAACCCTCGGTTGTGCCGTGGCCTTTTGGTCGTCTTGACTTCGGTCGGTTGCCTGACAGTGGTCGGTTGCGGGGTTGCGGCAATGAGCGGGCCCTATGCTCCATAGGGAATGCCGTCGATGGGAGAGAGCCCGTGACGTCGCCGTGCCTCATTGGGGAGGACGATGCCTGGTCTTCGATCGGTAGACCGCCAACCATAAGGTTGTGACGTGGCCCTAGTGGTCGTAATAATCGGAGCATGTGTGGGTGTGAGATATGAGAAAGCTTTGTGAGATGCTCTGATTATTCGCATGCCTCTTAATGTCGTGATGATTGAAATGATAGTTTTTGCAGGTTGCGTGTGCCAAGGCCAGGTAGGGTTGCTTGTGTTTGCAACTGCTTATTGAACTGTCGTCTGATAATGTTGCTTGAGGTGTGGTATGTGTTGTTTGTCGGAACTAGGTTGCATGGTTAGATTGCTCCCAAGGCGAGCGAAGTTCCTAACCGGGGCTTAAGACTTTGACTTGCTGAGTTTATCTCAATCCGTCGTGGTTAGCATTTTTCAGGGCCGTAGGATGGTGGATCGACGCGTGTTACGGCTCGTGGCCGTCTTTGAAAGCAGTAGATTAACCCTGGCCCGTTGGTCTCATTGGCTCGTTAGGAAGATGCCCGTGGTAAGGGCTTGTATTTGTAAACTTCCTAGGGTTAATCAGTTAGTTAATAAAGCGATACTTTTGTTGTGTTCTTATTGAGTTTTCCTGCTATCCCTATTTTTGTAATTGACCGGGGATTGTGTTTCGCTTCCGCATGCGTTTAATCAAAAGATAAAAATAACGGTCGGCGACGGATCCTGGGGAGTCGCAAATCAAATGACCGCAAGTGAACTGGGGTTGCCGCGTGCTCGAGGGTTGGGGCGTGACAATAAGGGTAAAACAGTAAGAAATGCTCATATGTAAATAAAATGCATAAATAAATTGCAGGTAATTAAATCACCAACCACAGGCAGTTAAACCGGTCGATTGTGGGGTATAGACAGGTAATTAAATCACTGACCACAGACGGTTAAATCAGCTGATTGTGGGATATAAGCAATAATTTAAATAGACAATAGGAAAGTTTAAATAAAATATTGCATTAATTGAAAGTCACAAGTATAGATATTTAAAGTTGCATAAGAAATACAAGTGCAATATAGAAAAGATCTTTTGATTTACAAACCAAGAACAAGGTTTGTGACCATTGATCTAACAGGGGTTTATGATGATAAAATAGTAAGATGAGAATATGAAATTCTTACCAAGGACCGATCAGAACCAAGTACTTGGTTATTGATCTTGGAAGGGAAAGAAAGAGGGATGGTTGTTGGATGGATGAAGAAGTGGAGAAGTGAAAATGAGCAAAGAACTCTTTTTGAATGAAGGAGGTCTTCTTGTGATGAAGGCAAGAAGGAAGTAGAAGGGCTCTCTCTATTCGAAGTCTGCCCTTCTCTCTTCTAGAAGGGTCTATTTATAGAAGGGACAAGTCACTACAGACAAAAGATGAACAGTGTGTTCACAAGCCATTACTATTTGTCTACAGTGAGAAGTGACTCGATTGGACTAAAAGTACACAATGATATAGTGAAAATCTTTGTGCCGAATTCAAAATATGGAATTTGATTTGACCTAAAGTGCACAGAGATTCAGTGAGAGTCTTTGTGCAGAACTTATAGAATATTTGGGCAGAATCACATAATGAGCTCTTTGGCATTGGTTGTCCCACTTTTACTCATCAGTCTTCATCTTCTGCCAGATTAATACCATAGCAATCATCTTCATTGGTGTTGCCGCTATGGTGGGAGTGGGAGGATTTTGATTCTTCCAGCTCACTTATTGCTTGTTTTAAAAGTCCCTTGAGTTGATCTTGGGATTGAGCTTATGCCAATTTAAATAAAACGAATCCCTTATCATGGAGGAAATGGGTAACTCCTTCAGGTGGGAGGATATTAAAACAACCCTGGCTGGGATTTCTCTTACTCAACCAGTCCGTGACTGATTGTTCACTTACTCTATCAAAGAGTTTAAAATCATCCCACCACTTGACTCTAAATTTTCGGGTCAATATGAGGATGTTTGATTCAATGATTTTTTTGTATTCGAAATTCCATGCCATAACCCATGATACTCGGAAGTATATGAAAAAGAGCATCAAGTTAGGGAATCTATCTCCATATGAAAGAGGTTTAAACCTGCTGGAGAAGAGTTTAAAACTGGGTTGCACCAAAGAGTGCAGAATATCATTAATGGGTCCAAAGTGTTCCCACCATCGAATGAACCAAAAGGGTATCATGCGGGTATTTAAATTTTCGAAAAAGATCAACCATGTATGGGAGTTATTAGCATTTTTCCTAAGGAAAGTATTTCGCCAAGCTTGTTGGTAATCAAAATATGAATAAGAGGTTCTGTATGGTATTGGTTCGATGATCTTGGTATCGAATTTGACCATGGTTATGGGAGTGGGTTTCCACATGGTAGGATGAATGATTTTATGTATCATTGCTGTGGAATAATTGATATGATTTTTATTAGAAAAGTATTTGAAAGTGATAGATTTGGTTTCTATCAAAATCCTTTCATAAAACTCCACTATTTTGTAAGGATCGTGTGGAGTATAATTAAACTTTTCAGAAAACATATTTTTTGCAAAGACAATCGGGTCTTCGTCATAAAAACCATTTTCAACAGTGCAAATATTTTGATAATTTGTTTTATCAAAAAACTTTGATTTTGGAGGGGTTGCTTGAGTTGTCTGAGTAGGCTGAATCACCACCTCACTAAGAGTCATTTTTCCTTTTGGTTTTCGAACACTCAAAGGGGAAGGATTCAAGCTTACCTCTACCTGGTTGTTATTTGGTTTATTGAAGGCTATTTCAAGAAGCTTTAAGGCTTCTTGATGGGAGAGGTTGGATATGGAAAAAGGAGGGTTTGAAGGTGGTGAGGAAGGTTCCTCTTTGGGAGATATAATAATATGGCTTTCTGATGTATTGAAAGGTTGCTGGGCAGCTTGTAACCAGCTTCTGATGTTGGTCATATTTTTGAGTTTTGTTGTCGAAGACTGGGCAATTTCCTTGCCTTTGTCTTTTCCGGTGGGTTTAGGGAGCATTTTCCCTGTAAAAATTCTTGTGTGAGAAAATCCAGTAATGAATTCGAAGAGCCATTTATAAATTCAATTTCAAAATCAAAAACTGATAAAATGGCTTGCCATCTGGTAAAGATTTGTTTTGAAGTAATATTTTGGACATCCTTTTGTAAAACATCTTTTGCAGATTTGCAATCAATCCTTAATAGAAATTTTTGATTCAGAAGATCTCCTTGGAATTTGGAAATAGATAAAACTATAGCAAAAATTTCCTTTTTTATAGTAGAGTAATTCTTTTGGCAGTCATTCTAGTGTTTGGAAACAAATTGGACAATTTGTTCTTTACTGTCTTTTGACTGCTTGAGGATTCCTCCGTAACGAATATCAGAAGCATCAGTTTCAACTATTTTGAATGCAAATGGATCGGCAAGGTGTAAACAAGGAATTTCCTTTATACTTTTCTTGATCAGTTTTACCACATCAGTGTGAATATTCGTCCATGGAGGAGGATCTTTTTTAAGCCTTTGATGGAGAGGTTTGCAAATTATGTTGATATTGGGAAAGAAATCTATAACATAATTCAAGCTTCCAATAAATCTTTGCAATTGATTTTTTATCTTTGATTTCTTCGAGAAAGTTTTCAGCAAAAATTATCGATCTTTCAATAGGTATGATAGTTCCCAGATGGATATGGTGTCCAAGGAACCTGATTTTGGTTTGAAAGAGAGATATTTTGCTAGGAGACACAGCGATGCCATTCTTTTTTACTATGTTAATGAAGTGGCCAATATGCTTGAAATGTTGATCAATATTAGAAGAAAAAGCCAGAACATCATCTATGTAGACTATTATGAAATCTGAGTATGAATTGAATATATTATTCATAATTCTTTGGAATTTAGAATGGGCATTTTTCAAACCAAAAGGCATTACATTCCATTCATATTGTCCAAAAGGGACAGTAAAAGCCGTCTTATACCTGTCTTTTTCTTCAATTTGGATTTGCCAAAATCCATATTTCATATCAAATTTAGAAAATATTTTTGAATTATGAAGTCTATTCAATAAATCCTTTTTATTAGGGATAGGGTATCTTATCCATTTTAGGGCATCATTCAAAGGTTTGTAATTAATAACAAGACGAGGGACTCCTCTTTCTGACTCAGCATTTTTGTTGACATAGAAAGCAGAGCAACTCCAAGGGGATTGGCTTTTCCTGATGAGTTTTTTATCAAGAAGTTCTTGAATTTCCTTTTGACAAAAATTCATGACTTCGTGATTCATCTGGGAGGGCCGTACCTTGGTTGGAATTTTTTTTCAGAAAAATCTAGTTCATAAGGAAGGCCAACGACATGACTTTTTCTTGACCAGAAAGCATTAGGAATAGTAGAACAAATAGAGTTTTTTATACAACATTCAAGGTTGGCAACCTTTTTTTGGATGCTAGGATCTAAAAGATTTTGCTCAATCCTTTTGTAATCAAGGTCTTCTTTTAAGAATTTTTTCTTTGTTTTGAATTATACAATTTATCTCAGAAATAGAATGTTCATGGAGAGTATTCAAGTTGTTGGTTTGTGATTTGCTAATAAATTCAAAGACTATCTTTCTATTTAAAAATTGAGTTTGGATGCCTTCTTCATCAACAGTAAAATGTTGTATCAGTCCTATGAAAGGAGTTCCTAGTATGACATCTTGTTTAATATTTTTGACCAAAATGAAAGCTGTTTTGTAAGAGACATTATCCTTTATGACTTCTGCCTCAAGGATCTTGTAATTGATTTGAAGCCTATCACCAGAAGCTGTTTTCAGAGAATGAGTGGTTTTTTCAAAATACTTGGTAGGTATAAGATCTTCCTTTATACAATTAAGGTCCGCTCCAGTATCAAAAAGGGATGTTGTTTCTAACACAAATTCTTTATTGATTTTTATGGAAATATGGATTAACCATTTTCTATTTGTTATTTCTGAAAGCAAAAGTAAAAATCCCGGATCTGTAGGGCTAAGAGAATCTTCTTGGTTTTGTTTAGAAAAAATTATTTTCATTTCTAATATCTCCTTTTGCATTTTGATTTGAGTATTTTTAAGGTTTTGAATTTCTAATTTTTGATTATTGATCTCATGATTAAGATCATTTAAAGAAATATGTCAAGAAATAACCTTTTTTCCTCTTTCTAAAATGGTGGATAGGTTATAAGGGATATTGGAATGGAGTATGGGTACTATGGAAGGTTGGAGGCTATTAAGAAATTTTACCTTAGCTTGGGGATCTTCGATTTGGTCGATTTTTTGCAAAATAATTTCTTCTTCCTCAATCAAAACATTTATTTCAAAGGAATCCTGATAATTATCCTCATCAGATTCTGAAGAGGTTTCGAGGTCATTAACTTGGAGGCCATCTTCTGTATCCGAATCGTCTGAAGAATTGCTTTCTTCCGCCATGATTTGGAGGAGATTATTGAAAGTTTCTTCTTCGAGATGTAATTCATTAAGTTTTTTATTTATTTTGCAAAATTTTGCAGTATGACCTTTTTTACCACAATTGTAACATTCAATGTTTTTGTAAGAGTTTTTCTTTGTCTTATTGGAATTTTGTCTTTTGTTATCCTTATTGTAAGATCTATTGAAATTTCTTCCTGGTTTTTTTGAAGAGCACTGAGGGCAATCTTTTGAACACTTGCCCGAACATTTGGATTTAGAAGATTTTCTATTTTTTGGACTTATAAAATATGGGTCATATTGGGCACAAAAATCTCCCAAACCTTTGTTTGAGGTTTTTTGCTCTTTTTTGAGTTGTTTCTGAAGACGTATGTTGGTATACAATTGCGTTCCAATCTTATAAACATAGGAAGCTAGTTCACCATAAGAAAGGAGATCATAAGGGATTTGTCCATTATGTTCTTCTCTTATCTTATCGCGAACTTGTTCTCCTATAAGCTTAGGAAGACCAGCAAAGAATTTTTCTTTCCAAAAGGGTTGATTACAATCAGATCAAAGAAGAACTCTTTGGAAGAAAACATCTTTGTATTCCCTAAATTCTCTAAGGGATTTACACTTCATGTTAGAAAGAAGATCTAGATTCTTATCACGAATGTGTGAAGGATCACCTATGAAATGTTGGGAAATGGAATATAAAAGAGTATTTATAGCATCTTGGATGGGTTCGTCATTTTCATCTATAATAGCATGACTATTATCATCTAACTTATATGCATTAAGAATTTGTGATCTTTGCTCATCAGTAAGATAATTATCCCACCATCCCTTCAATTGACCAGTAAATCCAGCTATTAAAAGATAAGCCACTGACTGGTCAGTAGTATCGAGTATGGTTTTATAGGTATTAGCAAGCATAACCATTTGACTTAGAATATTTAAAAGATTTTGTTCAGAGGCTCCGTCTATGTTCCATTCATAGATTGAACCTGAAGAATATTTGTGTTGAGTATTAACACTCGATTCTTCGAAAGCAATATTAGGAGGTGTGGCTCTAGAATAATACAATTTTTGTGGATCTTTCCAAGTAATTTTATTGATTTCAGGAATAGATTCAATATCAGATTGATCCAAAACATTGATTTGGTCTGGGTATCTTTTATAATCAAATTTCCTATTTTAGGAGTATCTAAAGTCACGGAGTTAGAAGTAAAAGTCGATTTTCCTTTTGAAAGCCTTTTTCTTTCTTCCAAAACTTTAGTAAAATCTATACTAGGGCTTTTTGGTAGTTCAAAATTTTTAAACAAAGGAGTTTTCAAAACTTTCGACTGAGTGTTAATATGAGAAATAGAGGATTCTAACCTATCCAACTGTTTGCCAATAGTATGAAGATGTTGGTTGGAGTAATTGTTCTGCTCAACAATCTTCTTGATTCCTATTCCATCAATTTCCGAGGAAGTTTTGAAAGGGGAAGCAATGACCTCGGTATCTTTATGAGGAATCTTGATTTGTCGAAGAGGTGGATGATTGGATTCTATGATTTGGCCATCATGTAATTTCCATTTGTAAAATTGATCCAAATTATAAATTTCTTTGATTTTTAAAAAGGAATCTACAAGCCAATCAAAAAAGGGTATTTGAATCTTATGTTCATACATGTATTCATAATATTCTTCCTTGATTTGTTTTGCTTGGTCTTGGAAATTAAGAAAGAACCAATTTCTAATTTCAGTATTTTCAAAAGAATTTTTTTTTTTTGGTAACCCGGGAACCCCCCGCACGGCCGATAGCCGGAGAGGTAAACCCGGGGCGACACGTAAGCAGGAGGACCCACCACCCCTGGTGCCACACTTAAGAATCCCTAACGACTGCGCGGGGATTCGAACTCCTTCCCTTCGTGAGGGGAAGAGAGCCCGAAGCCAACGCAGCCGCTGCGGGCGGTGGTTATTTTCAAAAAAGAATTAAACTCTTGATTCAAAAGAGTTTTGTTGGGAACAAATTCTTCAGATAAAACATTAATTTCTGGATCAGCTATTTCAGAAGGGGTGGGCTCAAGATAATCAGGACTTTGTTCTTGTTGGTATATCGGTCTAGATATTCCAGATCTATTGTCAATGCCATTAACACTAGTGGGAAGAGGAGCACTAGGTTGGGCTTCATTTTGAATGATAATCGAAGGTAAAGTAGGATTAAAATCAACGGATCTTCTGGAAGAGGATGAGTGGAAAGAAAGGATTGTCCTAATATCGCAAGATTTTCTTGGTGTATCAAAAGACATCCTGGAGAATTGAATAGTAACTCTTTTTTCTGGATGTTGGATAATATCGGTGGGGTCTGTATATATATACATATATATATACATGTATATATATGTATATACGTGTATAGATATGTATATGTATATACATATATATATCTATACATGTATGTATAGATATCTATACATGTATATATACATGTATATATATATATAAGTGTGAGGTCTTGATTTCTTTGGTAGGAGCATGTACGCAATCCTACTTAAAAACTGAGGATTGTATTCCCAAAATCAAGTCCTTATGATTAAAAGCTTGAGGATTCATGATTCCTCTTCTACGTGTGAGTTCTTTACTTATTCTAAATTAAAGAGAGAGTAGGGTGCCCTATGTTTAATTAGATTCTCATGGTAACTCTGCTTTACATTGTTCAGAATGAGGTTTTTATCAGATCAAGTATTTTATTTTGATCGAACTTATAATATCCTTTCAATGCAATAAATTAAGGTCTTTGCTGGAAGGAAATTTGAGGAAGGAAAGCAAAATGCTGCAAGATAATAACAATATGTAAAGATCTCATAAAAGAGGCAGAAGACTCCATCATTAGTGAGACCTGTTAGTTCAGTGCTTAGGCATATTTCTTCTAAATTGCTTTTGTTCAATTTCATAGTGAATGATCCACATATTACAGGTAATATGCATATGCAATGATCTTTATGCTCCTGCCTTTAGACAATTACGTCAGACTGCAATTCAAGTCTTTTATGCTTTTTATTAAATTGTTATCCACGTATTTTAGAGGACATTGTAATGGTTTGCATCCTCTAGGAACCACAGTAGTCGAGTGTGTTTACTTATAAAAGAAAAGAAAATAATCATCATTGGTTTCCATTTCTCAAAGTTTGAGCTGTTTAGCTCGTATTTGTAGCCTAAAATATTAACTAACACTCTTGTTAACTGGACCCAAATAGTCCTTTGAGCATCAATGAACATGTGGATGCAATGCAAGTTCAATTATTTAGTATGCCATATACTTGATAAGGAACTTTTGTCATGATGTCAACCTATTTTATCTCACACGCTGTGATGCTAAAGTTCGTGAAGAAGGAAATTGTCATCGACATTCTTTTAGAGGATAGGTTTGAATAAGCTTCCACCTAGGTATCCTTAAAGTGGTTGACCGTGTGTTTATTGCTAGCTTATGGATCAAGACATTTAGCTTCTTACCACTCTGTTACACTGAGCATATATAGCTTTACCACTGACCAATACAAAATGCGGAACTTGGATACACTTTTTCCATTGCACCCATCACGCTTCTATGTCAATTGTGTTGGAAATTTCCTATAATGGGCTTACATTAATTAATTAATTTTCTATTTTATATAATCGGGTTAATAGATATTCCAATATATTTTTTAAACCCTCGAGTGATCTTATTGAATTGGGTTTTGGCATCTATTGATAACAGGCCTAGTTGAGCAGCGAAGTGTAAGCAATTGTGTTTATTTGAAGCCTGTAATGGGAGGGGCCTAGTTGACACGCTATTGATTAGGATTTGCTAAGTCACCTCTCTAGCCTATAAAAAGGTAGGTTATACCTATCAGTTGCTTAATCCTACTAAAAGCTGTTATACTGAAATAGGTCATAGAGAGGAAAATCTGGCATTTTGATAGATCGTTGACACCGTCAGTCTGATCTGTTTTTCATCAAGTGAGGCTGTGGCTCAAACAGGTTGTCACGCCCCGACTCTCGAGCTCGCGGCAACCCCTTCTCTTGGTCGATTGAAAGCGACGTCCCAGGACCCATCGACGACCATTCATTTTATCTTTGATTATGCGCAAGCGGAAGACGAACCATCCCCAGACAAACATACAATCAAACAGGGATAGAGGGATGACCAGCAAGAACAACATCAACTACTCAATTATTCAATTTACTGGATTAACCAATGGAGGATCGTTTCCAAATTACAAGCCCAACAAAAAGGGCCGATCCATTCTCTAAGCCAAACCAAAAAGAACTAGGCTAATCCAACCATACACAAAGAACCCTCGGGTTCAACACCACGGTCATTCGAACCCATTGGGCTCAAGCTCCGTCGAGTCGATCACTGGAGAAGCGGGGGCAGGATTCTCCATTGCGGGTACGCCATTCTAAGGACCTGAAAATGTTTAACCACGACGGGTTGAGATAAAATCTCAGCGAGTTCTTCCCCTAAGCCCCTGGTTAGTACGCCAACTCAACCCGGGTATCTCTCCGTAACTACCCCTCACTCAACCCAACAACCCACAAACAACAACCAACAATAGACAGGGCAACCAACATAGCAATATTCAATTCGAATGCAACCTTACCCGGTATGCCATACCCTGCACGTTCAATCTCATACAATGCAAGCAAGGCACATGGCTGTTAGATGAAACATTTCATCAATCACATGTGAATCGCATCACAAGCGATCTCACTGGCCATTTGCCACACCCCCGCACGACTCCAACTCATGCGTGCGTACCATAAATAATGAAATCATCACGACATTAAGAGCATGCGAATAATCAGAGCATTTCACACAACTTTCTCATGTCTCACACTCACACATGCTCCGATTATTACGACCACTAGGGCCACGGCACAACCTTATGGTTGGCGGTCTACCGGTTGAAGACCAGGCATCGTCCTCCCCCATGAGGCACGGCGACGTCACGGGCTATCCCCCATCGACGGCATTCCCTAAGGAGCATGGGTCCGGCCTCTACCGCGACTTCGCAACCGACCGAAGTCAGGACGACCAAAAGGCCACGGCACAACCCCAAGGGTTGGCGGTCTACCGGCAGCGCCGGGCTCTCCTCTTAATGTGATCATGCAACACCTCATCAAGTAATCCATTTATATCTTTGCTCTGTCGTGAATGCAACATAGCTCATGCTCATGCGACATGCTATTGCAGTTAACACACATATAATGTCATGCGGCAGTATCCAACAATCACGTACAATAGCAATAGTCCAATCATTCACGAAAGTCTAACAATCAGCAGTTCAAGTCACAGTCTGACAATTAATTCCGACCAATCAACATCACAATACTTGCACACTTTTCTAAAATAATCACGTACCTCTATAATTACCGGTACCCAATAACGTGTCTCAATATTTAATCATAAATAAACACGCGTCCTCACGACTACGACAATCAACTATTCTCATTTAAGAAGCATGTAATACTATAGTCGATTGTTCCGATAAAAATAATTTAAGTCCGACAAAATACTTATAATTATTTTCCAATTCCATAATTAATAATCCAACCCGAATAATTCCATTTAATAAAACCATTCTTTAATAAACCGATGCCATTTAATAATATAGTATATAAATACTATGGACTTTAGAAAATTGGATCATAGTAAATTTCCCACAAAATTACTCAATTAAAACCATTTTCCATAAATACTCAATTAATTATTTTCCCCAAAATAATTAATTTTCAGAGATATTAATAATTCGAAATTATAAAATAATTAATTAATTAATACATTAAATTCCTAAATTAAATAAAACATTAATTAAAATCATTAATCAAGCAATTTAAACTAAACATGCTTAATTAATCCACAAAAATCACATAATCCACCATTAAGCAATAATTAATCCCAATTAAGCTTAATAAATAAAATTAAGCTAATCTAATCTTAATAATCTATCTAACCACTTATCTTAGGGTTAATACAAATTAATTAAACCATCTAAACCAATATTAACACTAACTAACCCACCCTAAGCAAGTTTAGGCACTAAATAGGGATTAGGGCTAAACTCACCCGTTAAGCGGGCCGGCGACACGGACGCGGCGGCGACGAACCCGACACCCGGGGACCTCTACCACAGCGATCCAAGGTGGTCCCGGGGCTGGAACAGCAGCAACAAACACGGAATCCCCACTGCAACTCTGAAAAACTGCACTGCTGGAGGAGGAACAAGCTGATCGGAGTTGAATGGGCTGCCCGGAGCTCCGGCGAGCGGCGGGCCAGCGACCAACGGCACCTGGGGGTCGAGGGGGAACCACTTGTGGCTGGTATGGGCGGTGGTTTGGCTGGAATGGGAGAAAAACAGGTGAAAAGGCGGAACAAAGCTGCTGCAGGCGGAACAGTGACGGTCCGGCAACAGCCGGCTTCCGGCTGCCGTACGGATCGGATGGAGGCTCTTTCCGGCGATCGGCCGACGCTATCTGAACGGAAATTATCTTCTGAACACAACGGCGGGTGGCACAAGACGAGATTCCAACGGGAAGGGCATGAACAACTCAGTTTTCGGTGGAAGGTCAGAACTGAAAAACTGAAGGAAGGAAGGGAAACTAGGGAGAGAAGGGTGTGCGGTTTGGGGAAGATGAAGAGGAGAGAGAGAGTGAAGTGAGGCTGAAGATAGGCCTCAATTAAGGCTAATTAATGCTTGGCTCAAGTCCCCAAAAACATGACATCATCTTCTCTCTCTTCCTTTTTTACTTTTCTTCAAAATATCCAAGGGCATTTTGGTCATTTCCACTTTGCACATTTCCCAATGTGCCCTTGGGCTGAAAATGAAGGGCAGGCCTAGGAAACGGGCCGGAAAATGAATAGGAATGGGCTCAGGAATTTGTTGGGCTCGAATTGGCTCACGTTTAGACAACGGGCTCGGGAGGGTTAATGATCGGTTGGCCCAACGGGCTCACTTGCTTGTCTCGGCTTTCCATGATGGCCGTCCCACCTTGGGCATGAGGTCCACACTATTCTTACTCGGCTCACGTCCTCGTAGGCTCGTTTCCTCGGTCCGAAAATCCTTTTCCCAAAAACTCGGCTAACCCGACACTGTTGACCGTTAAGGAAGCATCGTCCAAAAGTCCATCCCAGACGTTCCCGAAAATTCGAAGCCCAATATTGGATTCTCATGCCTTGTCAATTTCGCCCCAAATGCCATTTTGGTACTACTCAGACTGACAGGCGGCTTCGAGGATTCACGCGTAACCGACTCGTGCCAATTCATGTTCAAGACTTCTCGACACATGGACGTCCTTGACTGCATGAAATTGCGAAGGATCAATTCTTATTTCAAAGTACACGATTATCAAGGATCGACATAGGGCCATTCGCGGGTTCGATAATAGTAGACGGAATCACCCGTCGTCCCATTATTTCTATCCGCGAATCGACTTCTATTCGTCCCTAGAATCGGCCTGCATATCTACAGGATCGTCCTTACGCAATTCTCATGGTCGAGTCGTTTTCCCAGGTCAAGTTCTTTTGTCGCACGAGTTCTGTCCTCATTAGCCTTTCCCCTCAAGGTCAGTATCTCAGGAGTGATCAGTTCCGAGTGAGATTAACCAAAAATGCATTGACGAAATTAATGATCGTTCATCCCTTAAAGGGCTCGAATTTCAGGATGTTACACAGGTACATTTTAATTCCGTTGTACATATATAATTTTGGTGTTTTACAATCATGTATGGATCGAATTCATTCTTAATTTATTGATTATTCATATTAAGAAATTTCTATATGTGGTATTAGAGCTAGTCATATATGATTGTAGAACCCAAATTTTTTTTTATGAACAAATTCGAAATTTCTTCTCTTGAACCGAATGTTGTCGTTATTTTTTCATGTGGACTCTTTGATCGATTGATTCTAAAACTTTAGGGTTTTTATTCGACATGTCGAGATCTTTCCAACCATATATAATTTATATATTTTTGTTGAGAATTGAGAGAGAATTTCGAATTTGAAATTCTAGGGTTTGTACCTTGAAAAGTTCTAAATTTTTTTAAATTACTTGCAATTGAATGAAGCATGTTGTAAATTGTTGCATGGGTATTGTTATATACATGTTTTAGAATATTTTGGTTGCATTAAGGTGAGTTTTTTGGCCTTAAACTTGAGAAAATCGAATTTCGGCCATGGGTATAAGATCCGAAAATTTTGAAGGTTGAATATTGATAATTTGTTCATTAGTTCTTCGTTTAATTCACTCTAATCAATTTATAATGGTGTTAGAATCAAAACCCATGAAAATTCTAACAAAAATCAAGCATAAATCATGTTTTTTTGAGCTTTGGGTCGAAACCAGGTCATGTGACCCCGTTTGCAGACCTCAAGGCTCCGGTTGGAGGTTGAAGAAGACCTCCAGTCAGGCCAGACACTTTTCTGGGCCCTTAGTTGCGTAAGCCTGGCTTCTGGGCTTGTCTGATTTTTGGGCATGAAGCCCATCTCCCAGGCTTTTGGCCCGCTCGTTCCAGCCAAAATTTTGGGCATGGCCCAGCGGTTGGGCCTTTCTTTTGATTCTAGGCACAAGCCTCGCTTCAAGAGTCTGGGCAGAAGCCCAAGATTCTGGGTGTAAGCCCAGAATCTAGGCTTTTGGAAGAAGCCCCGCGGACCGGTGACCAGAATCTTTTGGCCTGAGCCTACTGGCCCTAATTTTTTTTAATAATAATAATATTAATAATGAAATTACAAAAAAAAAAATTTGTGGCAAAAATTGTTGTTTGATAATTGCAATATGATCTTGGGAAGCACATGTTGTTAAGTGCTTCATATTGTTTGATGAATTTTGGGCATTGATTAAATGGAACATTATAAAAATTTTTGGAGTTCCTATTAATAAAAATTAGTATATACAATTGCCCGCCCAAAGGGGGTCATTGTGTATATTAATTTGAAAATTGCATGAAGATAAATTCCTAATAAAAGATTGGGATGTATAATTGAAAAATATTTATACGCTCAAAGGGGATAATTTTTTTGAAAATTATATATAATTCCCCTCTATATTGATATAATAGAGATAATTGATGGGGATGTATGTCTTGAAAGTTCTATCTTCCTAAAGAGGATAAATTTTAGAGTTATGTGTAATTCCCTTTTATGTTGAGATAATGGAAATGTATAATTTAAAGGTATTGTTTGCATAAAGCGAATAAACCCTTGATAATTATATATAATTCTCCTTATCGTCTATATATATATATATATATATTGATATTATGGCGATGTATAATTTAAAGGATTTGTCTACCCAAAGAGAATGGATCTTTGACAATTATATGTAATTCTCTTTATTTTTGTTTACAAACTTTATGCTGTGGAAAATAATGGTGCATTATACACTCTGCCCAAATGGGAGTTTATAATGTACTAATTATTTTGTGGAATTGCTTATTACCCATAATTGATCATATTGCATTATGTGTGATAACAGTTACTTTTGTTGTGAACAACAATAATGCCATGGTTGAGATGTTAACTGGATCAATTCAAGAGATGGAAGCAAGATATAGAGTTTGCTTTGGGAATTGTGGATATGGACTTGGCTCTACATTAGAATAAACCTTCCAAGCCCAATGATCAAAGTAGTGCAGATCAAAAGGCCCATTATGCTATATGGGAAAAATCCAACTAACTAAGCCTCATTGCTATGAAGAGGTCTATTGTTGAGCATCTCATTAGTGGTTTACCGGAAAATATGAATGCAAGACAGTTCCTTGAAGCAGTAGGAGAACAATATAGAGTCTCGGACAAGGTTGAAGCTGGAAACTTGCTGAGTGAGTTAACAAGTATGAGATATGATGCTATTGTGGGTGTTAGAGAATTTATACTGAAGATGGTTCACATTCAGTCCAAACTCAAGGCCCATAAAATTGTTTTTTCTAAAGATTATATTGTGCATCAAGTTTTAAATGTTCTGCCGGCTGAATTCAGCCAGATTAATACTGCTTATAATGCTCAGAATGAGACTTGGAGCGTTAATGCCTTGATTACCAAATGTGTGACTAAGGAGGAGAAGTTAAAGAATGAGAAGTATGAGTCGGCCCACTTAACTACTAATGCTAAGTCGAGTTCGTCTAGGGGAAAATGGAAGCCTAAAGGGTCAAGTGCTCATGGTCCAAAGAAAAGCCAAGACTTCAAGAAAAATGAGAATAATTGGAGACATGGAAATAAGGATTTCAAGTGTTTTCACTGCAAGAAGCAAGGTCATAGGAGAGCCAATTACAACAAGTTCAAAACTTGGCTGAAAGGAAGAAAAGAAAGTCACCAAGGTGAGTTGTTGGTATGTTTTGAATCAAATCTGGTTGATTTTCCACTAGATTCTTGGTGGCTTGATTCTAGTGCTATTATTCATGTGACTACTACCTTACTGGGTCTTACAAATCTAAGGAATTCAAGTCTGAGGGAGTCAAAACTTAAAGTTGGAAACGATATCGGAGTTGATGTGGAGCACATAGGCACATTTGTTTTGAATTTAGATTCTGGATTTCAGCTCATTTTGAATAATGTCTTTTATGTTCCTGGTTTTAGAAGAAACTTGATATCTCTTTCTTTGTTCGACAAAACTAGATATTGTCTTTATTTTGCAAATAAAAGAGTGGATTTGAGTTACGATTCCAGAATTATTGAGAATTATGTTTTGTCTGATGGATTATATCGATTGTTCTTATCTCCCGATATACCATATTGTTCCTTTTATGTTGCGAATAATGTTGCTAAATGATCCCTGATTAAAGAGAAATCTTCATTGTTATGGCATAAACGATTATGGCATATCTCCAAAGAAAGTGTAAAGCGACTCATCAAAGCTGATATTCTTCCTCCTCTTGACTCAGATGATACTGAGACTTGTATTGATTGTGTGAAGGGAAAATTGACTAAAATTAAAAAGAAAGGTGCTACTCGTAGTCAAAACCTATTGGAGATAATTACGGATATTAGTGGGCCATACTCAACCACCTTATATGGAAATAAGTACTTTATCACCTTTATTGATAATTTCTCCCATTATTGTTATGTTTATCTAATTAAGGAGAAGGCTAAGGCTCTTAACATGTTCAAAGTGTTTCGCACTGAAGTTGAGAAACAATTGGGAAAAATTATCAAAATTGTCAGATCTGATCGTGGTGACAAGTATTATGGGCAATATATTGAGATTGGACAACAAATGAGATTGTTTGCTAAATATTTATAGGACTATGGTATTGTTGCTCAATATACAATGCCTAGAAGTCTTGAATAGAATGGTGTAGCTGAACGGCGCAATCGTACACTCATGGAGATGAAACGAAGTATGATGGGCAGTTCTAATTTGCCTGAATACTTATGGGTTGATGCGATTAAAACAACAACTTATTTATTGAATCGTGTACCTAGTGAATCAATACTGAAAACACCTTTTGAATTATGGACAGGGAGGAAACCAAGCTTGAATCACTTTCGAGTTTGGGGGTGTTCTGTGGAGGTGAAAATCTATGATCCTTCTTAAAAGAAGACCGAACCTAGGACTACTAGATGTTACTTTATTGGATACCCTTACCATTCCAAAGGATATAGGTTCTATTGTCCTACTCGGGGCACTAGAATCGTTGAGTCTCAAACTACTAAATTTCTGGAGTTAGATGTTGCTAAAGAGAATTCTTCTCAATTTTTTGAACGGGAAGAACTAAACAAAACGGTTTCTATTCCATTGCACATCTTGAATGATGATTCCATGCGAGAGCCTTGTAGAGTGGAAATGCAGTAAGAAGTAGATATTGGAGATATGACTGCAAATGAAATTCCCCAGATGAATGATCCGGCTCCAGAAATGCCTGTGCGAAGATCACAGCGACAAAGAAAACCAGTGCTTCAAAATGATTATCATGTCTATTTTGGAGAGGCTGATTTTGACATTGGACATGTAGTTGATCCAGTGACCTTCAAAGAAGCTATTAATAGTGATCAGGCAGATGAATGGTTAAGAGCGATGAAGGACGAGATGATTTCCATGTCAAATAATCAAGCATGGAAACTTGTCGATTTACCTGATGGGCATAAACCGATTGGCTACAAATGGGTATTCAAAACCAAGAAAGATAATAAAGGCAACATAGAGAGATTCAAGGCGAGATTAGTCGCAAAGGGGTTCGCATAGAGAGATGGCATTGATTATACTGAGACATTTTCTCTGATTTCCATTAAAGACTCATTTCGGATAACAATGGCATTAGTGGCTCATTTCGACTTAGAGTTTCACCAAATGGATGTCAATACAGCTTTTCTGAATGGAGATCTGGATGAAGAAGTATATATGCAGCAACTTGAAGGGTTTAAAGAAGCTGGAAAGGAGCATATCGTGTGCAAACTTCGGAGATCTATTTATGGTCTCAAACAAGTATCACGTCAGTGGTACTTGAAATTTGACAAAGTTGTGAGATCATTTGACTTTGAAAAAAATAAGTTTGATCAATGCATTTACATGAAAGTAAGTGGGAGTAAATATATTTTCCTAGTACTTTATGTAGATGACATTTTGCTTGTTAGTAGAGATGTTGATCTATTGAATGACACAAAATATTTTCTATTTGCAAAGTTTGATATGAAAGATCTTGGAAAAGCCCCTTTTGTTTTAGGCATTGAAATTCATCGTGACACAGATCTAAGAAGGTTCTGGGGTTCTCTCATAAAAGTTATATAGATCGTGTCTTGAAAAGATTTAATATGCAAACTTACAAGGTTGGTGAAACTCCTGTTGTGAAAGGAGATAAATTGAGCATAGAACAATGCTCCAAGAATGATGTTGAAAAGGAAGCAATGAAGAATGTTCCATATGCTAGTGCAATTGGCAGTCTTATGTATGCATAAGCATGCACTAGACCCAATATTGCTTTTGCTGTAAATACTCTTGAGAGATATCTGTCGAATCCAAGTCATGAACATTGGGTTGCAGCTAAGAAAGTGATGAGATATCTACAACGAACAAAAGGCTTTATGGTCATATATAGCAGAGTAGAGGACCTAAAGGTGATTGAATATTCAGATGCCGATTTTGCTGGTTGTTCGGATGACAGAAAATGAACTTCTTGATATATTTTTATGATGGCTGGAGGTGCTATTTCTTGGAAGAGCACAAAGCAAACCTTAGTTATGAACTCTACAATGTATGTTGAGTTTGTGGCATGTTATGGTGTGTCAACTCAAGCTGTTTGGCTCAGAATGACAAGATCAGCAGTTTGTGGACTCTATTGCTAGACCTATGGTGATCTACTATGACAACACTGCAACTGTGTTTTATTCCAAGAATGACAAGATCAGCAATGTGTCCAAACACATGGAGATTAAATATTATACTGTTAAGGACTTAGTAAAAAATGGAGACATTGTGATTGAGAATATTAGAATTGAGTCCATATTGGCCGATCCTCTAACAAAAGGTTTACGACCCATTTTGTTTAAAAAACATGTAAAGAATATAGATGTTTAAGAGTCTTTTGATCTCTTTTATTAGTGGGAGCTATATAGTTTATATTTCTGAATATTATAGTTATATACAAATTGATAATGCTTTTATAATGTTTATTAAAGCATTTACTTTTGATGATTATTATTATTGATTTTATTGTTATCCTTTCTCCTATCGATTGAGAAATCGAAATATAAAACAATATCTTTAAACAAATTTTAGTTTAAAGATGATTGAATGTCACTAATTATGAGATCTAATGTTGGATTGTGACAGTTGTGCAATTTCATGTTGTTTAAAAATCGCACTGAGGCAATTTCATGTTGTTTAGAAATTGAGTTAATGCAGTTTCATGTCGTTGAGAAATTGCATTGAGGACCGATAAGAAATAGTGTATATTTTTTATCATATGTTGGCACTATTTCTTACTCTACTAGGCCCATAATCCATGAAAATATAATGCTTATTATATGTGATTATGTAAGGTCATGTGTTACGGTATTTTCTTAACACGTTGATCGCTATAATCCTATACTAAGGTTATATAGGATTGGATTGGTTTTGAGATGCCGTTATTGGAATATTATTTTTTCAAAATTATGGCCACATAAAACAAATTTTCAGTTATTAACCCAAGAGTGTCGTTTTCAAAATAAAAATTGTTTTCAAAAATAAAACAAATTAATTAATGTAGCCCAAGTGGGAGAATGTTGGAAATTTCCTATAATGAGCTTACATTAATTAATTAATTTTCTATTTTATATAATCGGGTTAATGGATATTCCAATATATTTTTTAAACTCTCGAGTGATCTTATTGAATTGGGTTTTGGCATTTATTAATAACGGGTCTAGTTGAGCAGCAAAGTATAGGTAATTGTGTTTAACTGAAGCCCGTAATGGGAGGGGCCCAGTTGACATGCTATTGATTAGGGTTTGCTAGGTTCCCTCTTTAGTCTATAAAATGGTAGGTTATATCTATCAGTCGTTTAATCCCACTAAAAGCTACTATACTGAAATAGGTCATAGAGAGGAAGATCTAGCATTCCGATAGATCGTTGACACCGTCGGTCTAATTTATTTTTCATCAAGTGAGGCTATGGCTCAAACAGGTACGTTTTAATTCCGCTGTACATATATGATTTTGGTATTTTACAATCATGTATGGATCAAATTCGTTCTTAATTTATTGATTATTCATATTAAGAAATTTCTACAAATTGTAACATCTTCATCGATACATTATCATTTGCCAAAATGAAGTGAAGGTATCTAATTTGCTTGTTGTTGCTATTTCTTGATCTTCGGCTTGTGCTAAAGTTTTGTTGCTACCCTCTTCTTCCCATATATACAGTTCTCTTCATGCTATATAGATGAAACTTTCATCTTCCAGTATGTCCCGTACTTTGAACTTTGGAGTTAGTTTGTCAATTCTATCAAAGCCATGTCCTTTGCAGAAAACATAAATTTAGGGACACCAATTCAAGAGTGCTGACGTAGCCTATTTGTGGATCCTCTTGTAATTTTTGGTTTCTGCCTTTGTTATCTTTTCCTTTAAAAGCACGCCTTGGTTCTATAGGTGAATTGTCCACCGCTTGAAATTGAAGACAGAAGATGCCCATTTTGCACTATCCCCTAGACTTGACTGAGTTCAACAAAGATAGCAATACTTCAAACTGCTTTCAAAGCAACAGCAGATATTTGCATGTAGACTTAGCTGCAATTCACTTGACAACTGACAATGGTATCTCATGCAAACTCCTACTAAATAGGGGCATCAGTAACCAAATTGGAAACCGAAAATCGAACCGAATCAAAATTTCGTGTGTTTTCGGTTCGTTCAATTCGGATTCGGTTAACCAAAAAAATCAAAATATTTCCCCTAATTTGGAATCTATCTAATTCGGTTAACCGATTTGGTTCGGTTAACCGAATTGAACCGGTCTTCTAGGGCACAAAACAAAATTGCCAAAAAATTGAAAATACTAAATCAGAATCGTTCGATCAATTGTCTCCGTCTCTCTCTTGCTCAGTCCGTCTCGCTTCCATCTCCGGTGCGATCGGCCTCCGCCTTCGTCTCCGGCGCGATCCACCTCCGCCTTCGACTCGATCACCTCCGCCTCCACCTCCGACTCGATCCATCTCCGCCTCTCTCTCTCACTCGCTCGCTCGCTCGTCTCCGTCTCTCTTGCTCGATTTGGACGAACTCAGTTGGCTGGAACAGTGATTTGCTAATCGGACATTGAGACGCGCCATGGAAGGAATCGCCCCGTCTCAGACCCAATTCATGCTTCGATTTCTTGGGTTGGATTTTTTTTCTAGTGATTGATCAGCGGGCCTTTCCTTTTTCTTTTCTGGGTCTAAGTTGGATAAACTCTTCCGAGTTATTGGCTCGAGATTACTCAGCCAGCGGGTATTCATTTCGAGCTGGTGAGGCAGAGCCAAAGGTGGATAAGAGCAATATTGAAGAAACTGAGTCATCTCTTCGAGAAAGCGGGTTAGTTTCTTTTCTTAAGCCAGCGGGTCATTGTACTCTTGCAAATTGTTTGAGTTCTACCCAGCTTATGGTAGGAAATGCTTGAGATATTGTTGTGTGAGCAGAGCTCATGGATCTTTCTCATGCAGAGCATAACTCTTGATACATACATTCTTTCCCATTTCATATGAGGGGTTTCGCATCTATTCAAGGAATCGTCTTAACCAAATAAAGGTACAGAATCTTGCTTTTGCCTAGCCATTTCTTTAACACTTATTCTCTTCTTGTGAGCTGCTTTGCTTTTTTGGAGTTTCTAGTAGCCTTGGACACGGTACTGTGATCCTCAATTATGTAGATTTGTCAATGTTAAGAAACTGCACCATGAACTTAGCTGTCTTACTTGAAGAATGAGATTAGATGCTTTAGTCTTCCGCAGCCAAATTTCCACTCTGCAGAAAACTCCAGAGATATCTCTCATTCCCACTGAAGGTCCAAGAGGAATCCCTGAAACAGGAAAAGAGAATAGATGAATTAGCTTAATTAACTAGAAAGACTGTTTCGCATGTTAATTCTTCATATGATGGAAGTAGTCTGTAGAATGAGAACACAAACAGATCAGGTAACATGACAAGTAGCTCTAGGACATTGTCAGTGTAAAGTAAAGAGTATCCTAATTCAAGTAAAAAGATATATACAATGTGGTACTTATCAATGTTTGATGTCTTTCCGTCAGTTAAAATAAAATGTCACTGACTGGCACCAAGGGGGTTGCTAGCCTTTAAACAAAAATCATTTGCAGGAGAAGTATCAGGTAGGTCTAAGATATGTACTATCTCCAACCTTATGTTTATTTAAGAAAAAATTTAATGGTGAACTTTTATGCTCACCAGATCTCTTTCTTCACCCTCAGTAACTCTCATTTTTCTCCACATCCACACTAGCCAAAACCAAAGAGTTGTAAGACAAATCTCTTTCTTCGCATTCAATAAAACAGGCTTTGCTCAAAATGCTTTTTCACTGAAGTGGTGGTATGATTATAAGTTTCCTGGAGCCTTTGGAGCCTCTTAAGCTCCAAGCAACAAGATGTTGATTAAGGTAGATGTACATGCACAATTTACATGGAGAATGACTTGTACTTAACATTTAAAGGCCAGAAAAGAGAAACCTCCCTAAAAAGTCATACAAAACCTTTGGTAAACTGTAATTTCCCAATTGATAGGCATAAGATATGCTTCTTGCCTACTTTTTGCTATTGGTTATTGGGTTCTGTCTCCTTGGAGTTTTAATGCAAAAAAAAATTTCAATGAGACAA
Source organism: Angophora floribunda (assembly GCA_014182895.1). Lineage (NCBI taxonomy): Eukaryota > Viridiplantae > Streptophyta > Magnoliopsida > Myrtales > Myrtaceae > Angophora > Angophora floribunda. Next base: position 25,619,093 of record CM024712.1, read on the forward strand.
AGGGAAGGAAAAGCTAATCCCAAATAACCTGTTCTATCATGAAGTCACCAACTAAGGGAAACTGTCTTGGGCTTATGATGATACATGCAGTGATCTTGCACATGTATGATAGTAAGGGGAAGCACATGTTCTTAGTTGCATTGTTTATGCAGTTAGTACCATCTCTTAAGTGGGGTTGATTTCTGCAATATTTATAGGCTCTTATAATCCCATATGTTGAAATTCCTACTGCTGTTTATTTATTCAAATGATACTTTAACCTTTGGCTTGATTTTCTAGGTTGTTGGCTTACTGCTTTTGGTCGCTGATTTAATAGCATATGCCCTCTACTTATCCCCTACGGTGGCCCTTGATTATCTTCCTTTTAGAGCAGCACCTTATGTTAGACTTGTCTTTTTCATCATGAACATACGGGATGTATGAGTTATTTCCACTAGGTTTTTTTTAATTCAGCTGGTTTGACATGCTATTAGCATTAAATCAGAAAAACCTTAGGCAGATTATTTTGCATATTTGTTTAAAAATGGAAAAAAATGCTTCGAAATAGATGTCATTTTTTAAGTCCAATTACATTTGGACTAGTGAAATAGTTGTAGCTGGACTCTAGAAGAACCTTTATAGCTACTTATCCTTTTTTGAAATCAGAATCTGAATACAGGTGGGAAGCAGATTGGCCATATATATTAAGAAAGGAAAAGAAAAGACTGGCCATTTTTAGGCTTTTGTTTGCTAAGTATTGGCTTTATATTTTTTTCGCATCTCCTGTGAGGCTACAGATTCCATAATAATTAACTTGAAGTTACCATTTCCAACTGGTGAAAGATGGCATGATATTTTCTGTCATAAAGACTGTCTTTCATTTACTTGTAGAAGTGTTGAGTAATGTTTGGTTATAATTTTGTAAAAAGAGGCTAATGATTAAATGTTGAAAGTAAAATGGCTGCCGTGATGTTCAATTGCCTTGCTTGAAAAATTCTTATGTGAGACTATATTTTGTGCAACCTCTTCCCCTTAAGGAATCATAAATTAATGAGACCTACTTGCAGGTTTCTGCTTTGTGGGATTTCTTTTGCTTTAATGTCAATGGAACTACTGCAGAACAAAGTCGTTGTTCGGTATTTTAGAGAGCTTGGTCACTGGTTTTTGGTTACCAGAGAACATAAGGTACGCTGCTGCTGATAAAGCAATAGGTGCCGTATATACACTTCACTCGTCACCAGAAACTATGGCCGCTGAACTGGTCAAAAAATCTCTCAATTTTGTGTTTGATGTGTGTGGAGGAGATGAAATACGGAGAGATATTGAGAATTGTAGCACAAGTAGCATTACAATGATTCACGTAGCCAAGCTAAGTAAATTTCTTTTCGTTGTCAGTCACGTTGCTATGAACCGACTGTTATATATTGAATCCTGTGCTCAGAAAATCCGAAAACAGAGATCCAAAAAAGAGAAAGCTGAAAATGATGGTGTTGCACTTGGAGAGAAACCTAAGGTGAGATACATGACAGATGTGATTTTGAAGGATTGGATGGCGATAGTATTGAATGTACACTCTTAACCTTGAATTTATGTGATTGAGAGTTTCTCATTTGTCTCCTCCAGAAAAATGGTATTAATGCTGAACTTGGTCTGGCGGCTTCCGAGGATGCATTCCTTGATTCACTAGCAGAAAGAGCAGACAAAGAAATCATTTCCTGCAGTTCCTCTGTAAAAAATTTGATTGGAAGCTGTGCATCTTTCCTATCAAAGCTTTGTAGAAACTTTGGTTTGATGCAAAAGGTGCTTGATAATTTTGTTATATCCGTTTCTGCTTTCAAGGATAATTTTTTTTATATTTAAAAAAAAAAAGTCAGGAAAAACTAAAAATCGAACAGAACCGAACCGAACTGAAATTTCGGTTCAGTTCGGTTCGGATTTCGGTTCGGTTCACTGCATTTCCTTATCGGTTCGGTTTGGTTCGGTTTTTCGAGAAAATCCGAACCAAACCCAACCACTTACAACCTTACTACTAGATGCCATGAACTGTTGAGGAATATTATGTCTGTGGTGTTAGTGGCTACAGAGGCATATCTTGTAGATAATCACGCGGTGTATATTTTATTAATAAAGATGGGGTGCTCTCAGACTCAATGGAGTCTGGAAGTGCCATGTTAACCAAAGAGTTTTATGAGCTTGTTGAGTGAGGGCTACTATAGAGGCAAATCCTTGTTACTACAAATGGCTATTAGGGGCTTGTACATGTAATAGCATTTGCAGCTTGTGAATGAGTTTCAAGAACTAGTCATAGAAAAGTGCTCTGGTCTTGCTTTTAACTTTCAAGTCTTTATGAGATAACTCAATACCTTCTATCAACTAGGCTCGTATCAAGCAGGGGAAAGAAGTTCGTAAACCTGCAAAACCGGTCGAATCGTCATTCCTAAACACTAATTTGAGTAGAAGAGCAGGGATATGGGCGCAACAATAAAATGAAGTCGAAAAACTACATGCTTCTTTTTTACCTCGCAACATTATTGTTCCTCTTGGTTTTGGAAATAAAAATTAGAAGAAGCCCCATCATTACACTTTTCCAAATTTAACCGTGATTACTGATTTTTTTTCAGCCAAGAAGAACCAATATTAGAGCTGAACATAAAGTTTATGATTGCAATTAACAGTAGAGAACCAATTTTGCCACGTCAAAATAGTTCTTCGTTTACTTTCGATTTCATATCCTAAATATAATTTGTTTTCCTTTCAAAACAAATTACTGTCTAACGTTCTCTAAAAATCGATTACTCTTTTATAACTTGTGTGTGAGATTTTGCTCGTTCTTTCACCTCCGCATGTTTACTCTCTAACCTAGCATCGTTTAGGCTCCGTTTGGTAACTCGCTTATTTCTTTGTTTTTCTGTTATTTTATTTCCCGAAATAGAAAAAGAACAGAAATTCGTTTGATAACACCAATTAACTTTTCTATTCCTTGGAATAAAAATTTGTTCCTGGGAATAGATTTGGAGTAGAAATGAGAAGTAGAAAAAAGTAGCTTCTTGTTCTTAGGAATAATTTCTAGAAACTATTTCTTGGGTCATTTACTCATAATCGATTGCCGTCTGCTAACCACCACCCATCGACCTCCGCTTGCCATTTGCTGACCGCCAATTGTTAGTCATTGTTGACTGCCAGCCGCTGGCAGCCGACAGCAGTCAACCACCGAAGATCGCCAACCGACAGCCGACTGCCGTCCTTCGCCCGACGTCAGGCAGACAGCGAACCGGCAACCTGTCCGACGGTCGGCGAATTGGCGGCGGTGACCGGCGATTGGCGACAGCGGGCGGCAACCGGCAACTAGCGGCAATGGGCAGCAACCAACGACCAGCAATCAACAATGGCCACCAACCGAGGGAAAAAGAAATAAAAAAATTTTGTCGATACTAAACACATTTCTATTCTTTTTCTATTCCGACAATAAGAAATTTTTATAGTTACCAAACAATTTGTTTTACTCAAAAATTGTTCCAAGAAGTATGAATAGAAAAGAACTATTTCTCAAAAAAAAAAAAATTATTCCCAATAGTAGAAATGTTATCAAATGCACCCTTATTTTCTAGACTTTGTTCTGAATAATTTCTCTATAAAAGGTGGGCCGGCAGGAAGATGACTCCACGTTGTGTTGGATTCTGTATGCTTCTTCACCTCCATTAGGCTTTTATCTTCTCTATTTTCAGGCCCTTCATCGTTTTCTCTCCTTCTCAATTTTTCTTTTTCGAGCAATTTGCATAGAACCTAAGTAAAAGGATTGGAGACTGCTGTCAAAGCAATCTCTAGAGAAATATAAATCTCGCATTTTATTTGCTAAAGTAGAGGCAGCGAGACAAAGACTGTGGGCAAAGGTATAGGAGGTGTAGACAGAATCCAGCACGCCAATAACAAAAGTTCAGAGCCTGGATGGCTTTTACCGTTGCGAAACCTTACTAAACCACTTCCACAGGCTCCTAGCGGGAAAAACCTAAAATGACGAAGGGAAAAATACTAATCCCTCTTTTACCACTTTTCATCCTCTATTTTGAAAAAATCACTTTGCATATCATAACAAAATCCCATGTACCTTCCAGAAAACACTAGGCACAGAATTACTAGCCCTCAACGGCAAAGCTTAATGCTCTCCACCAACTATCAACCACCACCCACCACCGTTGGATGCTGGCCCGCAACCTCTGAACACCGCCAATGGTTTTCGAGCTCCGTCGTCACCCCCACTACCGTCCTTGACCAAGCCTCTCTTTTTTGCAGCCCAACGCCCACGTCGAGCTTGTTGACTAGTGTGACGTGCAAATCGGCATCCACAATGAAAAATTAGGAGGCAATGCGATAACTTAAAAAAAAAAATGATGTTAATTGGTAATAGCGGCAAAAGTAATGGTGGTTTTTGATATTTTTCCGATAAAAAATATGTTTAGTACCCGTTGCTAATTGGATGCACAATAACAATTAGAAAAATCAAGTCTACTCCCTTTCTATCTTTATTACTATTTATTCCAATGTGACCTGATCCTGCACCACACATGAGAGGAAGAAAGTATATATCTTGTATAACGTAGCACTATTTTTTGGTACGACTAAATGAAATAGAATGAAACAAGAGAATGAATGAAAAATAAGTAAATACAATTCTTGTGTTTGCTTGCTGCGAAGGAACGAAGAGGAGAAAATTTGATGATGTCTTTTCTAGTGTCCGGAAGATTTTGGAGTGGAAATGATAGTATCAAAATGTCTAAAATGTCTTAAATATGAGGAAAAAATCAAGATTGTACTTGAAATAGTTGTGTAAAATTATTTTGTTAATATTTTGTCATGGAATGGAATGGCATTCTATGAATAGGCACTCCTAGCCTAAGCACATTCCATGCTTTTTCTAAGAAACAAGCAAAAGAAACAGAATCGCACGTGGAATAACACTTCCTTTCCGAGTCAATTCATTTCTACTACGTGTCCACCAAGTTTTTCTTGACCCAAATGTAGAAAGTAGAAACAGTCTATTTGGAAATATAAGGGTTGTAATCTTTGTAGGTGCCTTTTGAGGCAGAAATTTTGGCTTTCAAACCCGTGTTCTCATTCTCGATTTATCGTGTTTCCATAAGAGAAATCGGTTATAGCAAATTTTTTTTTCAATTACTCTTTTATCATTTGAAGACAATTCTCAAGATATTAATAGATTTTTTTGTCTAAAGCTTTTGTTTTCAAATGAAATTGACAATAGAAAGAATAATTAGTCACCAGTTGTGCAGGTGTGCCCGTCTCATTCTGTGTGAATAAAAAAGAAATATTTTATCCATGATTATGATTAACTCGATTTATATGTGAATTTGATCCATATAAGCATTTGCTCAGAAAGTGGCCGAGAGAAAAGAGCACCGTAAACCTACCCATGCCAAGTCAATGTCAGTCATTGATTGTAAACTACCGCTTGTTGGGTCTGGTAAAGTGACTCGCTGATAATTGAGAAAAGGAAAAGGATCAAATCTCAAAAAAAAAAAAAAAACAAAAAGGAAGTAAAAGGGTGAAATTCTTGGCGTAAGTCCGTGGAAGTGAGATTTTGATAAAATTCCATTTTAACCCCTGAATTGACGCAAACTTATCATCAAGTACTTAAGCTTTTAACTTGCCTAATCAACTTATTGAATTTGCAGGAGTTGTCTAATCAAGTTCTTACTGTTCCAAATCTGAGTAGCTAGAGCTAAAATATCAACTAGAACTGGTAAGAGTTTTGACGTAGAATATGAAATTCACTAAATTTTCAAGGTATTTTAATATTCTTTATGAATATTTTATGTATATATAGCACATTTTGTCCGTATGACAACAATTGAATTTTGTTTTTGTGAATGGTAGAATTTGAGTTGATCTTAAAGGATGACTTCATAATTTCTTAATGGCTTTACCCATGTCATGATTTTTCTTCATCTCTTGGATGGTTTTGTTATAAGTATTTATGGTATTTGATTTAAATTTCTGTGATTTGTTCGGCATTTTTTTTTCCACGTAACCTACTAACAAGATATTTGATGCAAGTGTTGACTAATTCTAAGATTGCATTGTGTTATAAACTATACTAAAGGAAGGGAAACTCCAATATGTAATAAAAATCCCACCTTCGGAGATTGGGATTTCTTTGCAGCAAGAGCCACCACTTTAGGAAGAGAAAATCTACACATCATGTGTAGGGGAGCGATACCCACTCAGGATTCTTTTATATGGCCGTATTCTTGAGTTCTTCGAGACATAAATGTCAGTTAAAGACTACTAGATCATCTTCTTTGTAATGCATCGCCCAAATTGGTTTATAGAGATCATTTTTGTCCATATACATATTGGAAGTTATCGACTTTAGCAAATTATAAGGACTAACATATTGCGCCATTTGTATTTAAATTTGCAGAAATTGATATTCTACCTTGGAGTTTTTCGAGGCACTTCACTTTTAGTATGTTGAGAAATGTCAAGGAGCTAGATCTTTCACAACAATTTATCTAGTCAGATTCCAGAGTTTTTCAAGGCACTTCACTTCTTGGAGATCCTGAATTTGTCGTACAATAACTTTGAAGGCACATAACCAACTAAAGGAATCTTTAAAAATGTCAGCACTACTTTTGTCTCCGGAAATGACAAGCTTTGCGCAGGTACGCCCGAATTTCATCTCCCAAAATGCAGCTCCGAAACTCAGGCCGAAAACTAGTCCCTAAGCGGAAGCTTGCCATCTTGATTTTCTTCGGGATTCTTGGAATGGCTCTCGTTCTTGCTCTTATGTACTTTGGTTGGTTGAAGAAGAAGAAAAGAACAGAGCCAGCTTCAAGTTTCAAAGATCGTTCATTATTCAATCTATCTTATGGAATTCTCCTTAAAGCAACCAATGGGTTTTCTTTAAGTAACTTGATCGGGGCCGGCAGTTTTGGATCTGTTTACAAGGGAGTCCTTGATGAGAATGGAACTATCATTGTTGTGAAGGTACTTAATTTGACGCTTCATGGTGCTGTGAAGAGCTTCATAACCAAGTGCAAGGCTTTAAGGAACGTCCGACACTGCAATCTTTTGAAAGTCCTAATAGTATACTCGAGCACTGATTATAGGGGGAATGAGTTTAAGGCCTTGGTTTATGAGTTCATGGTAAATGCCAGCCTAGAAGATTGGCTACATCCAAGTCCATCATCAGCTAATGTAGATGGGAATGCGCAGAAATTGAGTCTCATCCAGAGGATAAATATTTCCATTGATGTTGCTTCAGCGTTAGATTATCTCCATAACCACCTGCAAAGCCTTGTTCTCCATTGTGATCTGAAGCCAAGCAACGTCCTGCTAGATGCTGAAATGGTTGGACATTGTTGACACCCGATTTTTTGGTCTATTTTGTTTCAAATGCCCATTTACTTTGCATATATAAATACATATTAATTTATAGGAAAGATTAAAAAGAATTTAAAAAAAAAACATTCCGAAAATTTTAAAAAAAAATCGAAAAATCGAATTTTTTTTTTGAGTGGGCTAACATAGTCTAGCCCATCCCTGCACTCTTCCAGCCCCCCTATTTTATTTCTTTGAAGCCCACCAAAGTTATTTGAAGAGCCCAGCCCACACCTCTATTTTCCCTTCTTCCTCCACACGCCCACACACACGGGAACGAGAAGCAGAAACGAGTAGCAGGAAGAAGACGGCGTCGTTTGGACATCGCCCTTGCGCCTGACGTCAGCCGCGTGACGCCAGCAAGGGAAGATTCCCTTGCTGCGCTGCCATGCGGAGAGAGAGGGGGCAGAAAAAACGGTTAGAGAGCAGAGATGATCGACGGAGGATGGGGCGGCGATTTTCAGAGAAAAAGGCGAAGAAAACGGGACGATTAGTTCAGCAGAAAAAGGGCAGAAGGAAAAAAAAAACCAGAAACGAAGAAAAAGGAGGGGCAGCGGGGGCCGGTTTTTGTTTTTCTAAGGATGGGGCAGGAAGGAAGAAGAGTAGCGAACGAAAGGAAAAATGGCCGACAGTGGTACCTGAATATCCGCCGTCGACTTCCCGCCACGCCGCAACTCCGGCACCGGAACAGGAGATTCGAAGGGAAACAGACCAACACAGTGAGATCCGGGAGAGAGAGCGAGTTCAAGAAGGATAAAGAGCGATCCGAGAGAGCAAGGAAAGCTCGAGGAGTAGCTCGCCGTAAGCCGCCGTCGTCCGCCGCGGCCTGCCCCCGAACCAGGTAAGTCCACCCCTCTCCCCCACCTGTTTCTGTTCTGTTTACTGAGGTGGTGGGCCGGAGCTCGCGCCGACCAGTTCGCGAGAGCCCCGGCCCTTATCGCCCTTCCATTTTGCTCCTGATTTCCCCTAATGCCATGTTTGAACACCTCCGGCGAATGTGAGGCTCTATTGAGCCACAAACTTCCGAAACCAGTAGCGCCCATTAGGTGTTTGACAAAATGCCCACCCGAAACCCAGAAAATTCCATGATCGGCTCCGTCTTGTTTCTTGAATTTTTGTTTGTATATTTCCTGCTCTCGTGTTCTCTTAGCACTATAGTCATTTTCATGAGGTTTATATACGCTTTCGGGTCGAAAAGAGACATCTTTGGTTTCCGGCGAGAGGAGAGTGTCGAGGGCCGCCGGAAGTTGGCACTCGCGGTGGCCAGCGGCGTTCGGCATCAGTCAGATAGAACAGCCGACGCCCGATGATAGTGGGTGACCTTCTTGTAGGACTGGTGAAGACTTAGGGGGGGCCTTAGCGGCGGCGACGCGGCGGAGGAGTTGCTGGCGTCGGACGTCCGCGAGGAAGAAGACGAAGACCCCAATCGCTAGTGTTGGGTTGAAGGAAACTGGGCTGAATTTTTTAGAAATTAGAAATGGGCTATTTAATTCTTGTTTTCTATGGGCCATTTTAAAAAAATTCGACCGGGCCGTTCGGCCAGCCCGGTCGCCAGCCCGGCCCGGACCATTACGGTCCGGGTCGGCTTAGTAGGGCCGGGTCTCCCGACCCGGTCCGAATAATCTTTTTAATTAAAAAATCAAAAAAATCAAAAATTTCAGAAAATCAAAAAATATTAAGAAATATTAAAAAATTCGAAAATTCAGAAAATGCATGGAAAAATTCAGGAATCTGGAAATTTCGAAAACAAATATTTTTATTTTATTTTATTTTCGAAAATATTAAAATATTAAACAATTCCAAAAAAATTAGAAATTTTCAGAAAATTCAGAAAACATAAAAAAAACAAAAAATCTTGAAAGTTTGTTTTCTTTAATTTCGGAAAATTCGAAAATATTAACAAATATTAACAAATTCGAAAATTCAAAAAAATTCAGAAAAATCAGAAAAAATTGCAAAAATTCAGAAAAACCTTTAAAAAGAAGAAAACATCCAAAATTGAATAAGCCTTTATGGCTTTACAATAGGTTTTCTTGGTTTACGATATTAGATTATTCTTATACCTTGTTTGGCAATGATATTTTGGATACTATTCCCTTACCTTAGAACAGTTAGGACATATCTTAGTTTCCTCGAATGCATTGTCGAGATCTCACTGATGCACAATCAAGTTAGGTACCGGAAGGGCGTTAGTCGCATGACTAATGTAATCAAGTCCCCGATCCTAGGCCCTCTGGTTGCGTAAATAGTGAGACATGCTCCCATGTCTCACTCGGTTCCTAGTTGACCTTAATAGACTAGTGGCGACTCCTCGTTTGAAAAATTGTGAATATCCCACGTCGCGCGGGGTATGGGCTTGGGAGAGCCCGAGTTAATTATGGGCCGTCGGCCCGAAATTAGCAATACCCCTAAACCTATTACTATATATTATATTATTATTTTTGAAGAAAATTTAGGTCGCGACAGACATGTCGGAGACTTTGGTTTGGTGAAGGTAGTGATTGAATCCACCAATGACACTAAAGCGAAAATGAGCTCTGCTTGTGTAAGAGGAACCGTTGGCTATGCTGCTCCAGGTGAGTCTCCTCTCCTTTGTCCCCTAAAGGCAATGTATGCGCGCTATTTCCTTCTGCCTCAACTGGTTCTGCTGCTATTATTTATCTTTTATTTGCAATTTGAATGAAACGCAGAATATGGAATGGAAAGTGTGGTTTTAAGAGAAGGAGATGTTTACAGTTATGGCATTCTCTTGCTTGAGATGTTTACAGGCGTGAGTCCAACAAACGAAATGTTCAAAGAAGATTTTAACCTTCATAAGTTTGTCAAGGAAGCCTTGCCCGATCAACTCCTGAAAATTACGGATCCTCTTTTACTTCAAGAAATGGAGAGCCATGTGGGCACTGGCACAGGTGATGCAGCTCGCGAATGTCTGGAGACGGTCTATAGAATTGGGGTTGCCTGCCCAGTCGAAGCACGCAGAGAGCAGACTAACATCACAAAAGTTGCAGCTCAGCTATATCTTATCCGGGATAAACTTCATGCAGCTGGTTTACAAGGATAGGTAATATATAAGATAAATGGCTTTTCTGCTTTTTATTTTCCCTTAGACGACTAGATCATTGCCATAAATGCAACGTTAAGCATGCATTCATGTGCCTGCTTGTGTGAATAAACTCAAAAATGCACCCACGATTCCTCAATTTTCCGGTTTTGTGTGAACCGAAAAGGAAGACTCCCAACTGAATTACATGAATGCACATTAGAGAAATAGAGAATTCATCCTGTAGGATTATTGTTAGACATCTGAGGGCAGCATGAGGAAATTCTCATGATCAAAGCAGATGAGAGGCTTATCATAAACCCCCATCCCTTGAACATGTTCAGCATATGCATTTGCAGTTTCACCAAATTGCGATGGCTTTAGGACATTTATGTAGCTTTATTGAGAGTATGCTTTTAACAGACAAAAACATCAACTTTGCTGAATGAATGAATGAATCTACATGTCTCTTCCAGGTAATATGAACTGAGGAGTGCTTTGCGTTGGTTTCTGCAATTTCAGTAGGATTTTTTTTCTTCTTGCATGTTTAGCCCTAGAAAAGGGGGTGTGTGCTATGTTAGTATAGTATATCCAGGGAACGGCAACGGTTCTCCGATCCTGGCCACGGCTCAAAATGAGAATTCAATCTTGTCTATTATTCAATAAAACTTGGGTTTTAGCCCAATCACTGCAAGAACTGCAAGTAGCTTTTTAAATTTGACGACAGCTTGATGCATTCCTTCTTCCGCGAATCCTTTCACGTACTGTAATATCCTAAAAATCGACCTTATTTTGGGATTTTATAAAATGGCGATGTTGATCGAATGCCTAATCAGTACAAATATTCCAAACTAATCGTTTGAGGGATAATGGATTATAGAGAGGGGCCGATAGGAAATTATACACGTACGACTTGCAACCCTTCAACCATAAGGACGTGGGAGGGAACGATATCCTCTAGTCCTAGACCATTAGAAAAACAGAAATAAATCAATTCGGCATAAATACGAAGTCAAGTTGCGGGTGATTTCCGCACTACTTCGATACGAACTACGAACGACGCTAAACCGAATCCTTTTTATCTCATACTTGGGATTATCAATTGAGCCCCCGAGATCACATGACAATTGAAGGACGTCCCTGACTCGAGAATTGGCTTAAATGTGGATCGAATAATTGTTGACCATAGGTCAAACATGAGGAAAAATCCTAAAGGGGCGCCCGATAGTCCAAATTGTACTACGGTTGCAATCGACTCAACTTAGTCTCGAATTTTAATCCAATTTTGGGAACTAACTTCTCGGAGATGTTAGGACTAAATATTTGGATGTCGCCTCATTTATTCTCGAGTTTTCCGTTGGGCTTTAAAATGTCAAAAAAGGAAAATTTGAATTGGGTTTCGGGCTTGCAAGTGGGTCGGCCCAAGGCCGGCAGCCCAATGGGCCTTGTGCCCATTCAGCTAACCCAAGATGGGCCCAAGCCGACCCATTTTCTTCCATCTTGTCAGCCCATGGGCCCTCTCTTCTTGGCCTTTTCTTTTTGTGGCTCAATTGGGCTTTGTTTTGGCTTGGTTTTTCTTTGGCCCTTGGCTCAAGTGGGCTTGCCACTCACCTTGGCCTTGTTAGACAAGTTGCTCAGCCCTCTCTCTCTCCTCCATTTCCAATTTGCTGCCCTACCTCAGCCCCTTTTTTTCTCTCTCCCTTTTCTCTTCCTTTTTCCCCCTCATTTTTGCCGTCCTTGCTGTCCACCGCTGGTTGCCGCCGTCACTGGAGCTGGTGCCACTGTTGGAGCCGCTGCCATTCGGAGGCTAAACGCTCACTGTCAGCCACCCCTAGTTACCACCGGCCACCTGTCCAGCCGCCCCCAACCGTTGCTGCCTTTCTGCCCACACAGTAGCACCGGGCTGTTTTGGCCGGATTCGTCCACTGTCCATCTTTTGTCGCCATCCCTGAGCTAACCCTGCATAACCCTCACTCCGGTGTTGCCGGATTTTTAGGCCATGTGTGTTAATTTCCTAATCCCTTAGTTATGTGTTAATCTTGCTTAGAAGTAGTTTAATTAGTATAATGCTTGGATTATGCTATTGGATGATGATTGATTAGATTATAATATTATTAATTACTTTTTCTTAAAGTAACCATGGTTAGAATAAAGTAACCACGGTTAGATTAAAGTAACTGAGGTTAAATTAAAGTAACCTTGATTAGGTTAATTAATCTTAGTTGGGTTAGGAATAGTAACAATGGTTAATATTATTATTTTTTGATTAAATAATAATTAATTATTATTTTCGGAATAATTAATAATTAATTATATTATTCTATAATTTCGAATTATTATTATTCTTATTTAATTCGAAATATTAATTATTTTTGGGAAAAATAATTAATGGTAATTATTTATCAAAAATGGTTTTAATCGAGAAATTTTGTGAAAAATATTAATAAGGCTTATTTTTCCCAAGATTAATTGTGATTAATTTCTTGGTCATTAAAAGGAAATGACTTTGTTAAATAAATGTTTTGGAAATGTGGTTAATTGTTTTTAATATTAGGTGGATTAATTGCTTAATGGGTAGGGTTAAATGTCGATTAATGTCTGGAAATTATGAGATGTCCTTGGTTATTAACTGATTGTTGATTATTATCTGCCGTTGAAGTACGTGATTAATTGATTGATGATTGTCACAATTGTTGTGAATGACTAGACCATTATTGTTGTATGTGACTGTCAGATATTGCTGCATTTCATTATACATGTGATAACTACAATAGCATGTCGCGTGAGCACGAACTATGTGACATTCACAATAGAGCAAAGATAAGAATGAACTAATTGATGATGTGTTGCATGGTTATATTAAGAGGAGAGCCTGGCGTTGCCGAATGATCGCCAATCTTTCGAGGTTGTGCCGTGGCCATTGGGTCACCTGACAGTGGTCAGATGTGGAGTCATGGTAGAGGCCAGGCCCATGCCCCTTCGGGAATGCCATCGGTGGGGGATAGCCCATGATGTTGCCGTGCCCCAAGGAGGAGGACGATGCCTGGTCTAGGGCAATTGACCGCCAACCATAAGGTTATGCCATAACCTAGAGGGTCATAATAATTGGAGCACGTGTGGACATAAGAAAGCTATGTACAATGCTCTGATTATTTGCATGCCACTTAATATTGTTATGATAGAGTGACAGTTTCTGCAGGCTACATGTGCCAAGGCAAGGTAGGGTCACCTATGGTTGCATCTGATTATTGAACTGTCTTTTATTAATGCTTCTCTAAGGTGTGGTGTTTGGTTGATTGTCGAGACTAGGTTGTATGTTAGACTACCTCGACGTGAGCGAAGTTCCTAACCAAGGCGTAGGACTTTAATTTGCTAAGTTTGTCTCAACCCATCGTGGTTAACAATTTTCAGGACCTTAGAATGACGAAGTACCCAGTACGATTTGGTGTCCTCGTGGACATGAGCACCACCATGACCACGCGGCTCGTCCTAGGCCGCAATTTTGTGTACGAGCACCATGTGACGACAGTGTGGGTGGATGAGGGATTGAGAGACCATTACGCAACTCACATCTTTAAGGCATGGTCCATCCGGATGGGAGGCATCCTATACGGTCCCCTAAGGGGTTTCGATAGACCGGTCTTGCCTGTGGGGCCGACTGATAAGGTCTGGGATCCTATGGACCTGGATCCCCCTGATGGCGATATCTCCAACCTGACGACTAGAGAGATTGATCCTTCGGAAGACAGCGAGTAGGCAGCCCCCACGTGTACAGAGATAGGTTAGTCGAGCCGATCCCTTTTTGAGTGCACTGAAGCTCACACCATCATCTCAGCGGCTGGATGTGCAGGCTTAGCGTAGGTAAAGGAAAGGAGAGTTCGGTGGGCAAGGCTACTAAACATAATTTCTTGGGGAGTCTTCCATCCAGCGTAAACCATGCTTCTTCCCCTTTGTCCTTTGGGTGTGTGAGTCCATTAGGCTTTCATCTTCTCTATTTTCATGCCCTTCATCATTTTCCTTTACCAACATAATTCGTAAAACTACATAGCCACGCATCTCATCCAGGTCCACACGCTCGTCTCCCATGATCTCATTCAGACTTCCATTTCTTCAGTTATCGAACTCATGCCCATGAAATGCATCTAAAATTGGATCACAAATTGTGCAATCTGCATAAAATCGAGAAATAGAGGATTGGGGACTATTGTCAAAGGAACCTCTAGAGAAATAAATCTCACTTTTTAGTTGCTAAAATAGAGATTGTAACACCTCGATTCATTAGTGAGTGTATGAATGACATGGCCATCCTCCCACTCGAAAGACAGAGCCTTTAACACAAACCAGCACAAGCATGTTATCAAAATATACATATATCCATATATAAATCTAATAAAACATGGAGTTGGATACAGAATCAGAGTTCTAAAATCTATAAAAAACAATATATACTTTGCCAAACTAAAAACTAAACTAAAGCAAACATCAATTTAGACGTATACAACTATTTAAACTCATACCTACAATTCAGCTATCAAAATTCCTTGTTGATATTCCTTGTTCTACTTGCAGCTGGCTGAAGAACCTGAAAAAGATTTGGAATGAATAGGTGAGCAACCTATCTCAATGAGTAGTACATATATCTTGCAAGCAAATCGAGCACCCAATTTGCATGCCTATAAAACAAAAATCAAAAACTTAATAATCCCAAATCCGGTAGGTAATATACGCACAACTTCAAATATAAGTTATTTCCTTTCGGTACAATCAAAATGAATAGTGAAACACGATCAACATGATAGTCAAATACGGAAATACTCATCATTCTCAAACACCGTATTGCACGTATGTACAATACTAAAAGTGGGTTATATCGTCCACAAAATTTGCTTACCGCTCACCTTATTTGTCACGACCCAACCCTTGAGTCCACGACAACCCCTATTTCACTTGCAATCATTTGATTTGCGACTCCTCAGGATTCGTTGCCGACCGTTCATTTTTAACTTTCGAATTATGCGCATGCGGAAACAATTCGTACTCCACCCAATCAACAACAATGTCAGGGATAGCAAAAAAACACATATCAGTAACAAAACATCTCTTTATTTATTTACTGATTAGCTTTAGGAAGTTCACAAGTATAGGCCCTTACAGAGGACAACTCTCTATACGCCAACAAAAGGAGACAGCAGAGCCAGGGTTAATCTACTCCTTTCGAAACACTGCCATGAATCGCACCACCTGTCAGTTCTCCATCCTACGGATATGAAAATGGTCATTCAATAACCAGTGAAATAAATCTCATTAAGTTAATAACCTAAACCTTGGATAGGAGACCTACTCACCTCAGGTGCGCCCTAAACGTGCAATATTTCTATCACCCACAAATCAAGAATAGAATAATATCCATTCAACCTATATCAGACGCACGATTAGGCCAGTGCTCCTAGACAATTATTAACAATTAACAATTGCAGTCATAGGCATCCTTACCTCGCTCTTGGCACACGCAACCTCCACGATACAGTTTATTAAATGCCCACCTTAATGCAACAAATATATCAAACAGTCAGAACACCTCTCAAGTTGTCTCAAGCACCATGCACTCGCTTGTGTTCCGTATATTAACAACCTTTGGGGGAATTTACTTCCAACACATAAGTTGGTAGTTTATCCACCTAACCGGTCATCGTCCCACCCCACCCCATTGGGCACGACTAAATCCGGCGTCCAGACGGCATTCCAGAAGGAGCATAGGTTTGGCCTCTACCGCGACCCGCATTCGAACCCCCGCCGGGTATTCCAATAATACAAACTTTGTCAACCACAAATCCCCCACCGGGTGACGGGCTCTTATGTGACCATGCAAGCACATCAATCACTCATGCTCATTTCATTATCTTTCAAGGTAGACAATGCAAACATCTTTCGTGTTTATACATGTTAATTCACCACAATTTCTACATGTAAGGCGGTAATATTTCACATGTGGTCACGCGAATATAAATGTCTTTCATAGGTGGTCATATGAATATGTTGAATACATCAACCCTAATTCACAATCGCAGTCCACGAATTTACTCAACCGAGTACATATTAAACAATATCATCAAATGCATCATGTATATATGTATTTGATATATAATCCACGTGAGGAAAGTACAAACAATAGTCCACCGAAAATAATCGATACTAACATAAATAATTAATTATGTACTTATTTCCAAAAATATTCCATTAATAATTACCCAAAAATAAATATTCAACATCCAAAATTAATTAATCATGCATAACTAATTAATTAATCATTTTCCAAAAATAATTAATTAATTAATACTCCAAAAAATAATAAATAATTATGAAATTAATAATTAATTAATTCCGAAAGTAATAAATAATTAATATTTATTTCGAAATTAACAAATAATATATTAATATTAACCATAGTTACTATTTAACCCAACTATAGTTAACTAACTCAACTGAGGTTACTTTATTCAACAACAGTTAATAAATCTGACTGCAGTTACTTTAACCAACTACGATTACTTTAATCTAACCACGGTTACTTTATTCGAACCTAGGGTAAATTAATCTAACTACGGTTAACACAAATCAAGATTAAACAATTAACAAATACTAATTATTCATTTTTAGAAGCATAACTAAGCTTAAAATTAAATTAATAACCTCTAATGGAGTTTAGTACCCTAATCAAGGATTAGGAAATTAACTCACAGGTTAAACGTTCCGAAGGTACCAGGACGACGGCAGCGGCGAGAATAATGAGCAGCTTGCTCGAAATTGACAACGGGTGACGGAAAACAACCTAACTTGGCAAAAGAGCCCCTGACACGGCTGTTTAGACACCGAATAGAGGGAAAACAGGGTCGACAACTATTGGACAACAGCTAGTTGTGTCCCTAGCAGCGACCCACGGCGATTATAGCAACTAGCAGGGACCAAAAGAGCAGTGGACAGTAGCAGAAAATGCAGAAACAACAGCAAAAAATACAGAAACAACAGAACCGAGCTTCCACAGTAGCAACCACAAGTTGTCACAGCTGCAACAGCAGTAGCCAAACTCGAAGGCAGTAGCAACCAGAAGCAAAAACAGGGGAAACAGAGGAAGACAATAGCAGAAAACAGAGGAAATGAAGAGAAAAAGAAGAAAAACAAAGAGAGAGAGGGAGAGAGGGGACTAAGGTGCGATTGAGAGAGAGGGAAGAGAGAAAGTGAAAACTTAATTGGCAAGTTGAGTTAAGCCAACCCAAAACCATGGTTAACCAAGGTTAAGGCTTCCAAACTCAACCTTCTAGAAGACAAGGGCAAAATGGGAATTTCACCAATCCCATGGGCCCTAGGTGGGCTAGCCCTTGTGGCTGAAATTCCAATGGGCCTTCGGTTGGGCCCGTTTCCCACGGTTCAATTTTCTCGGCCCGATATCCCTTTTTCTGACTTTTCCGATCTTACCATAAAAACTTGAGGATCAATGAGGCGGCATCCAAATAATTATTCGTGAGATCGTTACAATTTCAATACCCGAAATCGGATTGAAAATTGAGATTAAAATCCGTCGATGACGACTCTAGCACCACCTAAACTACCAAGCGGCTTTTAGGATTTTTACGCGAAATTGACTTGTGGTCGAATAATTTCAATCCACGTTCGGTTCATTCTGGAACTGGACTGGACCCATCATATTAGTTCGTTCCTTGGTCCTAGGCTCAACAAAGTTGGTCTTCAGTCCCAAAAATTGGGAACCAACATTGTGTAGGCTGGTGTCTGGGTTAAATGTTGGACTGGCCCAACTCGGACCATGATTACCCCTACTTAGCCTTGACCAATGTATATCAATATAGTGCAAGGCCGTGGAGGTGGCTTTCACGAGACTTGCATCATTGTGTAACACTTAGTTCTTGATCAGAAGCCCCAAATAAAAGTAGAAATTGATAATTTAAACAACACAGTAAATTGCCATTTCAGATAATTGGACATGAAAAATATCAACTGAATTACCTGCCTTAAGGTGAAAAATCTGAACTTGTTTCAGAATATGGGTCTATTACAAGAGCCAACAAAAACCTTGAAAATGTTGGAGTTCCACTTTAAGAAAGACATAAAGACTGACATTCCAGTGCTTCCTGGAAAAAGAAAAAAAAGAAAGAAAGATGGCAGATTGAGCAACTAAGGTGGCTTGGGATTTTTTATGATGCAGGAGCAGCTCTTTCTTCGGCATACGATAACCACCGACGACACTAGCATGGTCTCGCTCTAAGGGATTGAGAGTAACTTGCTCAAATGGCTTGAGTTGCTCCGCCTGCAGTGTCTTCACTTCCTAGGAAAATACGATCTCGACTGGAACAGTAAAATCGATACAGTTTCTTACAAAAACAAACACCAACCAGCAGCATTTTTCCTGCAAGAGGCATCTCTTCTCATCAAAGTAACTTTTCCAGTGTTTTCTTTTTTCCATGTGGATTGGTTTTCCCTCTCCCTCAACTATGCCGAGATCAATTCCGATCTCATAACTAGTGCCCTAGACTTGCAAAAAACTTGCACCAGCTACTTGGCTTAATACGTAAGGAATTACAGAATAAAGTGATCAAGAAATAGAAGTGTGACAAAGTCTTCAAACCCGACAAGCCGAGATACCTTAATTGAGATGACAAAAAGTGACCTTCAGCCTTGAGAAAATAGGGAGAAGTGCACTATTAGTGTCATAACTTGTGTACGGTGCATACTTTAGTGCCATAACTTTTCGGTGGCGCACTTAAGTGTCAAAATCGAAGAAAAATGATCACTTAAGTGCCATCACCGATTTGCTTAGCCATAAATCCTACATGGCTTTTTTTTATTAATATTTTTAGCCGATGTGGTTTGCGAAAACGTGGGGATATTGAACGACGTCGTTTAACTAATTTTTTGCGGATCACTTAAGTGCCAAATTTTTGAAAACTAATTTTTTCAATGCCAAATTTTCATTGACACTGAAAAATTGTTTTTTAAAAAAATTTTGGCAATGAAAAAATTATTTTTCAAAAAATTTGGCACGAAAAAATCATTTTTCAAAAAATTTGACACTTAAGTGAACCTTTTATAAAAATTTTGGCACTGAAAAAAATCATTTTCCAAAAAGTTTGGCATTTAAGTGATCCACGAAAAGTTGGTTAAACAACTTAAGTGCTACGTTAGTTAAAAAATTTAATTAAAAAAATCACGTGTTAATTTTGGCTGGAATATCTCACCAGAGGCACTTAAGTGATCATTTTTCTTTAATTTTGGCACTTAAGTGCGCTGACAAAAAGTTGTGACACTAAAATGAGCACTGTACACAAGTTATGGCACTGATGGTGCACTTCTCCCTAAGAAAATATGATGCATTTAGATCCAAATTTCTCGCCTAAGATGTAACCACATATCATTGGACATCTCATATTAACAAGAGACAACTTCAAGTAAAGCACTCCAGACAGACAGGTGGAAAGGATATCCAAGTAACTGAATAAAAGACCTTGCATTTTTCTCCCACTGACGGAAAATGAACAGCAAAGCTTAAGTCTAATGAAAGGGGCGGTTGACCAAGTCTTGTATTTGTTTTCGTAGTCAGTATTTGTTGATAAATAGTCAAATGCAGAAAGACTTCCATGCATATTATCACAGCAACTTTTTTCACAAGTGCATACAAAAAGATCTTCCTCGTGATCAGATAGACAGATCAAGTGCATCCAACCCCACTTCATGAGTCATCTCATTGCACGCACGCCACATCAAATATAGTAATAAGGGCACGAGCAATCTGACAAGACATTCAAAAATTATATAATGTAGAATATCGAGAGCTCCTCGCATTATGAGCGTATCAAGGAAAGAGAGGCTGAATAGTAATTTTCAAGACTTATTTAGATGGGAAAATTCTCCTAAAAATCTTAAACTTATTTCAATTTTGCTAATTCGGTTCTAAACTTTTCAATTTTGTCAATTCAGTCTTAAATATTTTCACTTCTTACCAATTAAATCCATCTAACCAATTTTGGCTAGAAATTGCTAACGTGGACGATTGGCGTTGATGTTGCACTTTTTTTAATAATATTTTGAATTTATTATGATTTTTCTTACTCTTTTTTGGAGCATTGGCTAGCAATGGTTGCCGGCCGACCTTTGCCGACCACAGACAAAGGCCGGCAACCCTCGCCAACCAAAGCTCCAAAAACCAAAAATAAAATGTAAAAAAAATCAAAATATTCAAAATATTATTAAAAAAGTGCCACGTCAGCGCTGGCCTTCCATGTCAGTAATTTCCAACCAAATTAATTGTCAATAAGTGAAAGGGTTTAAGACTAAATTGGCAAAATTGAAAGATTTAAGACTGAATTGACAAAAATGTAATGGATTTAGGATTTTTTGGATAATTTTCTCTTATTTTGATTGATCTAACGAGCTTAAGTTATGCAACTATGTATAGTTGTCCTAGAGTTGGAGTGATCTCCTGCGAGAAACTATGGTCTATTTTAGAAAGTGTTTAACCTATTTTCACAAACGCCTGATTAGGTCGGTTCAAACAAATTCAAAAAACTAGTTTACAAATCTAGTGCGTGTCACAAACCAAAAATTATATAATTGAAATCCGAGCTATGTTTTCAAATTCCCTCCAAGTAAGTCCTTGATTGGTGCTCACATGCCTTGATATCATTCATATGTAACATTAACACATATTGCAAAAGGTTTTTGAAAAAATAAAGGAATAAGGCTCCTTTCATTTCACAAAATACAGCTTATAGGAAAATATTTCCCAAACTTTCCAATGTTCAATTCACAGAAAATAAACTAGTCAAGGAAAACATTTTCCATCAATGGAAAATAACGCTGTGCATGGTAACCATTCTATTTCTATTTTTGAAATATATTTATATTTCAAACCTGTTTTTGGAATAGAAATCCATTTGGTAAAATAATTTCATTTTTCTATTTCTGGAACAGATTTCTAATCAGAAATCTCACTCGAAGGAGTTTCTTGCTGTCTGCCGCTGACCACCACCACCACCACCACCACCACCACCACCACCCTCGCCCGCTGCCAGTCGCTGGCCGCCACCCCTCCCATTGCCACCGCCACTCGGGAAAGTAAATTTTATTGATTATCAAACAAATTTCTATTTTTGGAATAGAAATTTTTTGTTATTATCAAACGCGTTTTTTGGTTCAGAAACTCATCCAAAAATAAAAATAGAAAAATCTATTTCCAGAAATCAGTTTTTGGCCAGAAATGTTATCATTAGTGCCTTAAGTCTTATAAAATAGGGAAAAAATATTTTGTACTTTTCCTCACTTACTCTCTCTTATCTCACACTATGGCAGAGTCCTCCTAGCATCCTCTTCTTTCTTTCTTTTTTAAAAAAAATCAATTTATTAATATTTTTATTTTTATTTTTCCTTTTTCCTTTGGCTGGCTACCGTCCACAACGACAGTCAATGGCCAACCATGGGTGAGCTCGAGCCTTATCGGCCTCAAGCAAGGTGGAGCCTTGCCAAATTCAATGAGGCTCGTTTGGGCAAGACTAAGGTTGAGGCCTCGGCAGTCTAGCAAGGGACAAGCTCGTTAGAGATTGGCAAGGCTCGACCTCATGGAGTGAATCCTGTGAGGCTTGAGCTCGCCTATGGCCAATCACTCACTGTCATCATGGCCAACGATCACTTGAAAAAAAAGGAAAAAGAAAAAGAAAAAATTAAAAATTCAATTTAAAAAAGAAAATACAAATACAAATACAAATACAAATACAGATTATTAAAAAGGAGTGCATGGAGGAATATCGAATCATATTTTTCATATCAAACCGCAAAAAATAATTTTTAATTCATTTTCAAGTTTGACCTAAACATTAAAAAATATTGTCATTTTTCTAAAAAATGACTTCTTAAAAAATATTTTTCGAGAACTTCACATTTTTTGCAAAACAAACGGAGTCTTATTGTGCATCTATTGGGGGGAAATTTCATGATAAAGGAAAATACTTTATGAGAAATCGATTTAAAAAAATGAATAATTTTTCTTTATTTAGTGATATGTGACAAAAAACATTCTTTGATGTTTGGATATCATTTGGAAATTCATTTTAATCTCATAACGTTATCTCATGAAATTTTTTTTCAAATTTTTTTTCAAATTTTTTCTTTTCTTTCTTTTCTTTTTTCTTCTCCTCCATTGATCATTAGGCCTTGGCGACAGCTGGTTACCATTACCAAACAAACATTGCCACCACGATACCAATGACCTAATATATACCACATCGATACAAACATGGACATCAGCTGATCTTTAGGTCTGTTGGTGTTGTTTATGCAAAAATCATATCAAAGCATATTGCGATATTTACTAACTAGATCAAATCATGGTCATCGCATAGTCTTTTCTGCTTGTCACGAAGATCTGCAATAACTTCATAATTTACTCACGTGCTCATTTTTCTTCATTTCTTGAATGTTTTTTTTTCTGGTTTATCAAGTACTTATAGGACTTGCATAAGCATTTATGGTAATTAACCTAAATTTCTTTGAATTTTTCAGCTTTTTTTTTTATTGCATAACCTACTAACATGCAATGGGGTCGTTGAAACACCTAACACGGGTGTTGATTAATCTCACGGCCGTCTTGTGCTATAAACTACACTAAGGGGAAGGAGAACTTCGATTTGTGACAAGAATCCCACTTTGGGAGGATAGGGATTATCTACATGTTTTGTGTAGGGGAATTATACACACTTTGGATTCGTTTGGATGGATTCTTGATTTAATCAAGACATAAATGTCAGTTAAAAGATTGGTTAATAATTTTCTTCATAAATTATCACTCCAATTGGTCTAATGAGATTATTTATATCCACAAAGGTACTGGGATTTTTAGGACCCACATATTGCACCTTTGTATCTAAATTTGCAAATTATTCTACCTTGAATCAATACCATATTCATGTTTATAAACTCCTATGCTTTAATCAATTGACTTTATTAAAGTTTTATCTTAAGCCCGTCATTGTCCAGAGAGAGCGGGTCATGTGAAATCCTTTTAAAAAGTTATTTTCTGTTTAAAAGGTTTCTTTTTAAAGAGTTAAAAGAGTATACTTTTTATTGTCTTTTTATCTCGATACTAGAACTTTGCCGTGACATACGGAGCGGGATAGCTCATGAAGTTGGCGTGCACGGCTGAGATTTGACTCACAAAGACCTCCTAAACAAATATATTCTCCATCGAAGCATGCATATGCAAATTACAACAAAACCTGTTTATGCTCCTGAATTTTTTTTTATTTTTTATTTTTTTAACTTTCTTACATTCCTCGGGTTTTCAACTTAATTAATATAAAGACTCTCAGCTTGTCTTTCCCCGTGTTCTTGGCGTCGTTTCGTCTCTTTTTCACAAGTACTAGCATTTGCAGAATGGGGAATGAGTTTAAGAACTATTGGTGTGATCTGGTTTTTAAGCAAGACTATCTTGACAGCCCCTATCAACAAGACTCATATCAAGCAGGGGAAATAAGTTCGTAGACCCGCAAAATGGGTAAAATCATCATTCCGATACCCTAATAATAATAGAAGCACAGGTGGAACTAATATGAGAAGAAGGTCCAATCATTATTACACTATCAAATTAACCTTGATAACTTATTTTATTCTATCGAGAAGAACCTACTGACTACAAAGTTCATGCTAGTAAATAACAGTAGATAACTATTTCTGTCTCATTAACATAATTATTCGGCCACTTTTAGTAAAAAACAGTAGATGACTCCTCTAAGTCAGTCTTGCTCATTTTCCGGACTTCATTTCGAATAATTTCTCCATGAAGGGGGGTTCAGCAGGAAGACAGTTCCGCATTGCTTGGCTGTACGCAACCAATTTCTAAATTTTAAAAAGTTTAACACTCTTTGGAAACCATGGTGTTATGATACATGTGTAAATTGTATTAGAGAAATCTCACATGGAGAAGTTAATATATCTTAATTAACCCATAACTCATTGACTTAAGCTTTTGAGCAAACTAGGTCCAACTGGATATGTTGAAGAACTCGGACTTAAGCTCCCTTTTGATGATCTCCCCAAGTGAAGGTATCTGACTTTTATTGCATGCTCTCATTGGATTCTCTATGCTTCTCCACCTTTGCCCTTTTGTTACGCCCCAACCGTTGATCATGCTACAAACCCTCTCCTAAGGTTATTTAGTTGCGATGTCCCAGGATGTGTCGCTGACCCATTCATTTTATCTTTCGATTAAATGCAAGCAAAAGCATATCATCTCCATTCCAACAACAACAAAAGGAATAGCCAAGAAAACATATCAACAACATATTTCATTAGCATTAGCAGCCTACATTGGAAGTTTAATATATACAAATCCGCTATGTGGATCTTTCCAATTCATGAAACAAAAGGGTTGGGGGTTAGCCTAGTTCCTCTACACTATGAGGGCGACTACAAAAGGTGATGCACCCCTTGCCTACCACAGCTGGTGGTACTCTGGGTCAGGCTCAAGATCCAACTTCATATCCAGATCCTCCTCCAAGTCAGTGACAGCACCATCAAGGGTGTCTATGTCCATGGGGTCCTAGACAGTTTCCCCAAGACCTCCACCAAGTGGCTCGTCAAAGCCTTGCAGTGGTCTAAACAGATCCTCGCTGACCCGTACATGATAGAGCACCTCCGGCTCCCAATAAGCCAAAAATACGACAAATAAACATATTGGCAATCTTATCTCACATTGGCACATCAAAATTCATGTAAATATTCACACGTGCACATACACTTTCAATAGACACACGACCAATGCGCTTAATAATCGAGAACTGAGTAAATATTAATTCCATGCACAATGCATCCATATGCGTCCAAATTATTACGACTGCTCAAGGCCACGACCAACACTCACATTGGCAGTCTTTCGGCATAACCAAGCATCGTTCGCCCCATCGGACACGGCATCGTCTTAGCCTCCTCCAAAGATGGCATTCCATAAGGAGCATTGGTCCGATCTCAACCACGACTCGGCATCCAGACCCCTGCCAAGCATCTTATCAAAATTGGGCATCATCCCTATAGTTGTATGGGTACGAAATCATTTAGGTGATCACACAAGAACACCAATCACTCAAGCCAATTTTTATCTTTCTCAATTAGCCAATGTAAGAGTGTTTCATGCTCATACGATAAACTGTTGCAATTTTCGCATGCAAAAATGCCATGAAATAATCACACATGATCCCCACAAGTTATTGACTCACCAAATCGTACACACTTCCATTTCTTTCCTTCCTTGGCAATGCACACCCATAAAACGTGGCATCCAAACCCACCACCTCATGAATTGCCATCAAGATACCCTTAAACACATTCTTTTAAAGCCATAACTCAAGGGACTTATTAACATACCCTTAAACACATTCTTTCAAAATCATAATTCTCAAGGCAATTCATGCTTTAAATCACATAATTCAAGTATAAGTCTACCACTTATCTCGTATGAAAAACACTTATTGTATATAACAACAACTTATCATTTTTCTAGCGATAGCTTATCATTCTCAATCTATCGTGTTTTCATTAGAGAAAAAGGTCATGACAAATTTTCTTTTGGTTTCTCTTTAATCATTTAAAGACTATTCTCAAAATATCAATAGTTTTTTTTTTTGGCTAACGCTTTTGTTTTCATATGAAATTGAAAATAGAAAGCATAATCAGTCACCTCTTGTGCAGGTGTGTCCGCCCCATCCTGAGTGGATGAGAATAAAATGTTTTATCACAGCTGTGATTGACTCGTTTCATATGTGAATCAGGTTCATTCAAGCATCTGCTTAAAAAGTGGCCGAGAGAAAAGAGCACCCGAAGCCTTCCCATGCTGAGTCAAGCCTTCCCTTCCATAAAACACCAAGCACGTAAAGTATGCTAGCGCTGATTGAGCCCCCAACCCACAAAGTTTTAGTCCTCTCCACCAACCACCACCCCCTTGACCACGCCTCCCACTCCGATCTATGAATGTTCGCTTTATGTGCTTTTTTTTTGTCTCCAATTTTCTCCCTCTCTTTCTTGCAGCCCAACGCGGACGTTGAGCTTGTTGACTACTACGACATGCCAATTGGCATCCACAATGAAAAATTAGGAGGCAAGGTGGTATTTTAGAAAAAAAGGGTGTTTATCGGTAATAGCGGCAAAAGTAAGGGTGGTTTTTTATAATTTCCCTTAATAAAATGTGTTGCACCAGTTGCTAATTGGATGCAGAATAACTATTAGGTACGTCAAGCTTACTCTGTTTCTATCACAAAAAAATTGATTCCATTGTGGACAGATTCTGCATCACATATCAGAAGAACAAAGTATACATCACGTGTAGCATAGCACTACATTTAGTACGATAAAATGAAATGGAATTAAAGAAGGAATGATATAAAATAGATACTACAATTCATGTGTTTGTTTGTTGTGAAGGAATGGAGAGGGGAGAATTTGATGATATCTTTTCCAGTGTTTGGAGAATTCCTAATCAATTCCTTTTTGCTATGCGTGATATAAGTCTTTTCTTCATCTTAATGTAGAAAACATAAACAGACATATTGGAATATGTGGTCTTTGAAGGTACCTTATGAGAAGGAACTTTTCACATTCGAAGTCCATTTTCCCATGTGAAGGCAATTTTTAATCTGAGCTTCTTGCCTAATGCTTTTGTTTTTGAACGAAATTGAAAAATAGAAAACATATAGTCACCCGTTGCCCAAGTGTGCCCGTCCCCGGATGAGAAAGAAATGTTCTATCCTGAGCTGTGATTGAGTCAATTCATCGGGAATTAGGTTGATAAAAGTATTCGCTAAAAAAGTGGCCGTGAGTTTCTCACGCGGAGTCGAGGTCAAGTCTTCCTTTTAGTTGGAAACAAACAACTACTCGTTGGGCCCAGAAAAGTGGTTCGCTTTATAAACGGGGAAAGCAAAAGGGTCAAATTCTTTCCATACGTGGGTGGAAATGATATTTGGGAAAAAAAATTCATTTTTAATCCCTGAAATAACCAAATTTCTAATCATATATTTGAACTTTTAAATTATCAAATAAATTATTTAATTTGCATGAGCTTTTTAATCTAAAGTTTCCACTGCTCCCAATCTGATTAGTTGGAGTTGACGTATTCGTCAAAACGTTGGATTTTTTACGTGCAATGTGAAATCCTCCTGATTTTCAAGGTATTTTAATTTTTTGTCATGATATTTTATTTACATATAGTGCATTCCCATTGTAATCACTATTGAATTCTGTTTTTGTGGATAGTAGAATACGAGTTGATACTTAACTAAGATTTCTGTGATTTTATTTCAGTTTTTTTTATCACATAACCTACTAACCGGCAATGGGGTCAAACCAGTGTTGACTAATCTCCCGATTGTTTTGTGTTATAAACTACACCAAGGGGAAGAAGAACCTTGATCTATGACAATAATTCCACCTTCGGAGATTAGGGCATGTCTATATATTTTGTGTGGAGAAATATGCACAATTTGGATATGTTTGTATGGCCTATTCTAGATTTCTTCGAGACATAAAGGTCAGTTAAAGATTAGTGGATCATCTTCTTTGTAAATTATTGCCCAAATTGGTCTATGAGATCATTTTTGTTCACAAACATACTGGCTAGGAAGCATGAATACTCTTCAGGAGCCTCCGTGTCGTGTTGGAGTTTTCGGCACGCTCCTACATGCTTTAACACTGACATGCTCCAACATTCGGTCAATAGATGTTGGAAAATCCAACATGTAGTCAATCTCCTCACATGCTCTGACACGCAAGTCGAGAATTTCGACACGCTATTCTAGCGTGCATAGGGTCATTTGAGGAATTCCAACTTCCAGGGCAAGTCTACTGGTGTGACAGGAAAGAGAGTTGTTGAAGAAGGTGATGGAGGGTGGAGGTAAGGGCAAGGGAGCAAAGGCAAGGCCACGACTGCAAGGGAGGGCCAGAGGAAGAGCAGAGACCAAGGCAACTGAAATGGCCGCAACTATGATGCCGTGATGGAGGATCAAAGGCAAGGCTACAACTGCAAAGGAGGGAGGGCTGAAGGCGATGCAGTGAGTGATTGCGTTGAGGTGACCGAAAGAGAGCAGAGATCGAGAGGAAAAGGATCGTGTGAGGAGGAGGAGGCGACAGCTAAGGTTTTAGGGTTTTCATGCTACTTTACTAAGGTTTCTCTTTTAGTTTTAGGGATAAAAGCAAGAAAAAAAAAATTAAAAATGGGTATGCGGCCCCAACTTGGTGTATTTTTTTTTTTTTTTGAGGGAGGGGAGGGAGAAGGGTGATTTCTAGAAAGGAAATTACAAGTAATACGGGGGAAGAAACGAGAGGGTGAAATAAATGGGTAGAGCTAAAACGTGATTTCGGAAAATGAAAGCAATCTAAATGTTGAATATTGATAAATTTTGGTCACAGTAGAAAATCATAGATTTATTTAAATAAGTTGACTCCAGCTTTTTTTTTAAAATTTATTTATATGTGAATTTGAATTAAATTTTAAATAATCATAAAAATAATAATTTATTATGCATATAAAAAAATATTCATTTAGTATACAACATGCCTCAAAGTATAAGAATTCTCTATTTTTTTTGAGAAATGGCATGTCGACATGTCGTGTCATGTCACATGTCTGTGTTGGTGTTACTTAGCATACTAGAATTATTAGGACCCACATATTGTGCCATTTGTAACCTTGAAACACTAACATATTCATGTCTATAAATTCCGATGCATTAATCAATTGACTACACTAAAAATTCATCCAAATTCCACCATTATCTAAATGGATCGGGTCAAGTGAGATCGTTACATAAAATGGTATAATATGATTTTTCAAAAATGAAAAGGAAACCTTTTCAAAAAGAGGGTTTCTTTTTGAAAAGTTAAAAAGGTTATTTTTCTGGCCTTTTTACCCTATACTAGAACTTTGATGTGGTATATGGAGTAGGATGACTCATGAACTTGGCGTGCACGGCTCAGATTTGACTTACAAAGATCTCTGACGTGGTATATGGAGCGGGATGGCTCATGAACTTGGCGTGCATGGCTCAGATTTGACTTACAAAGATCTCCACAACAAATATATTCTCCATCGGACCATGTACATTCAAACTTCAACAAAACCTGTTTATGCTCCTGAAAATTCCCTTTCTTCAACTTTCTTGCATTCTTCAGGTATCAATTAAGATTTCACCTCAAATACTATGAAGCTTCTCAATTTGTCTTTTCTCCAGTTCTCATCGTCGTGTCATCTCTTTTTCACATGTATAGTGCTTTTGCTATGCAATTGCCTAGTCTCTTCAGCTAATAACATGACAGACAAGCTCGCGTTGCTTGCATTCAAGGCCGCGATAACTGAGGACCCTCTTGGTGTGATGGATTCATGGAACCATACGACTGACCACTGTTGGTGGTACGGTGTCACATGCGGTCGCCTACACCGGAGAGTCACAAGACTAGACTTACAAAGCCTGAAGCTTTTGGGATCTATCTCCCCTCACATTGGAAATTTGAGCTTCATGAGAGTCCTGGTGCTCAGCAACAATAGTTTCCATCACGAAATCCCTCAACAAGTCGGCTATTTGTACAGGTTACGTGTCTTGCGATTACATAGAAACACATTGGAAGGCAAAATCCCAAGAAACCTGTCGGGTTGTGCTCGCCTTAAACAGCTCCGCCTAGCTAGAAACCTGCTGGTTGGAGAAATTCCTATCGAGCCCGGTTCTTTAGTGAAGCTTCAGATTCTTGCTTTAAGTATCAACTATCTAACGGGAACCATTTCTTCATCCATTGGAAACATGTCATCGTTAGAGTGTCTCAGTATCGGTTATAATGAGGTGGGTGGGAAGATAGCCCAAGCTCTAGGAAAACTAACCAAACTCAAATGGCTTGATTTAGCTGCAAATAGGTTGTCAGGAACATTTCCTCCATCTATCTTCAATCTTTCTTTTGTGACGGTTTTCGAAATTGGTGTGAACCAAATAGGAGGGAATCTTCCTGCCAATGTAGGCTTCACTCTTCCAAACATCGAGATTTTCATCATTTTCGATAACCGATTCACTGGAGCGATTCCTCGGTCAATATCTAATGCAACCGCTTTGAGGTGGCTAGTTGCCGCTGCAAACAAATTCTCGGGGAAAATGCCTCCTTTGGACCGCTTAAACAAGCTCCAACTGTTGCGCATCGCTTATAATTATCTGGGAAGCGGAGGATATAGTGATGCGACCTTCTTTTGCTCGTTGGCTAACATTACCACTCTACTGGAGTTAAACATATATAACAACAGCTTTGGCGGGACGTTGCCTGAGTGCATTGGTAATTTCTCCGTTAATCTTTCAGAATTGTTGTTAGGCCGAAATCTACTGTTTGGCACTATTCCTAGAATAGTTAGGAATCTTGTCAACTTGGAAAGGATTATTTTGAACAACAATAGGTTTTCAGGTACGGTCCTCTCTACTTTGGGAAATCTTCATAAAATAGTGGAACTAGATTTATCAAATAACAAGTTTTCCGAAGCTATTCCTTCTTCATTAGGAAACCTAGTAAGCCTGACACGACTCTATCTCGAGCACAATAACTTTCATGGCTACATTCCTTCACGTCTATCGAAGTGCCGAAGTTTGTTGGAGCTTGATCTTTCTAGTAACAACTTAAATGGAACTATACCTCCAGAGTTCATAGGTCTCTCATCACTATCTATACTTTTAAACTTGTCTCGGAACCATCTCTCTGGTGTCCTACCTATGGAAGTTGGCAATTTGAAGCTCTTGGCTCAATTGGATCTCTCTAGAAACATGTTAGAAGGCGACATTCCAGCCAGCCTTGGCAGTTGTGTTGGATTGGAAGTGCTCAAAATGCAAGCGAACTCTTTCCGAGGCTCCATTCCTTCATCTATTAATATGTTGAGGAATGTCAAGGAGCTAGATCTTTCGCACAACAATTTATCTGGTCAGATTCCCGAGTTTTTTGAGGCATTTCACTTCTTGGAGATCCTGAATTTGTCGTACAATGACTTTGATGGCATGTTACCGACAAAAGGAATCTTTAATAATGTCAGCGCTACTTTTGTCTCCGGAAATGACAAGCTTTGCGGAGGAATGCCCATATTTCATTTGCCGAAATGCAACTCTAGAAACTCACGTCAAAAGCTAATCTCTAAGTGGAAGCTTGCCATCTTGATTTTCTTTGGGGTTCTTGGGGTTGCTATTGTTCTTACTCTTATGTACTTCCGTTGGTTGAAGAAGAAAAGAACAGAACCAGCTTCAAGTTCCAAAGATGATTTATCATTGAATCTATCTTACGGAGTTCTCCTTAGAGCAACCAACGGATTTTCTTCCAGTAACCTGATCGGGGTCGGCGTTTTTGGATCTGTTTACAAGGGAGTCCTCGATGAGAATGGAACTATCATTGCTGTGAAGATACTTGATTTGACGCTTCATGGAGCTGTGAAGAGCTTCAAATCTGAGTGCGAGGCTCTAAGGAACATCCAACACCGTAATCTTTTGAAAGTCCTAACAGTATGCTCGGGCACTGATTATAGGGGCAATGAGTTTAAGGCCTTGGTTTATGAGTTCATGGTCAATGGCAACCTGGAAGATTGGCTACATCCAAGTCCATCGTCAGTTAATGTAGATGGGAATGCGCAAAAATTGAGTCTCATCCAGAGGATAAATATTTCCATCGATGTTGCTTCAGCATTAGATTATCTCCATAACCACTTGCAAAGCCCTGTCATCCATTGTGATTTGAAGCCAAGCAACGTCTTGCTAGATACTGAAATGGTTGGACATGTTGGAGACTTTGGTTTGGCAAAGTTCGTCATCGAATCCTCTGATGACACTAAAGCGAAAATGAGCTCTGCTGGTGTAAGAGGAACTGTCGGCTATGTTGCTCCAGGTGAGTCTCCTCTCCTCTGTCCCTCGGACGCATTACATTCAATAAAAATGCACTAAGCATGTGCGTGCTCTTTCCTTCTGCTCAATTGATTCTGCTGCTATTATATATCTTTTATTTGCAATTTGAATGAACTGCAGAATATGGAATGGAAAGCATGGTTTCAAGAGAAGGTGATGTTTATAGTTATGGCATTCTCTTGCTTGAGATGTTCACGGGCCTAAGTCCAACAAACGAAATGTTCAGAGAAAACTTTAACCTTCATAAGTTCATTAAGGAAGCCTTGCCTGAACAACTCCCAGAGGTTACCGATCCTCTTCTACTTCAGGAAATGGAGAGCTATATGGGCACCGCCAGAGGTGATGCAACTTGCGAATGTCTGGAGATGGTCTATAGAATCGGGGTCGCCTGCTCAGTTGAAAGACGCAAAGAGCGGATGAACATCGCAGAAGTCACATCTCAGCTGCATTTTATCAGGGATAAACTTCATGCAGCTGGTTTACAAGGATAGGTAATATATAAGATCAATGGCTTTCCTGCTTTTTATTTTCCATTGGACGAACAGATCATTGCCATATATGCACTGATAAGCATGCATTCATGTGCCTGATTCCTCAATTTTCTAGTCTCGTGTGAATAAAAAAGACATGCCTTGCCAACCCCCATCTCTCAAATATGTTCGGCATGTGCACTACAGAAATAGAGAAGTCGTCTTATAGAATCATTGTTAGAACTCTAAGGGCAGCACAAGGAAATTCTCGTGATCTAAGCAGATAAGAGGTTAATCATAAACTCGCATCCCTCAAAAATATGTTCGGCAAATGCATTTGCAGTGGCACTAAATTGAGATGGCTTTAGGACATTTATGTAGGCTTTATTAAGAGTATGCTTTTAACAGAAAAAAATATCAAACTTTGCTGAACGAATGGATGAATCTACATGTCTCTTCCAGGTAATATGAACTCAGGAGTGCTTGGCGTCGGTTTCTGCAATTTCAGTAGGACTTTTTTTGTTCTTCCTTGCTTAGCCCTAGGAGAGAGAAGGGCCCGCGGGGGTTGCATGCTATGTTAGAATAGTAGATACAGGCAACGGTTCTCCGATCCCGGCCATGGCTCAAAATGAGAACTCAATCACGGTCTGTTATTCAATAAAACTCAGGTTTCAACCTAATTGCTTCAAGAACTGCATGTAGCTTTATTAAATTTGATGACTGCTTGATGGATTCCTTCTTCCGCGAACCTTTTCATGCACAATTCATCCATGGGGCGGAGCAGGAATTTGAGAAGCAAATCACAAAATCCTATTCGGGTCCCGAAATTGTACTTGTAATTGCGGTCACTGTAAACAATTTGTCCATGCAGATCAACTACTTTGTTACATGTAATATAAGTTCCAACTATTTTTATGGACTTAGAATCAAAGCGAGCTCCTAAGTGAGCTGTGAAGTGGCTCAAATGAGAGTGTTATAACTCTCTAGGCTGATGGTGTGGCAATGATTTGCAGCAATTTAGTTGGCCCACTCACCAACTGAAAATTGTTGACAATTGTTTTCAATCACATATGCATTCACAGCATTTTGAGGATACAATTGGTGGTTGCTTATACAAGGATAGGATGGAGCCATCTGCTAGCTATCCAACGATCATTATAATTTTTGGTAATTATTTTGTAATATCTAGTTAAATTTCTTGCTTCCCCCATTTGATTCTGAATATTTTTTAATCGTAAGTGCGCATAAAAATATAAGTATTTCATTAACAACGGTTCGTAAAGAACTTTTGCGGTGCTTAATATTGTCTTTCCATTAGATATTTTCTAATAAGAATTTCTTTTTGCCATCTATAAGCAATTTATTTGGATGCAAAAGATAAAAATATGAGAAAATTTAGTGGATTGTGTATTGTGCTCCACTCTGCACAACCTTAAATCAATTATTGTTGAGCCTATTATTAATCACACGGTTTACACGGTATGGGTCCAGACATGTTTAGCCTCATTGCGAAACTCAAATATTATAACCATACCTGGTCATCCTCTGCAATCTCGAATTGATTTGCACTGATCAATAAGTGCTCCTTTATATATAGAATGTAATGAGCATCATTAGCCCTTTTTGGAAAATTTTGATAAGCATCCATTAATTTGAATAGCAAGTGTGAAGCTTATTCAATTACATGTCGTTAGAGCAAAAAGATTAGAAATTGACAATTCAAACACTGCAGTAAATTGTCGTTTCAGATAATTGGACATGAAAAATATCAACTGAATTACCGGCCTTAAGGTGAAAAAATCCGAACTCATTTCAAAATATTGGCCCATTACAAGAGCCTACCAAAACCTCGAATACATTGGAGTTCCAATTCCAATGTAATAAAGACATACATCAAGATTGACATTCAAGAGCATCGTG
This sequence comes from Angophora floribunda, assembly GCA_014182895.1. NCBI lineage: Eukaryota > Viridiplantae > Streptophyta > Magnoliopsida > Myrtales > Myrtaceae > Angophora > Angophora floribunda. Next base: position 25,653,850 of record CM024712.1, read on the forward strand.
AGACACTAAAGATGGGAGATTGAAACAGCTAAGGTAGCCTGGGACTTTTTATGATGCAGGAGCAGCTTTCTGTTTCTTTGGCATGTGATAACCTCCGACGACACAAGCACTGTCTCACTCAAGGGCTCGAGAGTAACTTGCTCAAAAGGCTTGAACTGCTCTACCTACAGCTTCTTCACTTCCTGGGAAAATACTATCTCTACTGGAACAGTAGCATCGATACTGAGATCATTGATCTCCCGTCTCTTCTCATTGAAGTAACATTTCCAGTGTTTCTTTTTCCCAAGTGGATTGGTCTTCACCCTCCCTCAAATATGCTGAGATCATTTCTGACGTCACAACTTATCTCCTACGCTTGCAAAAACTCGCACAAGCTATGTATCTTAGTTTCTAAGAAATTATAAAGTGATAAGGAAATAGAAGTGTGACCAGCAGTACTCTAATTTAACAAGCTATATCTCAAGAAAAATAATAAAGAAAAACCAAGTGCGCATCTATTGGAATTTGCGGAAGCGAATAGTGATAGTTTTAGGAAATTTTACTTGGTAAGTAAGCAAGAGAGGAAATGTAGATGAAAGTGGGACTTTCACAGCAAGGGGACACGAGAATAAGAAAGGCTTTTATTGTTTAAGTAATACAAGGGAAGGAGAAGAGATTTGTTGGTCTGTTGAGCGTCCATTTTGGACAGCCACAAGCCTATTTATAGGCTTTCATAACCGACTTACATTACCGATTAAGTCAGATTTTTTTTTTTGGTCATTCTTATCCTTTGCCACTTTGTGCACAGTCAATTATCTCTGCAAAACGGCACAGATAATTGTTGTGGATTTTTCTACACGACACTTCCTTGCCGCCAAGCAGTAGATATTCTGTAGAATTTTTCTTGATAATTCTAGAAATTGGATCAACATTTTAACAGCATCTGTCCACAGAGAGAGATACCTTAATTGAGATGACAGAGTGACCTCCAGCCTTGAGAAAATATGATGCATTTAGAGCCAAAATTCTTGCCTGATATGTAACCACATATCATTAAACATCACATATTAACGAGAGACATCTTCTAGTAAAGCACTCTAAACAGGTAGAAAGGTTATGCACATAACAGACTGAAGACCTTGCGTTTTTCTTCAACCCATAGCTAAAGTCTAGTGAAATGAGAGCTTCAACAAGTCATGCAAGTGTTTTCATAGTCAGTATTCAATTAATAAACGGTCAAATGCAGAGACTTCCATGAGTATTATCACAGCAACTTATATCGTATGTGCAAACAAAAAGACCTTTCAGGTGATCAGAGGGACAGATCACGTGCATCCAACACCACTTCATAATAAGTCATGTCATTGCACACACTAGATCAAAACTAATAATAAGAGCGCGAATAATCTGACAAGACAGCGAATTTAGCATTTAGCATATGCTTGAGTAATTATTAAATTAAGATTCCCTAGCCCAAAGCCATAAAGGCAACATAATGTACAGGACCGTGCTATAAGCAAGAGGGCAGGTTCACCTTGTCGACAAAGCTTGGAATGGTAACCTAAATCAGCAGTTGTCAAAAGGACAATTACATGTATAATATAAGGACCTAACCAGACTTTAAAATTTGGGAATCGGCACATAGTACTTGCTGATAGTCACACTAAATAGTCATGTATACTAGTTGAATGACAAGCAAATTTGAAAGGCCATAAATCCTGCATCAGAAACTCAAGAATGCATCACCCAAACTTTCTTGAAGGGGAATCCGAGTATTCCATCAAATGCTTTGTAATAATCAAGTACAGGGAATAGGCATGAAGTTTACTGGCCCGAAGGCATGGGATAAACTTATCTTCAAGGAAAAGAAAAATAAAAAAAGATTCACCTATATTCCCAAATCTCACAAAGTAAATCCAATTAAAACTAAAGAAAATAAAAAAATTATGGAGTGAACCAAGCAGATATGCATCAGAAAACTTGAGCTTGCATCACCCATGCTGTCTTGAAGGGTACTCTGAGTTAATTCTTCATGTGCATATGTTTCCCTCTCGGTGACAACGAAAAACACAATCCAGTTCTGGGGCAAAACGTTTATGCTTCACATAGCAATGAAGAGAACTGTAGTTACAGGAGTATATATATAAAGGTAAATCACAAATCCAAGAATTAATCCCCAAATAACAAGTCCTCCCATCCATACAAAACGAAGCCTCACAAATACATGAGGAAAGAAAAAAGTCCATGGCATGAATATGAAGAGTTCAAAGATGAAATTAATCATGAAAATATCGCAAATAAAAATGAAGGCTGCAAAGAAATGCATTGATTTGTGTTAACAGAAATAAAAAAGTTGACAATTCATGGAATCTGCTTCTGAAGGATCAAAAGGTACTGAATCTACATTTTCATAACAGGAGAAATCCAAATAGAGAAATAAGTTGCTACGAGCATATAACAAAACCATGCAGTAAGTCAAACAGTAATGAAGGTAGGGAGCATGATATAGGATTTTCTTTTCGGCAGTCCAAAAGCAAGATGAAGTCCTGGACCTACACTTTGGCAAGGAAGACCTTAAGAATATAATCAATTTCTTTTATAGGCAAAGACAAGTCAATACCTGATCTGGCTGAGCAACATCTGAAAATATTACATCCATCATTCCGACCAACATACAGTACTTGGCTGTATGTCAAGCATCTTCGATAATAGGAATAACATTTGTTCTCTCCTTAGCCACAAAGTCCCTTCCACTGCGATGCGAAAACTCAACCACATACACCACTCCTGTCTGCCAAAAGGAACACAAGACAAAAATTCAGTCATCTAATTAAGTCATTTGGTAAAAGAATCATTCTTCAAGGAAAAAAATGACCTACAGGGCCAACAATGTCAGAAACATGAGATACTGTGGTCCCAGAAGCAGCTCCCAGACAGAGAACCCGAGCACCAGGTTTCTGAATTTGAAAATAATGAAACATGATCATTGATATGGAAGAAGCTACACACCTATGATACACCAGAGAAAAAGGCAGAGAGATTCTTACAATCCATATCTCATCAACCCCACCCCGAATGGCAGCAGCCAACTTTGATCGGAAGGGGTTCCACACTTTATATTCCACTTTACTTCCATCTTCATTCTAACAAGAGAAAAAACACAAAGAAGTACAGCTCAGTTACATTTCTAGGTCAATGAAGAAAAGAACCTTTCAAATATAACACGAGAACGACAGTCAAAGAATGTAAGGGAGGTTGACAACATTATGCTCCTAAAAAGATCTAAATAGTAGAAGATTACATTTGTAGCAACAAAATTTACTAGTAGAAAACTCTTTACATAAAAGCCCTGGCAAAAGGAACTTCACATAAATCAAAGAATCAACTCTAACGCAGATCCCCTTTAACTAATGAAATTTGGGTAGTATAAGTATAGATAGCCAAAAAAAAAAAAAAAAAAAGAGTTAGTACGCTTACAACCATTGATAACAGTCTAAAAAGCAGTTAATACTAGATAAGCAAGTTGTTCCGCCATTTTTCTTTTTCAATTTCTATTTTGAGATGAATTGGGAGTTTATCAGTTCAAATATTTGAAAACCAATTAAATCAGTGCAAAATGCCTAGCAATCACTAGTAAGATGAATAAAAAAAGACGTTCACCTGCACAGAGATTCTCTTCTCGTAGTAGACAAGCCTCTCCAGGAACCATATTCTTTGTAACAAGAGCATCTTGTTTGCCCTTAGCAATGAACACCCCCTCATGTCTATGAGACTCAACCACAACTTTGCTTCCACCTTTCATTCTGCCCGTACCACCACCACCACCACGTCCTCCACCATGCCCTCTTATGGCACTACCTCTGTCACCATCGCCTCTTCCTCTTCCTCTCCCTCCATCACCCCTTCCACCCCAAAATCCACCACAACATGTGAATGACCAAACGAGACCATTTTGTCAAACAAAAAATAGGCGCCCCAATGCCATCATAAGGTCTCTGAGTAGAGCGAAAAAATAGCACATTGAAAGCCAAAAGATAGCAGACACGGCAGCATAAAATCAGCTACCATCAGCTGAGAGACACTCTAATGAAACCGACAAACAAGTGTAAATTCAACAAAATGTCTCAAAAAAGACAACCGCAGCTCATCCCAGGAGCAGAAAACAATGACCCCACACTTTTCTTCCACTACCAAGAATCACAGAACGCAAGCAGTATCAGTACTCCACAAATTTCTACAGCAGCAATCCATAATCAGAACTTAGTATCATCCTCGGTTGCAAAAACAGCTCAAAAACTGACCCGTGAGTTTCAAATGAGACCAGGACCAAACTGGAAAAAAGAAGAAGCATACATCGACCACCCAAAGCTAAACTCCTTTACCCTCCATTTCCCACACGGTCGCCACAAGAAGGGCACTGCGAAGACTTACCTCTCTGAGGCGGCCTCATCTTGGCGATGGCTTACGAGGCTAGGGAGTGCTGCTGGTATCAGCTGAGAAAAGGGAAAGGAGGGCCTTTTTAGAAACACTACATTTTCTGAAAATTATTTTTTAAGAAATCACTTTTTAGAAAAATATGATTATTTTTTGATATTTCGTTAAAACCTAAAAATGAAAGGTTTCTGTTCAATAAAGAAAATATTTTCCTATATATTCTATTTTAATAATTTTATTTTTTAAATCGATTTTTAATTATTTTTATTTTTAAAATCGTTTTTAAAGGTTTACACATTACATCATATAGTTTGTGTATGAATTAACAATACAGCAGTGAGTAGGTGTTAATCAAACAATATGCTATTTTTTGGGTCCAAATTAATGTAATTATCAATAAACCGGCATGCTACCATAGCTACGATAAGATTATTCTTCCTTATTTTTCTTAAAAGTAAGCCTATTTGAAAATAGGTTGCGACACTAAATAGAAATAGTTAGCTTGTCTTAGGACTTTACTTTTTTGCTAACCTACACTTGTCATTTTACTATAAGAATTCTACTATTTCTTTTTAATTAACTTGTCTTCTGAGTAGAAAAGAAATTCAAATCAAATGCCGCCAATTATGAAATTCTTTTCATCTCTCATTTCCTCTTGTAGGTAAAAAAAAAAGTTTAAGATAACAACCAAAAAAGGCAAGGAAAAATTACAACAATGCAGAATTCAAATTAACTGACGTGCGCTAATCAATGTTCCAATCAAACCTTGATTTTGAGTGAATGGAATGACTAATTGTCTTAGAAGCTTTTCATGTGATGCCGTGGCACAAAAGTGCGGCTAATTGTCATGCAAATGTTTATCACAAGTTAACCACAATACTAAACAATCCAAGATCTTCTATGAAATTTTACTAAAAGCTTCTAGATAGGGAGGGTTTTCATGGTAGATTGGATTTTCTTTGAAAAGTGATTTGGAAAGTGAAAATCCCAACAAGAGTTTCCTCTTTTTGCTTAAGAAGATAACCTACAACAAAGAGGCAAAGTATCGGTTAATTGGTGTTTCATCTGCAAAAAGGAGGCAGAGACTGTTCGGCATATCCTCCTTCATTGTTCTTGGACGAGAAGGGTTTCGACAGCTTCCTTAGCTTGCATCCGGTTATCTTGGGTTATTAGAGGGTCCATTGAGCAAAAAATTGGGGCTTGGCAGGGCATTCACTTACATTGCAATAAGAAAAGATGGATTAACCTCAACTCCTCTTTCTATTTTTAGGTTGATTGGGGAGGAGATGAACAAGAGAGCTTTTGCTCGAGAGGAATCTCCCATCCCTGTTTTTATTGAAAATCAGCTTAACGTTTCACACTTTTGGTATAGTGGAAACTTGCTTAGGATTTAAATGGCTTGGTCAATATAGTTGATGATTCGTCTTGTTATTGAACTGCTTTTTGGTTTTGAGAACTGCTTTATATATGTCTTTAGTGATTTGAACTCCTCTACACAGGTTGGCCCCCATTGTTACCCTATAGTCTATCCTTTTACCTATGACAAAAAAAATATATAAAAGTGTGAGGTCTTGGTTTCTTTGGTAAGAGCATTCACGCAATCCTAATATCAGAAGCAACTTAAAAACTGAGGATTGTATTCCCAAAACCAAGTCCTTATGGTTAAAAGCTTGAGGGTTCATTATTCCTCTTATATGTGTGATTTCTTTACTTATTCTAAATTAAAGAGAGTAGGGCACCCTATGTTTAATTAGATTCTCATGGTAACTCTTCTTTATTTTGTTCAGAACGAGGTTTTTATCAGATCAAGTATATAATGTGGATCGAACTTATAATATCCTCATTTCAATGCATAATATATTAAGGTCTCTGCTGGAAGGAAATTTGAGGAAGGAAAGCAAAATGCTGCAAAAGAAGAACAATCTGGAAAGATCTCAAAAAGAGGCGAAGACTCCATCACTATTGAGACCTGTTAGTTCGGTGCTCGGACATATTTCTTCTAAATTTCTTTTATTCAATTTCATGGTGAATGATCCACATATTACAGGTAATATGCATATGTAATGACCTTTATGCTCCTGCCTTGAGACAATTACAGCAGATTGCAAAGTAAGTCTTTTATGCTTTTTATTAAATTGTTATCCATGTATTTTAGAGGACATTGTAATGGTTTGCATCCTCTAGGAACCACATCAAGTATGTTCACTTATAAAAGAAAAGAAAATAATCAACACTGGTTTCCATTTCTCAAAGTTTGAGCTATGTAGCTTGCATTAGTAGCCTAAAATATTAACAACGCTCTCTTTATATGGAACCAAGTATTCTTTTGAGCATCAATGAACATGTGGATGCGGTGCAAGTTCAATGATTTTGTATACTTGATAAGGAACTTTTGTCATGATGTCAACCTATTTTATCTCACATATCGTGATGCTAAAGTTCGTGAAGAAGGAAATTGTCATCGACATTCTTTTTGTGGATAGGCTTAAAAAAGCTTCCACCTAGCTCATTTGTTGATCCTCTTGTAATTTTTGGTTTCTGCTTTTATTATCATTTCCTTTAAAAGCATGCCTCGGTTCTATAGGCGAACTGTCCCCCACTTGAAATTGAAGAGAAAAGGTGCCCATTTTGCACTATCCCCTAGAATTGACTGAGTTCAACAAAGACAGCAATACTTCAAACTGCTTTCAAAGTAGCGACAGATATTTGCATGTAGACTTAGATGCAGTTCACTTGGCAATTGACAATGGTATCTCATGCAAACTCCTACTGGATGCCATGAATTGTTGAGGAATATTATGTCTCTGGTGTTTGTGGCTACAGAGGCATATTTTGTAGATAATCACGTAGTGCATATTTTATTAAGAAAGATGGGGTGCTCTCAGACATACCTAACCATTAAGTCTTATTTTTTATCTTCTTGTTTTATTTTTCACCTGAACAATTTGCCCTTCCTGTCCATCTTGTATTTGGCTACCAACCTAGCTCCAAATATGTGTTCTCCATGTACTGAAGGCCTCTGTAGCTTATGTGACATGGTCAAATAGCATCTTTTCATATTAAGCTAAGCTTAAACCAGCTTATGAGAGGAAGACTTTTTCCCTTGTCTTATTAGAATGTAATTACATCAATAGAAAAACTAAGCTAATCTTTCTGATAGTGAGATTGGTTTATTCTGATCTAAAAGATGGGTGATTTCTTCTATGAGGTAATGTTGATTGACTTAGCAAGTGAGTTGCTGGCTGGTAGGCAACTGGGCACTCTGCCCTAGCATATGATAGTCTGCTAAGCACAGAATCAACAGCCAGTAGATTGATATCCGCATCATCCTTTGGAAGGAGATTTTTTTTTATGAGAAGCTGCATCAGGATAACACGGGTTAAGCGTGCTTCCTTGTCTTGTCAATACAATTTCAGTGTCTTGTGTAAGTTATAAGCAACCTATTTTGTGGTTTCAATGTGTGTTTCTGTGGAAGTGTATCTCTTCAAGCTTTTGCATAATTGGTGTTGGATCATACATACCGCTTTTACTAAAATCAATATCATTTATTTTGTCTTGCTCAGTTTTGAAGTACTTGAACTTGAGTAAGTATTTGCTTCTTTGTGACACAGGGTTCATATATTTGTCCAACCGTCCATTAGCCGAATAGTGAGCAAGTGATGAATGGCTACGCTGAAATCTATTTATTCCTGTTTGTTGTAAGTTCTGCACATATGAAGGGGCATCAGTTTTATATTGGTTTTCTTTTCTTTGTACTACCTTAATAAACATACAGCAACCTAGATAGTGATGTCCCACATGTAACAGGTTGTTTAAAAATTTAATAAGAGAGCGTCTTCTTTTTACTTGTTGGCAGCAATTTGGATGCAGGGGATCATAAATTATGTCAAAGATGCTTTGCAAGTTATGGGTCAAGTACCTGCAACCACTTGCTTATATATCGAAGTGGTCATAACTGTTTAAACATCATGGAGAAAATAAACTTAATTGATTATTAAATTGCACGAATATATTTATGATTGTTTTGTATGTGTCAGCAATACTGATTTTGAAGCTTTAAAAACTTTCTAGAGCTAGTGACATCTGATGGGTCTCCAGCCATGTCATCCACTAAACAATATGTGTTATGTCTGAGACATTTTTCTATACTTGAGATATGTTTGTGGTATCATACGAGAGAGAATTGGTAGTGACTGCAAGAGGATTAGAATTCAAGCTTTAACACCTTAGAAAAACCAGCTAAGAAAGTATATGATTCATGGATATTCCCCCTCAATCTGGGACTCCTGTTAACTTGTGCTTTTGAACTCAGTATCTGTTGTTCAAACAACCTGTACATAATGGTTTTGAATAAGTAACAAACATGAAGATTTTTTAAGAAGACCATTTAGCAAATAAAGGTAGCAGGGAGTATGCTCGGTAGCAATTTTATCCAAAGAATATTATCTAAAGATTTAAAGTTAGGCAATTGAAAACTTCGACCATGAAAATCTTTTTGAGTCAGATTCACTATTTAGTAATAAATGCTGGTGCTTACTGAATGTAAAGCTTTTTTTTTTTTTTGTACTGTTTAATGATTCAAGCACTTATCTAACTCTTCATTTATATCTTAATTGGATCCATGGTTTCTGTGCCCCCTCAACTTATGCATGTTAAACTTTTGGTACTAGAATCCTCTATAATATATCAAAAAAAAAAAATGTTAAGCTCTCTCTTTACTTAATGACAGGCTTAAGTATATTTGTAATAAGGAGGGAATGAAAACAAGCTCCATTGCACTTACAGCCCTCGCAGAGTACGCTGGTGAGTTGATGGTCGATACATATGAGATGCTCCAGCCCTGCATCATACGCATTTGTCACGACAGTCTGATTGTTTGCTTGGTCTTTTCATTTGTAATTATTTCCTTCAAATGCTTGACTCCGCATCTTTTAATTTCAGAATGTGACATCCGATCTTGCTTGAATACTCTTCAGTTTCTCAACAAGAAGAAGGAAACTCTCAATGTGGTAAGACCTTAATCTGCAGGAATTTCTTGCTTACTATATTAATGATTAGCTTTTTACTTATTTATCTAGCCTTCGTCCCTTATATCTACAATGTTAGATAGAGGATGGCTTCCAAACCATTTTTCGTTGGGTTAATGTTCTTTGTAGTTTAATGTGCCATAGCTTGGATCATGTACTATGCTTCTGGTATATAGGAGTAGCATAACTCTAATTTTGGTTTGACTGGTTAGCTCAATAAAAGCAGTGGGTAAATCAAGCATATTGGCTGCTACTTCGAAGTTGGTTCCAATTGTTTTAAGTTATGGCAAAATTGATTTTTTGGATTTAACAATTGAAGTCATGCTATTTTTATTGATATAACCAGACAAATTTGATTTTTCCATTGATATGAAGAATCGGTAGATATGAACTGCGGCAGGAGGCTTTGAACACTAAACACATAACTGTGAGAAGTAAGCATTAGATTACCAACGTGATGTTGTAGCTGTAGATTGATGGATCCTTCCTGCTAATAGCAGGAAAGTATCTGCAATTCCTTTACATGTGGGTTCTGAGGAAGTGAACTTCCCATCTCTAGGAAGACCAAATAGCCATTCCCTACGTACTTACAGGATGATTTAAGTGAGAGTTGAGTAGTTTTACTGGAAATTGCATTCTAAGAATTGTTGATTTCTATTTTTGTCCATACCGTTGCCAGTGGCAGTTGGCTATTCTATTGAGTTTCACCAATACTCATATATCTTTGCTGTCTTTCAGTTGGACATAAGTTCTCAAGTGGTTGGTCGAAAGGATGTCTCAAGAAGTATCTTTGATATATGGAAAGAGGTCCAACGAAGCAGTTGATATTTGTAAAATCTATCTGATTATGTCTAGTTTCTCACCAACGGCTAGTAATTGCGTACTCTTTCTCGTGCAGATTTTCCGGAAGAGAAAAAACAAAAGGGACAGAAAGTCTAGTATTGCCAGCAGTATGCCCAGTGAATTCGACACTCTGCACTCTCTGATTTCTAGTCGGTAGGTGGGGATTTCCAAGAATTGCAATTTCCAGTTCTTGTCTTCAGTGGATGACCTTATTGGATTTGTATGGTTAATGCAGCGGTGATTATGATTTAGTCTTGGAAGGGATTCATGAAAATATCTTGCAGCTTCATTATCATGATCCTGTGATGTGGAAAACTGTAAGGCCAACGGCTTTCTGGTTGCTGATGATTAGTTCAGATGACTATATTGAACTATGACATTATTGCATAAATTACTATGACCCAAGGTCTGATTATATTGTGTCAATCAAAAGGTCGTGTGCCTCGATAGCATTGGCGTGTCTGACCTGATTCACCGATATATCCTTCGCTTGCAGCAGATGCATCTTCAAGGTAGGATGTTTACCTGTCAATGTCAACTTTTCCATGTTGAACATGTCCAATACTGGAGATGCTCATTTAATTGCTGCTCTTTTATCAAGTTTATCAGCCTTCTATTGCAATAGCTGTACATCGCCATGTAGCTCAAGTTCAGAAAGCAAATATTGAGTGGCCAAAGTCATACCAAAGGTGCATGACATTAAAATTGATGCGAGATACTCGTACTTTTTATTTCTTGACCCATCTTATTATTTTCATGGATGAATTTCAGATGTCGAACAATGTTAATGGAGAGGGCAGATACTTTACGGGACTGGTGTCATAGGATTCCTCCTCATCTATCGAGGCATTTATCAATTAAGTCCGTTATTGAAGATTCAGTTTCTCCTTTGTTGCATATCCTCTCTCCACCAAATTTGAGGCCGGTAATTTGCTGCTGCTCAATTTATACAATTGTCTTCTGTTGATATGCTCTTTTTTTATAAAAAAAATGTATCTATAAAATTGTTTTACAAAGTGATGGGCCGAGGTTTTGTTGGGTATATGAATAAAAGTGCTTTCTCTTTGTAAAATGGAAGCTCTCGAGAGCGCTTAATCTAAAGATGTTTTGATTTATGGGACTCAAGATAGCTTTCTCTTTGTAATATGGAAGCTCTCATAGCTTACTTTTATTTGAACACATACAACTATCCGTATAATTGAGCATTACAATGACAACCACTCAAGCCTTGTTCCACTAATTTTGGTTAGCTTTATGCATCATATCAAACTAATTAGGCTCTGTAAACATAGAGTAACTCAACCACCTTTCGTGAGATAGGCCCTCTTTCAACTACTCTGACAAATTTCTATCGTTTTGAGATTGCCATTCCACTAACACTTTTAAAAGGAGCACCCTATGGGAGAACAAGAAATTTCAAAGTTAAGGCTTTCAATATTACAACTAAATCATCCATGAGTATTCAAAACTTTCAACAATGGCCCACTGGCATGACTTCACTTATCAATCCTAGTGCCAGAAACATCTTCAAAGCAAAAAACAACACATTTAAAATTCAGTAAATGATCAGCGTATCTGAATAAAACGATAGTGTCATTACCAAAGAGCAAGTAGAGGCGTATTACATCAAAGACCAAAATCAAAACCTGAATTAGATCCCCAATCCACGCGAGAATTATTCATATGTTGGTGTACTTTATGCTTGAAAATTGGTGATACCACATTGATTATTTTGGTCTATGCTGACTGTTATTGTCAAATCGAGAAATGTAATAACTTAGTAAGAATTCATTAAAGAATTCATTAAATTTCTTTATCATGGTTGTTGGCTATAGTCTCACAAGGTCGGCTTCATTTTTGGGTCCTCTTAAGAGTTTATGGTTTCATTTTAAGCATAGCTATGAGATCAGTGTGCTCTTTATATTAGATCCAAATGATTATTCAATAATTGTTTGAAAATTCTAATTTGGGCAAGAGCACAATTTGGCGAAAACTTATCCATGCCAGCTTTTGGTCCTAGCAGAGCATATGGTATCCCTCGTTCTTTTTGTAAATCCATGTAACCTAACATGGGATTTGGACCATCTGGGATTGAGTGGAAACAAAACTTTAAAAAGAAAGAAAAGAATTACAGTGAAAAGAGTGGCTTTTCCGTATTTCCCTACATGCATAATGCTAGTTTGCTGTCATTTTGTAGTTCTCACCTGTAATAATCCTTGGCCAAGCATCCAAAAGGATGGCAATTCTAAATACAAGAGGTGACCACGAACCTTAAACAAAATGAATTTAATGAGAGAAACCCAATCTCATGGATGTTTGAACTTGAAACTGACGGGAATTTACACGTTTTCATCCCTTTTATATAGAAAACTCTGTAATCATGTTGATACATTTTAGTGATGACATGAAATGACAAATAACTGACTGTAATATCATGACACATGAATGACCACCCCTCACAATTCCCACAACTGCTGGTACTTAAATAAGTCGACAGCTGACATGACATGCAAAGAACAACTTCAGGGCAAATACAGATTCCTTGTTGCTTTGTTGCTATGGACTTGAATAGGACTTTGGACTTCTCTCAGGTGGCAATGCACTTATTGTCAGAGAAGGAGAAGAATGATCTGAATCAGTTGGTTAGCACGATGGTGTCTTATTCTATCACATATAAGAACACAAATTCTGGTCCACTGGGTAATCTGAAAGAAGAAGCTATCTCAGATTCCTGTTCACTTGGTTTTGATCCCCCTTTTCATAATTATGTTAACTTCAAGGTAAGTGTTGTCAATTACATGTCCTAATTCACATGCTATGTAATTATCAATATATAGTTCTCAAAGTGTTCTTATCTGTGCTAAACAGGACTACAAGTCTAGTCATCACATACTACCAGCAGCAATGAAGCAGGTGTTAGTCCATGAGGTAGGCTGATAAAGTCCTTTAGCATGGTGCCTTTTGTTTTATGCGTTGATTCCTCTCAAACTGATGGTCTTGAATTAAGTTGAACGGTTCGCTTTACCTGCCATAATGCTCAATCAACAAACATGTAGCTTGTTCTCATACCAAAAACAGCAAATCCTGAGGAAATTACGCAGTATCGGCCAATCAGTCTTTGCAATTATGCTTACAAGGTTATTGCTAAGGTAATGGCAAACAGAATGAAACCTTGGCTACCGGACATAATCGCCCAAGAACAAAGTGCATTTGTGGGAGGGAGACAAATACAAGACAACATCTCCATTGTATAGGAGGTCCTACACCATATGCGCATTAGGAAAAGGAAACGAAAATTTCAGGCTGTGCTAAAACTCGACATGCAAAAATCCTATGACAGGGTGGAATGGGACTTTCTAGGCGATTGTATGGCAAAAATGGGGTTCGATGAGAAATGGATACGTTTGGTCAGCTATTGCATTTCATCGGTCTCCTTCAGCATACGGATTAATGGAGAAAGCAGTGACTATTTCACACCATCTAGGGGAATCAGACAAGGGGATCCACTCTCCCCCTACCTCTTTATCATTATGGCTAACACTCTATCCTCCCTAATTTCTAATGCTATGTCTGAAGGAAGCTTGAAGGGCATCCAATTAAACACCCACTGCCCAGCACTCTCTCACTTGCTGTTTGCGGATGATGCAATTTTCTTTTTGAATGCAACCATTCAAGAGGCAGAGCACCTGTCAAATACCCTAAATCAATATTGTTATGCATCCGGTCAGTTGGTAAACCTCAACAAATCAGGGATTTTCATTGAAAGAAGCTGCCCCCAGACCTTAAAGCAAAATATAGTGGCTGCCTTGAGAGTCCCACTGATAGAAAAGACAGGAAAGTACTTGGGAATACCTTCCGACTGGAGCCAAACAAAAAAACAATTCTTCTCCTGGATCCTAGCACGGGTGGACAAGAAATTGGCAGGGTGGAAGGAAAGGTTAATCTCTAAGGCAGGTAAGGAGATCTTAATTAAAATGGTAGTTCAAGCCATCCCTCAGTTTGTAATGTCAATTTTTAAAATCCCACTATCGTTATGTCGGGCAATTGAGCAGCGAATTTCCTCGTTCTGGTGGAAGCAAAATACCTTGAAAAAAGGTATACACTGGAAACAATGGGACAAATTAAAAGAAAGAAAAGACCAAGGGGGCTTAGGCTTTAGAGATCTTGTGGATTTTAACAGAGCAATGTTGGGAAAACAGGCTTGGAGACTACTACAAAACCCTGACACTTTGTGGGGTAAAATTTGTAAGGGAATTTACTTCCCTAGAGGGGAATTTTGGTCTGCGAAAAGAGAAAACAGACCTTCCTGGGGGTGGCAGAGCCTACTAGAGGGCAGGGACATGATAATACCAGAAGTAAGATGGGTTGTTGGAAATGGACAGAATATCAGAATCAGGGAGGACTTATGGCTAAAATCAGGGAGAATTGGAGGCCCGACAAATCAAGGAGACCCGGTCATGGTAGCTGAATTGATCCTAGAAAATACCAGACAATGGAACATTCACCTACTAGAAACTCTTTTTGATGAGGACCGGATACGGGAAATCTTAACGATACCCCTAAGTATTCTACCCACCCCAGACAACCTTGTGTGGACAGCTAACGCATCGAGGCAATATACAGTAAAGAGCGGGTATAACAGCACCCACAAGACCCGTCTACCCTGCACCCCCGACCAACCATCCTCCTCATATTAGGTACCCAAAAAATTATGGTCAGAAATATGGAACCTCCAAATATCCCCCAAAGTCAGATTCTTAACATGGAATGTATGCACAAACGCCCTACCAACGAAGGAGAACCTGTTCAAGTGGAGAATTATACCTGAAACGGCTTGTCTTTTCTGCGGCGAAGCTCCCGAAACCACCGAACACATTTTTATACTCTGCCCATGGACACAACAAATCTGGTCAGACCACCGCTTGGGAGTAAACTACTCGACGCGGAACATAACTCGAGTCGACAAATGGATCTGGGAAAGCCTTACCAACAAAGCCGAACCGCAAGCAAAGGCGCTGTTTGCCGAAGTCCTTTGGTTAGTGTGGAAGGCCCGCAATACCCTCATCTTCCAAGCTCGAACAACAGAAAAAAAAACGGCTGTTAGAGGACGCTATTCACAGTACCCAGCTCTACCAGAAATGGAATTGCAAGAAGGGAGAGAACCAGAACCTTACCTTCACCCCACCGACGGGCGAGCCCTCATCTGCAGTGCCTCAGAGCCTATTCAACATCGATTGCTCATGGAACAGCTCGACCAAGGAGGGATCGGTGGCGGGTGTGTGGCGCGACAGTGTAGGGGTGCTGCTCGACGGATTTGCTGACCGAATCTTCGCCCCTTCTGCTCTAATTGGTGAAACCCTAGCAATCCGCAGCGCTCTCCTCTGTCTCAAGTCAAAGAAGGGAAGTACAGATCGCAGAAGACAGCAGACAGCAAACTCCCGAAGTGAACTGATTTTCGCAGACAGTTTAGAAGCTGTTCAGTTAACTTTGGGCCGGGCTGGAGCTCTGTGGGCCGTGAAACAAATTGTGGAGGACTGTCGTGGGCTACTAACAGAGCTGTCACATGTCAGGTTGAAGTTTATTCCAAGGGACCAAAATCACGCCGCTGATTGGGTTGCAAGGGCCCATGACGCAAAGCATCTCCCGTCCAACTGGATTGCTCAACCACCGCACTCTTTGAAGCTTATTTTATGCTCTGAACTTCGGTTATCTTGTAATCCTTTATTTACGGATCACCAATGAAGAATCTACCTTTCTGACCAAAAAAAAAAAAAAAAAAAAAAACATGTAGCTGGCAACGTTTTCTTCTTCCCAACTGATTCCAGCCTAAAAGAATAGAAGCATTCAAATAGAGGCATCTTCTTTATAACAAGAATTGGCTTTAAAGAGATTGGATTTTTGAGCATTTTGTAAACTGATTTCTTTCCATCTATCTATGTTGGAAGGGGAGAAGGATATGGCAATATCCAGTTTGAGGTTGTATTGGCATAAAACTTTAAGATGTGAATTAACTTTTAGTGCACAAAGCACCCACCGTAATGTTTTCATGCCAATTTGTTTGTCTAGCTTTATCATCACCACAATCAGCCAGAGAATTGACATGAAATTGAGACACACTCAAAGTTCAAATTCCTATGATTTCTGGTAGATATGTTGTTAGAATAGGACGGCAAGTTTTTCTAATTGTTGACAAGGTGCTTTTGATTACGTACCCAAGAGGTATGAGCTGCTTGTTGTAGTAAGAAGTGTCTCAGAAGCTCAACCACATTGCTCGAGATAATGTTGTCTCAATGGTAAACTGAAGCTGGAAAACTTGTTAGCTTCAATTAGAGAAACTTTATGAAATTGGCTTGATCATGAGCTGAGTGTAAATTGTACGGAACAACTGTTGTTCAAAGTCAAGGGACCTTAAAGTTTAAAATCTCTGTTAGAGCATCTGGTTTTATCTTGGCCCACACCATCCTACGGCAATAAAGATCTATCCATCCTTTTACTGAAAAAGAAGTTCAGTTGATATGTTGATGCCAATTATTTTGACCCACAAATTATGGCCAATATTGTAGAAGTTTATGTTCCTGTCATGTTGCTTCAGCAGAGAAACAGGCTATGTTAATTGGTTGGCCTTGCGCACACAGGCCAAACCGCATGTGCCCCATGCATGCACTGCATGTACGAATATGGGCGGATCCGCAGGTGCCCTGTATGATTTGAATGTTGGTGGTTTAGGCTATTACAAAGCTTTTCCCTTTTTATAGACGTAGTCTTTTGTCACTAACATCCTTAATTTCAATGAAACTCAGGTCGAGAAACAAAAGATTTTGCATGGGAGCACTGAGAAATCTGCTTATCCAACTGAAAGAAGGAGCAGCAAAACACAAGATAGTGAAGGAGAGAAGACTGGTGGAGCAAGATACAATTCTCACAATGCAGCCACTTGTGCTATGAAGGACATTGGAAGTGGAGCTAATATATCTAGCTCTACTACATATAATGCGAGTGCCTCCACTAATTCTTCATCCCTTGCTCACAACAGAGCTACTACTGAGGATGTGAAGATAAAGCCTACTAATGGTTCTAGAAAGCATTCTGCTGGTTCCAGCTTCTTTGACAGGTGCTTTATTTCGATCAGAGTAATTCTTTTCAACCTTCTGACTTTAACTAGAGCGGTCATTGTTTAAAAGTTTGGATTGCAGAATACATAGGGAGAGAAAAACTCCCCTTTTCTTTCTGTAACCCCCAATATCCTTTTAAAAGTTTCTCTCATAGCTACAGCTATAGTGTTGTCCTGATCGGGAAAAATATCATCTACCTCTCGAATTTGAAAGTATGGAAATGCTTAGTCTCTTTCTTGTAAAACATTTTTCTTCCTGTCTTTATATAGGGCCATGTGGTTCCAACTACCCTTCCTGTCTATACTACGTAAGATAGTAGTTAAATTCACTGATAGTCCTCAAAAATCTGATTTGCCAAACTTAGTGTGTAGTTAACATTTGCCTTAGTTTTAAGTTGGAAGAATTCTTAAAAGCAGCAGCTCCTCTTGTTAATCCAAAGCTAGCATGAAATCCTGCTGTTCTTCTTCTTGAATGATGCTACCGTAATTGGGTGGCCCTCATTTTCCTCTGTGAGCTTACTTCACTCTCCACATAGGTTGTCTGTAGAATTTAAACGCGTCATACCCTTTTTGTGTATATTTAAAACTTACAGAAATTATGATATACCTCGCTTGATGTTACCAAAGCCCTTTCAAAATATAATTTGGTCTTGAAATGGTTGATATGATATAGTAGCTTGTGATCGATGCATACATTTGGTTTTGATTGACATCTCAATGGTTTGGGAAAAGGATATTAAATGTACCATCACTCACTTCGATGCCATAACTTTCAAGCGATCATTTAAGTGTCATATCTTTTAGAAACAAATCACCTATGTTTAATCTGCAATATTCCTTGCCTGAAATTTCTATGTGGCATTTATTATATAGTAAATAATCTGACATGGCTTGGCAAAATCAATGCGACATAGGATTTTCTAGCAAGAAGATTGCTTATCTAATTTAACAATCTGTTTTTTTCTAAGTTATGATACTCAAATGATCACTTGAAAAGTACTGGTGGCAAATAAGTGCCCTACTAAAGTTATGACACCGTTACTGTCCTTATCCCCAATGGTTTCAAATTGGTGTGTATTTGTGGCTCCATGCCAAATGTAGATCTTATCTTTCCATTGACGTTGGACATAACATGGGAGATCTGCTACTTGCTGAAAAAAAATTATCTACATTTAATGTGCCTTAAAGCATGTATTATTTTTGATTTTGCTGAATATTATCCTTCTATGGAACAGGTTTAGAAAATCGAAGGCTGATGGTTCTCAGACCTCAGAGAACACTGCACAAAAGCTGACCACCTTAAAGAGAGACTCATACCCTTTGCTTTTCAAGTTTAATGAGGTAAATTTATGTGATGCCATTCTTACTAAATAGAAGCCCACAAAGTAGAAAGCGTGAGTGAGATGTTCAAACATCAAATGCCCAATTGAATATTGCCCCATGCAATAGACATATAGATTATGGAAAGCAAACTACAAGAGCACACCTCCTCAGAGATTTTTGACTCCCTCTGGAACCTGAAAAATTATATGCTATTCATTTCAGATAAGCAGGAATGAAGGCCCTGAGAAAGCTTCTGCTGCAATTAATATCCAATAACTAATTGCCATCTTTTGCACATCCTCAAGATTCATTACTGAATAATATAAATACATGAAGTAACATGCCCTCGGTGCATCTACATGGTCCCCAGTTATGGACACAATTCATTAATCAGTAATTGCAACAGCTGAAATAACATAACAAATTGTTTTTTTCTACTTTTCTTTCTAGGGTTTTTTTTTTTTTTCGGGGGCTGTGTGTTGCTTACTTGATTTAAAGTTCGCTATTTATGAGTTAGTGATTTCCTTTTCTGCAGGGTTTCACAAATGCAATAAAAAGGCCAGTTCGAATTCGAGATTTTTTGCTGTGACTTACCCAAGGTGTATTGAAGCTTCACAGAGGTGTGGTTTTCATGGCTCTGTATGACAAGCATCTACACATCAAACTTCTCATGCATCTGCCAATCATAGCTTGAAACTCACATTACGAAGTGTAAAATATACTAAAGTCTTTGCGGAAAGGCCGAGATAGGAACATGCAGTGTAAAATATACAAGTGGATTAGTTCTGCTTGTTCCAGCCGAAGTCTTTTGACATGGCTCGCTTCTGTGCTTTGAATACTGAAAATAGAGATCTATATAGGATTCAAAAGAGTCTGGAAATGCCGTCTCAGCCAATAATTTTTATGAGCTTTTTAAGTGAGTTCTAGAGAAAACACATAGAGGCAAATCATTGCTACTACTAATGGCTATTTGGGGCCTGTGCGTGTAAAAGCATTTGCAGCTTGTGAATGAGTTTCAAGTACTAGTCATAGAAAATTGCTCTGGTCTTGTTTCTAAGCAAGTCTATATGTGATAACAAAATACCTTCCATCAACTAGACTCGTATCAAGCAGCGGAAAGAAGTTCGTAGACCTGCAAAACTGGTCGAATCGTCATTTCTAAACACTGATATGAGTAGAAGAGCAGGGAGATAGGCGCGACAATAAAGTAAAGTAGAAAAAGTACATGCTTCTATTTTTACCTCGTACCACTATTGTTCCTCTCGGTTTTGGAAATAAAAATTAGAAGAAGCCCCAATCATTACACAATACCAAGTTTAACCGCGATTACTGATTTTGTTCAGTCAAGAACCAATATTAGAGCTGAATATAGAGTTTATGATTGCAATTAACAGTAGAAAACCAATTCTGTCACGTCAAGATAGTTCTTCGTGTGCTTTCGATTTCATCTTCTAAATTTAATTTATTTTCCTTTCAAAACAAGCTGCTTCTGTAGTTCTCTAAAAATCGATTACTCTTTTAAAACTGGCGCGTGGGACTCCGCTCGTTTCTTTCACCTCCGTCTCTTTACTCTCTAAGCTAGTCTTGCTTATTTTCTAGACTTTATTTCGAATAATTTCTTCAAAAAGGTGGGCTGGCAGGAAGATTGTTCCGCATTGCGTGGGTGATTTCTTAATTTTCAAAGTTCAGGACTCTTTCGAAACTATTGGATTCTCTACGCTGTCACCTTTGTCCTTTGGGTGTGAGTTTATTAGGCTTTCATCTTCTCTATTTTCATGCCCATCATCGTTTTCTTTCCTTCGCCATTTCCTTTTCCAGAACATAATCCTTAAAACCACGTGGCCACCATCTCATCCAGTTGAGCACTCTCGTCTCTTATGATCTCATTCAACTTTCCATTTCCCCGCGATCGAACTCAAGCCTGTGAAATGCATCTAAAATCGTATAAGCAATTTTCATAAACCCTAAATAGAAGAATTTGAGGCTATTGTCAAAGCAACTTTTAGAGAAAGTTGACCTAACACTAGAGTTTACACGTGAGGGGGAGAGAGTAGACTTAACACTGGAGCTCACACGTGAGAGGGAGATTGTTTGGATACACGTGTGAGTTGTGTTAGAGAAGTAGTCCCACATCGAAGAATTGATGTGATGTGGAGTAATTAATATATACTAGTTAGCCCATAACTCACTAGCTTAAGCTTTTGAGTGAAGGTGAGTCCAATTGGATATATTGATGGGCTCGGGCTCAGGCTTCCCCCTTGGAGATTTTCCTAAGTAAAGATATCAAGACTTCTGTTGCGTACTTCCCAACACCTTTGGACACAGCTAATGGTTATCAAGCTCCTTCATCAGTCCCACTGTCGCCCTTGACCACGCCTCCCACTCGGATATCTAATTTTCGCTTTCTGTGCCCTGTCTTTCTTTCACTCTTAACTCTCTCCCCCGCTCTTTTTGGCAGCCCAACGGCCACGTCACGCTTGTTGACTCGTGTGACGTGCCATCTAATTTTCGATTTTTGCTTTCTGTGCCGTCTTTCTTTCACTCTAACTCTCTCCCCAACTCTTTTTGGCAGCCCAACGGCCACGTCGCGCTTGTTGACTTGTGTGATGTGCCATCTAATTTTCGCTTTCTGTGCCATCTTTCTTTCACTCTAACTCTCTCCCCCTCTCTTTTTGGAAGCCCAACGGCCACGTCGCGCTTGTTGACTCGTGTGACGTGCAAATTGGCATCCACAATGAAAAATTAGGAGACCATGTGGTGACTTTAGAAAATAAAATAAAAGGATGCTAATTGGTAATAGTGGCAAAAGTAATGATGGTTTTTGATATTTTTTTCAATAAAAAATGTGTAGTAACAGTTGCTAATTGGATGCGGAACTATTAGGAAAATCAAGTCTACTCCCTTTCCATGAAAAAATTATTGATTTCAGTGTAGGCAGATCCTGCATCACACATGAGAGATAAAAATTATATATCTTGTCTAGCATAGCATTATATTTGGTATGGCAAAATAAAATAGAATGGAATAAAAGAAGGAATGAAATGGAATAGGTGCAACAATTCTAGTGTTTGTATGTTGTGAAGGAATGGAGAGGAGAAAATTTGATGATACCTTTTCTAGCGTCTTGAAGATTTTAGAATGGAAAGGATAGTATTTAAATGTCTAAAGTGTCTTAAAACAGTATAATGTGTAAGGAAAAAAAATCAAGATTACACTTAACATAGTCGTGTAAAATTATCTTGTTTATATTTTGCTGAGGAATGGAATGACCATTCTAGGAATAAGCACTCCTAGACTCATGGGTTATTACTCACCATTTTTCAGGTACGTAGTTATGGCACTTCTATTGCCATGGATCGGACAGTTTTGGAGCACGTCGTTAAGGGTAGTAGGATTGTGTGCTTGATGGTTGAAAGAAGTAGATTAACCTTGCCTAGTGCCTTTGGACGATTATTGAGGAGGTCGTCTAATTGAGGGGCTTGTGTATAAACTTCCTAGGGTTAATCAGAAAAAAAAAAATGAACTTGCTGCTATTGTATTAGTCTTTCTACTATCCTTGCTGTTTATTGACTAGATGTTGTTGATTTACTTTCGCATGCATTTAATCACAAAATAAAAAGAATGGTTGGTGACGCATCTTGAGGCGTTGCATTCATTTGACTAAAGTGAAGAAATTATCGAGTGCTCAGAATTCAAGGCATGACATAACATACAAAAAAAGATTAAGATATCTCAACCTTAAAATTTTTCAATTGAGTTGCAATGTCCATCATCTTCATGATGTGCTCACACACACACCTCTTACACTACAGCTTTAATGACGAGAACTTCATAATTAGGTTCATGGTATGCACCGCCTTCTTTGAAGACTCAAATTGTTGACCAATACCTGTGATGTCCTGAAATTCGAGCCCATTTGAGGGATGTATGAACGTGAATTTCATCAATGCATTGTTGATTAATCTCACTCGGAACTGATCACTCTCGAGATACTAACCTTGAGAGAAAGGCTAATGAGAACGAAACTCGTGCGACTAAAGAACTTGACCTAGGAAAAACGACTCGACCGTGAGACCTGCGTAAGGATAATCCTGTGGTTATACAGGCCGGTTTTAGGGGTGACTAGAGGTCGGTTCGCAGACAGGGTATAATGGGACAATGGGTGGATTCGTTTACTATTATTGAGACCGCGATCGGCCTTATATCAATTTTCAGTAATCGTGTACTTTGAAATAAGAATCGATCTTTCACAATTTCATGATAGTCAATAACGTCTATGGGTTGAGAAAAACTTGAATGTAGTTTGATGTTGAGTCAAGCATAAGTCGGTTACGCGTAAATCCTCAGAGCCGCTTGTTAGTCCAAGACGTACCGAAATCGCATTAGATCGAAATTGACGATGCATGTAAATCCGACATTGGGCGACGAATTTTTCAGGAACGTCAGAGACGAACTTTTGGACGATGCTTCTTTGATCTTCGATATTGCCGGTAAGCCCGAATTATTGGAAAATGAATTAACAGGCCAAGAAATTGAGCTCACAAGGAAGTGGGCTAGGCAAGACCCAAGTGGGCCTCACGCCTAATGAGGGGTGGCCACCATGGTGGGCCCAAGGCAGCCATTTGAGCCCATTGGAGCCAATTAGTCCACTTTCTAGCCCATTGTCTAACCTTGAATCAATTTGAGCCCAACCAATTCCCGAGCCTGTTCCTATTCATTTCCTAGCCCGTTTCTTAGGCCCACTTTTCATTTCAGCCCATGGACAAAGTGGTAATTGTGCAAAGGTGGAAAAGACCAAATTGCGCCTCTAAATATTATTGGAAAGAAGACAAAATAAGAGAGAGAGAAAGCTTTAGATTGGTGAGGTCATTTGCATGGGGAAGAAGCAAGGAGTAATGAGCATTGATTGAGAGTAGACAAGCCTTCTTCTTCCTCCTCTCTCCTCCCTCTTTCTCTCTTCTCCCTAACCAGCCGACCACCCCCCTTCCCTCATCTTTTTCTTATTTGCTTCTTCTTCTTCCTTTCCCTGCATTTTCACTGTTGGTCCGGCCAATGTCACTGTCCAAGCCGCCTACAGCTGCGACCGGGAGCCCTTGTCCGTACCCCCCGTCGCCGCCACTTGTCGGTTCTGGTTGTCAATCAGCTCGCCGGCCACCGGAAGCCGCCGTCCCTTCTGTCCGCCTACTGCTCCAGCTTCTGCACTTGCTGGAAAAGCTTGCCCGCCTTTGTTCCGACCTTGCCACCGCTTGGACTAGCCACTAGCCCTTCCTCTTTGACCCTATGGAGCCGTCAAACGCCGGCCAGCAGGTTGTCGAACTGCCGATCAGTCCGACCAACAGTTGCTCCCTTGGCTCTGCTTGATTTCCGGTTTGATAGAGAGAGGCCGACCTTTGTAGCTGCTATTCTCATCTTGGGACCACCTTGGATCGACTTGGTTGAGGTCCCCGTGTGTAGCCTTCGCCGCCGCCACCGCGTCCGTGTCTCCGGCCTGTCTAATGGGTGAGTTTATGTCCTAATTCGTTGATTAGTGCATAAAACTTGCTTAGGGATGGTTTAGTTAAAGTTAATCTTAGTTAGGGGGATTAACTAAGGTTTATTAGAGTCAAGATAGGTGGTTAGTTAGATGACCATGGTTAGCTTGGATTAAACCATTAATCTTGCTTGGTGCTCTCTAATTGGAGTTTAGTTGTATGAGTAAAGATTAGGGGGTTAATGTTCATTAGTCTTAGTTTATTGAAAAGAATTGATTTCTTTTAATAAATTATTGATTTATTGAATTCTGAATTTATTTTATTAATTATTAAATTCTAGAATTTCACTATTCATAATGTACTGTTCATGCGCACTATTCATGTGGTACTGTTCATGCATAAGCGAAATTTTGCCTAAATGAACATGATTTGATCGTATGATGCGCATTACTAATTCTTAAATGCATGAACATTTCTATGAATCGCCTGGGCATATAAAAAGGGGGAAACCCGAGGTATCAGGTGTATGTTTATGTCCAACGTTGTCTTGAAATTAGAAAGAGCATGCTTTGTTGCATAAGACATGGAAGTTGGATGATTTCTTGGAAATGAAAATGTGACCGTATGTATTTAATTGACTATTTTTGCAAGCATGTATCATGTATACATTGGCTAATGTTCAAGACTAAAATGAGCTATGGTGATATGTTTGCGTGGTCACTAAATTGAACCCGTTACCCTGGCGGGAGTTCGGGGGACGAAGTTCGACTCGTTGGAAATCTCGGCGGGAGTCCGGATGCGGAGTCGCGGTAGAGGTCGGGCCCATGCTCTTCTAGGAATGCCGTCTTGGAAAGGAAACTTTGACGTAGGCGCGCCTCATGGGGGAGGGCGATGCTTGGCTATGCTAGTAAACACCGGCGAGAGTTCGGTTGTGGCCTTGAGGGGCATTAATAATCGAAACACGTGTGGATGTAAGAATGCATGAGAAACATGGCATCATTGGTTCTGATTATGCATGTGTTGGTTGCACTATTTGTGATTTCCGACGAGTCAAACTTCGTCTCCCGAACTCCCGCCAGGGTGATGGGTTCAATTTAGTGACCATGCAAACATATCATCATAGCTCATTTTAGTCTTGAACATTAGCCAATGTATATGTGATACATGCTTGCATAAATAGTCAATTAAATACATGCGGTCACATTTTCATTTCCAAGAAATCATCCAACTTCCATGTCTTATGCAACAAAGCATGCTCTTTCCAATTTCAAGACAACGTTGGACATAAACATACACTTGATGCGGAGTCGCGATAGAGGTCGGGCCCATGCTCTTTCAGGAATGCTGTCTTGGAAAGGAAACTTTGACGTAGGCGCGCCTCATGGGGGAGGGCAATGCTTGGCTATGCTAGTAGACACCAGCGGGAGTTCGGTTGTGGCCCTGAGGGGCATTAATAGTCGAAACACGTGTGGATGCAAGAATGCATGAGAAATATGGCATCATTGGTTCTGATTATGCATGTGTTGGTTGCACTATTTGTGGTATGTCTGAATTGATAACGTGTAGGGTGTGGCAATGGCTAGGTAAGATCGTCCGCGATGCGACTCAAATGTGATTGATCGAATGCATTACTTATTTGTGGTATGCATTGGTCTTATTGTATATGTGTATATCGTGTAGGGTATGGCATAATCGGGTAAGGTTGTATGCAAGTTGACTGCTTGTCTGTTTATTATCCTTAGATATGTGGAATAGTTTTGTCTTAGTTGGAGTAGATAATATTGTTGCCATTGGTCTGCATGAGAGGTGGTTCTTGAGAGGTATCCTGAGTTGAGTTGATTTCCTAACTGGAGCTTAGGGCGAGAACCCGATGAGATTATATCTTATTATTGTATTAACCATTTCAGGTCCTTAGAATGGCGCACCCTTCGGTGCGATTCGAGGTTCCTAAGGATTGAAAGACCATTGTGACGCACCATCGATTCCCCAGTCGGGTGCATTTGTATGAGAAGTATGTCTCCACCATTTGGGTGGATGAGGGGTTGGGGCTATGGATTTCCCATTGGTTCCTAGTGTGATATATCAGAGAGGACGATCTCTTGATCGGTTTTCTGCGTGGTTTTGATGGGCCACCTAGTAGAGGCCCTGAAGACACCGACTAGAATCCTATGGAGTTGGACCCTCCAGATGGCGCTGTGGTGAATCCGGATCCCGCCCCACCTGTAGCTGACCTGTACTCCTTTGACTACGACCTGACGGAGCCCGAGTTTGATGTGTCTCTACACTTGGGTAGTCCCTGATGGATGTACCAAACCCGAGGATTCTTTTTGGAGAGAGGATGGATTGACCTAGCCTTAGTCCCTTTTTGTATGGCTTAGAGAAAAGAACCGACCCACTGGTGGGCTTGTAAATCGGAAACGCTTCTTTGGTGGTTAATCTAGTAAGTAAATAAAAGAGTGGTTTGTTGTTGCTATGCTGTTCATCCTTCTATCCCTTTTTGATTGATTGATTGTTTGGTTGACTGGGGGATAGTTCGTTTTTCACCTGTGCATAATAAAAGAATAACATGAGTGGTCGGCGACGCGTCCTAGGACGTCACATTCAATTGACTAAGGTGAAGGGGTTGTTGCATGCTCGGGGTTCGGGGCGTGACAATATCCTCCAGTAATTCCTTAGCATTGTTATGCTGAATGACTAAACCACGAATGCTAGCAAAAGGTTTTATCTTTATGAACATTACACTAAGGCGGTTGGATTGCTTCCATTGTGCATAAAAAGTATATTCAGCTGGAGTGCTAGTCTCAGTAGGAACATGTGGTTCGTCTAACCATATAGCATAATCAATATCCATACACCTCAATTGGAGAAGAATTAATTCCCTCCATTCTTTATATTTATATTACCGTTCAACTCAGGAACAATTATACTATAACTAATCGTAGGTGGTAAGATCGCATCATAATTAAAGGAAAACTTATGTGTCACGCCCTGACTCTCGAGCTCGCGGCAACCCCATTTCACTTGAGGTCTATTTGTACGACGTCCCAGGTACTGTCGTCGACCAATTCATTTTATCTTGTAATTAAGCACATGCGGAAACGAACAACTCCCAAACCAAACAACGGGGATAGCAACAACGAAGCGAGAGGAAAGACAACCAGTATTTTATATATCTTAAGGTTAGCCAGCATACCAGCAAATACATACACGCCTTACTATAGGCGACAAGCTAAGGCCTACTCAAAAAGGGATCGGCCTAGCTAACCTAACCCTGTACAAGTGGGGGAAGGCTCGTTAAAAAATGAAATAGGCTACAATTGCCTACTCACGGGCCTCAGAGGGATCGCTCTCTTCGATCCTCGGTACTGCATCATCTAGGGCCTGAAAATGTTAACCACGACGGGTTGAGATAAACTCAGCAAGTTAAAGTCCTAAGCCCTGGTTAGGAACTTCGCTCGCCTCGGGAGTTTAACATACCTAATCCAGCAATCAGCACAATGCAAAGAGAAACAAAAGCATGGGACAGTTCAATAAGCAGACACAACCACAGGCGATCCTACCTGGCCTTGGCACACGTGACCTGCAGAAACTGTCATTTAATTCATCACGACAATAAGAGCATACGAATAATCAGAGCATCTCACACAGCTTTCTCATGTCTCACACCCACACATGCTCCGATTATTAACGCCCCCTCCTGGGCCAACGGCACAACCTTATGGTTGGCGGTTCCTGGCTAAACCAGCTTCGTCCTCTTTACCTCGAGGCACGGCGACGTCAAGGGCTCACTCCCAAGACGGCATTCCCGAAGGAGCACAAGACCCACCCACTACCGCAGTCCCGCTACTGACAGAGGCCCGGGACCCGCCCCCATACCGCGGTCTCACATAGAACCCTTCCTTGTCAGGCATCCGACCGAAGTCAGGCGACCCACTGGCCACGGCACAACCCTATAGGGATTGGCGGTCTTCCGGCAACGCCGGGTTCCCTCATTTAATGTGATCATGCAACACATCATCAATCAATTCGTTCTTTTCTTTGCTCTTCTGTCGTGAATGCACATCGCTCATGCTCATGCGACATACCATTTCTGATAACCCACGCAATATGTCATGCAATCTCACTCGACAATTCCAAAATCCAATTTCCAATCAGCATTCGATCACGCGTTTCATCAATATTCACAAGTATAATTAACAATTGGCACTTCAATAAATCATAACAACCAAGAGCACATCAAAATAAGCCAAATTAGCTTCTGCATGAACAGTGCCGTGAACAGTAATGTGTGAACAGTAAATTCGTCCGAAATTAAATAAATACATAAAAATAAATAAACTTAACTATGGTTAACAAATTAACCTAACCATGGTCAAATTAACCTAACCATAGTTAAATTCTAACCTTGGTTACTTTAAAACTAACCTTAGTTACTTTAATTAATTAACCTTAGTTACTTTAATACTAACTATGGTCAATTAACTAACCCTAGTCAGAATTAATTAACCAGAATAATTAACCAATCAACCTTAATTAATCACAAATACACAAATACACTAATTAACCCCTAAGCAAGATTAACCCCTAAACAAGGATTAGGAAGTTAACTTACTTGGATCGGAAATCCGGCGACACCGGCGCGTAGAGGGGAACGAGGGCTACGAGGGGTAAGCTCGGGGATGGCAACGGATGACAAACGATGGCCGAAACGAGCCAAAAACAGTGCTGGTTACTGTTCACGCGGAACCGGTGCAGCTGAGCGGAAAAGGCCGAAACGGGCGGCTAACGGCGACGAGGGGTGACCAGGGGTGCGCGGCTAGCTTCCTAACTTCCAGGACTACACTTTGGGCGGTGGTGGCGGCTCCGGTGACTGCGGCAAGGCCGTTTTCCGGCTGGAAAACAGCATGGACAGCAAGAAACAGCAAAAATGGAAGAGAAAAGGAAGAGAAAAAGGGAGAGAGAGAGTGGCTGGGCTGGTGCACGAATTTTGGGGGAGAAAGAGGAGAGAGAAGGAGCTGCTGGTCAAGGATAAGAGCCAAGGCAAGTGGGCTTGCCACTTGCTGAAGGACCAATAAAAAACAAGCAATAAACAAGCAAAAAAACAATGCCCACTTGGGCACAAAAGCAAAAGGCCAAAGAGAGAAGCCCATGGGCTGGAAATGGAGGGGAACTTGGGCCAACCTGGGGCCCCTCTTGGGCTGGGCTGAATGGGTACAAGGCCCATTGGGCCGCCGGTCTTGGGCCGGCCCACCCGCGGGCCCGAAACCCGGTCCAATTCTTCATTTTCCGACGCTTCCGTGTCCAACAGAAAATCCAAAAATAAATGAGGCGGCGTCCAAGTATTTAGTCCTGATATCACGTAGAAATCGATTCCCAAAATCGGATTAAAAATTGGGCTAAAATGCGTCAATTTTCAGGATGTCACATTATGTATCAATATATTTGAGGCAAATAAACTTAAATGATGTTTTACCAATGTAAAACATGTTATAAAATATGAATCACATAGTATCAATTAAATATATGATCACTAGATATTTAATTTCATGAGCAAATATTCATAAATATTGCACGTAGGAGCAAAACAGTAAAATCACGTATAAAGGGGTAAAACTGCAATTTTACACATAAGGTTAGAATTGGAATTTCATCAGTAAAGGATGCAATAGGAATTTTACGCCGAAAAGGGAAAAATCGTAAATTTTCACGCTCAAACAGGAGTAAAATCGGAAATTTCTATGGCTAGGGCAGAACCGTAATTTTACTTTATGCGAAGGGGCAAGACCGTAATTTAGGCGGGTAAGGGCAGACCGAGGAATCATGTATAGGGGAATGATACTCACTTAGGATTTCTTATGTGGCCCTATTCTTGAGTTCTTCAAGACATGAATATCGAAAGAAGTACACCTATGTGTCAGAAAAAATCCAAGCCAATTTCCTAACCATTGTACTTCACATCATACGGAAATATGGATAGTTCTCTTAACATCTGATTGTCTTGATAATCCTTGCAAATTACACATTTGCCTTTGATCAAGAAGATATAATCATATCTTGACTTTGAGAACCAAATTCACTAGTGTCTTGAATCTGATGAATATATTTGCTCCAAGCAGCACACTGAGAAAACTTATCATCATAATCATAAAACACTTATGGAAAGGTTTTGTCGATCTTCAAAATCAATTAGGGAAATTTCCTCAACAAAGAAGATTGGTGGAGCAAGACACAATTCTCTCGACGTGGCCACTTGTGCTATGAAGCCTTCTAATGCTTCCAAGAAGCTTTCTGCTGGCTCCAGCTTCTTTGACAGGTTAATTATTCAGTTTTTCTGCTTTTCAAGTTTAATGAGGTAAAATATTTGATGCCACCCTCAATTAATAGAAGCTGGTAACAAAGTAGAAAGCATGAATGTGATGTTCAAAAAATACATCCCAGAATGGAGTCATATTGCCCCATGCGATAGTCATGTAGGTTATAGAAAGCAAACTCCAAGAGAATGCCCCTCTCAAAGAGATTTTCGACGCCCACTAGAATCTGAAAATATATGCTATTTCAGTTTCAAATAAGCAAGATTGAAGGCCGTGAGAAAGCTTCCGGAGCAATGACTGTCCAATAAATTATTGCCATTTTTTGCACATTCTTGAGATTCATTACTGAAAAATTTTAAAAAATATGAAGTGATATGCCCTTGGTGCAATTACATTGTCACCAGTCATGGACACAAAGGAAAAGTTTATGGACGGAATTCATTAATTAGTAGTTGCAACAGCTGAAATAACATGAAAGATTGCGTATTTATACTATTCTTACTAGATTATGTTCTTTCGTTTGCATACTCGATTTAAAGCTTGCTGTTGGGGTCAGTCATTTCCTTTTCTGCAGGGTTTCATAAATGTAATAAAAAGGCCAGTTCAAATTCGAGATTTTTTGCTGTGACTACCCAGGGTACTGCAAAGCTCCATGGAGGTGCAGCTCTCATGGCATAGTGGGACAAGCATCTACACATCACTCTTCTGATGCATCTGTAAATCATAACCTGATAACTTACATTATGTAGTGTAAGATGTACTCGATCTTCGAGCAAAAGCCGAGATATTCTGTGATTTAAATTTTAAAAATAGAGATCTCTACAGAATTCAAAAGTCTGGAGATGCCATGTCAACTAAAAGGTAGTACGAGCTTTATAAGTAACAGCTACTAGTGAAACATATAGAGGCAAAGACTTGTTACTACAAATGGCTATTAAAGGAACGAGTTTCTAGAACTAGTCATAGAAAATTGGTCTGATCTTGCTTTTAAGCAAGACTATTTTGTGATAACCTAATACCTTCTATCAATAAGACTCACATCAAGCAGAGGAAATTGGTTCGAAGAGCCACGAAACTAGTAGAATTGCCATTTCTGTACCCTAATATGAGTATAAGCGCAGGTAGATAGGTGGAACAACAAAATGAAGCTGAGATATTTCATGTTTCTATTCTACCTCCCGTCATTATAGTTCCTCTTGGTTTCGGAACTAAAATGAGAAGAAGCTCCAATCATTAACATTACTCCATCAAATTTAACCTCCACGAACTATTTTATTCAATGAAGAAGAGCCTTAAGGAAAGAAGTCTCAACAAAATAATTAATAGTGGAAAACCACTATTGTCCCATTAAAATTGTTGTTTGGTTATTTTCGGTTTCATCTCCTAAACGTGATTTATGTTCCTAAACAAATTACAATCAATTACTCTTTTGAAAATGATGTGGGAGAGCCAGTCTTTTTTTACCTCTTTTCATCCTCTATTTTTAAAAATATTACTTTGCATATCATGACAAAATCCCACATCCCTTCCATAAAACACCAAGCACGTAAAGTATGCTAGCGCTGATTGGGCCCCCAACCCACAAAGTTTTAGTCCTCACCACCAACCACCACCCCCTTGACCACGCCTCCCACTCCGATCTATGAATGTTCGCTTTATGTGCTTTTTTTTTTTCTCCAATTTTCTCCCTCTCTTTCTTGCAGCCCAACGCAGACGTTGAGCTTGTTGACTACTGTGACATGCCAATTGGCATCCACAATGAAAAATTAGGAGGCAAGGTGGTATTTTAGTAAAAAAGGGTGTTTATGGGTAATAGCGGCAAAAGTAAGGGTGGTTTTTTATAATTACCCTTAATAAAATGTGTGGCACCAGTTGCTAATTGGATACAAAATAACTATTAGGTACGTCAAGTTTACTCCCTTTCTATCACAAAAAAATTGATTCCATTGTGGACAGATTCTGCATCACATATGAAAGGAACAAAGTATACATCATGTGTAGCATGACACTACATTTAGTACGATAAAATGAAATGGAATTAAAGAAGGAATGATATAAAATAGATACTACAATTCATGTGTTTGTTTGTTGGGAAGGAATGGAGATGGGAGAATTTGATGATATCTTTTCCAGTGTTTGGAAAATTCCTAATCAATTCCTTTTTGCTATGAGTGATCTAAGTCTTTTCTTCATCTTAATGTAGAAAACATAAACAGACATATTGGAATATGTGGTCTTTGAAGGTACCTTTTGAGAAGGAACTTTTCACATTCGAAGTCCATTTTCCCATGTGAAGGCTATTTTGAAAATCTGAGCTTCTTGCCTAATGCTTTTGTTTTTGAATGAAATTGAAAAATGGAAAACATAGAGTCACCCGTTGCCCAAATGTGCCCGTCCCCGGGTGAGAAAGAAATGTTCTATCAAGAGCTGTGATTGAGTCAATTAATCGGGAATTAGGTTGCTAAAATGAAGCTGAGATATTTCATGTTTCTATTCTACCTCCCGTCATTATAGTTCCTCTTGGTTTCGGAACTAAAATGAGAAGAAGCTCCAATCATTAACATTACTCCATCAAATTTAACCTCCACGAACTATTTTATTTAGTGAAGAAGAGGCTTAAGGAAAGAAGTCTCAACAAAATAATTAATAGTGGAAAACCACTATTGTCCCATTAAAATTGTTGTTTTGTTATTTTCGGTTTCATCTCCTAAACGTGATTTATGTTCCTAAACAAATTACAATCAATTACTCTTTTGAAAATGATGTGGGAGAGCCAGTCTTTTTTTACCTCTTTTCATCCTCTATTTTTAAAAATATTACTTTGCATATCATGACAAAATCCCACATCCCTTCCATAAAACACCAAGCACGTAAAGTATGCTAGCGCTGGTTGGGCCCCCAACCCACAAAGTTTTAGTCCTCACCACCAACCACCACCCCCTTGACCACGCCTCCCACTCCGATCTATGAATGTTCGCTTTATGTGCTTTTTTTTTCTCCAATTTTCTCCCTCTCTTTCTTGCTGCCCAACGCGGACGTTGGGCTTGGTGACTACTGTGACATGCCAATTGGCATCCACAATGAAAAATTAGGAGGCAAGGTGGTATTTTAGTAAAAAAGGGTGTTTATGGGTAATAGCGGCAAAAGTAAGGGTGGTTTTTTATAATTACCCTTAATAAAATGTGTGGCACCAGTTGCTAATTGGATACAAAATACTATTAGGTACGTCAAGTTTACTCCCTTTCTATCACAAAAAAATTGATTCCATTGTGGACAGATTCTGCATCACATATGAAAGGAACAAAGTATACATCATGTGTAGCATGACACTACATTTAGTACGATAAAATGAAATGGAATTAAAGAAGGAATGATATAAAATAGATACTACAATTCATGTGTTTGTTTGTTGGGAAGGAATGGAGATGGGAGAATTTGATGATATCTTTTCCAGTGTTTGGAAAATTCCTAATCAATTCCTTTTTGCTATGAGTGATCTAAGTCTTTTCTTCATCTTAATGTAGAAAACATAAACAGACATATTGGAATATGTGGTCTTTGAAGGTACCTTTTGAGAAGGAACTTTTCACATTCGAAGTCCATTTTCCCATGTGAAGGCTATTTTGAAAATCTGAGCTTCTTGCCTAATGCTTTTGTTTTTGAATGAAATTGAAAAATAGAAAACATATAGTCACCCGTTGCCCAAATGTGCCCGTCCCCGGGTGAGAAAGAAATGTTCTATCAAGAGCTGTGATTGAGTCAATTAATCGGGAATTAGGTTGCTAAAATGAAGCTGAGATATTTCATGTTTCTATTCTACCTCCCATCATTATAGTTCCTCTTGGTTTCGGAACTAAAATGAGAAGAAGCTCCAATCATTAACATTACTCCATCAAATTTAACCTCCACGAACTATTTTATTCAGTGAAGAGGAGCCTTAAGGAAAGAAGTCTCAACAAAATAATTAATAGTGGAAAACCACTATTGTCCCATTAAAATTGTTGTTTGGTTATTTTCGGTTTCATCTCCTAAACGTGATTTATGTTCCTAAACAAATTACAATCATTTACTCTTTTGAAAATGATGTGGGAGAGCCAGTCTTTTTTTACCTCTTTTCATCCTCTATTTTTAAAAATATTACTTTGCATATCATGACAAAATCCCACATCCCTTCCATAAAACACCAAGCACGTAAAGTATGCTAGCGCTAATTGGGCCCCCAACCCACAAAGTTTTAGTCCTCACCACCAACCACCACCCCCTTGACCACGCCTCCCACTCCGATCTATGAATGTTCGCTTTATGTGCTTTTTTTGTTCTCCAATTTTCTCCCTCTCTTTCTTGCTGCCCAACGCGGACGTTGGGCTTGTTGACTACTGTGACATGCCAATTGGCATCCACAATGAAAAATTAGGAGGCAAGGTGGTATTTTAGTAAAAAAGGGTGTTTATGGGTAATAGCGGCAAAAGTAAGGGTGGTTTTTATAATTACCCTTAATAAAATGTGTGGCACCAGTTGCTAATTGGATACAAAATAACTATTAGGTACGTCAAGTTTACTCCTTTCTATCACAAAAAAATTGATTCCATTGTGGACAGATTCTGCATCACATATGAAAGGAACAAAGTATACATCATGTGTAGCATGACACTACATTTAGTACGATAAAATGAAATGGAATTAAAGAAGGAATGATATAAAATAGATACTACAATTCATGTGTTTGTTTGTTGGGAAGGAATGCAGATGGGAGAATTTGATGATATCTTTTCCAGTGTTTGGAAAATTCCTAATCAATTCCTTTTTGCTATGAGTGATCTAAGTCTTTTCTTCATCTTAATGTAGAAAACATAAACAGACATATTGGAATATGGGGTATTTGAAGGTACCTTTTGAGAAGGAACTTTTCACATTCGAAGTCCATTTTCCCATGTGAAGGCTATTTTGAAAATCTGAGCTTCTTGCCTAATGCTTTTGTTTTTGAATGAAATTGAAAAATAGAAAACATAGAGTCACCCGTTGCCCAAATGTGCCCGTCCCCGGGTGAGAAAGAAATGTTCTATCAAGAGCTGTGATTGAGTCAATTAATCGGGAATTAGGTTGCTAAAATGAAGCTGAGATATTTCATGTTTCTATTCTACCTCCCGTCATTATAGTTCCTCTTGGTTTCGGAACTAAAATGAGAAGAAGCTCCAATCATTAACATTACTCCATCAAATTTAACCTCCACGAACTATTTTATTCAGTGAAGAAGAGCCTTAAGGAAAGAAGTCTCAACAAAATAATTAATAGTGGAAAACCACTATTGTCCCATTAAAATTGTTGTTTGGTTATTTTCGGTTTCATCTCCTAAACGTGTTTTATGTTCCTAAACAAATTACAATCAATTACTCTTTTGAAAATGATGTGGGAGAGCCAGTCTTTTTTTACCTCTTTTCATCCTCTATTTTTAAAAATATTACTTTGCATATCATGACAAAATCCCACATCCCTTCCATAAAACACCAAGCACGTAAAGTATGCTAGCGCTGATTGGGCCCCCAACCCACAAAGTTTTAGTCCTCACCACCAACCACCACCCCCTTGACCACGCCTCCCACTCCGATCTATGAATGTTCGCTTTATGTGCTTTTTTTGTTCTCCAATTTTCTCCCTCTCTTTCTTGCTGCCCAATGCGGACGTTGAGCTTGTTGACTACTGTGACATGCCAATTGGCATCCACAATGAAAAATTAGGAGGCAAGGTGGTATTTTAGTAAAAAAGGGTGTTTATGGGTAATAGCGGCAAAAGTAAGGGTGGTTTTTTATAATTACCCTTAATAAAATGTGTGGCACCAGTTGCTAATTGGATACAAAATACTATTAGGTACGTCAAGTTTACTCCCTTTCTATCACAAAAAAATTGATTCCATTGTGGACAGATTCTGCATCACATATGAGAGGAACAAAGTATACATCATGTGTAGCATAGCACTACATTTAGTACGATAAAATGAAATGGAATTAAAGGAATGATATAAAATAGATACTACAATTCATGTGTTTGTTTGTTGGGAAGGAATGGATAGGGGAGAATTTGATGATATCTTTTCCAGTGTTTGGAAAATTCCTAATCAATTCCTTTTTGCTATGCATGATCTAAGTCTTTTCTTCATCTTAATGTAGAAAACATAAACATATATATTGGAATATGTGGTCTTTGAAGGTACCTTATGAGAAGGAACTTTTCACATTCGAAGTCCATTTTCCCATGTGAAGGCAATTTTTAATCTGATCTTCTTGCCTAATGTTTTTGTTTTTGAATGAAATTGAAAAATAGAAAACATATAGTCACCCGTTGCCCAAGTGTGCTCGTCCCCTCCTGAGTGGATGAGAAAGAAATGTTCTATCAAGAGCTATGATTGAGTCAATTCATCGGGAATTAGGTTGATAAAAGTATTAGCTAAAAAAGTGGCCGGTGAGTTTCTCACGCGGAGTCGAGGTCAAGTCTTCCTTTTAGTTGGAAACAAACAACTACTTGTTGGGCTCAGAAAAGTGGTTCGCTTTATAAACGGGGAAAGCAAAAGGGTCAAATTCTTTCCATACGTGGGTGGAAATGAGATTTGGGAAAAAAAAATTCATTTTTAATCCCTGAAATAACCAAATTTCTAATCATATACTTGAACTTTTAAATTATCTAATAAATTATTGAATTTGCATGAGCTTTTTAATCTAAAGTTTCCGCTGCTCCAAATCTGATTAGTTGGAGTTGACGTATTCGTCAAAATGGTAGGATTTTTTACGTGCAATGTGAAATCCTCTTGATTTTCAAGGTATTTTAATTTTTTGTCATGATATTTTATTTACATATAGAACATTCCCCTTGTAATGACTATTGAATTCTGTTTTTGTGGATAATAGAATACGAGTTGATACTTAACTAAAATTTCTGTGATTTTTTTCAGTTTTTTTTATCACATAACCTACTAACCGGCAATTGGGTCAAACCAGTGTTGACTAATCTCCCGATTGTTTTGTGTTATAAACTACACTAAGGGGAAGAAGAACCTTGATCTATGACAATAATTCCACCTTCGGAGATTAGGGCATGTCTATACATTTTGTGTGGAGAAATATACACACTTTGACTATGTTTGTATGGCCTATTCTTGATTTCTTCGAGACATAAATGTCAGTTAAAGATTAGTGGATCATCTTCTTGGTAAATTATCACCCAAATTGGTCTATGAGATCATTTTTGTCCACAAACATACTGGCTAGGAAGCACTAATACTCTTCGGGAGCCTCCCTGTCGTGTTGGAGTGTTCGACATACTCCTACATGCTCTGACACTGACATGCTCCAATACGCGGTCAATAGATGTTGGAAAATCCGACATGTGGTCAATCTCCTCACATGCTCTGACATGTGAGTCGAGAATTTCGACACGCGATTCCGACACGCACGGTGTCATTTGAGGAATTCCAATTTCCAGGGCAAGTCTATGGGTGTGATAGGAAAGATAATCGTTAAAGAAGGTTGATGGAGGGTGGAGGTGAGGGCAAGGGAGCAAATGCAAGGCCACGACTGCAAGGGAGGGCTAGAGGAAGAGCAGAGACCAAGGCAACTGAAATGGCCACGGCTATGATGTCGTGATGGAGGATCGAAGGCAAGGCGACAACTGCAAAGGAGGGAGGGCTGAAGGTGAGGCAGCGAGCGATTGCGATGAGGTGACCGAGACAAAGCATAGATCGAGAGGAAAAGGATCGTGCAAGGAGGAGGAGGAGGAGGAGGAGGCGACAACTAGGGTTTTTGGGTTTTCATGCTACTTTACCAAGGTTTCTCTTTAAGTTTTAGGGAGAAAAGCAAGAAAAAAATTAAAAATGGGTATGCGGGTCCGACTTGGCATGATTTTTTTCTCTTTTTTGGAGGGAGGGGAGGGTGAAGGGTGATTTCTAGAAAGGAAGTTACAAGTAATACGAGGGAAGAAACGAGGGGGTGAAACAAATGGGTGGAGCTAAAAAGTGATTTCGGAAAATGAAAGCACTGGATGTTGGATATTGATAAATTTTGGTCACAGTAGAAAATCATAGATTTATTTAAATAAGTTGACTCTAGCTTTCTTTTAAAATTTATTTATATGTGAATTTGAATCAAATTATTAAATAATCATAAAAATGATAATTTATTATGCATATATAAAAATATTCATTTACTATACAACGTGCCCAAAAGTGTCAGAATTCTCTATTTTTTTTAGAAATGGTGTGTCGACGTGTCATGTCGTGCCACATGTTTGTGTTGGTGGTACTTAGCATACTAGAATTATTAGGGCCCACATATTGCGCCATTTGTAACCTTGAAACACTAACATATTCATGTCTATAAATTCCAACGCATTAATCAATTAACTACACTAAAACTTCATCAAAATTTCGCCATTATCCAAATGGATCGAGTCAAAGTGAGATCGTTACATAAAATGGTATAATATGATTTTTCAAAACTGAAAAGGAAACCTTTTCAAAAAGAGGGTTTCTTTTTGAAAAGTCAAAAAAGGTTCTTTTTCTTGTCTTTTTACCCTATACTAGAACTTTGACGTGGTATATGGAGCGGGATGGCTCATGAACTTGGTGTGCACGGCTCAAATTTGACTTAACAAAGATCTCCACAACAAATATATTCTCCATTGGAGCATGTACATTCAAACTACAACAAAACCTGTTTATGCTCCTGAAAATTCCCTTTCTTCAACTTTCTTGCATTCTTCAGGTATCAATTAAGATTTCACCTCAAATACTATGAAGCCTCTCAATTTGTCTTTTCTCCAGTTCTTGTCGTCGTGTCGTCTCTTTTTCACATGTATGGTGCTTTTGCTATGCATTTGCCTAGTCTCTTCAGCTAATAACATGACAGACAAGCTCGCGTTGCTTGCATTCAAGGCCGCGATAACTGAGGACCCTCTTCATGTGATGGATTCATGGAACCATACGACTGACCACTGTCGATGGTACGGTGTCACATGCGGTCGCCTACACCGGAGAGTCACAGGACTAGACTTACAAAGCCTGAAGCTTTTGGGATCCATCTCCCCTCACATTGGAAATTTGAGCTTCATGAGAGTCTTGGAGCTCAGCAACAATAGTTTCCATCACGAAATCCCGCAACAAGTCGGCTATTTGTACAGGTTACGTATCTTGCATTTATATAACAACACATTGGAAGGCAAAATCCCAAGAAATCTGTCGGGTTGTGCTCGCCTTGAAGAGCTCGGCCTAACTAACAACCTGCTGGTTGGAGAAATTTCCATCGAGCCTGGTTCTTTAGTGAAGCTTCGGATTCTTGCTTTAGCTAGAAACCATCTAACGGGAACCATTTCTTCATCCATCGGAAACATGTCATCGTTAGAGATTCTCAGTATCGGTGATAATGACGGGGGTGGGAAGATACCCCGAGCTCTAGGAAAACTAACCAAACTCAAATGGCTTGATTTAAGGGCAAATGGGTTGTCAGGCACATTTCCTCTCTTCAATCTTTCTTCTATGACGATGTTGGACATTGGTGCGAACCAAATAGGAGGGAATCTTCCTGCCAATGTAGGCTTCACTCTTCCAAACATCGAGATTTTCTGCATTCCCGCTAACCAATTCACTGGAGAGATTCCTCGGTCAATGTCTAATGCAACCACTTTGTTGGAGCTACATGCCGGTAGAAACAAATTCTCGGGGAAAATGCCTCCTTTGGACCGCTTAAACAAGCTCCGACTATTGCGCATCGCTTATAATTATCTGGGAAGCGGAGGATATAGTGATGCGACCTTCTTTTGCTCGTTGGCTAACATTACCACTCTACTGGAGTTAAACATATATAACAACAGCTTTGGCGGGACGTTGCCTGAGTGCATTGGTAATTTCTCTGTTAATCTTTCAGAATTGTTGTTAGGCCGAAATCTACTGTTTGGCACTATTCCTAGAATAGTTAGGAATCTTGTCAACTTGGAAAGGATTATTTTGAACAACAATAGGTTTTCAGGTACGGTCCTCTCTACTTTGGGAAATCTTCATAAAATAGTGGAACTAGATTTATCAAATAACAAGTTTTCCGAAGCTATTCCTTCTTCATTAGGAAACCTAGTAAGCCTGACACGACTCTATCTCGATCACAATAACTTTCATGGCTACATTCCTTCACGTCTATCGAAGTGCCGAAGTTTGTTGGAGCTTGATCTTTCTAGTAACAACTTAAATGGAACTATACCTCCAGAGTTCATAGGTCTCTCATCACTATCTATACTTTTAAACTTGTCTCGGAACCATCTCTCTGGGTGTCCTACCTATGGAAGTCGGCAATTTGAAGCTCTTGGCTCAATTGGATCTCTCTAGAAACATGTTAGAAGGCGACATTCCAGCCAGCCTTGGCAGTTGTGTTGGATTGGAAGTGCTCAAAATGCAAGCGAACTCTTTCCGAGGCTCCATTCCTTCATCTATTAATATGTTGAGGAATGTCAAGGAGCTAGATCTTTCGCACAACAATTTATCTGGTCAGATTCCCGAGTTTTTGAGGCATTTCACTTCTTGGAGATCCTGAATTTGTCGTACAATGACTTTGATGGCATGTTACCGACAAAAGGAATCTTTAATAATGTCAGCGCTACTTTTGTCTCCGGAAATGACAAGCTTTGCGGAGGAATGCCCATATTTCATTTGCCGAAATGCAACTCTAGAAACTCACGTCAAAAGCTAATCTCTAAGTGGAAGCTTGCCATCTTGATTTTCTTTGGGGTTCTTGGGGTTGCTATTGTTCTTACTCTTATGTACTTCCGTTGGTTGAAGAAGAAAAGAACAGAACCAGCTTCAAGTTCCAAAGATGATTTATCATTGAATCTATCTTACGGAGTTCTCCTTAGAGCAACCAACGGATTTTCTTCCAAAGAACCTGATCGGGGTCGGCGGTTTTGGATCTGTTTACAAGGGAGTCCTCGATGAGAATGGAACTATCATTGCTGTGAAGATACTTGATTTGACGCTTCATGGAGCTGTGAAGAGCTTCAAATCTGAGTGCGAGGCTCTAAGGAACATCCGACACCGTAATCTTTTGAAAGTCCTAACAGTATGCTCGGGCACTGATTATAGGGGCAATGAGTTTAAGGCCTTGGTTTATGAGTTCATGGTCAATGGCAACCTGGAAGATTGGCTACATCCAAGTCCATCGTCAGTTAATGTAGATGGGAATGCGCAAAATTGAGTCTCATCCAGAGGATAAATATTTCCATCGATGTTGCTTCAGCATTAGATTATCTCCATAACCACTTGCAAAGCCCTGTCATCCATTGTGATTTGAAGCCAAGCAACGTCTTGCTAGATACTGAAATGGTTGGACATGTTGGAGACTTTGGTTTGGCAAAGTTCGTCATCGAATCCTCTGATGACACTAAAGCGAAAATGAGCTCTGCTGGTGTAAGAGGAACTGTCGGCTATGTTGCTCCAGGTGAGTCTCCTCTCCTCTGTCCCTCGGACGCATTACATTCAATAAAAATGCACTAAGCATGTGCGTGCTCTTTCCTTCTGCTCAATTGATTCTGCTGCTATTATATATCTTTTATTTGCAATTTGAATGAACTGCAGAATATGGAATGGAAAGCATGGTTTCAAGAGAAGGTGATGTTTATAGTTATGGCATTCTCTTGCTTGAGATGTTCACGGGCCTAAGTCCAACAAACGAAATGTTCAGAGAAAACTTTAACCTTCATAAGTTCATTAAGGAAGCCTTGCCTGAACAACTCCCAGAGGTTACCGATCCTCTTCTACTTCAGGAAATGGAGAGCTATATGGGCACCGCCAGAGGTGATGCAACTTGCGAATGTCTGGAGATGGTCTATAGAATCGGGGTCGCCTGCTCAGTTGAAAGACGCAAAGAGCGGATGAACATCGCAGAAGTCACATCTCAGCTGCATTTTATCAGGGATAAACTTCATGCAGCTGGTTTACAAGGATAGGTAATATATAAGATCA
This sequence comes from Angophora floribunda, assembly GCA_014182895.1. Lineage (NCBI taxonomy): Eukaryota > Viridiplantae > Streptophyta > Magnoliopsida > Myrtales > Myrtaceae > Angophora > Angophora floribunda. The sequence continues at coordinate 25,696,338 of CM024712.1, forward strand.
ATGGCTTTCCTGCTTTTTATTTTCCATTGGACGAACAGATCATCGCCATATATGCACTGATAAGCATGCATTCATGTGCCTGATTCCTCAATTTTCTAGTCTCGTGTGAATAAAAAAGACATGCCTTGCCAACCCCCATCTCTCAAATATGTTCGGCATGTGCACTACAGAAATAGAGAAGTCGTCTTATAGAATCATTGTTAGAACTCTAAGGGCAGCACAAGGAAATTCTCGTGATCTAAGCAGATAAGAGGTTAATCATAAACTCGCATCCCTCAAATATGTTCGGCAAATGCATTTGCAGTGGCACTAAATTGAGATGGCTTTAGGACATTTATGTAGGCTTTATTAAGAGTATGCTTTTAACAGAAAAAAATATCAAACTTTGCTGAACGAATATATGAATCTACATGTCTCTTCCAGGTAATATGAACTCAGGAGTGCTTGGCGTCGGTTTCCGCAATTTCAGTAGGACTTTTTTGTTCTTCCTTGCTTAGCCCTAGGAGAGAGAAGGGCCCCGGGGGCGGGGGGTTGCATGCTATGTTAGAATAGTTGATACAGCAACGGTTCTCCGATCCCGGCCATGGCTCAAAATGAGAACTCAGTCTTGTCTGTTATTCAATAAAACTCAGGTTTCAACCTAATTGCTTCAAGAACTGCATGTAGCTTTATTAAATTTGATGACGGCTCGATAGATTCCTTCTTCCGCGAACCTTTTCATGTACAATTCATCCATGGGGCGGAGCAGGAATTTGAGAAGCAAATCACAATATCCTATTCGGGTCCCGAAATTGTACTTGTAATTGCGGCCACTGTGAACAATTTGTCCATGCAGATCAACTACTTTGTTACAAGTAATATAAGTTCCAAATATTTTAATGGACTCAGATCAGAGCAAGCTCTTAAGTGAGCTGTGAAGTGGCTCAAATGAGAGTGTTATAATTCTCTAGGCCAATGGTGTGGCAATGATTTGCAGCAATTTAGTTGGCCCACTCACCAACTGAAAATTGTTGACACTTGTTTTCAGTCACATATGCATTCACAGCATTTTGAGGATACAATTGGTGGTTACTTATACAAGGATAGGATGGAGCCATCTGTTGGCTATCCAACGATCATTATAATTTTTGGTAATTATTCTGTAATATCTAGTTGAATTTCCTGCTTCCCCCATTCAATTCTGCATATTTTTTAATCTTGAGTGCGCATAAAAATATAAGTATTTCACTAACAACGGTTTGTAAAAAACTTTCGCGGTGCTTGGTATTGTCTTTCCATTAGATATTTTCTAATAAGAATTTCTTTTTGCCATCTATAAGCAATTTATTTGGAGGCAAACGATAAAAATATGAGAAAATTTAGTGGATTATGTTTTGTGCTCCACTCTTCACAACCTTAAATCAATTATAGTTGAGCCTATTATTAATCACACAGTTTACATAGTATGGGTCCAGACATGTTTAGCCTCATTGCGAAACTCAAATATTATAACCATACCTAGTCATCCTCTACAATCTCGAATTGATTTGCACTGATCAATAAGTTCTCCTTTATATATGGAATGTAATGAGCATCATTAGCCCTTTCTGGAAAATTTTGATAAGCATCCATTAATTTGAATCGCAAGTGTGAAGTTTATTCAATTAGATGTCGTTAGAGAAAAAGATTAGAAGTTGATAATTCAAACAATGCAGTAAATTGTCATTTTAGATAATTGGACATGAAAAATATCAATTGAATTACCGGCCTTAAGGTGAAAAAATCTGAACTCATTTCAGAATATTGGCCCATTACAATAGCCTACCAAAACCTCAAATACATTGGAGTTCCAACTTCCAACGTAATAAAGACATACATCAAGATTGACATTCAAGAGCATCGTGAGACACTAAAGATGGGAGATTGAAACAGCTAAGGTAGCCTGGGACTTTTTATGATGCAGGAGCAGCTTTCTGTTTCTTTGGCATGTGATAACCTCCGACGACACAAGCACTGTCTCACTCAAGGGCTCGAGAGTAACTTGCTCAAAAGGCTTGAACTGCTCTACCTACAGCTTCTTCACTTCCTGGGAAAATACTATCTCTGCTGGAACAGTAGCATCGATACTGAGATCATTGATCTCCCGTCTCTTCTCATTGAAGTAACATTTCCAGTGTTTCTTTTTCCCAAGTGGATTGGTCTTCACCCTCCCTCAAATATGCTGAGATCATTTCTGACGTCACAACTTATCTCCTACGCTTGCAAAAACTCGCACAAGCTACTTATCTTAATTTCTAAGAAATTATCAAGTGATAAAGAAATAGAAGTGTGACCAGCAGTCCTCTAATTTAACAAGCTATATCTCAAGAAAAATAATAAAGAAAAACCAAGTGCGCATCTATTGGAATTTGCGGAAGCGAATAGTGATAGTTTTAGGAAATTTTACTTGGCAAGTAAGCAAGAGAGGATATGTAGATGAAAGTGGACTTTCACGGCAAGGGGACACAAGAAGAAGAAAGGCTTTTATCATTTAAGTAATACAAGGGAAGGAGAAGAGATTTGTTGGTCTGTTGAGCGTCCATTTTGGACAGCCACAAGCCTATTTATAGGCTTTCATAACCGACTTACATTACCGACTAAGTCAGATTTTTTTTTTTCAGTCAATCTTATCCTTTGCTGCTTTGTGCACGGTCAATTATCTCTGCAAAACGGCAGAGATAATTGTTGTGGATTTTTCTACACGACACTTCCTTGCCGCCAAGCAGTAGATATTCTGTAGAATTTTTCTTGATAATTCTAGAAATTGGATCAACATTTTAACAGCATCTGTCCACAGAGAGAGAGAGAGAGATACCTTAATTGAGATGACAGAGTGACCTCCAGCCTCGAGAAAATATGATGCATTTAGAGCCAAAATTCTTGCCTGATATGTAACCACATATCGTTAAACATCACATATTAATGAGAGACGTCTTCTAGTAAAGCACTCTAAACAGGTAGAAAGGTTATGCACATAACAGACTGAAGACCTTGCGTTTTTCTTCAACCCATAGCTAAAGTCTAGTGAAATAGAGCTTCAACAAGTCATGCAAGTGTTTTCATAGTCAGTATTCAATTAACAAACAGTCAAATGCAGAGAGACTTCCGCGAGTATTATCACAGCAACTTATATTGTATGTGCAAACAAAAAGACCTTTCAGGTGATCAGAGGGACAGATCACGTGCATCCAACACCACTTCATAATAAGTCATGTCATTGCACGGACTAGATCAAAACTAATAAAAAGAGCACGAATAATCTGACAAGACATGCGAATTTAGCATTTAGCATATGCTTGAGTAATTATTAAATTAAGATTCCCTAGCCCAAAGCCATAAAGGCAACAGGACCGTGCTATAAGCAAGAGGGCAGGTTCACGTTGTCGACAAAGTTTGGAATGGTAACCTAAATCAGCAGTTGTCAAAAGGACAATTACATGTATAATATAAGGACCTAACCAGACTTAAAAATTTGGGAATCCGCACATAGTACTTGCTGATAGTCACACTAAATAGTCATGTATACTAGTTGAATGACAAACAAATTTGAAAGGCCATAAATCCTGCATCAGAAACTCAAGAATGCATCAACCAAACTTTCTTGAAGGGGAATCCGAGTATTCCATCAAATGCTTTGTAATAATCAAGTACAGGGAATAGGCATGAAGTTTACTGGCCCGAAGGCATGGGATAAACCTATCTTCAAGGAAAAGAAAAATAAAAAAAGATTCAACTATATTCCCAAATCTCACAAAGTAAATCCATTTAAAACTAAAGAAAACAAAAAAAATTATGGAGTGAACCAAGCAGATATGCATCAGAAAACTCGAGCTTGCATCACCCATGCTGTCTTGAAGGGTACTCCGAGTTAATTCTTCATGTGCATAAGTTTCCCTCTCAGTGACAACAAAAAACACAATCCAGTTCTGGGCAAAATGTTTACGCTTCACATAGCAATGAAGAGAACTGTAGTTACAGGAGTATACATATATAAAGGTAAATCACAAATCCAAGAATTAATCTCCAAATAACAAGTCCTCCCATCCATACAAAACGAAGCCTCACAAATACATGAGGAAAGCGAAAAGTCCATGGCATGAATATGAAGAGTTCAAAGATGAAATTAATCATGAAAATATTGCAAATAAAAATGAAGGCTGCAAAGAAATGCATTGATTTGTGTTATCAGAAATAAAAAGTTGACAATTCATGGAATCTGCTTCTGAAGGATCAAAAGGTACTGAATCTACATTTTCATAACAGAAGAGAAGTATAAATAGAGAAATAAGTTGCTACGAGCATATAACAAAACCATGCAGTAAGTCAAACAGTAATGAAGGTAGGGAGAATGATATAGGATTTTCTTTTCGGTGGTCCAAAAGCAAGATGAAGTCCTGGACCTACACTTTGGCAAGGAAGACCTTCTTAAGAATATAATCAATTTCTTTTATAGGCAAAGACGAGTCAATACCTGATCTGGCTGAGCAACATCTGAAAATATTACATCCATCATTCCAACCAACATACAGTACTTGGCTGTATGTCAAGCATCTTTGATAATAGGAATAACATTTGTTCTGTCCTTAGGCACAAAGTCCCTTCCACTGCGATGCGAAAACTCTACCACATACACCACTCCTGTCTGCCAAAAGGAACACAAGACAAAAATTCAGTCATCTAATTAAGTCATTTGGTAAAAGAATCATTCTTCAAGAAAAAAAATGACCCACAGGGCCAACAATGTCAGAAAGATGAGATACTGTGGTCCCAGAAGCAGCTCCCAGACAGAGAACCCGAGCACCAGGTTTCTGAATTTGAAAATAATGAAACATGATCATTGATATGGAAGAAGCTACACACCTATGATACACCAAAGAAAAAGGAAGAGAGATTCTTACAATCCATATCTCATCAACCCCACCCCGAATGGCGGCAGCCAACTTTGATCGGAAGGGGTTCCACACTTTATATTCCACTTTACTTCCATCTTCATTCTAACAAGAGAAAAAACACAAAGAAATACAGCTTAGTTACATTTCTAGGTCAATGAAGAAAAGAACCTTTCAAATATAACACGAGAACGACAGTCAAAGAATTTAAGGGAGGTTGACAACATTATGCTCCTAAAAAGATCTAAATAGTAGAAGATTACATTTGTACAACAAAATTTACTAGTAGAAAACTCTTTACATAAAAGCCCTGGCAAAAGGAACTTCACATAAATCAAAGAATCAACTCTAACGCAGATCCCCTTTAACTAATCAAATTTGGGTAGTATAAGTATAGATAGCCATAAAAAATAAAAAAAAAGAGTTAGTACGCCTACAACCATTGGTAACAGTCTAAAAAGCAGTTAATACTAGATAAGCAAGTTGTTCCACCATTTTTCTTTTTCAATTTCTATTTTGAGATGAATTGGCAGTTTATCGGTTCAAATATTTGAAAACCAATTAAATCAGTGCAAAATGCCTAGCAATCACTAGCAAGATGAGAAAAAAAAAAGACGTTCACCTGCACAGAGATTCTCTTCTCGTAGTAGACAAGCCTCTCCAGGAACCATATTCTTTGTAACAGGAGCATCTTGTTTGCCCTTAGCAATGAACACCCCCTCATATCTATGAGACTCAACCACAACTTTGCTTCCACCTTTCATTCCGCCTGTACCACCACCACCATGTCCTCTTCCACCGTGGCCACCACCACGTCCTCCACCATGCCCTCTCATGGCACTACCTCTGTCACCATCGCCTCTTCCTCTTCCTCTTCCTCTCCCTCTCCCTCCATCACCCCTTCCACCCCAAAATCCAGCACGACATGCGAATGACCAAACGAGACCATTTTGTCAAACAAAAAATAGGCGCCCCAATGCCATGTTAAGGTCTCCGAGTAGAGCGAAAAAATAGCACATTGAAAGCCAAAAGATAGCAGACACGGCAGCATAAAATCAGCTACCATCAGCTGAGAGACACTCTAATGAAACCGACAAACAAGTGTAAATTCAACAAAATGTCTCAAAAAAGACAACCGCAGCTCATCCCAGGAGCAGAAAACAATGACCCCACACTTTTCTTCCACTACCAAGAATCACAGAACGCAAGCAGTATCAGTACTCCACAAATTTCTACAGCAGCAATCCATAATCAGAACTTAGTATCATCCTCGGTTGCAAAAACAGCTCAAAAACTGACCCGTGAGTTTCAAATGAGACCAGGACCAAACTGGAAAAAAGAAGAAGCATACACCGACCACCCAAAGCTAAACTCCTTTACCCTCCATTTCCCACACGGTCGCGACAAGAAGAGCACTGCGAAGACTTACCTCTCTGAGGCGGCCTCATCTTGGCGATGGCTTACGAGGCTAGGGAGTGCTGCTGGTATCAGCTGAGAGCTCGATTGACTGAGGAAGAGAGTGAAGCCACTGCAGATTACACCATGAGAGGAACGGTGAAGCAGAAGGGAAAGGAGGGGCTTTTTAGAAACACTACTACATTTTCTGAAAAATATTTTTTAAGAAATCACTTTTTAGAAAAATATAATTATTTTTCGATATTTGGTTAAAACCTAAAAATGAAAGGTTGCTGTTCAATAAAGAAAATGTTTTCCTATATATTCTATTTTAATAATTTTAATAATTTTATTTTTTAAACTGATTTTAATTATTTTTATTTTTAAAAAATTATTTTTAAAATTTTTTCACCTTCTTCTTCTTTTAAGGTTTACACATTACATCATATAATTTGTGTATGAATTAACAATACAACGGTGAGTAGGTGTTTGTCAAACAATATGCTATTTTTTGGGTCCAAATTAATGTAATTATCAATAAATTGGCATGCTACCATAGCTACAATAAGATTATTCTTCCTTATTTTTCTTTAAAGTAAGCCTCTTTAAAAATAGGCCGCGACACTAAATAGAAATAGTTAACATGTCTTAGAACTTTGCTTTTTTGCTAACCTACACTTGTCATTTTACTATAAGAATTCTACTATTTCTTTTTAATTAACCCTTCTTCAAAGTAGAAAAGAAATTCAAATCAAATGCCGCCAATTATGAAATTCTTTTTGTCTCTCATTTCCTCTTATAGGTAAAAACAAAGTTTAAGATAACAACCAAAAAAGGCAAGGAATAATTACAACAATGTAGAATTCAAACTAACTGACGTGAGCTAATCAATGTTCCAATCAAGCCTTGATTTTGAGTGAATGGAATGACTAATTGTCTTAGAAGCTTTTTATGTGATGCCGTGGCACAGAAGTGCGGCTAATTGTCGTGCAAATGTTTATCACAAGTTAACCACAACACTAAACAATCCAAGATCTTCTATGAAATTTTACTAAAAGCTGCTAGATAGGGAGGGTTTTCATGGTAGATTGGATTTTCTTTGAAAAGCGATTTGGAAAGTAAAAATCCCAACAAGAGTTTCCTCTTTTTGCTTGGGAAGATAACGTACAAAAAGAGGAAAAGTATCGATTAATTGGTGTTTCATCTGCAAAAAGGAGGTAGAGACTGTTCGGCATTTCCTCCTTCTTTGTTCTTGGATGAGAAGGGTTTCGACAGCTTCCTCAGCTTGCATCCGATTATCTTGGGTTATTGGAGGGTCCATTGAGCAAAAAATCTGGGCTTGTAGGGCATTCACTTACAGCGCAACAAGAAAAGATGGATTAACCTCAACTCCTCTTTCTATTTTTAGGTTGATTGGGGAGGAGCTGAACAAGAGAGCTTTTGCTAGAAAGGAATCTCCCATCCCTGTTTTTATTGAAAATTGGCTTAACATTTCACACTTTTGGTATAGTGGAAACTTGCTTAGGATTTAAATGGCTTGGTCAATATAGTTTATGGTTCGTGTAGTTATGAACTCCTTTTTGGTTTTGAGAACTGCCTTATATACGTCCGGTGATTTGAACTCTTCTCTACACAGGTTGGCCCCCACTGTTACCCTATAGTCTATCCTTTTACCTATGAAAATATATATATAGGTCTTGATTTCTTTGGTAAGAGCATGTACGCAATCCTACTTAAAAACTAAGGATTGTATTCCCAAAATCAAGTCCTTATGATTAAAAGCTTGAGGATTCATGATTCCTCTTATACGTGTGATTTCTTTACTTATTCTAAATTAAAGAGAGAGTAAGGTGCCCTATGTTTAATTACATTCTCAAGTAACTCTGCTTTACATTGTTTAGAACGAGGTTTTTATCAGATCAAGTATTTTATTTTGATCGAACTTATAATATCCTTTCAATGCAATATATTAAGGTCTCTGCTGGAAGGAAATTTGAGGAAGGAAAGCAAAATGCTGCAAAAGAAGAACAATCTGGAAAGATCTCATAAAAGAGGCCGAAGACTCCATCACTATTGAGACTTGTTAGTTCAGTGCTCAGACATATTTCTTCTAAATTGCTTTTATTCAATTTCATAGTGAATGATCCACATATTACAGGTAATATGCATATGCAATGACCTTTATGCTCCTGCCTTGAGCCAATTACGCCAGATTGCAACGCAAGTCTTTTATGCTTTTTATTAAATTGTTATCCACGTATTTTAGAGGACATTGTAATGGTTTGCATCCTCTAGGAACCACATTAGTCGTGTGTTCACTTATAAAAGAAAAGAAAATAATCATCATTGGTTTCCATTTCTCAAAGTTTGAGCTGTTTAGCTTGTATTTGTAGCCTAAAATATTAACTAACACTCTCGTTATCTGGACCCAAATAGTCCTTTGAGCATCAATGAACATGTGGATGCAATGCAAGTTCAATGATTTAGTATACCATATACTTGATAAGGAACTTTTGTCATGATGTCAACCTATTTTATCTCACACGCTGTGATGCTAAAGTTCGTGAAGAAGGAAATTGTCATCGACATTCTTTTAGAGGATAGGTTTGAATAAGCTTCCACCTAGGTATCCTTAAAGTGGTTGACCGTGTGTTTATGTCCAGCTTATGGATCAAGACATTTAGCTTCTTAACACTGTTAAATTGAGCATATACAGCCCTACTGCTGACCAATACAAAATGCGGAACTTGGATACACTTTTTCCATTGCATCCATCATGCTTCTATGTCAATTGTAACATCTTCATCGATACATTATCATTTGCCAAAATGAACCGAAGGTACCTAATTTGCTTGTTGTTGCTATTTCTTGATCCTCGGCTTGTGCTGAAGTTTTGTTGCTACCTTCTTCCTCCCAGATATACAGTTCTTGTTCATGCTATATAGATGAAACTTTCATCTTCCAGTATGTCCCATACTTTGAGCTTTGGAGTTAGTTCGTCAATTCTATCAAAGCCATGTCCTTTGCAGAAAACATAAACTTAGGGACACCAATTCAAGAGTGCTGACGTAGCCTATTTGTGGATCCTCTTGTAATTTTTGGTTTCTGCCTTTGTTATCTTTTCCTTTAAAAGCACGCCTTGGTTCTATAGGTGAACTGTCCACCGCTTGAAATTGAAGACAAAAGATGGCCATTTTGCACTATCCCCTAGACTTGACTAAGTTCAACAAAGACAGCAATACTTCAAACTGCTTTCAAAGCAGCAGCAGATATTTGCGTGTTGACTTAGCTGCAGTTCACTTGACAACGGACAATGGTATCTCATGCAAACTCCTACTAGATTCCATGAACTGTTGAGGAATATTATGTCCGTGGTGTTAGTGGCTACAGAGGCATATCTTGTAGATAATCACGTGGTGTATATTTTATTAATAAAGATGGGGTGCTCTCAGACTCAATGGAGTCTGGAAGTGCCATGTTAACCAAAGAGTTTTATGAGCTTGTTGAGTGAGGACTACTATAGAGGCAAATCCTTGTTACCACAAATGGCTATTAGGGGCGTGTACACGTAATAGCATTTGCAGCTTGTGAATGAGTTTCAAGAACTAGTCATAGAAAAGTGCTCTGGTCTTGCTTTTAAATTTCAAGTCTTTATGAGATAATTCAATACCTTCTATCAACTAGGTTCGTATCAAGCAGGGGAAAGAAGTTCGTAAACCTGCAAAACTGGTCGAATCGTCATTCCTAAACACTAATTTGAGTAGAAGAGCAGGGATATGGGCGCAACAATAAATTGAAGTTGAAAAAGTACATGCTTCTTTTTTACCTCGCAACATTATTGTTCCTCTTGGTTTTGGAAATAAAAATTAGAAGAAGCCCCATCATTACACTTTTCCAAATTTAACCGTGATTACTGATTTTTTTTTCAACCAAGAAGAACCAATATTAGAGCCGAACATAAAGTTTATGATTGCAATTAACAGTAGAGAACCAATTTTGTCACGTCAAAATAGTTTTTCGTTTACTTTCGATTTCATCTCCTAAATATAATTTGTTTTCCTTTCAAAACAAATAGCTGTCTGACGTTCTCTAAAAATCGATTACTCTTTTATAACTTGAGTGTGAGATTTTGCTCATTCTTTCACCTCCGTCTGTTTACTCTCTAACCTAGCATCATTTAGGCTCCGTTTGGTAACTTGTTTATTTCTTTATTTTTTTGTTATTTTGTTCCTCGGAATAGAAAAAAATAGAAATCCATTTGGTAACACTAATTAACTTTTCTATTCCTTGGAATAAAAAGTTGTTCCCGGGAATAGATTTGAAGTAGAAAAAAGTAGCTTCTTTTTCTTAGGAATAATTTCTAGAAACTATTTCTTGGGTCATTACTCATGACTGATCGCCGTCCGCTAACCATCGCCTGCTGATCGCCGGCTGTCAGTTGATGTCGACCGCTAGCTGCCGCCACCAACCGCTTGCCGCTGGCCACTAACAGTCGCCAACCACCTCAGATTGCTAATCGGCAGTCGGCCGCTGCCCTTCGCTCGACATCTGGCAGACGACAAATCGACGACCCAACACCCAATGTCCGACAACCGACGGATCGGCGGCGACGACCGGCGACTAGCAGCGGCGGGTGGCAATTGACAACCAGCGACAGTGGGCCACCAGCGACCGGCAATCAGTGATGGCCACCAACCAAGGGAAAAAGAAATAAAAAAATTTTGTCGGTACCAAACACATTTATATTCTTTTTCTATTCCGAGAATAAAAATTTTTTATAGTTACCAAATGCCTTGTTTTACTCAGAAATTGTTCCAGGAAGTAGAAATAAAAAAGAACTATTTCTCAAAAAAAATTTATTCCCAATAATAGAAATGTTATCAAATGCACCCTTATTTTCTAGACTTTATTCCAAATAATTTCTCCATAAAAGGTGGGCCGGCAAGAAGATGACTCCACGTTGTGTTGGATTCTCTATGCTTCTTCACCTCCATTGGGCTTTTATCTTCTCTATTTTCAGGCCCTTCATCGTTTTCCCTCCTTCTCGATTTTCCTTTTTCAAGCATAATTTGTGCGCATCTCATCCAAGTAACACACTTGTCTCTCATGACCTCATTCAACCTGCAATTTCTTTTGTTATCGAACTAAAGCCCGTGAAATGCATCTGAACTCGTATCACAAATTGTGCAATTTGCATAGAACCTAAATAAAAGGATTGGAGACTGCTGTCAAAGCAATCTCTAGAGAAATATAAATCTCACATTTTATTTGCTAAAAGTAGAGGCAGCGAGACAAAGACTCTGGGCAAAGGTATAGGAGGTGTAGACAGAATCCAGCATGCCAATAACAAAAGTTTAGAGCTTGGATGACTTTTACCGTTGCGAAACCTTACTATACCACTTCCACAGGCTCCTAGGGAGAAAAACCTAAAATGATGAAGGGAAAAATACTAATCCCTCTTTTACCGCTTTTCATCCTCTATTTTGAAAAAAATCACTTTGCATATCATAACAAAATCCCACGTACCTTCCAGAAAACACTAGGCACGGCAAAGCTTAATGCTCTCCACCAACTATCAACCACCACCCACCACCGTCGGATGCTGCCCCACAACCTCTGAACACCCACGTCGAGCTTGTTGACTAGTGTGACGTGCAAATTGGCATCCACAATGAAAAATTAGGAGGCAATGCGATAACTTAAAAAAAAAATGATGTTAATTGGTAATAGCGGCAAAAGTAATGGTGGTTTTTCATATTTTTCCGATAAAAAATGTAAAAAATGTTTAGTATTAGTTGCTTATTGGATGCACAATAACAATTAGAAAAATCAAGTCTACTCCCTTTCTATCTTTATTATTATTTATTCCAATGTGACCTGATCCTGCACCACATATGAGAGGAAGAAAGTATATATCTTGTATAACACAGCACTATTTTTTGGTACGACTAAATGAAATAGAATGAAACAAGAGAATGAATGAAAAATAAGTAAATACAATTCTTGTGTTTGCTTGCTGCGAAGGAACGAAGAGGAGAAAATTTGACGATGTCTTTTCTAGTGTCTGGAAGATTTTGGAGTGGAAATGATAGTATCAAAATGTCTAAAATGTCTTAAATGTAAGGAAAAAATCAAGATTGCACTTGAAATAGTTGTCTAAAATTATTTTGTTAATATTTTGTCATGGAATGGAATGGCATTCTATGAATAGGCACTCCTAGACTAAGCACATTCCATGCTTTTTCTAAGAAACAAGCAAAAGAAACAGAGTAGCACGTGGAATAACACTTCCTTTCCGAGTCAATTCATTTCTACTACGTGTCCACCAAGTTTTTCTTGACCCAAATGTAGAAAGTAGAAACAGTTGATTTGGAAATATAAGGGTTGTAGTCTTTGTAGGTGCCTTTTGAGGCAGAAATTTTGGCTTTCAAACCCCGTGTTCTCATTCTCAATTTATCGTGTTTCCTAAGAGAAATCGGTTATAGCAAATTGTCTATTCAATTACTTTTTTATCATTTGAAGACAATTCTCAAGATATTAATAGATTTTTGTGTCTAAAGCTTTTGTTTTCAAATGAAATTGACAATAGAAAGAATAATTAGTCACCAGTTGTGCAGGTGTGCCCGTCTCATTCTGTGTGAATAAAAAAGAAATATTTTATCCATGATTATGATTAACTCGATTCATATATGAATTTGATCCATATAAGCATTTGCTCAGAAAGTGGCCGAGAGAAAAGAGCACCGCAAGCCTACCCATGCCGAGTCAAAGTCAGTCATTGATTGTAAACTACCGCTTGTTGGGTCCGGTAAAGTGACTCGCTGATAATTGAGAAAAGGAAAAGGATCAAATCTCAAAAAAAAAAAAAAACAGGAAGTTAAAGGGTGAAATTCTTGGCGTAAGTCCGTGGAAATGAGATTTTGATGAAATTCCATTTTAACCCCTAAATTGTCGCAAACTTATCATCAAGTACTTAAGCTTTTAACTTGCCTAATCAACTTAATGAATTTGCAGGAGTTATCTAATCAAGTTCTTGCTGTTCCAAATCTGAGAAGCTGGAGCTAAAGTATCAACTAGAACTAGTAAGAGTTTTGACTTAGAATATGAAATTCTCTAAATTTTCAAGATATTTTAATATTCTTTATGAATATTTTATGTATATATAGCACATTTTGTCCCTATGAGAACAATTGAATTTTGTTTTGTGAATAGTAGAATTTGAGTTGATTTTAAAGGATGACTTCATAATTTCTTAATGGCTTTTCCCATGTCATGATTTTTCTTCATCTCTTGGATGGTTTTGTCATAAGTATTTATGGTATTTGATTTAAATTTCTGTGATTTGTTCGGCATTTTTTTTTCACGTAACCTACTAACAAGATATCTGATGCAAGTGTTGACTAATTCTAAGATTGCATTGTGTTATAAACTACACTAAACGAAGGGAAACTCCAATATGTAATAAAAATCCCACCTCCGGAGATTGGGATTTCTTTGCAGCAAGAGCTACTACTTTTTTTTTTGGTCGAAAAAGTACTTCATTGATCATCATCAGGAAGAAGAAGTACATTCATGTCGATAATCTAAGCATAAAAGGGAAAATAATGGGTACGGTGGCATCGACACCCAATTCCGAGGAAGGGTACCGGCCCGATGGGATTTGGCGACCCAGTCCGCAACGGCATTAGTGGATCTTGGTTTGAACATTAATTGGGCTTGTGGGAGTTGGCCCAGCAATCTGCGACAGTCTTGAATGAGACAGCGAGAGGCCCATGGAAGTTTAGCCCGGCCCATGACTTGCTCCACCACCGACAGGTTATCGAAGTAATCTGCACGTGCATTTTGTCCTTCAGTTTAAGGTTTCCCCAGTTGCAGTTGGAGACTCAGCTTTGAGCAACCAGAAGAGAGCCGCATGGACACCTAGGGTTTCGGCAATTTCAGCTGAATGGGCGCTAATTTTCGTCGCAAATCCATTGATAAGCACACCGTTGCTCCCTCGGCAAACCCCGACGATCGAACCTTCGAGATCAGCTGCGGACCAGGAGCAATCAGTGTTAATCTTCACCGCACCCTGTTCTGGAGGCAGCCACTGTTCGGAAGAGGTAGGTCGCTGCTTTCGTTCTTGCTGGTGTAGACGCACTCCATTTCTGGAAGAGCTGCTGACTAACTGCTGCATCTTGTTTTATGTAGCTCGAATTTGGCCGACGTCCTTGAAAAACCAGTCCATTCCTTGCTTTCCAAATGAGCCATAATGCAGTGCAAAACAAGGCTTTGTCTTGCGGGGAGGCTCCCGAAAACAGGTAATCCGCAACCCACTTGTCCATCCTTGTAATGAATGTTGGGTCGGCTGATATGTTGGTATTGAAGGCTGACCAGAACTGATTTACCCATTCACACAGTATAAATAAATGCTTGGTGGTTTCTGGAGCTTGCGCACAGATCGGACATATGGATTCAGGTAATATTTTCCTCTTGTAAAGATTGCATTTTGTAGGAAGACCCTCATGACATAAACTCCACATGAAAAACCGAATTTGGGGATTAGTCTGCAGGTTCCAAATTTCATGCCATAGTCTGTTAGGGACTTGAAACGAGGAGGAGGCTTGTGGAGCTAAATAGGCTTGTCTGATGTTGCGTTGTTTGTTGTAGCCGCTTTTCACTTGGTATTCTCCTGATTTGTTTGCTGTCCATCGCAATTTGTTTGGCTGTGAATATATACTTAGGGGAATGGCTAGTATATGTTGTGCTATGGAGGACTCGAATTTATCCACAATGAGAGGGGCATTCCATTCTCTAGAATCTAGTTTAAGGAGCTCTGCCACGAATCTAGGATCATCTTTGTTGTAAGGTCCTCCTATTCTACCAATAGGCAGCCAATTGGCTTCTCTGATGTTGATACTTTGACCATCCCCTACCTCCCATCTAACCTCAGGTTCCAGAATAGCACGCCCTGTGATAATGCCTTGCCATCCCCATGATGGTCTGGTCCCTTTCGGAGCTGCCCAGAAGTTTGTGTTCGGAAAATAGAGCCCTTTGAACACACGGCTCCACAAGGCTTCTGGGTTTTGGCTTAGTCGCCACGCTTGTTTACCCAACATAGCGTGTTTAAAGTCCACTAGGTCTTTAAATCCCATGCCTCCTCTATCTTTCCTAGTTTTCAGTAGGTCCCATTGCTTCCAATGAATGCCCTTGTGTTGCTGATTTTGTTGCCACAAGAAGTTTGCTATTCTCTTTTCTATAGCTCGACAGATGGATAGAGGTATTTTAAAAATGGACATTGCATAGGTAGGTAAGGCTTGGACGACCGTTTTTAACAGTACCTCCTTCCCTGCTTTGGAAATTAAATGCTCCTTCCACCCCTCTAGTTTCCTATCCACTCTCCCAAGCAGCCCTTGAAACATCTATTTTTTAGTTTGTCCCCAATATGATGGTAATCCCAGGTATTTACCTATTTTGTTGATAATTGGGACCCGTAGTTCTGTTGCGATATTTTGTTGTAACCCCCGAGGACATCCTTTCCCAAAGAAAATCCCTGACTTATTCAAGTTAATGGCCTGTCCTGAAGCATAACAATAGCAGTTCAGGATATTGGCCAAGTTTTGGGCTTCTCGGACCTTTCCTTCTAAGAAAAAAATCGCGTTGTCCGCAAATAACAGATGTGAGAGAACAGGGCAATTGG
The DNA here is from genome assembly GCA_014182895.1 of Angophora floribunda. Taxonomy (NCBI): domain Eukaryota; kingdom Viridiplantae; phylum Streptophyta; class Magnoliopsida; order Myrtales; family Myrtaceae; genus Angophora; species Angophora floribunda. Next base: position 25,712,319 of record CM024712.1, read on the forward strand.
AATTCAGCTTAATACCATGGATAGAACCATCTTGCATAGCTTTAGTCATAAGGGAGGAGAGGGCATTGGCCACTATAATAAATAGGTAAGGAGAGAGTGGATCACCTTGACGTAGTCCTCGGGTGGGATGAAAATATTGGCATGACTCCCCCATTAACTTTGACACTGAATCTGACAGAGGAAATACAGTACTGCACAAGTAGAACCCACTGCTCACTAAATCCCATTTGTCGCATGCATTCACGTAGGAAGTCTCATTCGACCCTGTCATAAGCTTTTTTCATATCCAGCTTCAAAACTGCTCCAAATTTCCTTTTCCTTTTCTTGATTCTGAGCTGATGTAAAACTTCCTGCACTATGAAAATGTTATCTTGGATTTAACGTCCTCCAATAAAAGCACTCTGTTCAGGGGAAATGATCCGTGGGAGCCAAGGTTTTAATCGGTTTGCCAAAACCTTTGCAATAATTTTGTAACTGAAATTACAAAGGCTTATGGGCCTATATTCAGTAATGGTCTCGGGGGATGGAACTTTGGGGATAAGGGTAATTAGTGTGCTATTTAAGCTGGGTTCAAAGCTACCATAGGCAAAGAAGGTCTCCACCATTCGAAAAATGTCCTCTTGTACAATAGACCAAGTATATTGATAAAATTGACCATTAAGCCCATCTGGTCCTAGGGCCTTTGTTGCACCCATCTGAAAAACAGCAGCTTGCACTTCCTCCCGAGTAACTGTTTTTAATAAGTCTACATTTATTTCATCAGTTACTACTACCGAGCATTGTTCTAGAACAAGACGATAATTTCTCAGGCCCTCTGAGGTATATAATTCTTTATAGAAATCTGTAATATGCTGTTTGATGACAGTAGGATCTCTACTCCATTCATGATCAGTGAATTTTAGCATTGCAATTCTGTTTCTTTGCCTCCGCTGAACTGTGGTAGCATGAAAAAACTTAGTGTTTCTATCTCCCCACTGCAGCCAATTGATACGAGAGCGCATCCCCCAATACATCTCCTCTTGTCTCCAAAGACCCTCCATGTGGTTTATAGTTTGTTTATAATCCTCCCTATGATTTGCTCCTGTTGTAGAATTAGTAAGATTGATAAGTCTCAAGTGGCATTCTTCAAGCTATTTGGCTGCATGTTTGAATGTTTTCTTGCACCATTGATGTAGGGCTTTTGTAACGTGCATTGTTTTGCTAGCAATATTCTGCTGCGCTCCCCTATTATTATTCCATGCACTTTCCACCACCGCTGTAAATTCTGGTTTCGATGGCCAAAATGCTTCAAATCTGAAAGCTCTTTTAGTTCTCACTCTATGTGATTCAGTACATAGTAAAAGTGGGCTATGATCAAAACCAACTGCAAGAAAAGCAAATACCTCGGCTTGAGGATAAAGCACTCTCCAATTCATGTTGCAAAGAGCTCGATCCAGTTTCTTTTTGACTAATTCCTCCCCATCTCTGTTATTTGTCCAGGTAAACTTGCAGCCTTTGCTTTCAACTTCCATAAGAGAGCAAGAGTCTATGAAGTCACGGAAGGCCACCATTCGGTATCTCTCTACATCCCTTCTCCCTGTCTTTTCCCAATGGTATAATACTTCATTGAAGTCACCGATACATAACCAGGGGGTATGGGCAGGGGCATTATGATACCGAACAGTATCCCACAACCTAGTTCGCTATTGGAAGTTTGTTGATGCATGTAGGAATGAGATGTTCATCACTAAACCCTTGTCTAGATCCTTGCATGTCACTTCCAGCACTTTTATGCCACTGTAATTCATTGTCACCTGCACTTCCTCATCCCAGAATAATGCTAGACCACCCGCTATTCCCACAGGATTGACGACAAAGTAGTGTCTAAAATGAAGTCTCCTCCTAATACGAGCTACCATTGCTTCTTTATTTTTAGTTTCCATTATGAAAACAAGGTTAGGCCTCTCTTGAGCCACCATGGCTCTTAGATGTTGAACTGTCAAGGGAGTGCCTAGGCCTTGACAGTTCCAGCTTAGGAGCTTCATGTTTGCTGTGGTGGCTTATTAGGGCTAGCCACCAAAGCCCTTGAGTTTGCCCCTTCCCACACTTGAATTGGTGTGTCTGTCAGGTTGTCCATGTCCACAAAACTAGCAAGAGACCCCTTCTTCTCATAATGTGCAAAACGTTTCAATTTCTTTGCAGCATGTTTTTTCTGGATTAATTTCTCCGACTTATACTGTTCTGGTCCTGTGATAGAATCTGAGGTGTAGAGATGCTGGTCCAATGGCCTTTGAACCCGTTTGCCTTTATTGGCGATAGAGTCCAAACCCCCTGACTGTCTTACTGCTGGTTCATATAGTATTATGGTCTGACTTGTCTCATTATGCATGTGAGTGTGCATATGTTTATCAAACGGCACTACCTGAGTCTCGGGCACCATTTCCTCAACCTCTTGAGATAATTCGATCTCACCATAGAATGTGTGCCAGCAAGGACTTTGCTCTTTCATTTCAGCTTTTAGCCAGGACTCGTAACGTCCCGGTCTGTCCTGAGGTAAGCCAGATTCTTCATAAGTTATTAGTGGACACGCAGTAGCATAATGGCCAATAGTCCCACATGAATAGCAGAAGTGAGGTAGGCGTTCATATTTGAAATCAATCCACCATTTCCGACCTCCCAAGTGGATGATAGTGCTTGTTTTTAGTGGCTTGAGCAGATGCAAATTAACCTTAGCCTTTCCCATTTTCCTGGCATTGTTAGTACAAGCTTCAATTTTAACTGCCTCCTCCTTTCCTAATTTGCCAGCAATGGCCTTAATAGAATCCTCCACCATAGCAGCATGTGGTAGGCCTATTAAGTGCACCCAAAAGGAACAGATTAGTAGATTACTTGCAAAGGACCAAGGGCCAGATTGAACAACTCACCTTATCTCTTCCGCCGAGGTAAAGATGAACACATAAAATCTAGGTTCAATGATTTCACATTTAACATCCTCTACCTTCCAAGTTTTCCGCATTGTAGATAAAAATGCTTGAAAATTGACGTTAGGCTTAGAGAACAACTTCCCGTAGAGGAGAAATTCATCTACTTGTTGTCCATTTTCAAGGGAATAGTCGTCCAAAATAGTGGGGTCAACTTCAGCCCATAAATCCCCCATCCGCCGACAAAGAGCCATCACCCGGAGGTCCTCTGCCTGACTTGCATCCATGGAGGGGAAATCAATGTTGTGGGTTAGATTTGGGAGTGAAGGGGGCTCTAATTGAAGAGGTGTTATTGTGGGTTTGGAGAAATAGTGGGTACAGCTACCCTCTTCTTGCTGGGATGGTTGATCTACAACTCCTTCCAGATGGATAATGAGGGAAACAAAGAAGCTGGGAATAGATGATTAATCTTGAAAGAGCACTCGAAATGCAGCCATGATGATGTAAGCAGATGGAATGAAGGTGGGGTTAGGGTTTCAGAAGAGGAGAGGAGCTATCACCTTAGGGATAGAGAGAAACTCACCCAAGGTGAGAGAGGGAATCGGTAATAGCGGTCTCCACACCACCACCATTACAATTTGACACGCACAGAGCTACTACTTTAGGAAGAGAAAATCTACACATTATGTGTAGGGGAGCGATACCCAATCAAGATTCTTTTATATGGCCGTATTCTTGAGTTCTTTGAGACATAAATGTCAGTTAAAGACTACTGGATCATCTTCTTTGTAATGTGTTGCCCAATTGGTTTATAGAGATTATTTTTGTCCATAAACATATTGGAAATTGTCAACTTTAGCAAATTATAAGGACTAACATATTGCACCATCTGTATTTAAATTTGCAGAAATTGGTATTCTACCTTGAAAAGAAAAAAACATAATCATGTTCATAAATACCTATGCTCTAATCAATTGATTGCACTATAACTTTATCCATTGCGCCATTTGTATTTAAATTTGTAGAAATTGATATTCTACCTTTTAAAAAAAAAACATCATCATGTTCATAAATACCTATGCTCTAATCAATTGATTGCACGATAACTTTATCCTAACTCTGCCATTGTCCAAATAGATCAGGTCAGAAGAGATTGTTTATAAGAGGGCAATATATAATTGTTCAAAATTAAAAAGGGCACCTTTTTAAGAAGGTCTTCTTTCCTTTTTGAAAGTTAAAATAGGTTCTCTTTCTTGCCTTTTTATCTTGATACTAGAACTTTGCCGTGATATATGGAGCGGGATGGCTCATGAACTTGGCATGCACGACTGAGATTTGAATTGCAAAGACCTCCTAAACAAATATATTCTCCATCGAAGCAAATTACGACAAAACCTGTTTTTACTCCTCAAAATTCCTTTTCTTCAACTTTCTTACATTCTTCAAGTATCAATTAAATTTTCACCTCAAGTGCTATGAAGCCTCTCAAGTCTTTCCTCGAGTTCTTGTCATGTCGTCTCTTTTTCACATGTGTAGTGCTTTTGCCGTGCATTAGCCCAGTCTCTTCAACTAATAACATGACGGACAAGCTGACATTGCTTGCATTCAAGGCTGCGATAACTGAGGACCCTCTTGGAGTGCTGAATTCATGGAACCATACGACCAATCATTGTCGGTGGTATGGTGTCACGCACGGTCACCTACACCAGAGAGTCACGGGACTAAACCTACAAGGCCTGAAGCTTTTGGGATCCATCTCCCCTCACATTGGAAATTTGAGCTTTATGAGAGTCCTGATGCTTAGCAACTATAGTTTCCATCATGAAATCCCGCAACAAGTCGGCCATCTGCACAGGTTACGTGTCTTGCAATTATCCTCCAACACATTGGAAGGCAAAATCCCGAGAAACCTATTGGGTTGCGTTGCCTTACATGGCTCTGCCTAAGTGCCAACCGACTGGTAGGAGAAATTCCCATCGAGCTCGGTTCTTTAGTGAAGCTTCATATTCTTACTTTTCGAAGGAACTATCTAATGGGAACTATTTCTTCATCCATCGGAAACATGTCATCATTGGAGATTCTCAGTCTCGGTGAAAATGAGTTAGGTGGGAAGATACCCCAAGCTCTAGGAAAATTAACCAAACTCAAATGGCTAGATTTAGCACTAAATTGGTTGTCAGGCACAATTCCTCCATCTATCTTCAATCTTTCTTCTATGATTGAGTTCGACATCTTTGCGAACCCAATAGGAGGGAATCTTCCTGCCAATATAGGCTTTGCTCTTCCAAACATCGAGATTTTCACCATTTCCCATAACTGATTCACTGGAGCGATTCCTTGATCAATAACTAAATCAACCACTTTGAGTTGGCTGCAAGTCAGTGAGAACAAACTCTCGGGGAAAATGCCTCCTTTAGACCGCTTAAACAAGCTCCAACTATTGCGCATCAATAATAATTATATGGGAAGCGGAGGATACAATGATTCGACCTTCTTTTGCTCGGTAGCTAACACCACCACTCTACTGCATTTGACCATACAAAGAAACAACTTTGGCGGGATGTTGCCCAAGTGCATCGGTAATTTCTCTGTTACTCTCTTAGAGTTGTGGCCGAGAGAGAATCTATTGTTTGGCATGATTCCTAAAATAGTCGGAAATCTTGTCAACCTGGGAAGTCTTTGTCTGGACTGCAACAGGTTTTCAGGTACGCTTAAACAAGCTCCAACTATTGCGCATTGGTTCTAATTATCTGGGAAGCGGAGGATATAGTGATGCGACCTTCTTTTGCTCGTTGGCTAACATTACCACTCTACTGCGGTTAAACATAGAAAACAACAGCTTTGGCGGGACATTGCCTGAGTGCATCGGTAATTTCTCTGTTACTCTTTCACAATTGTTGTTGGGCCATAATCTATTGTTTGGCACGATTCCTAGAATGGTCAGAAATCTCGTCAACTTGGAAAGGATTTTTTTGGACCACAACAGGTTTTCAGGTACGGTCCCTTCTATTTTGGGAAATCTTCATAAAATAGTGGAACTAGATTTATCGAATAACAAGTTTTCTAGAGCTATTCCTTCTTCATTAGGAAACCTAGTAAACCTTGCACGACTCCATCTCGATCGCAATAACTTTCATGGCTACATTCCTTCATGTCTATCGGAGTGCCGAAGTTTAGTGGAGCTTGATCTTTCTAGCAACAACTTAAATGGAACTATACCTCCAGAGTTCATAGGTCTCTCATCACTATCTATGCTTTTAAACTTGTCTCGGAACCATCTCTCTGGTGTCCTACCTATGGAAGTCAGCAATTTGAAATTCTTGGCTCAATTGGATCTCTCTAGAAACATGTTAGAAGGCGACATTCCAGCCAGCCTTGGCAGTTGTGTTGGATTGGAAGTGCTCAAAATTCAGGGGAATTCTTTCCGAGGCTCCATTCCTTCATCTATTAATATGTTGAGGAATGTCAAGGAGATAGATCTTTCACACAACAATTTATCTGGTCAGATTCCCGAGTTTTTTGAGGCATTTCGCTTCTTGGAGATCCTGAATTTGTCGTGCAATGACTTTGATGGCATGTTACCGACAAAAGGAATCTTTAATAATGTCAGCGCTACCTTTGTCTCCGGAAATGACAAGCTTTGCGGAGGAATGCCCATATTTCATTTGCCGAGATGCAGCTCTAGAAACTCACGTCAAAAGCTGTATTTTATCAGGGACAAACTTCATGCAGCTGGTTTACAGGGATAGGTAATATATAAGATCAATGGCTTTCCTGCTTTTTATTTTCCATTGGACGAACAGATCATTGCCATATATGCACTGATAAGCATGCATTCATGTGCCTGATTCCTTAATTTTCTAGTCTCGTGTGAATAAAAAAGACATGCCTTGCCAACCCCCATCCCTCAAATATATTCGGCATCTGCACTACAGAAATAGAGAAGTCGTCTTATAGAATCATTGTTAGAACTCTAAGGGCAGCACAAGGAAATTCTCGTGATCAAAGCAAATAAGAGGTTAATCATAAATCCGCATCCCTCAAATATGTTAAGCCGAGATACCTTAATTGAGATGACAAAAAATGACCTTCAGCCTTGAGACAATAGGGAGAAGTGCACTATTGGTGCCATAACTTGTGTACGATGCGTACTTTAGTGCCATAACTTTTCGGTGGCACACATAAGTGCCCAAACCGGAGAAAAATGATCACGTGCCATCACTGATCTGCTTAGCCATAAATCCTAGGAGGCTTTTTTTTATTAATATTTTTAGCTGACGTGGCTTGCGGAAACATGGAGATACTGAATGACGTCGTTTAACTAATTTTTCACGGATCACTTAAGTGTCAAATTTTTTGAAAAAGATTTTTTAGTGCCAATATTTTCGAAAAAAGATCACTTAAGTGCCAAATTTTTTGAAAACTAATTTTTTTCAATGCCAAATTTTCATTGACACCAAAAAATTGTTTTTTAAAAAAAATTTGGCAATGAAAAAATTATTTTTCAAAAAAATTGGCATTGAAAAAATCGTATTTCAAAAAATTTGACACTTAAGTGAACCTTTTATAAAAATTTTGGCACTGAAAAAAATCATTTTCCAAAAAGTTTGGCATTTAAGTGATCCACGAAAAGTTGGTTAAACAACTTAAGTGCCACATTAGTTAAAAAATTTAATTAAAAAATCACGTGTAAATTTTGGCCGGAATATCTTACTAGAGGCACTTAAGTGATCATTTTTCTTTAATTTTGACACTTAAATGCACCGATAAAAAGTTGTGACACTAAATTGAGCACTGTACACAAGTTATGGCATTGATGGTGCACTTCTCCCTAAGAAAATATGATGCATTTAGATCCAAATTTCTCGCCTAAGATATAACCACATATCATTGGACATCTCATATTAACAAGAGACAACTTCAATTAAAGCACTCCAGACAGGAAGAAAGGATATCCAAGTAACTGAATAAAAGACCTTGCATTTTTCTCCCACTGACGGATAATGAACAGCAAAGCTTAAGTCTAATGAAAGGGGCGGTTGACCAAGTCTTGTATTTGTTTTCGTAGTCAGTATTTGTTGATAAACAGTCAAATGCAGAAAGACTTCCATGCATATTATCACAGCAACTTTTATCACAAGTGCATACAAAAAGATCTTCATCGTGATCAGACAGACAGATCAAGTGCATCCAACCCCACTTCTTGAGAGTCATCTCATTGCACGCACGCCACATCAAATATAGTAATAAGGGCACGAGCAATCTAACAAGACATTCAAAAAATATATAATGTAGAATATCGAGAGCTCCTCGCATTATGAGCGTATCAAGGAAAGAGAGGCTGAATAGTAATTTTCAAGACTTATTTAGATGGGAAAATTCTCCTAAAAATCTTAAACTTATTTCAATTTTGCTAATTCGGTTCTAAACTTTTCAATTTTGTCAATTCAGTCCTAAATATTTTCACTTCTTACCAATTAAATCCATCTAACCAATTTTGGCCAGAAATTGCTAACGTGGACGATCGGCGTTGATGTGGCACTTTTTTTAATAATATTTTGAATTTATTATGATTTTTCTTACTCTTTTTTGGAGCATTGGCTAGCAATGGTTGCCGGCCGACCTTCGCCAACCACAGACAAGGGCCGGCAACCCTCGCCAACCAAAGCTCCAAAAATAAAAAATAAAATGTAGAAAAAATCAAAATATTCAAAATATTATTAAAAAAGTGTCACGTCAGCGCTGGCCTTCCATGTCAATAATTTCCGACCAAATTAATTGTCAAGAAGTGAAAGGGTTTAAGACTAAATTGGCAAAATTGAAAGATTTAAGACTGAATTGACAAAAGTGTAATAGATTTAGGATTTTTTGGATAATTTTCTCTTATTTTGATTGATCTAACGAGCTTAAGTTATGCAACTATGTATAGTTGTCCTAGAGTTGGAGTGATCTCCTGCGAGAAACTATGGTCTATTTCAAAAAGTGTTTAACCTATTTTCACAAACGCCTGATTAGGTCGGTTCAAACAAATTCAAAAAACTAGTTTACAAATCTAGTGCGTGTCACAAACCAAAAATTATATAATTGAAAGCCGAGCTATGTTTTCAAATTCCCTCCAAGTAAGTCCTTGATTGGTGCTCACATGCCTTGATATCATTCATATGTAACATTAACACATATTGCAAAAGGTTTTTGAAAAAATAAAGGAATAAGGCTCCTTTCATTTCACAAAATACAGCTTATAGGAAAATATTTTCCAAACTTTCCAATGTTCAATTCACAGAAAATAAACTAGTCAAGGAAAACATTTTCCATCAATGGAAAATAACGCTGTGCATGGTAACCATTCTATTTCTATTTTTGAAATATAAATATATTTCAAACTTGTTTTTGGAATAGAAATCCATTTGGTAAAATAATTTCATTTTTCTATTTCTGGAACAGATTTCTAATCAAAAATCTCACTCGAAGGAGTTTCTTGTTGTCTGCCGCTCACCACCACCACCACCCCTACCCTCGCCCGCCGCTAGTCACTGGCCGCCACCCCTCCCATTGCCACCGCCACTCGGGAAAGTAAATTTTATTGATTATTAAACGAATTTCTATTTTTGGAATAGAAATTTTTTGTCATTATCAAACGCGTTTTTTGGCTCAGAAACTCATCCAAAAATAAAAATAGAAAAATCTATTTCCAGAAATCAGTTTTTGGCCAGAAATGTTATCATTAGTGCCTTAAGTCTTCTTAAATAGGGAAAAAATATTTTGTACTTTTCCTCACTTACTCTCTCTTATCTCACACTATGGCAGAGTCCTCCTAGCATCCTCTTCTTTCTTTCTTTTTAAAAAAAAAATCAATTTATTAATATTTTTATTTTTATTTTTCCTTTTTCCTTGGCTGGCCGCCGTCCACAATGACAGTCAATGGCCAACCATGAGTGAGCTCGAGCCTTATCGGCCTCAAGCAAGGTGGAGCCTTGCCAAATTCAATGAGGCTCGTTTGGGCAAGACTAAGGTTGAGGCCTCAACAGTCTAGCAAGGGACAAGCTCGTTAGAGATTGGCAAGGCTCGACCTCATGGAGTGAATCCTGTGAGGCTTGAGCTCGCCTATGGCCAATCACTCACTGTCACCATGGCCAACGATCACTTGAAAAAAAAGGAAAAAGAAAAAGAAATAATTAAAAATTCAATTTAAAAAAGAAAAAGAAAATAAAAATACAAATACAAATACAGATTATTAAAAACGAGTGCATGGAGGAATATCGAATCATATTTTTCATATCAAACCGCAAAAAATAATTTTTAATTCATTTTCAAGTTTGACCTAAACATTAAAAAATATTGTCATTTTTCTAAAAATGACTTCTTAAAAATATTTTTCGAGAACTTCACATTTTTTGCAAAACAAACGGAGTCTTATTGTGCATCTATTGGGGGGAAATTTCATGATAAAGGAAAATACTTTATGAGAAATCGATTTAAAAAAATGAATAATTTTTCTTTATTTAGTGATATGTGACAAAAAAATATTCTTTGATGTTTGGATATCATTTGGAAATTCATTTTAATCTCATAACGTTATCTCATCAAAAAAAATTTCAAACTTTTAAATAATTTTTTCTTTTCTTTCTTTTCTTTTTTCTTCTCCTCCATTGATCATTAGGCCTTGGCAACAGCTGGTTACCATTACCAAACAAACATTGCCACCACGGTACCAATGACCTAATATATACCACATCGATACAAACATGGACATCAGCTGATCTTTAGGTCTGTTGGTGTTGTTTATGCAAAAATCATATCAAGGCATATTGCGATATTTACTAACTAGATCAAATCATGGTCATCGCATAGTCTTTTCTGCTTGTCACGAAAATCTGCAATAACTTCATAATTTATTAATGGCTTTACTCACGTGCTCATTTTTCTTCATTTCTTGAATGTTTTTTTTTTTCTGGTTTATCAAGTACTTATAGGACTTGCATAAGCATTTATGGTAATTAACCTAAATTTCTTTGAATTTTTCAGCTTTTTTTTATTGCATAACCTACTAACAGGCAATGGGGTCGTTGAAACACCTAACACGGGTGTTGATTAATCTCGCGGCTGTCTTGTGCTATAAACTACACTAAGGGGAAGGAGAACTTCGATTTGTGACAAGAATCCCACTTTGGGAGGATAGGGATTATCTACATGTTTTGTGTAGGGGAATTATACACACTTTGGATTCGTTTGGATGGATTCTTGATTTAATCAAGACATAAATGTCAGTTAAAAGATTGGTTAATAATCTTCTTCATAAATTATCACTCCAATTGGTCTCATGAGATTATTTATATCCACAAAGGTACTGGGATTTTTAGGACCGACATATTGCACCTTTGTATCCAAATTTGCAAATTATTCTACCTTGAATCAATACCATATTCATGTTTATAAACTCCTATGCTTTAATCAATTGACTTTATTAAATTTTTATCTTAAGCCCGTCATTGTCCAGAGAGAGCGGGTCATGTGAAATCCTTTTAAAAGGGGAACCCTTTTAAAAAGTTCTTTTCTGTTTAAAAGGTTTCTTTTTAAAGAGTTAAAAGAGTATACTTTTTATTGTCTTTTTATCTCGATACTAGAACTTTGCCGTGACATACGGAGCGGGATAGCTCATGAAGTTGGCGTGCACGGCTGAGATTTGACTCACAAAGACCTCCTAAACAAATATATTCTCCATCGAAGCATGCATATGCAAATTACAACAAAACCTGTTTATGCTCCTGAATTTTTTTATTTTTTATTTTTTAACTTTCTTACATTCCTCGGGTTTTCAACTTAATTAATATAAAGACTCTCAGCTTGTCTTTCCCCGTGTTCTTGGCGTCGTTTCGTCTCTTTTTCACAAGTACTAGCATTTGCAGAATGGGGAATGAGTTTTAAGAACTATTGGTGTGATTTGGTTTTTAAGCAAGACTATCTTGACAGCCCGGTTGCTTCTATCAACAAGACTCATATCAAGCAGGGGAAATAAGTTCGTAGACCCGCAAAATGGGTAAAATCATCATTCCGATACCCTAATAATAATAGAAGCACAGGTGGAACTAATATGAGAAGAAGCTCCAATCATTATTACACTATCAAATTAACCTTGATAACTTATTTTATTCTATCGAGAAGAACCTACTGACTACAAAGTTCATGCTAGTAAATAACAATAGATAACTATTTCTGTCTCATTAATATAATTATTCGGCCACTTTTAGTAAAAAACAGTAGATGACTCCTCTAAGTCAGTCTTGCTCATTTTCCGGACTTCATTTCGAATAATTTCTCCATGAAGGGGGTTCAGCAGGAAAACAGTTCCGCATTGCTTGGCTGTACGCAACCAATTTCTAAATTTTAAAAAGTTTAACATTCTTTGGAAACCATGGTGTTATGATACATGTGTAAATTGTATTAGAGAATCCTCACATGGAGAAGTTAATATATCTTAATTAACCCATAACTCATTGGCTTAAGCTTTTGAGCAAACTAGGTCCAACTGGATATGTTGAAGAACTCGGACTTCAGCTCCCTTTTGATGATCTCCTCAAGTGAAGGTATCTGACTTTTATTGCATGCTTCCATTGGATTCTCTATGCTTCTCCACCTTTGCCCTTTTGTTACGCCCCAACCCTTGATCATGCTACAAACCCTCTCCTTAGGTTATTTAGTTGCGATGTCCTAGGATGTGTCGTTGACCCATTCATTTTATCTTTCGGTTAAATGCAAGCGAAAGCATATCATCTCCATTCCAACAACAACAACAGGAATAGCCAAGAAAACATATCAACAACATATTTCATTAGCATTAGCAGCATACATTGGAAGTTTAATATATACAAATCCGCTATGTGGATCTTTCCAATTCATGAAACAAAAGGGTTGGGGGTTAGCCTAGTTCCTCTAACACTATGATGGCGACTACAAAAGGTGATGCACCCCATGCCTACCACAGCTGGTGGTACTCTGGGTCAGGCTCAAGATCCAACTTCATATCCATATCCTCCTCCAAGTCAGTGACAGCACCATCAAGGGTGTCTATGTCCATGGGGTCCTAGACAGTTTCCCCAGGACCTCCACCAAGTGGCTCGTCAAAGCCTTGCAGCGGTCTAAACAGATCCTCGTTGACTCGTACATGATAGAGCACCTCCGGCTCCCAATAAGCCAAAAATACGACAAATAAACATATTGGCAATCTTATCTCACATTGGCACATCAAAATTCATGTAAATATTCACGCGTGCACATACACTTTCAATAGACACACGACCAATGCGCTTAATAATCGAGAACTGAATAAATATTAATTCCATGCACAATGCATCCATATGTATCAAAATTATTACGACTGCTCAAGGCTACGGCCAACACTCACATTGGCAGTCTTTCGGCATAACCAGGCATCGTTCGCCCCATCGGACACGGCATCGTCTTAGCCTCCTCCAAAGATGGCATTCCATAAGGAGCATTGATCCAATCTCAACCGCGACTCGGCATCCAGACCCCTGCCAAGCATCTTATCAAAATTGGGCATCATCCCTGTAGTTGTATGGGTACGGAATCATTTAGGTGATCACACAAGAACACCAATCACTCAGGCCAATTTTTATCTTTCTCAATTAGCCAATGTAAGAGTGTTTCATGCTCATACGATAAACTGTTGCAATTTTCGCATGCAAAAATGCCATGAAATAATCACACATGATCCCCCACAAGTTATTGACTCACCAAATCATACACACTTCCATTTCTTTCCTTCCTTGGCAATGCACACCCATAAAACGTGGCATCCAAACCCACCACCTCATGAATTGCCATCAAGATACCCTTAAACACATTCTTTTAAAGCCATAACTCAAGGGACTTATTAACATACCCTTAAACACATTCTTTCAAAATCATAATTCTCAAGGCAATTCATGCTTTAAATCACATAATTCAAGTATAAGTCTACCACTTATCTCGTATGAAAAGCACTTATTGTATATAACAACAACTTATCATTTTTCTAGCAATAGCTTATCATTCTCAATCTATCATGTTTTCATTAGAGAAAAAGGTCATGACAAATTTTCTTTTGGTTTCTCTTTAATCATTTAAAGACTATTCTCAAAATATCAATAGTTTTTTTTTTTTTTTTTTTTGGCTAACGCTTTTGTTTTCATATGAAATTGAAAATAGAAAGCATAATCAGTCACCTCTTGTGCAGGTGTGTCCGCCCCATCCTGAGTGGATGAGAATAAAATGTTTTATCACAGCTGTGATTGACTCGTTTCATATGTGAATCAGGTTCATTCAAGCATCTGCTTAAAAAGTGGCCGAGAGAAAAGAGCACCCGAAGCCTTCCCATGCTGAGTCAAGCCTTCCCTTCCAAAAAACCACTAAGCACGTAAAGTATGCTAGCGCTGATTGAGCCCCCAACCCACAAAGTTTTAGTCCTCTCCACCAACCACCACCCCCTTGACCACGCCTCCCACTCCGATCTATGAATGTTCGCTTTATGTGCTTTTTTTTTTGTCTCCAATTTTCTCCCTCTCTTTCTTGCAGCCCAACGCGGACGTTGAGCTTGTTGACTACTGCGACATGCCAATTGGCATCCACAATGAAAAATTAGGAGGCAAGGTGGTATTTTAGAAAAAAAAAGGGTGTTTATCGGTAATAGCGGCAAAAGTAAGGGTAGTTTTTTATAATTTCCCTTAATAAAATGCGTTGCACCAGTTGCTAATTGGATGCAGAATAACTATTAGGTACATCAAGTTTACTCTGTTTCTATCACAAAAAAATTGATTCCATTGTGGACAGATTCTGCATCACATATCAGAAGAACAAAGTATACATCACGTGTAGCATAGCACTACATTTAGTATGATAAAATGAAATGGAATTAAAGAAGGAATGATATAAAATAGATACTACAATTCATGTGTTTGTTTGTTGTGAAGGAATGGAGATGGGAGAATTTGATGATATCTTTTCCGGTGTTTGGAAAATTCCTAATCAATTCCTTTTTGCTATGCGTGATCTATGTCTTTTCTTCATCTTAATGTAGAAAACATAAACAGACATATTGGAATATGTGGTCTTTGAAGGTACCTTTTGAGAAGGAACTTTTCACATTCGAAGTCCATGTTCACATGTGAAGGCTATTTTGAAAATCTGAAATTCTTGCCTAATGCTTTTGTTTTTGAATGAAATTGAAAAATAGAAAACATATAGTCACCCGTTGCCCAAGTGTGCCCGTCCCCGGATGAGAAAGAAATGTTCTATCAAGAACTGTGATTGAGTCAATTCATCGGGAATTAGGTTGCTAAAAGTATTCGCTAAAGAAATGTTCTATCAATAACTTTTCACATTAGTTGGAAACAAACAACTACTTGTTGGGCCCAGAAAAGTGGTTCGCTTTATAAACGGGGAAAGCAAAAGGGTCAAATTCTTGCCATATGTGGGTGGAAATGAGATTTGGAAAAAAAATCATTTTTAATCCCTGAAATAACCAAATTTCTAATCATATATTTGAACTTTTAAATTATCTAATAAATTATTGAATTTGCATGAGCTTTTTAATCTAAAGTTTCCACTGCTCCCAATCTGATTAGTTGGAGTTTACGTATTCGTCAAAACGGTAGGATTTTTTACGTGCAATGTGAAATCCTCTTGATTTTCAAGGTATTTTAATTTTTTTTCATGATATTTTATTTACATATAGTGCATTCCCATTGTAATCACTATTGAATTCTGTTTTTGTGGATAGTAGAATACGAGTTGATACTTAACTAAAATTTCTGTGATTTTTTTTCAGTTTTTTTATCACATAACCTACTAACCGGCAATGGGATCAAACCAGTGTTGACTAATCTCCCTATTGTTTCGTGTTATAAACTACACTAAGGGGAAGAAGAACCTTGATCTATGACAATAATTCCACCTTCGGAGATTAGGGCATGTCTATATATTTTGTGTCAAGAAATATGCACAGTTTGGATATGTTTGTATGGCCTATTCTTGATTTCTTCGAGACACAAATGTCAGTTAAAGATTAGTGGATCATCTTCTTTGTAAATTATCGCCCAAATTGGTCTATGAGGTCATTTTTGTCCACAAACATACCGGCCAGGAAGCATGAATATTCTTCAGGAGCCTCCGTGTCGTGTTGGAGTTTTCGGCACGCTCCTACATGCTTTGACACTGACATGCTCCAACATGCGGTTAATAGATGTTGAAAAATCCGACATGTGGTCAATCTCCTCACATGCTCCGACACGCAAGTCGAGAATTTCGACACACTATTCTAGCGTGCACAGGGTCATTTGAGGAATTCCAACTTCCAGGGCAAGTCTACGGGTGTGACGGGAAAGAGAATAGTTGAAGAAGGTGATGGAGGGTGGAGGTAAGGCCAAGGGAGCAAAGGCAAGGCCACGACTGCAAGGGAGGGCTAGTGGAAGAGCAGAGAGCAAGGCAACTGAAATGGCCGTGACTATGATGCCGTGATGGAGGATCAAAGGCAAGGCTACAACTGCAAAGGAGGGAGGGTTGAAGGCGATGCAGCGAGTGATTGCATTGAGGTGACCGAGAGAGAGCAGAGATCGAGAGGAAAAGGATCGTGCAAGGAGGAGGAAGAGGAGGAGGCGACAACTAGGGTTTTTGGGTTTTCATGCTACTTTACTAAGGTTTCTCTTTTAGTTTTAGGGATAAAAGCAAGAAAAAAAAATTAAAAATGGGTATGCGGCCCCAACTTGGCGTGATTTTTTTTCTGTTTTTTTTTTTTTTTGAGGGAGGGGAGGGAGAAGGGTGATTTCTAGAAAGGAAATTACAAGTAACACAGGGGAAGAAACGTGAGGGTGAAATAAATGGGTAGAGCTAAAAAGTGATTTTGGAAAAATGAAAGCACTAAATGTTGAATATTGATAAATTTTGGTCACAGTAGAAAATCATAGATTTATTTAAATAAGTTGACTCCAGCTTTTTTTTAAAATTTATTTATATGTGAATTTGAATTAAATTATTAAATAATCATAAAATAATAATTTATTATGCATATATAAAAAATATTCATTTAGTATACAACATGCCTCAAAGTATAAGAATTCTCTATTTTTTTGAGAAATGGCTTGTCGACATGTCATGTCATGTCACATGTCTGTGTTGGTGTTACTTAGCATACTGGAATTATTAGGACTCACATATTGTGCCATTTATAACCTTGAAACACTAACATATTCATGTCTATAAATTCTGATGCATTAATCATTTGACTACACTAAAACTTCATCCAAATTCCGCCATTATCCAAATGGATTGGGTCAAGTGAGTTCGTTACATAAAATGGTATACTATGATTTTTCAAAATTGAAAAGGAAACCTTTTCAAAAAGAGGGTTTCTTTTTGAAAAGTTAAAAAGGTTCTTTTTCTTGCCTTTTTACCCTATACTAGAACTTTGACGTGGTATATAGAGCGGGATGGCTCATGAACTTGGCGTGCACGGCTCAGATTTGACTTACAAAGATCTCTGACGTGGTATATGGAGCGGGATGGCTCGTGAGCTTGGCGTGCACGGCTTAGATTTGACTTACAAAGATCTCCACAACAAATATATTCTCCATCGGAGCATGTACATTCAAACTACAACAAAACCTGTTTATGCTCCTGAAAATTCCCATTTCTTCAACTTTCTTGCATTCTTCAGGTATCAATTAAGATTTCACCTCAAATACTATGAAGCCTCTCAATTTGTCTTTTCTCCAGTTCTCATCGTCGTGTCATCTCTTTTTCACATGTATAGTGCTTTTGCTATGCAATTGCCTAGTCTCTTCAGCTAATAACATGACAGACAAGCTCGCGTTGCTTGCATTCAAGGCCGCGATAATTGAGGACCCTCTTGGTGTGATGGATTCATGGAACCATACGACTGACCACTGTCGGTGGTACGGTGTCACATGCGGTCGCCTACACCGGAGAGTCACAAGACTAGACTTACAAAACCTGAAGCTTTTGGGATCCATCTCCCCTCACATTGGAAATTTGAGCTTCATGAGAGTCCTAGTGCTCAGCAACAATAGTTTCCATCACGAAATCCCACAACAAGTCGGCTATTTGTACAGGTTACGTATCTTGCAATTACACACCAACACATTGGAAGGCAAAATCCCAAGAAACCTATCGGGTTGTGCTCACCTTCAACAGCTTCGCCTAGCTAAAAACCGGCTGGTTGGAGAAATTCCCATCGAGCCCGGTTCTTTAGTGAAGCTTCAGATTCTTGCTTTAGCTCTCAACTCTCTAACAGGAACCATTTCTTCATCCATCGGAAACATGTCAACATTAGAGATTCTCAGTATCCCTTATAATGAGGTGGGTGGGAAGGTACCCCAAGCTCTAGGAAAACTAACCAAACTCAAATGGCTTGCTTTAGAAGAAAATAGGTTGTCAGGCACATTTCCTCCATCTATCTTCAATCTTTCTTCTGTGACGTTGTTCGACATTGGTGACAACGAAATAGGAGGGAATCTTCCTGCCGATGTAGGCTTCACTCTTCCAAACATCGATATTTTCTCCATTGACGGTAACCGATTCATTGGAGCGGTTCCTCGGTCAATGTCTAATGCAACCGCTTTGACGTGGCTGCATGTCAATGGCAACAAACTCTCGGGGAAAATGCCTCCTTTGGACTGCTTAAACAAGCTCCAAATATTGCGCATCGGTTATAATTATCTGGGAAGTGGAGGATATAGTGATGCGACCTTCTTTTGCTCGTTGGCTAACATTACCACTCTACTGTGGTTAAGCATACAAGACAACAACTTTGGCGGGACGTTGCCTGAGTGCATTGGTAATTTCTCCGTTACTCTCTTAGAATTGTGGCTGGGCGAGAATCTACTGTTTGGCATGATTCCTAAAATAGTCGGCAATCTCGTCAATGTGGAAAGGATTCTTTTGGACCACAACAGGTTTTCAGGTACGGTCCCCTCTACTTTGGGAAATCTTCATAAAATAGTGGAACTATATTTATCGTATAACAAGTTTTCCGGAGCTATTCCTTCTTCATTAGGAAACCTAGTAAACCTTGCACGACTCTATCTCAATGACAATAACTTTCATGGCTACATTCCTTCACGTCTATCGGAGTGCCGAAGTTTGGTGGAGATTGATCTTTCTAGTAACAACTTAAATGGAACTTTACCTCTAGAGTTCATAGGTCTCTCATCAATATCTATACTTTTAAACTTGTCTCGGAACCATCTCTCTGGTGTCCTACCTATGGAAGTCGGTAATTTGAAGCTCTTGGCTCAATTGGATCTCTCTAGAAACATGTTAGAAGGCGACATTCCAGCCAGCCTTGGCAGTTGTGTTGGATTGGAAGTGCTCAAAATGCAGGGGAACTCTTTCCAAGGCTCCATTCCTTCATCTATTAATATGTTGAGGAATGTCAAGGAGCTAGATCTTTCACACAACAATCTATCTGGTCAGATTCCCGAGTTTTTTGAGGCATTTCACTTCTTGGAGATCCTGAATTTGTCATACAATGACTTCAATGGCATGTTACCGACAAAAGGAATCTTTAATAATGTCAGCGCTACTTTTGTCTCCGGAAATGACAAGCTTTGCGGAGGAATGCCCATATTTCATTTGCCGAAATGCAGCTCTAGAAACTCACGTCCAAAGCTAATCTCTAAGTGGAAGCTTGCCATCTCGATTTTCTTTGGGGTTCTTGGAGTTGCTATTGTTCTTACTCTTATGTACTTTCGTTGGTTGAAGAAGAAAAGAACAGAACCCGCTTCAAGTTCCGAAGATGATTTATCATTGAATCTATCTTACGGAATTCTCCTTAGAGCAACCAACGGATTTTCTTCCAGTAACCTGATCGGGGTCGGCGGTTTTGGATCTGTTTACAAGGGAGTCCTCGATGAGAATGGAACTATCATTGCTGTGAAGATACTTGATTTGACACTTCATGGAGCTGTGAAGAGCTTCAAATCTGAGTGCGAGGCTCTAAGGAACATCCGACACCGTAATCTTTTGAAAGTCCTAACAGTATGCTCGAGCACTGATTATAGGGGCAATGAGTTTAAGGCCTTGGTTTATGAGTTCATGGTCAATGGCAACCTGGAAGATTGGCTACATCCAAGTCCATCGTCAGCTAATGTAGATGGGAATGCGCAAAAATTGAGTCTCATCCAGAGGATAAATATTTCCATCGATGTTGCTTCAGCATTAGATTATCTCCATAACCACTTGCAAAGCCCTGTCATCCATTGTGATTTGAAGCCAAGCAACGTCCTGCTAGATGCTGAAATGGTTGGACATGTTGGAGACTTTGGTTTGGCAAAGGTCGTCATTGAATCCTCTGATGATACTAAAGCGAAAATGAGCTCTGCTGGTGTAAGAGGAACTGTCGGCTATGCTGCTCCAGGTGAGTCTGCTCTCCTCTGTCCCTCGGACGCATTACATTCAATAAAAATGCACTATGCATGTGCGTGCTCTTTCCTCCTGCTCAATTGATCTGCTGCTATTATATATCTTTTATTTGCAATTTGAATGAACTGCAGAATATGGAATGGAAAGCATGGTTTCAAGAGAAGGTGATGTTTATAGTTATGGCATTCTCTTGCTTGAGATGTTCACGGGCCTAAGTCCAACAAACGAAATGTTCAGAGAAAATTTGAACCTTCGTAAGTTCATTAAGGAAGCCTTGCCTGAACAACTCCCAGAGGTTACCGATCCTCTTCTACTTCAGGAAATGGAGAGCCATTTGGGCACCGCTGGAGGTGATGCAACTTGCGAATGTCTGGAGATGGTCTATAGAATCGGGGTCGCCTGCTCAGTCGAAGCACGCAAAGAGCGGATGAACATCACAGAAGTCACATCTCAGCTGCATTTTATCAGGGATAAACTTCATGCAGCTGGTTTACAAGGATAGGTAATATATAAGATCGATGGCTTTCCTGCTTTTTATTTTCCATTGGACGAACAGATCATTGCCATATATGCACTGATAAGCATGCATTCATGTGCCTGATTCCTCAATTTTCTAGTCTCGTGTGAATAAAAAAGACATACCTTGCCAACCCCCATCTCTCAAATATGTTCGGCATATGCACTACAGAAA
This sequence comes from Angophora floribunda, assembly GCA_014182895.1. Classification (NCBI taxonomy): domain Eukaryota; kingdom Viridiplantae; phylum Streptophyta; class Magnoliopsida; order Myrtales; family Myrtaceae; genus Angophora; species Angophora floribunda. The sequence goes on from CM024712.1 coordinate 25,733,346, forward strand.
TAGAGAAGTCGTCTTATAGAATCATTGTTAGAACTCTAAGGGCAGCACAAGGAAATTCTCATGATCAAAGCAGATAAGAGGTTAATCATAAACCTGCATCCCTCAAATATGTTCGGCAAATGCATTTGCAGTTTCACTAAATTGAGATGGCTTTAGGACATTTATGTAGGCTTTATTAAGAGTATGCTTTTAACAGAAAAAATATCAACTTTGCTGAACGAATGAGTGAATCTACATGTCTCTTCCAGGTAATATGAACTCAGGAGTGCTTGGCGTCGGTTTACGCAATTTCAGTAGGACTTTTTTGGTTCTTCCATGCTATGTTAGAATAGTAGATACAGGCAACGGTTCTCCAATCCCGGCCATGGCTCAAAATGAGAACTCAATCTTGTCTGTATTCAATAAAACTCAGGTTTCAACCTAATTGCTTCGAGAACTGCATGTAGCTTTATTATTCGATAACGGCTCGATAGATCCCTTCTTCCGCGAACCTTTTCATGCACAATTCATCCATGGGGCGGAGCAAGAATTTGAGAAGCAAATCACAAAATCCTATTCGGGTCCAGAAGTTGTACTTGTAATTGCAGCCACTGTGAACAATTTGTCTATGCAGATCAACTACTTTGTTACATTTAATATAAGTTCCAACTATTTTTATGGACACAGAATCAGAGCGAGCTCTTAAGTGAGCTGTGAAGTGGCTCAAATGAGAGTGTTATAACTCTCTAGGCCGATGGTGTGGCAATGATTTGCAGCAATTTAGTTGGCCCACTCACCAACTGGAAATTGTTGACACTTGTTTTCAATCACATATGCATTCACAGCATTTTGAGGATACAATTGGTAGTTGCTTATACAAGGATAGGATGGAGTCATCTGCTGGCTATCCAACGATCATTATAATTTTTGGTAATTATTCTGTAATATCTAGTTGAATTTCCTGCTTCCCCCATTCGATTCTGTGTATTTTTTAATCATGAGTGCGCATAAAAATATAAGTATTTCACTAACAACGGTTCGTAAAGAACTTTCGCGGTGCTTGATATTGTCTTTCCATTAGATATTTTCTAATAAGAATTTCTTTTTGCCATCTATAAGCAATTTATTTGGATGCAAAAGATAAAAATATGAGAAAATTTAGTGAATTGTGTATTGTGCTCCACTCTGCACAACCTTATATCAATTATTGTTGAGCCTATTATTAATCACACGGTTTACACAGTATGGGTCCAGACATTTTTAGCCTCATTGCGAAACTCAAATATTATAACCATACCTGGTCATCCTCTGCAATCTCGAATTGATTTGCACTAATCAATAAGTTCTCCTTTTATATATAGAATGTAATGAGCATCATTAGCCCTTTTTGGAAAATTTTGATAAGCATCCATTAGTTTGAATCGCAAGTGTGAAGTTTATTCAATTAGATGTCGTTAGAGCAAAAAGATTAGAAGTTGACAATTCAAACACTGCAATAATTTGTCATTTCGGATAATTGGACATGAAAAATATCAACTGAATTGCCGGCCTTAAGGTGAAAAAATCTGAACTCATTAAATTAAGATTCCCTAGCCCAAAGCCATAAAGGCAACATAATGTACAGGACCGTGCTATAAGCAAGAGGGCAGGTTCACCTTGTCGACAAAGTTTGGAATGGTAACCTAAATCAGCAGTTGTCAAAAGGACAATTACATGTATAATATAAGGACCTAACCAGACTTAAAAATTTGGGAATCCGCACATAGTACTTGCTGATAGTCACACTAAATAGTCATGTATACTAGTTGAATGACAAGCAAATTTGAAAGGCCATAAATCCTGCATCAGAAACTCAAGAAAAAAGTCCATGGCATGAATATGAAGAGTTCAAAGATGAAATTAATCATGAAAATATCGCAAATAAAAATGAGGGCTGCAAAGAAATGCATTGATTTGTGTTATCAGAAATAAAAAGTTGACAATTCATGGAATCTGCTTCTGAAGGATCAAAGGGTACAGAATCTACATTTTCATAACAGGAGAAATCCAAATAGAGAAATAAGTTGCTACGAGCATATAACAAAACCATGCAGTAAGTCAAACAGTAATGAAGGTAGGGAGCATGATATAGGATTTTCTTTTCGGCGGTCCAAAAGCAAGATGAAGTCCTGGACCTACACTTTGGCAAGGAAGACCTTCATAAGAATATAATCAATTTCTTTTATTGGCAAAGACGAGTCGATACCTGATCTGGCTGAGCAACATCTGAAAATATTACATCCATCATTCCAACCAACATACAGTACTTGGCTGTATGTCAAGCATCTTTGATAATAGGAATAACATTTGTTCTCTCCTTAGCCACAAAGTCCCTTCCACTGCGATGCGAAAACTCGACCACATACACCACTCCTGTCCGCCAAAAGGAACACAAGACAAAAATTCAGTCATCTAATTAAGTCATTTGGTAAAAGAATCATTCTTCAAGAAAAAAATGACCCACAGGGCCAACAATGTCAGAAACATGAGATACTGTGGTCCCAGAAGCAGCTCCCAGACAGAGAATCCGAGCACCAGGTTTCTGAACTTGAAAATAATGAAACATGATCATTGATATGGAAGAAGCTACACACCTATGATACACCAGAGAAAAAGGAAGAGAGATTCTTACAATCCATATCTCATCAACCCCACCCCGAATGGCAGCAGCCAACTTTGATCGGAAGGGGTTCCACACTTTATATTCCACTTTACTTCCATCTTCATTCTAACAAGAGAAAAAATACAAAGAAATACAGCTTAGTCACATTTCTAGGTCAATGAAGAAAGGAACCTTTCAAATATAACACGAGAACGACAGTCAAAGAATGTAAGGGAGGTTGACAACATTATGCTCCTAAAAAGATCTAAATAGTAGAAGATTACATTTGTACAACAAAATTTACCAGTAGAAAACTCTTTACATAAAAGCCCTGGCAAAAGGAACTTCACATAAATCAAAGAATCAACTCTAACGCAGATCCCCTTTAACTAATCAACTCTGGGTAGTATAAGTATAGATAGCCATAAAAAAAAAAAAAAAAAAGAGAGTTAGTATGCCTACAACCATTGGTAACAGTCTAAAAAGCAGTTAATACTAGATAAGCAAGTTGTTCCGCCATTTTTCTTTTTCAATTTCTATTTTGAGATGAATTGGGAGTTTATCAGTTCAAATATTTGAAAGCCAATTAAATCAGTGCAAAATGCCTAGCAATCACTAGCAAGATGAATAAAAAAAGACATTCACCTGCACAGAGATTCTCTTCTCGTAGTAGACAAGCCTCTCCAGGAACCATATTCTTTGTAACAAGAGCATCTTGTTTGCCCTTAGCAATGAACACCCCCTCATGTCTATGAGACTCAACCACAACTTTGCTTCCACCTTTCATTCCGCCTGTACCGCCACCACCATGTCCTCTTCCACCGTGGCCACCACCACGTCCTCCACCATGCCCTCTCATGGCACTACCTCTGTCACCATCGCCTCTTCCTCTTTCTCTCCCTCCATCACCCCTTCCACCCAAAATCCACCACGACATGCGAATGAGCAAACGAGACCATTTTGTCAAACAAAAAATAGGCGCCCCAATGCCATGTTAAGGTCTCCGAGTAGAGCGAAAAAATAGCACATTGAAAGCCAAAAGATAGCAGACACGGCAGCATAAAATCAGCTACCATCAACTGCTAATGAAACTGACAAACAAGTGTAAATTCAACAAAATGTCTCAAAAAAGACAACCGCAGCTCATCTCAGGAGCAGAAAACAATGACCCCACACTTTTCTTCCACTACCAAGAATCACAGAACGCAAGCAGTATCAGTACTCCACAAATTTCTACAGCAGCAATCCATAATCAGAACTTAGTATCATCCTCGGTTGCAAAAACAGCTTAAAAACTGACCCGTGAGTTTCAAATGAGACCAGGACCAAACTGGAAAAAAGAAGAAGCATACATCGACCACCCAAAGCTAAACTCCTTTACCCTCCATTTCCCACACGGTCGCGACAAGAAGGGCACTGCGAAGACTTACCTCTCTGAGGCGGCCTCATGTTGGCGATGGCTTACGAGGCTAGGGAGTGCTGCTGGTATCAGCTGAGAGCTTGATTGACTGAGGAAGAGAGTGAAACCGCTGCAGGTTACACCATGAGAGGAACAGTGTGCAAGAAATTATTGTGGTCCACGTGCTATGATTTATTATATGGTTTAATAATTATTGAAATGCTATAAAATAAATATTGGTTATGAGAAGTTGTGACTATAATAAAACGAAATGGTATAATCCTCAAGGGAAGTTACTGCTTTTCTGAAGAGGTGCGACTCTTATGGAAATTAAAAGGCGCTTTGATGGAAGGCACTTGTTGAAAGAACCTATAAATAGAGTCCGGTCCACTCTCCACCCACAAAAACAATAACTGAAAAGAATTCAGTATTCTCTCCTCCATCAATAGAATACATGAAAGAATAGTGGGTTAAGGGAGAGAAATCGGATTTCTTCATTTAGTTCAAGTTCTTCGGTTTTCCACGACAAAAGGGTAACACTATAGATAAAGGTACGTTCTTAACTATTTGTGAAAATCATGAAGATCAAACATCACTGGTTTTCGAATTTCCGCATCAAAGAATTACATGTATTTTTTCTAACAGTTGGTATTAGAGCATGGTTTATGATCTCGTGATTTTTCCATTTATAGAAATATTATGATTTATGTATGATGATTCGTTGAACGATCCTGTTCGCATTATTTGTTGTTGTTGAAATGTTTTTGGAGGGTTCTGTCGGAGCAAATCCGAATGATGGAATGTTTTCGTGAAGAAAGGATGAAAATGGAGGAATTCGGGGAAACAGGGCGCAAAAAAAAAAAAAAAAAAAAAAAAAGCAAACAGCTGCAAGGACGAAGGCGCGTGGGACCACGCGTGCATTGCGGTTGCAGGTGCGTGGTCTCCACGCGCCAGAAGGGGCAACTGCCCGCGCGTGCAATGCATGTGCCCACTCAGCAGTAAAGCCGCGTGCAATGCATGAGCCCGCACGGCAGAAAAGGGCGCGTGCACTGCACGCACTAGATGCCTCCGATTGCGCTAATTACAGATTTGACCTTTCCTCTTGATGGTTATTTATGGTTATACCCTTGTCGCATGAAAATAAAATTACAGTTTTGTCCTTGTGCTATTCATTTACTATTCTACCCCTGTTTATTTATAATTACGATTCTGCCCCCTGCTGATTATTTACCATTTTGCCCCTGGATTTTATATTTATGGTTCTGCCCTTATGGAATTATGATTTTATGATTTTTTCCCTTATGCTTTGATTACAGTTTTATCCTTGCATGCAATTTGATAAATATTTGTATTTTACAATATTAAAAATTCATATTATGAATGGTTTGTTAGTCACCAAAGTGGCCAAACCTTGAAGTCTTTTGAATTTTTGATATTGTAAATTATTTTATTCAATTACCCATGATTAATTAATGCTATATATGAAACTGATATGTTTTATATCATTATTGGTGTTATGGGTATATTGAAGTTCATTTATTATAAGAACTTAGGGATTAACCCAAAGGTTAATTATTTTCTTATAATTCATGAACATAATAGTTGGTAATTAATATGACTTGTTAAATTTGTTTGTATATCCAAAGATAGCAAATAAATTTTAATAAGATATATTTACAATTATCAAATAAAAGTCATTAGCATCAATATGATTTATGTATATTTGTATATCATAGGATCGCCCAAAGGAGAACTATGATGTACATGTGTAGTTTAGTTTGAATCTGATTAAGTATATTCTCAAGGCATTAATGTATGAGTATTTTCTTGTATATTTGTAGTATCTGTACCTGTTTCACTTCATTTGCATGCTTCGTCTGTTCCCTTATTCAATGGGACGAATTTTTCTGATTGGAGCGAACAAGTCCAGTTTCACTTAGGTGTTTTGGATCTTGATTTAGCACTTCAAGTTGAGAAACCAGCTGCTATTACTGATGAAAATAGCGATAATGAAAAGTCTTTCCATAAAGCTTGGGAAAGATCGAACATACTAAGCTTAATGTTCATGCGAATGATAGTTGCAAATAACTTAAAGACTTCTCTTCTCAAGACTAATAATGCTAAGGAATTTATGAAATTTGTGGAAGAGCGTTCTCAAACTGCTGATAAGTCACTTGCTAGTACATTGATGAGCACACTGACCACCATGAAGTATGATGGTTCATGTACCATGCATGAGCATGTACTTGAGATGACGAATTTAGAAGCAAAGTTAAAGACTTTAGGAATGAATGTGGATGAGTACTTTTTAGTATAGTTTATACTTAATTCCTTGCCTCATGAGCAATATGGGTCATTTCAAGTGAATTACAACACTATAAAAGATAAGTGGAATGTGAATGAATTGGCCAGTATGCTTGTTCAAGAGGAAACAAGGATTAAGAATCAAAATGCTCATTCTGTTCATCTCTCAAGTCATCAAGAAGCTCAAAGGAATTCCAAAAGGAAAGGTGGAAGGAGCAAGAAGAAATGATTATGTAACATCTTGAAAATTGACTTCACTTAGCCCGATTTTTAATCCGATTTTGGGAATCGATTTCTCTGTGATATCAGGACTAAATACTTGGACGTCGCCTCATTTATTTTGGGATTTTCCGTTGGACACGGAAGAGTTGGAAAAAGGAAGAATTGGACCGGGTTTCGGGCCCGTGAGTGGGCCGGCCCAAGACCGGCGGCCCAATGGGCCTTGCACCCATTCAGCCCAGCCCAAGAGGGGCCCAAGTTGGCCCAAGTTCCCCTCCATTTCCAGCCCATGGGCTTCTCTCTTTTGGCCTTTTGCTTTTGTGCCCAAGTGGGCTTTGTTTATGCTTTGTTTTGCTTTGTTTTTGATTGGCCCTTCAAGCAAGTGGCTTGCCCACTTGCCTTGGCTTCTCCTTCAAGTTTTCAGCCTCTTCTCTCTCCTCTTTCTCCCCCAAAATTCGTGCACCAGCCCAGCCCCTCTCTCTCCCCTTTTCTCTTTCCTTTTCTCTTCCATTTCTAGTGTTCTTTGCTGTCCATACTGTTTTCCAGCCGGAAAACAGCCTTGCCGCCGTCACCGGAGCCGCCGCAACCGCCCAAAGTGTAGTCCTAGAAGTTAGGAAGCCAGCCGCGCATCCCCGGTCACCACTGGTCGCCGTTAGCCGCCTGTTTCGGCCTTTTCCGCACTGCTGGTCAGTTCCGCGTGAACAGTAACCAGCAGTGTTTTTGGCCCGTTTCGGCCACCGTTTGTCGTCCGTTGCCATCCCCGAGCTTACCCCTCGTAGCCCTCGTTCCCCTCTACGCGCCGGTGTCGCCGGATTTCCGATCCAAGTAAGTTAACTTCCTAATCCTTGTTTAGGGGTTAATCTTGCTTAGGGGTTAATTAGTTTAATTTTTGTGCTTGGTTAATTATGGGTTAGTTTGTTAATGGTGGCTGAGTTAATTAAGGCTGACTAGGGTTAGTTAATTGACCATAGTTAGTATTAAAGTAACTAAGGTTAATTAATTAAAGTAACTAGGGTTAGTTTCTAAAGTAACTATGGTTAATTATTAATCATGGTTGAGTTAATTAACCCTAGTTAGGTTAAATTTAGTAACCATGGTTAATTTTAATATTATTCTATTAATTTCGGATTAGTCATTTCGTTCATATTTACTTTCACTTTCACGATTACTTGTTCACGATCATTGTTCACGATTCTCAAGATCACACTGTTCATACAGAAATAAATTTGGGTTTCAAATTGATATGTTATTGGTTGTTATGCTTTCTTGAAGTGCCGATTGTTAATTATATGTGTGAATGATGATGAAATGCACGATCGAAGACCGAGTGGAAGTGAAAGTGCTTGATTTATTGAGTTATTCTCAAGAATTAGGGAATGTACGTGATTGATGATTGATGGAATTTGGAATTTTGGAATTGTCGAGTGATACCGTATGACATAATGCGTGGGTTATCTGAAATGGCATGTCGCATGAGCATGAGCGTATGAGTGGTGTTGCATTCACGACCAAGCAAAAGCAAAGACAAGAATGAACTGTTTGATTGATGTGTTGCATGGTCGATTAAAGTTGATAGCCCGGTTGAGCCGGATGACCGCCAATCCTTCGGGGTTGTGCCGTGACCATTGGGTCGCCTGACAGTGGTCAGATGCGGAGTCGCGGTTGAGGCCGGGCCCATGCTCCTTATGGAATGCCGTCGGTGGGGGAAAACCCATGACGTCGCCGTGCCTCACGGGGGAGGACGATGCCTGGTTTACGACCAGTTGACCGCCAACCATAAGGTTGTGCCGTGGCCTAGAGGGTCGTAATAATTGGAGCATGTGTGGGTGTGAGACATGAGAAGGTCGTGTGAGATGCTCTGATTATTCGTATGCTCTTAATGTCGTGATGAATTAAATGACAGTTTCTGCAGGTCGCGTGTGCCAAGGTCAGGTAGGGTCGCCTGTGATTGCACCTGTTTATTAAACTGTCTTCTGTGGTTATCTCTCTCTCAGGTGGTATTGCATTGATTGCTGTATTAGGTTGTATGTTAAACTCTCGAGGCGAGCGAAGTTCCTAACCGGGGCTTAGGACTTTAACTTGTTGAGTTTATCTCAACCCGTCGTGGTTAACATTTTCGGGCCCTAGATGATGCGTCGAGGATCGAAGAGAGCGATTCCTCGAGGCTCGTGAGTAGGCAGCTGTAGCCTATTTCCTTTTGACGAGCCTTCCCCCACTTGTACAGGGTTAGGTTAGCTAGGTCGATCCCTTTTTGAGTAGGCCTTAGCTTGTCGCCTATAGTAAGGCGTGTATGTATTTGCTGGTGTGCTGGCTAACCTTCAGATATATAAAACGGTGTTTGTCTTTCCTCTGCTGCTGTTGTTGCTATCCCTATTGTTTGGTTTGGGAGTTGTTCGTTTCCGCATGTGCATAATTACAAGATAAAATGAATTGGTCGACGATAGTACCTGGGACGTCGTACAGATAGACCTCAAGTGAACTGGGGTTGCCGCGAGCTCGAGAGTCGGGGCGTGACAACCCCGTCGATTTTGGTATCAGAGCCTGGTTGGTTGATGGAGTGATAAGGTGCGATAAGTCTTGTGTTGGTGCGTGGGGATAGTTAGTAGGAAAGACAATTTCTTTGTTTGCATGTGATTGACTGCAGGATCCTTCGTGGTCCTTTGTTGTAGGGTTATCTCATTTTCTGATTCCGTGTGGGGGGAATTGGAGCGCAGGTTAGGAGAGTCCCGCAAAATGAGCAATCCGATCGAGTACCCCGGTTTGAGGACCCCAGTCAGGAGTCGAGGGAAGAGGACGGCACAAGTGCCGACCGGTGCAAGGGAGGTAGCACCGGAAGACCCGAGGATGGATGGGATTATGCATGCCATTGAGGCTCTGATAGGTCAGCAAGCTCAGACTCAAGCCGCTGTTGCTGCTGCTGCAGCTGCTCCTGTAGCTAGGCCCGGGACTGGTAACCGGCCTATGCATCAACTGGTGGAGCAGTTCATGAAGCTGAAGCCGCCCAAGTTTTCAGGGGCTGGCGACCCTGAGATAGCGACCCTCTGGGTAAGGGAGCTGGAAAAGATGTTCACCTTGCTGCAGTGCTCTGAGGAGGAAAAGGTGATCATGGCGGCTTACCAACTGCAGAGTAACGCTGGCACTTGGTGGGAAGCTACCCAAGGATGGGTATTTCCCGAGGGTACAGCCAGGGTATGGGATACCTTCAGGGAGGCTTTTCTAAGTAAGTACTTCTCAGACTGCGCGAGAGAGCAGAAGTTGGCAGAATTTCAGAGGCTGCATCAAAATCAGATGACAGTGGATCAGTACGAGGCCAAGTTTGCAGAGCTGTCGAAGTACGCGCCGCGGATGGTCGAGCACCCGTTGGACAAGGCTAGGAGGTTTCGGGACGGACTGAAGATAGAAATCAGGGACCACTTGGTATCGGCGAACCTAAAGGATTACAATGAGCTTTATGAGAGAGCTCAGATGATTGAGAGGCACCTTGTAGAGAAGGCAGCCGCATCTGGATCGCGGTTTGTGCATAGCAGAGACAACAGTCGGTTTGGAAAGAAACCGATGGATGGAGGAAGGTATCCTCTTCCACCTAATAGAAGGGACGGTGTGGGGAAACCGTTGCCAAGCTCGTTTGGAGGATGCAGAATGTGTGGCAAGAGGCATGGAAATGCCCCGTGTCCCTTTCCGATGGGAGCTTGTTTTGGGTGTGGTCAGGTGGGCCACCGAGTGAAGAACTGCCCACGCAGGCCCACAATGCCATTCATGCCACGACCGCCAGCCGGACCACCAATGGGGAACGTTCAGCAGGGCAATCAGTACAGACCCCCTGCTCAAGGACGGGTGTATGCAGTCACAAGGAAGGAGGCGGAGGACACGCCTGCCGTGATTATAGGTACGATATCTCTACACGACCATGCTGCTTATGCATTGTTTGATCCAGGAGCTTCGCACTCCTTTATTGCTAAACGGTTTGTAGAATTAGTGGGATTAAGACCAGAGCCGTTGGAAACGGTCTTTGTTATTTCTACTTCGTTAGAGGATTCAATTTTATCTGCAGTAGGATGTGCTAGCTGTAAACTGATTATAGATGGTCGGGATGGAATAATTGATTTGATTGTTCTAGCAATGTATGACTTTGATGTCATTATTGGTATGGATTGGCTGACCAAGCAATGAGCTACTATGGATTGTCGGGATAAGAGAATCCGATTTAATCAGACTAGAGCTAGTAGTTTCCAGTTTGTAGGGAGCCGAGGAGGGTCCTCGATTCCCTTGATTTCTTCTTTGGAAGCAACCAGGTTGTTGGGGTCAGGATGTCGAGGCTTTTTGGCATCGGTGAGTGATATGTCGAAAGAAGGACCGAACCTGGAGGACATCGCGGTAGTACGAGATTATCCTGATGTCTTTCCAAAGGAATTGCCAGGACTACCCCCAGCCAGAGAGACAGAGTTCGTAATCGAGTTGGCTCCTGGGACGGAACCAATCTCAAAGGCACCGTACAGGATGGCGTTGTCAGAGTTGAAGGAATTAAAGGTGCAGATGCAAGAATTATTGGACAAGGGCTTTATTCGCCCGAGTGCATCGCCTTGGGAGCGCCGATCCTATTTGTCAAGAAAAAGGATGGTTCGTTGCGGTTATGTATTGACTATAGACAGCTTAATCAAGTGACGATTAAGAATAAGTACCCGCTACCGAGGATTGACGACCTGTTTGACCAACTCCAAGGAGTGTCGATATTCTCTAAGATAGACCTAAAGACGGGCTATCATCAATTGAGGATCCGAAAAGAGGACATACCGAAGACAGCTTTCCGTACTCGTTATGGTCATTACGAGTTTACGGTAATGCCTTTTGGATTAACAAATGCCCCTGCTACTTTCATGGATTTGATGAATCGAGTGTTTAAGGAGTATTTGGATCGGTTCGTGATCGTGTTTATCGACGACATTTTGGTGTATTCAAAGAGTCCGGATGAACACGAGCAACACCTAAGGACCGTGTTGCAAACCCTAAGAAATCACAAGCTGTATGCGAAATTTAGCAAGTGTGAATTTTGGTTGGCTCGAGTGGCATTTCTAGGCCACGTGATCTCAGGCGAAGGGATTTCTGTGGACCCGACCAAGATTGAAGCGGTCATAGATTGGCCAAGACCGACTTCAGTAACCGAGGTTCGTAGTTTTCTGGGATTGGCTAGTTATTACAGACGGTTTGTGGAAAGATTCTCTTCAATAGCTATGCCATTGACGCATTGCTGAAAAAGGACAAGAAATACGAGTGGACGGATAAGTGCGAGCGTAGTTTCCAAGAGCTTAAGCATAAGCTGACTACCGCACCAGTTTTGACTATTCCGTCAGGCTCGGGAGGATATGAGATTTTTAGCGACGCGTCATACAAAGGACTCGGTTGCGTTCTGATGCAATATGGTAAAGTGATAGCATATGCTTCCAGGCAATTGAGGCCTCACGAGCTGAATTATCCGACGCACGACTTAGAGTTGGCGGCCATCATATTTGCGTTGAAGATATGGAGACATTATCTCTGTGGAGAGAGATTTCAGATTTATACGGACCATCAAAGTTTGAAGTATCTGTTCTCCCAAAAGGAATTGAACATGAGGCAGCGCAGATGGATGGAACTTCTTAAGGATTATGACTGCGATATTCTGTACCATCCGGGTAAGGCAAACAAAGTGGCAGACGCTTTGAGTCGCAAGTCATCGGTTGCTAGTATGATGGTTCAGGAATGGATTCTGTTGGAGGGAATCCGCGATTCAGAATTCAGGCTCGAGGTATGCCATCTTTCCAGTCTAATGGCTACCCTTAGGATCGAACCTGAAATTCAAGCCAAGATTAAGGCAATGCAACCTTTGGACGTTGAGATCCAAAAGATTCTGCAAATGGACGCGACTAAGAGAAAGTCGGATTTTCAAGTATCCGAGGATGGGATCTTGAAATTCCGTGGACGGTTATGTGTACCAAGCGACACCGAAATTAAGGAGAGGTTGTTATCCGAAGCGCATCGCAGCGACTACAGTGTGCATCCCGGTAGTACGAAGATGTATCAGAATCTGCGACAGTATTATTGGTGGAATGGCATGAAGCTAGACATTGCCAAGCATGTGGCGAAGTGTTTAACCTGCCAACAAGTGAAAGCGCAGCATTGCAAGCCAGGAGGGTTACTACAACCTCTTGAAATCCCCGAATGGAAATGGGAGCACATCACGATGGACTTCGTGACTGGATTACCAAGAAGTCGGCGAGGTAATGATGCAATTTGGGTTATAGTGGACCGATTGACGAAATCAGCTCATTTCATCGCCGTACGCAAGGATTTTGCTTTGGAAAAGTATGCAGAATTGTACGTGCGACAGATTATTCGTTTGCATGGGGTGCCAGTGACGATTACTTCAGATCGAGACCCTAGATTTACGGCAGCATTTTGGAAGAGCCTACAGACTTCGATGGGGACAAAGCTATAGTTCAGTACGGCCTACCATCCTCAGACAAACGGTCAATCAGAGAGAACAATTCAAACTTTGGAGGATATGTTGACAGCCTGTGTATTGGATTTCAAAGGAAGTTGGGAGGAATAACTTCATCTTGTGGAGTTCGCGTATAATAACAGTTATCACAAAGTATCCGAATGGCACCGTTCGAAGCTTTGTACGGCAGACCGTGTAGGACTCCTATTTGTTGGGACGAAGTCGGCGAGCGGAAAATTACAAGGCCAGAGTTAGTGCAGTAATCTTTAGACGCCGTCAAGATGATTCGAGAAAGGTTAAAGACGGCTCGGAGCGGATGAAGAGTTATGGGGATAGGCGACGTAGGCCATTGGAATTTCAAGTGGGCGATCATGTGTTCCTTAAAGTATCGCCGATGCGAGGTACATCGCGATTTGGAAAGAAAGGAAAACTGAGCCCAAGGTACGTTGGACCGTTCGAGATTCTAGAAAGGATCGGGAATTTAGCCTATCGTCTTGCACTACCGCCTCGACTTGCTCAAGTGCATGACGTATTCCACATGTCGATGTTAAGGAAATACGAGCCGGACCCAACACACGTGTTGAATTTTGAAGAGATAGAGGTGGATGACAGGGTGTCGTATGTGGAGAGACCGATTCGGATCGAGGACCGGAAAGAACAAGTGCTGAGAAGCAAGACGGTCTCCTTGGTCAAAGTCATTTGAGAACATCATGGTACGGAGGGAGCTACGTGGGAAAGCGAAGAAATCATGAGGCGTCAGCACCCCTATCTTTTTGAGGATTAGCGTGTCAGTTCAAATTTCGAGGACGAAATTTCTGTAAGAGGGGAAGAGTTGTAACATCCTGAAAATTGACTTCACTTAGCCCGATTTTTAATCCGATTTTGGGAATCGATTTCTCTATGATATCAGGACTAAATACTTGGACGTCGCCTCATTTATTTTGGGATTTTCCGTTGGACACGGAAGAGTTGGAAAAAGGAAGAATTGGACCGGGTTTCGGGCCCGTGAGTGGGCCGGCCCAAGACCGGCGGCCCAATGGGCCTTGCACCCATTCAGCCCAGCCCAAGAGGGGCCCAAGTTGGCCCAAGTTCCCCTCCATTTCGAGCCCATGGGCTTCTCTCTTTTGGCCCTTTTGCTTTTGTGCCCAAGTGGGCATTGTTTATGCTTTGTTTTGCTTTGTTTTGATTGGCCCTTCAAGCAAGTGGCAAGCCCACTTGCCTTGGCTTCTCCTTCAAGTTTTCAGCCTCTTCTCTCTCCTCTTTCTCCCCCAAAATTCGTGCACCAGCCCAGCCCCCTCTCTCTCCCTTTTTCTCTTCCTTTTCTCTTCCATTTCTAGTGTTCTTTGCTGTCCATACTGTTTTCCAGCCGGAAAACAGCCTTGCCGCCGTCACCGGAGCCGCCACAACTGCCCAAAGTGTAGTCCTGGAAGTTAGGAAGCCAGCCGCGCATCCCCGGTCACCACTGGTCGCCGTTAGCCGCCCGTTTCGGCCTTTTCTGCACTGCTGGTCAGTTCCGCGTGAACAGTAACCAGCAGTGTTTTTGGCCCGTTTCGGCCACCGTTTGTCGTCCGTTGCCATCCCCGAGCTTACCCCTCGTAGCCCTCGTTCCCCTCTACGCGCCGGTGTCGCCGGATTTCCGATCCAAGTAAGTTAACTTCCTAATCCTTGTTTAGGGGTTAATCTTGCTTAGGGGTTAATTAGTTTAATTTTTGTGCTTGGTTAATTATGGGTTAGTTTGTTAATGGTGGCTGAGTTAATTAAGGCTGACTAGGGTTAGTTAATTGACCATAGTTAGTATTAAAGTAACTAAGGTTAATTAATTAAAGTAACTAGGGTTAGTTTCTAAAGTAACTATGGTTAATTATTAATCATGGTTGAGTTAATTAACCCTAGTTAGGTTAAATTTAGTAACCATGGTTAATTTTAATAATATTCTATTAATTTCGGATTAGTCAATTTGTTCATATTTACTGTTCATGATTACGCTCACGACATCGTTCACGATCACTTTGTTCACGATTCGTTTCACGACTGTTCATACGAAATAAATTTTGGTTTCAAATTGATATGTTATTGGTTGTTATGCTTTCTTGAAGTGCCGATTGTTAATTATATGCGTGAATGATGATGAAATGCACGATCGAAGACCGAGTGGAAGTGAAAGTGCTTGATTTATTGAGTTATTCTCGAGAATTAGGGAATGTACGTGATTGATGATTGATGGAATTTGGAATTTTGGAATTGTCGAGTGATACCGTATGACATAATGCGTGGGTTATCTGAAATGGCATGTCGCATGAGCATGAGCGTATGAGTGGTGTTGCATTCACGACCAAGCAAAAGCAAAGACAAGAATGAACTGTTTGCTGATGTGTTGCATGGTCAGATTAAAGTTGATAGCCCGGTTGAGCCGGATGACCGCCAATCCTTCGGGGTTGTGCCGTGACCATTGGGTCGCCCGACAAAGTGGTCGATGCGGAGTCGCGGTTGAGGCCGGGCCCATGCTCCTTATGGAATGCCGTCGGTGGGGGAAAGCCCATGACGTCGCCGTGCCTCACGGGGGAGGACGATGCCTGGTTTACGACCAGTTGACCGCCAACCATAAGGTTGTGCCATGGCCTAGAGGGTCGTAATAATTGGAGCATGTGTGGGTGTGAGACATGAGAAGGTCGTGTGAGATGCTCTGATTATTCGTATGCTCTTAATGTCGTGATGAATTAAATGACAGTTTCTGCAGGTCGCGTGTGCCAAGGCCAGGTAGGGTCGCCTGTGATTGCACTTGTTTATTAAACTGTCTTCTGTGGTTATCTCTCTCTCAGGTGGTATTGCATTGATTGCTGTATTAGGTTGTATGTTAAACTCTCGAGGCGAGCGAAGTTCCTAACCGGGGCTTAGGACTTTAACTTGTTGAGTTTATCTCAACCCGTCGTGGTTAACATTTTCAGGCCCTAGATGATGCAGTACCGAGGATCGAAGAGAGCGATTCCTCTGAGGCTCGTGAGTAGGCAGCTGTAGCCTATTTCCTTTTTGACGAGCCTTCCCCCACTTGTACAGGGTTAGGTTAGCTAGGCCGATCCCTTTTTGAGTAGGCCTTAGCTTGTCGCCTATAGTAAGGCGTGTATGTATTTGCTGGTGTGCTGGCTAACCTTCAGATATATAAAACGGTGTTTGTCTTTCCTCTGCTGCTGTTGTTGCTATCCCTATTGTTTGGTTTGGGAGTTGTTCGTTTCCGCATGTGCATAATTACAAGATAAAATGAATTGGTCGACGACAGTACCTGGGACGTCGTTCAGATAGACCTCAAGTGAACTGGGGTTGCTGCGAGCTCGAGAGTCGGGGCGTGACAGATTACACATCCTGAATGATTCTTCAAATGCTTCTCAAATCCACAAGAAGGAACACAATCTTATTAAGTGTCATTTTTGCAACAAAATTGGACACTTGAAGAAAGATTGTCTGAAACATAAGGCTTGGTTCAAAAAGAAAGGTAAGCCTTGTGCTTTAGTATGTTTTGAATCAAACTTTACTGAAGTTCCTCATAATACTTGGTAGATTAATTCTGGTGCAACTACTCATGTGTCAAATACGATGTAGGGATTTCTTATCATCTAAACCATAAAGCCAAATGAAAGTTATGTGATTACGGGGAACAGAAACAAAGCTCCAGTTGAAGGCATTGGCACTTACCGTTTGATCTTAGATACTGGGCATTATTTGGATTTGTTTCGAACCCTTTATGTACTTACATTTTCTTGCAATTTAGTTTCTTTGCCAAGACTTGATGTAGCAGGATTTTATTGTAAATTTGGTTATGGATCTTTCAGTTTATTTAAGAGTGATACTCTTATTGGAACTGGAACTTTATGTGATGGTCTCTACAAATTTAGACTTGATAATTCTTTTGTTGAGACATTAATGACCTTGCATTATAATGTTGGCACTAAATGAAGTTTGGTGAATGAGAATTCTACTTACTTGTGGCATAAACGTCTAGGTCATATATCAAAGGAAAGAATGCAGAGATTAATGAAGAGTGAAATTCTTCCAAATTTGGATTTTACTAACCTTGGAGTGTGTATTGATTGTATTAAAGGTAAATAAACAAAGCATACTAATAAATGTGCCACAAGAAGCACATAGCTTCTTGAAATTATACATACTGACATATATAGTCCTTTCGATGTCCCATCTTTTGGTAAGAAAGTTATTTTATCACCTTTATCGATGATTTTTCACGTTATGGTTACATTTATCTATTGCATGACAAGCCTCAATCAGTGAATGCACTTGAAGTGTATATTAAAGAGGTTGAGAGGCAATTAGATAAAAATGTGAAAATAGTAAGGTCCGATAGAGGTGGTGAATATTATGGAAAGTATGAAAAATTGGGATAATGTCCAAGTCCATTTGCTAAATTCCTTGAAAGACATGTCATTTGTGCTCAATACATAATGCCGGGTACACCACAACAAAATGGTGTAGCAGAAAAGGCGTAATCGTACTTTAATGGAAATGGTTAGGAGTATGATGAGTCATTCATCTTTACCCTTGTCTTTGTAGAAGTAAGGGTAGAAGTTCCTATACCCAAAACTTCTAAAGTTATTGTTCCCGATATTATAGTTCAACCTTACAATAATCGAGAACAACAAATTAATGAACAAACACTCCATAATAGAGATGTCATTATTGAACCTCCAATAACCGAGTCACAGGAAATAGCTTTAAGAAGATCTCAAAGAGAAAGGGGGTCGGCTATTTCTGATGACTATATGGTTTATCTATAAGAGTCAGAAATTGACTTAGGAATTGGAAATGATCCAGGTTCATTTTCCCAAGCCATGGAATGTGAAGATTCTAATGAATGGTTTAATGCCATGGAAGAAGAGTTAAAATCCATGCATCAAAATCAAATCTGGAATCTTGTTGAATTACCTAAAGGATGTAAGAAAGTTGGGTGTAAATGGGTCTTTAAGACCAAGCGCGACTCAAAAGGCAATATTGAACGACATAAAGCCAGACTTGTTGCAAAGGGTTTTACACAAAAAGAAGGCATTGACTATAAAAAGATATTTTCACCAGTCTCTAAGAAGGACTCACTTAGAATCATTATGGCTTTGGTGGCCCATTATGACTTGGAGTTACACCAAATGGATGTAAAAACTGTCTTTCTTAATGGGAATTTAGAAGAAGAGGTTTATATGGACCAATCGGAAGACTTTTCAATTAAAGGAAAGGAACACATGGTATGTAAATTAAAGAAGTCAATATATGGACTTAAACAAGCTTCCTGACAATGGTATCTTAAGTTTAATGATACCATAACTTCATTTTGATTTAAGGAAAACACCGTTGATCGGTGTATATATATGAAGATCAGTGGGAGCAAGTTTATTTTTCTAGCGCTGTATGTTGATGACATTTTGCTTGCTACCAATGATCTTGGTTTGTTACATGAAACCAAGAAGTTTCTCTCTAAGAATTTTGAAATGAAGGATATGGGAAAGGCAACGTACGTAATAGGAATATAAATATTCCGTGATAGATCACAATGATTGTTAGGGTTGTCTCAAAAAGCCTACATTGAGAAAATTTTGGAGAGATTTAATATGAGTAAATGTTCAGCAGGAATAGTTCCAATTCAGAAAGGTGACAAATTTAGCCTTATGCAATGTTCGAAAAGTGAATTGGAACGAGAACAAATGAAAAATATTCCTTATGCATCTATTGTGGGGAGCTTGATGTATGCACAAACTTGCACCAGATCAGACATTAGTTTTGCTATCGGAATGCTGGGTAGGTATTAAAGTAATCCTGGAATGGATCATTGGAAAGCTGCAAAGAAAGTTCTTAGATACTTGTAAGGAACGAAGAATCATATGCTCACTTATAAAAGATTCAATCATCTCGAGGTAATTGGATATTCAGATTCAGACTTAGCCGGATGTGCAGATACAAGAAAATCAACATCTGGTTACTTGTTTCTTTTGGCTGGAGGGGCAATTTCATGAAAGAGTGCGAAGCAGTCAGTTATTGCTGCATCCACTATGGAGGCTGAATTTGTGGCATGCTTTGAGGCCACTATTCATAGATTATGGCTGCGGAATTTTATTTTAGGGCTTATGATTGTCGACAGTATTGCCAAGCCGCTGAAAATTTATTGTGATAACTTTGCAGCAGTTTTCTTCTCTAAGAATGACAAGTATTCTAAGGGTGCTAAGCATATGGAGATCAAATAGTTGTTTGTTAAAGAAGAAGTTCAGAAACAAAGAGTGTCGATTGAGTACATTAGCACCAATCTTATGATTGTAGATCCCTTAACAAAAGGACTACCGCCCAAAACATTTAATGAGCATGTTGAAAGGATGGGCATTATTGGACGTCATTAATGTTTGTATTATGATTGTATTAAGTTTATGTATTTGACACTCTTAGCTCATTTATGTGTTTCTGACATTTCCTGTTTTCTATTTAGTATACATTATGGAAATAGATGAATGTTAAACAGGATAGTCTCTAAAGAGACATTATAGTTGGATTATTACTGTACTTCTCATTTATGGATCATGTTAAGTAGAGAGTTATAGTTATAGTACATAGAAGTGACTATGTCGATTAATGACATACAACCGCTATGACTCGCATTAGTTTTCTTTGCTTAATTATTATTATTATTATTATGTGATTGGCAATTTAATGAAAATTTTATAGCATAATGTTATTGTGCACATTACGGTCTTTATTAAACCATGAAAGGAAGATCATATAGGCCAAGTGGGAGAATGTAAGAAATTATTGTGGCCCACATGATATGATTTATTATATGGTTTAATAATTATTAAAATGCTATAAAATAAATATTGGTTACGAGAAGTTGCGACTATAATAAAACGAAATGGTATAATCCTCAAGGGAAGTTACTGCTTTTCTGAAGAGGTGCGACTCTTATAGAAATTAAAAGGCGCTTGATGGAAGGCACCTGTTGAAAGAACGTATAAATAGAGTCCGGTCCTCTCTCCACCCACAAAAACAACAACTAAAAAGAATTCAGTATTCTGTCCTCTATCAATAGAATACATAAAAGAATAGTAGGTTAAGGGAGAGAAATCAGATTTCTTCATTTAGTTCGAGTTCTTCGGTTTTTCACGACAAAAGGGTAACGCTATGGATAAATGTACGTTCTCATCTATTTGTGAAAATCATGAAGGTCAAACATCACTGGTTTTTGAATTTCCGCATCAAAGAATTACATGTATTTTTTCTAACACAGTGAAGCGAAAGGGAAAGGAGGGGCTTTTTAGAAACACTACATTTTCTGAAAAATATTTTTTAAGAAATCACTTTTTAGAAAAATATAATTATTTTTCGATATTTGGTTAAAACCTAAAAATGAAATGTTTCTGTTCAATAAAGAAAATATTTTCCTATATATCCTATTTAATAATTTTTATTATTTTATTATTTATTTGATTTTTAATTATTTTTATTTTAAAAAAATCGTTTTTAAAGGTTTACACATTACATCATATAATTTGTGTATGAATTAACAATATAGCAGTGACTAGGTGTTAGTCAAACAATATGCTATTTTTTGGGTCCGAATTAATGTAATAATCAATAAACTGGCATGCTACCATAGCTACGATAAAATTATTCTTTTTTATTTTTCTTTGAAAGTAAGCCTCTTTGAAAATAGGCTGCGACACTAAACAGAATTAGTTAGCGCTTCTTAAGACTTTTCTTTTTGCTAACCTACACTTGTCATTTTACTATAAGAATTCTACTATTTCTATTTAATTAACTTGTCTTCTAAGTAGAAAAGAAATTCAAATCAAATGCCGTCAATTATGAAATTCTTTTCATTTCTCATTTCCTCTTGTAGGTAAAAAAAAGTTTAAGATAACAACCAAAAAGGCAAGGAAAAATTACAACAATGCATAATTCAAACTAACTGACGTGAGCTAATCAATAATCCAATCAAGCCTTGATTTTGAGTGAATGGAATGACAAATTGTCTTATAAGCTTTTTATGTGATGCCGTGGCACAAAAGTGCGGCTAATTGTTGTGCACATGTTTATCACGAGTTAACCACAACACTAAACAATCCAAGATCTTCTATGAAATTTCACTAAAAGCTGCTAGATAGGGAGGGTTTTCATGGTAGATTGGATTTTCTTTGAAAAGCGATTTGGAAAGTGAAAATCCCAACAAGAGTTTCCTCTTTTTGCATAAGAAGATAACCTACAACAAAGAGGCAAAGTATCGGTTAATTGGTGTTTCATATGCAAAAAGGAGGCAGAGACTGTTTGGCATCTCCTCCTTCATTGTTCTTGGATGAGAAGGGTTTTGACAGCTTCCTTAGCTTGCATCTGGTTATCTTGGGTTATTGGAGGGTCCATTGAGCAAAAAATCTAGGCTTGGCAGGGCATTCACTTACATCGCAATAAGAAAAGACGGATTTACCTCAACTCCTCTTTCTATTTTTAGGTTGATTGGGGAGGAGCCGAACAAGAGAGCTTTTGCTAGAAAGGAATCTCCCATCCCTGTTTTTGTTGAAAATTGGCTCAACACTTTTGGTATAGTGGAAACTTGCTTAGGATTTAAATGGCTTGGTCAATATAGTTGATGATTCGTCTTGTTATTGTACTCCTTTTTGGTTTTGAGAATTGCCTTATATATGTCTAGTGATTTGAACTCTTCTCTATGCAGGTTGGCCCCCACTGTTACCCTATAGTCTATCCTTTTACCTATGAAAATATATATATATATATATATATATATATATATATATAAGTGTGAGGTCTTGATTTCTTTGCTAAGAGCATTTACGCAATCCTACTTAAAAACTGAGGATTGTATTCCCAAAATCAAGTCCTTATGATTAAAAGCTTGAGGATTCATGATTCCTCTTATACGTGTGATTTCTTTACTTATTCTAAATTAAAGAGAGAGTAGGTGCCCTGTGTTTAATTAGATTCTCATGGTAACTCTGCTTTACATTGTTTAGAACGAGGTTTTTATTAGATCAAGTATTTTATTTTGATCAAACTTATAATATCCTTTCAATGCAATATATTAAGGTCTCTGCTGGAAGGAAATTTGATGAAGGAAAGCAAAATGCTGCAAAAGAAGAACAATCTGGAAAGATCTCAGAAAAGATGCAGAAGACTCCATCACTAGTGAGACTTGTTAGTTCAGTGCTCAGGCATATTTCTTCTAAATTGCTTTTATTCAATTTCAAAGTGAATGATCCACATATTACAGGTAATATGTATATGCAATGACCTTTATGCTCCTGCCTTGAGACAATTACGTCAGATTGCAACGCAAGTCTTTTCTGCTTTTTATTAAATTGTTATCCACGTATTTTAGAGGACATTGTAATGGTTTGCATCCTCTAGGAACCACATTAGTCGAGTGTGTTTACTTATAAAAGAAAAGAAAATAATCATTATTGGTTTCCATTTCTCAAAGTTTGAGCCGTTTAGCTTGTATTTGTAGCCTAAAATATTAACTAGCACTCTCGTTATCTGGACCCAAATAGTCCTTTGAGCATCAATGAACATGTGGATGCAATGCAAGTTCAATGATTTAGTATGCCATATACTTGGTAAGGAACTTTTGTCATGATGTCAACCTATTTTATCTCATGCTGTGATGCTAAAGTTCGTGAATAAGGAAATTGTCATCGACATTCTTTTAGAGGATAGGTTTGAATAAGCTTCCACCTAGGTATCCTTAAAGTGGTTGATCGTGTGTTTATGTCCAGCTTATGGATCAAGTCATTTAGCTTCTTAACACTCTATTACATTGAGCATATACAGCCTTACCGTTGACCAATACAGAATGCGGAACTTGGATACACTTTTTCCATCGCATCCATCACGCTTCTATGTCAATTGTAACATCTTCATCGATACATTATCATTTGCCAAAATGAAGCGAAGGTATCTAATTTGCTTGTTGTTACTATTTCTTGATCCTCAGCTTATGCTGAAGTTTTGTTGCTACCCTCTTCCTCCCATATATACAATTCTTCTTCATTCTATATAGATGAAACTTTCATCTTCTAGTATGTCCCGTACTTTGAGCTTTGGAGTTAGTTCGTCAATTCTATCAAAGCCATGTCCTTTGCAGAAAACATAAACTTCGGGACACCAATTCAAGAGTGCTAACTAAGCCTATTTGTGGATCCTCTTGTAATTTTTGGTTTCTGCCTTTGTTATCTTTTCCTTTAAAAGCACGCCTTGGTTCTATAGATGAAATGTCCACCGCTTGAAATTGAAGACAAAAAATGCCCATTTTGCACTATGCCCTAGACTTGACTGAGTTCAACAAAGACAGCAGCACTTCAAATTGCTTTCAAAGTAGTAGCAGATATTTGCGTGTGGACTTAGCTGCAGTTCACTTGACAATTGACAATGGTATCTCATGCAAACTCCTACTAGATTCCATGAACTGTTGAGGAATATTATGTATGTGGTGTTAGTGGCTACAGAGACATATCTTGTAGATAATCACGTGATATTTGTGGTCAGTTCGGCCAACAATTGCTCCCTTGGTTCTGCTCGGTTTCCGGTTTGACAGAGATAGGCCGACCTTTCTAGCTGTTGTTCTCATCCTGGGACCGCCTTGGATTGACTTGGTTGAGGTCCCCGTGTGTAGCCTTTGCCACCGCCACTATGTCTGTGTCTCCAGCCCATCTAACGGGTGAGTTTATGTTCTAATAAGTTGATTAGTGCATAAAACTTGCTTAGGGATGGTTTAGTTAGAGTTAATCTTAATTAGGGGGATTAATTAAGGTTTATTAGAGTCAAGATAGGTGGTTAGTTAGAAGACCATGGTTAGCTTGGATTAAATTATTAATCTTGATTAGTGATTTCTAATTGGGGTTTAGTTGTATGAGCAAAGATTAGGGGGTTAATCTTCATTAGTCTTAGTTTATTGAAAAGAATTGATTTCTTTTAATAAATTATTGATTTATTGAATTCTGAATTTATTTTATTAATTATTAAATTTTGGAATTTCATTATTCATAATGTACTGTTCATGTGGTACTGTTCATGTAGAAGCGAAATTTTGCTTAAATGAACATGATTATGTGCATTACTAATTCTTAAATGCATGGACATTTCTATGAATTGCGTGGGCATATAAAAAGGGGGAAACCTGAGGTGTCGGGTGTATGTTTATGTCCAACATTGTCTTGAAATTGGAAAGAGCATGCTTTGTTGCATAAGACATGAAAGTTGGATGATTTCTTGGAAATGAAAATGTGACCGCATGTGTTTAATTGACTATTTATGCAAGTATAAATCACGTATGCATTGGCTAATGTTCAAAACTAAAATGAGCTGTGGTGATATGTTTGCGTGGTTACTAAATTGAAACTGTCACCTTGGCGGGAGTTTGGGGGACGAAGTTCGACTCATAGGAAATCTCGGCAGGAGGTCGGATGCGGAGTCGCAGTAGAGGCCATGCTCATGCTCTTTTAGGAATACCGTCTTGGAAAGGAAACTTTGACGTAGGCACGCCTCATGGGGGGCGATGCCTGGCTATGCCAGTAGACACCGATGGGAGTTCGATTGTGGCCTTGAGGGGTATTAATAATCGAAACATGTGTGGCTGCAAGAATGCATGAGAAATATGGCATCATTGGTTCTGATTATATATGTATTGGTTGCACTATTTGTGGTATGCTTGAATTGATAACATGCAGGGTGTGGCAATGGCCAAGTGAGATCATCTGCGATTCGACTCGAACGTGATTGATCGAATACATTACTTATTTGTGGTATGCATTGGTCATATTGTATATGTGTATATCGTGTACGGTATGACATAACTGGGTAAGGTTGTATGCGAGTCAACTACTTGTCTGTTTATTATCCATGGATGTGTGGATTAGTTTTGCTTAGTTGGAGTAGATAATATTGTTGTCATTGGTTTGTATGAGGGGTGGTTCTTGAGAGGTATCCCGGGTTGAGTTGATGTTCTAATCAGGGCTTTGGGTGAGAACTCGTTAAGATTATATCTTATTGTTGTATTAACCATTTCAAGTCCTTAGAATGGTGCACCCTCTAGTGCGATTCGGGGTCCCTAAGGACCGGGAGACCATTGTGACGCACCACTGATTCCTTGGTCAGGTGCACTTGTATGAGAAGTACGTCTCCACCATCTGGGTGGATGAGGGACTGGGGTTATGAATTCCCTATCGGTTCTTGGTATGGTATATCAGAGAGGACGATCTCTTGATCAGTTTTCTGCACGGTTTTGATGGGCCACCTGGTAGAGGCCCCAAAGACATCGACTAGGATCCTATGGAGTTGGACCCTCCAGATGGCTCTATGGTGAATCCGGAGCCCGCTCCACCTGTAGCTGACTTGTCACGCCCCGGCTCTCGAGCTCGCGGCAACCCCTTCTCCATGGTCAATTGAAAGCGACGTCCCAGGACCCGCCCATGACCATTCATTTTATCTTTGATTATGCGCAAGCGGAAGACGAACCATCCCCAGACAAACATACAATCAAATAGGGATAGAGGGATGAACAGCAAGAACAACAGCAACTACTCAATTATTCAATTTATTGGATTAACCAATGGAGGATCGTTTCCGAATTACAAGCCCGACAAAAAGGGCCGATCCATCCTCTAAGCGAAACCAAAAGAACTAGGCTAATCCAATTAAACAAGAAGAACCCTTAGGTTCAGCACCACGGTCACTCGGACCCCTCGGACTCAAGCTCCGTCGAGTCGATCACTTTGAGAAGCGGGGGCGGGATTCTCCATTGCGGGTACGCCATTCTAAAGACCTGAAAATGTTTAACCACGACGGGTTGAGATAAAATCTCAGCGAGTTCTTCCCCCTAAGCCCCGGTTAGTACGCCAACTCAACTCGGGGTATCTCTCCAGAACCACCCCTCACTCAACCCCACAACAGACAACAGACAACCCGCAATCAAACAACCACCAGGGTCAACTAATAAACACTATTCGGTTCGCATGCAACCTTACCCGGTCTGCCATACCCTGCACGTCAAATCTCATACAATGCAAACAAGGCACATGGCCGTTAGATGATACAGTTCATCACTCACATGCAAATTGCGTCACAAGCGATCTCACCTGGCCATTGCCACACCCTGCACGACTGTCAACTCATGCGTGCGTACCACAAATCATCACGACATTAAGAGCATGCGAATAATCAGAGCATCTCACACAACTTTCTCATGTCTCACACTCACACATGCTCCGATTATTAACGCCCCCTCCCGGGCCAACGGCACAACCTTATAGTTGGCGGTTCTGGCTAAACCAGCTTCGTCCTCTTTACCTCGAGGCACGGCGACGTCGGGGTCATCCCTTCCCTCGACGGCATTCCCGAAGGAGCACGAGACCCGCCCACTACCGCAGATCCCGCAACGACGGGGAACATAGGACCCGCCCACTACCGCAGTCCCGTCACATGTCCCCGTCGGCATCCGACCGAAGTCGCGACCAAATGGCCACGGCACAACCCCATAAGGATTGGCGGTCTTCCGGCAACGCCGGGTTCCCTCTCTTAATGTGATCATGCAACACATCATCAAACAATCCATTTATATCTTTGCTCTGTCGTGAATGCAACATCACCCATGCTCATGCGATATGCCATTTCGGATAACCCACGCAATATGTCATGCGATCTCACTCGACAATTCCAAAATCCAAATCCAACCAACACTCGATCACGCATTTCATCATCAATCATGAGTATAATTAACAATCGGCACTTCAATTAATCATAACAATCAATAGCACATCAAATTCAGACAAAAATTAGCTTTCGGATGAACAGTGCCGTGAACAGTAATTGTGAACAGTGCTCGTGAACAGTAATCGTGAACAGTAATTATGAACAGTGATTTTTCCGAAATTCAATTAATTAAAACATTTAATCCATAAATTAAACAAAACATTAATTAAAACAATTAATCAATTCAATTAAAGCAAATCATGCTTAATTAATCACATAAACACAATTAATCCCAAATTAAGCACAATTAAGTTAAATAAGCAAAATTAAACTAATCTAATCTTAATCATCTATCTAACCACCTATCTTAGGGCTAATACAACTTAATTAAACCCCTTAAACCAAAATTAACACTAACTAACCAACCCTAAGCAAGTTTAGGCACTAAATAGGGATTAGGAGCTAAACTCACCCGTTAAGCGGGCCGACGACATGGACGCGGCGGCGGCGACGAACCCGACACCCAGGGACCTCACTCACGACGATCCAAGGCAGTCCTGGGCTGAGAACAGCAGCAACAAACTCGAAATCCCTCTGCAACTCTGAAAACTGCACTGCACAGGACGAAAGTTGCTGACCGGAGTTGAACGGGCTGGCCGGAGCTCCGACGAGCGGCGGGCCAGCGACCAACGGCACCTGGGGGTTGAGGGGGAACCACTTGTGGCTGGTATGGGTGGAGATTGGGTCGGAAAGGGAGGAAAATGGCCGAAACAGCAAAACAGAACAGCAGTAGTCGGTCAGAAAACGGTCAGGCCGGCGGTGGATTTCGGCCGGAATACGGGTTGACCGACAGCTCCTTCCGGCGATCGGCCGACGCTATTTGAACGGAATTTCTCTTCTGAACACAACGGTGGGTGGCACGAGACGAGATTCCAACGGGTAGGCAATGAACAACTCAGATTTCGGTGAAAGGTCAAACTGAAAAACAGAAGGAAGGAGGGAAAACCATGGGAGAGAGGTGCTGCGATTTTGGAGAAGATGAAGAGGAGAGAGAGAGTGAAGTGAAGGCTGAAGGATAAGCCTTATCCAAGGCCATCAATGCTTGCCCCACTTGCCAAACAATGACCTCATCCTCTCTTTCTTCTTTTTGACTTTTCTTCAAAATATCCAAGGGCATTTTGGTCATTTCCACCTTGCACATTTCCCAATCTGTCCTTGGGCTGAAAATGGAGGACGGGCCTAGGAAATGGGCTTGAAAATGAATAGGAACGGGCTCGGGAATTTATTGGGCTTGAATCGGCTCGGTTTTAGACAATGGGCTCGGAAGGGTAAATGGTCGGTTTGGCCCAATGGGCTCACTTGCTTGCCTCGGGCCTTCTATGGTGGCTGTCCCACCTTAGGCGTGAGGCCCACACTGATCTTGCCCGGCCCACGTCCTCGTAGGCTCGTTTTCTCGGTCTAAAAGTCCCTTTTCCAATTACTCGGCTCAACCGACAGTGTCGATTGTCTAAGAAGCATCGTCCAAAAGTCCATCCCGGACGTTCCTGAAAATTCGAAGTCCAATACTGGATTCTCATGCCTTGTCAATTTCACCCGAATGCCATTTTGGTACTACTCAGACTGACAGGCGGCTTTGAGGATTCACGCGTAACCGACTCGTGCCAATTCACGTTCAAGACTTCTCGACACATGGACGTCCTTGACTACATGAAATTGCGAAGAATCGATTCTTATTTCAAAGTACACGATTATCAAGGATCGACATAGGGCCATTTGCGGGTTCGATAACAGTAGACGGAATCACCCGTCGTTCCATTATTTTTGTCCGCGAATCGACTTCTAGTCGTCTCTGAAATCGGCCTGCATATCTACAGGATCGTCCTTACGCAAGTTTCACGGTCGAGTCGTTTTCCCAGGTCAGGTTCTTTAGTCGCACGAGTTCTGTCCTCATTAGCCTTTCCCCTCAAGGTCAGTATCTCAAGAGTGATCAGTTCCGAGTGAGATCAACCAACAATGCATTGACGAAATTAATGCTCGTTCCTCCCTAAAAGGACTCGAATTTCAGGATGTTACATGACTCATACTCCTTCGATTACAACCTGACGGAGCTTGAGTCTGATGGGTCTCTACACTTTGGTAGTTCCTGATGGATGTACCGAACCCGAGGGTTCTTTTTGGAGAGAGAATGGATTGACCTAGCCTTAGTCCCTTTTTGTATGGCTTGGAGAAAGGAACCGACCACTGGGCTTGTAAATCGGAAACATTTCTTTAGTGATTAATCCAGTAAGTAAATAAAAGAGTGGTTTGTTGTTGCTATGCTGTTAATCCTTCTATTCCTTTTTGATTGATTGATTGTTTGGTTGACCGGTGGATGGTTTGTTTTCCGCATGTGCATAATGAAAGAATAAAATGTGGTCAGTGACGCTTCCTAAGAAAAATTCTAACATAAGGTTAGAATTGGAATTTCATTAGTAAAGGATACAATAGGAATTTTACGCCCAAAAGGGAAAATTTGTAATTTTTCATGCTCAAACAGGAGTAAAATTGGAAATTTCTGTGCATAATGAAAGAATAAAATGAGTGGTTTGTGCATAAAGTAAAATTATGGTTCTACCCTGGCCGCCTGTGCATAATGAAAGAATAAAATGAGTGGTCGGTGACGTGTCCTGGGAAAAATTCTAACATAAGATTAGAATTGGAATTTCATCAATAAAGGATACAATAGGAATTTTACGCCCAAAAGGGAAAAATCGTAATTTTTCACGCTCAAACAGGAGTAAAATCGGAAATTTCTATGGCCAGGGCAGAACCGTAAATTTACTTTATGCGAAGGGATAAGACCGTAATTTAAGCGGGTAAGGGAAGAACTGTAATTTGTGCCGGGAGGCATGCACGCCATTAATGGCCCCATGCGCCCGCTGCAGCACTCTTGGGCACGTGCATCGGTCATGCTCGCTGTAGGATCTTGGGCGCATGCATCGCCTAGGCACATGCATGGCACGCGCTCGAGGTCTTCTCTGGGCAATTGTTCTTCCGCCGCTGCTCCGCCATCACCGGCCCTCTTTCTGCCGTTGCGTCTCCTTCCATAGCCCATAACCGATCAAATTGATCGACGGGTTTGAAGGACATCGCCGAGACAAACAAATAGTTCCAAGATCCAGCGAAAATAGCTAACAAATTGACTTGAATTAAGCCTAAAACGATCTGACCTACAAGCCCAAACCACCGAAACTTTCACCACTCAATTAGCCTCCGTCGGTCAATAATATGCCAAATAACTTATGGCTCTTCTTCCTAAAGGCGGTATGACCACACAGGTCCTTCATCGTGTGGTGGGTTGCCCGAATTTGGCCAGAATTCACAATTTTGTTCCAAGCCACCAAAGATCTGAATTTTACCAATTTATAATCCAATGAAAACATGCAAAATTCCTCTGAATTTTACCCATTTATAATCCAAAGAAAACAAACAAAATTCCAAAATTCCATCAAAGCGAAAATCATACAAGCTCTGATACTAACTGTTAGACTAAATATCATATAACTTGCGTTCCCAATTTATCATTTACGGAAAAATCGTACAATATCGGAAACGTTTTGTGGAAACGTAAAGGATCGGTACATACCTCCAACCATTGATGAAATTTTGCAAAACACAAAATCTCAAACCTCGAATGGATGTGATGTTAATGCGGAATCACCTAACTTGTGCATGACGTTCCATTACCCAATACCCCTCAAAACCTAATGGTGTGTTTTTTTTTTTAAGTGATAGGATTTTGTCACGGGGCAGAGGTTTCTATGGTCAATGGGGCATTCGTAATCGAGGATAAACGACCGAAACGCCCCTCGGAGGATCCAAGCACTTCCGGAACATTCTTAGGGGCGGGATTTTCTTGAGTCTTCTAGAATATTCCAGAATATCCCTAGAATATTTCCAAAATATTCTTAGAATATTCCTAGGGGCAGAAGATACGATAATTAAGGCAGTTGGGGAAATACGATCTTGTTCGCCGGATCGAAACTAAATCAATGGTTGTAATCTGAGGGCCTCAAGTATAAAAAGGGGTGCCCTCCCCCTCATTTGTATCATCCAACATTAGCAATCTAAACTCATTTTCTTTCGTTTAGAGCTTCTCTCTCTAGTTTCTTTCTCTACGATCCGAGTGAGTGAGTGATCAGACGATCCGAAGAAGGCTTGGCTTATGCCCCAACGATCCCGAGCGATCCAAAATAGCCTAAGTCGCCGCACGGTCACGATCCCAAACGATCGGCCCGTGACAAGTGGTATCAGAGCTAAAAGAAGAGAGATCCGAGGAGCAGCTATTCGAAAGAATGTCAAGCCAAGAAGCTATTGTGGATGGAGAGGTTGCCCAAGTCAAAGAGACTCGCAGCCGAATCAAGAAAAGGGAAATCTCGTCGGAACCCGTTGCCGCGCTTGATGAGAAGTTCGCGAAAATGCGAAGTGCCATAGCTGATCTCATTGACGGACTTGATGATGTTCGAGATCGGATCATGGAGGTTGAAGGCTCCCTTCGCAAAGACTTCACGGACGCCATCAACGATGTGACGGTCCCTCTTCAAGCGAAGGATGATGACCTCGAGACGTCAAACGACGACTTGAGGGAATGTGTTCGCGCAATGCAAGAGGAGAACCCCCGACAAGACGAGGTCGAAGCCATGAAGGTGGAGATCCAAGAGCTCAAGGCGGAGCTCGCCCTATGCAAACTGAGCATCATGAACGGAGCGATGCCTACCCAAGCGGTGCCTAAGATAGAGGTGCCGAAGCCCAAGGAGTTCAAGGGTGATCGATCTGCCAAAGAGGTGGATAACTTTGTATGGAGCATGGAGCAGTACTTCGGAGCCGCCAACATCCAACACGAGAATGTTAAGGTACGAACTACTGCGATGTTCCTTACTGATACCGCAATGCTGTGGTGGCGCAATAGGTGCGATGAGACCAAGCGCAGTGCCCATCCCATGGAGACGTGGGATGACTTCGTGAAGGAGTTTCCTTCTTCCCCGAGTTTGCTCAACAAGAAGCCCGTAGCAAGCTCCATCGCCTCGAACAACGAGGTACGGTCCGAGAGTACGTGAAGGAATTCACCGAACTCAAGCTCCAAATCAACAATCTTGGAGAAGAGGAGGCTTTCAGAGCGTTCTTGGATGGACTCAAGCCTTGGGCAAAGCAAGAGCTTATGCGTCGGGATGTGAGAAGTCTTCCGAAGGCCTTAACCGTGGCCAAATCGCTCATCGACCTCAACAAGTTCGACTCAACGAAGCATTGATTGAGGGATTAGAGGTCGGATCAGTACTCAGAGGATGAAGGCGAAGACAACTCCCGTAGGCCCAAGGATCAAGGTGGCCGAAAGACTTGGGGTGAAGTCTCATCCAAACAACCCGTCCATGGAGGTCGATCACAAGCGAACTTGACAAGTAAGTACGATCAACCTCCGCCCGCTCCTTGCTTCATTTGCAAGGGGAATCATTGGACACAAAAGTGCCCTCAAAAGCACCGAGTCAACGCCATCCTCTCTGTCGAAGATGAAGAACGGCCAAAGGAGGAAAAGCGTCAAATCCGACTTGGTGGGATGACTCTCAACTCTATGCAAGCTCATCCACCGCCCAAGAAGAAGGAGCAAACAGACATGTACTTCGCTGAACTTGAGGTATGTGGAATCACTCTCTATGCCTTAGTCGATACGGGTGCGTCCAACGTGTTCATGGCGACTAAGGTAGTGAAAAAGTTGGGCTTGGAAGTGATGCCGAACGGAAAGCGATTCAAGACCGTCAACTTAGAAGACCTTGCAAGTGGAGGCACAACCCCAGAGGTCGAAGTACAAATTGGTGGATGGAAAGGCAAACTTCCGTTCGAGGTAGTTCCGCTCGACGACTACGACCTCATCTTGGGAATGCAATTCTTCGACCAAGCCAAGCCATGATCGACATGTGGTCCAAATGCATCATAGTGCTCGACCCGAAGTGTCCATCCATGGTGCCGATGCTCAAAGGGGCGATGAACACCAAGATGATTGCTGCAGTCCATCTCCATTGCTGCAGTCCATCTCCTCGACAAGAGCTTGAAAGCGGCCAAGCGCATGGCCAATCAACCAAAGACCCAACCATTAGAGA
Source organism: Angophora floribunda (assembly GCA_014182895.1). NCBI lineage: Eukaryota > Viridiplantae > Streptophyta > Magnoliopsida > Myrtales > Myrtaceae > Angophora > Angophora floribunda. Next base: position 25,766,231 of record CM024712.1, read on the forward strand.
AGACGAAGGTAGAATCGGGATCTCCTACACTAACCAACGACATGCCGATCGAAGCCCTATTCCCCAAAGTGGAGTACGCACCGCGTGCTATGACCGAGCTGAAGAAAGGATCGTGTGCCCAACCAATCGTGAAGCCACTCAACCAATCGTTCAAGAAGCCGTTCGAGTCGGTTAGGGCCAAGCGAAATAGGAAGAAGCAGGAAAGAGCTCGTGCCAAAAAGAACTCTCCTCATGCTGTGAGCGCCGAGGACGTCGCTCGAATGAGTGGGGGAGAATGTCACGGGGCAGAGGTTTCTATGATCAATGGGGCATTCGTAATCGAGGATAAACGACCGAAACGCCCCTCGGAGGATCCAAGCAGTTCCGGAACATTCTTAGGGGCGGGATTTTCTTGAGTCTTCTAGAATATTCCAGAATATCCCTAGAATATTCCAGAATATCCCTAGAATATTCCCAAAATATTCTTAGAATATTCTTAGGGGCAGAAGATATGATAATTAAGGCAGTTGGGGAAATACGATCTTGTTCGCCGGATCGAAACTAAATCAATGGTTGTAATCTGAGGGCCTCAAGTATAAAAAGGGGTGCCCTCCCCCTCATTTGTATCATCCAACATTAGCAATCTAAACTCTTTTTCTTTCGTTTAGAGCTTCTCTCTCTACGATCCGGGTGAGTGAGTGATCAGACGATCCGAAGAAGGCTTGGCTTAGGCCCCAATGATCCCGAGCTATCCAAAATAGCCTAAGTCGCCGCACGGTCGCGATCCCAAATGATCGGCCCGTGACAATTTGGTGTAGACTACTTGCCTTATTTATTATGTTTCTTCTATTACCAACGTCTTTCATCAAGACCGATATGGTAACAATTGAAACAGGCAGTTACCACGTAATCAATTTAGGTAATAAATCAAGCAATAGATCGGAATCAATTTAGGAAACTGAATGTGGGATCATATAAGAGGTAATGTATATTATTATTTATAAAGATAACACAAGACTCATATAAAGCAGGGGAAATAAGTTTGCAGAACCCAAAACTGATAGAAGCGCAGGTGGAGCTAGAATGAGAAGAAGCTCTGAGCATTACATTATCAAACTTAACCTTGACAATTTATTTTATTCAATCAAGAACCTACTGACTATAAAGTTCATGCTAGTAATTAGTAGTTGCAAAAGAATTCAGTCTCATTGTTGTAATTCTTTGGTCACTTTTAGTTTCATCTCCTAAATTTAATTTATTTCCTTCCAAAACAAATTCCTATACTTGGCTCTCTGAAAATCGATTTTAATTATATAACTGGTGCTCGGGATTCCACATGTTCCGTTCACCAGTGTCGCTCATTTTCTAGACTTTATTTCGAATAATCTCTCCATAAAAAGGAGGGCCAGCAGGATGATAGTTCCAAGTTGCGTGGCTGTATGTAACCAATTCCTAAAGTTTAAAAGTTTAGCATTCTTTAGACACTGTGGGGTTCTCCATGCTTCTTCTTTTTTATTTTTTTGTCGAAACATAAATTTTCATTGATCTAGTCCCAAATGGATGGGCCCGAGACATGAGCATCATTACATAACAAGTTCCATAGACAAGCGTGTGGATTGGACCCAATTTGGTGGTAAGCCCTGTTTCCTATGGGTTTTAGCAACTCAGTTTGCAACCATGTTAGCCTCACGATTACAATATTTGATCTAAACATTGGGTAAACGCGACAGAAATTATTTGCACTACTGGACGGGCACTCGCGCCTCCCACGTGATTTGATGAGGGTGCACCATCGCTTCTGCCAAGGCCACGCAGTCCGTCTCAAGTTGGACGCCGTCGTTTGGGGAGGGGGGGGTTACAAGTGCCTTCCTTCGTTGCACAATAGGACATATGACACAGATTGCAGAGAGCCTCTGCCATCGCTAAAGCTTCGACTAGCATTGGAAGAAGCTGGTATTGATTTGGCATTGCCGCTCAACATCCGGCTAGTGGAGTTACGGTAGATCCAAGCCACTAAACCCATGGTTGCACCTAGTAAGAAAGCCCCATCTGTGTTTATCTTAAAAGTGTAATTGGGTGGTGGTTTCCAGCCCTTGGTTAGGGTTCTTCTGATATGATTTTGGCTGCTTGCTTGGTTCCACGTTCGGTAACTCTGTAGAGCTGATAGGGCTGTTTCCACCACCTCGTTGGCGTGTGGATTTTGGCTGTTGAAAGTTGCTGCATTTTGAGCCTTCCAAATTCCCCACAGGATCGACGCAATAGTTTCCAAGTCCGGTAAGCCCTTTTTTCGCACGATGTCTAGCAACCATTCCTCTATGCGGCCTAATCCTTGTTTGGAAATATGAATTTGTAGGATGGGGTGTGCCCACACTTTTTCAGTCCAGGGGCATAGTAGACAGAGATGCCCAATGGTTTCGCAACGCCATAAGCACAATGGGTAGAGGGGATCGGGTATGATTTTTTGCCGAAACAAATTTTCTTTTGTTGGAAGTGCGTTCTGGCATAAGTTCCATAGGAAGATCTTGATTTTGGGTGGAGCCTGTATTCGCCATATAGTTGTCCATAAGCTAGGGGGTATTATATGATGTTGAAGCTTCAATGGGGGCCTTAGAGGAATTGATACCCGCTTTTGACTGTGTAGTTGCCGGTTTGGGTCTCTATCCAAATGATGCAGTCTTGTTCTATTTGTGGCTTTAGGGGAATGGTGAGTATTTCCCTAACTATCTGCTTGTCAAAATATTCTTGTAAAGCTGCTTCTTACCATGTTCCTTTTTTCTGACAAAATAAACCCCGAAATGAATTGAGGTTCATTTTTGTTGGCTATGCCAGTCAAGACCCCTTTCGGTATCCACCTGTCCTCTCTTGTTTTTATTTTGGAGCCATCTCCAACGGTCCACATCGTGGCAGGGGACATAGCGTCTTTGCCTATGAGCAAACTCTTCCATCCACAAGATGATTGCTGTCCTTTACCGGCTCGCCAAAAATCTATCAGAGGGAAGTATAAGCCTTTACACACTCGCCCCCACAGGCTTTGTAGATTTGTGCTCAACCGCCATGCTTGTTTTGCCAACATGGCTTTATTAAAGTCCAATAGGTCACGAAAGCCCAATCCCCTAATCCCCCATTTTCCTTTCTATGCTATTTTTTGTTCTATGGCCTTGCAAATAGACACAGGGATTTTAAATACTGACATGGCATATTGTGGGATAGTTTGCACCACTGTCTTAAGAAGGGTCTCTTTTCCGACTTTGGATATCAGTTTTTCTTTCCATCTTTCTAATTTTGTGTTGACTCGCCCTTGGATCCAGGCAAATACATGCTTTTTTGCGTCTCCCCAATCTGAAGGTATGCTAAGGTATTTCCCCATTTTTTCTATAACTAGTACCCTCAATGCCTCCGCCATATTTCTTTGTAGAATCTAAGGGTAGTCCCGACTAAAATAAACCCCTAACTTATTTAGATTTATTTCTTGTCCAAAATCCACACAATATTGATTTAGAATTGAGGCTAAGTTTTGACCTTCAAGGACTGTCCTGTTTAAGAAGAAAATCAAGTCATCGGCAAATAGGAGATAGGGAGGGTAGGACACCATATGTTTAGTTGAATCCCCCTGATACTTTGATCCTCCACTGCTTTTTTCATAAGTGTAGATAGCACATTTGCCACCAATATGAATAGGTAAGGGGAGAGAGGATCACCTTGCCGTATACCACGGGATGGTCTGAAGTATTGTAGTGGCTCACCATTTACCTTCACACTAAATGAGACAATCGTGACACATTGCATGATCCACCCAACCCAGTGGGCATCAAACCCAATCTTCAATAAGCATGCCTCAAGGAAATCCCATTCCACGGGGTCATTGGCTTTTTTCATATCTAACCTTAGGACTGCTTGGAATTTTCTTCTTATTTTCCTTGTACAGATTTGATGTAGCAACTCCTGGGCCACAAAGATATTGTCTTGGATTAGTCTCCCTTCAACAAAAGCACTATGCTCTTCGGCAATAATCTCAGGAAGCAATGGTTTGAGTTTGTTCGCCAACACTTTCACGATGTTTTATAGCCAAAGTTGCACAAGCTGATAGGACGATATTGGTCAAGCGTTGCAAGGTTCTGGATTTTTGGGATGAGGGAAATGTTGGTTTTGTTGAGTTCTGGTAGCATGTGTTTCGTTCTGAAGAATTCTTTGACTTCCATAACGATATCCATTTTCAGAATTTCCCAATTTTGTTGGTAGAAACTACCATTCAGTTCGTCTGGTCTTGGTGCTTTTTCAGCTCCCATTTGAATGGTTGCCTTTTGTATCTCGTCTTTAGTGATGTCAGCCAACAAAGTTCTGTTCATGTCCTCCATCACTGCTTTTGAGCATTGATCGAGTACCGGATCGAAGTTTCTTTGGCTTCCAGATTGATAGAGATTGTGGAAAAAACCTAAGACAGCTTGTTTTACTTGTTCAGGATTAGAAAGCCGTTTGTCCCCCGTGGTTTTGATCCTGGATATTATGTTTCTTTGCCTTCGTTGAATTGTGGTAGCATGGAAAAATTCGGTGTTCTTGTCACCCCACCTAAGCCAGTGTATGTGCGATCGCAACCCCCAATACATCTCTTCTTGTCTCCATAATGCTTCAATCTCTCCTTGCATTCCTTTGACTTTCGCCCTCTCTTCAGGATAGTTATTGCTATTTATCAGATGTTGCAAGTCCTATTTAAGTTTTGCTATTTCTTGGTGCCTATTGGGAAAGGTCTTTTTGCTCCACTTAGTTAGTGCATTAGACACCGCTCACAGTTTTCCTCTTGTGGCATAGATCCCCAGGCTTCCTTAACGATCTCTTTACATTCTGCATTTTTGAGCCAAAAAGCTTCAAATTCAAACTCCTTTTTCCATTTCACCCGATCAGCTCGCAAAGAGAGAAGTAGAGGGCTGTGGTCAGATCCTATAGTAAGTAGGGCATAAGCTTCGGCTTCCAGGTGTAAAATTCTCCAGTCTACATTACAAAGAACCCTGTCTAGTCTTTCCTAGATGTTTTCCAACCCCTTCCTATTATTTGACCAAGTGAAAGCGCAACATTTACTTTCCATATCCATTAGTGAACAGTCATTTAGAAGCTCTCAAAACGCTGTCATGCGGGAGTTCTTAGCTATATGTGCCCCCTCTTCTCCTAGTGAAACAGGACCTCATTAAAATCCCCCATACAAACCCAAGGCAGTAGGTTTGAGGAGCTAATTTGGCGCATTTCGTCCCATATGTCTAAACTTCTTTGGAGATTGTAATGAGCGTGAATAAACGTGAGTATCATACTTGTTCCATCCTTATAGTTCTTACATGTAAGATTCACAAAATGCTCCGATTGCACTTCAAGATGTATGTCCACTCTATCATCCCAAAACAAGGCCAACCCTCCAGCCGTGCCCCTCGGGTTGACTACTTCACAATTAGGAAATTTTAATCTTCTCTTTATTCTTTGAAGGAATAGTTTTGGATTTTTTCTCTCCATCAAGAAAACCACAGCGGGCCGATGCTAAGCCACAAGGGCTCACAACTCTGGAACTATCAAGGGTGTACCTAGCCCTTGACAGTTCTAGCATAGGAACTTCATTTTTCCTTTGGTGGTTTATTAGGGCTAGCCACCCCAGCCCATCCAGAGGAGTCTTTTGCCACTCCTATCGGGGTCTCCAGTAGTTGGGATTCATCCAGCCATTCCATGTTCAAGTTTTTGGAGCTATATGGGTTGAACCGTCTTTGTTTCTTGGCCGAAGGGGGTTTTTGGTCCCTTGCACTCTTTGTTTTTATGAGTTAGAGTGCTCGAGCCTTGGGCGGGGGGAGATGCGGGGAGTAGCGGGATCTCCTTTCTAGTATTGTGGTGCTTGGGCTCGTTAGCCTTCTTGTCTAAGTTTACTACTTATGGTTGAGCAGCCCCCCGTATCTGATTATTTCCAGTTGTGACAAGAGGGGTACTTCTTGCATTTGCCATCATTATAGTGGGGGGCGGTTGTTCGTGTGTCATGGACTATTGTTGTAGTTTCTTGTCCATTGTCTATAGATTTTTGCTCATAAAATGCATCCCAAAACAGGCTATGGTCCTAAACTTCTGCACGTAACTAGTTACCATAACAGCTGCCTATTTTTGTGTTGAATTTCTCCTCATCAAAGGGAATGGCCTTACATTAGCTGGCATAGTGGCTCATTTTGCCATAGGAATAGCAATAGAAAGGGAGCCTTTCATATTTAAAATCCAGCCAAATTTTTCTTTCTTTGTGAGTCGTTGATTGCTCTACTGTTAGTTTTGTATTAACATCAAGTTCGATTTTGGCTTCCCTGACCCGTTGGGCGATTGGACCTTTGTCTTCTACCTTTACTTCCAGGATTCTCCCTATCATGCTGGCAGTCTTCTCCACAATGCCCTTAGACTTTCGCTCAGTAGGAAGACCCAAGATCCTCACCCAAAAAGCATAGGTCGTGAATTTATAGCAGTGAGGGGACATATCCAGTTCCCATGCTTTTAGGATAAGCAAGTGATTAGAGAAGCACCATGGTCCCCCTTTGAGCACCTTTTGTTGATCTTCCTCACTACTAAAATTGAAGCAAAATACACCGTGCTCTAGAGGTTTCATAACAACGTTATCCATTCTCCACGGTTTTTTCAGAGTTGTTAGTAATGCTTGATGATTAAAACTGGGGTTCTGGTAGAGCTGGCCCATAAGAGAGAAGCGATATTCCAGCAATTTTTCCTCTGAAAAATCCCCATCCCTAATCACTATTTCTTGTTTGTGTAGTAATTTACCAAGTTTATTGCAAAGGGTTTCCAGGCGTTCATAAGTGGCGTTATCCTCCTCCATGGTCTGCGGTCTTTCCCCCGGTGTGCAACATTCAACTAGTTGTGATTCCGTCAAGGTTCATTGTGTCGGACTAGATCAAAGCGAACCAAGGAGTGCACTGAAGCTCGCACCATCATCTCAGCAGATGGATGTTCAGGCTTAGCGAGGTAAAGGAAAGGAGAGTTCAGTGGGCAAGGCTACTAAACATAATTTCTTGGGGAGTCTTCCAGCCAGCGTAAACCATGCTTCTTCACCTTTGTCCTTTGGGTGTGTAAGTCCATTAGGCTTTCATCTTCTCTATTTTCATGCCCTTCATCGTTTTCTTTCCTTCATCATTTTCCTTTACCAACATAATTCGTAAAACTACGTAGCCACGCATCTCATCCAGGTCCACACGCTCGTCTCCCATGATCTCATTCAAACTTCCATTTCTTCAGTTATCGAACTCAAGCCCGTGAAATGCATCTAAAACCGGATCACAAATTGTGCAATCCAGAAAAAATCGAGAAATAGAGGATTGGGGACTATTGTCAAAGGAATCTCTAGAGAAATAAATCTCACATTTTAGTTGCTAAAATAGAGGCTGTAACACCTCGATTCCTTAGTGAGTGTAGGAATGACATGGCCATCATCCCACTCGAAAGACAGAGCCTTTAACACAAACCAACACAAGCATGTTATCAAAATATACATATATCCATATATAAATGTAATAAAACATGGAGTTGGACATAGAATCAGAGTTCTAAAATCTATAAAAAACAATATATACTTTGCCAAACTAAGAACTAAACTGAAGCAAATATCAATTTAGACGTATACAACTATTTAAACTCATACCTACAATTCAGCTATCAAAATTCCTTGTCGATATTCCTCGTTCTACTTGAAGCTGGCTGAAGAACCTGAAAAAGATTTGGAATGAATGGGTGAGCAACCTAGCTCAATGAGTAGTACATATATCTTGCAAGCAAATCAAGCATCCAATCTGCATGCCTATAAAACAAAAATAAAAAACTTAATAATCCCAAATCCGTTAGGTAATATATGCACCTGAAATTCGAGTCCTGAAATTCGAGTCCTTTGAGGGATGAGTGAACATGAATTTTGCCAATGCATTGTTGGTTGATTTCGTTCGAACCCAATCATTTCCAAGATATTGACCTTGAGGGGAAAGACTACCGAGGACAGAACTTGTGCAACTAAAGAACTTGACCTGGGAAAACGACTCGACCGTGAGACTTGCGTAAGGACGATCCTGTAGTCATGCAGGCCGATTTCAGGGACGAATAGAAGTTGATTCGCGGATAGAAATAATGGGACGACGGGTGATTCCGTCTATTGTTATTGAACCCGCGAACGGCCCTATGTCGATCCTTGATAATCGTGTACTTTAAAATAAGAATTTATTCTTCGCAATTTCACGTAGTTAAGGATGTCCATGTGTCGAGAAGTCTTGAACGTGAATTGGCATGAGTCGGTTATGCGTGAATCCTCGAAGCCGCCTGTCAGTCTAAGTAGTACCAAAATGGCAATCGGGCGAAATTGACATGGCATGAGAATCCAAGATTGGACTTCGAATTTTCGGGAACGTCCGGGATGGATTGTTGCTTCTTCAACAGTTGACAATGTCAGTTGAGCCGAGTTTTTGAGAAAGGGATTTTCGGACTGAGGAAACGAGCCTACGAAGACGTGGGTTGGGTAAGAATAGTGTGGGCCACATGCCCAAGGTGGGACAGCCACCATGGAAGGCCCAAGGTAAGCAAGTGAGCCCGTTGGGCCAAATTGACCATTTACCCTCCCGAGCCCGTTGTCTAAACTTGAGTCAATTCGAGCTCAACAAATTCCCAAGCCCATTTCTATTTATTTTTTGGCCCATTTCCCAGGCACGTCTTTCATTTTTAGCCCAATGGCAGATTGGCAAATGTGCAAGGTGGAAATGACCAAAATGCCCTTGGATATTTTGAAGAAAAGTTAAAGGAAAAGAGAGAAGATGATGTTATCTTGCCTTGGGAGTTGGGGAAAGCATTAATGGCCTTAATGAGGCCTATCTCTAGCCCTCACTTCACTCTCTCTCTCCTCTTCATCTTCTCCAAAAACCGCACACACTTTCTCCCTTGTTTCCCTTTCTTCCTGAAATTTCAGTTTCTAACCTTTCACTGAAATCTGAGTTGTTCATTGCCTTCCCATTGGAATCTCAGCTCGTGCCACCCACTATTGCGTTTAGGAGAGAGAATTCGTATGGATGGTATCGGCCATTCGTCGAACGGAGCCGTCGGCCGATCCATACGGCGGCCGGAAGTCACTGGTCATCGAACTGCCACTATACCGCATATAGCAGCTTTGTTCCACCTTTTCCCCCATTTTTCTCCCATTCCAGCCAAACCACCACCCATACCAGCCACCAGTGGTTCCCTCTCGACCCCTATGTGCCGCCGGTTGCCGGCCCGCCGCTCGCCGGAGCTCCAGGCAGCCCGTTCAACTCCAGTCAGCCCCTGTCCTCCTCCTGCAATGCTGTTTTGTAAAGTTCAGTGGAGAATCTGAGTTTGTTGCTGCTGTGTTGAGCCTGAGACCACCTTGGAGTGTCGTGGGAGAGGTCGCCGGGTGTCGGGTTCGTCGCTGCCGCCGCACCCATGTCGCCAGCTCGCTTAACGGGTGAGTTTAGCTCCTAATCCCTATTTAGTGCCTAAACTTGCTTATGGTTGTGTTAATTAGTGTTATTGTTGGATTATGATGTTTAATTAAGTTGTATCAACCCTAAGATAGGTGGTTAGATAAATGATTAAGATTAGCTTAGCTTAATCTTGCTTAATTTTGTTAATTGTGCTTATTTATGCTTAATAGTGGATTATGTGATTTATGTGTTTAATTAAGCATGTTTAGTTTAATTGATTGATTAATTGTTTAATTATTGACTTGATTAATTTCTGAATTAAATTATTTAATTATTTAAATTCAGAAATTTTATTGTTTACGTGCACTGTTCATGACACTGTTCATCCGGAAGTGAAATTGTGCATAATTTCATGTGCCTTGATCATATGAAGTGAATTGGATATGACATTGCATAAGCATTCACTTGAATCGTGTGATTTTCACAAACGAAAGAAAATGATTTGTCCGAAGGACACTGGAAATGGATCGACTTTATAAGAAAGAAAGTGATTTGTCCGAGGGACATTGGAAATGGACCGCTTTTATGAGAAATGTGGGAAAAATGGTTTGTCTGAGGGACACTAAAAATTGATTGCTTTTATGATAAAGGATTTGAGAGTTTATATTCAAGCATGTGTGTATTGGCTAATGCTCAAAGATAAGAAATCGGTTGTGATGGTATGCTTGCGTGATCACTAAGTTGAACCCGCCACCCCGGCCGAAGTTCGGGGGGTGATAGTCCGATTTATCAGAAACCCGGCGAGGGCACGGTTGCATCTCTGTGGAGAAAGGGCGCCGTAGCACCGTGGCGCCTCATTTGTGAGTCGAATGTGGAGTTGCGGTAGAGGTCGGGCCCATGCTCCTTATGAAATGACGTCTTGGGAGAGTATCCCTTGACGTCGTCACGCCTCATGAGGGAGGGCGATGCCTGGCTATGCCAGTAAACACCAGCTGTAGTTCAGTTGTAGCCCGAGGGGCAGTAATAATGGAACATGTTTGGATGCAAGAGTGCATGAGAAATATGGTATCATTGGTTTCGATTATGCATGAGGTGATCACATCATGATTTATGACAGCACGCATGAATTAATATCGTGCAGGGTGTGGCAATGACCAGGTGAGATCGCTTGTGACAGAACTCGTATGTGATTGGTGAACTGCATCATATAACGGCCATGTGCATTGTGTGTATTGTGTTGATCTATAACGTGCAGGGTATGGTATACTAGGTAAGGTTGCATGCGAACCGACTTTTGATTGTTGGTTGCATTGCTTGTATTGTATGATGTTTTACGTGTAGGGTATGGCATGCCGAGTAAGGTTGCATGCGAATCGACTAATTGTTTGTTGGTTGCCCCTGTCTGTTGTTTGCTTGCAGGTTGTTGGTTGTTTGTTGTTGGGTTGAGTGAGAGGTGGTTCTAGAGAGATACCCCGGGTTGAGTTGATGTACTAATCGTGGCTTAGGGGAAGAACTCGCTGAGATTTTATCTTAACCCATCATGGTTAACTATTTTCAGGTCCTTAGAATGGTGTACCCGCAGTGGAGAATCCTGCCCCCGCTTCTCCAGTGATCGACTTGATGGAGTCAAGTCCGATGGGTTCGAGTGACCATGGTGTTGAACCCGATGGTTCACTTTGTATAGCTGGATTAGCCTAGCCTAGTTCCTTTTTGGTTTGGCTTAGAGGATGGATTGGCCCCCTTTGGTCGGGCTTGTATCGAGAAACGATCCTCCATTGGTTAATCTAGTAAATTGTATAAATGAGTAGTGATGGTTGTTCTTGTTATTCATCCATCTATCCCCGATTGATTGCTTGATTGTTTGTTGGACTGGGGATGGTTCGTCTTCTGTTTGCGCATAACAAAAGATTAAAATGAATGGTCGCTGACGAATCCTGGGACGTCGCTTTCAATTGACCAAGAGAAGGGGTTGTCGCGTGCTTGAGGTTCGGTGCGTGACAGCAGTCCACGAATTTACTCAACTGAGTACATATTAAACAATATCATCAAAGGCAGCATGTATATATGTATATGATATATAATCCATGTGAGGAAAGTACAAACAATAGTCCACCGAAAATAATCGATACTAACATAAATAATTAAGTATGTACTTTCCAAAAATAATACTTATTTCCAAAAATATTCCATTAATAATTACCCAACAATAAATATTCAACATCCAAAATTAATTAATCATGCATAACTAATTAATTAATCATTTTCCAAAAATAATTAATTAATTAATACTCCAAAAATAATAATAAATAATTACGAAATTAATAATTAATTAATTCCGAAAATAATAAACAATTAATATTTATTTCGAAATTAATAATTAATATATTAATATTAACCGTAGTTACTATTTAACCCAACTATAGTTAACTAATTCAACTGAGGTTACTTTATTCAACCACGGTTAATAAATTTGACTGTAGTTACTTTAACCAACTACGGTTACTTTAATATAACTGCGGTTACTTTATTCTAACCTAGGGTAAATTAATCTAATTATAGTTAACACTAATCAAGATTAAACAATTAACAAATACTAATTACTCATCATTAGAAGCATAACTAAGCTTAAAATTAAACTAATAACCTCTAATGGAGTTTAGTACCCTAATCAAGGATTAGAAAATTAACTCATGGGTTAAACGTTCTGAAGGTACTGAGATGATAGCGGCAGCGAGAACGAGCGGCTCGATCAGAATCAACAATGGGCGATGGAAAATAATCTAACTTGGCAAAAGAGCCCCTGACGTGGCTGTTTGGACACCGAATAGAGGGAAAATAGCGCCGATAGCCACTGGATAGCGGCTAGCTATGTCCCAGACAGCAGCAGCAGTGACCCACGGCGATTACGGCAACTAGCATCAACCAAAACAATAGTAACCAGCAGCAAAAAATGTAGAAACAGCAACAAAAAATACAGAAACAGCAGAACCGAGCTTCCATAGTAGCAATCGCAAGTTGTCTCAGCTACAGCAGCGGCAAGCTAGAGCCACAACAGCAGCAACCAGACTCAAAGGCAGCAGCAACCAAAAGCAGAAACAGGGGAAATAGAGGAAGACAAAAGCAGAAAACAGAGGAAATGAAGAGAAAAAGAAGTAAAACAGAGAGAGAGAGGGGACTGAGGTGCGACTGAGAGAGAGGGGAGAGAGAGAGGAGAGAGAAAGTGAAAACTTAATTGGCAAGTTGAGTTAAGCCAACCCCAAACCATGGTTACTTTTTTGACCAAAGGATTAACTAAGGTTAAGGCTTCCAAACTCAACCTTCTAGAAGACAAGGGCAAAATGGGAAATTCACCAATCCCATGGGCCCTAGGTGGGCCAGCCCTTGTGGCCAAAAAGTCCAATGGGCCTTTGGTAGGGCTCGTTTCCCGTGGTTCAATTTTCTTGGCCCAATATCCCTTTTTCCGACTTTTCTGATCTTACCATAAAAACTTGAGGATCAATGAGGCGGCATCCAAATAATTATTCGTGAGGTCCTTACAATTTCAATACCCGAAATCGGATTGAAAATTGAGATTAAAATCTGTCGATGACGACTCTAGCACGACCTAAACTATTGGGCGACTTTTAGGATTTTTATGCGAAATTGACTTGTGGTCAAATAATTTCAATCCATGTTCGGTTCCTTATATCCCCGGACAACTCTCAGTTGTCATGTAATCTCCAGGAATAAATTTCTCATCTCACGTACAAAGTCAAAAAGGAAATCGGTTTATCGTCGATTATCGTGAGTATCGAGGTTGTGTGGAATCACCCTCAATCCGGCCTCGTACTCCTCTATAATCGATTTATTTCCGTTTGCTAATTGCTTTGTAAGGGCATGGTATTGTCCCTTTTCGATCCTTATGGTCAAAAGGTAAATCCTAGATCAAATTCCCTAGCCTTACGCGTATCAATCCTTAATTACCCTTCCGAATAGGTCAATTACCATTAAGTGATCAATTCAAGGTAGTCATGACTAACAGTGCATCGAGAATTAACTCTTTTTATTAATCTCAAAATGGGTTGAAATTTCATGACGTTACATTATCACTTGCCTCTATTCACTCACCTTGCCACTTGTCTCATGTGTTTGTTTTAATGGCTTGTTGCTTTTAGCAAGTGTAAAGTTATGTTATTACCTTATTTTATATTTATGTTTGATATGTATTGGTGTTCATATTTGGCTGTTCAATGTTGCATTATTGATGGATATGTAATTTGAAATAATATGTTTATTCTTTTGAGGAGTATAAAAAATGAAATAGAAAATAATAATAATATCGGCTGCTCTCAAGTTGATCCTGGAACTGGACCGGACCCATCATGTTAGTTTGTTCCGTGGTCCTAGGCTCAATAGAGTTAGTCCTAAGTCCCAAAAATTGGGGAGCAACATTGTGTAGGTTGGTCTCTGGGTTAAATGTTGGACTGGCCCAACTCGGACCATGATTTCCCCTACTTAGTCCTTGACCAATGTATATCAATATAGTGCAAGGCCTTGGAGGTGGCTTTCACGAGACTTGCATCACTGTGTACCACTTAGTTCTTGATCAGAAGCCCCAAATAAAAGTAGAAATTGATAATTTAAACAACACAGTAAATTGCCATTTTAGATAATTGGACATGAAAATTATCAATTGAATTACCTGTCTTAAGGTGAAAAATCTGAACTTGTTTCAGAATATGGGTCCATTACAAGAGCCAACAAAAACCTTGAAAGCATTGGAGTTCCACTTTAAGAAAGACATAAGGACTGACATTCCAGTGCTTCCTGGAAAAAGAGAAAAGAAAGAAAGATGGCAGATTGAGCAACTAAGGCGGCTTGGGATTTTTTATGATGTAGGAGCAGCTCTTTCTTCGGCATACGATAACCACTGACGACACTAGCAAGGTATCGCTCTAAGGGATTGAGAGTAACTTGCTCAAATGGCTTGAGCTGCTCCGCCTTCAGTGTCTTCACTTCCTAGGAAAATACTACCTCGGCTGGAACAGTAAAATCGATACAGTTTGCTTACGAAAACAAACACCAACCAGCAGCATTTTTCCTGCAAGAGGCATCTCTTCTCATCAAAGTAACTTTTCTAGTGTTTTCTTTCTTCCATGTGGATTGGTTTTCGCTCTCCCTCAACTATGCCGAGATCAATTCCGATCTCATAACTTGTGCCCTAGACTCGCAAAAAACTTGCACCAATTACTTGGCTTAATACGTACGGAATTACAGAATAAAGTGATCAAGAAATAGAAGTGTGACAAAGTCTTCAAACCCGACAAGCCGAGATACCTTAATTGAGATGACAAAAAGTGACCTTCAGCCTTGAGACAATAGGGAGAAGTGCACTGTTAGTGCCATAACTTGTGTACGGTGCGTACTTTAGTGCCATAACTTTTCAGTGGCACACTTAAGTGCCAAAATCAGAGAAAAATGATCACGTGCCATCACCGATTTGCTTAGCCATAAATCCTACGTGACTTTTTCTTATTAATATTTTTAGCTGACATGGCTTGCGGAAACATGAGGATACTAAATGACTTTTCGTTTAACTAATTTTTCGCAAATCACTTAAGTGTCAAATTTTTTGAAAAATATTTTTTTAGTGCCAATATTTTCAAAAACAGATCACTTCAGTGCCGAATTTTTTGAAAACTAATTTTTTCAATGCCAAATTTTCATTGACACTAAAAAATTGTTTTTTAAAAAAATTTGGCAATGAAAAAATTATATTTCAAAAAATTTGTCACTGAAAAAATCGTTTTTCAAAAAATTTGACGCTTTAGTGAACCTTTTATAAAAATTTTGGCACTGAAAAAAATCATTTTCCAAAAAGTTTGGCATTTAAGTGATCCACGAAAAGTTGGTTAAACAACTTAAGTGCCACGTTAGCTAAAAAAATTAATTAAAAAAATCACGTCTTAATTTTGGCCGGAATATCTCACCAGAGGCACTTAAGTGATCATTTTTCTTTAATTTTGACACTTAAGTGCGTCGACAAAAAATTATGACACTAAAATGAGCACTATACACAAGTTAAGGCACTGATGGTGCACTTCTCCCTGAGAAAATATTATGCATTTATATCCAAATTTCTTGCTTGAGATATAACCACATATCATTGGACATCTCATATTTACAAGAGACAACTTCAAGTAAAGCACTCCAGATAGGTAGAAAGGATATCCAGGTAACTGAATAAAAGACCTTGCATTTTTCTCCCACTGATAGATAATGAACAACAAAGCTTAAGTCTAATGAAAGGGGCGGTTAACCAAGTCTTGTATTTGTTTTCATAGTCAGTATTTTATTTTTTTTGGTAAATGTAAGTAATATAAATCAGCCAATCAACTTTATAAAAGGGTGAGACCCGGTACCAACACACACTCGACGGGACAACATGTCACTGGAGTGGGAGGGTGCCAAGTTCACTATGAAAACCCAACGACTACAAGCAACAGACTTTACAAAAGAGTCAGAACAGACGGGTCCGCCCCTGTCACGTCTCATAAAAAAATTGAGGGTCAAATCCCCAGCAACATTGTAGTCTTCTGTCTCGGGGAGAGGCTACAACAGATCACTTTGATTAGGTGAAGCTTCATGGACAGCACATATAAATTGGTAGCCCGAAATATAATATTATTCCTGGTCTTTCATATCACATAGCAGAGGGCAGCAAAGGAAAACCGGATCATATCAAAATAGAAGCTGTTACCATCAAAGGTTTTCAGACCAAGCTTGATTCCTCCAAGGAAGATTACATTTCGCGGCCCAAAAAGCAGCAAGGGAATTTGTAACGTGGCAATAAAAAAACAAAGGATCAATAGAGTCAGGACATAAATTGCAAAAGGCACACTGCACAGAAGGGATTTTGCCATGAGACATGAGAAAAACTTGAGTGGGAAGCCGATTTCGTAGGATTGGCCAAAGAAGAAATTGATGTCCTGAGACAATAGCTTTGTTCCAGACAAAGGAAGCCCAAGTGACCCTAGTGGCTTGCTTCCGGATGATTGACCATGCTGAGACATTGGAAAAGGTGCCTGAGGGGTGAGGTGCCCAAGTGATTGAATCCAGCATATGATTAAACGGAGGGATAATAAACTGCCATGCCTGTAGCTCCTGAAGGCAGGCTTGCCCATCTAGTGTCCATAAATCAACAACCTTTGCATCTCTTGAAAGGCCCGATTGGTAGATATCAGTGTTAGAAAAAACTAAGTTAAGAGGACCCATATCCAACTACGGATCAAACCACAGGGAAGTAGACTCACCATTTCCTATTTTCCATTTGAAGAGGCCTATAACAGCCCTAAGCAAGTTTAGGCACTAAAAAAAGATTAGGGGCTAAACTCACCCATTAAGCGGGCCGACGACACGAACGCGGCGGCGGTGACAAACCCGACACCCGGGGACCTCTACCACGACGATCCAAGGTGGTCCTGGCCTCAACACATTAGCAACAAACGCGGAATCCCTACTGCAAGCAGGAAAAACTGACTGCACAGGGGGAAAGTGGCTGACCGGAGGAAAACGGGCTGCCCGGAGCTCCGGCGAGCATTGGGCCAACGACCGGCGGCACCTGGGGGTCAAGGGGGAACTGTTGGTGGCTGGTATGGGTAGTGATTGGGTTGAAACCGAAGGAAAATGGCTGAAACAGGCGGAACAAGCAAGGACAAATGGAACAGTGACGGTCCGGCAGCAGCCGGCTTTCGGCCAGAATACGGGTCGGCCGGCGGCTCCTTCAGGCGATTGGCCGACATGGTCTGAACGGAAATTCTCTTCTAAACGCGATGGTAGGTGGAACAAGACGAGATTCCAATGAGAAGGCAATGAACAACTCAGATTTTGGTGAAAGGTCAGAAACTGAAATTTCAGGAAGGAAGGGAAACGAGGGAGAAAGTGTGCGGTTTTTAGAGAAAATGAAGGGGGGAGAGAGAGAGTAAAGTGAAGGCTGAAGGATAAGCCTTATCAAGGCCATAAATCCAAGGGCATTTTGGTCATTTCCACCTTGCACATTTCCCTATCTGTCCTTGGGCTGAAAATGGAGGACAGGCCTAGGAAACAGGCTGGAAAATGAATAGGAACGGGCTCAGGAATTTCTTGGGCTCGAATCAGCTCAAGTTTAGACATCGGACATGGGAGGGTAAAGAGTCGGTTTGGTCCAACGGGCTCACTTGCTTGCCTCGGGCTTTCCATAGTGGCTGTCCCACCTTGGGCGTGACGCCCACACTGATTTTGCCCGACTCACGTTCTTATAGGCTCATTTTCTTGGTCTGAAAATCCCTTTTCCAAATACTTGGCTTAACCGACACTACCAACTGTCTAAGAAGCATCATCCAAAAGTCCATCCTTGACGTTCCCGAAAATTCAAAGTCTAATATTGGATTTCGTGCCTTGTCAATTTCACTCGAATGCCATTTTGGTGCTACTCAGACTGACGCCTCGGTTTCGAGAATTCACACGTAACCAACTCGTGCCAAGTCACGTTCAAGACTTCTCGACACATGGACGTCCTTGACTACATGAAATTGCGAAGGATCGATTCTTATTTCAAAGTACACGATTATCAAGGATTGACATAGGGTCTCTCACGGGCTTGATAATAGTAAACGAAATCATCTGTCGTCCCATTATATTCTGTCCGCGAATCGACTTCTATTCGTCCTTGGAATTGGCCTGCATAACTACAGAATCATCCTTACGCAAGTCTCATGGTCGAGTCGTTTTCCCAGGTCAAGTTCTTTAGTTGCACGAGTTTTGTCCTCATTAGCCTTTCCCCTCAAGGTTAGTATCTTAGGTGTGATCAGTTCCGAGTGAGATCAACCAACAATGCATTGGCGAAATTAACATTCATTCATCCCTTAAAATGCTCGAATTTCAAGATGTTACACTTGAATTGGTAACGTGCAGGATGTGGCATTGGCCAGGTGAGATCATTTGCGATGCGACTTGATCTGATTGATTGAATGCATTACTTATTTGTGGTATGCATTGGTCATATTGTATATGTGTATATTGTGTGGGGTATGACATAATCGGGTAAGGTTGTATGCAAGTCGTCTGCTTGTCTGTTTATTATCCCTAGATGTGTGGAATAGTTTTGTCTTAGTTAGAGTAGATATGTTGTCGCCATTGGTCTACATGAGGGGTGGTTCTTGAGAGTTATCCTAGGTTGAGTTGATGTCCTAACTGGGGCTTAGGGCGAGAACTCGTTGAGATTATATCTTATTGTTGTATTAACCATTTCAGGTCCTTAGAATGGTGCACCTTTTGGTGCGATTCGAGGTCCCTAAGGACTGAGAGACCATTGTGACGCACCACCGATTCCCCAGTCGGGTACACTTGTATGAGAAGTACATCTTCACCATTTGGGTGGATGAGGGACCGGGGCTATGAATTCTCCATCGATTCTTGGTGTGGAATATCAAAGAGGACGATCTCTTGATCGGTTTTCTGCACGGTTTTGATGGGTCACCTAGTAAAGGCCCCAAAGACACCGACTAGGATCCTATGGAATTGGACCCTCCAGATGGCGCTGTGGTGAATTCGGACCTATAGCTGATCTGTACTCCTTCGACTACAACCTGACGGAGCTTGAGTCTAATGGGTCTCTACACTTTGGTAGTCCCTGATGGATGTACTGAACCCGAGGGTTCTTTTTGGAGAGAGAATGGATTGACCTAGCCTTAGCCCCTTTTTGTATGGCTTAGAGAAAGGAACCGACCCACTGGTGGGCTTGTAAATCGGAAACGTTTCTTTAGTGGTTAATCCGGTAAGTAAATAAAAGAGTGGTTTGTTGTTGCTATGCTATTCATCCTTCTATCCCTTTTTGATTGATTGATTGTTTGGTTGACTGGAGGATAGTTCATTTTCAGCCTGTGCATAATGAAAGAATAAAATGAGTGGTCGGCAACGCGTTCTGGGATGTCGCATTCAATTGACCAAGGTGAAGGGGTTGTTGCAGGCTTAGGGTTCGGGGCGTGACAATATCCTCCAGTAATTCCTTAGCATTGTTATGCTGAATGACTGAACCATGAAAGCTAGCAAAAAGTTTTATCTTTATGTACATTACACTAAGGCGGTTGGATCGCTTCCATTGTGCATAAAAAGTATATTCAGTTGGAGTGCTAGTCTCAGCAGGAACATGTGGTTCGTCTAATCATATAGCATAATCGATATCCATACACCTCAATTGGAGAAGAATTAATCCCCTCCATTCTTTATAGTTATATTACCGTTGAACTCGGGAACAATTATATTATAACTAATCGTAGGTGGTAAGATTGCATCATAATTAGAAAACTTATGTATCAATTATACTATAACTAATCGTAGATGGTAAGATTGCATCGTAGTTATATTATACTATAACCACGAATGCTCTAGGATCTTGGGCACATGCATCGCCTGGGCACGTGCATGGCACACGCTCGAGGTCTTCTCTGGGCAATTGTTCTTCCGCCGCTGCTCCAACACGACCAGCCCTCTTTCTGCCCTTGCATCTCCTTTCATAGCCCATAACTGATTAAATTGATCGACGAGTTTCAAGGACTTCGCCGAGACAAACAAATAGTTCCAAGATCCGGCGAAAATAGCTAACAAATTGACTTGAATTAAGCCTAAAACGATCTGACCTGAAAACCCAAACCACCGAAACTTTCACCACTCGATTAGCCTCCGTTGGTCAATAATATGCCAAATAACCTTAGGGCTCTTCTCCCTAAAGGTGGTGTGACCATGCAGGTCCTTTATCGTGTGTTGGGTTGCCCGAATTTGGCCAGAATTCACAATTTTGTTCCAAGCCACCAAAGATCCGAATTTTACCAATTTATAATCCAATGAAAGCATGCAAAATTCCTCTGAATTTTACCGATTTATAATCCAAAGAAAACAAACAAAATTCCAAAATTCCATTAAGGGGGAGATCATACAAGCTCTGATACTAACTGTTAGACTAAATATCATATAACTTGCGTTCCCGATTTATCATTTATGGACAAAATCGTACTATATCGGAAATGTTCTACGGAAGTGTAAAGGATTGGTACATACCTCCAACCATTGATGAAATTTTGCAAAACATGAAACCTCAAACCTCGAATGGATGTGCGCTGTTAATGCGAAATCACCTAACCTGTGCGTCACGTTCCATTACTCAATACCCCTCAAAACCTGATGGTGTATTTTTTTGAAGTGATAGGGTTTGGTGTAGACTACTTGACTTATTTATTTTATTTCTTACATTACTAACGTCTTCAATCAAGACCAATATGGTAACAATTGAAACAAGCAGTTACCACGTAATCAACTTGGGTAATAAATCAAGCAACATATCATAATCAATTTAGAAAACTAAATGTGAGATCATATAATAGATAATATTTATAATTATTTAAAAAGATAACATGTAACATCCCGAGAATTGACACCATTTTGGGATTTTCCGTTGGACACGGAAGTGTCGGAAAAAGGAAAAATTGGACCTAGTTTCGGGCCCGCGGGTGGGCCGGCCCAAGACCGGTGGCCCAATGGGCCTTGCGCCCATTCAACCAAGCGCAAGAGGGGCCCAAGCTAGCCTAAGTTGCCCTCCCTTTCCAGCCCATGGGTTTCTCTCTTTTGGCCTTTTGCTTTTGTGCCCAAGTGGGCTTTGTTTATGCTTTGTTTTTGCTTGCTTTTGATTGGTTCTTCAACAAGTGGCTTGCCCACTTGCCTTGGCCTTATCCAAGTCTTCAGCAGCTTCTTCTCTCTCCTTTTCTCCCCCAAAATTCATGCAGTAGCCAGCCCTCTCTCTCTCTCTCCCTTTTTCTCTTCCTTTTCTCTTCCATTTCTGTTGTTTCTTGCTGTCTGTAGTGTTTTCCAGCTAGAAAACAGCCTTGCCGCCGTCACCAGAGCCGTCACCACCGCCCAAAGTGTAGTCCTAGAAGTTAGGAAGCCAGCCACGCACCCCCGGTCACCCCTGGTCGCCGTTAGCTGTCTATTTCGGCCTTTTCTGCTAAGCTGCACCGATTCCGCGTGAACAGTAACCAACATTGTTTTTGGCCCATTTCGGCCACCGTTTGTCATCCGTTGTTGTTCCCGAGCTTATCCCTCGTAACCCTCATTCCCCTTTATGCGTCGGTGTTGCCAAATTTCCAATCCAAGTAAGTTAACTTCATAATCCTTGTTTAGGGGTTACTTAGTGTATTTGTGATTAATTAAGGTTGATTGGTTAATTAGGCTGGTTAATTAAGGCTGACTAGGGTTAGATTAATTGACCATAGTTAGTAATAAAGTAACTATGGTTAGTTTTAAAAGTAACAAAGGTCAGATTTTAATCATGGTTAGGTTAGATTAACTAGGGTTGAGTTAATTGATTAACCATGGTTAAGTTTAATTATTTTTATTTATTTATTTAATTTTGGACGAATTTACTATTCATAATTACTGTTCACGGCACTGTTCATATAGAAGCAAAATTTGGTTTCCAATTGTTGTGTTCATGATTATTAAGGTTTGTTGAAGTGAAAATTGTTGATTATTCCTAAGAATTAGGGAATGTACGTGATTGTTGATTGGTTGGAATTGAATTGTGGTTTGTCATAATTTTCACATGTGATTGGGTTGTACTGTATGACATTATATGTGTGTCAACTGCAATAGCATGTTGCGTGAGCACGAATTGTATGTGCATTCATGACAAAGCAAAGAAAAGAATGAATTGTTTGATGATGTGTTGTATGGTCACATTAAGAGGAGAGCCCGGTGCTGCCGGTAGACCGCCAATCCTTGGGGTTGTGTTGTGGCCTTTTGGTCGTCCTGATTTTGGTTGGTTTCCTGACAGTGGTCAGTTGTGGAGTCACGGTAAAGACCGGACCCATGCTCCTTAGGGAATGCCATCGATGGGGGATAGCTCGTGACGTCGCCGTGCCTCATGGGGGAGGACGATGCCTGGTGTACGACTAGTTGACCGCCAACCATAAGATTGTGCCGTGGCCCTAGTGGTCATAATAATCGGAGCATATGTGTGGATGTGAGACATGAGGAAATTGTGTAAGATGCTCTGATTATGCGCATACTCTTAATGTTGTGATGAATTAAATGACAGTTTCTACAGGTCGCGTGTGCCAAGGCCAGGTAGGGTCGCCTGTGATTGCACCTATTTATTAAACTGTCTTCTATGGTTATTTCTATAGGTGGTGTTGGATGATTTGATGAATTAGGTTGTATGTTAAACTCCCGAGGCGAGCGAAGTTCCTAACCGAGGCTTAGAACTTTAACTCGTTGAGTTTATCTTAACTTGTCATGGTTAACCTTTTCAGGCCCTAGATGACATAGTACCCAGTACGCTTCAGCGCCCCGGTGGGCATGAGCACCACCGTCACCATGCGGCCCTCCCCGAGCCGCAATTTTCTGTTTGAGCACCATGTGACGACCGTGTGGGTGGATGAAGGGTCGAGGCACCATCGCGTGCCCCACATCTTCAAGGCGTGGTTTATTCGACAGGGTAGCATTCTGTACGGTCCCCTCCGAGGTTTCGATGGGCCGGCTCCTCCTATGTGGCCAACCGAGGAGGTTTGGGATCCCATGGACCTAGATCCCCCTGATGGCGAGATTTGTGACCCGAGGATCGAGATGAGTGATCCCTCTGAGGCAAGCGAGTAGGGGCTTGCATGGTAATGCTCTCGGGAACAACTGTTTATGTTCTTTTGTTCCTGGGAGCAGATTGGGAACATAAATGTGTTTGGTAAATTTTTCTATTCCTGGGAACAAATTTGTTCCCCGGAACAGATTTGGAGTAGAAATCAGAAACAAAAAAAAGTTGCTTCTTGTTCCCAAGAACAATTTTAAGATACAATTTTTTTCCTTTCTTTTTTTTCTTTTTTCTTTCTCTTTCCTTTTCTTCTTCTTCTTCCTCTTCCTCCTTCCATCCTCAGCCGCCCCATCGCCGCTGCTGACGAGCCACTAAGCAAGGTCCATCGGTGAGGCTCAGCCTCGTAGATCTGGGCTAGGCCGAGCCTCGTGCCAGCCGAGCCACACTGAGGCAGCACGAAGCCGGGCGAGCCTCACCTCACCCAGATCTAGGGAGGCGAGCCTCGCCCGGTGAGGCTCAGCCTCGTAGATCTAAGCGAGTGAGGCCGAGCCTCGCCCAGCCATGGCGAGGCCTGGCCTCGCTCCAGCCAACGAGGCTCGAGCCTCGCCCAGATCTACAAGCCAGGCCTTGCCGGTGGCCGGGCGAGGCTCCGGTGAGCTCGCCGAAGCTTTGTCGGCAGCGGCCAACAGAACGAAGGGGAGGAAAAAAAAGAAAAAAAATTAAAAGAATCAAAAGATTAGAAATTTTTACCAAACACATTTCTGTTCTCGGAGTAAAAATTTTGAACAGTTATCAAACGCCTTCACATGCTCAAAAATTGTTCTCGGGAATAGAAACAAAAAAAAAATCATTTCTGAGCAAAAAACTATTCTCGGGAACAGAAACGTTGTCATGCTCGCCCTAGGCTGCTATGGCCTATTCTCCTTTTGACAAGCCCTCCCCACTTGTACAATGTTAGGTTAGCCAAGCCGATCCCTTTTTGAGTAGGCCTCAGCTTTTCGCCTATAGTAAGGTGTGTATATATATGCCGTGGTTTGGCTAACCTTCAAAATAGATATATATATATATATATATATATAATGGTGTTTGTCTTTCTTCTGTTGCTATTGTTGCTGTTATTGCTATCCCTGTTGTTTAATTAGTTGAGTGTATTCATTTTCGCATGTGCATAATTACAAAATAAAATGAATTGGTCGATGACAGTACCTGGGACGTCGTACAACTAGACCTCAAGTGAAATGAGGTTACCGCGAGCACGAGAGTCAGGACGTGACATAACACAAGACTCATATCAAGCAGGGGAAATGAGTTCACAGAACCCAAACTGGTAGAAGCTCAGGTGGAGCTAGAATGAGAAGAAGCTCTGAGCATCACATTATCAACCTTAACCTTGACAATTTATTGTATTCAATCAAGAACCTACTGACTATAAAGTTCATGCTAGTAATCAATAGTTGAAAAATATTTCAGTCTCATTATTGTAATTCTTTGGTCACTTTTAGTTTCATCTCCTAAATTTAATTTATTTTCCTTCCAAAACAAATTCCTATACTTGGCTCTCTGAAAATTGATTTCAATTATATAACTGGTGCTCGGGATTCCGCATGTTTCGTTCACCAGTGTCGCTCATTTTCTAGACTTTATTTCGAATAATTTCTCCATAAAAGGAGGGCCAGCAGGATGATATTTCCAAGTTGCGTGGCTGTATGCAACCAATTTCTGAAGTTTAAAAGTTTAGCATTCTTTAGACACTGCGGGGTTCTCCATGCTTCTTCACCTTTGTCCTTTGGGTGTGTGAGTCCATTAGGCTTTCATCTTCTCTATTTTCATGCCCTTCATCGTTTTCTTTCCTTCATCATTTTCCTTTACCAACATAATTTGTAAAACTACGTAGCCACGCATCTCATCCAGGTCCACACGCTCGTCTCCCATGATCTCATTCAAACTTCCATTTCTTCAGTTGTCGAACTCAAGCCCGTGAAATGCATCTAAAACCGGATCACAAATTGTGCAAGCTGCATAACACCCAGAAATAGAGGATTGGGGACTATTGTCAAAGCAACCTCTAGAGAAATAAATCTCACATTTTAGTTGCTAAAGTAGAGACTATAACACCTCGATTCCTTAGTCAGTGTAGGAATGACATGGCCATCCTCCCACTCGAAAGATGGAGCCTTTAACACAAACCAACACAAGCATGTTATCAAAATATCCATATATCCATATATAAGTCTAATAAAACGTGGAGTTGGATATAGAATCAGAGTTCTAAAATCCATAAAAAAACAATATATACTTTGCCAAACTAAGAACTAAGCTGAAACAAATATCAATTTAGATGTATACAACTATTTAAACTCATACCTACAATTCAGCCATTAAAATTCCTTGTTGATATTCCTCGTTCTACTTGCAGCTGGGTGAAGAACCTAAAAAAGATTTGGAATGAATGGGTGAGCAACCTAGCTCAAGAGTAGTACATATATCTTGCAAGCAAATCGAGCACCCAATCTGCATGCCTATATAACAAAAATAAAAAACTTAATAATCCTAAATCCGGTAGGTATTATACTCACAACTTCAAATTTAAGTTATTTCCTTTCAGTACAATCAAAATGAACAGTGAAATACGATCAACATGTGTGACGTCCTGAATTCAAAGCCCTATTGCTCCGATCAGCCCCTGTCCTCCTCCTGCAGTGTAGTTTTTTGAGAAGTTCAGGGAGAACCAGAGGTTGCTGCTATTGTTTCAGCCCCGGGACCGCCTTGGATCATCGTTGTAGAGGTCCCCGGGTGTCGGGTTCGTCGCCGCCACCGCGCCCGTGTCGCCGGCCCGCTTAACGGGTGAGTTTAGCTCCTAAACCCTATTTAGTGCCTAAACTTGCTTAGGGTTGGGTTAATTAGTGCTAAGGGCTGATTAAGATGTTTAATTAAGTGCATTAGCCCTAAGATAGGTGGTTAGATTAAGGGTTAAGATTAGATTAGCTTAATCTTGTTTAATTATGCTTAATTGTGTGTTATGTGCTAATTAAGCATGCTTTGCTTGATTAAATTGATTAATTGTTTTAATTAATTGATTTATTTAATTTCTGCATTTATTGATTAAATTATGTGATTTCTGAATTAAATTATTTAATTATTAAATTAGGAAATTTCACTGTTCACGTGCACTGTTCACGGCACTGTTCATCCGGAAGTGAAATTGTGCATAATTTCATTTGTCTTGATCATATGAAGTGAAATTGATGTGTCATGGCATAAACATTCGCATGAATCGTGTGAATCTCACAAAAAGGGAAAAGTGGTTTGTTCGAGGGACACCGGAAATGGACCGCCTTTATGAGAAAGAAAGTGATTTGTCCAATGGACACTAGAAATGGACCGCTTTTATGAGAAAGGTGGGAAAATGGTTTATCCGAGGGACACCGGAAATGGACCGCTTTTGTGAGGAATGATTTGAAGTTTTATATGCAAGCATGTGTGCATTGGCTAATGCTCAAAGATAATAAGTGGATTGTGATGGTATGCTTGCGTGATGACTAAGTTGAACCCGATTTATCGAAGATTATGGAAAGGGAGAGCACGGAAGGGCACGGTTGCGCCTCTGCGGAGGAAGGGCGCCGTAGCGCGGTTGCGCCTCGGAGGGAACGGAAGGGCACAGTTGCGCCTCTGCGGATGAAGGGCGCCGTAGCGCTGTGACGCCTCGGAGGGTATGGAAGGGCATGGTTGCGCCTCTACGGAGGAAGGGCGTTGTAGCGCCATAGCGCCTTGGCCTGCACGGAAGGGCACGGTTGCTCCTCTGCGGAGGAAGGGCGCCGTAGCGCCGTAACAATAGCACGGAAGGGCACGGTTGCGCCTCTGCGGAGGAAGGGCGCCGTAGCGCCATTGCACCTCAGCCAAGTTGTAGCCCTATGAGGTAGTAATAATCGGAACACGTGTGGATGCAAGATTGCATGAGAAAACATGGCATCATTGGTTCCGATTATGCATGAGGTGATCACATCATTTATGGCACGCACGCATGAATTGATAACGTACAGGGTGTGGCAATGGCCAAGTGAGATCGCTTGTGACGCGACTCGCATGTGATTTGTGAACTGCATCATCTGACGGCCATGTGCATTGCGTGTATTGTGCTGACATATAATGTGCAGGGTATGGCATACCGGGTAAGGTTGCATGCGAACTGACTATATGATTGTTGGTTGCATTGCTTGTATTGTATGAGGTTTTACGTGCAGGGTATGGCATACCGGGTAAGGTTACATGCGAACCAACTTTTGATCGTTGGTTGACCCTGTCTGTTGTTTGATTGTTAATTGCCGGTTGTTTGTTGTTGGGTTGAGTGAGGGGTGGTTCTGGAGAGATACCCCAGGTTGAGTTGGTGTACTAACCGTGGCTTAGGGGAAGAACTCGCTGAGATTTTATCTCAACCCGTCGTGGTTAACAATTTTCAAGCCCTTAGAATGACGCACCCGCAGTGAAGAATTTTGCCCCTGCTCGACCAGTGATCGACTTGACGGAGTCTAGTCCGATGGGTCCGAGTGACCGTGGTGCTGAACCCGAGGGTTCATTGTGTACAGCTAGATTAGCCTAGCCTAGTTCCTTTTTGGTTTGGCTTAGAGGATGGATCGGCCCTTTTTGTCGGGCGTGTATTGAGAAACGATCCTCCGTTGGTTAAGCTAGTAAATTGTGTAAATGAGCAGTGATGGTTATCCTTGCTGTTCATCCCTCTATCTTTGACTGATTGATTGATTGTTTGTTGGACTGGGGATGGTTCGTCTTCCGCTTGCGCATAACGAAAGATTAAAATGAATGGTCATCGATAAGTCCCGGGACGTCGCTTTCAATCGACCATGGTAAGGGGTTGTCGCGTGCTCGGGGTTCGGGGTGTGACAACATGATAATCAAATACGGAAATACTCATCATTCTCAAACACCGTATTGCACGTATGTACAATACTAAAAGTGGGTTATATCGGTCCACAAAACATGCTTATCACTCACCTTATCACTTGCCTCTGCTCACTCACCTTGCCACTTGTCTCGTGTGTTATTACCTTATATTTATGTTTGATATGTATTGGTGTTCACATTTGGTTGTTCAATGTTGCATTATTAATGGATATGTAATTTAAAATAATATGTTTATCCTTTTGAGGAGTATAAAAAATGAAACAAAAAATAATATTAATAATCAGCTGCTCTTGAGTTGATAGTGGAACTAGACCGAACCCATCATGTTAGTTCGTTCCATGGTCCTAGGCTCAACAAGGTTGGTCCTCCATCCCAAAAATTGGGGACTGACATTGTGCAGGCTGGTCTCTGGGTTAAATGCTGGACCAACCCAACTCGGACCATGATCACCCCTACTTAGTTCTTGACTAATGTATATCAATATAGTGCAAGGCCTTGGAGGTGGCTTTCACGAGACTTCCATCATTGTGTAACACTTAGTTCTTGATTAGAAGCCCCAAAAAAAAAAGTAGACATTGATAATTTAAACAACATAGTAAATTGCCATTTCAGATAATTGGACATGAAAAATATCAACTGAATTACTTGCCTTAAGGTGAAAAATCTGAACTTGTTTCAGAATATGGGTCCATTACAAGAGCCAACAAAAACCTTGAAAACGTTGGAGTTCCACTTTAAGAAAGACATAAAGACTGACATTCCACTGCTTCCTGGAAAAAGAAAAAAAAAAGATGGCAGATTGAGCAACTAAAGGCGGCTTGGGATTTTTTATGATGCAGGAGCAGCTCTTTCTTTGGCATACGATAACCACTGACGACACTAGCATGGTCTCGCTCTAAGGGATTGAGAGTAACTTGCTCAAATGGCTTGAGCTGCTTCTCCTGCAGTGTCTTCACTTCCTAGGAAAATACTATCTTGGCTGGAACAGTAAAATCGATACAGTTTGCTTACGAAAACAAACACCAACCAGCAGCATTTTTCCTGCAAGAGGCATCTCTTCTCATCAAAGTAACTTTTCCAGTGTTTTCTTTTTTCCATGTAGATTGGTTTTCGCTCTCCCTCAACTATGCCGAGATCAATTCTGATCTTATAACTTGTGTCCTAGACTCGCAAAAACTTGCACCAGCTACTTGTCTTAATAGGTAAGGAATTACAGAATAAAGTGATCAAGAAATAGAAGTGTGACCTTCAGCCTTGAGAAAATAGGGAGAAGTGCACTATTAGTGTCATAACTTGTGTACGATGCGCACTTTAGTACCATAATTTTTCGGCAGCTACTTAAGTGCCAAAATCGGAGAACAATGATCTCACCAAGGCACTTAAGTGATCATTTTTCTTTGATTTTTGGCACTTAAGCTAACAAAAAGTTGTGACACTAAAATGAGCACTGCACATAAGTTATGGCACTGATGGTCCACTTCTCCTTGAGAAAATATGATGCATTCAGATCCAAATTTCTTGCCTGAGATATAACCACATATGTCCATCTCATATTAACAAGAGACAACTTCAAGTAAAGCACTCCAAACAGGTAGAAAGGATATCCAAGTAACTGAATAAAAGACCTTGCATTTCTCTCTCACTGACGGATAATGAACAGCAAAGCTTAGTCTAACGAAACGGGTGGTTGACCAAGTCTTGTATTTGTTTTCCTAGTCAGTATTTGTTGATAAACAGTCAAATGCAGAAAGACTTCCATGCATATTATCACAGCAACTTTTATCACAAGTGCATACAAAAAGATCTTCCTCGCGATAAGACAGACAGATCAAGTGCATCCAACCCCACTTCATGAGAGTCATCTCATTGCACGCACGCCACATCAAATATAGTACTAAGGGCACGAGCAATCTAACAAGACATTCAAAAAATATATAAAGTAGAATATCGAGAGCTCCACGCATTATGAGCGTATCAAAGAAAGAGAGGCTCAATAGTAATTTTTCAAGACTTATTTAGATAGGAAAATTCTCAAAAAAATCTTAAACCTATTTCACTTTCGCTAATTTGGTCCTAAACATTTCAATTCAGTCCTAAACTTTTTCACTTCTTACCAACTAAATCCATCTAGCCAATTTTGGCTAGAAATTGCTAATGTGGACGATCGGCATTGATGTGGCACTTTTTTAATAATATTTTGAATTTATTATGATTTTTCTTACTTTTTTTTTGGAGCATTGGCCAACAATGGTTGCCGGCCAACCTTCGCCAGGCAAGGGCCGGCGACCCTCGCCAACCAAAGCTCCAAAATCCAAAAATAAACAGTAAACAAAATCAAAATATTCAAAATATTATTTAAAATGTGCCACATCAGCGTAGGCCGTCTAAGTTAGAAATTTCCGGCCAAATTAATTTTCAAGAAGTGAAAATATTTAAGATTAAATTGGCAAAATTGAAAGATTTAAGACTGAATTAGCAAAAGTGTAATAGATTTAGGATTTTTTGGACAATTTTCTCTTATTTAGATTGATCTAACGAGGTTAAGTTATGCAACTATGTATAGTTGTCCTAGAGTTGGAGTGATCTCCTGAGAGAAACTATGGTCTATTTCAGAAAGTGTTTAACCTATTTTCACGAACGCCTAATTAGGTCAGTTCAAACAAATTCAGAAAACTAGTTTACAAATCTAGTGCATGTCACAAACCAAAAATAATATAATTGAAGCCGGGCTATGTTTTCAAATTCCCTCAAAGTAAGTCCTTGATCGGTGCTCACATGCCTTGATATCATTCATATGTAACATTAACACATATTGCAAAAGGTTTTAAGAAAATAAAGGAATAGGGCTCCTTTCATTTCACAAAAAAACACCTTATAGGAAAATGTTTTTCATACTTTTTAACATTTAGTTCACAAAAAATAAACTAGTCAAGGAAAACATTTTCTATCAATAAAAAATAAGTCTTTTAAAATAGGGAAATTTTTTTTTTACTTTTCCTCACTTACTCTCTCTTATCTCACACTCTCGCAGAGCCCTCCTGGCACCCTCTTCTTTCTTTCTTTTTTTAAAATCAATTTATTAATAATTTTATTTTTTCTTTATTTATATTTTTCCTTTTTCCTTGGCCGGCCGCCGTCCACAATGACATTCAATGGCCAACCATGGGTGAGCTCAAGCCTTATCGGCCTCAAGCAAGGAGGAGGCTTACCAGATTCAGGGAGGCTCGTTCGGGCAAAACTAAGGCCGAGGCAGTCTAGCAAAGGACGAGTTCATTAGAGATTGGCAAGGCTCGACCTCATGGAGCGAATCTGTGAGGCTTGAGCTCGCCTGTGGCCAATCACTCTCTGTCCCTATGGCCGACGATCACTCGAAGAAAAGGAAAAAGAAAAAGAAAATTAAAAATTAAAAATTCAATTTAAAAAAGAAAAGAAAAGAAAAGAAAAGAAAATACAAATTATTAAAAAGGAGTGCATAGAGGAATATCGAATCATATTTTTCATATCAAATAGAAAAAAAAAATTTAGTTCATTTGAAAGTTTTACCTAAACATTAAGAAATATTGTCACTTTTTTGAAAAATGACTTCTTAAAAAATATTTTTCAAGAACATCACATTTTTTGCAAAACAAACGGAGTCTTATTGTGCATCTATTAGGGGGAAATTTTCATGATAAAGAAAATTACTTTATGAGAAATCGATTTAAAAAAAATGGATAATTTTCCTTTATTTAGTGATATGTGACAAAAAACATTCTTTGATGTTTGGATATCTTTTGGAAATTCATTTTAATCTCATAAAGTTATCTCATGGAAAAAAAATTCAAATTTTTAAATAATATTTTCTTTTCTTTCTTTTATTTTTTCTTCTCCTCCATTGATCATCAGGCCTTGGCGACAATTGGTGACCATTACCAAACAAACATTGCCGCCACGGTACCAATGACCTAATATATACCACACTGATACAAACATAAACATCAGTTGATCTTTAGGTCTGTTGGTGTTGTTTATGCAAAAAATCATATCAAGGCATATTGCGATATTTACTAACTAGATTAAATCATGATCATCACATAGTTTTTTCTGCTTGTCATGAACATCTGCAATAACTTCATAATTTATTAATGGCTTTACTCACTAGCTCATTTTCTTCATTTCTTCAATGTTTTGTTCTGGTTTATCAAGTACTTATAGGGACTTGCATAAGCATTTATGGTAATTAACCTAAATTTCTTTGAATTTTTCAGTTTTTTTTATTACAACTAACAGGCAATGGGGTCATTGAAACGCCTAACACGGGTGTTGATTAATCTCACGGCCGTCTTGTGCTATAAACTACACTAAGGGGAAGGAGAACTCCGATTTGTGACAAGAATCCCACTTTGAGAGGATAGGGATTATCTACATGTTTTGTGTAGGGGAATTATACACACTTTGGATTCGTTTGAATGGATTCTTGATTTAATCAAGACATAAATGTCGGTTAAAAGATTAGTTAATAATCTTCTTCATAAATTATCACTCCAATTGGTCTAATGAGATTATTTATATCCACAAAGGTACTGGGATTTTTAGGACCGACATATTGCACCTTTTGTATCTAAATTTGCAAATTATTCATGTTTTATAAACTCCTATGCTTTAATCAATTGACTCTATTAAAGTTTTATCTTAAGCCCGTCATTTTCCAGAGAGAGCGGGTTATGTGAAATCTTTTTAAAAAGGGAACCCATTTAATAAGTTCTTTTCTGTTTAAAAGGTTTCTTTTTAAAGAGTTAACAGAGTATTCTTTTTATTTCCTTTTTATCTCGATACTAGAACTTTGCCGTGACATACGGAGCGGGATAGCTCATGAAGTTGGCGTGCACGGCTGAGATTTGACTCACAAAGACTTCCTAAGCAAATATATTCTCCATCAAAGCATGCATATGCAAATTACAACAAAACCTGTTTATGCTCCTGGATTTATTTATTTTTTTAACTTTCTTACATTCCTCGGGTTTTCAACTAAATTAATATAAAGACTCTCAGCTTGTCTTTCCCCGTGTTCTTGGCGTCATTTCGTCTCTCATTTGCAGCATGGGGAATGAGTTTTAAGAACTATTGGTGTGATTTGGTTTTTAAGCAAGACTATCTTGACAGCCCGGTTGCTTCTATCAACAAGACTCATATCAAGCAGGGGAAATAAGTTCGTAGACCCGCAAAATGGGTGAAATCATAATTCCGATACCCTAATAATAATAGAAGCACAGGTGGAACTAATATGAGAAGAAGCTCCAATCATTATTACACTATCAAATTAGCCTCGATAACTTATTTTATTCTATCAAGAAGAACCTACTGACTACAAAGTTCATGCTAGAAAATAACAGTAGATAACTATTTCTGTCTCATTAACATAATTATTCGGCCACTTTTAGTAAAAAACAGTAGATGACTCCTCTAAGTCAATCTTGCTCATTTTCCGGACTTCATTTCGAATAATTTCTCCATGAAGGGGGTTCAGCAGGAAGACAGTTCCGCATTGCTTGGCTGTACACAACCAATTTCTAAATTTTAAAAGTTTAGCACTCTTTGGAAACCATGGTGTTAGGATACACGTGTAAATTGTATTAGAGAAATCTCACATTGAGAAGTTAATATATCTTAATTAGCCCATAACTCATTAGCTTAAGTTTTTGAGCAAAAGTGGGTCCAACTGGATATGTTGAAGGACTCGGACTTAAGCTCCCTTTTGGTGATCTCCCCAATTGAAAGTATTTGACTTTTATTGCACGCTTCCATTGGATTCTCTATGCTTCTCCACCTTTGTCCTTTTGTTATGCCCCGACCCTTGAACATGCTACAAACCCTCTCCTTAGGTTATTTAGTTGCGATGTCCTAGGATGCGTCGCTGACCCATTCATTTTATCTTTCAATTAAATGCAAGTGAAAGCATATCATCTCCGTTCCAACGACGATGACAGGAATAGCCAAGAAAACATATCAACAACATATTTCATTAGCATTAGTAGCATACATCGGAAGTTTAATATATACAAATCCGCTATGCGGATCTTTCCAATTCACGATACAAAATGGTTGGGGGTTAGCCTAGTTCCTCTACACTACGAGGGCGACTACAAAATGTGATGCACCCCATGCCTACCATAGTTGGTGGTACTCTGGGTCAAGCTCAAGATCAGACTTCATATCCAGATCCTCCTCCAAGTCAGTGACAGCACCATCAAGGGTGTCTATGTCCATGGGGTCCCAAACAGTTTCCCCAGGACCTCCACCAAGTGGCTCCTCAAAGCCTTGCAGTGGTCTAACCTCAAAGCCTTGCAGTGGTCTAAACAGATCCTTGCCGACCCATACATGATAGAGCACCTCCGGCTCCCAATAAGCCAAAAATACGACAAATAAACATATTGGCAATCTTATCTCACATTGGCACATCAAAATTCACGTAAATATTCAACGTGCACATACACTTTCAATAGGCACACGACCAATGCGGTTAATAATCGAGAACTCAATAAATATTAATTCTATGCACAATGCGTCCATATGTGTCCAAATTATTATGACTACTCAAGGCCATGGCCAACACTCACATTGGCAGTCTTTCGACATAACCGGGCATCGTCCACCCCATCGGACACGGAATCGTCTTAGCCTCCTCCAAAGATGACATTTCATAAGGAGCATTGGTCCAACCTCAACCGCGACTCGGCATCCAAACCCCTACCAGGCATCTGATCAAAATTGGGCATCATCCCTGTAGTCGTACGGGTACATAATCATTTAGGTGATCACACAAGAACACCAATCACTCAAGCCAATTTTTATCTTTCTCAATTAGCCAATGTAAGAGTGTTTCATGCTTATACAATAAATTGTTGCAATTTTCGCATGCAAAAATGCCATGAAATTATCACACATGATCACCCACAAGTTATTGACTCACCAAATCGTACACACTTCCATTTCTTTCCTTCCTTGGCAATGTACACCCATAAAACGTGGTATCCAAACCCACCACCTCATGAATTGCCATTAAGATATCCTTAAACACATTCTTTTAAAGCCATAACTCAAGGGACTTATTAACATACCCTTAAACACATTCTTTCAACATCATAATTCTCAAGGCAATTCATGCTTTAAATCACATAATTCAAGTATAAGTCTACCACTTATCTCGTATGAAAAGCACTTATTGTATAAAAGAACAACTTATCATTTTTCTAGCGATAGCTTATCATTCTCAATCTATCGTGTTTTCATTAGAGAAAAAGGTCATGACAAATTTTCTTTTGGTTTCTCTTTAATCATTTAAAGGCTATTCTCAAAATATCAATAATTTTTTTTTTTGGCTAACGCTTTTGTTTTCATATGAAATTCAAAATAGAAAGCATAATCAGTTACCTCTTGTGCAGGTGTGTACGCCCCATCCTGAGTGGATGAGAATAAAATGTTTTATCACAGCTGTGATTGACTCGTTTCATATGTGAAAAGCATCTGCTCAAAAAGTGGCCGAGAGAAAAGAGCACGCGAAGCCTTCCCATGCTGAGTCAAGGTCGGTCATCGAGAGTTGACTTGATAATCAATGAGTCTTCTTTTAGCAGAAAACTGCTGCTCGTTCGGCCCTGTAAAATGACTCGCTTTTGCGACAATAAAAAAGAAAAAAGAAAAAGAGTGACTCGCTTTATAATTGAGGAAAGTAAAAGGATCGAATTCTAGGCGTACGTGGGTGGAAACGAGATTTGGATTAAATTCTATCTTTAATCCCTGAATTATAGCAAATTTCCAATCAAGTACTTAAACTTATAACTTGTCTAATCAAATTTCTACTGCTCCAAATCCGGTTAGTTGGAGCTATTTAGTAGTCGTCGGAAACAACAAAAGTTTTGTCGGAGATTATGGAATCCTTTAAGTTTTCAAGATACTTTAATCTTCTTTTATGAATATTTTACATATATGGCACATTGAGTCCACATGACGGCAACTGAAAAGAAGGACTTCATATTTTTTTTACCACCTAACCTACTAACAAAATTCGACCAAAACAAAACCTACTAACAAAAGACCCGATGCGGGTATTGACTAACAATCCTAAGACTATTGTGTTAGGGGGGAAAACTGTTGCGGAAAACGAGTGATCGAATAATAAAATAGACAGAACAAGAAAATAAATTGAACATTTGATTTACGTGGTTCGATCTAGTGATCTACATCCTTGGAGAGAACAATAATGAATTTTACTTGTTAGATTACAACCACACTCGAGTCACTCAAACACTCTCAGTATTTTATAAGTCTCAATTACGCCCAATAAGTTTAGCCTCATAATTTCTTGTGAAATAATAGAGTTATACACGCAAATCTTACCACGAGATTTCACAGCTATAAATACTAATATTTCTTAAATGTAATTCACGAACAAGAACAATGAAATAACCCAGGTCAAGCACTCGCTTGAAAACCGCGCTTCAATATTTATTCGTGATCAACTTCGCTGCCCAAGCACTCTCGGCGCTTCAAGACCACATGTCCCAAAATCCCACGATCTCATGTATATACGCCACCTGTGTTAGAGAAGGATATAGAATCCAACTAAGATTCGATCAACCAAGTCTAATTTTTGGACTTTCCTACTTCATCCCTTCTTTGACCGACTTCATCAAGGAAAGATTTCCTTGAATATATATTTACCCACTACTTGAAGAATCCCAAATTGGATCGGTCAAGGAAGTTGACTTCGTGTATCTCTTGGCACACCAATTTGATATCATGAGGAAACAGCGATAACGTGGACTCTTATCACGGTCTACCATCATGGACGTCCAAATATAAACTTATCTTGAGTAAGGCGTCATTTTCAGGTGTAAACTTGAGACATATTCTAATAAAAACTCTGATGCAATAAAAACCCCACCTTCAACGATTGGGATTTCTGCACAGCGAGAACCACCACTTTAGGAAGAGAAAATCTACACATCACGTATAGGGGAATGATACTCACAGAATTCAAAAGTCTGGAGATGCCATGTCAACTAAAAGGTAGTACGAGCTTTATAAGTGACAGCTACTAGTGAAACATATAGAGGCAAAGACTTGTTACTACAAATGGCTATTAAAGGAACTTAGTTTTGTGATAACCTAATACCTTCTATCAATAAGACTCACATCAAGCAGAGGAAATTAGTTTGAAGACCCGCGAAACTAGTAGAATTGCCATTTCTGTACCCTAATATGAGTATAAGCGCAGGTAGATAGGTGGAACAATAAAATGAAGCTGAGATATTTCATGCTTCTGTTCTACCTCCTATCATTATTGTTCCTCTTGGTTTTGGAACTAAAATGAGAAGAAGCTCCAATCACTAACATTACTCAATCAAATTTAACCTCCATGAACTATTTTATTCAGTCAAGAAGAGACTTAAGGAAAGAAGTCTCAACAAAATAATTAATAGTGGAAAACCACTATTGTCCCATTAAAATTGTTGTTTGGTTATTTTCGGTTTCATCTCCTAAACGTGATTTATGTTCCTAAACAAATTACAATCAATTACTCTTTTGAAAATGATGTGTGAGAGCCAGTCTTTTCTTACCTCTTTTCATCCTCTATTTTTTAAAATATTACTTTGCATATCATGACAAAATCCCACCTCCCTTCCATAAAACACCAAGCACGTAAAATATGCTAGCGCTGATTGAGCTCCCAACCCACAAAGTTTTAGTCCTCTCCACCAACCACCACCCCCTTGACCACGCCTCCCACTCCAATCTATGAATGTTCGCTTTATGTGCTTTTTTTTTCTCCAATTTTCTCCCTCTCTTTCTTGCAGCCCAACGCGGACGTTGAGCTTGTTGACTACTGTGACATGCCAATTGGCATCCACAATGAAAAATTAGGAGGCAAGGTAGTAATTTAGAAAAAGTAAGGGTGGTTTTTTATAATTTCCCTTAAAAAAATGTGTAGCACCAGTGGCTAATTGGATGCAGAATAACTTAGTATCATCCTCGGTTGCAAAAACAGCTCAAAAACTGACCTGTGAGTTTGAAATGAGACCAGGACCAAAACTGGAAAAAAGAAGAAGCATACATCGACCACCCAAAGCTAAACTCCTTTACCCTCCATTTCCCACACGGTCGCGACAAGAAGGGCACTGCGAAGACTTACCTCTCTGAGGCGGCCTCATCTTGGCGATGGCTTACGAGGCTAGGGAGTGCTGCTGGTGTCAGCTGAGAGCTCGATTGACTGAGGAAGAGAGTGAAGCCGCTGCAGATTACACCATGAGAGGAACGGTGAAGCAGAAGGGAAAGGAGGGGCTTTTTCTGAAAAATATTTTTTAAGAAATCACTTTTTAGAAAAATATAATTATTTTTCGATATTTGGTTAAAACCTAAAAATGAAAGGTTGCTGTTCAATAAAGAAAATATTTTCCTATATATTCTATTTAAATAATTTAAATTGATTTTTAATTATTGTTATTTTTAAAAAATCGTTTTTTTAAATTTTTTCACCTTCTTCTTCTTTTAAGGTTTACACATTACATTATATAATTTGTGGGTGAATTAACAATACAGCAGTGAGTAGGTGTTAGTCAAACAATATGCTTTTCTCGGGTCCGAATTAATGTAATTATCAATAAAATGGCATGCTACTATAGCTATAATAAGATTATTCTTCCTTATTTTTTAAGAAAATAAGCCTCTTTAAAAATAGGCTGCGACACTAAAAAGAAATGCAAAGCCGAACCAAATAATTGTAGGTCAGCAAAAAAGCAAAGTCCTAAGCCGAACCAAGTCGAACCAAGTTTATATTTGGCAAACAAGTTTGCATTTGGCAAAAGTCCTTTAGCGTGTCTTAGGACTTTGCTTTTTTGCCAACCTACACTTGTCATTTTACTATAAGAATTCTACTATTTCTTTTTAATTAACTTGTCTTCTAAGTAGAAAAGAAATTCAAATCAAATGCCGCCAATTATGAAATTCTTTTCATCTCTCATTTCCTCTTGTAGGTAAAAAACAAAGTTTAAGATAACAACCGAAAAAGGTAAGGAAAAATTACAACAATGTAGAATTCAAACTAACTAACGTGAGCTAATCAATGTTCCAATCAAGCCTTGATTTTGAATGAATGGAATGACTAATTGTCTTAGAAACTTTTTATGTGATGTCGTGGCACAGAAGTGTGGCTAATTGTCATGCAAATGTTTATCACGAGTTAACCACAACACTAAACAATCCAAGATCTTCTATGAAATTTTACTAAAAGCTGCTAGATAGGGAGGGTTTTCACGGTAGATTGGATTTTCTTTGAAAAGCGACTTGGAAAGTGAAAATCCCAACAAGAGTCTCCTCTTTTTGCTTGGAAGATAACCTACAAAAAGAGGCAAAGTATCCGTTAATTGGTGTTTCATCTGCAAAAAGGAGGCAAAGACTGTTCGGCATCTCCTCCTTCATTGTTCTTGGATGAGAAGGGTCTCGACAGCTTCCTCAGCTTGCATCCGGTTATCTTGGGTTATTGGAGGGTCCATTGAGCAAAAAATCTGGGCTTGGCAAGGCATTCACTTACAGCGCAATAAGAAAAGACAGATTGACCTCGACTCCTCTTTCTATTTTTAGGTTGATTGGGGAGGAGCCGAACAAGAGAGCTTTTGCTAGAAAGTAATCTCCCATCCCTGTTTTTATTGAAAATTGGCTTAACGTTTCACACTTTTGGTATGGTGGAAACTTGCTTAGGATTTAAATAGCTTGGTCAATATAGTTGATGATTTGTCTTCTTATTGAACTCCTTTTTGGTTTTGAGAACTGTTTTATATATGTCTTTAGTGATTTGAACTCCTCTACACAGGTTGGCCCCCATTGTTACCCTATAGTCTATCCTTTTACCTATGAAAAAAATAAAATAAAAGTGTGAGGTCTTGGTTTCTTTGGTAAGAGCATTCACGCAATCCAAATATCAGAAGCAACTTAAAAATTGAGGATTGTATTCCCAAAACCAAGTCCTTATGGTTAAAAGCTTGAGGGTTCATTATTCCTCTTATACATGTGATTTCTTTACTTATTCTAAATTAAAGAGAGTAGGGCACCCTATGTTTAATTAGATTCTCATGGTAACTCTTCTTTATTTTGTTCAGAACGAGGTTTTTATCAGATCAAGTATATAATGCAGATCGAATTTATAATATCCTCATTTCAATGCATGATATATTAAGGTCTCTGCTGGAAGGAAATTTGAGCAAGGAAAGCAAAATGCTGCATAAGAAGAACAATCTGGAAAGATCTCAAAAAAGAGGCAGAAGACTCCATCACTATTGAGACCTGTTAGTTCAGTGCTCAGACATATTTCTTCTAAATTTCTTTTATTCAATTTCATGGTGAATGATCCACACATTACGGGTAATATGCATATGTAATGACCTTTTGTAACATTCTGAAAATTGACCCCATTTTAGGATTTTATAAAATGACGATGTTAGTCGAAGGTTTGGTCAGTACAAATTTTCCGAACTGTGTGGTCGTGGGATAATGGATTACAGAGAGGCGTCGATAGGAAATGATTCGCGTACGACTTGCAATTTCGATCAGGAATGAATCCTTCGACCATGAGGACCTGGGCGGGAATGATATCCTCTAAGTACTAGACTATTAAGGAAATGAAAATAAATCGATTCGGCAGAAGTACGAAGTCGAACTGCGGGTGATTTTCGCACGACTTTGATACGAATTACGAACGCATTAAATCGAATCCTTTTCATCTGGTACTCGAGATTATCAATTGAGCCCCCGAGATCACATGACAATCGAGGGACGTCCCTGACTCGAGAATTGATGTTAACGTGGATCAATAATTGATTGACCACGGGTCAAAAGTGAGGAAAGACCTAAAAGGGCGCCCGATAATTCAAATTGTACTACGGTTGCAATCGACTCAATTTAGCCTCGATTTTTAATCCGATTTTGGGAACCAACTTCTCAGTGATATCATAACTAAATATTTGGATGTCGCCTCATTTATTTTGGGATTTTCTGTTGGACGCGAAAGTATCGGAAAAAGGACAAATTGGACGGGGTTTCGGGCCCGCGGGTGGGCTGGCCCAAGACCGGCGGCCCAATGGGCCTTGTGCCCATCTAGCCCAGCCCAAAGGGGGCCCAAGCTGGCCCAAGTTCCTCTCCCTCCTCAGCCCATGGGCTTCTCTTTTGGCCTTTTGCTTTTGTGCACAAGTGGGCTTTGTTTATGCTTTGTTTTTGCTTGCTTTTGATTGGTTCTTCAACAAGTTGCTTGCTCACTTGCCTTGGCCTTATCCAAGTCTTCAGCAGCCCCTTCTCTCTCCTCTTTCTCCCCCAAAATTCGTGCAGCAACCAGCCCTCACTCTCTCTCCCCTTTTTCTCTTCCTTTTCTCTTCCATTTCTGCTGTTTCTTGCTATCCTTGCTGTTTTCCAGCCCAAAAACAGCCTTGCCTCCATCACCGGAGCCGCCACCACCACCCAAAGTGTAGTCCTGGAAGTTACGAAGCCAGCCGCACACCCCCGGTCACCCTTGGTCGCCTCGGACTGCCCGTTTTGGCCTTTTCTGCACTGCTGGTCAGTTTCGTGTGAACAGTAACCAGCACTGTTTTTGGCCCGTTTCGGCTACCGTTTGTCATCCGTTGTCATCCCCGAGCTTACCCCTTGTAGCCCTCGTCCCCCTCTACATGCCGGTGTCGCCGGATTTCCGATCCAAGTAAGTTAACTTCCTAATCCTTGTTTAGGGGTTAATCTTGCTTATGGGTTAATTAGTGTATTTGTGTGTTTGTGATTAATTAAGGTTGATTGGTTAATTAGGCTGGTTAATTAAGGCTGACTATGGTTAGTTAATTGACCATAGTTAGTAATAAAATAACTAAGGTTAATTAATTAAAGTAACTATGGTTAGTTTTAAAAGTAACCAAGGTTAAAAGTTAATCATGGTTAGGTTAGATTAACTAGGGTTGAGTTAATTTGTTAACCATGGTTAAGTTTATTTAGTTTTATTTATTTATTTAATTTCGGATGAATTTACTGTTCATAATTACTATTCACAATTACTGTTTACAATCACTGTTCACGATTACTGTTCACAGCACTGTTCATACATAAATAAATTTTGGTTTCAAATTGATGTATTCTTGGTTGTTATGCTTTCTTGAAGTGCCGATTGTTAATTATATGTGTGAATAATGATGAAATGCATGATCGAAAACCGAGTGGAAGTGAAAGTGTTTGATTTATTGAGTTATTCCGGAGAATTAG
The DNA here is from genome assembly GCA_014182895.1 of Angophora floribunda. Classification (NCBI taxonomy): domain Eukaryota; kingdom Viridiplantae; phylum Streptophyta; class Magnoliopsida; order Myrtales; family Myrtaceae; genus Angophora; species Angophora floribunda. The sequence continues at coordinate 25,808,414 of CM024712.1, forward strand.
GGAATGTACGTGATTGTTGATTGGTTGAATTTGGAATTTTGGAATTGTCGAGTGATAACGCATGACATATTACGTGGGTTATCTAAAATGGCATGTCGTATGAGCATGAGTGCATGAGCGATGTTGCATTCACGACTAAGCAAAAGCAAAGACAAGAATGAACTGTTTGCTGATGTGTTACATGGTCAGATTAAAGTTGATTGCCAAGTTGAGTCGGATGACCGCCAATCCTTCGGGGTTGTGCCGTGACCATTGGGTCGCCTGACAATGGTCAGATGTGGAGTCGCGGTTGAGGCCGGGCCCATGCTCCTTATGGAATGCCGTCGGTGGGGGAGAGCCCATGATGTCGCCGTGCCTCACGGGGGAGGATGATGCCTGGTTTACGACTAGTTGACAGCCAACCATAAGGTTGTGCCGTGGCCTAGAGGGTCGTAATAATTGGAGCATATGTGTAGATGTGAGGCATGAGAAAGTTGTGTGAGATGCTCTGATTATTCGCATGCTCTTAATGTCGTGATGATTTAAATGACGGTTTTGTAGGTTGCGTGTGCCAAGGCTAGGTAGGGTCGCCTGTGATTGCACCTGTTTATTAAACTATCTTCTGTGGTTATCTTTCTGAGGCGGTATTGCATTGATTGCCGTATTATGTTGTATGTTAAACTCCTGAGGCGAGCGAAGTTCCTAACCAGGGCTTAGGACTTTAACTTACTGAGTTTATCTCAACCCGTCGTGGTTAACCTTTTCAGGACCTAGATGATGCAGTACCCGAGGATTGAAGAGAGCGATTCCTCCTAGGCCAGCGAGTAGGCACTTGTACAATGTTAGGTTAGCTAGGCCGGTCCCTTTTTGAGTAGGCATTAGCTTGTTGCCTGTAGTAAGGCGTGTATGTATTTGCTAGTGTGCTGGCTAATATTCAGATATATAAAAATGGTGTTGTCTTTCCTCTGCTACTGTTGTTGCTATCCCTGTTGTTTGGTTTGGGAGTTGTTCATTTCCGCATGTGCTTAATTACAAGATAAAATGAATTGGTCGATGATAATACCTGGGACATCGTACAATTAGACCTCAAGTGAAATGGGGTTGCCGCGAGCTCAAGAGTCGAGGCGTGACACCTTTATGCTCCTGTCTTGAGACAATTACGGCAGATTGTAAAGTAAGTCTTTTATGCTTTTTATTAAATTGTTATCCATGTATTTTAGAGGACATTGTAATGGTTTGCATCCTCTAGGAACCACATCAAGTGTGTTCACTTATAAAAGAAAAGAAAATAATCAACACTGATTTCCATTTCTCGAAGTTTGAGCTGTGTAGCTTGCATTAGTAGCCTAAAATATTAACAATGCTCTCTTTATCTAGACCCAAGTATTCTTTTGAGCATCAATGAACATATGGATGCGGTGCAAGTTCAATGATTTTGTATACTTGATAAGGACCTTTTGTCATGATGTCAACCTATTTTATCTCACCTATCGTGATGCTAAAGTTCGTGAAGGAGGAAATTGTCATCGACATTCTTTTTGTGGATAGGCCTAAAAAAGCTTCCACCTAGCTCATTTGTTGATCCTCTTGTAATTTTTGGTTTCTGCTTTTGTCATCATTTCCTTTAAAAGCATGTCTCGGTTCTATAGGCGAACTGTCCCCCACTTGAAATTGAAGAGAAAAGATGCCCATTTTGCACTATCCCCTAGAATTGACTGAGTTCAACAATGACAGCAATACTTCAAACTGCTTTCAAAGTAGCAGCAGATATTTGCATGTAGACTTAGATGCAGTTCACTTGGCAACTGACAATGGTATCTCATACAAACTCCTACTGGATGCCATGAACTTTCGAGGAATATTATGTCTCTGGTGTTAGTGGCTACAGAGGCATATCTTGTAGATAATCACATAGTGCATATTTTATTAAGAAAGATGGTGATGCAAGCCCAGGTTAGGCTTTCTCAAACAATAGGATCGGGAGAGTGACTCGCACACGGGAAACAAGACGAATAGAAACTCCAGCACTGCGCAAGCTCAGGAGAATAGTCGTATCTTTGTCGATACAGATCGGATCGACCTGATTCCAAAGCCAAATGAACAAATACTTCTGGATCTATAATTTCTCTGTTTCGGGTTTTCTGAAATAAGCACTGTAGGATGGTCTAATTTTGGTTCGAAATGACGAACAGAACAGGAAAAGATAGAGACTTCGTTGGTTGCTCTTCTAGGCCTCCAAGGAAGTTGAGGGGGCACCGATTCTTCTAGATCGATGACTGCAACTCTTCAAGGATGCAGATTTCGAAAGCTCCGACTCTTCAAGGACGGAGTGAAAACTCTTCTAGGTTTTCAAAGGTATGAACTCTACAAGGTTCACGATACTTGCTTCAAAGCAAAGTTTTTTTCATTCATCAAAGTCGTCTGTCTTTTACAAGAAATTGGATGGCTTATATCGTCAAATAAATAAAGACAGAACATTGTACTAGGAGAAATAAAGACCAAACGTTGAACTAGGAGAAATAAAGACAAAACATTGAAACTAGGAGGAATAGTAAAGAGCATAGAAACTATAAACTAGTAAAAGCGTTATGCGGGCTCCCAATGTGTCTTTCAAGCTTCCGGGATGGACTCAAGATATCGATACGGCTCCTCGGTTTCGTCGAGCTTGAATGCAGGCCGATCTTCTTGGTCGAGAGAGCTGGTCTTCAATGCGGGCTGCATCATCCTCCCCTTCTTTAAAAGAATTCATCCTCGAATTCACGCCATCATCATCAGAAGAATCTCCCACATAAGGTGTTAAATGTCGAATGTTGAAGACGTCGTGAATCTTCAAATGAGAAGGAAGATTTAATCGATACGCGTTAGGATTGATGCGCTCAAGAACTTCGAGAGGTCCAAGCTTTCGATCACTAAGCTTATTATAAGTTCCGACGGGATGTCGTTCCGGTGGCAAATAAGCCCAAACAAAATCTCCAGGTTCAAAGATAACTTCACGCCGCTGCTTGTCGATGTCTGTTTTATCGGATTCAGTTTTGATACGAACTCCTTTCAAAGCATTATTCATATCCTTCATTGTAAACAACATAGAGATGGAATTCTCAACTATAGGAGTTTTCAAAGGTTCCCTACTAGTTGCCAACATGATCTTCTTGCCTCCAAATTCAAAAGAAAATGTATTTCGATAACCATGATGCATAGTCCTCCTATCGAATTGCCATGGTCGATCAAGAATAATGTGACTAGCATCCATCGGCAGAACATCACACCATATCTTGTCATTATAAACAGAACCAATGGACATATTAACAAGGCATCGTTTTGAAATAGTTACCTCAGTGCCTTTCTTCAACCATGACATTTTATAAGGCGTAGGGTGTGTTTTTAGTTCCAACTTTAGCTTGTTTGCCGCTACTTCAGAAATTATATTCTCACAACAACCAGAGTCAATAATTAATTGACACACCTTTCCCATGATTGTGCAAGCAGAATGAAAAATATTGGTACGCAGCCACCTATCTCCAGTGTTATCTCGAGGAGTAAGAAATATTTTCCTTACCATAAGAAGTTTGCCAGTGTCAGCATGCACTATTTGTTCCTCATCCACAGCTTCTTCATCATTGTTCAACTCCTCTTCAAGTGGGTCCTTAGCATTCTCATCAGAATCATTATCCACCATGAGGGCTTTACCGGCTGGTCGATTCTTATTGATGCGACAATTGCTAGCACAATGACCCAACTCCCCACAAGAATAACAACGTATTTCGGACATAGCAGGTTGCTTTGAAATATGAGACTGAGTAGAAGGCTTACTAGCAGATTGCGTTGTAGCCTCAGCAACTTTAGCAGCGCTAGTGGTACTCTTAGTGGCCCGACTTGTCATGGTAGTTGATTGTTGTCTCCGAGAATGAGAGCGCTCCATTTTGAGTGCCCGTTGGTGTGCATCTCCTAAGTCCCAAATGTCAAGGACTTCCAAGGCGTCTTGAATGTAAAATTGAAGACCGTTCAAGTATTTGTTCACAAGCACCTCCTCCGGGTCCTGGATATTGTTACGAATCACCAACTCATTGAATTCATTGGTGTATTGGTCCACCGTTTGCGCACCTTGTTTTAGATTTTGGTACCCTTGGTAGAGCTCTCTCTTATATCCTTTGGGAAGAAAATATTTTTGAATCTTGCCCTCGATCTTTCTCCACGAAGTGATTGGTGCTTTGCCAACGGCTTGGCGAGTTTGTTTTTCACGTCTCCACCAAGCAATCGCCTTGCCTCGGAATCGCATAGCAATGATCCCAACTCGATGATTCTCCGGAACATTTCGATGCTCAAACACCTCATTCACAAGTGTTAGCCAATCAACAATTTCATCAGGAGACTCCATACCTGTAAATTCTGGAACATCTTTCTTGACTTCCTTTTCCCAATTCGGCTCACGAATATGTTGTAAACGATGTTGAACACGCCTCTGACCATGATTAGATTGAATACTCTCCGAAGAGGAAGAGTCACCATGGGAATCTTCAGCCCTGGAACGGGGTGGAGAATTATTTGCTTCAGCCCTCAAATGCTGAACTTGTCGCGTCAATTCATCAATTTGTTGTTGCAAATTCTCAGCGAGTGTATGCACTTCATCGAGGGGAATGGTTCTGCCGCCACGATGTCTAGCTTGTCTTGGAGGCATTGTCCTCTCCTCCAAAGCTCTGATACCAAATGATGCAAGCCCAGGTTAGGCTTTCTCAAACAATAGGATCGGGAGAGTGACTCGCACACGGGAAACAAGACGAATAGAAACTCCAGCACTGCGCAAGCTCAGGAGAATAGTCGTATCTTTGTCGATACAGATCGGATCGACCTGATTCCAAAGCCAAATGAACAAATACTTCTGGATCTACAATTTCTCTGTTTTGGGTTTTCTGAAATAAGCACTGTAGGATGGTCTAATTTTGGTTCGAAATGACGAACAGAACAGGAAAAGATAGAGACTTCGTTGGTTGCTCTTCTAGGCCTCCAAGGAAGTTGAGGGGGCACCGATTCTTCTAGATCGATGACTGCAACTCTTCAAGGATGCAGATTTCGAAAGCTCCGACTCTTCAAGGACGGAGTGAAAACTCTTCTAGGTTTTCAAAGGTATGAACTCTACAAGGTTCACGATACTTGCTTCAAAGCAAAGTTTTTTTCATTCATCAAAGTCGTCTGTCTTTTACAAGAAATTGGATGGCTTATATCGTCAAAGAAATAAAGACAGAACATTGTACTAGGAGAAATAAAGACAGAACGTTGAACTAGGAGAAATAAAGACAAAACATTGAAACTAGGAGGAATAGTAAAGAGCATAGAAACTATAAACTAGTAAAAGCGTTATGCGGGCTCCCAAGGTGTCTTTCAAGCTTCCGGGATGGACTCAAGATATCGATACGGCTCCTCGGTTTCGTCGAGCTTGAATGCAGGCCGATCTTCTTGGTCGAGAGAGCTGGTCTTCAATGCGGGCTGCATCAGATGGGGAGCTCTCAGACATACCTAACCATTAAGTCCTATTTTTTCTCTTCTTGTTTTATGTTTCACCTGAACAATTTGCCCTTCCTGTCCATCTTATGTCAAAGATGCTTTGCAAGTTATGGGTCAAGTACCTGCAACCACTTGCTTATAGATCGAAGTGGTCATAACTGTTTAAACATCATGGAGAAAATAAACTTAATTGATTATTAAATTGCACGAATATATTTATGATTGTTTTGTATGTGTCAGCAATACTGATTTGAAGCTTTAAAAACTTTCTAGAGCTAGTGACATCTGATGGGTCTCCAGCCATGTCATCCACTAAACAATAAGTGTTATGTCTGAGACATTTTTCTATACCTGAGATATGTTTGTGGTATCATACGAGAGAGAATTGGTAGTGATTGCAAGAGGATTAGAATTCAAGCTTTAACACCTTAGAAAATTAGCTAAGAAAGTAAATGATTCATGGATATTCCCCCTCAATCTGGGACTCCTGCTAACATGTGCTTTTGAACTCAGTATCTGTTGTTCAAACAACCTGTACATAATGGTTTTGGATAAGTAACAAACATGAAGATTTTTTAAGAAGACCATTTAGCAAATAAAGGTATAAGGGAGTATGCTCGGTAGCAATTTTACCCAAAGAATATTATCTAAAGATTTAAAGTTAGGCAATTGAAAACTTCGACCATGAGAATCTTTTTGAGTCAGATTCACTATTTAGTAATAAATGCTGGTGCTTACTGAATGTAAAGCTTTTTTTCTTTTTTTTGTACTGTTTAATTATTCAAGCACTTATCTAACTCTTAATTTATATCTTAATTGGATCCATGGTTTCTGTGCCCCCTCAACTTATGCATGTTAAACTTTTGGTACTAGAATCCTCTATAATATATCAAAAAAAAATGTTAAGTTCTTTCTCTTTACTTAATGACAGGCTTAATTATTTGTAATAAGGAGGGAATGAAAACAAGCTCCATTGCACTTACAGCCCCCGCAGAGTATGCTGGTGAGTTGATGGTCGAAACATATGAGATGCTCCAGCCCTGCATCATACGCATTTGTCACGACAGTCTGATTGTTTGCTTGGTCTTTTCATTTGTAATTATTTCCTTCAAATGCTTGACTCTGCGTCTTTTAATTTCAGAATGTGACATCCGATCTTGCTTGAATACTCCTCAGTTTCTCAACAAGAAGAAGGAAACTCTCAATGTGGTAAGACCTTAATCTGCAGGAATTTCTTGCTTACTATACTAATGATTAGCTTTTTACTTATTTATCTAGCCTTAGTCCCTTATATCTACAATGTTAGATAGAGGATGGCTTCCAAACCATTTTTCGTTGGGTTAATGTTCTTTGTAGTTTAATGTGCCATAGCTTGGATCATGTACTATGCTTCTGGTATATAGGAGAAGCATAACTCTAATTTTGGTTTGACTGGTTAGCTCAATAAAAGCAGTAGGTAAATCAAGCATATTGGCTGCTACTTCGAAGTTGGTTCCGATTGTTTTAAGTTATGGCAAAATTGTTTTTTTGGATTTAACAGTTGAAGTCATGCTATTTTTATTGATATAACCAGACAAATTTGATTTTTCCATTGATATGAAGAATCGGTAGATATGAACTGCGGCAGGAGGCTTTGAACACTATACACATAACTGTGAGAAGTAAGCATTAGATAACCAACGTGATGTTGTAGCTGTAGATTGATGGATCCTTCCTGCTAATAGCAGGAAAGTATCTGCAATTCCTTTACGTGTGGGTTCTGAGGAAGTGAACTTCCCATCTCTAGGAAGACCAAATAGCCATTCCCTACGTACTTACAGGATGATTTAAGTGAGAGTTGAGTAGTTTTACTGGAAATTGCATTCTAAGAATTGTTGATTTCTATTTTTGTCCGTACTGTTGCCAGTGGCAGTTGGCTATTCTATTGAGTTCCACCAATACTCATATATCTTTGCTGTCTTTCAGTTGGACATAAGTTCTCAAGTGGTTGGTCGAAAGGATGTCTCAAGAAGTATCTTTGATATATGGAAAGAGGTCAAACGAAGTAGTTGATATTTGTAAAATCTATCTGATTATGTCAAGTTTCTCACCAACGGCTAGTAATTGCGTACTCTTTCTCGTGCAGATTTTCCAGAAGAGAAAAAACAAAAGGGACAGAAAGTCTAGTATTGCCAGCAGTATGTCCAGTGAATTCGACTCTTTGCACTCTCTGATTTCTAGTCGGTAGGTGGGGATTTCCAAGAATTGCAATTTCTAGTTCTTATCTTCAGTGGATGACCTTATTGGATTTGTAAGGTTAATGCAGCGGTGATTATGATTTAGTCTTGGAAGGGATTCATGAAAATATCTTGCAGCTTCATTATCATGATCCAGTGATGTGGAAAACTGTAAGGCCAACGACTTTCTGGTTACTGATGATTAGTTCAGATGACTATATTGAACTATCACATTATTGCATAAATTCCTATGACGCAAGGTCTGATTATATTGTGTCAATCAAAAGGTCACGTGCCTCGATAGCATTGGCGTGTCTGACCTGATTCACCGATATATCCTTCGCTCGCAGCAAATGCATCTTCAAGGTAGGATGTTTACTTGTCAATGTCAACTTTTCGATGTTGAACGTGTCCAATACTGGAGATGCTCATTTAATTGCTGCTCTTTTATCAAGTTTATCAGCCTTCTATTGCAATAGCTGTACATCGCCATGTAGCTCAAGTTCAGAAAGCAAATATTGAGTGGCCAAAGTCATACCAAAGGTGCATGACATTAAAATTGATGCAAGATACTTGTACTTTTTATTTCTTGACCCATCTTAATCTTTTCATGGATGAACTTCAGATGTCGAACAATGTTAATGGAGAGGGCAGATACTTTACGGGACTGGTGTCATAGGATTCCTCCTCATCTATCGAGGCATTTATCAATTAAGTCCGTTATTGAAGATTCAGTTTCTCCATTGTTGCATATCCTCTCTCCACCAAATTTGAGGCTGGTAATTTGCTGCTGCTCAATTTATACAATTGTCTTTTTTTTTTTGTGTGTGGGTAAGGTAAGTATACAATTGTCTTTTGAAATGTATCTATAAAATTGCTTTACAAAGTGATGGGCCGAGGTTTTGTTGGGTATTTGAATGAAAGTGCTTTCTCTTTGTAAAATGGAAGCTTTCAAGAGTGCTTAATCTAAGGATGTTTTGATTTATGGGACTCAAGATTGCTTTCTCTTTGTAATACGGAAGCTCTCATGGCTTACTTTTATTTGAACACATGCAACTATCAGTATAATTAAGCATTACAATGACAACCACTCAAGCCTTGTTCCACTAATTTTGGTTAGCTTTATGCATCATATCAAACTAATTAGGCTCTGTAAACATAGAGTAACTCAACCACCTTTCATGAGATAGGCCCTCTTTCAACTACTCTGACAAATTTCTATTGTTTTGAGATTGCCATTCCACTCACACTTTTAAAAGGAGCACCCTAAGGGAGAACAAGAAATTTCAAAGTTAAGGCTTTCAATATTACAACTAAATCATCCATGAGTATTCAAAACTTTCAACAATGGCCCACTGGCATGACTTCACTTATCAATCCTAATGCCAGAAACATCTTCAAAGCAAAAAACAACACATTTAAAATTCAGTAAATGATCAGCATTTCTGAATAAAACGATAGTGTCATTACCAAAGAGCAAGTAGAGGCGTATTACATCAAAGACCAAATCAAAACCTGAATTAGATCCACAATCCACGCAAGAATTATTCATATGTTGGTGTACTTTATGCTTGAAAATTGGTGATACCACATTGATTATTTTGGTCTATGCTGACTGCTGTTGTCAAATCGAGAAATGTAATAACTTAGTAAGAATTCATTAAAGAATTCATTAAATTTCTTTATCATGGTTGTTGGCTATAGTCTCACAAGGTCGGCTTCATTTTTGGGTCCTCTGAGAGTTTATGGCTTCATTTTAAGCGTAGCTATGAGATCAGTGTGCTCTTTATTTTAGATCCAAATGATTATTCAATAATTGTTTGAAAATTCTAATTTGGGCAAGAGCACAATTTGGCGAAAATTTATCCATGCTAGCTTTTGGTCCTAGCAGAGCATATGGTATCCCTCGTTCTTTTTGTAAATCCATGTAACCTAACATGGGATTTGGACCATCTGGGATTGAGGGGAAACAAAACTTAAAAAGAAAGAAAAGAATTACAGTGAAAAGAGTGGCTTTTCCGTATTCCCCCACATGCATAATGCTAGTTTGCTGTCATTTTGTAGTTCTCACCTGAAATAATCCTTGGCCAAGCATCCAAAAGGATGGCAATTCTAAATACAAGAGGTGACCACGAACCTTACACAAAATTAATTTAATGAGAGAAACCCAATCTTAGCATGGCATGACATGTTTGAACTTGAAACTGACCGGAATTTATACATTTTCATCCCTTTTATATAGAAAACTCTGTAATCATGTTGATACATTTTAGTGATGACACGAAATGACAAATAACTGACTGTAATATCATGACACACGAATGACCACCCCTCACAATTCCCACAACTGCTGGTACTTAAATAAGTCGACAGCTGACATGACATGCAAAGAACAACTTCAGTGCAAATACAGATTCCTTGTTGCTTTGTTGCTATGGACTTGAATAGGACTTTGGACTTCTCTCAGGTGGCAATGCACTTATTGTCAGAGAAGGAGAAGAATGATCTGAATCAGTTGGTTAGCACGATGGTGTCTTATTCTATCACATATAAGAACACAAATTCTGGTCCACTGGGTAATCTGAAAGAAGAAGCTATCTCAGATTCCTCTTCACTTGGTTTTGATCCCCCTTTTCATAATTATGTTAACTTCAAGGTAAGTGTTGTCAATTACATGTCCTAATTCACATGCTATGTAATTATCAATATATAGTTCTCAAAGTGTTCTTATCTGTGCTAAACAGGACTACAAATCTAGTCATCACATACTACCGGCAGCAATGAAGCAGGTGTTAGTCCATGAGGTAGGCTGATAAAGTCCTTTAGCTTGGTGCTTTTGGTTTATGTGTTGATTCCTCTCAAACTGATGGTCTTGAATTAAGTTGAGTGGTTCGCTTTACCTGCCATAATGCTCAATCAACAAACATGTAGCTGGCAACGTTTTCTTCTTCCCAACTGATTCCAGCCTAAAAGAATAGAAGCATTCAAATATAGGCATCTTTTTTATAACAAGAATTGGTTTTAAAGAGATTGGATTTTTGAGCATTTTGTAAACTGATTTCTTTCCATCTATCTATGTTGGAAGGGGAGAAGGACATGACAATATCCAGTTTGAGGTTGTATTGGCATAAAACTTTAAGATGTGAATTAACTTTTAGTGCATAAAGCACCCACCGTAATGTTTTCATGCCAATTTGTTTGTCTAGCTTTATCATCACCACAATCAGCCAGAGAATTGACATGAAATTGAGACACACTCAAAGTTCAAATTCCTATGATTCCTGGTAGATATGTTGTTAGAATAGGATGGCAAGTTTTTCTAATTGTTGACAAGGTGCTTTTGATTACGTACTCAAGAGGCATGAGCTACTTCTTGTAGTAAGAAGTGTCTCAGAAGCTCAACCACATTGCTCAAGATAATGTTGTCTCAGTGGTAAACTGAAGCTGGAAAACTTGTTAGCTTCAATTAGAGAAACTTTATGAAATTGGCTTGATCATGAGCTGTGTAAATTGTACGGAACAACTGTTGCTCAAAGTCAAGGGACCTTAAAGTTTAAAATCTCTGTTAGAGCATCTGGTTTTATCTTGGCCCACACCATCTTACGGCAATAAAAGATCTATCCATCCTTTTACTGAAAAGGAAGTTCAATTGATATGTTGATGCCAATTATTTTGACCCACAAATTACGGCCAATATTGTAGAAGCTTATGTTCCTGTCATGTTGCTTCAGCAGAGAAACAGGCTATGTTAATTGGTTGGCCTTGCGCACACAGGCGAAACCGCATGTGCCCTATGCATGCCCTGCATGTAGGAATATGGGCGGATCCGCAGGTGCCCTGTATGATTTGAATATTGGTGGTTTAGGCTATTACAAAGCTTTTCCCTTTTTATTGACGTACTCTTTTGTCGCTAACATCCTTAATTTCAATGAAACTCAGGTCGAGAAACAAAAGATTTTGCATGGGAGCACTGAGAAATCTGCTCATCCAACTGAAAGAAGGAGCAGCAAAACACAAGATAGTGAAGGAGAGAAGACTGGTGGAGCAAGATACAATTCTCACAATGCGGCCACTTGTGCTGTGAAGGACATTGGAAGTGGGGCTAATATATCTAGCTCTACTACATATAATGCGAGTGCCTCCACTAATTCTTCATCCCTTGCTCACAACAGAGCTACTACTGAGGATGTGAAGATAAAGCCTACTAATGGTTCTAGAAAGCATTCTGCTGGCTCCAGCTTCTTTGACAGGTGCTTTATTTCGATCAGAGTAATTCTTTTCAACCTTCTGACTTTAACTAGAGCGGTCATTGTTTAAAAGTTTGGATTGCAGAATACATAGGGGAGAGAAAACTCCCCTTTTCTTTCTGTAACCCCCAATATCCTTTTAAAAGTTTCTCTCATAGCTACAGCTTAGTGTTGTCCTGATCAGGAAAAATATCATCTACCTCTCGAATTCAAAAGTATGGAAATGCTTAGTCTCTTTCTTGTAAAACATTTTTATTCCTGTCTTTATATAGGGCCATGTGGTTCCAACTACCCTTCCTGTCTATACTACATAAGATAGTAGTTAAATTCACTGATAGTCCTCAAAAATCTGATTTGCCAAACTTAGTGTGTAGTTATTTTAAGTTCGAAGAATTCTTAAAAGCAGCAGCTCCTCTTGTTAATCCAAAGCTAGCATGAAATCCTGCTGTTCTTCTTGAATGATGCTACCGTAATTGGGTGGCCCTCATGTTCCTCTGTGAGCTTACTTCACTCTCCACATAGGTTGTCTGTAGAATTTAAACACGGCATACTCTTTTTGTGTATATTTAAAACTTACAGAAATTATGATATACCTCGCTTGATGTTACCAATAGCCTTTCAAAGTATAATTTGGTCTTGAAATGGTTGATATGATATAGTAGCTTGAGATCGATGCATACATTTGGTTTTGATTGACATCGCAATGGTTTGGGAAAAGGATATTAAATGTACCATCACTCACTTCGTTGCCATAAATTTCCAAGCGATCATTTAAGTGTCATATCTTTTAGAAACAAATCACCTATGTTTTATCTGCGATATTCCTTGCCTGAAATTTCTACGTGGCATTTATTATATAGTAAATAATCTGACATGGCTTGGCAAAATCAATGCCACATAGGATTTTCTGGCAAGAAGATTGCTTATGTAATTTAACGATCATCGTTTTCTTTCCTTCGCCATTTCCTTTTCCAGAACATAATCCTTAAAACCACGTGGCCACCATCTCTTCCAGTCGTGCACTCTCGTCTCTTATGATCTCATTCAACTTTTCATTTCCCCGCGATCGAACTCAAGCCTGTGAAATGCATCTAAAATCGTATAAGCAATTTTCATAAACCCTAAATAAAAAATTGGAGGCTATTGTCAAAGCAACTTTTAGAGAAATATATATCTCACAGTTTAGTGAGAAAATTATCTCAAAAGTCCCAAACCTATTGCACTTCAACTAATTTAGTTTTAAATTTTTCAATAGTGCCAAATAAGTCCTAAACATTTTCATATTTTTCCACATGAGTCCATAACATGGACACTGATAATGTCATGTAGAATGGTCAGTGCTATTGTGGATAATTTTTTATATTTTTTTAATTTATTCTTTTCTTCTTTCTTCTTTCTTTTTCTTTTTACTTCTACCAAGTTCGGTGAGGATTGTTGGCTGACCCTTGGCAACCATCGGCGAGGTCCTAGCCTAGTGGCTAGTAAGGGTTGGCCGACCCTTGCCTTTGACAGACAAGGGTTGGCTGGCGATCCTTGCTGGGCTTGGAAGGAGAAAAAGAAAAAGAAAGAAATAAAGAAAGAAAGACAGAAAAGGAAAAAAGAAGAAAAGAAAAAAAATTATAAAAATTCAAAAAATTATTGAAAGATTATTAAAGATGTCCACATTAGCGTTGATTATGTGACGTAGGATCACCAATGTCAACATTAACAATTTCTAGTTAAAATTAGCTGAATTGACTCAATTGACAAAATGTGAAAAATATTTAGAATTCAATTGGTAAAATTAGATTTATAACTGAATGGGCCAAAGTGCATTAAGTTTAGGACTTTTTAAATAATTTTTCCCATTTTAATTGCTAAAGTCTACGGTGAGACAAAAAATGTGGACAAAGGTATAGAAGGGAGACAAAACACTCCACGCCAATAACGAAAGTCTGGAGTTTGGATGGCTTTTACTATTGCGAAATTTTGCTAAATCACTTTCGTAGGACCCTCGTGGGGAACCTATAATAATGAAGGGAAAATACTAACATTCCCTTTTTTACCAATTTTCATTTTCTATTTGTTAAAAATTACGTTGCATATCATGACAATATCCCCCATATTTTCCAGAAAACATCAAGCACAAAAATGCTAGCCCCCTAACCCACAAAGCTTGGTGCCCTCCACCAACCACCACCGCCACCGTTCAAGGCCGTCATGCAACCTTTGGACACAGCCAATGGTTATCGAGCTCCTTCTTCACTCCCCCTCGGATATCTAATTTTCGCTTTCTGTGCTCTGTCTTTCTTTCACTCTAACTCTCTCCCCCTCTCTTTTTGGCAGCCCAACGGCCACGTCGCGCTTGTTGACTCGTGTGACGTGCAAATTGGCATCCACAATGAAAAATTAGGAGACCATGTGGTGACTTTAGATAAAAAAATAAAAGGATGCTAATTGGTAATAGTGGCAAAAGTAATGATTTTTTTTTGATATTTTTTTTCAATAAAAAATGTGTAGTAACAGTTGCTAATTGGATGCGGAACTATTAGGAACATCAAGTCTACTCCCTTTCCATGAAAAAAATATTGATTTTAGTGTAGGCAGATTCTGCATCACACGTGAGAGATAGCAAGTATTTATCTTGTCTAGCATAGCACTATATTTGGTATGGCAAAATAAAATAGAATGGAATAAAAGAAGGAATGAAATGGAATAGGTTCAACAATTCTTGCGTTTGTATGTTGTGAAGGAACGGAGAGGAGAAAATTTGATGATACCTTTTCTAGTGTCTTGAAGATTTTAGAATGGAAAGGATAGTATTAAAATGTCTAAAGTGTCTTAAAACAATATGATGTGTAAGGAAAAAAAATCAAGATTACACTTAACAGAGTCGTGTAAAATTATTTTGTTTATATTTTGCTGAGGAATGGAATGACCATTCTAGGAATAAGCACTCCTAGACTCATGGGTTATTATTCATCATTTTTCAGGTATGTAGTTATGGCACTTCTATTGCCATGGATCGGACAGTGTTGGAGCACATCGTTAAGGGTAGTAGGATTGTGTGCTTGATGGTTGAAGGAAGTAGATTAACCTTACCTAGTGCCTTTGGACGATTATTGAGGAGGTCGTCTAATTGAGGGGCTTGTATATAAACTTCCTAGGGTTAATCAGAAAAAGAAGAAGAAAAAAACGAAGTTGCTGCTGTTGTATTAGTCTTTCTACTATCCTTGTTGTTATTGACTAGATGTTGTTGATTTACTTTCGCATGCATTTAATCGCAAAATAAAAAGAATGGTCGGCGACGCATCTTGAGGCGTTGCATTCATTTGACTAAAGTGAAGGAGTTATCGTGTGCTCAGGATTCGGGGTATGACATAGCATACAAAAAAAGATTAAGATATCCCAACCTTAAAATTTTTCAATTGAGTTGCAATGTCCCTCATCTTCATGATGTGCTCACACACACACCTCTTACACTACATCTTTAATGACGAGAACTTCATAATTAGGTTCATGGTATGTGCCTTCTTTGAAGACTCAAGTTGTGTACCAATACTTGTGACTTCTTGAAATTCGAGCCCTTTGAGGGATGTATGAACGTGAATTTTGTCAATGCATTATTGGTTAATCTCACTCGGAATTGATCACTCCTGGTACTAACCTTGAGGAGAAAGGCTAATGAGAATGAAACTCGTGTGACTAAAAAACTTGACCTAGGAAAAACGACTTGACCATGAGACCTGCGTAAGGACGATCTTGTGGTTATATAGGCCGGTTTCAGGGGTGACTAGAGGTCAATTTGCGGATAGGGTATAATGGGATAACGGGTGGATCCGTTTACTATTATTGAGACCGCAATCAGCCTTATGTCAATTCTCAGTAATTGTGTACTTTGAAATAAGAATCGATTATTCGCAATTTCATGATAGTCAAGGACGTCCATGTGTCGAGAAAAACTTGAATGTGGTTTGATGTTGAGTCAAGCACAAGTCGGTTATGCGTAAATCGTCGGAGCTGCTTGTTAGTCCGAGATGTACCAAAATCGCATTCGATTGAAATTGATGATGCATGAAAATCCAATATTGGGCGATGAATTTTTCGGGAACATCAGAGGTGAACTTTTTGACGATGCTTCTTTGACCTTCGATATTGCCGGTAAGCTCAAATTATTGGAAAAGGAATTAACGGGCCAAGAAATTGAGCCCACCAGGAAGTGGGCCTGGCAAGACCCAAGTGGGCCTCACGCCCAATGAGGGGCGGCCACCATGGTGGGCCCAAGGCAGCCATTTGAGCCCATTGGAGCCAATTAGTCCACTTTCTAGCCAATTGTCTAACCTTGAATCAATTTGAGCCCAACCAATTCCCGAGCCTGTTCCTATTCATTTTTTAGCCCGTTTCTTAGGCCCACTTTTCATCTCAGCCCATGGACAAAGTGGTAATTGTGCAAAGGTGGAAAAGACCAAATTGCGCCTCTAGATATTATTGGAAAGAAGACAAAAGAAGAGAGAGAGAAAGCTTTGGATTGATGAGGTCATTTGCATGGGGAAGAAGCAAGGAGTAATGAGCATTGATTGAGAGTAGACAAGCCTTCTTCTTCCTCCTCTCTCCTCCCTCTCTCTCTCCCCTCCCTAACCAACCGACCACCCCTCTTCCCTCCTTTTCTTCTTCTTCCTTTCCTTCCTTTCCTTGCATTTTCTTTGCTGGTCCGGCCTTGTCACCATCTAAGCCGCCTACAGCTATGACCGGGAGCCCTTGTTCGTACCCCCCGTTGCTACCACTTGTCGATCCTGGTCGCCGGTCAGTCCACTGGCCGCCGAAACCCGCCATCCTTTTTGTCCGCTTGTTACTCCAGCTTCTGCACTTGCTGGAAAAGCTCGCTTGCCCTTGTTCTGACCTTGCCATCGCCTGGATCAGCCACCAACCCTTCCCCTTTGACCCCATGGAGCTGTCGGACCGCCGGTTAGTCCGGCCAATAGTCGCTCCCTTGGTTTTGCTTAGTTTCCGGTTTGACAGAGAGAGGCCGACCTTTGTAGCTACTATTTTCATCATGGGACTGCCTTGGATCGACTTGGTTGAGGTCCCCGTTGTAGCCTTCGCCGCCGCCACTGCATTCGTGTCTTCGGCCCGTCTAACGGGTGAGTTTATGTCATAATCCGTTGATTAGTGCATAAAACTTGCTTAGCTTGGATTAAACCATTAATCTTGCTTAGTGCTCTCTAATTGGGGTTTTAATTGTATGAGCAAAGATTAGGGGGTGAATCTTCATTAGTCTTAGTTTATTGAAAAGAATTGATTTCTTTTAATAAATTATTAATTTATTGAATCCTGAATTTATTTTATTAATTATTAAATTATGAAATTTCACTATTCATAATGTACTGTTCATGCGCATTGTTTATGTGGTAATGTTCATGCAGAAGCAAAATTTTGTCTAAATGAACATGATTTGATCGTATGATGTGCATTACTAATTCTTAAATACATGGACATTCGTGGGCATAGAAAAAGGGGGAAACCCGAGGTGTCGGATGTATGTTTATGTCCAACGTTGTCTTGAAATTAGAAAGAGCATGCTTTGCTACATAAGACATGGAAGTTTGATGATTTCTTGGAAATGAAAATATGACCACATGTGTTTAATTGACTATTTCTGCAAGCATGTATCATGTATACATCGACTAATGTTTAAAACTAAAATGAGCTGTGGTGATATGTTTATGTGGTCACTAAATTGAACCCGTCACCTTGGCGGGAGTTCGGGGGACGAAGTTCAACTTGTCGGAAATCTCGGCGGGTGTACAGATACGGAGTCGCAATAGAGGTCGGGCCCATGCTCTTTCAGGAATGCCGTCTTGGAAATGAAACTTTGACGTAGGCACGCCTCATGGGGGAGGGCGATGCCTGGCTATGCCAGTAGATACTGGCGGGAGTTCGGTTGTGGCCTTGAGGGGCATTAATAATCGAAACATGTGTGGATGTAAGAATGCATGAGAAACATGGCATCATTGGTTCTGATTATGCATGTGCTGGTTGCACTATTTGTGGTATGCCTGAATTAATAACGTGCAGGGTGTGGCAATAGCTGGGTGAGATCGTCTGCGATGTGACTCGAATGTGATTGATTGAATGCATTACTTATTTGTGGTATGCATTGGTCGTATTGTATATGTGTATATCGTGCAAGGTATAGCATAACCGGGTAAGGTTATATGCGAGTCGACTGCTTGTCTGTTTATTATCCTTGGATATGTGGAATAGTTTTCTCTTAGTTGGAGTAGATAATATTGTTGCTATTGGTCTGCATGAGGGGTGGTTCTTGAGATGTATTCTGGGTTGAGTTGATGTCTTAACCGGTGCTTAGGGTGAGAATTCGCCGAAATTATATCTTATTGTTGTATTAACCATTTCAGGTTCTTAGAATGGTGCACCCTTTGGTGCGATTCGGGGTCCCTAAGGACTGGGAGACCATTGTGACGCACCATCGATTCCTCGATTAGGTTCACTTGTATGAGAAGCACGTCTCCACCATTTAGGTAGATGAGGGATTGGGGCTATGGATTCCTTATCAATTCCTGGTGTGGTATATCAGAGAGGACGATCTCTTGATCGGTTTTCTGCGCAGTTTTAATGGACCACCTAGTAGAGGCCGTGAAGATGCCGACTAGAATCCTATGGAGTTTTACTCTCTAGATGGCGCCACGATGAATCCAGATCCCGCCCCACTTATTGACTATGACCTGATGGAGCCTGAGTTCGATGGATCTCTACACTTTGGTAGTCCCTGATGGATATACAGAACTTGATGGTTCCTTTTGGAGAGAGAATGGATAGCCTTAGTCCCTTTTTATATGGCTTAGAGAAAGGAACTGACCCACTGGTGAGCTTGTAAATCGAAAATGTTTCTTTAGTGGTTAATCCAGTAAGTAAATAAAAGAGTGGTTTGCTGTTGCTATGTTGTTCCTCCTTCTATCCCTTTTTTATTAATTGATTGTTTGGTTGACTGGGGGATCGTTCGTTTTCCGCCTGTGCATAATGAAAGAATAAAATGAGTGGTCAGCGACACGTCCTGGGACATCGCATTCAATTGACCAAGGTGAAGGGGTTGTTGTATGCTCGGGGTTCGGGGCGTGACAATATCCTCCAGTAATTCCTTAGCATTGTTATGCTGAATGACTGAACCACGAATGCTAGCAAAAAGTTTTATCTTTATGTACATCACACTAAGGCGGTTGGATTGCTTCCATTATGCATAAAAAGTATATTCAACTAGAGTGCTAGTCTCAGTAGGAACATGTGGTTCGTCTAACCATATAGCATAATCAATATCCATACACCTCAATTAGAGAAGAATTAATTCCCTCCATTCTTTATAATTTATATTACTGTTCAACTCGGGAACAATTATACTATAACTAATCGTAGGTGGTAAGATTGCATCATAATTAAAGGAAAACTTATGTATCGATATATTTGAGGCAAATAAACTTAAATCATGTTTTACCAATGTAAAACATGTTATAAAATATGAATCACATAGTATCAATTAAATATATGATCACTAGATATTTAATTTCATGAGCAAATATTCATAATATTGCACGTAGGAGCAAAACAGTAAAATCACGTATAAAGGGGTAAAACTGCAATTTTACACATAAGGTTAGAATTGGAATTTCATTAGTAAAGGATACAATAGGAATTTTATGCCCAAAAGGGAAAAATCGTAAATTTTCACGCTCAAACAGGAGTAAAATCAGAAGTTTCTGTGGCCAGGGCAGAACCGTAATTTTACTTTATGCGAAGGGGCAAGACCGTAATTTAGGCAGGTAAGGGCAGACTGGGGAATGATGTATAGGGGAATGATACTCACTTAGGATTTCTTATGTGGCCCTATTCTTGAGTTCTTCAAGACATGAATATCGAAAGAAGGACACCTATGTGTCAGAAAAAATCCAAGCCAATTTCCTAACCATTGCGCTTCACATCATACGGAAATATGGAAAGTTCTCCTAACATCCGATCGTCTTGAATATCCTTGCAAATTACACATTTGCCTTTGATCAAGAAGATATAATCATATCTTGACTTTGAGAACCAAATTCACTAGTGTCTTGAATCTGATGAATATATTTGCTCCAAGCACCACACCGAGAAAACTTATCATCATAATTATAAAATACTTGTGGAAAGGGTTTGTCGATCTTCAAAATCAATTAGGGAAATTTCCTCAACAAAGAAGATTGGTGGAGCAAGACACAATTCTCTCGACGTGCCCACTTGTGCTATGAAGCCTTCTAATGCTTCCCAAAAGCTTTCTGCTGGCTCCAGCTTCTTTGACAGGTTAATTATTCAGTTTTTCTGCTTTTCAAGTTTAATGAGGTAAAATATTTGATGCCACCCTCAATTAATAGAAGCTGGTAACAAAGTAGAAAGCATGAATGTGATGTTCAAAAAATACATCCCAGAATGGAGTCATATTGCCCCATGCGATGGTCATGTAGGTTATAGAAAGCAAACTCCAAGAGAATGCCCCTCCTCAAAGAGATTTTCGACCCCCACCAAAATCTGAAAATATATGCTATTTCAGTTTCAAATAAGCAAGATTGAAGGCCATGAGAAAGCTTCCGGAGCAATGACTGTCCAATAACTTATCGCCATTTTTTGCACATTCTTGAGATTCATTACTTAAAAAAAAAATGAAGTGATATGCCCTCGGTGCAATTACATTGTCACCAGTCATGGACACGAAGGAAACGTTTATGGACAGAATTCATTAATCAGTAGTTGCAACAGATGAAATAACATGAAAGATTGCGTATTTCTACTATTCTTACTAGATTATGTTCATTCGTTTGCATACTCGATTTAAAGCTTGCTGTTGGGGTTAGTCATTTAGGGTGCGTTTGGTAGAGAAGATTTAAAGCGCTCGCCCCCAAAGCCTCGGGAAAATTTGGGGTGTTTGCGGCCCCATCCCCAGGAAACTTTCAGTGAAAGTCGGCATTTTGAATGCTTTGAAAACTCAAAGCAAGTCCCCCTTCTTTGAGCTTTCAAAGCATTTTCGGAATGCTGAAGGCACCAATTAATGAAAAATGATCGTTTGCCTATTTTGCCCTTAAAATATCATTGAAAATCCATTTTTACCCTTTTTAAAAAAGTGGAACCCTGGATATTTCACACACGTTCCTTTGCAACTCCACGCTCTCCCTCACGACGCTACACTCTACTACTCCTCGGTTGATTGCGCCGGCAACAACCTCGGCTCCTCTTCCGACGCGACGACTGCTGCTCCTCTTCCGACGCTAAGCTTTGCTGCTTCTCGCTCAACTGTGCCGGCAACAACCGCGGCAAGCTCTGAGGTAAAAATCGATTTTGGGTGTTTTGGCAAGGAGTTCCGATTTTTGGTTTTGCTTGCTCCGATTCTGGGTTTTGCTTGTAAAGGGAGGAATTTCTCCATTCTGGATTTTGCTTGCTCCGATTCTGGGTTTTGCGATTCTGGATTTTGCTGGGTTTCACTCAATGTGTTGATTGCTTCTCAAAGCAGAGACTTGAAGCAGAGATTCGGGGAGCAGCTCATCTCAGCTCGCCATTGCACGTTCCTCGTGATGCGTCGAGGTTTCCTCGAGTAGCTTTCGAACGCCCCCACCCCCGGGCCCCCCTGCGGAGATTCCTCGCTCCATGGATTACGAAAGGATCCAAAAGCCTCAGGTTTTGAGTACTGCCCATTTCGCTTTTGCTCGCGTAGTTGTGGGTTTTTATGGGAATCTGCATCCGGGTCTTGAATGTGGGGCATTGGCAACGAGTGAAATGAGAGATGGGCATTTTGGGTTTCCGGAAATCATGGGTGTCTTTTCGCATTCTGCTTGAGTTGGTTCTTTTTTATTCTTTTTATGGGATCTTTTGAGATCAATGTGTTTGGAGATTTGTTGAGAATGGGCGTGTTGGGTCGTTCTTGATTGTTTGGCTTGGGACATTTGGTTGTGCACAGGGTAATGTTGGTGGGGGTTGTCTCCCAGGAAGCTGAGGAACATGCTGCGTGGAGTTGAGAAAAAGAGAAAAGAAGAGGAGTGTCTTGATTCTTTGGGCTTCGACATGAGATCTGAGTTAAACAATGCGGATGATGCAGGTAAAAGCTCCTCTCCTTTTCTGTTACAGCTAATCCCTGGAAATTTTTGATTTTGATTCATGGAATGCAGGTAAAAGCTCCTCTCCTTTACTTTTCTGCAGGGTTTCACAAATGTAATAAAAAGGCCAGTTCAAATTCGAGATTTTTGCCTGTGACTACCCAGGGTACTCCAAAGCTCCTTGGACGTGCAGCTCTCATGGCACAGTGGGACAAGCATCTTCACATCACTCTTCTGATGCATCTGTAAATCATAACCTGATAACTTACATCATGTAGTGTAAAATGTACTCGATCTTCGAGCAAAAGCCGAGATAGGTACATGCTGTGTAAAATATACTACTTTTGGATTAGTTCTGCTTGTTCTAGCTGAAATCTTTGACATGGTTCCCTTCAGTGATTTAAATTTTAAAAATAGAGATCTCTACAGAATTCAAAAGTCTGGAGATCCATGTCAACTAAAAGGTAGTACGAGCTTTATCAGTGACAGCTACTAGTGAAACATATAGAGGCAAAGACTTGTTACTACAAATGGCTATTAAAGGAACGAGTTTCTAGAACTAGTCATAGAAAATTGGTCTGATCTTGCTTTTACGCAAGACTATTTTGTGATAACCTAATACCTTCTATCAATAAGAATCACATCAAGCAGAGGAAATTAATTCGAAGACCCACGAAACTAGTAGAATTGCCATTTCTGTACCCTAATATGAGTATAAGCGCAGGTAGATAGGTGGAACAATAAAATGAAGCTGAGATATTTCATGCTTCTATTCTACCTACCATCATTATTGTTCCTCTTGGTTTTGGAACTAAAATGAGAAAGAAGCTCCAATCATTAACATTACTCCATCAAATTTAACCTCCATGAACTATTTTATTCAGTCAGGAAGAGCCTTGAGGAAAGAAGTCTCAACAAAATAATTAATAGTGGAAAACCACTATTGTCTCATTAAAATTGTTGTTTGGTTATTTTCGGTTTCATCTCCTAAACGTGATTTATGTTCCTAAACAAATTACAATCAATTACTCTTTTGAAAATGATGTGTGAGAGCCAGTCTTTTTTAACCTCTTTTCATCCGCTATTTTTTAAAATATTACTTTGCATATCATGACAAAATCCCACATCCCTTCCATAAAACACCAAGCACGTAAAGTATGCTAGAGCTGATTGAGCCCCCAACCCACAAAATTTTAGGCTGCGTTTGGTTTAGTATTTGCAAGGGGCTTTGAGTCCAATGTAAATGCTGAAAGCCCAAAGCTACTTGAGGAAATGTAATTGTGTTTGGTAAATTTTTTTTACAAATGGACTATGAGTTGAATGTGCGTACCAAACAAACTTCCGTAATGTGCTTTGATGGGTATAATATATATATATATATATATATATATATATATATATATATTAAATTGAACTAAAACCCTTCGCCGGACCGGCGAAGGGCTATGGCCGCCGGCAAACCAGATCTGGCGCTAGCGAAGGTCGCACCGCCCCAGCCGAGGGCCGCTGGAGGTCGCTTGATCCAAGGGCTGTGCGACCCAGGCGAGGGTCGGAGGTGGGACCAAGTCCCAGCATCATTAGAGCCACCAAAGTCTCGGTGGCCCCGTCTCCAACCCAACCCCGAAACTTCTGCTTTCATTATTGTTATTATAGTTCAGTCTGTCCTCTCTCAGCATTCATATCACATGATTTCCCAAATGAACCCATCCACCATCATCATGCATCATGTAAATCATATCGCATCATGGTTTCACTATTTCAGCCTCATGAACCCCATCCCGTTATGAAATAAAGGACAATTAAACTTAATGTATGTGAAAAAGTATCATCATTAATCACTAATCATATGGGTCCCGGCCGTAATACGAGAGCCCAATGCATCAAAAGCTGTAAAATTTTCATAGTTGATATTGCTCAACAAGTGACCACAACACTTAATAGCAAAATCATTTTAAAATTATAACTAGAAAGACAAAAAAAAATCATTACTTTCTCTTCAATTTTGTTGTTTTCACCTAGATATGCTCTCTCAAGAATACATAATCAGATTATATTAATTTCCACCAATTTGAAGGGATGGTGGGCCTATTGAAATTAGGTTGCTCCACTCTTTCTGGGACAAAACAATAAGAATATTTTTTTGACCCCATGGACCAAATAAAAATGAGGAAGCTTGCTATGGATATAATCATCATGGCTCGGCAAAAGGGGAAAAAACAAATCGAAGGTTGAAGCTTTGCAATTTAATTTGATATATAATCATGCATACCCTATTATTATGGTTTGCATAGCCTACAGGGTTCCTTTTGAAATACACTCCTATCCTAGAGAAGTTGCATTCTCTCTAAGGCGAAGTGTCCCACTCTTCACAATAAGCTGCGTTCTTTTTTTATGATAAGGGGCATGCGTTTTGCTATCGTTCAAGTCCAGAGCACACTCCTTAAAGGTCAAGCACATGCTTCTTAGGTATTCGAAACAGGGCATGTAGTGATTGTTTGCGTGCACAGGCCTTGGAAAAAGCCTTGGAAAAAGCCAACAGAGGATAGCAATTGCTTCATGTCTGAAATTATGTTGAAGTTTCCTCCTCGATGTTTAAAAGAGGTCCCGGGAAAGACTGTCTTCTACTTTTCTAGACGCCAAACAAAACAACAGCTTTTCCTATCCATGCAAAGGTTTTAAAATATATTAGCAAAATTGAAAAAAAAAAGTAGAATTATATTGGAATAAATATAATAAATCTCTTTAGATCTGAATTGGTAATTTCTTATTAGAAAAGTCTCGGTACTAAAGTGGACGCTATATGATAATTGTGATAGCGATATGATTCTTATCCCAATTGTTTTGGACGAGCTTTAGAAAATTTAGGATCATCTTGGTCTTTTCCCATCTCACATGTCCATAGAGGACAATAATCTATGCTTTTCCTTTTGCTTTACATCTCAAAAGTGACAATTATGTCATGAATCATCTGTAGCTAGAAATGTGGGGCATTTCAAATGGACATGTGACGTTTGATTGGAAAGACTTTTTTGACCTTAGAATCATCTAGGTCTTTTCACGTCCTTGCATGTCCATCTGTTGTTTTATTCAGACACGAAGTAGTGAAAGTCTCTACAATAAGGTCCACCCTCCACTATACTGTATGCTTTTCCTTTTGCTGTTTTTCCAAAGTGACATTAACGTCATGAATCATTTTACAGCTAATAAAGTGGCAACATTTCAAGTGGCCATAAGAAGGTAATACTCCACCACATGTCCGTAGAGGACAAGGCGATAATGTCCTCCCCTTTTGCTGTTTTTCCAAAGTAACAAGGCGCGTTTCACACGGTAATGTGATGTTTGATCAAGTAATACTCCGCCACATGTCCATAGAGGACCGGACGATAATGTCTTCCCCTTTTGCTGTTTTTCCAAAATAACAAGGTGCATTTCACATGGCAATGTGACGTTTGATCCATTACAAAAAATAAGAGTAATTGTATTAATAAGGTCCACCCTCCACTACCGGCCCTTAGAGGACAATAATGTCACATTTTGCTTTTGCTTTTTCCAAAAGTGACACTAATACCACCATTGATCATGCAACGTATGATTGGACACAAAAAAGTTTAGTATAACAATGGTATTTTTCAATTAAAAAATAATCACCACTTTTCTTTTAATGGAATTACCATTAGGGTGCTTATTAATCAAGTAATAAAAGTTTTACTGTATCGATTTTCCTCAAGAATATGTAGGACCAATTTTTTAATAATGGATATCTCATTGTTAAGGAAAGTGAAAATGTACAAGGACCTAATAATTGCCCTCGCTCTCAAAATAACTAGAATTTTGCCTGTGCAATTTGTGCGGGATCAATTGAAATTTATGCCTCAACACTTACATTTTGTCTTTTCACACTTTCTTTGTTATTGTAGGAGAGATATTAAGCGTCTCAATCACTGAAACTGGGAAACTAGCTGGTTTCATTCATAGTACTTGGCCCATTTAACAAAAGAACTGTCGTGTAATGGAGCTAATTTTCAGACGAGGTTGTCTTGTCGAATTGACCTTGGCGGATGTGTTTGTTCTTTTTTAGTTCAAACACGATTTGTTTTTCTTCATAAGCGTGTTGTTCCGATAAGTGACTTGATATGCTGGATGGGTAGCAATGTAGGTTGTTGGAACGAGTTCCCTGCGAAGTCTGATCGAAAGTTATTGATGCAAAGCATTAATTCCTCAGTTTCGTGCAATTCTGTTTTAAATAAACAAAGCATCTTTTTTGACATAGCCCATCACTAGTTCTCAACCATGGGGATTCCGATATAGCCACTCATGTGGTACTTTATTTGGTTTTCTGATTGAAGTTTTCGATCCGAATTGTCAGTTTTGCAATTTCTTAGATGCTGTTTGAGTTAAACACAGTTTTTACTTATTGTCTCTGACTTTCCAATAGAACTCAGTCGTATTTTAGTCTTTCCACATGTTACCTAAAAGCTTGGGGCCTTTTTCTTTTCTACAGGTTGACAAAACCTAAGTTTTGGGGCTTGAGGATGGATCGTAGTTGACTGGCTACTTGAATGCGTGTAATAAGTGTGTGTAAGTTTGCTTTGTTACTGGAATTTCGTCCATGAAATGAACAGATACGGAGATATTTGCCTTGTCTTTTGCTGGTTCCGTAGAATCTTCATGCACGAGAATTAAAGAGGTAACGATGATACAATGTATGTATGTATATGTGTCTTGCTAATTCTCATCAATCTTTTGTATCGTATATGGGTGAAGCTTAAACTTCGTCTATGTGGCTCGCAGCTTTCTTGGTTCAACCTATCAAGGACTTATGAGCGTAACAAAGCTCCAGTGTTGTGCATGGACACCTGAGCACTTCGCCTCTTTATGACCATACTAGCACATTTGTTGGTATGCTACAGAGACATGTCTTGGCTATTTATTTAGCATATGTATTAAGGGCAAACTTCAGATTTCATCCAGTGGATTGCACATCTAATAAAAAACAAGGCCCCCCTTCATCTTCTCCTCCTAGACCCGTGTATTGGTGAGGTGATGGTGAAGGAAGGGTATATGGCTGCGTTTGGTTCAGCATTTTCAAGGGATTTTGAGTTCAATATAAATGCTAAAAGCCCAAAGCTACTTGGAGAAATGCAATTGTATTTGGTAAAATTTCTTTGCAAATGGACTTTAAGTTGAATGTGCGTTTGGTAAAAAAAAATTTCGCAATGGGTTTTGATGGGTATTATTTATATATATACCTTTTTTTTTTTTGAAAATTGGACTAAAACCCTTCGGCGGTCCGGCGAAGGGCTACGGTCATCGGCGAGCCAGATCTGGTGCCAGCGGATGTCGGCTGAGGTCGCCCGAGGTCGAGCGACCTTCGGCGGCCCTCGGCTAGGTCGCGCGACCCTCACCGGAGATCGCCTGACCTCGGGTGACCTCAACTTACGGCGAAGGGCTACCACCTTTTTCAATTAAAAAAAAATAACTAGGGGAAAAATCGGAAATATGAAGAATCAATGAGGGTAGTTTTGGAAGGGAAAAAATAATTTTAGCATTCCCCCAAATGTTGAAAGCCCAAAGCTAGTAGGATTAGCTTTGGGCTTTCAGCATTTTGAAAGCCAACTTTCAACTAAAAGCTAGCTTCAAAGCTAAACCAAACGGTCCAGTATTTCTCCCTGAAAGCCCCTTGGAAATGTTGAACCTAATGCACCCTTAGTCCTCTCCACCAACCCCCACCCCCTTGACCATGCCTCCCACTCCGATCTATGAATGTTCGCTTTATGTGCTCTTTCTTTTTCTCCAATTTTCTCCCTCTCTTTCTTGCAGCCCAACGCGGACGTTGAGCTTGTTGACTACTGTGACATGCCAATTGGCATCCACAATGAAAAATTAGGAGGCAAGGTGGTATTTTAGAAAAAAAGGGTGTTTATCGGTAATAGCGGCAAAAGTAAGGGTGGTTTTTTATAATTTCACTTAATAAAATGTGTAGCACCAGTTGCTAATTGGATGCAGAATAACTATTAGGTGCGTCAAGTTTACTCCCTTTCTATTAAAAAAAAAATTGATTCCATTGTGGACAGATTCTGCATCACATATCAGAGGAACAAAGTATACATCATGTGTATACATATTTAGTACGATAAAATGAAATGGAATCAAAGAAGGAATGATATAAAATAGATACTACAATTCATGTGTTTGTTTGCTGTGAAGGAATGGAGAGGGGAGAATTTGATGATATCTTTTCCAGTGTTTGGAAAATTCCTAATCAATTCCTTTTTGCTATGCATGATCTAAGTCTTTTCTTCATCTTAATGTGGAAAACATAAACAGACATATTGGAATATGTGGTCTTTGAAGGTACCTTTTGAGAAGGAACTTTTCACATTCGAAGTCCATGTTCCCATGTGAAGGCTATTTTGAAAATCTGAGCTTCTTGCCTAATGCTTTTGTTTTTGAATGAAATTGAAAAATATAAAACATATGGTCACCCGTTGCCCAAGTGTGCCCGTCCCCGGATGAGAAAGAAATGTTCTATCAAGAGCTGTGATTGAGTCAATTCATCGGGAATTAGGTTGCTAAAAGTATTCGCTAAAAAAGTGGCCGTGAGTTTCTCATGCGGAGTCGAGGTCAAGTCTTCCTTTTAGTTGGAAACAAACAACTACTTGTTGGGCCCAGAAAAGCGGTTCCCTTTATAAACGGGGAAAGCAAAAGGGTCAAATTCTTGCCATACGTGGGTGGAAATGAGATTTGGAAAAAAAAATCATTTTTAATCCCTGAATCCAAATTTCTAATCATATATTTGAACTTTTAAATTATCTAATAAATTATTGAATTTGCATGAGCTTTTTAATCTAAAGTTTCCACTGCTCCAAATCTGATTAGTTGGAGTTGACATATTCGTCAAAACGGTAGGATTTTTTACGTGCAATGTGAAATCCTCTTGATTTTCAAGGTATTTTAATTTTTTTTCATGATATTTTATTTACATATAGAACATTCCCCTTGTAATGACTATTGAATTCTGTTTTTGTGGATAATAGAATACGAGTTGATACTTAACTAAAATTTCTGTGATTTTTTTCAGTTTTTTTTATCACATAACCTACTAACCGGCAATGGGGTCAAACTAGTGTTGACTAATCTCCCGATTGTTTTGTGTTATAAACAACACTAAGGAGAAGAATAACCTTGATCTATGACAAGAATTCCACCTTCAGAGATTAGGGCATGTCTATATATTTTGTGTGGAGAAATATGCACACTTTGGATATGTTTGTATGGCCTATTCTTGATTTCTTCGAGACATAAATGTCAGTTAAAGATTAGTGGATCATCTTCTTTGTAAATTATCGCCCAAATTGGTCTATGAGATCATTTTTGTCCACAAACATACCGGCTAGGAAGCACGAATACTCTTCGGAAGCCTCTATGTTGTGTTGGAGTGTTTGACACACTCCTACATGCTTTGACACTGACATGCTCCGACATGTGGTCAATCTCCTCACATGCTCTGACATGCAAGTCGAGAATTTCGACACGCGATTCCGACACGCACGGAGTCATTTGAGGAATTCCAATTTCCAGGGCAAGTCTACGGGTGTGACGGGAAAGAGAATCGTTAAAGAAAGTGATGGAGGGTGGAGGTGAGGGCAAGGGAGCAAATGCAAGGCCACGACTGCAAGGGAGGGCCAGAGGAAGAGCAAAGACCAAGGCAACTGAAATGGCCGCGACTGTGATGCCATGATGGAGGATCGAAGGCAAGGCTACAACTGCAAAGAAGGGAGGGCTGAAGGCGAGGCAGTGAGCGATTGTGATGAGGTGACCGAGAGAGAGCAGAGATCGAGAGGAGGAGGCAACAGCTAGGGTTTTTGGGTTTTCATGCTACTTTACTATGGTTTCTCTTTTAGTTTTAGGGATAAAAGCAAGAATTTTTTTTTTAAATGGGTATGCAGCCCCAACTTGGCGTGATTTTTTTCGTTTTTTTTTTAGGGAGGGGAGGGTGAAGGGTGATTTCTAGAAAGGAAGTTACAAGTAATATTGGGGAAGATACGAGAGGGTGAAATAAATGGGTGGAGCAAAAAAGTGATTTTGGAAAATGAAAGCACTGAATGTTGAATATTGATAAATTTTGGTCACAGTAGAAAATCATAGATTTATTTAAATAAGTTGACTCTAGCTTTTTTTTAAAATTTATTTATATGTGAATCTGAATTAAATTATTAAATAATCATAAAAATAATAATTTATTATGCATATATAAAAATATTCATTTAGTATACAATGTGCCCCATAGTATCAGAATTCTCTATTTTTTTGAGAAATGGCGTGTCGACGTGTCGTGTCGTGTCACATGTCTGTGTTGGTGTTACTTAGCATACTGGAATTATTAGGACCCACATATTATGCCATTTGTAACCTTGAAACACTAACATATTCATGTCTATAAATTCTGATGCATTAATCAATTGACTACACTAAAACGTCATCCAAATTCCGCCATTATCCAAATGGATCGAGTCAAGTGAGATCGTTACATAAAATGGTACAATATGATTTTTCAAAATTGAAAAGGAAACCTTTTCAAAAAGAGGGTTTCTATTTGAAAAGTTAAAAAGGTTCTTTTTCTTGCCTTTTTACCCTATTCTAGAACTTTGACGTGGTATATGGAGCGGGATGGCTCATGAACTTGGCGTGCATGGCTCAGATTTGACTTACAAAGATCTCCACAACAAATATATTCTCCATCAGAGCATGTACATTCAAACTACAACAAAACCTGTTTATGCTCCTGAAAATTCCCTTTCTTCAACTTTCTTACATTCTTCAGGTATCAATTAAGATTTCACCTCAAATACTATGAAGCCTCTCAATTTGTATTTTCTTCAGTTCTCGTCGTCATGTCGTCTCTTTTTCACATGTATAGTGCTTTTGCTATGCATTTGCCTAGTCTCTTCAACTAATAACATGACAGACAAGCTCGCGTTGCTTGCATTCAAGGCCGCGATAACTGAGGACTCTCTTGGTGTGATGGATTCATGGAACCATACGACTGACCACTGTCGGTGGTACGATGTCACATGTGGTCGCCTACACCGAAGAGTCACAGGACTAGACTTACGAAGCCTGAAGCTTTTGGGATCCATCTCCGTTCACATTGGAAATTTGAGCTTCATGAGAGTCCTGGTGCTCAGCAACAATAGTTTTCATCACGAAATCTCGCAACAAGTCGGCTATTTGTACAGGTTACGTATCTTGCAATTAGGTAACAATACATTGGAAGGCAAAATCCGAAAAAACCTGTTGGGTTGTGCTCACCTTAAACAGCTCCGCCTAGCTAACAACCTGCTGGTTGGAGAAATTCCCATCGAGCCCGGTTCTTTAGTGAAGCTTCAGTTTCTTGCTTTAGGTAAAAACCATCTAACGGGAACCATTTCTTCATCCATCGGAAACATGTCATCGTTAGAGTTTCTCAGTATCGGTCATAATGAGGTGGGTGGGAAGATACCTCAAGCTCTTGGAAAACTAACCAAACTCAAATGGCTTGATTTAGCTGTAAATAGGTTGTCAGGCACAATTCCTCCATCTATCTTCAATCTTTCTTCTATGACGGTGTTAGACATTGGTGAGAACCCAATAGGAGGGAATCTTCCTGCCAATGTAGGCTTCACTCTTCCAAACATCGAGATGTTCTCCATTTTCGATAACCAATTCATTGGAGCGATTCCTCGGTCAATAACTAATGCAACCGCTTTGAGGTGCCTACAAGTCGATCGAAACAAATTCTCGGGGAAAATGCCTCCTTTGGACCGCTTAAACAAGCTCCGACTATTGCAGATCAGTGCTAATTATCTGGGAAGCGGAGGATATAGTGATGCAACCTTCTTTTGCTCGTTGGCTAACATTACCACTCTATGGCTCTTAGGCATACAAAGCAACAGCTTTGGCGGGACATTGCCGGAGTGCATCGGTAATTTCTCCGTTACTCTCTTAGAATTGTGGCTGGGCGAGAATCTACTGTTTGGCGCGATTCCTAAAATAGTTGGCAATCTCGTCAACTTGGAAAGGATTTTTTTGGACGACAACAGGTTTTCAGGTACGGTCCCCTCTACTTTGGGAAATCTTCATAAAATAGTGGAACTAGATTTATCGAATAACAAGTTTTCCGGAGCTATTCCTTCTTCATTAGGAAACCTAGTAAACCTTGCACGACTCCATCTCGATCACAATAACTTTCATGGCTACATTCCTTCACGTCTACCGGAGTGCCGAAGTTTGGTGGAGCTTGATCTTTCTAGTAACAACTTAAATGGAACTATACCTCCAGAGTTCATAGGTCTCTCATCACTATCTATACTTTTAAACTTGTCTCGGAACCATCTCTCTGGTGTCCTACCTATGGAAGTCGGCAATTTGAAGCTCTTGGCTCAATTGGATCTCTCTAGAAACATGTTAGAAGGCGACATTCCAGCCAGCCTTGGCAGTTGTGTTGGATTGGAAGTGCTCAAAATGCAGGGGAACTCTTTCCGAGGCTCCATTCCTTCATCTATTAATATGTTGAGGAATGTCAAGGAGCTAGATCTTTCACACAACAATTTATCTGGTCAGATTCCCGAGTTTTTTGAGTCATTTCACTTCTTGGAGATCCTGAATTTGTCGTACAATGACTTTGATGGCATGTTACCGACAAAAGGAATCTTTAATAATGTCAGCGCTACTTCTGTCTCCGGAAATGACAAGCTTTGCGGAGGAATGCCCATATTTCATTTGCCGAAATGCAGCTCTAGAAACTCACGTCAAAAGCTAATCTCTAAGTGGAAGCTTGCCATCTCGATTTTCTTCGGGGTTCTGGGAGTTGCTATTGTTCTTACTCTTATGTACTTTCGTTGGTTGAAGAAGAAAAGAACAGAACCAGCTTCAAGTTCCAAAGATGATTTATCATTGAATCTATCTTACGGAATTCTCCATAGAGCAACCAACGGATTTTCTTCCAGTAACCTGATCGGGGTCGGCGGTTTTGGATCTGTTTACAAGGGAGTCCTCGATGAGAATGGAACTATCATTGCTGTGAAGATACTTGATTTGACGCTTCATGGAGCTGTGAAGAGCTTCAAATCTGAGTGCGAGGCTCTAAGGAATATCCGACACCGTAATCTTTTGAAAGTCCTAACAGTATGCTCAAGCATTGATTATAGGGGCAATGAGTTTAAGGCCTTGGTTTATGAGTTCATGGTCAATGGCAACCTGGAAGATTGGCTACATCCAAGTCCATCGTCAGCTAATGTAGATGGGAATGCGCGAAAATTGAGCCTCATCCAGAGGATAAATATTTCCATCGATGTTGCTTCCGCATTAGATTATCTCCATAACCACTTGCAAAGCCCTGTCATCCATTGTGATTTGAAGCCAAGCAACGTCCTGCTAGATGCTGAAATGGTTGGACATGTTGGAGACTTTGGTTTGGCAAAGGTCGTCATTGAATCCTTTGATGACACTAAAGCGAAAATGAGCTCTGCTGGTGTAAGAGGAACTGTTGGCTATGTTGCTCCAGGTGAGTCTCCTCTCCTCTGTCCCTCGGACGCATTACATTCAATAAAAATGCACTAAGCATGTGCGTGCTCTTTCCTTCTGCTCAATTGATTCTGCTGCTATTATATATCTTTTATTTGCAATTTGAATGAACTGCAGAATATGGAATGGAAAGCATGGTTTCAGGAGAAGGCGATGTTTATAGTTATGGCATTCTCTTGCTTGAGATGTTCACGGGCCTAAGTCCAACAAACGAAATGTTCAGAGAAAATTTTAACCTTCATAAGTTCATTAAGGAAGCCTTGCCTGAACAACTCCCAGAGGTTACCGATCCTCTTCTACTTCAGGAAATGGAGAGCCATATAGGCACCGCCAGAGGTGATGCAACTTGCGAATGTCTGGAGATGGTCTATAGAATCGGGTCGCCTGCTCAGTCGAAGCACGCAAAGAGCGGATGAACATCGCAGAAGTCACATCTCAGCTGCATTTTATCAGGGATAAACTTCATGCAGCTGGTTTACAAGGATAGGTAATATATAAGATCAATGGCTTTCCTGCTTTTTATTTTCCATTGGACGAACAGATCATTGCCATATATGCACTGATAAGCATGCATTCATGTGCCTGATTCCTCAATTTTCTAGTCTCGTGTAAATAAAAAAGACATGCCTTGCCAACCCCCATCCCTCAAATATATTCGGCATATGCACTACAGAAATAGAGAAGTCGTCTTATAGAATCATTGTTAGAACTCTAAGGGCAGCACAAGGAAATTCTCGTGATCAAAGCAGATAAGAGGTTAATCATAAACCCGCATCCCTCAAATATGTTTGGCAAATGCATTTGCAGTTGCACTAAATTGAGATGGCTTTAGGACATTTATGTAGGCTTTATTAAGAGTATGCTTTTAACAGAAAAAAATATCAAACTTTGCTGAACGAATGGATGAATCTACATGTCTCTTCCAGGTAATATGAACTCAGGAGTGCTTGGCGTCGGTTTCCGCAATTTCAGTAGGACTTTTTTTGTTCTTCCTTGCTTAGCCCTAGGAGAGAGAAGGGCCCCGGGGGCGGGGGGGTTGCATGCTATGTTAGAATAGTAGATACAGGCAACGGTTCTCCGATCCCGGCCATGGCTCAAAATGAGAACTCAATCTTGTCTGTTATTCAATAAAACTCAGGTTTCAACCTAATTGCTTCAAGAACTGCATGTAGCTTTGAAAAATTTGATGACGGCTTGATGGATTCCTTCTTCCGCGAACCTTTTCATGTACAATTCATCCATGGGGCGGAGCAGGAATTTGAGAAGCAAATCACAAAATCCTATTCGGGTCCCGAAATTGTACTTGTAATTGTGGCCACTGTGAACAATTTGTCCATGCAGATCAACTACTTTGTTACATGTAATATAAGTTCCAACTATTTTTATGACTCAGAATTAGAGCGAGCTCTTCAGTGAGCTATGAAGTGGCTCAAATGAGAGTGTTATGACTCTCTAGGCCGATGGTGTGGCAATGATTTGCAGCAATTCAGTTGGCCCACTCACCAACTGAAAATTGTTGACACTTGTTTTCAATCACATATGCATTCACAGCATTTTGGCTATCCAATGATCAATATAATTTTTGGTAATTATTCTGTAATGTCTAGTTGAATTTCCTGCATCCCCCATTCGATCTGCATATTTTTTAATCATGAGTGCGCATAAAAATATAAGTATTTCACTAACAACGGTTCGTAAAGAACTTTCGCGGTGCTTGGTATTGTCTTTCCATTATATATTTTCTAGTAAGAATTTCTTTTTGCCATCTATAAGCAATTTATTTGGATGCAAAAGATAAAAATAGAGAAAATTTAGTGGATTGTGTATTGTGCTCCACTCTGCACAACCTTAAATTAATTATTATTGAGCCTATTATTAATCACACGGTTTACACAATATGGATCCAGACATGTTTAGCCTCATTGCGAAACTCAAATATTATAACCATACCTAGTCATCCTCTGCATTCTCGAATTGATTTGCACTAATCAATAAGTTCTCCTTTATATATAGAATGTAATGAGCATCATTAGCCCTTTTTGGAAAATTTTGATAAGCATCCATTAATTTGAATCGCAAGTGTGAAGTTTATTCAATTAGATGTCGTTAGAGCAAATAGATTAGAAGTTGACAATTCAAACACTGCAGTAAATTGTTGTTTCACATAATTGGACATGAAAAATATCAACTGAATTACCGGCCTTAAGGTAAAAAAATCTGAACTCATTTCAGAATTTTGGCCCCATTACAAGAGCCTACCAAAACCTCGAATACATTGGAGTTCCAACTTCCAATGTAATAAAGACATACATCAAGGTTGACATTCAAGAGCATCGTGAGACACTAAAGATGGGAGATTGAAACAACTAAGGTAGCCTGGGACTTTTTATGATGCAGGAGCAGCTTTCTGTTTCTTTGGCATATGATAACCTCCGACGACACAAGCACTGTGTCACTCAAGGGCTCGAGAGTAACTTGCTCAAAAGGCTTGAACTGCTCTACCTGCAGCTTCTTCACTTCCTGGGAAAATACTCTCTCTGTCGGAACAGTAGCATCGATACTGAGATCATTGATCTCCCGTCTCTTCTCATTGAAGTAACATTTCCAGTGTTTCTTTTTCCCAAGTGGATTGGTCTTCACCCTCCCTCAAATATGCTGAGATCATTTCTGACGTCACAACTAATCTCCAACGCTTGCAAAAACTCGCACAAGCTACTTATCTTAATTTCCAAGAAATTATAAAGTGATAAAGAAATAGAAGTGTGACCAGCAGTCCTCTAATTTAACAAGCTAAATCTCAAGAAAAATAATAAAGAAAAACCAAGTGCGCATCTATTGGAATTTGCAGAAGCGAATAGTGATAGTTTTAGGAAATTTTACTTGGCAAGTAAGCAAGAGAGGACATGTAGATGAAAGTGGACTTTCACGGCAAGGGGACACAAGAATAAGAAAGGCTTTTATTGTTTAAGTAATACAAGGGAAGGAGAAGAAATTTGTTGGTCTGTTGAGCGTCCATTTTGGACAGCCACAAGCCTATTTATAGGCTTTCATAACCGACTTACATTACCGACTAAGTCAGATTTTTTTTTTTTTTTCAGTCCATCTTATCCTTTGCCGCTTTGTGCACAGTCAATTATCTCCGCAAAACGGCAGAGATAATTGTTGTGGATTTTTCTACATGACACTTCCTTGCCGCCAAGCAGTAGATATTCTGTAGAATTTTTCTTGATAATTCTAGAAATTGGATCAACATTTTAACAGCATCTGTCCAGAGAGAGAGAGAGAGATACCTTAATTGAGATGACAGAGTGACCTCCAGCCTTGAGAAAATATGATGCATTTAGAGCCAAAATTCTTGCCTGATATGTAACCACATATCGTTAAACATCACATATTAACAAGAGACATCTTCTAGTAAAGCACTCTAAACAGGTAGAAAGGTTATGCACATAACAGACTGAAGACCTTGCGTTTTTCTTCAACCCATAGCTAAAGTCTAGTGAAATGAGAGCTTCAACAAGTCATGCAAGTGTTTTCATAGTCAGTATTCAATTAATAAACAGTCAAATGCAGAGAGACTTCCATGAGTATTATCACAGCAACTTATATCGTATGTGCAAACAAAAAGACCTTTCAGGTGATCAGAGGGACAGATCACGTGCATCCAACACCACTTCATAATAAGTCATGTCATTGCACGCACTAGATCAAAGCTAATAATAAGAGCACAAATAATCTGACAAGACATGCGAATTTAGCATTTAGCATATGCTTGAGTAATTATTAAATTAAGATTCCCTAGCCCAAAGCCATAAAGGTAACATAATGTACAGGACTGTGCTATAAGCAAGAGGGCAGGTTCACCTTGTTGACAAAGTTTGGAATGGTAACCTAAATCAGCAGTTGTCAAAAGGACAATTACATGTATAATATAAGGACCTAACCAGACTTAAAAATTTGGGAATCCGCACATAGTACTTGCTGATAGTCACACTAAATAGTCATGTATACTAGTTGAATGACAAGCAAATTTGAAAGGCCATAAATCCTGCATCAGAAACTCAAGAATGCATCACCCAAACTTTCTTGAAGGGGAATCCGAGTATTCCATCAAATGCTTTGTAATAATCAAGTACAGGGAATAGGCATGAAGTTTACTGGCCCGAAGGCATGGGATAAACTTATCTTCAAGGAAAAGAAAAGGAAAAAAAGATTCAACTATATTCCCAAATCTCACAAAGTAAATCCAATTAAAACTAAAGAAAACAAAAAAAATTATGGAGTGAACCAAGCAGATATGCATCAGAAAACTCGAGCTTGCATCACCCATGCTGTCTTGAAGGGTACTCCGAGTTAATTCTTCATGTGCATATGTTTCCCTCTCGGTGACAACAAAAAACACAATCCAGTTCTGGGGCAAAACGTTTACGCTTCACATAGCGATGAAGAGAACTGTAGTTACAGGAGTATATATATAAAGGTAAATCACAAATCCAAGAATTAATCCCCAAATAACAAGTCCTCCCATCCATACAAAACGAAGCCTCACAAATACATGAGGAAAGAAAAAAAGTCCATGGCATGAATATGAAGAGTTCAAAGATGAAATTAATCATGAAAATATCGCAAATAAAAATGAAGGCTGCAAAGAAATGCATTGATTTGTGTTATCAGAAATAAAAAGTTGACAATTCATGGAATCTGCTTCTGAAGGATCAAAAGGTACTGAATCTACATTTTCATAACAGAAGAGAAATCCAAATAGAGAAATAAGTTGCTACGAGCATATAACAAAACCATGCAGTAAGTCAAACAGTAATGAAGGTAGGGAGCATGATATAGGATTTTCTTTTCGGTGGTCCAAAAGCAAGATGAAGTCCTGGACCTACACTTTGGCAAGGAAGACGTTCTTAAGAATATAATCAATTTCTCTTATAGGCAAAGACGAGTCAATACCTGATCTGGCTGAGCAACATCTGAAAATATTACATCCATCATTCCAACCAACATACAGTACTTGGCGGTATGTCAAGCATCTTTGATAATAGGAATAACATTTGTTCTCTCCTTAGCCACAAAGTCCCTTCCACTGCAATGCGAAAACTCGACCACATACACCACTCCTGTCTGCCAAAAGGAACACAAGACAAAAATTCAGTCATCTAATTAAGTCATTTGGTAAAAGAATCATTCTTCAAGAAAAAAAATGACCTACAGGGCCACAATGTCAGAAACATGAGATACTGTGGTCCCAGAAGCAGCTCCCAGACAGAGAACCCGAGCACCAGGTTTCTGAATTTGAAAATAATGAAACATGATCATTGATATGGAAGAAGCTACACACCTATGATACACCAGAGAAAAAGGAAGAGAGATTCTTACAATCCATATCTCATCAACCCCACCCCGAATGGCAGCAGCCGACTTTGATCAGAAGGGGTTCCACACTTTATATTCCACTTTACTTCCATCTTCATTCTAACAAGAGAAAAAACACAAAGAAATACAGCTTAGTTACATTTCTAGGTCAATGAAGAAAAGAACCTTTCAAATATAACACAAGAACGACAGTCAAAGAATGTAAGGGAGGTCGACAACATTATGCTCCTAAAAAGATCTAAACAGTAGAAGATTACATTTGTACAACAAAATTTACTAGTAGAAAACTCTTTAAATAAAAGCCCTGGCAAAAGGAACTTCACATAAATCAAAGAATCAACTCTAGCGCATATCCCCTTTAACTAATCAAATTTGGGTAGTATAAGTATAGATAGCCATAAAAAAAAAAAAAAAAAAAAAAAGTTAGTACGCCTACAACCATTGGTAACAGTCTAAAAAGCAGTTAATACTAGATAAGCAAGTTGTTCCACCATTTTTCTTTTTCAATTTCTATTTTGAGATGAATTGGGAGTTTTTTAGTTCAAATATTTGAAAACCAATTAAATCAGTGCAAAATGCCTAGAAATCACTAGCAAGATGAATAAAAAAAGACGTTCACCTGCACAGAGATTCTCTTATCGTAGTAGACGAGCCTCTCCAGGAACCATATTCTTTGTAACAACAGCATCTTGTTTGCCCTTAGCAATGAACACCCCCTCATGTCTATGAGACTCAACCACAACTTTGCTTCCACCTTTCATTCCGCCTGTACCACCACCACCATGTCCTCTTCCACCGCGGCCACCACCACGTCCTCCACCATGCCCTCTCATGGCACTACCTCTGTCACCATCGCCTCTTCCTCTCTCTCCATCACCATGCCCTCTCATGGCACTACTTCCGCCTGCCGTCTGCCGACCACTAGCCATCAATCGCTATCGACCGCCGATTGCCTCTGGCAATTGCTTGCCGCTAGCCGCTTGACCACCGAAAACCGCCAACTGGCAGCCGGCCATGGCCCTTCGCCTAGCGTCCAACAGACGGCGAATCGACGACCCAACATCTAGTGTCCGGTGGCCAACAGATTAGCAACAATGACCAACGACTGGCCGTGGCAAGCGGCAACCGGCAACCAGCGTCAATGGGCAGCAACCGGCGATCGACAATTAGCAATGGCCACCAACCAAGGGAAAAAGAAATAAAAAAATTG
This sequence comes from Angophora floribunda, assembly GCA_014182895.1. NCBI lineage: Eukaryota > Viridiplantae > Streptophyta > Magnoliopsida > Myrtales > Myrtaceae > Angophora > Angophora floribunda. The sequence continues at coordinate 25,848,615 of CM024712.1, forward strand.
TGTCAGTACCAAACACATTTCTATTCTTTTTCTATTCCGAGAATAAAAAATTTTTATAGTTACCAAATGCCTTGTTTTACTCAGAAATTGTTCCAGGAAGTAGAAATAGAAAATAACTATTCCTAAAAAAAAAATTATTCCCAATAGTAGAAATGTTATCAAATACACCCTTATTTTCTAGACTTTATTCCGAATAATTTCTCCATAAAAGGTGGGCCGGCAGGAAGATGACTCCACGTTGTGTTGGATTCTCTATGCTTCTTCACCTCCATTAGGCTTTTATCTTCTCTATTTTCAGGCCCTTCGTCGTTTTCTCTCCTTCTCGATTTTCCTTTTTCAAGCATAATTTGTGCGCATCTCATCCAGGTAACACACTCTCGTCTCTCGTAATCTCATTCAACCTGCAATTTCTTCTGTTATCGAACTAAAGCCCGTGAAATGCATCTCAACTCGTATCACAAGTTGTGCAATTTGCATAGAACCTAAATAAAAGGATTGGAGACTGCTGTCAAAGCAATCTCTAGAGAAATATAAATCTCACATTTTATTTGCTAAAGTAGAGGCAGCGAGACAAAGACTGTGGGCAAAGGTATAGGAGGTGTAGACAGAATCCAGCACGCCAATAACAAAAGTTTAGAGTCTGGATGGCTTTTACCGTTGCGAAACCTTACTATACCACTTCCACAGGCTCCTAGGGGAAAAAATCTAAAATGATGAAGGGAAAAATACTAATCCCTCTTTTACCACTTTTCATCCTCTATTTTGAAAAAAATCACTTTGCATATCTACTCCCTTTATAAAAAAAAAATGATGTTAATTGGTAATAGCGGCAAAAGTAATGGTGGTTTTTGAAATTTTTCCGATAAAAAAATGTTTAGTACCGGTTGCTAATTGGATGCACAATAACAATTAGAAAAATCAAGTCTACTCCCTTTCTATCTTTATTACAATTTATTCCAATGTGACCTGATCCTGCACCACATATGAGAGGAAGAAAGTATATATCTTGTATAACCTAGCACTATTTTTTGGTACGACTAAATGAAATAGAATGAAACAAGAGAATGAATGAAAACTAAGTAAATACAATTTTTGTGTTTGCTTGCTACGAAGGAATGAAGAGGAGAAAATTTGACGATGTCTTTTCTAGTGTCTGGAAGATTTTGGAGTGGAAAGGATGGTATCAAAATGTCTAAAATGTAAGGAAAAAATCAAGATTACACTTGAAATTGTCGTGTAAAATTATTTTGTTAATATTTTGTCATGGAATGGAATGACATTCTATGAATAGGCACTCCTAGACTAAGCACATTCCATGCTTTTTCTAATAAACAAGCAAAAGAAACAGAATCGCACGTGGAATCACACTTCCTTTCCGAGTCAATTCATTTCTACTACGTGTCCACCAAGTTTTTCTTGACCCAAATGTAGAAAGTAGAAACAGTTGATTTGGAAATATAAGGGTTGTAGTCTTTGTAGGTGCCTTTTGAGGCGGAAATTTTGGCTTTCAAACCCCGTGTTCTCATTTTCAATTTATCGTGTTTCCATAAGAGAAATCGGTTATAGCAAATTTTCTTTTCAATTACTCTTTTATCATTTGAAGACAATTCTCAAGATATTAATAGATTTTTTTTGTCTAAAGCTTTTGTTTTCAAATGAAATTGACAATAGAAATAATAATTAGTCACCAGTTGTGCAGGTGTGCCCGTCTCATTCTGTGTGAATAAAAAAGAAATATTTTATCCATGATTATGATTAACTCGATTCATATGTGAATTTGATCCATATAAGCATTTGCTCAGAAAGTGGCCGGAGAAAAGAAAACCGTAAGCCTACCCATTGCCGAGTCAATGTCAGTCATTGATTGTAAACTACTCCTTGTTGGGTCCGGTAAAGTGACTCGTTGATAATTGAGAAAAGGAAAAAGATCAAATCTCAAAAAAAAAAAAAAATGGAAGTAAAAGGGTGAAATTCTTGGCGTAAGTCCGTGGAAATGAGATTTTGATAAAATTCCATTTTAACCCCTGAATTGACGCAAACTTATCATCAAGTACTTAAGCTTTTAACTTGCCTAATCAACTTATTGAATTTGCAGTAGTTGTCTAATCAAGTTCTTACCATTCCAAATCTGAGTAGCTAGAGCTAAAGTATCAACTAGAACTGGTAAGAGTTTTGACGTAGAATATGAAATTCGCTAAATTTTCAAGGTATTTTAATATTCTTTATGAATATTTTATGTATATATAGCACATTTTGTCCGTATGAGAACAATTGAATGTTGTTTTGTGAATAGTAGAATTTGAGTTGATTTTAAAGGAAGACTTCATAATTTCTTAATGGCTTTACCCATGTCATGATTTTTCTTCATCTCTTGGATGGTTTTGTTATAAGTATTTATGGTATTTGATTTAAATTTCTGTGATTTGTTCGGCATTTTTTTTTCACGTAACCTACTAACAAGATATCTGATGCAAGTGTTGACTAATTCTAAGATTGCATTGTGTTATAAACTACACTAAACGAAGGGAAACTCCAATATGTAATAAAAATCCCACCTTAGGAGATTGGGATTTCTTTGCAGCAAGAGCCACCACTTTAGGAAGAGAAAATCTACACATCATGTGTAGGGGAGCGATACCCACTCAGGATTCTTTTATATGGCCGTATTATTGAGTTCTTCGAGACATAAATGTCAGTTAAAGACTACTGGATCATCTTCTTTGTAATGTATCGCCCAAATTGGTTTATAGAGATAATCTTTGTCCATAAACATATTGGAAGTTATCAACTTTAGCAAATTATAAGGACTAACATATTGCGCCATTTGTATTTAAATTTGCAGAAATTGATATTCTACCTTGGAAAAAAAAACATAATCATGTTCATAAATACCTATGCTCTAATCAATTGATTGCACTATAACTTTATCCTATCTCTGCCATTGTCCAAATAGATCAGGTCAAAAGAGATTGTTTATAAGAGGGCATTATATAATTGTTCAAAATCAAAAAGGGCACCTTTTTAAAAAGGTCTTCTTTCCTTTTTGAAAGTTAAAAGAGGTTCTCTTTCTTGCCTTTCTGTCTTGTTACTAAAACTTTGCCATGATATATGTAGCGGGATGGCTCATGAACTTGGCATGCACGGCTGAGATTTGAATTGCAAAGACCTCACGGCTGAGATTTGAATTGCAAAGACCTCCTAAACAAATATATTCTCCATCGAAGCATGTATATGCAAATTACAACAAAACCTGTTTTTACTCCTCAAAATTCCTTTTCTTAAGCTTTCTTACATTTTTCAGGTATCAATTAAAATTTCGCTCAAGTGAAAAAAAAAAAATGTGTTAGGGAGGAAAACTGTTGCCAAAATTCGACCAAAACAAAACCTACTAACAAAAGACCCAATGCCGGTATTGACTAACAATCCTAAGACTATTGTGTTAGGGAGGAAAACTGTTGCGGAAAACGAGTGATTGAATAATAAAATAGACAGAACAAGAAAATAAATTGAACATTTGATTTATGGGGTTCGATCTAGTGATCTACATCCTTGGAGAGAACAATAATGAATTTTACTTGTTAGATTACAACCACACTCGAGTCACTCAAACACTCTCAGTATTTTATAAGTCTCAATTACGCCCAATAAGTTTAGCCTCATAATTTCTTGTAAAATAATTTTTCAATCTCATGAAAGAGTTATACACAAATCTTACTGCAAGATTTCACAGCTATAAATACTAATATTTCTTAAATGTAATTCACGAACAAGAACAATGAAATAACCCAGGTCAAGTACTCGCTTGAAAACCGCGCTTCAATATTTATTCGTGATCAACTTCGCTGCCCAAGCACTCTCGGCGCTTCAAGACCACATTCCCAAAATCCCACGATCTCATGTATATACGCCACCTGTGTTAGAGAAGGAAATAGAATCCAACTAAGATTCGATCAACCAAGTCTAATTTTGGACTTTCCTAGTTCATCCCTTCTTTGACCGACTTCATCAAGGAAAGATTTCCTTGAATATATATATTTACCCACTGCTTGAAGAATCCCAAATTGGATCGGTCAAGGAAGTTGACTTCGTATATCTCTTGGCCACACCAATTTGATATCATGAGGGAACAGTGATAACGTGGACTCTTATCACGGAACAGGAAATCTTGTTCCACCATCATGGATGTCCAAATATAAACTTATCTTGAGTAAGGTGTCATTTTCAGATTTAAACTTGAGACGTATTCTAACAAAAACTTTGATACAATAAAAATCCCACCTTCAACGATTGGGATTTCTGCACAGCGAGAACCACCACTTTAGGAAGAGAAAATCTACACATCATGTATAGGAGAATGATACTCACTTAGAATTTCTTATGTGGTCCTATTCTTGAGTTCTTCAAGACATGAATATCGAAAGAAGTACCCCTATGTGTCAGAAAAAATCCAGGCCAATTTCCTAACCATTGCGCTTCACATCATACGGAAATATGGAAAGTTCTCCTAACATCCGATTGTCTTGATAATCCTTGCAAATTACACATTTGCCTTTGATCAAGAAGATATAATCATATCTTGACTTTGAGAACCAAATTCACTAGTGTCTTGAATCTTATGAATATATTTGCTTCAAGCACCATACCGAGAAAACTTATCATCATAATCATAAAACACTTATGGAAAGGTTTTGTCGATCTTCAAAATCAATAAGGGAAATTTCCTCAACAAAGAAGATTGGTGGAGCAAGACACAATTCTCTCGATGTGGCCACTTGTGCTATGAAGCCTTCTAATGCTTCCAAGAAGCTTTCTGCTGGCTCCAGCTTCTTTGACAGGTTGATTATTCAGTTTTTCTGCTTTTCAAGTTTAATGAGGTAAAATATTTGATGCCACCCTCAATTAATAGAAGCTGGTAACAAAGTAGAAAGCATGGATGTGATGTTCAAAAAATACATCCCAGAATGGAGTCATATTGCCCCATGCGATAGTCATGTAGGTTATAGAAAGCAAACTCGAAGAGAATGCCCCTCCTCCAAGAGAATTTCGACCCCCACCAGAATCTGAAAATACATGCTATTTCAGTTTCAAATAAGCAAGATTGAAGGCCGTGAGAAAGCTTCCGGAGCAATCACTGTCCAATAACTTATCGCCATTTTTTGCACATTCATGAGATTCATTACTGAAAAAATAAAAATAAAAATATGGAGTGATATGCCCTTGGTGCAATTACATTGTCACCAGTCATGGACACAAAGGAAAAGTTTATGGACAGAATTCATTAATTAGTAGTTGCAACAGATGAAATAACATGAAATATTGCGTATTTCTACTATTCTTACTAGATTATGTTCTTTCGTTTGCATACTCGATTTAAAGCTTGATGTTGGGGTCAGTCATTTCCTTTTCCACAGGGCTTCACAAATGTATTAAAAAGGCCAGTTCAAATTCGAGATTTTTTGCTGTGACTACCTAGGGTACTCCAAAGCTCCATGGAGGTGCAGCTCTCATGGCACAATGGGACAAGCATCTACACATCACTCTTCTGATGCATCTGTAAATCATAACCTGATAACTTACATTATGTAGTGTAAAATGTACTCGATCTTCGAGCAAAAGCTGAGATAAGTACATACTGTGTAAAATATACTACTATTGGATTAGTTCTGCTTGTTCTAGCCGAAATCTTTGACATGGCTCCCTTCTGTGATTTAAATTTTAAAAATAGAGATCTCTACAGAATTCAAAAGTCTGGAGATGCCATGTCAACTAAAAGGTAGTACGAGCTTTATAAGTGACAGCTACTAGTGAAACATATAGAGGCAAAGACTTGTTACTACAAATGGCTATTAAAGGAACGAGTTTCTAGAACTAGTCATAGAAAATTGGTCTGATCTTGCTTTTAAGCAAGACTATTTTGTGATAACCCAATACTTTCTATCAATAAGACTCACATCAAGCAGAGGAAATTAGTTCGAAGACCCGCGAAACTGAAAGGAAAAGAGATGCAGAAGCAGAAGATAGAAGACAGTGGAATATGGGAAAAAATGTTTTTGTATATTCTGACATTCAATGTACAATTGATGCAATTTATAATACAAGAAGTGTACAAGAAAAGGAAATAAATCATATAATAAATCAGATCCAATATTGAAAGAGATCTTGATTTATTTAGAGTATCAATTCCAATCGTAATCAGATATCGCATATCTTCCAACACTCCCCCTCAAGCTGGTGGCTTGTAGATATCCAAGACGCCCAGCTTGCTTAACAGATATGCATGTTGTCTCTGGCAAAGAGGTTTGGTGAAGACATCTGCAGGCTGCTCTGTAGTTCCAACTCCTCTCGTCTTAATTATTCCTTCTTGAAATTTTTCTCGAGTGAAGTGACAATCCACTTCTATGTGCTTTGTTCTTTCATGCACTATAGGATTGGATGCAAGTTTGAGTGCTGCATCATTATCACAGAACAACTTGGTTGGTCCCTTAATCTTCACCCCAAGATCCTGAAGCAATCCTCGCAACCATACTGTCTCACAGGTAGTCTTTGCCATGGCTCGGTACTCTGCCTCTGCTAAAGATAGTGACACTGTTGGTTGTTTCTTTGTCTTCCAAGAGAGTAAGGATTCCCCAAATTTAATACAGAAACCCATGACATATCTTCTGCTCATAGGACACGTTGCATAATCCACGTCGCAATATGCCGTCATCTCCATATCACACTTTCTTGAGAGAAGTAATTCGAGTCCCGGACATTTCTTCAAATACTTCACGACTTTCAAAGCAGCATTCATATGTGATTTCTTGGGCTTGTGCATAAACTGGCTGAGTGTTTGTACTGCATAACATATATCTGGTCTGGTCATAGTCAAATATATGAGTTTTCCAATGAGCCTTTGATATTCTGATGGATCTTCAAGTGTGAGGTCTTAATCTTGAGATACATTTTCATCATATTCTGCCGTAGTGAGTTTGGTGTTTTGCTCAATTGGAATAACAGCCGATTTGCAACCCGATAAGCCTGTTTATGATATAATCTCCAATACGAATTTCCGCTGATTGAGAGAAATCCCTTGTTCGGATCGGGCAATCTCGATTCCTAGGAAATATTTGGGAGATCCCAAATCCTTCATATGGAAAGTGGAGTGCAAGTACTCTTTGAGACCCTTTATGGCCTTTTCATCATTTCCCATAATTAGTATATCATCAACATATATCATCAAGTAGATAGATGACATACCTTTAGTCCATATGAAGAGAGCATAATCATACTTGGACTGTCTGAATCCTGCAGCTGTGAGGGAATTAGCAAATTTGGCATACCACTACCTGGAAGCCTGCTTGAGCCCATAAAGGGATTTGCGGAGACGACATACTCTATTCTCCCCCTGTCTCCGTAAACCCTGAGGAAAATCCATGTAAATTTCCTCATCCAAATCCCCATGGAGGAATGCATTGTGAACATCCATTTGATATAATTTCCAATCTTGGAAAGCGGCAACCGGTAGAAAAGAGTGAACTGTAACATCTTTGGCTACAGGGGAGAAAGTCTCATGATAATCGAAACCTTCTTTCTATGTAAATCCTTTAGCCACAAGTCGTGCTTTGTACCATTTAATCGTTCCATCTGCCCGAAATTTGATCTTATACACCCACTTGCACCCAATTGGTTTCCACTGAGGAGGTAAGGTTGCAAGTTCCCACGTTTGATTCTCCATTAGGGCTTGCAACTCTTCTTCCATAGCTTTCTACCGGCGTGGGTCAGTGTGTGCTTCATAATAACTAGAGGGTTCCCGCTCTTCAGATATGGAACAAATGTAGTGTCTATGTTCCGGAGATAATTGATTAAAGGAAACATAAGACGAGATGGGGTATGAGATACCTGGTAGATTTTTGGCAGCACAAACATAGTCCTTGGTCCATGTTGGTGGGCGAGTGATTCGTCCAGAACGTCGTGGTGGATCCTGTGATGGCACATGTAATGATGAATGTAAAGAATCCATAATATCTTCTGATGTAGGACTAGGAACTTCTTCATTGGATATATTCTCCAGTACTGGTTCTATCATCGTTGGAGAAGGAATATTATCCGAAATTTGATTGGATGTTAAAGGACTGCCTGAACTCCCAAGAGATCTAATCAGAAAATATTCAGGCCTTTCATCTTCATTCAAGGGCGTACCTTTGTTGCTTGACGCATTCTTGTCTTCCGAAGAATCCCTTTTTTCAAAAGGGAAAATGTCTTCGTGAAATGTTACGTCCCTACTAACAAAAAATTCCTTTGTGGATGGATCGAAGACACGGTATCCTTTTTGTAGACTCGGGTATCCCATAAATATACAACGCCTGGCACGGGGACCCATTTTGTCTCGAGGTCCCACTGTAGTAGCATAGCATAAGCATCCAAAAATCCTCAGATGGTTCAATTCTGGCTTCTTCCCAAAAAGCACCTCAAAGGGACTCAGTCCGTTGAGGACCTTTGTCGGCATCCGATTGATCAAATACGCCACCACTGTTACACAATCTCCCCAAAAATCTTTCGGAATGGATGCTTGAAACTTCAATGCACGTGCAACCTCTAATAGATGCCTGTGTTTTCTCTCTACTACTCCATTTTGCTGTGGAGTATATACACATGAACTTTCGTGCAAGATGCCATGTGATGAGAAAAGAGAGGCGCAATCATGATTAAAGAATTCCTTCCCATTATCTATCTGAATGCGCTAAATGGATTTCCCAAATTGATTTTTTGATAAGGAAATGAAAGTCCTTAAATTTGAGAAGACCTGATTTTTAGATTGCATAAAAAAAATCCATGTGGCTCTAGAATAATCATCCACGATAGTGAGAAAGAAACGAGAACCATCATGGTGTGGTATATGATAAGGACCCCAGACATCGGCATGAATCAAGGATAAAATGTTATTTGCACGACTTTTGCTAAGAGGAAAAGGTGCACGTGATTGTTTTGCCAAGGGACAGATAGGACAATGATGGAAGGGAAAAAAAGAACTATGACACATTCTTGAATGCAAAAGAAAGTATTTATCATTGGTTGTTAGATTACACAATGATTGTTTATTCAAGGAATTGCAGGACAAATCTAAATTTTTTGGAAGGCCGGTCCAAAAAAATAATCCTTCAGAGAGATTTCCCAAGCCCATCATTTTGCCAATCGAAAGGGCCTGAAAGAAACAGGTATCAGCATTGAACAATACTTGACAGAAATTTTCTTTCCAGGCTCTAGACACGGAAATAAGATTGAACTGGAAATCTCAGACATAAAGAACGTTTTCCAGAGTAATATGTGGACTGAGATTAACTGTCCCTGTTGTGGTGACAAGAGTAATGTTCCCATTTGGCAGTTGAACAGAAATAGGAATATCTAATTTTCTATGAATATCAGAAAATAAATTCTCATTGCATACGATATGGTCACTAGTCCCTGAATCAATTATCCAAGCATTTCTGGAAATCGAATTTACCAGGCAATGGGAAATACCTGAAAAACTGCTTCCCTTGTTGGAAATGTCCAATTTTTGTAATGCCTGCATAATTTGCTGATACTGCCCATTTGTAATCGATTGATTTAAATTTGGGCTAGTGACTTGATATGCTGCAGTCGAAATTTCCTTCCCCTTTTTTTCTTTTTCTCCGAGCTTGCCATGTAGTTTCTAGCAATTTTCAATTGTGTGGTGGGGCCGCTTGTTGTAGTCGCAAAATAATTTTCCTTTTCCTTTTGAAAATTGCCCATAACCCTTTGATCCACCCGAAAAATGCCCACCGTTGGATGCCTTAAATCCGAAAGCATTCCCACCGTCGGATTCGGGCGCCTGATCAAACACCTTGGAACCGTCCGATCGCTGCATCCGATCTGGGCCGTTCGTTCCAGACCCTTTAAAGGGTCGCGAACCTACTAACCCTAACCCTTTCCATCGCCGTTCTTTCTCCCGATCTAGGGTTCCTTGGCTCGATTCTTTCCGCTCCCCGCGAGCTGCAGCGCGATGCTCTCTCCTCCTTTCATGCTTTCCGGTGAAATAAGTCGTTAGCTCTCTGCTTGGACGGCCAATTGATAGATGCGGCCGAGCGGCGGTACCGGGTCCATCGCCAGAATCTGCGATCTGAAGGTTAGGTATGAATCGTTCAATATAAGGAGGAATCGAGTCATTTTCTCTGTCTTTGATGGCCCTGTACTGCTGCAACGTCGTCTTGGGCCCGTCAAGTTTTTCCTCTACTGCTTCTAGTTCATTTCAGAGTGCGGACAGTTTGTTGAAGCACGCTGTAACACTCATACTTCCCTGTTTTAGTTCGGAAAGTGCTTGCGTGAGTGAAAAAATCTTTGCTTGATCTAGTCTTCCATACATTTCTTTTATATTGTCCCACATAATTTTCGAGTCTTCTGTGGGTGGTAATCTGGCTGCAATCTTCGGGCTTATGCAATTTCCTATCCATGTCCGCACTAATTGGTTACATTTTCTCCACTGTCGTGCCATTTTCTCGTCAGTCGGAACGGCGACGGAGCCGTCGATGAACCCGTCCTTGTCTTTGGTAACGAGAGCCCATCGGAATTCTCGTGCCCAGGTTGTGTATCCTTCGGGTCCCGTGAGAGGGTGGTTTATGAGCCGCAACTCCGGTCCATCCGTGCCGGAGACAAACAAGGCGTTGCCGGGTTCTGGTCGTCCGGTGATGGCCGCGATGGAATACGGCAAGTAGCCGGGTTGAAAAGTCGGGTAGGGATTTACTCCCATACCCAGATTTACGGATCCACCTAGAAAACCCGCATTCGGTCCTCCTGACCCGTTTGTTTGACCCGCATCCATGATTAGAACTTCTGGCCCGCCCATCTGTGAAATCCCAGGCCCACTCGTGAAGCTTGCCCCATTACTGGTTGGTGGGCTTTCATTGGGTTGGGCGAATCCCTGGTAGCCCACATTCCCAGGCAGTGATGGATTTGGGTTGGGCCCAAAATAAAATGGGAAAGGCACCCACTGGTAAGGATGGCCCCCCATGGGCTAGCCCGCAATGGACTGGAAAAGAGATGCAGAAGCAGAAGATAGAAGACAATGGAATATGGGAAAAAATGTTTTTGTATATTCTGACATTCAATGTACAATTGATGCAATTTATAATACAAGAAGTGTACAAGAAAAGGAAATGAATCATATAATAAATCAGATCCAATATTGAAAGAGATCTTGATTTATTTAGAGTATCAATTCCAATCGTAATCAGATATCGCATATCTTCCAACAGAAACTAGTAGAATTGCCATTTATGTACCCTAATATGAGTATAAGCGCAGGTAGATAGGTGGAACAATAAAATGAAGCTGAGATATTTCATGCTTCTATTCTACCTCCCATCATTATTCTTCCTCTTGGTTTTGGAACTAAAATGAGAAGAAGCTCCAATCATTAACATTACTCCATCAAATTTAACCTCCATGAACTATTTTATTCAGTCAAGAAGAGCCTTAAGGAAAGAAGTCTCAACAAAATAATTAATAGTGGAAAACCACTATTGTCCCATTAAAATTGTTGTTTGGTTATTTTCGGTTTCCATCTCCTAAACGTGATTTATGTTCCTAAACAAATTACAATCAATTACTCTTTTGAAAATGATGTGTGAGAGCCAGTCTTTTTTTACCTCTTTTCATCCTCTATTTTTTAAAATATTACTTTGCATATCATGACAAAATCCCACCTCCCTTCCATAAAACACCAAGCACGTAAAATATGCTAGCGCTGATTGAGCTCCCAACCCACAAAGTTTTAGTCCTCTCCACCAACCACCACCCCCTTGACCACGCCTCCCACTCCGATCTATGAATGTTCGCTTTATGTGCTTTTTTTTTCTCCAATTCTCTCCCTCTCTTTCTTGCAGCCCAACGCGGACGTTGAGCTTGTTGACTACGTTGACATGCCAATTGGCATCCACAATGAAAAATTAGGAGAAAAGGTGGTATTTTAGAAAAAAAAAAGGGTGTTTATCGGTAATAGCGGCAAAAGTAAGGGTGGTTTTTTATAATTTCCCTTAATAAAATGTGTAGCACTAGTTGCTAATTGGATGTAGAATAACTATTAGGTACGTCAAGTTTACTCCCTTTCTATCACAAAAAAATTGATTCCATTGTGGACAGATTCTGCATCACATATGAGAGGAACAAATTATACATCACGTGTAGCATAGCACTACATTTAGTACGATAAAATGAAATGGAATTAAAGAAGGAATGATATAAAATAGATACTACAATTCATGTGTTTGTTTGTTGTGAAGGAATGGAGAGGGGAGAATTTGATGATATCTTTTCCAGTGTTTGGAAAATTCCTAATCAATTCCTTTTTGCTATGCGTGATCTAAGTCTTTTCTTCATCTTAATGTGGAAAACATAAACAGACATATTGGAATATGTGGTCTTTGAAGGTACCTTTTGAGAAGGAACTTTTCACATTCGAAGTCAATGTTCCCATGTGAAGGCTATTTTGAAAATCTGAGCTTCTTGCCTAATGGTTTTGTTTTTGAATGAAATTTAAAAATAGAAAACATATAGTCACCCGTTGCCCAAGTGTGCCCGTCCCCGGATGAGAAAGAAATGTTCTATCAAGAGCTGTGATTGAGTCAATTCATCGGGAATTAGGTTGACAAAAGTATTCGCTAAAAAAGTGGCCGGGAGTTTCTCACGCGGAGTCGAGGTCAAGTCTTTCTTTTAGTTGGAAACAAACAACTACTTGTTGGGCCCAGAAAAGTGGTTCGCTTTATAAACGGGGAAAGCAAAAGGGTCAAATTCTTTCCATACGTGGGTGGAAATGAGATTTGGAAAAAAAATATATTTTTAATCACTGAAATAACCAAATTTCTAATCATATACTTGAACTTTTAAATTATCTAATAAATTATTGAATTTGCATGAGCTTTTTAATCTAAAGTTTCCACTGCTCCAAATCTGATTAGTTGGAGTTGACGTATTCGTCAAAACGGTAGCATTTTTTACGTGCAATGTGAAATCCTCTTGATTTTCAAGGTATTTTAATTTTTTTTTCATGATATTTTATTTACATATAGAACATTCCCCTTGTAATGACTATTGAATTCTGTTTTTGTGGATAATAGAATACGAGTTGATACTTAACTAAAATTTCTGTGATTTTTTTCAGTTTTTTTTGTCACATAACCTACTAACCGGCAATGGGGTCAAACAAGTGTTGACTAATCTCCCGATTGTTTTGTGTTATAAACTACACTAAGGGGAAGAAGAACCTTGATCTATGACAAGAATTCCACCTTCGGAGATTAGGGCATGTCTATATATTTTGAGTGGAGAAATATGCGCACTTTGGATATGTTTGTATGGCCTATTCTTGATTTCTTCGAGATATAAATGTCAGTTAAAAGAGTAGTGGATCATCTTCTTTGTAAATTATCGCCCAAATTGGTCTATGAGATCATTTTTGTCCACAAACATATCGGCTAGGAAGCACAAATACTCTTTGGAAGCCTTCGTGTCGTGTTGGAGTGTTCAACACACTCTTACATGCTCTAACACTGACATGTTCCAACATGTGGTCAATCTCCTCACATGCTTCGACACGCGAGTCAAGAATTTTGATATGCGATTCCGACACACACAGGGTCATTTGAGGAATTCCAATTTCCAGGGCAAGTCTACGGGTGTGACGGGAAAGAGAATCGTTAAAGAAGGTGATGGAGGGTGGAGGTGAGGGCAAGGGAGCAAATGCACGGCCATGACTGTAAGGGAGGGCCAGAGGAAGAGCAGAGACCAAGGCAACTGAAATGGCCACAACTGTGATGCCGTGGTGGAGGATCGAAGGCAAGGCTACAACTGCAAAGGAGGGAGGGTTGAAGGTGAGGCAGCGAGCAATTGCAATGAGGTGACCGAGACAGAGCAGAGATCGAGAGGAAAAGGATCGTGCAGGTGACAACTAGGGTTTTTGGGTTTTCATGCTACTTTACTAAGGTTTCTCCTTTAGTTTTAGGGATAAAAGCAAGAAAAAAAAATTAAAAATGGGTATGTGGGTCCGACTTGGCATGATTTTTTTCTTTTTTTTGGAGGGAGGGGAGGGTGAAGGGTGATTTATGGAAAGGAAGTTACAAGTAATACGGGGAAGAAACGAGAGGGTGAAACAAATGGGTAGAGCTAAAAAAGTGATTTCGGAAAATGAAAGCACTTAATGTTGGATATTGATAAATTTTGGTCACAGTAGAAAATCATAGATTTATTTAAATAAGTTGACTCTAGCTTTTTTTTAAAATTTATTTATATGTGAATTTGAATTAAATTATTAAATAATCATAAAAATGATAATTTATTATGCATATATAAAAAATTCATTTAGTATACAACGTGCCCCAAATTGTCAGAATCCTCTATTTTTTTTAGAAATGGCGTGTCAACATGTCGTGTCATGCCACATGTTTGTGTTGGTGTTACTTAGCATACTTGAATTATTAGGACCCACATATTGCGCCATTTGTAACCTTGAAACACTAACATGTTCATGTCTATAAATTCCGATGCATTAATCAATTAACTATACTAAAACTTCATCCAAATTCCACCATTATCCAAATGGATCGAGTCAAAGTGAGATCATTACATAAAATGATATAATATGATTTTTCAAAATTGAAAAGGAAACCTTTTCAAAAAGAGGGTTTCTTTTTGAAAAGTTAAAAAAAAGGTTCATTTTCTTGCCTTTTTACCCTATACTAGAACTTTGACGTGGTATATGGAGCGGGATGGTTCGTGAACTTGGCGTGCACGGCTCAGATTTGACTTACAAAGATCTCTGACGTGGTATATGGAGCGGGATGGCTCTTGAACTTGGTGTGCACGGCTCAGATTTGACTTACAAAGATCTCCACAACAAATATATTCTCCATCGGAGCATGTACATTCAAACTACAACAAAATCTGTTTATGCTCTTGAAAATTCCCTTTCTTCAACTTTCTTGCATTCTTCAGGTATCAATTAAGATTTCACCTCAAATACTATGAAGCCTCTCAATTTGTCTTTTCTCCAGTTCTCGTCGTCGTGTCGTCTCTTTTTCACATGTATAGTGCTTTTGCTATGCATTTGCCTAGCCTCTTCAGCTAACAACATGACAGACAAGCTCGCGTTGCTTGCATTCAAGGCCGCGATAACTGAGGACCCTCTTGGTGTGATGGATTCATGGAACCATACGACTGACCACTGTCGGTGGTATGGTGTCACATGCGGTCGCCTACACCGGAGAGTCACAGGACTAGACTTACAAAGCCTGAAGCTTTTGGGATCCATCTCCCCTCACATTGGAAATTTGAGCTTCTTGAGAGTCTTGGTGCTCGGCAACAATAGTTTCCATCATGAAATCCCACAACAAGTTGGCTATTTGTACAGGTTACGTATCTTGAAATTATACAACAACACATTGGAAGGCAAAATCCCAAGAAACCTATCGGGTTGTGCTCGCCTTAAACAGCTCCGCCTAGCTAATAACCTGCTGGTTGGAGAAATTCCCATCGAGCCCGGTTCTTTAGTGAAGCTTCAGATTCTTGCTTTAGGTGGCAACTATCTAACGGGAACCATTTCTTCATCCATCGGAAACATGTCATCGTTAGAGATTCTTAGTATCGGTCATAATGAGGTGGGTGGGAAGATACCCCAAGCTCTAGGAAAACTAACTAAACTCAAATGGCTTCATTTAGCTGCAAATAGGTTGTCAGGCACAATTCCTCCATCTATCTTCAATCTTTCATCTGTGGCGTTGTTCGAAATTTTTATGAACCAAATAGAAGGGAATCTTCCTACCAATGTAGGCTTCACTCTTCCAAACATCGAGATTTTCACCATTTCGGTTAACCGATTCACTGGAGCGATTCCTCGTTCAATGTCTAATGCAACCGCTTTGAGGTCGCTGCAAGCCATTGAGAACAAACTCTCGGGGAAAATGCCTCCTTTGGACCGCTTAAACAAGCTCCAAGTATTGGACATCGATTCTAATTATCTGGGAAGCGGAGGATATAGTGATGCAACCTTCTTTTGCTCATTGGCTAACATTACCACTCTACAGCACTTGGTCATAGAAAACAATAGCTTTGGCGGGACGTTGCCGGAGTGCATGGGTAATTTCTCCGTTACTCTCTTAGAATTGTGGCTGGGCCAGAATCTACTGTTTGGCACGATTCCTAAAATAGTCGGCAATCTCGTCAATTTGGAAAGTATTTCTTTGGACACCAACAGGTTTTCAGGTACGGTCCCCTCTATTTTGGGAAATCTTCATAAAATAGTGGTACTATATTTATCGAATAACAAGTTTTCCGGAGCTATTCCTTCTTCATTAGGAAACCTAGTAAACCTTGCACGACTCTATCTCGATCACAATAACTTTCATGGCTACATTCCTTCACGTCTATCGGAGTGCCGAAGTTTGGTGGAGCTTGATCTTTCTAATAACAACTTAAATGGAACTATACCTCCAGAGTTCATAGGTCTCTCATCACTATCTATACTTTTAAACTTGTCTCGGAACCATCTCTCTGGTGTCCTACCTATGGAAGTCGGCAATTTGAAGCTCTTGGCTCAATTGGATCTCTCTAGAAACATGTTAGAAGGAGACATTCCAGCCAGCCTTGGCAGTTGTGTTGGATTGGAAGTGCTCAAAATGCAGGGGAACTCTTTCCAAGGCTCCATTCCTTCATCTATTAATATGTTGAGGAATGTCAAGGAGCTAGATATTTCACACAACAATTTATCTGGTCAGATTCCCGAGTTTTTTGAGGCATTTCACTACTTGGAGATCCTGAATTTGTCGTACAATGACTTTGATGGCATGTTACCGACAAAAGGAATCTTTAATAATGTCAGCGCTACTTTTGTCTCCGGAAATGATAAGCTTTGCGGAGGATTGCCCATATTTCATTTGCCGAAATGCAGCTCTAGAAACTCACGTCGAAAGCTAATCTCTAGGTGGAAGCTTGCCATCTCGATTTTCTTTGGGGTTCTTGGAGTTGCTATTGTTCTTACTCTTATGTACTTTCGTTGGCTGAAGAAGAAAAGAACAGAACCCGCTTCAAGTTCCAAAGATGATTTATCATTGAATCTATCTTACGGAATTCTCCTTAGAGCAACCAACGGATTTTCTTCCAGTAACCTGATCGGGGTCGGCGGTTTTGGATCTGTTTACAAGGGAGTCCTCGATGAGAATGGAACTATCATTGCTGTGAAGATACTTGATTTGATGCTTCATGGAGCTGTGAAGAGCTTCAAATCTGAGTGCGAGGCTCTAAGGAACATCCGACACCGTAATCTTTTGAAAGTCCTAACAGTATGCTCGAGCACTGATTATAGGGGCAATGAGTTTAAGGCCTTGGTTTATGAGTTCATGGTCAATGGCAACCTGGAAGATTGGCTACATCCAAGTCCATCGTCAGCTAATGTAGATGGGAATGCGCGAAAATTGAGCCTCATCCAGAGGATAAATATTTCCATCGATGTTGCTTCAGCATTAGATTATCTCCATAACCAGTTGCAAAGCCCTGTCATCCATTGTGATTTGAAGCCAAGCAACGTCCTGCTAGATGCTGAAATGGTTGGACATGTTGGAGACTTTGGTTTGGCAAAGGTCGTCATGGAATCCTCTGATGACACTAAAGCGAAAATGAGCTCTGCTGGTGTAAGAGGAACTGTTGGCTATGTTGCTCCAGGTGAGTCTCCTCTCCTCTGTCCCTCGGACGCATTGCATTCAGTAAAAATGCACTAAGCATGTGCGTGCTCTTTCCTTCTGCTCAATTGATTCTGCTGCTATTATATATCTTTTATTTGCAATTTGAATGAACTGCAGAATATGGAATGGAAAGCATGGTTTCAGGAGAAGGTGATGTTTATAGTTATGGCATTCTCTTGCTTGAGATGTTCACGGGCCTAAGTCCAACAAACGAAATGTTCAGAGAAAATTTTAACCTTCATAAGTTCATTAAGGAAGCCTTGCCTGAACAACTCCCAGAGGTTACCGATCCTCTCCTACTTCAGGAAATGGAGAGCCATATAGGCACCGCCAGAGGTGATGCAACTTGCGAATGTCTGGAGATGGTCTATAGAATCGGGGTCGCCTGCTCAGTTGAAGCACGCAAAGAGCGGATGAACATCGCAGAAGTCACATCTCAGCTGCATTTTATCAGGGATAAACTTCATGCAGCTGGTTTACAAGGATAGGTAATATATAAGATCAATGGCTTTCCTGCATTTTATTTTCCATTGGACGAACAGATCATTGCCATATATGCACTGATAAGCATGCATTCATGTGCCTGATTCCTCAATTTTCTAGTCTCGTGTGAATAAAAAAGACATGCCTTGCCAACCCCCATCCCTCAAATATATTCGGCATCTGCACTACAGAATTAGAGAAGTCGTCTTATAGAATCATTGTTAGAAGTCTAAGGGCAGCACAAGGAAATTCTCGTGATCAAAGCAGATAAGAGGTTAATCATAAACCCGCATCCCTCAAATATGTTCGGCAAATGCATTTGCAGTTGCACTAAATTGAGATGGCTTTAGGACATTTATGTAGGCTTTATTAAGAGTATGCTTTTAACAGAAAAAATATCAAACTTTGCTGAACGAATGGATGAATCTACATGTCTCTTCCAGGTAATATGAACTCAGGAGTGCTTGGCGTCGGTTTCCGCAATTTCAGTAGGGCTTTTTGTGTTCTTCCTTGCTTAGCCCTAGGACAGAGAAGGGCCCCCGGGGGTGGGTGGGGGGGTGGGTGGTGTAGGGTTGCATGCTATGTTAGAATAGTAGATACAGGCAACGGTTCTCCGATCCCGGCCATGGCTCAAAATGAGAACTCAATCTTGTCTGTTATTCAATAAAACTCAGGTTTCAACCTAATTGCTTCAAGAACTGCATGTAGCTTTATTAAATTTGATGACGGCTAGATAGATTCCTTCTTCCGCGAACCTTTTCATGCACAATTCATCCATGGGGCGGAGCAGGAATTTGAGAAGCAAATCACAAAATCCTATTCGGGTCCCGAAATTGTACTTGTAATTGCGGCCGCTGTGAACAATTTGTCCATGTAGATCAACTACTTTGTTACATGTAATATAAGTTCCAACTATTTTTATGAACACATAATCAGAGTGAGCTCTTAAGTGAGCTGTGAAGTGGCTCAAATGAGAGTGTTATAACTCTCTAGGCCGACGGTGTGGCAATGATTTGCAGCAATTTAGTTGGCCCACTTGCCAACCGAAAGTTTTCAATCACATATGCATTCACAGCATTTTGAGGATACAATTGGTGTTGCTTATACAAGGATAGGGTGGAGCCATCTGTTGGCTATCCAACAATCATTATAATTTTTAGTAATTATTTTGTAATATCTAGTTGAATTTCCTGCTTCCCCCATTCGATTTTGCGTATTTTTTAATCATGAGTGCGCATAAAAATATAAGTATTTCACTAACAACGGTTCGTAAAGAATTTTCACGTTGCTTGATATTGTCTTTCCATTAGATATTTTCAAATAAGAATTTCTTTTTGCCATCTATAAGCAATTTATTTGGATGCAAAAGATAAAAATATGAGAAAATTTAGTGGATTGTGTATTGTGCTCCACTCTACACAACCTTAAATCAATTATTGTTGATCCTATTATTAATCACACGATTTACACAGTATGGGTCCAAACATGTTTAGCCTCATTGTGAAACTCAAATATTATAACCATACCTGGTCATCCTCTGCAATCTCAAATTGATTTGCATTGATCAATAACTTCTCCTTTATATATAAAATGTAATGAGCATCATTAGCCCTTTTTGGAAAATTTTGATAAGCATCCATTAATTTGAATCGCAAGTGTGAAGTTTATTCAATTAGATGTCGTTAGAGCAAAAAGATTAGAAGTTGACAATTCAAACACTGCAGTAAATTGTTGTTTCAGATAATTGGAAATGAAAAATATCAACTAAATTACCGGCCTTAAGGTGAAAAAATCTGAACTCATTTCAGAATATTGGCCCATTACAAGAGCCTACCAAAACCTCGAATACATTGGAGTTCCAACTTCCAATGTAATAAAGACATACATCAAGATTGACATTCAAGAGCATCGTGACACTAAAGATGGGAGATTGAAACAGGTAAGGTAGCCTGGGACTTTTTATGATGCAGGAGCAGCTTTCTGTTTCTTTGGCATGTGATAACCTCCGACGACACAAGCACTGTCTCGCTCAAGGGCTCAAGAGTAACTTGCTCAAAAGGCTTGAACTGCTCTACCTGCAGCTTCTTCACTTCCTGGGAAAATACTATCTCTGCCGGAACAGTAGAATCGATAGTGAGATCATTGATCTCCCGTCTCTTCTCATTGAAGTAACATTTCCAGTGTTTCTTTTTCCCAAGTGGATTGGTCTTCACCCTCCCTCAAATATGCTGAGATCATTTCGGACGTCACAACTTATCTCCTACGCTTGCAAAAACTCGCACAAGCTACTTATCTTAATTTCTAAGAAATTATAAAGTGATAAAGAAATAGAAGTGTGACCAGCAGTCCTCTAATTTAACAAGCTATATATCTCAAGAGAAATAATAAAGAAAAACCAAGTGCGCATCTATTGGAATTTGCGGAAGCAAATAGTGATAGTTTTAGGAAATTTTACTTGGCAAGTAAGCAAGAGAGGATATGTAGATGAAAGTGGACTTTCACGGTAAGGGGACACAAGAATAAGAAAGGCTTTTATTGTTTAAGTAATACAAGGGAAGGAGAAGAGATTTGTTGGTCTGTTGAGCGTCCATTTTGGACAGATTTTTTTTTCTTCAGTCAATCTTATCCTTTGCTGCTTTGTGCACAGTCAATTATCTCTGCAAAACGGCAGAGATAATTGTTGTGGATTTTTCTACACAACACTTCCTTGCTGCCAAGCAGTAGATATTCTGTAGAATTTTTCTTGATAATTCTAGAAATTGGATCAACATTTTGACAGCATCTGTCCACACAGAGAGAGAGATACCTTAATTGAGATGACAGAGTGACCTCCAGCCTTGAGAAAATATGATGCATCTAGAGCCAAAATTCTTGCCTGATATGTAACCACATATCATTAAAAATCACATATTAACGAGAGACATCTTCTAGTAAAGCACTCTAAACAGGTAGAAAGGTTATGCACATAACAGACTGAAGACCTTGCGTTTTTCTTCAACCCATAGCTAAAGTCTAGTGAAATGAGAGCTTCAACAAGTCATGCAAGTGTTTTCATAGTCAGTATTCAATTAATAAACAGTCAAATGCAGAGAGACTTCCATGAGTATTATCACAGCAACTTATATCGTATGTGCAAACAAAAAGACCTTTCAGGTGATCAGAGGGACAGATCACGTGCATCCAACACCACTTCATAATAAGTCATGTCATTGCACGCACTAGATCAAAACTAATAATAAGAGCATGAATAATCTGACAAGACATGCGAATTTAGCATTTAGCATATGCTTGAGTAATTATTAAATTAAGATTCCCTAGCCCAAAGCCATAAAGGTAACATAACGTACAGGACCGTGCTATAAGCAAGAGGGCAGGTTCACCTTGTCGACAAAGTTTGGAATGGTAACCTAAATCAGCAGTTGTCAAAAGGACAATTACATGTATAATATAAGGACCTAACCAGACTTAAAAATTTGGGAATCCGCACATAGTACTTACTGATAGTCACACTAAATAGTCATGTATACTAGTTGAATGACAAGCAAATTTGAAAGGCCATAAATCCTGCATCAGAAACTCAAGAATGCATCACCCAAACTTTCTTGAAGGGGAATCTGAGTATTCCATCAAATGCTTTGTAATAATCAAGTACAGGGAATAGGCATGAAGTTTACCGGCCCAAAGGCATGGGATAAACTTATCTTCAAGGAAAAGAAAAGGAAAACAAGATTCAACTATATTCCCAAATCTCACAAAATAAATCCAATTAAAACTAAGGAAAACAAAAAAATTATGGAGTGAACCAAGCAGATATGCATCAGAAAACTCGAGCTTGCATCACCCATGCTGTCTTGAAGGGTACTCCGAGTTAATTCTTCATATGCATAAGTTTCCCTCTCGGTGACAACAAAAAACACAATCCAGTTCCGGGGCAAATCGTTTACATTTCACATAGCAATGAAGAGAACTGTAGTTACAGGAGTATATATATATAAAGGTAAATCACAAATCCAAGAATTAATCCCCAAATAACAAGTCCTCCCATCCATACAAAACGAAGCCTCACATATACATGAGGAAAGAAAAAAGTCCATGGCATGAATATGAAGAGTTCAAAGATGAAATAAATCATGAAAATATTGCAAATAAAAATGTTATCAGAAATAAAAAGTTGACAATTCATGGAATCTGCTTCTGAAGGATCAAAAGGTACTGAATCAACATTTTCATAACAGAAGAGAAATCCAAATAGAGAAATAAGTTGCTACGAGCATATAACAAAACCATGCAGTAAGTCAAACAGTAATGAAGGTAGGGTGCATGATATAGGATTTTCTTTTTGGCGGTCCAAAAGCAAGATGAAGTCCTGGACCTACACTTTGGCAAGGAAGACCTTCTTAAGAATATAATCAATTTCTTTTATAGGCAAAGACGAGTCAATACCTGATCTGGCTGAGCAACATCTGAAAATATTACATCCATCATTTCAACCAACATACAGTACTTGGCTGTATGTCAAGCATCTTCGATAATAGGAATAACATTTGTTCTCTCCTTAGCCACAAGGTCCCTTGCGCTGCGATACGAAAACTCGACCACACACACCACTCCTGTCTGCCAAAAGGAACACAAGACAAAAATTCAGTCATCTAATTAAGTCATTTGGTAAAAGAATCATTCTTCAAGAAAAAAATGACCTACAGGCCTACAGGGCCAACAATGTCAGAAACATGAGATACTGTGGTCCCAGAAGCAGCTCCCAGACAGAGAACCCGAGCACCAGGTTTCTGAATTTGAAAATAATGAAACATGATCATTGATATGGAAGAAGCTACACACCTATGATACACCACAGAAAAAGGCAGAGAGATTCTTACAATCCATATCTCATCAACCCCACCCCCAATGGCAGCAGCCAACTTTGATCGGAAGGGGTTCCACACTTTATGTTCCACTTTTCTTCCATCTTCATTCTAACAAGAGAAAAAACACAAAGAAATACAGCTTAGTTACATTTCTAGGTCAATGAAGAAAAGAACCTTTCAAATATAACACGAGAATGACAGTCAAAGAATGTAAGGGAGGTTGACAACATTATGCTCCTAAAAAGATCTAACTAGTAGAAGATTACATTTGTAGCAACAAAATTTACTAGTAGAAAACTCTTTACATAAAAGCCCTGGCAAAAGGAACTTCACATAAATCAAAGAATCAACTCTAACACAGATCCCCTTTAACTAATCAAATTTGGGTAGTATAGGTATAGATAGCCAAAAAAAAAAAGAGTTAGTACGCCTACAACCATTGGTAACACTCTAAAAAGCAATTAATACTACTACATAAGCAAGTTGTTCCACCATTTTTCTTTTTCAATTTCTATTTTGAGATGAATTGGGAGTTTATCAGTTCAAATATTTGAAAACCAATTAAATCAGTGCAAAATGCCTAGCAATCACAAGCAAGATGAATAAAAAAGACGTTCACCTGCACAGAGATTCTCTTCTTGTAGTAGACAAGCCTCTCCAGGAACCATATTCTTTGTAACAAGAGCATCTTGTTTACCCTTAGCAATGAACACCCCCTCATGTCTATGAGACTCAACCACAACTTTGCTTCCACTTTTCATTCCACCTGTACCACCACCACCATGTCCTCTTCTACCGTGGCCACCACCAAACAAGTGTAAATTCAATAAAACGTCTCAAAAAAGACAACCGCAGCTCATCCCAGGAGCAGAAAACAATGACCCCACACTTTTCTTCCACTACCAAGAATCACAGAACGCAAGCAGTATCAGTACTCCACAAATTTCTACAGCAGCAATCCATAATCAGAACTTAGTATCATCCTCGGTTTCAAAAACAGCTCAAAAACTGACCCGTGAGTTTCAAATGAGACCAGGACCAAACTGGAAAAAAGAAGAAGCATACATTGACCACCCAAAGCTAAACTCCTTTACCCTCCATTTCCCTCACGGTCGCGACAAGAAGAGCACTGCGAAGACTTACCTCTCTGAGGCGGCCTCATCTTGGCGATGGCTTACGAGGCTAGGGAGTGCTGCTGGTATCAGCTGAGAGCTCGATTGACTGAGGAAGAGAGTGAAGCCGCTGCAGATTACACCATGAGAGGAACGGTGAAACAGAAGGGAAAGGCGGGGCTTTTTAGAAACACTACATTTTCTGAAAAATATTTTTTAAGAAATCAGTTTTTAGAAAAATATAATTATTTTTCGACTGTTCAATAAAGAAAATATTTTCCTATATGTTCAATTTTAATAATTTTTTATTATTTTATTTTTTAAATCAAATTTTAATTATTTTTAGGGAAAATTCCAAAAAAAAAGGCTAAAGTTCTCTCAATTTCTTAAATAAGGGCTCGAAGTTGACTTTATCTTAAATAAGAGCTTAAAGTGACCATAATTGTTTCAAATGAGGGCCTGATCTCGCCGATCACCGGCCGGCTAAATTTTCCGACCGATCATGGGCATTTTTGTCATTTGCCACTTTTCTTTTCTTTTTCCTTCCTTTTTTTTTTTTTTTTTTTTTTTTTTTTCATCTTCTTCATCATCGCCCGATCCGGCAAAGGCCACCCTTGCTGGCCATCCGCGAGGTCGGCCTTCACCGGCCGTGGGTGAGGCCGACCTCGCGGAGGCCGTCCATGAGGTTGGCCCTCGTCGGCTGCGGGCGAGGCCGACCTTGCCAGATCTGGAGGGTGTGGTTGGGCCCTCGTCGGCCGTGGGCGAGGGCGGCCCTCGTCGGCAACGGGCGAGGGCGGCCTGGAATAGGGCGAGGCGGCCATCGTCAGTCGTGAACGAGGGCGGCCCGGACGAGGGCGAGGCAACCCTTGTTGGCCCTCGTCGACCGCGGGTGAGGCCAACCTCGCGGACGGCCGCGAGGGGCGACCTCCCCCAGGGCAAGGGTCATCTTGCCCATGCGAGGCTGTCCCTCGCCGGCCACTGGAGGGCAAGCCCTCGCCCATGCTGGAGAAGAAGATGATAAAAAAAAAAAAGAGAAAAAATAGTAAATGACAAAAATGCCCTTAATCACCGGAAAGTCAGGCCCTTGTTTGAAACATATATAACCACTTTAGACCCTTATTTGAAGCAAGATTCGCTTCAGGCATTTATTTGGAAAAATAATAACACTTTAGGCCCTTATTTGAAATAAAGTTAACTTCGGGCCCTTATTTGAGAAATTGAGTGGACTTGAGGTCCTTTTTTGGAATTTTCTCTTATTTTTATTTTTAAAAAATCGTCTTTGAATTTTTTTCACCTTCTTCTTCTTTTAAGGTTAACACATTACATCATATAATTTGTGTATGAATTAACAACACAACAGTGAGTAGGTGTTAGTCAAACAATATGCTATTTTTTGGGTCCAAATTAATGTAATTATCAATAAATTGGCATGCTACCATAACTACGATAAGATTATTCTTCCTTTTTTTTTCTTAAAAGTAAGCCTCTTTAAAAATAGGCTACGACACTAAACAGAAATAGTTAGCGCGTCTAAAGACTTTGCTTTTTTGCTAACCTACACTTGTCATTTTACTATAAGAATTCTACTATTTCTTTTTAATTAACTTGTCTTCTAAGTAGAAAAGAAATTCAAATCAAATGCCGCCAATTATGAAATTCTTGTCATCTCTCATTTCCTCTCATAGGTAAAAACAAAGTTTAAGATAACAACCAAAAAAGGCAAGGCAAAATTACAACAATGCAGAATTCAAACTAACTGACGTGAGCTAATCAATGTTCTAATCAAGCCTTGATTTTGAGTGAATGCAATGACTAATTGTCTTAGAAGCTTTTTATGTGATGCCGTGGCACAGAAGTGCGGCTAATTGTTGTGCAAATGTTTATCACAAGTTAACCACAAAAATAAACAATCCAAGATCTTCTATGAAATTATACTAAAAACTGCTAGTTAGGGAGGGTTTTCATGGTATATTGGATTTTCTTTGAAAAGCGATTTGGAAAGTGAAAATCCCAACAAGAGTTTCCTCTTTTTGCTTAAGAAGATAACCTACAAAAAGAGGCAAAGTATCGGTTAATTGGTGTTTCATCTACAAAAAGGAGGTAGAGACTGTTCGGCATCTCCTCCTTCATTGTTCTTGGATGAGAAGGGTTTCGACAGCTTCCTCAGCTTGCATCCAATTATCTTGGGTTATTGGAGGGTCCATTGGGCAAAAAATCTAGGCTTGGCAGGGCATTCACTTACAGCGCAATAAGAAAAGATGGATTAACCTCAACTCCTCTTTCTATTTTTAAGTTGATTGGGGAGGAACCGAACAAGAGAGCTTTTGCTAGAAAGGAATCTCCCATACTTGTTTTTATTGAAAATTGGCTTAACATTTCACACTTTTGGTATAGTGGAAACTTGCTTACGATTTAAATGGCTTGGTCAATATAGTTGATGATTTGTCTTGTTATTGAACTCCTTTTTGGTTTTGAGAACTACCTTGTATACGTCCAGTGATTTGAACTCTTCTCTACACAGGTTGGCCCCCACTGTTACCCTATAGCCTATCCTTTTACCTATGAATATATATATATATATTATGTGAAGAGCAAAGAATATATAAAGTATGAAGAGCAGAAGTATGCAGAAACACCAAGGGATGAAGAACCCAACCATATAGGTGGTAAATGATGATAATATCAAAGTATGGGTTACAAATATGAAGAAACTGTAAATTACAAGTGCATAAACTAAAGAAGTTTAAGTACTGGTGCAGGAATTTAATCAACTGCAAGAGTAAAACTAAAGATCAGTTTCAGATCTGGGGCGGTAATCCACTCTTCGTCACTGAACTGATGTGAAATATATGGGTAGATCAGCTAACCATGAGAGGTTAGGATCTAATATGAAGAAACTATGATATGATTTCGAAAACTTACTTCAAAACCAGAGAGATACTTCCGGGTGAAGAGGGTTTTCGAGGGTTTCTGGGTTTCAAAGGAGGTGAGGATCTGCGGAGAGGGTTTCGAAGAGCTCTCTGAAGTGGTACACAAATTGCCTCCTTCTTCCTGTGCATGGTTTGTTCTTTTATAGTGCTCGTGCTACAGTGTTCCAACTATTTGAACAGTAGTAAGTCCACAGTAAAAGTGTGAATAGTAAAAATGAACAGTAGCTTGTTTATGGAGACACCAATCGGTATGTTGAAGTTGCTTCCTGGCTTCCTTCATTGCTATCTGTTGATGAAGTAATTTCTTTGGATCGTTGGTCATGTAGTTGACCAATTATGTCATAGCATTCTTCTCTGGTTTTTGCTGCTGCAAGTGCTATCATTATTTGAGATTTTTCTTGGAGATATGAAGTTTGGTTCACTATTTTCTGTGGTTGGTTTTCTTCCAACCAATTTTGGAACCATTCCTTCAGTGCCCCAGTTTTGAAATTTGAATTTATCCTACCATTTTGTTTTATGCTGTCTTAGAAGAACTAGTACTGGATTTGTGTGAGAATATGTGAATTCCTAGGTTGAGACCCAAGATATTCTGAATATGGCAAAATAATGGAGGAGGCATGGGAACCTTATGTTGGGAAGGATGAAAACTTTTTCTGAAAGGTTGCCATCTAGGTATGAGTGTGGGATGGATTATTTGTTTAGTGGGTTCAAAATATGCCCACCAATGGCTGAACCAATTTGGGAGATTTTGTCTTGCAAACCTGTCTTTGAAATACATTAACCAAGTATGCTTCATTTGGTTATTTTGTCTGTAAAAGGCATTCCACCAAGCTTGCTGGTAGTCCCAATATGAATAGGAAACATAGTATGGGAGTCTTTGTGTGAGTCTGGCATTGAATTTTTTGAATGTATGGGGTTCTTCGCTCCATTCATTTGGATGTATGATCCTGATGATCATAACAGTAGAGTAAAGAATGTGGTTGGTGTCATTTTTATCAGAGAAATGGCTGATTCGGTTTCAACTAATATGTGTTCATAAAAAGCCAATGGTTTATCCATATCATATGGTTTGAAATACCATATTTCAGGAAATATGTTTTTTGCAAATTGATTGGGATCTTTATCATAAAAACTGTCCTCAATGGAGAGAATCATTCCATATTTTTGTTTTTGAAAAAATTGAGACCTTGTTTGTTGAGAGGTTATTTGTTGGGAGGTTTCTGCTGGTCTGATAACCACCTCGCTGAGTAATTTTTTCTGTTTCATCATTTGGTATTCTGCCTGTCTTTGTGCTGCTAATGGTGAGGGATTATCACTTACTACTATGGCTTTGGAGGATTGGGCTTGCGATTGTGTAAGTAGTGATTGGGTAAAGATTTTGGAAGCTGGATTTTGTACTTGGCTATGGAGGTATTGGGCTAGGATAGTATTGAGTGTTTCTTTTGGTAGTACTTTGGCAAGTTTTGAGAAGTGGGTTATGGATTCTGGGGTATTGGGTATGGGTTGGCTATCAGGCTGGCTATGATAATATGTTCAGTCAGGTATGAGACTTGATTCTTCCATTGTTTGTGCCCAAGATTTCATGGGTAATATGGGGTTTTTAGTAATTCTAGTATTTGAGGAGACAATTGGTCTTCTATGGCTTTTTCTTTGTCTTTTTTCTTTTGTCGAGGCATGGTGGTTGTTGTTCTGGTTGTATCCCCTGTAAAAATTCTCTTGTGAGGAAATCATGCAGGGAGTTGGATGAACCATTTATAAATTGTATGTCAAAATAAAAAACAGAAAGGATAGCCTGCCATCTTGCAAAGATTTGTTTTGATGCAATGTTTAAAACATCTTTTTGTAAAACTTCTTTTGTTGATTTGCATTCAATTCGTAAGAGGAATTTTTGGTTTAAAAGATCTCCTTGGAATTTAGAAATAGAGAGGATTATAGCAAGGATTTCCTTCTTTATGGTGGAGTAGTTCTGCCGAGTTGGATTCCAATGCTTGGATATGAACTGTACTATTGATTCCTTGTTGCTATGGATTTGTTTAAGAATTTTTCCATATCCTATTTCTGAAGCATCAGTTTCAACTATATTGAAAGCAGTTGGATCAGCTAAGTGGAGAATTGGTATATGTTTAATGTGAGCTTTTATGGTCCCAATTGTGCTAGTATGGACTTCTGTCCATGGTGGAGGATTCTTTTGTAATCTTTGGTGGAGAGGTTTACATATGATATTAATATTTGGGAAAAAAATCTAGGACATAATTAAGGCTTCCTAGGAATCGCAGTAATTGGGTTTTATCTTTAATTTCATCAGGAAACTTATCAGTGAAAGAAATTGATCTTTCTATGGGGAATATGGTTCCTGAATGGATGTTGTGTCCTAAGAAACGTATTTTAGTTTGGAATAGTGAGACCTTAGTGGGGGAAATTGCTAGACCGCTTTTTATCATTATTTTTGTAAATATGGAGATATGTTTAAAATGTTGTTCTATTCCTGAGGAGAAAATTGATACATCATCAATATATGTTATGATGAACTCTAAATAAGGGTTGAAGATGTCATTCATGATTCTTTGGAATTCTAACGGAGCATTTTTTAGACCAAAAGGCATTACATTCCATTCGTATTGACCAAAAGGGACAGTGAAGGCAGTTTTATATTTGTCTTTTTCATTGATTTGTATTTTGCCAAAATCTAGATTTCATATCGAATTTAGAGAAAATTTTTGCTTTGCAAAGTCTTTTTAGTAGGTCTTTTTTATTAGGAATAGGATATCATACCCATATAAGGGTTGTATTAAGGGGTTTATAATTTATGACAAGTCTAGGTACTCCTCTTTCTAATTCAGCATTTTTATTGACATAAAAAGCAGAACAGCTCCAAGGTGACTGGTTTTTTCTTATGAGTTTTTTACTTAGGAGGTCTTGTATTTCTGTTTGACAAAATTTTAAGACTTCTTGGTTCATTTGAGCAGGACGAGCTTTTGTTGGTATATCTGTTTCAATAAATCCTTGTTCATAAGGAAGTGTTATAATATGTTTTTTGCTTTCCCAAAAGCATTAGGAAGGGTGGAACATATGGTTTTTTTCATTTGGTGTTGTAAAAATTGTATTTTGTCTCTGGTGGTGATTTTTGTGAGATTTTCTTCTAATCTTTTGAATTCTAAATCAATTCTAGCTGTGTTTCTTTGTCTTTTATGAGACAATTTATTTCTAAAATGGACATTTCTTGTAGAAAGTTTAAGGTTCGTTTTTGGATCTAGTTATGAAGTCGAACCTTATTTTTTTGTTAAAATACCGAGTTTCAATACCTTCATTATTAACTGTGAAGGGTTGGATTAATTGTATGAAAGGAATTCCTAGAATTACTTCTTGTCTCATAATTTTAACCAAGAGGAAAGAGGTTTTATAAGACCTGGACTTTCATTATTAGGGCTTCGGGTAATTTGTAATTGATATTAAGTTTATCACCAGAGGCTAATTTCAAGGTTTCCGAAGTCTTATCAAAATATTTTGTTGGAACAAGGCCTTC
Source organism: Angophora floribunda (assembly GCA_014182895.1). Taxonomy (NCBI): domain Eukaryota; kingdom Viridiplantae; phylum Streptophyta; class Magnoliopsida; order Myrtales; family Myrtaceae; genus Angophora; species Angophora floribunda. The sequence continues at coordinate 25,879,251 of CM024712.1, forward strand.
TTTTATGCAATTAAGGTCTGCTCCTGTATCAAAAAGTGTTGTTGTTTCAATTACATATTCATTATTGATTTTTATAGAAACATTGATTATCCATTTTCGGGATGTTATTTCTGTTAATAGCATTAAATAGCCTGGATCTGTTCTAGTATCTAAATCCTTTCGTTCTGGATATATGATGGTATTAGTTCCCTCAAGAGCTTCTATTTTGGAATGGGAGATGGCTAATTGGATTCTGTATATATCATTGGACATACTTTTTTGAGAATTTTTTAAAGCTTGTATTTCTATTTTTTGTGCTTTTATTTCACTCTGAAGGTCATTCATGTTTATTGGTCTAGTGTGGGATTTATTTCTGCTAAGAATATCTTTGAGGTTATAGGAATAATTACTTCTAGAGACTATGTTCATGAAAGAATGGAGTCGGTCTAAGTATTCTTGTCTATCTTCTGGGTCTTCGATTTTATCAGCGGTGCTTTGTGGTGAGCATATTTAGTTGTGGAGTGGTGTCTTCGTAATTAGAATCAGATGATGTTTCTAGTTCATTAACTTGTATGCCTTCTTCTGTTGATTCATCAGAAGAAGAACTAGTATCAGTTTGGGCAAATATATTTTTTAGTTGGTGTAGGGTGTTTTCTTCTAAACATAGTTCATCTATTTTTTTGTTAATTCTGCAATATTTGGCAGTATGGCCTTTGTTTCCACAGGAATAACATTTGATATCTTTGTAATTTTTTCTCGTATTACTTTGGTGATTCTTATGTTTGGGACTTTTTTTATAATTTTTGGCTTTTTATTCGATTAATTTATCAGAACGATCAAATCGGGGTTTTCTGTGGTATGACTTATAACGGTTATGTTTCCTTTCCTTGGAGCAATCTCCTGTACATTTAGATTTTGTTTTTCCCTCAGAAAGGGTCATATTGGGCACAAAAGTCACCTAGTGTTTTGTTGCCTAATTTTTTCTCTTTCTTGATTTGTTTTTGTAATTTGATGGCATTACACATCTGGGTGCCTTGTCTGTAAATATGCGAGACTATTTCTCCATAAGAAAGATGGTCATAGGGAATCTGGCCATTATTATCTTCTCATATTTTGTCTCGGACTTGGTTTCCTATAAGTTTTGGTATTCCATCTAAAAATTTTTCTTTCTAGAATGGTTGATTACAATCTGGTCTGACTAGGACACGATGAAGAAACAAATCTTTATATTCCCGGAATGTTCCTAATGATTTACACCTCATATTAGAAAGGAGTTCTTCATTTCTATCTCTAATATGAGATGGGTCACCTATGAAATGTTGGGAAATAGAATATATGAGGGTATTAACAGCGTCAGGGATAGAGTGGCCATTATCATCATAGATTATTTGGCCAAAATCATCTCTTTTATAAGCAAGCAGAATTTGTGTTTGTTGTTCTATGAGGTAATTATCCCACCAACTTTTCAATTGTCCAGTAAAACCGGCTAATAAAAGATTAGCAACAGCTTGGTCAGAAACATCTTGTTGAGTTTTATAGGCATTGGCCAACATTATCATGTTGTTTAGAATATTTAGTAAGTTGGATTCTGCTATGCCATCGATGTTCCATTCATAAATAGCATCTGGGGAGTATTTATGTTGATCTTTTGGGAGGATGATTCTTCTAAAACTATGTCAGGAGGGGTAGCTCTATTATGGTATAATTTTTGTGGTTGTTTCCAGTTAAAATTATCTATTTCATTGATGTTTTCATCATCAGAAGTGGTATTGATTTTGTCAAGGGTACTAATACTTGGTTTGAATTTGTCAGGAGTGTCTCTGACGATCAACCCTTGGAGCATAGGTGTCTCAAGTATGAGTTTTGACTCTTCTTTTCCTATTAATTGTCTTCTTTGTTCTACTGCTTTGGTGAATTCAGGGCTAAATCATTTGGGAAGTTCAAAAGTTTTGAACAAGGGTTGTTTTACTGGGTCTGTTTTAGGGTTTGTTTGAGTATTGTTCTGCATTGAAGATTCAATTCTAACTAATTGCTTTCCTATTGTTGACAGGTGTTGATTGGTGTAATTGTTTTATTCAATTATCTTGGGAATATTAATAGATTCTTCCATTTTGTCGGCAATCTTGAATGGGGCTGCTGTAATCTGGCTTTCTCCTACTTTAATGGTTATTTTCCTAAGTGGTGGGTGTAAGGATTCTACAACCTCATCATTTTCAAGTTTCCATTTGTAATGATGTTCAGGCACCATTATTTCTTTGGGTTTTAGGAAGTATTCTTTGAACCAGTCAAAGAAGAATATGTGAGTTTGATATTTGTATATGAAGTCATAGTACTGCCTTTTGATTTCTACAATTGAATCAACAAATGTTTCAAAGAACCATTCTCTAATGGTTTTGTTTGCTACTGAATTGAAATTTTGATTAAGGAAGGCTCTGTTTGGCTCAAATTCTTTTTCTAAAACATTTAACTCACTATCAATCTGAGAATATATAGGAGAATCCGTTCTTTGTATGATAGGTTCAGTTTCATTTTGTTGGTAAATAGGTCTGGTTATTCCTGATCTGTTGTCTAGGCCACTAATTTTTGGCTCAGGAGGTGCTGTGGGAGTTTCCCTATGTACTTGTAAATTCTAGGGAGTGTTGCTAGTACTCGGGGTAGTCCTATGAGTATTAGGAGTACTAGGTGGTATAGTGATTATTTTAGGAAGATTAGGACGATGATCAAGTGATGCTCTTGAAGATGCTGTATGGAATGAAGGATTGGATCTCATATCGAAAGATCTTCTTGCAAATTGGATAGTTACTCTTCCTTCAGGATGTTGGGCTATATTAGTTGGTTCAGAATTTTGAACAATTTGTTGAGGAACCTTATTTTCTAATTCCCATTGTTCTGATAAGGTTACTTCATCCCAATTTATAGATCTGGGGATGGTAGTGTTTGCTTTGGAAATATCTATTTGGAGGAGAAGGGTTTCTCCTCTCGGACTTCTTTTGAAAGCATTTTCTCCAAAGGCAGAGGCCATGGCTTTATATTGGACTCTATAGACAATGGCTAAAGGAATGGATCCTCCTGCTACATTATAATTATGGATTTTTACCTGTAAGGTAAGGGATTTGAGGATATTTATGTCTTTGAGTGATACTGTGAAATTGGGGTAACAATCAAAGTGTATGGGTCCTTTGCAAAGGCTAGTTTCTATGGTACCTAATATAGATTCTTCATAATCTAAGAGATGGGAATCTCTTAAGACTAAAAGAAGGGTTGTGTTTAATCCTTCTTTTGTAAGGGGTTTTGCTCCTACTTGGACCAAACCTATGTGGAGATAATTATATTTCTCTCTATGTTTCTTAATAGAATTTGGGTCGAAGAGATATATTTTCCGGTATGAGTCTGATAGATGAATATCTCTTTCTTTAGTAGCTATGATATAATCAGATTTTTTGAAGAGGTTCTTAAACTTAGATTGTTTATAGATTTCCTTAAGCTAGACCTTTGGTATTTCCCAGTTATCAATGGATCTATTAAAATCTTCTATTTTGAATTCTTCTCTATGAATAGGACCGAGATCTGGGTCCCTGACGGAAAGAGAATCAAAGGAAGACATGGATGTTGTATCTAGGTTCATTCTTGATGGATCGGAACTACTTCTTCTATATGCGAACCGGCACTAACTCTTCATATCCCTAAAAAGGGCCTTTACCAAACTCCAAAGGATTTACCGCCTCCCTAGGACTTATGACCTGGATCCGTTTGGTCGAAACGTGAAGAGCACCAACGAATGGTTCTCGGTCTACCACTAAGAAGAATCCCAACGAATGGGTACTTGATCTACCGCCTGGAAGAAACCTATATACTCGATCTATGTTTTTCCTATGGCTTTGATACCATAAGGGGTTATATATATATAAGTGTGAGGTCTTGATTTCTTTGGTAAGAGCATGTATGCAATCCTACTTAAAAACTAAGGATTGTATTCCCAAAATCAAGTCCTTATGATTAAAAGCTTGAGGATTCATGATTCCTCTTATACGTGTGATTTCTTTACTTATTCTAAATTAAAGAGAGTAGGGTGTCCTGTGTTTAATTAGATTCTCATGGTAACTCTGCTTTACATTGTTCAAAACGAGGTTTTTATCAGATCAAGTATTTTATTTTGATCGAACTTATAATATCCTTTCAATGCAATATATTAAGGTCTCTGTTGGAAGGAAATTTGAGGAAGGAAAGCAAAATGCTACAAAAGAAGAACAATTCGGAAAGATCTCAGAAAAGAGGCAGAAGACTCCATCATTAGTGAGACCTGTTAGTTCAATGCTCAGGCATATTTCTTCTAAATTGCTTTTATTCAATTTCATAGTGAATGATCCACATATTACAGATAATATGCATATGCAATGACCTTTATGCTCCTGCCTTTAGTCAATTACGTCAGATTGCAATTCAAGTCTTTTATGCTTTTATTAAATTGTTATCCACGTATTTTAGAGGACATTGTAATGGTTTGCATCCTCTAGGAACCACATTAGTCGAGTGTGTTTACTTATAAAAGAAAAGAAAATAATCATCATTGGTTTCCATTTCTCAAAGTTTGAGCTATTTAGCTTGTATTTGTAGCCTAAAATATTAACTAACACTCTTGTTATCTGGACCCAAATAGTCCTTTGAGCATCAATGAACATGTGGATGCAATGCAAGTTCAATGATTTAGTATGCCATATACTTGATAAGGAACTTTTGTCATGATGTCAACCTATTTTATCTCACGCTGTGATGCTAAAGTTCGTGAATAAGGAAATTGTCATTGACATTCTTTTAGACGATAGGTTTGAATAAGCTTCCACCTAGGTTTCCTTAAAGTGGTTGATTGTGTGTTTATGTCCAGCTTATGGCTCAAGACATTTAGCTTCTTAACACTCTGTTACATTGAGCATATACAGCCTCACCGCTGACCAATATAGAATGCGGAACTTGGATACACTTTTTCCATTGCATCCATCACGCTTCTATGTCAATTCTAACATCTTCATCGATACATTATCATTTGCCAAAATGAAGCGAAGGTATCTAATTTGTTTGTTGTTGCTATTTCTTGATCATCGGCTTGTGCTGAAGTTTTGTTGCTACCCTCTTCCTCCCAGATATACAGTTCTTCTTCATGCTATATAGATGAAACTTTCATCTTCCAGTATGTCCCGTACTTTGAGCTTTGGAGTTAGTTCGTCAATTCTATCAAAGCCATGTCCTTTGCAGAAAACATAAACTTAGGGACACCAATTCACGAGTGCTAACGTAGCCTATTTGTGGATCCTCTTGCAATTTTTGGTTTCTGCCTTTGTTATCTTTTCCTTTAAAAGCTCGCCTTGGTTCTATAGGTGAACTGTCCACCGCTTGAAATTGAAGGCAAAAGATACCCATTTTGCACTATCCCCTAGACTTGACTGAGTTCAACAAAGACAGCAATACTTCAAACTGCTTTCAAAGCAGCAGCAGATATTTGCGTGTGGACTTAGCTGCAGTTCACTTGACAACTGACAATGGTATCTCATGCAAACTCCTACTAGATTCCATGAACTGTTGAGGAATATTATGTCTGTAGTGTTAGTGGCTACAGAGGCATATCTTGTAGATAATCACGTGGTGTATATTTTATTAATAAAGATGGGGTGCTCTCAGACTCAATAGAGTCTGGAAGTGCCATGTTAACCAAAGAGTTTTATGAGCTTGTTGAGTGAGGGCTACTATAGAGGCAAATCCTTGTTACTACAAATGGCTATTAGGGGCTTGTACATGTAATAGCATTTGCAGCTTGTGAATGAGTTTCAAGAACTAGTCATAGAAAAGTGCTCTGGTCTTGCTTTTAAATTTCAAGTCTTTATGTGGTAACTCAATACCTTCTATCACCTAGGCTCGTATCAAGCAGGGGAAAGAAGTTCGTAAACCTGCAAAACTGGTCGAATCGTCATTCCTAAACACTAATTTGAGTAGAAGAGCAGGGATATGGGCGCAACAATAAAATGAAGTCGAAAAAGTACATGCTTCTTTTTAACCTCGCAACATTATTGTTCCTCTTGGTTTTGGAAATAAAAATTAGAAGAAGCCCCATCATTACACTTTTCCAAATTTAACTGTGATTACTGATTTTTTTTCAACCAAGAAGAACCAATATTAGAGCTGAACATGAAGTTTATGATTGCAATTAACAGTAGAGAACCAATTTTGTCACGTCAAAATAGTTCTTCATTTACTTTCGATTTCATCTCCTAAATATAATTTGTTTTCCTTTCAAAACAAATTGCTGTCTGGCGTTCTCTAAAAATCGATTACTCTTTTATAACTTCTGTGTGAGATTTTGCTCATTCTTTCACCTCGGTCTGTTTACTCTCTAACCTAGCATCGTTTAGGCTCCATTTGGTAACTTGCCAATTTATTTGTTCTTCTGTTCTTTCGTTTCCCGAAATAGAAAAAGAACATAAATATGTTTGGTAACACCAATTAACTTTTCTATTCCCTAGAATAAAAAATTATTCCCAGGAATAGATTTGAAGTAGAAATAAAAAGTAGAAAAAAGTAGCTTCTTGTTCATAGAAATAATTTCTAGAAACAATTTCTTGAGTCATTACTCATGACTAATCGCCGTTCGCCGACCACTGCCCGTCGACCTTCGTCCACTGTCCACCAATCGCCGGCTACCGGTCGCCTCCAATCACCTTTTGCTGGCCGCCAACTGCTTGCCACTGGCCGCTGATTGCTACCGACCACTGAAGACCGTCAACTGAAGGCCGACCGCCACCCTTCGCCTGGCGTTTGCCAAATGACGAACCGGTGGCCTGGTGCCTAGCGTCCAATGGTCAACGACCAACGATGACCAACAACCAGTGACAATGGGCGGCAACGGCCACCAACCGAGGGAAAAATAAAATAAAATATTTTTGTCAGTACCAAATACATTTCTATTCTTTTTTAATTTCGAGAATAAGAAATTTTTATAATTACCTAACACCTTGTTTTACTCAAAAATTATTTTAGGGAGTAGAAATAGAAAAGAACTATTTCTAAAAAAAATTGTTCATGGTATTAGAAATGTTATTCAATGCACCCTTATTTTCTAGACTTTATACCAAATAATTTCTCCATAAAAGGTGGGCCGGCAGGAAGATGACTCCACGTTGTGTTGGATTCTCTATGCTTCTTCACCTCCATTAGGCTTTTATCTTCTCTATTTTCAGGCCCTTACTCGTTTTCTCTCCTTCTCGATTTTCCTTTTTGCAAGCATAATTTGTGCGCATCTCATCCAAGTAACACACTCGTCTCTCATGATCTCATTCAACCTGCAATTTCTTCTGTTATCGAACTAAAGCCCATGAAATGCATCTGAACTCGTATCACAAATTGTGCAATTTGCATAGAACCTAAATAAAAGGATTGGAGACTGCTGTCAAAGCAATCTCTAGAGAAATATAAATCTCACATTTTATTTGCTAAAGTAGAGGCAGCGAGACAAAGACTGGGCAAAGGTATAGGAGGTATAGACAGAATCCAGCACGCCAATAACAAAAGTTTAGAGCCTGGATGGCTTTTACCGTTGCGAAACCTTACTAAACCACTTCCACAGGCTCCTAGGGGAAAAAACCTAAAATGATGAAGGGAAAAATACTGATCCCTCTTTTACCACTTTTCATCCTCTATTTTGAAAAAATCACTATGCATATCTACTCCCTTTAAAAAAAAATGATGTTAATTGGTAATAGCGGCAAAAGTAATGGTGGTTTTTGATATTTTTCCAATAAAAAAAATGTTTAGTACCAGTTGCTAATTGGATGCACAATAACAATTAGAAAAATCAAGTCTACTCCCTTTCTATCTTTATTATTATTTATTCCAATGTGACCTGATCCTGCACCACATATGAGAGGAAGAAAGTATATATCTTGTATAACATAGCATTATTTTTTGGTACGACTAAATGAAATAGAATGAAACAAGAGAACGAATGAAAAATAAGTAAATACAATTCTTGTGTTTACTTGCTGTGAAGGAACGAAGAGGAGAAAATTTGATGATGTCTTTTCTAGTGTCCGGAAGATTTTGGAGTGGAAATGATGGTATCAAAATGTCTAAAATGTCTTAAATGTAAGGAAAAAAATCAAGATTGCACTTGAAATAGTTGTGTAAAATTATTTTGTTAATATTTTGTCATGGAATGGAATGTCATTCTATGAATAGGCACTCCTAGACTGAGCACATTCCATGCTTTTTCCAAGAAAAAAGCAAAAGAAACAGAATCGCACGTGGAATAACACTTCCCTTCCGAGTCAATTCATTTCTACTACGTGTCCACCAAGTTTTTCTTGACCCAAATGTAGAAAGTAGAAACAGTTGATTTGGAAATATAAGGGTTGTAGTCTTTGTAGGTGCCTTTTGAGGCGGAAATTTTGGCTTTCAAACCCCGTGTTCTCATTCTCAATTTATCGTGTTTCCATAAGAGAAATCGGTTATAGCAAATTTTCTTTTCAATAACTCTTTTATCATTTGAAGACAATTCTCAAGATATTAATAGATTTTTTTGTCTAAAGCTTTTGTTTTCAAATGAAATTGACAATAGAAAAAATAATTAGTCACCAGTTGTGCAGGTGTGCCCGTCTCATTCTGTGTGAATAAAAAAGAAATATTTTATCTATGACTATGATTAACTTGATTCATATGTGAATTTGATCCATATAAGCATTTGCTTAGAAAGTGGCCGAGAGAAAAGAGCACCGTAAGCCTACCCATGCCGAGTCAATGTCAGTCATTGATTGTAAAATACCGCTCGTTGGGTCCGGTAAAGTGACTCGCTGATAATTGAGAAAAGGAAAAGGATCAAATCTCAAAAAAAAAAAAAGGAAGTGAAAGGGTGAAATTCTTGGCATAAGTCCGTGGAAATGAGATTTTGATGAAATTCCATTTTAACCCCTGAATTGACGCAAACTTAACATCAAGTACTTAAGCTTTTAACTTGCCTAATCAACTTATTGAATTTGCAGGAGTTGTCTAATCAAGTTCTTACTGTTCCAAATCTGGTTAGCTGGAGCTAAAGTATCAACTAAAACTGGTAAGAGTTTTGACGTAGAATATGAAATTCTCTAAATTTAGGTGATCACACAAGAATGCCAATCACTCAAGCCAATTTTTATGTTTCTCAATTAGCCAATGTAAGATTGTTTCATGCTCATACGATAAACTGTTGCAATTTTCGCACGCAAAAATGCCATGAAATAATCACACATGATCACCCACGAGTTATTGACTCACCAAATCGTACACACTTCCATTTCTTTCCTTCCTTATCAATGTACACCCATAAAACGTGGCATCCAAACCCACCACCTCATGAGTTGCCATTAAGATACCCTTAAACACATTCTTTTAAAGCCATAACTGAAGGGACTTGTTAACATACCCTTAAACACATTCTTTCAAAATCATAATTCTCAAGGCAATTCATGCTTTAAATCACGTAATTCAAGTATAAGTCTACCACTTATCTCATATGAAAAGCACTTATTGTATATAACGATAACTTATCATTTTTCTAGCGACAGCTTATCTTTCTCGATCTATCGTGTTTTCATTAGAGAAAAAGGTCATGACAAATTTTCTTTTGGTTTCTCTTTCATCATTTAAAGACTATTCTCAAAATATCAATATATATATATATATATATATATATATATATTTTGGCTAACGCTTTTGTTTTCTTATGAAATTGAAAATAGAAAGCACAATCAGTCACCTCTTGTGCAGGTGTGTACGCCCCATCCTGAGTGGATGAGAATAAAATGTTTTATCACAGCTGTGATTGACTCGTTTCATATGTGAATCAGGTTCATTCAAGCATCTGCTCAAAAAGTGGCCGAGAGAAAAGAGCACCCGAAGCCTTCCCATGCTGAGTCAAGGTCGGTCATTGAGAGTTGACTTGATAATCAATGAGTCTTCTTTTAGCAGAAAACTGCTGCTCGTTCGGCCCAGTAAAATGACTCGCTTTTGCGACAATAAAAAAAATAAAAATAGAGTGACTCGCTTTATAATTGAGGAAAGTAAAAGGATCGAATTCTTAGCGTACGTGGGTGGAAACCAGATTTGGATTAAATTCCATTTTTAATCCCTAAATTAGCGCAAATTTCCAATCAAGACTTAAACTTTTAACTTGTCTAATCAAATTACTGAATTCTTATGAGTTTTCTAATCAAATTTCTACTGCTCCAAATCCGGTTAGTTGGAGCTATTTAGTAGTCGTCGGAAACAACAAGAGTTTTGACGGAGGTTATGGAATCCTTTAAGTTTTCGAGATACTTTAATCTTCTTTTGTGAATATTTTACATATATATGGCACATTGAGTCCACATGACGGCAATTGAATTGTGTTTTCGTAAATAGTAGAATAAAAGTTGTTTTTAAAGAAGGACTTCATTTTTTTTTTTACCACCTAACCTACTGACAAAATTTGACCACAAAAAAAAAAAACCTACTAACAAAAGACCCGATGCGGGTATTGACTAATAATCCTAAGACTATCGTGTTAGGGTGGATAACTGTTGTGGAAAACGAGCGATCGAATAATAAAATAGATAGAACAAGAAAATAAATTGGACATTAAATTTATGTGGTTTGATTATAGTAATCTACATCCTTGGAGATAACAACAACGAATTTTACTATAGAACAAGCAATACATGAAGATTACAACCACACTCGAGTCACTCAAACACTTTCAGTGTTTTGTAAGTCTCAATTACGCTCAATAAGTTTAGCCCCATAATTTCTCATGAAATAATTTTTCAATCTCATGAAAGAATTGCACACGCAAATCTTATCACAAGATTTCACGGCTAGAAATAACCCAGGTCAAGCACTCGCTTGAAAACCGCGCTTCAATATTTATTCGTGATCAACTTCGCTGCCCAAGCACTCTTGGCGCTTCAAGACCACATGTCCCAAAATCCCACGATCTCATGTATATACGCCACCTGTGTTAGAGAAGGATATAGAATCCAACTAAGATTCGATCAACCAAGTCTAATTTTTGGACTTTCCTATTTCATCGCTTCTCTGGCTGACTTCATCAAGGAGAGATTTCCTTGAATATATATATTTACCCACTACTTGAAGAATCCCAAATTGGATCGGTCAAGGAAGTTGACTTCGTGTATCTCTTGGCCACACCAATTTGATATCATGAGGAAACGGTGATAACGTGGACTCTTATCACGGAACAGGAAATAGTATTTCCCGTTCCACCATCATGGACATCCAAATATAAACTTATCTTGAGTAATGTGTCATTTTCAGGTTTAAACTTGAGACGTATTCTAACAAAAACTTTGATATAATAAAAATCCCACCTTCAACGATTGGGATTTCTGCACAGCGAGAACCACCACTTTAGGAAGAGAAAATCTACACATCATGTATAGGGGAATGATACTCACTTAGGATTTCTTATGTGGCCCTATTCTTGAGTTCTTCAAGACATGAATATCGAAAGAAGTACACCTATGTGTCAGAAAAAATCCAGGCCAATTTCCTAACCATTGCGCTTCACATCATACGGAAATATGCAAAGTTCTCCTAACATCCGATTGTCTTGATAATCCTTGCAAATTACACATTTGCCTTTGATCAAGAAGATATAATCATATCTTGACTTTGAGAACCAAATTCACTAGTGTCTTGAATCTGATGAATATATTTGCTCCAAGCACCACACCGAGAAAACTTATCATCATAATCATAGAACAATTATGGAAAGGTTTTGTCGATCTTCAAAATCAATTAGGGAAATTTCCTCAACAAAGAAGATTGATGGAGCAAGACACAATTCTCTCGACGTGGCCACTTGTGCTATGAAGCCTTCTAATGCTTCCAAGGAGCTTTCTGCTGGCTCCAGCTTCTTTGACAGGTTAATTATTTAGTTTTTCTGCTTTTCAAGTTTAATGAGGTAAAATATTTGATGCCACCCTCAATTAATAGAAGCTGGTAACAAAGTAGAAAGCATGAATGTGATGTTCAAAAAATACATCCCAGAATGGAGTCATATTGCCCCATGCGATAGTCATGTAGGTTATAGAAAGCAAACTCTAAGAGAATGCCCCTCCTCAAAGAGATTTTCGACCCCCACCAGAATCTGAAAATATATGCTATTTCATTTTCAAATAAGCAAGATTGAAGGCCGTGAGAAAGCTTCCGGAGCAACGACTGTCCAATAACTTATCGCCATTTTTTGCACATTCTTGAGATTCATTACTGAAAAAAAATAAAATATGAAGTGATATGCCCTTGGTGCAACTACATTGTCACCAGTCATGGACACAAAGGAAACGTTTATGGACAGAATTCATTAATCAGTAGTTGCAACAGCTGAAATAACATGAAAGATTGCGTATTTCTACTATTCTTACTAGATTATGTTCATTTGTTTGCATACTCGATTTAAAGCTTGCTGTTGGGGTTAGTCATTTCCTTTTCTGCAGGGTTTCACAAATGTAATAAAAAGGCCAATTCAAATTCGAGATTTTTTGCTGTGACTACCCAGGGTACTCCAAAGCTCCATGGAGGTGCAGCTCTCATGGCACAGTGGGACAAGCGTCTACACATCACTCTTCTGATGCATCTGTAAGTCATAACCTGATAACTTACATTATGTAGTGTAAGATGTACTCAATCTTCGAGCAAAAGCAGAGATAGGTACATGCTGTATAAAGAATAAAAATTCATTATCTCAGTCACCATCGGTGGACCTTCTAATCTTTGGAGTCGTTCGGCCATAAGGAGGAAGTGACCAAATTAGACTTTTACCAATGCAATGCTTTGAATCTTCCGCCGCCATGACCGAGTCTGGTCCTCTCAAGCTTCTGTAAGATCATCGAATAGAATGTTCTTCTCATGCTTCATGAACAAAAATTCAAGCACAATATAGTTTTATGCGGAAACAAGATCAAAAAACTAATCTAACCTCCAGCCATTGTTCAAGTTTGCGTTCGTCGGAAATCTAAGGGAACTTCACGGTGATCCGACTGCGATTAGGGCGCACTCTACTAACCAAATCCCCTCGCGTACTAATGGTGTATTCCAAATGAGAGGGTTTGTGTTAGACCTTGTGTTCACCCTTCAAAATTGAACGTTTATCCTTATAAACCGTCTCCCATCAAGACGGTTACCGAATGGGCGGTTGTCATGAAAAGGTACGAAGCGTGGAAAAAACCGCACGTGGAATAACCGTTCATCAAAAATAAAAATGTGGGTCAATATTAATGGTAAGTTTTATTTAAAAAACTATACCCCAAAATGTGGGATCACATATTAATATTACATTCTCCCACTTGATCCCAACATTTTCACGAACGGATTATCCAACCAATCCACGAAACTTTATGCTTAAGAAAAGAAACAAAATGCATGAATCATGGCAACATGTCCTCTTAAAGCGAGTAATATCTTCCATGTATCACAATGCATCTTATTCCTTTATATTAGCCCATATGTAACAACACATCTTAATGAATAAACCTTATGTTTATTCCAAAACCAAGGATAATTGTTATTTTCATAAAGAACTGAATGTGTACACCAAAAGTTGAGAATGACATTACAACTGAATAAGAGTTTCATACAACAAATATCGTTCACATGACGATAAATTACATAATGGGACATAATCCCATACTAGCTACATGATCCTTATACTTCATTGGTGGCATGCCTTTAGTCAAAGGATCAGCTATCATCAATTCAGTGTGAACGTGCTCAATGACCACTTTATTTTCCTTAACACGTTCCCTTATGGCTAAATACTCTAAATCGATATACTTACTTCGACTGCCACTTTTGGCATTTTTAGCTATAAAAACCGCAGCTTAATTGTCACAATATATTCTTAATGGCCTAGAAATAGAATCAACAATTCTAAGCCCAGAAATGAAACTCTTCAACCATACACCATGCGAGGTAGCCTCAAAACAAGAAACGAACTCAGCCTCCATAGTGGAAGTAGCAGTCAAAGTCTTCTTCGCACTTCTCCATGACACGGCTCTGCCAGCTAACATAAAAATATATCCAGATGTTGATTTTCGAGAATCAACGTAACCAGCAAAGTCCGCATTCGAATAACCAACTATTTCCAAGTTGTCAGTCTGTCTATACATAAACATGTGACCTTTGGTACCTTGAAGGTATCTCATCACTTTCTTTGCAACTTTCTAGTGGTCCATACCCAGGTTACTCTGATATATTCCCAACATTCCAACAGCAAAAGCAATGCTAGCTCGCGTGCAAACCTGAGCATACATTAGGCTTCCGACAGCGGAAGCATATGGAATGTTTTTCATTTGTTCCCTTTCTAGGTCATTCTTCGGGCACTGGTTCAAATTGAACCTATCACCCTTCACAATGGGTGCTATACTTGGTGAACAATCTTTCATCCGAAATCTCTCTAAGACCTTATTGATATAGGTTTCTTGAGATAGTCCTAAAACTCCTTGAGGTCTACCTCTATGGATCTTAATGCCAATGACATAAGATGCATCGCCCATATCTTTTATGTCAAAACTCTTAGAAAGAAATTGTTTCACCTCATGTAGCAACTACTTATCATTGGTCGCAAGTAGAATATCATCCACATATAGTACAAGAAAACAAATTTTGCTCCTACTAACCTTCTGGTATATACATTGATCCATGACATTTTCTACAAAACCGAATGAAGAGATCACATCATGGAACCTTAAGTACCATTGGCGGGATGCTTGTTTCAAGCTATATATAGACTTCTTAAGCTTGCACACCAAATGCTCACCTTTACTAGAGGGGAATCCTTCAAGTTGTTTCATGTACACCTCTTCCTCTAGTTCCCCATTGAGGAATGCCGTTTTCACATCCATTTGATGTAATTCCATATCAAAATGGGCGACCAATGCTAAAATAATACGAAGAGAATCTTTCTTGGATACAGGAGAAAATGTCTCCATGTAGTCGATTCCTTCATTTTGAGCGAATCCTTTGGCAACAAGTCTAACTTTGTATCTCTCAATGTTGCCTAATGAGTCTTTCTTAGTTTTGAAGACCAATTTACAACCAATAGCCTTCGCACCATCAGGCAACTCAATTAAATCCCAGACTTCATTTGATGCCATAAAACCCATCTCTTCCTTCATGGCATTGTACCACAAATTGGATTCATCACTACTCATGGCTTGTGAAAACGTTTTGGGGTCATTCTTAGCTCCAATATTATAGTCAGATTCTTGTAGATACACAATATAATCACTAGAAACTGCTACTTTTCTCATTCTAGTAGATCTTCTTAATGTTGTATCAACTGGTTGTTCAACAGTTTCTGGTACTTGCTGAACAACAAGATCTACTAGATCAATATCAACAGGTTGTGGAACTTCAATGGTTTGTTGTTCAATAGCCGGTTGAACTATAGGGGCATTATAAACAACAACCAACTCAATACTTGACGTGGAAGATTGATTATCTGAATGATCTTTTTCAGGAACAAGTTCCTTTAAATGATCGCTCCCACTAATCAAGTCATTTTCAAGAAACTTAGCATTTCTTGATTCCACAATCCTAGTTGTGTGAGATGGACAATAGAACCTGTACCCTTTGGACTTTTCGGCATATCCAATGAAATACTCACTTATAGTCATTGGGTCTAACTTCTTTTCTTGTGGATTATAAACTCTTACTTCAGACGGGCATCCCCAAACACGTACATGTCTCAAACTCGGCTTCCAACCCTTGAATAACTCAAAAGGCATCTTTGGAACAGTCTTGGTTGGAACTCGGTTCAATATATACACTGACATCTTAAGAGCTTCAGTCCACAAGGACTTAGGAAGTTTAGAGCTACTAAGCATACTTCGCACCATGTCCAATAAAGTTCGGTTTCTTCTTTCTGTTACACCATTTTGGTCCGGAGAACCAGGCATAGTGTATTGGGCAACTATTCCATTCTCTTGAAGAAATTTCGCAAATGGACCGGGTGCTTGTCCATCCTCAGTGTATCTACCATAGAATTCTCCACCTCTATCTGATCTCACGATCTTAATTTGCTTACCCAATCGTTTCTCTATTTCCGCCCTAAATACCTTAAAGGCATCTAATGCTTCATTCTTATTATGAAGCAAGTAATCATTAATGAAAGAGATGAAGTATTTCTGACCATACTAGTTCATATCCGGACTACATATATCCGTATGTATGATTTCTAATATGTCTCTACTCTTCTTGGCACCTTTCTTTGTCTTGTTGGTTTGCTTTCCTTTTATGCAGTCCACACAAGTATCAAAATCAGTAAAATCCAAAGTACTAAGTACTCCATCATTTATTAATTGCTTAATTCTTTCTATGGAGATATGTCCCAATCTCCGGTGCCACAACATAGAGTAATCTTCATTCACAACACATCGTTTCACACCAACATTATCATGAACATGCATCGCACTATAATAGGCATTGTCTTGCAAATTAATTCGAAAAAGACTATCAGACAAAGTACCACTCCCAACAATTTCAGATTTAAACAACAAACTGAAGTTTGAACTTGAAAAGTTAAAAGAGTAACCCAAAAATACAAGTCTTGAAACTGAAATTAAGTTTCCAGAGAAACTAGGTACATAAAAGGTCATTTCCAAATTCAAAACAAAGCCACTATCGAGAACTAAACTGCATGTCCCAATAGTTTCCACATGCGAACGCATCTTGTTTCCCGAATAGATGCATTGTTCACTTCCCACTGTCTTCCTTTGATTTTGAAAACCCTGCAAGGAATTTGAAATATGGATTGTAGAACCAAAATCAATCCATCAAGTGTTGCGACTCACATCAGCCATATTAGATTCATAACAAATACAAGAGATTGGATTACCTTTCTTCTCAAGCTAGGCTTGAAATCTGATGTAATCCTTCTTCATATGCCCCTTCTTTTTACAGAAGAAACATTTGGATTTTTTCTTAATGTCAGCTTGGTGAGGTATTTTACTTTTTCCCTTATTCTTGCCATGACCCTTACTCTTTCCTTGTGTTGCCAAATGAATACTTTCTCCCAATTTCATAATCAGCCTTTCTTCCTCTTGAACACACATGGTCATAAGTTCATTAATTGACCATTTATTCTTATGTGTGTTATAAGAGATCTTGAAAGGTGCATACTGTTGTGGAAGAGTGTTCAGAATGTAATACACAAGAAAAGACTCAGATATCTTAACCTCAAAGTTCTTCAATTGAGCTGCAATATCCCTCATCTTCATGATGTGCTCACGCACACCTCTAACACTAGTGAGCTTCATAGATGAAAACTTCATAATCAGGATCATAGCATGCGCTTTTTCAGAACTCTCAAACTGCACATCAATAGCTTCCAATAAAGCCTTAGCATTGCTATGCTGAGCAACCGAACCACGAATACTAGGAGACAATCTTGCCCTTATGAACATCACACTAAGGCGGTTGGACCGCTCCCATTGTTCATAAAGGGCTTTCTCAGCTGCAGTGCTCGCATCAGTAGGAGCAGGTGGTTCGTCTTTCCTTATAGCATAATCAATGTCCATGCACCCCAATTGAAGAAGAATTAACTCCTTCCAAATTTTATAGTTTTCACCATTCAGCATGGGAACATCACACTTAAACTCAAAGAAATTCACAAATTGCAAAACTGCATATCAAATAATCATGCTTATGTCACAAAATATGAGGCAAAATTTACATAAATCATGCTTTACCAATGTAAAAAATGGCACAAAATATGAATCACATAACATAAAAACTGCCTGTGGGCTAAGTTTTTAATTTAAATAGATTCATAATAACTTTATGAAGAAACTATCATATTATATTCCTTTCCTTAATCCCAGTGGGTAAATTAAGAAAAATAATATGATACTTCAACCTAATTAGTCATCTTAACATAATGAAAATTCATGTGGGATAAAATTCATCATATTAATAAGATTAATTACAATCAATGTCCATTTCCAAATGTGATCCAGAGGCTCTTAATATATATTTCAACTAACAAAGATGATGTGGCTACTCTCTAATTAATTAAAAATATATGGATCACTAGACATTTTAATTTCATACATAAATTACTCACAAAATGCATCAAGGGTAGAATGGTAATTTAATACCATAAGGGTAGAACAGTAAATACATCAACCAGTGAAAAAACAATAAATTAATTCAGCCAAAGGCAGAACCATAAATTAAAATGGCAAGGGGCAAAATTGTAATATCAACAAAAGGGCAAAACAGTAAACTTCGGTGGGTCCGCGACCAGGGCGCGTGCAGCGCACGCGCCTGCCCTTGCGTGGGTGCGTGGCGCTCATGCGCCTTCTTCATCGCGCGGGTGTGTGAGACGCATGCGCAGGGGCAGTTGTGCGCGAATGACGCCCACGCGCCAGCAATTCCACGCGTGGGAGCCACGCGCCTTCTGCCTCCGCGCGGACGACCGATTTTCGGTCGGTTTTTCGCCATCTCTGCCGCGCTTTCGACGAATGGGTCTCCTTCGACAACCGATTTTAAACCAAAATAATTAGTGGGTGTCGGAGAACACATCGATGCGACCACATAGACCCAAACATCAGCAAAAATGATCAAGAAATTGGTTTGAATCAAGCAAAAATTCCCTTTATGCAAATCCTTAGCCACCGTGACTTCCGCCGCGCAATTAGCCTTCGGCGGTCACTGATATGCCAGAAAACTTACAGGCATTCTACCCCATGGCGGTGCGACTGTACTGGTCCAAAGTCGGGCGATGGGTCGCCGGAATTTTGCCGGAAATGACAAATTTCTCTCTTAAACCCATTTTCCGATTTACTGTTCA
The DNA here is from genome assembly GCA_014182895.1 of Angophora floribunda. Taxonomy (NCBI): domain Eukaryota; kingdom Viridiplantae; phylum Streptophyta; class Magnoliopsida; order Myrtales; family Myrtaceae; genus Angophora; species Angophora floribunda. The sequence continues at coordinate 25,898,095 of CM024712.1, forward strand.
TTTATTCCGAAAAGTGCACCCAAAAATTCGCAAAAAACAAGGCAGAGGCACTGACATGCTCTAATACCAAATGTAAGATTATCGAACAGAATGTTCTTCTCATGCTTGATGAACAAAAATCAAGCATAATATAGTTTTATGCTAAAACAGGATCAAAAAACCAATCTAACCTCTAGCCATTGTTCAAATTTGCGTTCGTCGAAAATCTACGGGAACTTCACGGTGATCCAACTGCGATTAGGACGCACTCTACTAATCCAATCCCCTCGCGTACTGATGGTGTATTCCAAATGAGAGGGTTTTGTGTTAGACCTTGTGTTCGCCCTTCAAAATTGAACGTTCATTCTTATAAACCATTTCCTATCAAGACGGTTACCGAATGGACGATTTGTCACGAAAAGGTACGAAGCGTGGAAAAAACAACACAAGGAATAACCATTCATCAAAAATAAAAATGTGGGTCAATATTAATGGTAAGTTTTATTTTAAAAACTATACCCCGAAATGTGGGATCACATATTAATATTACAGCTTCTTCTCACGCTTCGCCCTTTTTTTCTATGCCAAATTCCTTCTTCCATCACGTCATGCAATTGGGGGATTCTTAATCGGGTCAATACTACGAATGACTCCAAATTGATATGATTATGATTAATTATTCTCGAAATACTTTGTGATTACAAAAAATGTTAAATTATACAATTGTGACAAATTTATCTCAAATTAATTTTTTGATCATTAAAAACTCTCAAATCGGTACATTCGCGACAAATTTACCATCTGTTAATTTTCATTAAATTGAATCAATACTACGAAAAATCACAAACTAATATACTTATAACAAACAGAGGGTAGAACCCCAAACTAGTACACCTGTCGATTGCTACGCATCATCCAATCCAACATTTGATAGTAAAATTTAACAGGAATTAACGAAAAATGAATTTATCATGGTATCTACTAATTTAAAGTTTTTTGTGACATCAATCCTCTAATTCAAAACCCAAGGAACACGGCAATCTCAGTCGCCCACTCTCGCTCTGAGTCCAAGTCAAGGACGGACATCAAGATCTGCCAATTTTTTCTGGGCTGGTATCGCACTGGCTTCCTTGGAATCTCTTACTCAGTCAAGCTTGAAGCAGTCCGGAATAGAGAAAAGACCCACGAAGAAGAAAGTTCAGAACACGGCAACGAAAATTGCAGAACACGGCAATCGAGAAAATTCCCTATTTGTCTTTTGCCCCCGACACAAACCAAGCATCTGTATATATATGCACTAAAAGTCTATATATAATTAATAGTGGAAAACCACTATTGTCCCATTAAAATTGTTGTTTGGTTATTTTCGGTTTCATCTCCTAAACGTGATTTATGTTCCTAAACAAATTACAATCAATTACTCTTTTGAAAATGATGTGTGAGAGCCAGTCTTTTTTTACCTCTTCATCCTCTATTTTTTAAAATATTACTTTGCATATCATGACAAAATCCCACATCCCTTCCAAAAAACCACTAAGCACGTAAAGTATGCTAGCGCTGATTGAGCCCCCAACCCACAAAGTTTTAGTCCTCTCCACCAACCACCACCCCCTTGACCACGCCTCCCACTCCGATCTATGAATGTTCGCTTTATGTGCTTTTTTTTTTCTCCAATTTTCTCCCTCTCTTTCTTGCAGCCCAACGCGGTTGTTGAGCTTGTTGAGCTTGTTGACTACTGTGACATGCCAATTGGCTTCCACAATGAAAAATTAGGAGGCAAGGTGGTATTTTAGAAAAAAAAAAGGGTGTTTATCGGTAATAGCGGCAAAAGTAAGGGTGGTTTTTTATAATTTCCCTTAAAAAAATGTGTAGCACCAGTTGCTAATTGGATACAGAATAACTATTAGGTACATCAAGTTTACTCCCTTTCTATCACAAAAAAATTGATTCCATTGTGGACAGATTCTGCATCACATATGAGAGGAACAAAGTATACATCATGTGTAGCATAGCACTACATTTAGTACGATAAAATGAAATGGAATTAACGAAGGAATGATATAAAATAGATACTACAATTCATGTCTTTGTTTGTTTTGAAGGAATGGAGAGGGGAGAATTTGATGATATCTTTTCCAGTGTTTGGAAAATTCCTAATCAATTCCTTTTTGCTATGCGTGATCTAAGTCTTTTCTTCATCTTAATGTGGAAAACATAAACAGACATATTGGAATATGTGGTCTTTGAAGGTACCTTTTGAGAAGGAACTTTTCACATTCGAAGTCCATGTTCCCATGTGAAGGCTATTTTGAAAATCTGAGCTTCTTGCCTAATGCTTTTGTTTTTGAATGAAATTGAAAAATAGAAAACATATAGTCACCCGTTGCCCAAGTGTGCCCGTCCCCTCCTGAGTGGATGAGAAAGAAATATTCTATCCTGAGCTGTGATTGAGTCAATTCATCGGGAATTAGGTTGCTAAAAGTATTCGCTAAAAAAGTGGCCGTGAGTTTCTCATGCGGAGTCGAGGTCAAGTCTTCCTTTTAGTTGGAAACAAACAACTACTTGTTGGGCCCAGAAAAGCGGTTCGCTTTATAAACGGGGAAAGCAAAAGGGTCAAATTCTTGCCGTACGTGGGTGGAAATGAGATTTGGGAAAAAAAAAATCATTTTTAATCCCTGAAATAACCAAATTTCTAATCATATATTTGAACTATTAAATTATCAAATAAATTATTGAATTTGCATGAGCTTTTTAATCTAAAGTTTCCACTGCTCCAAATCTGATTATTTGGAGTTGACGTATTCGTCGAAACGGTAGGATTTTTTACGTGCAATGTGAAATCCTCTTGATTTTCAAGGTATTTTAAAAAAAATTTCATGATATTTTATTTACATATAGAACATTCCCCTTGTAATGACTATTGAATTCTGCTTTTGTGGATAATAGAATACGAGTTGATAGTTAACTAAAATTTCTGTGATTTTTTTCAGTTTTTTTTATCACATAACCTACTAACCGGCAATGGGGTCAAACCAGTGTTGACTAATCTCCCGATTGTTTTGTGTTATAAACTACACTAAGGGGAAGAAGAACCTTGATCTATGACAAGAATTCCACCTTCGGAGATTAGGGCATGTCTATATATTTTGTGTGGAGAAATATGCACACTTTGGATATGTTTGTATGGCCTATTCTTGATTTCTTCGAGACATAAATGTCAGTTAAAGATTAGTGGATCATCTTCTTTGTAAATTATCGCCCAAATTGGTCTATGAGATCATTTTTGTCCACAAACATATAGGCTAGGAAGCATGAATACTTTTCAGGAGCCTCCGTGTCGTGTTGGAGTGTTCGGCACACTCCTACATGCTCTAACACTGACTCCAACAGGCGATCAATAGATGTTGGAAAATCCGACATGTGGTCAATCTCCTAACATGCTCCGACACGCGAGTCGAGAATTTCGACACGCGATTCTGACACGCACGGGGTCATTCGAGGAATTCCAATTTCCAGGGCAAGTCTACGGGTGCGACGGGAAAGAGAATCGTTGAAGAAGGTGATTGAGGGTGGAGGTGAGGGCAAGGGAGCAAAGGCAAGGCCACGATTGCAAGGGAGGGCCAGAGGAAGAGCAAAGACCAAGGCAACTGAAATGGCCGCGACTGTGATGCCGTGATGGAGGATCGAAGGCAAGGCTACAACTGCAAAGGAGGGAGGGCTGGCGATGAGGTGACCAAGAGAGAGTAGAGATCAAGAGGAAAAGGATCGTGCGAGGAGGAGGACGCGACAGCTAAGGTTTTTGGATTTTCATGCTACTTTACTAAGGTTTCTCTTTTAGTTTTAGGGAGAAAAGCAAGAAAAAAATTTTAAAATGGGTATGCGGCTCCAACTTGGCGTGATTTTTTTCTTTTCTTTTTTTTGGAGGGAGGGGAGGGTGAAGGGTGATTTCTAGAAAGGAAGTTACAAGTAATACGGGGGAAGAAACGAGAGGGTGAAGTAAATAGGTGGAGCTAAAAAGTGATTTCAGAAAATGAAAGCACTGAACGTTGAATATTGATAAATTTTGGTTAGGGTAAGAAAATCATAAATTTATTTAAATAAGTTGACTCCAGCTTTTTTTTAAAATTTATTTATATGTGAATTTGAATTAAATTATTAAATAATCATAAAAATATTCATTTAGTATACAATGTGCCCCAAAGTATTAAAATTCTCTATTTTTTTGAGAAATGGCGTGTCGATGTGTCGTGTCGTGTCCATGTCTGTGTTGGTGTTACTTAGCATACTGGAATTATTAGGACTCACATATTGCGCCATTTGTAACCTTGAAACACTAACATATTCATGTCTATAAATTCCGATGCATTAATTCATCCAAATTCCACCATTATCCGAATGGATCGGGTCAAGTGAGATCGTTACATAAAATGGTATAATATGATTTTTCAAAATTGAAAAGGAAACCTTTTCAAAAAGAGGGTTTCTTTTTAAAAAGTTAGAAAAGGTTCATTTTCTTGCCTTTTTACCCTATTCTAGAACTTTGACGTGGTATATGGAGCGGGATGGCTCATGAACTTGGCGTGCACGGCTCAGATTTGACTTACAAAGATCTCCACAACAAATATATTCTCCATCGGAGCATGTACATTCAAACTACAACAAAACCTGTTTATGCTCCTGAAAATTCCCTTTCTTCAACTTTCTTGCATTCTTCAGGTATCAATTAAGATTTCACCTCAAATACTATGAAGCCTCTCAATTTGTCTTTTCTCCAGTTCTCGTCGTCGTGTCGTCTCTTTTTCACATGTATAGTGCTTTTGCTATGCATTTGCCTAGTCTCTTCAGCTAATAACATGACAAACAAGCTCACGTTGCTTGCATTCAAGGCCGCGATAACTGAGGACCCTCTTCATGTGATGGATTCATGGAACCATACGACTGACCATTGTCGGTGGTACGGTGTCACATGCGGTCGCCTACACCGGAGAGTCACAAGACTAAACTTACAAAGCCTGAAGCTTTTGGGATCCATCTCTCCTCACATTGGAAATTTGAGCTTCATGAGAGTCCTGGTGCTCAGCAACAATAGTTTCCATCACGAAATCCCGCAACAAGTCGGCTATTTGTACAGGTTACGTATGTTGCAATTATACAACAACACATTGGAAGGCAAAATCCCAAGAAACCTGTCGGGTTGTGCTCGCCTTAAAGAGCTCGGCCTAACTAACAACCTGCTGGTTGGAGAAATTCCCATCGAGCCCGGTTCTTTAGTGAAGCTTCGTATTCTTGATTTAGGTGTCAACCATCTAACGGGAACCATTTCTTCATCCATCGGAAACATGTCATTGTTAGAGATTCTTAGTATCGGTGGTAATGACTTGGGTGGGAAGATACCCCGAGCTCTAGGAAAACTAACCAAACTCAAATGGCTTGATTTAGCTGAAAATAGGTTGTCAGGAACATTTCCTCCATCTATCTTCAATCTTTCTTCTGTGACGTTGTTCGACATTGGTTTAAACCAAATAGGAGGGAATCTTCCTACCAATGTAGGCTTCACTCTTCCAAACATCGAGATTTTCTCCATTTTCGGTAACCGATTCATTGGAGCGATTCCTCTGTCAATGTCTAATGCAACCACTTTGTTGGTGCTACAAGCCGCTGCAAACAAATTCTCGGGGAAAATGCCTCCTTTGGACCGCTTAAACAAGCTCCAAGTATTGCGCATCGGTGCTAATTATCTGGGAAGCGGAGGATATAGTGATGCGACCTTCTTTTGCTCATTGGCTAACATTACCACTCTACAAAAGTTAATCATACAAAAAAACAGCTTTGGCGGGACGTTGCCGGAGTGCATCGGTAATTTCTCCGTTACTCTCTTAAAATTGTGGCTGGGCGAGAATCTACTATTTGGCCCGATTCCTAAAATAGTCAGCAATCTCGTCAATTTGGGAAGTATTTTTTTGGACCACAACAGGTTTTCAGGTACGGTCCCCTCTATTTTGGGAAATCTTCCTAAAATAGTGGAACTAGATTTATCGAATAACAAGTTTTCCGGAGCTATTCCTTGTTCATTAGGAAACCTAGTAAACCTTGCACGACTCCATCTCGATCACAATAACTTTCATGGCTACATTCCTTCATGTCTATCGGAGTGCCGAAGTTTGGTGGAGCTTGATCTTTCTAGCAACAACTTAAATGGAACTATATCTCCAGAGTTCATAGGTCTCTCATCACTATCTATACTTTTAAACTTGTCTCGGAACCATCTCTCTGGTGTCCTACCTATGGAAGTCGGCAATTTGAAGCTCTTGGCTCAATTGGATCTCTCTAGAAACATGTTAGAAGGCGACATTCCAGCCAGCCTTGGCAGTTGTGTTGGATTGGAAGTGCTCAAAATGCAGGGGAACTCTTTCCGAGGCTCCATTCCCTCATCTATTAATATGTTGAGGAATGTCAAGGAGCTAGATCTTTCACACAACAATTTATCTGGTCAGATTCCCGAGTTTTTTGAGGCATTTCACTTCTTGGAGATCCTGAATTTGTCGTACAATGACTTTGATGGCATGTTACCGACAAAAGGAATCTTTAATAATGTCAGTGCTACTTTTGTCTCCGGAAATGACAAGCTTTGCGGAGGAATGCCCATATTTCATTTGCCGAAATGCAGCTCTAGAAACTCACGTCAAAAGCTAATCTCTAAGTCGAAGCTTGCCATCTCGATTTTCTTTGGGGTTCTTGGAGTTGCTCTTGTTCTTACTCTTATGTACTTTCGTTGGTTGAAGAAGAAAAGAACAGAACCAGCTTCAAGTTCCAAAGATGATTTATCATTGAATCTATCTTACGGAATTCTCCTTAGAGCAACCAACGGATTTTCTTCCAGTAACCTGATCGGGGTCGGCGGTTTTGGATCTGTTTACAAGGGAGTCCTCGATGAGAATGGAACTATCATTGCTGTGAAGATACTTGATTTGACGCTTCATGGAGCTGTGAAGAGCTTCAAATCTGAGTGCGAGGCTCTAAGGAACATCCGACACCGTAATCTTTTGAAAGTCCTAACAGTATGCTCGGGCACTGATTATAGGGGCAATGAGTTTAAGGCCTTGGTTTATGAGTTCATGGTCAATGGCAACCTGGAAGATTGGCTACATCCAAGTCCATCGTCAGCTAATGTAGATGGGAATGCGCGAAAATTGAGTCTCATCCAGAGGATAAATATTTCCATCGATGTTGCTTCAGCATTAGATTATCTTCATAACCACTTGCAAAGCCCTATCATCCATTGTGATTTGAAGCCAAGCAACGTCCTGCTAGATGCTGAAATGGTTGGACATGTTGGAGACTTTGGTTTGGCAAAGGTCGTCATTGAATCCTCTGATGACACTAAAGCGAAAATGAGCTCTGCTGGTGTAAGAGGAACTGTTGGCTATGTTGCTCCAGGTGAGTCTCCTCTCCTCTTACATTCAATAAAAATGCACTAAGCATGTGTGTGCTCTTTCCTTCTGCTCAATTGATTCTGCTGCTATTATATATCTTTTATTTGCAATTTGAATGAACTGCAGAATATGGAATGGAAAGCATGGTTTCAGGAGAAGGTGATGTTTATAGTTATGGCATTCTCTTGCTTGAGATGTTCACGGGCCTAAGTCCAACAAACGAAATGTTCAGAGAAAATTTTAACCTTCATAAGTTCATTAAGGAAGCCTTGCCTGAACAACTCCCAGAGGTTACCGATCCTCTTCTACTTCAGGAAATGGAGAGCCATATAGGCACCGCCAGAGGTGATGCAACTTGCGAATGTCTGGAGATGGTCTATAGAATCGGGGTCGCCTGCTCAGTCGAAGCACGCAAAGAGCGGATGAACATCGCAGAAGTCACATCTCAGCTGCATTTTATCAGGGATAAACTTCATGCAGCTGGTTTACAAGGATAGGTACTATATAAGATCGATGGCTTTCCTGCTTTTTATTTTCCATTGGACGAACAGATCATTGCCATATATGCACTGATAAGCATGCATTCATGTTCCTGATTCCTCAATTTTCTAGTCTCGTGTGAATAAAAAAGACATGCCTTGCCAACCCCCATCCCTCAAATATATTCGGCATATGCACTACAGAAATAGAGAAGTCGTCTTATAGAATCATTGTTAGAACTCTAAGGGCAGCACAAGGAAATTCTCGTGATCAAAGCAGATAAGAGGTTAATCATAAACCCGCATCCCTCAAATATGTTTGGCAAATGCATTTGCAGTTGCACTAAATTGAGATGGCTTTAGGACATTTATGTAGGCTTTATTAACAGTATGCTTTTAACAGAAAAAATATCATACTTTGCTGAACGAATGGATGAATCTACATGTCTCTTCCAGGTAATATGAACACAGGAGTGCTTGGCGTCGGTTTCCGCAATTTCAGTAGGACTTTTTTTGTTCTTCCTTGCTTAGCCCTGGGAGAGAGAAGGGCCCCGGGGGCGAGGGGGTTGCATGCTATGTTAGAATAGTAGACACAGGCAACGGTTCTCCGATCCCGACCATGGCTCAAAATGATAACTCAATCTTGTCTGTTATTCAATAAAACTCAGGTTTCAACCTAATTGCTTCAAGAACTGCATGTAGCTTTATTAAATTTGATGACGGCTCGATAGATTCCTTCTTCCGCGAACCTTTTCATGTACAATTCATCCATGGGGCGGAGCAGGAATTTGAGAAGCAAATCACAAAATCCTATTCGGGTTCTGAAATTGTACTTGTAATTGCGGCCACTGTGAACAATTTGTCCATGCAGATCAACTACTTTGTTACATGTAATATAAGTTCCAACAATTTTTGTGGACTCAGAATCAGAGCGAGCTCTTAAGTGAGCTGTGAAGTGGCTCAAATGAGAGTGTTATAACTCTCTAGGCCAATGGTGTGGCAATGATTTGCAGCAATTTAGTTGGCCCACTCACCAACTGAAAATTGCTGACACTTGTTTTCAATCACATATGCATTCACAGCATTTTGAGGATACAATTGGTGGTTGCTCATACAAGGATAGGATGGAGCCATCTGCTGGCTATCCAACGATCATTATAATTTTTGGTAATTATTTTGTAATATCTAGTTGAATTTCTTGCTTCCCCCATTTGATTCTGCGCATTTTTTAATCATGAGTGGGCATAAAAATATAAGTATGTCACTAACAACAGTTCGTAAAGAACTTTCACGGTGCTTGGTATTGTCTTTCCATTAGATATTTTCTAATAAGAATTTCTTTTTGCCATCTATAAGCAATTTATTTGGATGCAAAAGACAAAAATATGATAAAATTTAGTGGATTGTGTATTGTGCTCCACTCTGCACAACCTTAAATCAATTATTGTTGAGCCTATTATTAATCACACGGTTTACGCAGTATGGGTCCAGACATGTTTAGCCTCATTGCGAAACTCAAATATTATAACCATACCTGGTTATCCTCTGCAATCTCGAATTGATTTGCACTGATCAATATGTTCTCCTTTATATATAGAATGTAATGAGCATCATTAGCCCTTTTTCGAAAATTTTGATAAGCATCCATTAATTTGAATCGCAAGTGTGACGTTTATTCAATTAGATGTTGTTAGAGCAAAAAGATTAGAAGTTGACAATTCAAACACTGCAGTAAATTGTTGTTTCAGATAATTGGACATGAAAAATATCAACTGAATTACCGGCCTTAAAGGTGAAAAAATCTGAACTCATTTCAGAATATTGGCCCATTACAAGAGCCTACCAAAACCTCGAATACATTGGAGTTCCAACTTCCAATGTGATAAAGACATACATCAAGATTGACATTCAAGAGCATCGTGAGACACTAAAGATGGGAGATTGAAACAGCTAAGGTAGCCTGGGACTTTTTATGATGCAGGAGCAGCTTTCTGTTTCTTTGGCATGTGATAACCTCCGACGACACAAGCACTGTCTCGCTCAAGGGCTCGAGAGTAACTTGCTCAAAAGGCTTGAACTGCTCTACCTGCAGCTTCTTCACTTCCTGGGAAAATACTATCTCTGCCTGAGCAGTAGCATCGATACTAAGATCATTGATCTCCCGTCTCTTCTCATTGAAGTAACATTTCCAGTGTTTCTTTTTCCCAAGTGGATTGGTCTTCACCCTCCCTCAAATATGCTGAGATCATTTCTGACGTCATAACTTATCTCCTATGCTTGCAAAAACTCGCACAAGCTACTTATCTTAATTTCTAAGAAATTATCAAGTGATAAAGAAATAGAAGTGTGACCAGCAGTCCTCTAATTTAACAAGCTATATCTCAAGAAAAATAATAAAGAAAAACCAAGTGCGCATCTATTGGAATTTGCGGAAGCGAATAGTGATAGTTTTAGGAAATTTTACTTGGCAAGTAAGCAAGAGAGGATATGTAGATGAAAGTGGACTTTCACGGCAAGGGGACACAAGAATAAGAAAGGCTTTTATTGTTTAAGTAATACAAGGGAAGGAGAAGAGATTTGTTGGTCTGTTGAGAGTCCATTTTGCACAGCCACAAGCCTATTTATAGGCTTTCATAACCGACTTACATTACCGACTAAGTCAGATTTTTTTTTTCAGTCAATCTTATCCTTTGCCGCTTTGTGCACAGTCAATTATCTCTGCAAATTGCAGAGATAATTGTTGTGGATTTTTCTACACGACACTTCCTTGCCGCCAAGCAGTAGATATTCTGTAGAATTTTTTCTTGATAATTCTAGGAATTGGATCAACATTTTAACAGCATCTGTCCACAGAGAGAGAGAGATACCTTAATTGAGATGACAGAGTGACCTCCAGCCTTGAGAAAATATGATGCATTTAGAGCCAAAATTCTTGCTTGATATGTAACCACATATCGTTGAACATCACATATTAACGAGAGACATCTTCTAGTAAAGCACTCTAAACAGGTAAAAAGGTTATGCACATAACAGACTGAAGACCTTGCGTTCTTCTTCAACCCATAGCTAAAGTCTAGTGAAATGAGAGCTTCAACAAGTCATGCAAGTGTTTTCATAGTCAGTATTCAATTAATAAACAGTCAAATGCAGAGAGACTTCCATGAGTATTATCACGGCAATTTATATCGTATGTGCAAACAAAAAGACCTTTCAGGTGATCAGAGGGACAGATCACGTGCATCCAACACCACTTCATAATAAGTCATGTCATTGCACGCACTAGATCAAAACTAATAATAAGAGCACGAATAATCTGACAAGACATGCGAATTTAGCATTTAAAGAACTATCCATAGAACATTGGTCTGATCTTGCTTTTAAGCAAGACTATTGTGATAATTCAATACCTTCTATCAATAGGACTCACATCAAGCAGAGGAAATTAGTTCGAAGATCCCCGAAACTAGTAAAATTGCCATTTTTGTACCCTAATATGAGTAGAAGCGCAGCTAGATAGGTGGAACAACAAAATGAAGCTGAGATATTTCATGCTTCTGTTTTACCTCCCACCATTATCGTTCCTCTTGGTTTTGGAACTAAAATGAGAAGAAGCTCCAATCATTAACATTACTCCATCAAATTTAACCTCCATGACCTATTTTACTCAATCAAGAAGAACCTTAAGAAAAAAGGACGTGCGGACCTCTAGAGTGCCAAAACTTGGTATAGGGAAATACTTAAGTACCAAAAGTTCGGAAATATATGCCAAAATCAGAGCAAAAAGGATCAGCTAAATGTCAATGGCGAGAAAATCCGGCCAAAATATGGACATTGCACTTTTCCAGTGAGTTGAGGTCGAAATGGTGTTATTTTTTGTGCTAACATAGCCAAATAGATCCAAAATAAAGTTGTTTTGGGCACTGATATGGTTAGATTTGCCTAAAACGATGTCATTTTGGTCTTAATTAAATTTATATATAAATATTAATTAAATAATATTAAAAAAAAGTCAGCAGCACAGGCGAGAGGGACTCCCTCACCTGTGGCCACCACTCCATCGCTAGTGGGGTGGTGGTGCTAGCCGCGAGGGTCACTGACGCCTAGGCGAAGGAGAGGTGTTGGCAACCCACGTCAACTGGAGGTAAGGGCCAGCAAGTCCTCGCTAGATGTTGGGAGAGGGCGGCAACCCTCTCCCAAATCTAGGTGAGGGCTAGGGCGAGGGTCGACGACCCTCGCCCAGATTTGGGAGAGGGAGAGGGTCACCACCCTTTCTCTCGGCCCTCACCAACCCTTGCCATCCATCACCACCACCCCATTGGTGATGGGGTGGCCAGCCACAGGCGAGGGAGCCCCTCTCGCTTGTGCTGTTGCTGCTATCTCTCTCCCTTTTTAAATAATATTATTCAATTAATATTTATATTGAAATTAAACTTAGGCCAAAACGGCATCATTTTGGGTGAAAGTAAACTAATGTGGAATTCCGACGAGCCAAGTAGGTGTTAAAAATTATTAAAAAACCGCCACATAGGATTTCCGATAGGGGTCGTCAAAGTTGATACTAAAATGATCCAATTTTTTTTTTTTTTAAAAAGTGACACTTAAGTATGTTTTTTATAACTTGTGGCACTTAAGTGTTCCCCATGCCAAGTTTTGGCATTTCGGTTGCTCTTTTGTCAAGAAAAAAGTCCCATTTAAATAATTAATAGTGGAAAACCATTTTTGTCGCATCAAAATTATTTTTCTATTATTTTCTGTTTCATCTCCTAATTCGTGATTTACGTTCCTAAACAAATAACTGTCCCTGATTCTGTAAAAACCAATTACTCTTTCGAAGCTGGTGTGTGAGAGCCAGTCTTTTTGACCACTTTTCATCCTCTATTTTTTTAAAATATCACTCTGCATATCATCACAAAATCCCGCGTCCCTTGCAGAAAACATTAAGCACATAAACTATGGTAGCCCTCAATGAGCCTCCAACCCACAAAGTTTTAGTCCTCTCCACCAACCACCACCCGCCACTGTTGGATGCCGCCCCGCAATCTTTGGACAATGCCCTTGACCCCGTCTCCCACTCCGATCTCTGATTGTTCGCTTTCTGTGCTCTTTCTTTTTCTCCTATTCTCTCTCTCTTTCTTGCAGCCCAACGCGGACGTTGAGCTTGTTGACTGCTGTGACCTGCCACCAATTGGCATCCACAATTAAAAATTAGGAGGCAAGGTGGCAATTTAGAAAAAAAAAAAAAAGGTGTTTATCGGTAATAGCGGCAAAAGTAACGGTGGTTTTTGATAATTTCCCAATAAAAAATGCATAGTACCAGTTGCTAATTGGATGCAGAATAACTATTAGGTACATCAAGTTTACTCCCTTTCTATCGCAAAATTATTGATTCCAACGTGGACAGATTCTGCGTCATGAGTGGAAGAAAGTATACATCATGTGTAGCATAACACTCCATTTAATACGATCAAATGAAAAGGAACAAAAGAAGGAATGAAATAAAATAGGTACTACAATTCGTGTGTTTGTTTGTTGTGAAGGAACGAAGAGGGGAGAATTTGATGATATCTTTTTCAGTGTTCGGAAAATTCCTAGTCTTTTTGCTACACGTGATCTAAGTCTTCTATTCAAACTAATGTAGAAAACATTTAGACGGAACTTTTTCCTTTCAAAGCCCATGTTCTCATTTGAAGACTATTTTGAAAATCTAAACAGAAGTTTCTTGCCTAATGTTTTGTTTTCGAATGAAACTAAAACATAATAGGCACCTGTTGCCCATGTATGATCGTTACATAAAAGGGTGTAATATGAATTTTCAAAGATAAAAAAGAAACGTTTTCTTTTCGGAAAATGACATTAGAAGTACTAAAAGCTGTGTACGACGCTCACTTTAGTACTAAATTTTTTTTCCTAATCATTTAAGTATTACTTTTTAAAAACAACAATCACTTAAGTGTCAATTCCAATCTGAGTTGCTAGAAATCCAACATGGTCATATATTATTAATTTTACAATTTTACTTGGCTCACTAGCGTACCTAGTTAGCATATAACCCTTAAATGACGTTGTCTAAAAGTTATAAATAGTGATTGCTTAATTGCCATATTTTGTTTAAAGTGATTACTTCAATGCCAATCATTGTTAAAAAGATATTGCTTAAGTGCTAAGCACGCCACATGGATTGGATTTTTAAAAAAATATGCCAAGTCACATAAAAATATTAATTATAAAAGCCATGTATTATTTTTTACTGGAATTTCTTGCCATTAAGACTTAAGTCATCATTTTTTCTTCAATTTGGCACTTGAGTGACCCAACGAAAACTTTTGACACTAAAGTGAGCATCATACACTACTTTTCTCACCTTTAGCGTTCTTCTGCCCTTTTCTTTTTGAAAAGTTAAAAGAAGGTTCTTTTTCTTGCCTTTTTACCTGATACTAGAACTTTGCCGTGATATATGAGGATGGCTCATGAACTTGGCGTGCACGGCTGAGATTTGACTTACAAAGACCTCATCAACAAATATATTATACATCGAAGCATGTACATACAAATTACCATGAAAGCTGTTCATGCACATCAATATTCATATTGCTCAACTTTCTTATATATTTCGGGGATCAATTAGGATTTCACCTCAAATACTATGAAGTCTCTCAACTTATCTTTCCTTGAGTTCTCATCGTCATGTCATCTCTTTTTCACATGTGTAGTGCTTTTGCCATGCATTTGCCTATTCTCTTCTGCTAACAACATGACAGACAAGCTCGCGTTGCTCGCATTTAAGGCTGGGATAACTGAGGACCCTTTCGATGTATTGAATTCATGGAGCCATACGACCAACCACTGTCAATGGTACGGTGTCAAGTGCGGTCACCTACACCGGAGAGTCACGAGACTAGACCTACAAAACCTGAAGCTTTCAGGATCCATCTCCCCTCACATTGGAAATTTGAGCTTCTTGAGAGTCCTGATGCTCCTCAATAATAGTTTCCATCATGAAATCCTGCAACAAGTCAGCCATTTGCAGAGTCTACGTATCTTGCGATTATCCTACAACGCATTGGAAGGCAAAATCCCGAGAAACCTGTCGAGTTGCACTCGCCTTACATGGCTCCGCCAAGCTCTCAACCGGCTGGTTGGAGAAATTCCCATCAAGCTCAGTTCTCTAGTGAAGCTTCAATCTCTTGCTTTAGGTGGGAACTATCTAACGGGAACTATTCCTTCATCCATCGGAAATATGTCATCGTTAGAGATTCTCAGTCTCCCTGAAAATGAGTTACGTGGGAAGATACCCCAAGCTCTAGGAAAATTAACCAAACTCAAAGCGCTTCAATTAGAACTAAATAGGTTGTCAGGCACAATTCCTCCATCTATCTTCAATCTTTCTTCTATGATTGAGTTCGGCATCGGTACGAACCAAATAGGAGGGAGTCTTCCTGCCAATATAGGCTTCGCTCTTCCAAATATCGAGATTTTCACTATTTCCGAAAACCAATTCTCTGGAGCGATTTCCCGTTCAATGTCCAATGCAACCACTTTAAGGTGGCTACAAGCCAATGACAACAAACTCTCGGGGGAAATGCCTCCCTTGGACCGCTTAAACAAGCTCCAACTATTGCGCATCAATTCTAATTATCTGGGAAGCGGAGGATATAGTGACTCGACCTTCTTTTGCTCGTTGACTAATGCCACCACTCTACGGCTGTTGACCATACAAAACAACAGCTTTGGGGGGACGTTGCCCAAGTGTATCGGAAATTTCTCCGTTACTCTCTCAGATTTGCGGCTGGATGAGAATCTACTGTTTGGCACGATTCCTAGAATAGTCGTAAATCTCGTCAACTTGGAAAGGCTTTTATTGGACCGCAACAAGTTTTCAGGTACGCTCCCCTCAGTTTTGGGAAATCTTCGTAGCCTAGTGGAAATGAAATTATCTTATAACAAGCTTTCCGGAGCAATTCCTTCTACATTAGGAAACCTAGCAAACCTAACCCGACTCTATCTAGATCACAATAACTTTCAGGGCTACATTCCTTCACGTCTATCGGAGTGCCGAAGTTTGGTGGAGCTTGATCTTTCTAGTAACAATTTAAATGGAACTATACCCCCAGAGTTCATAGGTCTGTCATCGCTATCTATACTCCTAAACTTGTCTCAGAACCATCTCACTGGTGTCCTACCTAAGGAAGTCGGGAAATTGAATCTCTTGGCTCAATTGGACGTCTCTAGAAACATGTTACATGGCGACATTCCGGCCAGTCTTGGCAGTTGTGTTGGATTGGAAGTGCTCAAAATGCAAGAAAACTCTTTCCAAGGCTCCATTCCTTCATCTCTTAGTATGTATGTTGAGGAATGTCAAGGAGCTAGATCTTTCACACAACAATTTATCTGGTCTGATTCCAGAGTTTTTCGAGGCACTTCACTTCTTGGAGATCCTGAATTTGTCATACAATGACTTTGAAGGCACTTTACCGACTAAAGGAATCTTTAACAATGTCAGCGCTACTTTTGTCTCTGGAAATGACAAGCTTTGCACATGTATGCCCGAATTTCATCTCCCGAAATGCAGCTCTAGAAACCTAGGCCAAAAACTAATCCTTAAGTGGAAGCTCACCATCTCGATTTTCTTCGGGGTTCTTGGAATAGCTCTTGTTCTTGCCTTTATGTACTTTGGCTGGTTGAAGAAGAAGAAGAAGAAAAGAACAGAGCTATCTTCAAGTTCCAAAGATGATTCATCATTGAATCTATCTTATGGAATTCTCCTTAAAGCAACCAACGGGTTTTCTTCAAGTAACTTGATTGGGGTCGGTGGTTTTGGATCTGTTTACAAGGGAGTTCTTGATGAGAATGAAACCATCATTGCTGTGAAGATACTTAATTTGACGCTTCATGGTGCTGTGAAGAGCTTCATAACAGAGTGCAAGGCTTTAAGGAACATCCGACACCGTAATCTTTTGAAAGTTACAACAGTATGCTCGGGCACTGATTACAGGGGCAATGAGTTTAAGGCCTTGGTTTATGAGTTCATGGTCAATGGCAGCCTAGAAGATTGGCTACATCCAAGCCCATCATCAGCTAATGTAGATGGAAATTTGCAGAAATTGAGTCTCGTCCAAAGGATAAATATTTCCATCGATGTTGCTTCGGCATTAGATTATCTCCATAACCACCTGCAAAGCCCTATTCTTCATTGTGATCTAAAGCCAAGCAACGTCCTGTTAGATGCTGAAATGGTTGGACATGTTGGAGACTTTGGTTTGGCGAAGGTCGCGATTGAATCCACTGATGACACTAAAGCGAAAATGAGCTCTGCTCGTGTAAGAGGAACTGTCGGCTATGCTGCTCCAGGTGAGTCTCCTCTCATTTGTCCCCTAAAAGCAAAAGGACACGTTTCAGTCAATAAAAATGCAGTAAGTGTGCGCGCTATTTCCTCCTGCCTCAACTGGTTCTGCTGCTATTATTTATCTTTTATTTGCAATTTGAATGAAGCGCAGAATATGGAATGGAATGCATAGTTTCAAGAGAAAGTGATGTTTACAGTTATGGCATTCTTTTGCTTGAGATGTTCACAGGCATGAGACCAACAAACGAAATGTTCAAAGAAAATTTTAATCTTCATAAGTTCGTCAAGGAAGCCTTGCCTGAACAACTCCTAGAGATTACCGATCCTCTTCTACTTCAAGAAATGGAGAGCCATATGGGCACTGACAGAGGTGATGCAGCTCGCGAATGTCTGGAGATGGTTTATAGAATCGGGGTTGCCTGCTCAGTCGAAGCACGCAAAGAGCGGATGACAGTTGCAAAAGTTGTAGCTCAGCTGAATCTTATCAGGGACAAACTTCATGCTGCTGGTTTACAAGGATAGGTAATATATAAGATCAAAGGCTTTTCTGCTTGGGCAACCAGATCATTGCCATATACGCACCGATAAACATGCATTCATGTGCTTGCTTGTGTGAATAAGCTCAAAAATACACACACGATTCCTCAATTTTCTGGTTTCGGATGATGCAAAGAGGCATCTATTGCCAACTGAATTGCATGAATGCACATTACCGAAATAGAGAATTCATCCTGTAGAGTCATTGTTAGAACTCTAATGGCAGCATTAAGAAATTCTCGTGATCAAAGCGGATGAGAGGCTGATCATAGATCCCCATCCCTTAAATAAGTACGACATGTATGCTTTTAACAGAAAAAATATCAACTTTGCTGAATGAATGAATCTACATGTCTCTTCCAGATTATATGAACTCAGGAGTGCTTGGCGTTGGTTTATGCAATTCGGTAGGATTTTTTTCTTTTTCCATGCTTAGCCCTAGAAAGAGAAAGGGAGGGCGGGGGAGGGGGTTGATGCTATGTTAGCATAGTAGATCCAGGTAATGGCAACGGTTGTCCAATCTCAGCCATGGCTCCAACTGAGAACTCGATCTTGTCTATTATTCAATAAAACTCGGGCTTCAGCCCAATTGCTGCAAGAACTACATGTGCCTTTTTAAATTTGATGACAGCTCGATGCATTCCTTCTTCTGCAAACCTTTTCATGTACAATTCATCCATGGGGCAGAGCAGGAATTTGAGAAGCAAATCACACAATCCTATTCGGCTCTTGAAATTGTATTTGTAACTCCAGTCACTGTGAACAATTTGTCCATGCAGACCAACTACTTTGTTACATGTAATATAAGTTGCAACTGTTCTTGTGAACACAGAATCAGAGCTGTGAAGTGCCTCAAATGAGAGTGTAATAACCCTCTAGGCCGATGCTGTGCCAATGATTTGCAGCAATTTAGTTGGCACACTCACCAACTGAAAATTGTTGACACGTGATTTTAATCACATATGCATTCACAGCATTTTGAGGATACGATTGACGGTTGCTTATACAATGAGGGATGGGAAGGAGCTATCTCCTGGCTACCCAACAATACAATTTTTGGAAATTATTTTGTTATATTATGAAATATCTAGTTGAATTTCCTGCTCATCCTGTTCAATTTTATGTAATTCTTAATCATCAACTCGCGTAAAAATATGAGTATTTCATTGAGAATAGCTCATAAAGAACTTCTGTGGTGCTTGGCTCCAATAAGAATTTCCTTTTGCCATCGGAAAGCAATTTATTTAGATGCAAAACATAGAAATCTGAGAAAATTTAGTGGATCGTATATCGCGTTCCATTTTGGGCAACCTCAAATTAATTATCATTGAGCCTAATGATCTATTAATCACATGATTGTGAAACTCAAATATTGTAATCATGCCTGGTCATCCTCTGTTTCTTTGGCATGCGATAGCCACCAACTAAAGATAGGAGATCGAACAGCAAGTGGCCTGGGACTTTTTATGATGCAGGAGCAGCTTTCTGTTTCTTTGGCATGCGATAGCCACCAACGACACAAGCATGGTCTCGCTCAAAGGGCTCGAGAGTAACTTGCTCAAAAGGCTTGAACTGCTCTGCCTGCAGCTTCTTCACTTCCTGGGAAAATACTATCTCGGCCGGAACAGTAGAATCAATACAGTTTGCCTGCAAAAACAAGCACAACCAAAAGGTATTGATTTCGCGTCTCTTCTCATTGAAGTAACATTTCTAGTGCTTCTTTTTCCCAAGTGGATTGGTCTTTGCCCTCCCTCAAATATGATGAAATCATTTCTGATGTAACAGCTTATCTCCTACGCTTGCAAAAATCAGCACCAGCTACTTGTCTCATTTTCTAAGGAATTATAAAGTGATAAAGAAAAAGAAGTGTGACCAGCAGTCCTCTAATCCAACAAGCTACATCTCAAGAAAATTAACAAAGAAAAACCAAGTGTGCATCTGTCCACAGAGAGAGAGAGAGAGATACCTTAATTGAGATGACAAAGTGACCTCCAGCCTTGAGAAAATACGATGCATTTAGAGCCAAAATTCTTGCCTGAGATGTAACCACATATCATTGAACATCGCATATTTAACAAGAGATATCTTCTAGTAAAGCACCCTAAACAAGTAGAATGGTTATCAAAATAACAGACTAAAGACCTTGCATTTCTCTCCCTATGACGTATAATGAACATACTTCATTACCCAGAGCTTAAGTCTAGTCTAGTGTGATGAGTGGCCAACAGGTCATGCAAGTGTTTTCTTAGTCAGTATTCAATTGATAAACAGTCAAATGCAGAGAGAGTTCTATGAGTATTATCACAGCAACTTATATCATATGTACAAGCAAAAAGATCTTTCAGGTGATCAGTGAGACAGGTCGCATGCATTTAGCACCACTTCATGATAACTCATGTCATTGCATGCACTAGATCAGACCTAATAATAAGAGAATGAGCAATCTGACAAGACATTGAATTAATAATGTAGCATATGCTTGAGCAATTACTAAATTAAGATTCCCTAGGCCAAAGCCATAAAGGCAAGACAACGTACATAACCGTGCTATAAGGTAGAGGGCAGGTTAGCATTATTGACAAAGTTTGAAATGGTAATTTAAAGCAGGAATTGGTCAAAGGGACAATTACATGAACAAGGACCTAACCAGACTTAAAAATTTGGGAAGCCACACATTGTAGTCACCCATTGTCACTAAATAGTCATGTACACTAGTTGAATGACAAACCTGACTTTCATAAATCCTTAAGCTTCATACAACAGAAACAATTTGAAAGGCTATAAACCCTGCATCAGAAACTCGAGAATGCATCACCCAAACTGTCTTGAAGGGGAATCCGAGTATTTCATCAAATGCGTTGTAATAATCAAGTACAGGGAATAGGCATGGAGTTTATTGGCCCGAAGGCATGTGATAAACTTATCTTTAAGGGAAAGAAAAGGAAAAAAAAAAGATTCAATTCTGACAATGTAAACCAAATTAGAATTTAAAAAAAAAATTATCGAGTGAGCCAAGAAGATATGCATCAGAAAACTCGAGCTTGCATCACCTATGCTGACTTGAAGGGGAATCCGAGTTAATTCTTCATGTGCATAAGTTTCCCTCTTGGTGAAAACAAAAATCATGATCCAATTATGGGGCAAAACATTACATTTACCATAACAATGAAGATTTACAGGTGTGTGTGTAGATATACATAAGAAAAGTCAAATAAAAAAACCAAGAAGTTAATCCCCAAATAACAAGTCATCCCGTCCATACAAAATGAAGCCTCACAAATACATGACACAATAAAAAAATAAAAAAAATCCATGGCATGAAAATTAAAGCCCACCAAGATGAAACTAATCATGAAAATATCACAAATAAAAATGAAGGCAGCAAAGAAATGCATTGATTTGCATTATCAGAAATAAAAAGTTGACAATTCATGGAATCTGCTTCCAAAGGATCAAAAGGTAATAAATCTGCATTTACATAAAAGAAGAAAAACCAACAGAGAAAGAAGTTGCTACAAGCATATAACAAAACCATGCAGTAAAACAAGCAGAAATGAAGGTAGGACGGATGATATAGGATTGTCTTTTCGGTGGTCCAGAGGCAAGATGAAGTCCAGGACCTAAACTTTGGCAAGGAAGACCTTCATACAAATATATTCAATTTCTTTCTTACGCAAAGATGAGTCAATACCTGATCTGGCTGAGCGACATCTGAAAATATTACATCCACCATTCCAACCAACATACGGTACTTGGCTGGATGTCTAGCATCTTCGATAATAGGAATAACATTCGTTCTCTTCTTAGCCATGTTGACTAAGTCCCTTCCACTACGATGTGAAAACTCAACCGCATACACCACTCCTGTCTGCCAAAAGGAACACAAGACAAAGTCAGTCATCTAATGAAGTCATTTGGTAAAATAATAATTCTTCCAAAAATAAAAAAAATATGTCCTACAGGGCCAACAATGTCGGAAACATGAGATACTGTGGTCCCAGAAGCAGCTCCCAGATAGAGAACCCGAGCACTAGGTTTCTGAATTTGAAAATAACGAAAAATGATCAGTGATATGGAAGAAGCTACACATCTATGATACACCAGAGAAAAAGGAAGAGAGATGCTCACAATCCATATCTCATCAACCCCACCAAGAATGGCAGCTGCCAACTTTGATCGGAAGGGGTTCCACACTCTATATTCCACTTTACTTCCATCTTCATTCTAACAAGAGATCAAACATAAAGAAATGCAGCTTAGTTACATTTCTAGGTCAATGAAGAAAAGAACCTTTCAAATTTAACATGAGAATGACAGTGAAGGAATGTAAGGGAGGTTGACTACATTATGCTCCCAAAACAGGAAGATCTAAACAGTAGAAGATTGCAATTGTAGCCTAGTAGAAAACTCTTTACTTAATAGCCTGGCAAAAGGAACCTCACATAAATTAAAGAATCAACTCTAACACAGATCCCCTTTACAAATCAAATTCAGGAAGTATAGGTATAGGTAGCCAAAAAAAAAAAAAAAAGTTAGCATTCCTAGAACCATTAGTGAAAGTCTAAAAACCAGTTGATCCTAGATAAGCAAGTTGTTCCACCATTTTTCTTTTTCAATTTCTATTTTAAGATGAATTGGGAGTTTATCAGTTCTAATATTTGAAAACCAATTAAATCAGTGCAAAATGCCTAGCAATCACTAGCATAATGAATAAAAAACATAATCACCTGCACGGAGACTCTCTTCTCGTTGTAGACAGCCTCTCCAGGGACCATATTCTTTGTAACAAGAGCATCTTCTTTGCCCTTAGCAATGAACACCCCCTCATGTCTATGAGGCTCAACCACAACTTTGCTTCCACCTTTCATTCCACCTCTACCACCACCACGTCCTCTTCCACCACGGCCACCACCTCGTCCACCTCCACGCCCTCTCATGGCACCACCTCTGTCACCACCGCCTCTCCCTCTTCCTCTCCCTCCATCACCCCTTCCACCCCTAAATCCACCACCGCCACCACGACCTGGGAATGACCAAACGAGACCATTTTGTCAAACAAAACCATGTGCCCGAATACCACGTTAATGTCTCCAAGTAGAGCGAAAAACAGCACATTGAAAGCCAAAACACAGCAGACATGGCAGCATAAAATCAGTCACCATCAGCTGAGCGACTGTCAAATGCAACCGACTCGCACGAGTGTAAATCAAATGAATGTCTCAAAAAAGACAACCCCAGCTCATCCCCGGAGCAGAAAACCATAACCCAACGTTTTTCTTCCGCTACCAAGAATCACAGAACGCAAGCAGTATGAGTAAACCCCAAATTTCAACAGCAGCAATCCATAATCAAAACTTGCCATTACAAAAACAACTCAAAAACTCAAATTCAGCCAGCCAAAGCTAAGCTCCTTTACCCTCCAATTTCCCACACAGTCGGAGCAAGAAGGGACATGGCGAAGGCTTACCTCTCTGAGGCGGCCTCATCTTGGAGATGGCTTGCGAGGAGGCTAAGAAGAGCTGCTGGTATCAGCTGAGAGCGCGATCGACTGAGGCTGCTGCAGATTACACTGTGAGAGATGCGGAGAAGAAGAAGGAGAAGGAAAACGACAAATAGGGTTTATCAAAGGGGAGGCTTTATACTAAGACGGCGGGCTATTTCCACTGTGCGTAATTAAATTCACCCATTTTCAATTGTCTTCCCTAATTCAATAACAATTTAAAGTGTTTCTCCAAATTTATTTATCTTCCTCTTTTTTTAGTTTTTTTTTATTTTTTATGTTAAAAGTAAGTTTTCGTAATTAAATACAACATGTTTTGTTTTTCTTTATTGTGGATATCTCAACGCACTATTTTTTCTTCATTATTTTTAGATTTTACTTGAAAATTAGCTTTGTTGATATGAGAAAATTCCAAGAAATCTAGTTTTATTCTGCATTATCTAGCAAAAATGTATATTGATTGTAAGGTAAAAACCTAGAAAGATTTTAATCATCATAAATACTTTTTGAATGTAATCGCACGTTTAAAACTTTTGCTTCGTTGGGCATATCGTTATTAAATTGTTTTTTATTAATTGTCTTTTATATGTACATATAATGAGATGATTGGACCTCTTGAAAGATACTCCAAAATAAAATTACAATTACATTTGCCAAAGTGAAACTTTAATACTTGAAATTGTATTAAATCAAAATTTTGCACAAAATAAGATATTTTTAAGTGCAAATGAAATTTCCTTCATTCTGGATTGATACAAATTGATATCATTTATGAAGTGTTTATGAAAAAAATATTAAGAAGCCTTAATGTACAAAACCTTTTCGCATCGAATTATTTAATGTAT
Source organism: Angophora floribunda (assembly GCA_014182895.1). NCBI lineage: Eukaryota > Viridiplantae > Streptophyta > Magnoliopsida > Myrtales > Myrtaceae > Angophora > Angophora floribunda. The sequence goes on from CM024712.1 coordinate 25,922,211, forward strand.
ATTCCTATTATGTTTTGCATGCTCTATTTACAATGTCTTGCCAATAGTAATGAAAAAACACAAATTTCTTAATATTTTAAAAAGATAAATTTGATTTTTTTATACGAATGAAACTAAAAAAATTAAAAATACACTTTTTTTTTTTAGTGTAGAGAAATACACTTTAAAAGGTAAGCTTTTGAGATAGAAGCGAAGAAGAGTAAATAACTTGTGATAAGAACAAGGGAAAAAGATATCAAAAATCCCAAATTATATTTATCGTGACGCACTTATTCTTTCTTTCTTTTTGCGACATAATAGACCTAAACCGTACTAACTATTGCGACACGTATACCTTAAATTTTTATTGTGATATAAAAAATACTAAATTTGAACTTGTATCTCTATGATACACTAACTTGTATTTTTATGACATATTTACCTTCAATTAAGATTTAATTGAATGATTTTATAGCAAAAAATGACATCATTTCTTATTTCACTTAAGCTATGTAGGTGAGATTGTCATAACAATTTACCTTCCACTGTCCACAAAGGCAGATTTTTAATGGCGATCATTGACAAAATATTAAAGTATGGTAAATGTGTCATGCAAGTATAATTTTGATATTTGTGATGTCACAAAAAATCTAGGATAAATGTATCATAATGACCATAATTTGAAATTTTTTGAAAGAGTAATGATGAAAAAGAGACTAGTTTTTATTTTGTAAATGGCAATAAGTTTATATGTGATTTAAAATAATAAAAGGGATATAACAAGGTTAAAGACAATTATGCAAAAATGAAAAAAATCCGGGCCAATTTTGTCTGTATGTTAAAAAAGGAGTGAACGTAATCATATAGCCTTGTCTCACGAAGAATATATTTCAATTTTTTAAATCCATATTTTTTCCTTATTAATCTGGCTTTAACTTGCCTCGGATGGCAACCAAACACCGATGATTTTCCTATCCTAATTTTGATCGCGTCCTTATTTTTATCTTGATCACTAAATATAAGCTCATTGTTGTTTCATCAGAAATAATCCAATAAGAATTTCCTTTTTCCATCTGACCGCAATTTATTTGGGCGCATAAAACAGAAAATCTGAAAATTTTCTTTTTTGTTGGTTGTGTATTTTTCGCTCTACTCGATACAACTTCAAATTGAATATCATCGAGCCCATCATGCTTCGATCACTAGGCCCAATAGCATACGACCCTCTTCCAATTCCGCATTTTGAACTGATGGCGCCATCAAACTTGAGCGCGAACGGAAGCCAAGAACCGAGCTCAAAAGCAGAAACATTGAAATTGCCGAAGAATCCTAGTACCAAGCGCAAATGAGCTCCAGAGATTCTGCATTCCAAGTGTTCGGGCAGCGTTCGATCAAGTCGTCGGCCCTCTTCCGTTCTTCGAACCACCCGTAAGATTAGCCCAATTTGTACCCACCTTTCTTGATTCTTCGCAATTGCTATGCTGTTGGTGTTAATGAATGGCTCTGGGTGTCCCCTTTTTTTTCTGGGTTCTTTCTTGATGGGTCGTGAGATCAGAGGCAAGGACGCCAAGGAATATGCGAGTGGAGACCAGAAAGCGGGCTCGAGGCGCGTCTCTCTGTCTGAGTTTCTCGATCGGAAGTTGCAGAGGACATCTGCTCCCCCGGGCACGGTTCAGGTAGAGTTTGTCTGCGACCTTGTGTTTGGCTGCCGAGAAAGTGAGGGGAAGTCTTGAAATCAAGTCGTGTTCTACTTGGCTGTCAGGTCTTGGCGAAGCCATATTGGGAGCGATAAATCAATTGTCTGTGACTGTTGTTTCCATCTCTGTGTGGACATTGCAGGGCAAATGCGTGCATGCCTAGTCCGGGACAATTTCTTCTTTGCAATAGTTTGGCTTATTTATGAGAAATTACCAAACAAGAATAACATGTGGCGTTTGTCTGGATATGAATTGTTTTCCTACTCATTTTAGTCAGGTCAATTTGATTTTGGGCTAGACCCATTTGGTTCAGATACATGCTCCTTTCCACTTCATCATTTTCAGTGTCCTGAATAATCATTGATTAAGGGAGGGAAGCTCTTTCCTTGGCAGGGTAAGGCAAAGCCCTTTTTGACACTCCTGGGTACTAGAGATGCGAGCGAGGTGGGCAATTTGCAAGATTGCAAAAAGAAAGCATTGGCAGAAAAGAAGCGAAGTGTCGATAAAGCTGTCTTTGAGCAGTTCAAGCTGACATGTGAAGAAAGTGGAGAAGATCGTAATGTTGCAACTGGCTCCAATAAGGTCGGGGACTCTGCAGAAGTTGATGAAGGGAGGGAGTCCAGAAAGAGAAGGAACCCTTTCGAAGGTTGGTGCTTTAATCTCAGTTCTCACCCTTTAAACCTCGGTACTGTCAATCGTTCGCACTATGTTTTTTGGGGACCCAATGCTACTAATGATAGCAAAAGATTGGTCCTCATCTCTAGATTTGGTTCCTCAAGCATGAGTCCAGTATAGCATTAAGGCCTCCACGTTATCTATAGGATTAACAACTTATAAATTACCAGCATTTTAGCTTTTACTATCCATCAGCAGCCATGTGAAATAAGCTCTGCTGATTGAAGATAATAAGTTCAGAGGGCATTGTAAGATAGTGAATGAGCAAGTCTATGACTGTTTAGATAAAAGTAACCTAACTATCTGAGGTTGCAGTAGAACCAAAACCTCTTTCTGGGCACATGTGCTGAAAATGATGGGCGTTTAAGCCCCCGTGTTTCCTCAGTTGTCGACAGATAGGGCTCCTCTAAACTGGGAAAAGTATGATGCAAAACTTTGAATAGAGCATGAAAGCTGCATAATCAGCTTAAACAACACATCATAGTCATGGGCATTTTTGGAAGAGCAACACTGGAACTCCGTCCTGGTTTTTCAGTGGTTCCACAATCGCCGATTGTTAGTGGCTTGGTTGATCCTATCTTGCACAGGCAAGTGAATTCTGAATTTATGACATCGGTGTTTGCTCGTTTGGCTAGACATAAATGTCATGCCAATCTACTAAGCTTTTGAAATCATGAGATACAACTTCGACAATATGGCCACTGCATTTTTTAACCTAACGTGGTAAACTTCACACTTATTTTCCCTCATTCGTTACCACGTAGTATGTCTTGGAAACAAGACATTGCTTGGTGAATGACCCAACTCGAAAGCATGATGCAATGAACGTTGCGAGCAAGCCTTACCTTAATACACAGGATGACATCTTTGAATGCCCTGATCCTATGTGTATGCTTCTTACCGTTGGAAATATATGCATAACTTACTCTGTGTATTACTTGCAAGGTGGAATTGTCCCTCCTCTGAAGCGTGTCGTAATTCTGGGACAAACTCCGACTCCCGAGCAGCAGCAAAGGAAGGTAGGGAGTATTAGCCAGAACGAGAAAAGAAGGCCGCTCTATAACCACTGTAAGTCTCTAAACTCTCCTACCAATGAAGAAAGCATCAAAACTATGTCATCTCAAGATGGTTCTAGCTCTCCGAACTTCTATTTCATGGAATTGAAATTTTTTTCCAGTGAAATGGAGAAGTTTAGCCATGACTAACTTGTTCAGGCAAATTTTTCCTTTATGTTCTCTGCTACCAGATGCAAATGGTGGAGGCTTTTGGGACAGTGGCATGGAGGGCTTTGAGGTTGATGAGGTAGGGGAGAGTGAAGTGTGGGAAGGGGTGGGATCTACCACATTAGGTGGCTTAGATTGGCACTGAAGTGAAAGCTGTTGATTCTTATGTATTGATCTTGTTAATATGCAATGTCTTCAGTTCTCTCTTTTTTCAATGACATATCAAGCATAGTTTTACGAGGAAGTCCCTATTTTGTTAAATCCTTCAAGCATTTTTTGTGTCTCACCACTCACCGAGACAATGTTCACTTATCTATTTATCTAGTTATTTATTATGCTAACAACGTTTTAGCGACCCGATTAATTCCCGCGTAGTTCTCCCCGAGCCAAAAGTAGTTTCCACATTTTAAAGATTGGCATCATTGTTTATGCATTACTAACCCGGGAATTATTTGAGTATGTCAGGTGGAAATGATCAAATTGAACTTATAATCTCAACTTTTAAAAAATATTTAGCTTCATATTTTAACTTTATCTTGGTGTCAAAACTCTTAAATCCCTTATGTGCATTATGCTCCAACAATTGTTTCACGGATGAGCAATTAGAGTAATGTTTTTAAGGCCTCCATCATTCATAAACAACCTCAGTTAAATCGACGGCAATATAGCAAAATAATTTTATTATACAAATAGTCAAAGGATAATATGAGAATAAGTCAAGTATGCAAATTATGGTATCGCTCCAAATGAAGATTGGAGAGCAAAATTCCACAAATTATAACTTTTGGGATGAAGGCTTAACCTTTGAAAATCAGTAGCTAAAAAAATAGGGCAATCTTTTAGCAACCAATAAGATGCCTATGCTTTGCACGGTCTTATATAAATTGGTATATTATTCTAAGGTCATGTTTGGTAACCAGCTAAATAGTGCTTGATTCTATTTTTTTGTTTCCAAAAATGAAAAAAGAATAGAAATATGTTTGGTAATTTTTGGTTTCCGAGAATAAATTTATTCCCAAGATTATTTTTGAAGCATAATCAAGAAGTAAAAAAAAAAGTTATTTCTTTATTTTGGGAACAACCTAAGAATCAAACTTTTTTTTTTTGCTCTTTTCTTTTCTTTTCCTTTTGTTCTTCTTCTCCCTTTTGTCGATTGCTGACCGTAAAAAAAGGAAAAAAGAAAAGAAAAGTATAATAAAATTATTAAAAAATTAAAAGAAATTCTAAGTGAAAAAGGAATTTGAGGGTCGTATCAAATGCATTTTTATTTTGGAAATATAAATTTTGTGAAGTTATCAAACACCTTCAAAATGCTCAGAAACTCGTTTAGGGTACACAATAAAAAAATCGTTACTGAGCATAAATTATTTTTAGAAACAAAGTAGTTATCAAACGTACTCTAAATGTAGATACCAAGGGATTACCTAAAAAATCCCAAACCTATTGCAATTTAATCAATTTCATCATAAAATACTTTTTTGCCAATTCAATTATAAACATTTTGCAATTGTATTACTTTAGTCCACCGTTCCATTTTGACCAACTAGTATTGATGTGGACACCAGCCAGCACTAGCCATCCAGGCAATGTTAACGTGGACAATTTTTTCTTTTTCTTTTCTTCCTTATTTGGTTCTTTTCCTCATGGTCGCCGATGAGCCTTCAATGAGGGTGTCACAGCCCTGCTTGACCTAGCCCAAATCTAGGTGAGGCCTAAGGACTGTAGGTGAGGTGACTTTGCCAAGATTTGGGCAAGGCTAGCCTTGCCATGGCCATTGGGGCCATGGGTGAAGGCAACCTTGCCCATGGCTGACAAGCCCCTAGTGAAGGTGACCATGGCCTCGCCAGCTCGGGTGAGACTGCCTTCACCGGTAGCCAATAGGCCATGGCAAGGCTAGCCTTGCCGAGATTTGGGCGAGGGCCACAACTCTCATTACAGCTAATAAGGGCTTCACAACCTCCCCTTGTCAAAGGCCTACCAACTACTATGAGGAAAAGAATCAAAGGAAGAAAAGAAAAAAGAAACAAAAAGGAAAAGAAAAAAATTTAATAAAAAATTTGAAAAAATGATATTAAAAATTATCCATGTTAGTATTGGCTAGATGGCCGGCGCTAGCCATGTACTGACCAAAATTGGCCGAATGGATTGAATTGGCATAATTGCCAAATGTTTAGGATTGAATATAGAAAAAAAGGATTATGGTTGAATTAACATAATTATAATAGATTTATGACATTTTCAGTAATTTCCCCTTGATATTGACGTGAATATTTACAAGGGAAATAATATGTAGAAAATTATAGTAATATGGATATTTGCATCAATCAAATTCTATCCTGGACTTTACATGGAATGTTAATTAAAGTGGATTTGAAATCAATATTGTAGGTTTACTTCCAATTAAGAGTAAATAATAGTTATAGAATTGCAATATTTGTTGAATTTTAAGAACATGGAATATTACGAGCCCATAAATTACTATGCAACGATAACAAACATATAAGCATAAATGATAGCTTTCCTCCATCTTCATGAATCTTTCGGCTGGCAATCTTCTCATGAGTGAAATTGCTTCTTCTTCTTTCGGTATTTGCTCCTCTCTGTGAATAAAAGGTTAGAAGTGATTTATCTAAAATCATCTTTCAATTCCATACATTTCAGTTTACTTTTTTATGGAAATTCTCCATTTTCCTTTTTGTAATAATTTGATTTATTTTTTTTGGCGAGAGTTGATGCATAAGAAAGAAGCCACGTATCGATGCAACGATGCGTTGCGTTTAACCTTCATTGCCAGGAGTTTGTAGAGAAGCGGAACGGCGTCGTATCGGTCGTTCGGTAAACCAGAATGTCGTCTTCCCCGGTCACCTCGCTGCTTCCAAATTGACTCGAGCAGAACGAGCTGATCTCCGGCTGCTACACATCCTATTCATCGCCGCCACCGCCATGTGGAGGAGCTCCCTGAGCTTCTCTTCCACGAGAAGACTCCTCTCATCATCATCATCATCGCCGTCGCCGCCGTCGTCTTTAACCCATCACTCGTCATTCTACGGCGTCGCCACTCGGCCGCTCCAGTCCCTCTCCGGATCATCCTCGTCCCCTGCCGCCGCGGCGCCACCGTCGCACCCGAATCCGTCGGTTTCCGCGAACTCAGGTGTAGGGTTTATCGGTGGCGGAGCCGATGGAGTCAGGGCTTTCGCCTCCTCCTCTTCTCCCGCTGCTGTTACTGCGGCTGCCGCGGCCACTGCCTTCGACGTCTCTTCGCTCGCTTCCTTGAGAGCGAGGGAGGCAGTGGATGTGGCTCGTCACTACGGACGGTGCTATTGGGAGCTGTCGAAGGCTCGCCTCAGGTAAAGCGTCTTTTAGCCCTTTTTGGATTTCCCTTTTCATTGTAAATTCGGGGATATTCCGATCTGGATTTGTTTTTCTGATTAATTGGGCGAAGATGTTCTTGGTTTGCTGTTTCGAATTTTGGGTTTTCGAAATATGGTAGCTTGAACGACTTGCCCAGGTTGCCGTTGACTTGATGATGGCTCTAAGTGGTTCTCTGCATTTTCTTTGGTTGCTAGCTTCAACTGTGATGAAAACCTCGGCACAGTTCTTGTGGACAAAAACTGTCAGTCTTTACACTTTGATTTGATGTTTTGAGATTTGTGATCTGTTACACGGGATCCTATGTCACAAGTTACTTCTGTCGATCATATAAGGATGTATGTATGCTTGAGAATGCACTGAATTTGATTTACTATTTGTTGCTGAGAAATACTAAATTCTTGCTGGCAATTCGATTATAGGGGCCTATGAATTTTCTTAATTAGGAGGTCACTCAAATTATGGTGCAATCTTTGGCAATTGACATTTCAATCTATATCTGCACTCAAAGCTGTATTATCTCCGGATCTTCAGTTTATTCTTTTGGACCTCTTTATGCAAACTGCAATGCTCATGTTGAAAGTGTATACAGAGATGATCCTGCATATATTAGCTCAGCTGCTGACCTGTCAATTTGCCTTTGTGGAGTTTTCAATATTAACAGCTCCATATGCTGATCTCATCATTTTATATTTAGAGTCCTTTGCCAGACATATTTGGAATCATCCAAACTACTTCACAGAGCATAAACTGTTCCTTGAGTAATGGTTCCACTTTAGTTGTTTCTATATCATATCAAACTTTTGTGTTTGCCAACCAACCCATAAGGTATTGATTGGATGCCTATTCCCTTGCACAGTTCTCAAAGCATTTATTTCACACTGATAGAGCAGGTAGGGAATTCCTGGTGACACAGAAATAACCTCTTGGCTAGTTACGCTTGATTGATACCTCCCTGGACATGCTACATGGGGGTAGTTAGTTCAGAGCACAGACAAGTTTCATAGTAGTCATAAACTGTTCCCATTGTGCGCAGAACTAAAATCTCTCTCTCTCTCTCTCTCTCTCTCTCTCTCTCTCTGTAGTTTGTTAGTTGTTGCTACCTCTGGAACTGGGTTTGTTCTTGGGAGTGGAAGTGCGGTTGACATTCCAGGGCTTTGTTGGACGTGTGGTGGCACTATGATGGTTGCAGCTGCTGCAAACTCCTTAAATCAGGTAGATATTTCAATAGAATTTTCATTGCTGTTATTATTGGCTATCTGAGATTTTAGTGAACTGTTGAGCAGATAGTTTTTCTGGTTAATTGATGATTTAGTATGGGGTGTTTATCTCGCATCTCTTCTTAGACGGGAGTGTGTACCTGAAAGTGGACATTTAGCATTTAATTAAAGCTTCATATTGTTATGTATAATGAGATTATAGGTGTCATATCTGTAGTTTAACAAGAGATTCTTGTTCCATCCCATTGTCTTTTATGTATAAGTAAACCTCAGGGTAATCAAAAAGGTTCAACAAGACCAAAACCTGTTTAGAAGATAACTCGATCAAACTCTAAAAAGTCCTATCAAAGAACCAAGCATGTTTCATGTATCGTTTGACCTGAAATTACTCACCACAAGACTTTCCCTTCATTGCTAGTCTCTTCACGTATCACCATTTCTTATAACTGAGCCATTCACAAATGTAAACATGTGGATAATTAGTAAATAAAGTCCCTTTCTTTCATTTTCCCAAAAATACAAACGCTAGAATAAAACCCTCAGTGAGGTAATATATTTGAACCAAAGTTCCCTTGCTGATGAGAACTCTCCAAACAGTAAATAGAATCAAGAACTGACTAGTTAATCGCTCCAAGCAATGATTTTACCTAGTGCCCTGGAACTGTGTTGTTCTTCCACATTTGGTAGCAAAAACGGCACCCTTGGATGAAACTCTATATTTTTACTTGGGATCTACTTGGAGTGGTTTTTGACATTAAACTTTATATATTTTTAAGTCGTGCGGGTTTCAAAATTTGACTTTCATTCAACTTGGAACACCTAAAGTTTATCAAAATATTCAAATTGACATGCTGGATCGCCTATCAATTTTTATACTATGTGAGATTTTTTTTTATCAAATTTTTGGAGGAAACTAAGTAGTAGGGAAAGGCAACTTTTTATGCTTTGGCAAACATGTGGTTGAATAGGGACAGAAGAGTAGTGGGTCCATACTAGGACTGGGAATTAACTTGGGGAAAGGGCAACTTGCAAATTAGCTCGCATTTGCTTTTTCTGGGCTTCTTTCTAGCTTCTTTACCTTTTTAACTGATATGAAGAACCCAAAGATTGCCTCATGAGAGACGCCTGCAGCTTTACTGAAAGTCTTGAGTTTAAAAAGGCCGCATAGTCACCAATAAAACTGTTCAGAAAAGGAGCAAAAAGAAGCAGAACTGCATCATGAGGACTATTTGCATTATTTGAGTTCCATGGAAGATGGTCCCTCAGAGACAAATCTTAGGGACCTGGACTATTGCAGTCAAAGAGATGCAAATTGTAACCACTGGGCTTTAAAAGCGTAGACTCTAATGAATTAATTTTATGTGCAACACCAATCTGGTCATATATCATTTACTTCCTTGTCACACTGCTGTTGATTGGTTGGAACAAATGTCTTTAAAGGGTGATAGAAAAAAAGTTTAGGATGGTTATATGAGTATCCTATCATATTTAATTGAGTGAATGCATCTACGATGAGTGCTTTAGCATTGATATGGTGATTCAACCTATTTAAAATATCAAATCCAAGTTAGGTTCAGAATCCAAATCAGCTATGTCATTAGGACATAAGATTCTAGGTAAATGGTAAATATCGCACTCAATTGAAACTTTTTTAATTAATCAACTGGATCAGTTATTTTAATCTAATTGACTGGTAACAACATTTAACAATTTCTTTTTTAATTTCTATTGGCATCCTCAATTAGAATAATTTCATATTGAATATAATTGATCTGCTATATGATTTGCACAGTGCCGTTCATGGATATTTTTATTCCAAAACCTCTCTTGTAATAGCTAGTGGTCTTGATTGCCAATCAAGAAGGAAAGTAGTTGTCTTTTGGAGAGAAGATGATGTTCTGTTGTCTGTCCCTGATTAATTTCAGTTTATTGACTACTTTGCACTTTAAGTCAATATTAGGTTTTAACTTGTCATGAATTTAACAAGAGGATGAGGAGGGGCATGAGGGAGTCAAAAGTTGACAATCCCTCTGTGGGAGAGTAGTTTGGCAGCTTTGCTCGCCCCTGAAGAGACTACCTGTGCATTATGTTCTGCTTCACTGAGTTGGACGATAGAGTTGGGGCTACAAGGCATAAAATGAAGGAGATAGATAGTTTGGTACTGCTGAGAGCCTAATTAGTTCTCTATTGGGGTTCCTTTCTTTTGATATGATGTATAGAATAGTATAATCTGTCAGAAGAAAGTTTCTAATCCTATATGCCTTGTTAATCAGGTCTTTGAGATAAACAATGATGCTAAAATGAAGAGAACAAAGCAAAGACCTCTACCATCGGGGAGGATATCTGTACCTCATGCAGTTGCTTGGGCATCTTCTGCTGGTGTAGTTGGGACTGCATTATTGGCATATAAGGTGACCAAATTAATTACCTAATAGCTCTAGAAACGTTACTTTAGACTCAGTGGTCAGAATATTGTGCATCTCTTTCACTTTGACATTTCATTATGCTTGGTGGACTAATTTGACTGTCTTGTTGACAAGGTTGTTTCAGACTAATGCATTGGCCGCAGGGTTTGCTGCTTCCAATCTTATTCTATATGCTTTTGTATACACACCACTGAAGCAGATTCACCCTGTAAATACTTGGGTTGGAGCTATTGTTGGTGCCATTCCACCCCTTCTTGGGTAATTTTATCTCTTAAGTCTTTTTACCTTATCTATGTGATTATGTTGATCTGCTTATGGTGTTTTCCTTAGTAAGTTTAAAAGTTATTCTTAATCTTGACATGTGAAATCAAAAGATTCTCACCTAAAGGATCTTCATGCTGTGTGGACCATGGTGGCCATAGCCATAGGAAACTCCTATATGTGATCGGAGCTTGAATCTTGATCTCAGTTGGGCTGATTCTTGAGTTGGTTATAATCAATGTTTTTGAGAATGCGATTGGACTTGTCCATCCAACAAGGGCAGGTCCGGACACCTGAACTTGTAGCTTGTAAAAGCTGGATCAAACTGGTGTTGACCTGGTTAGATCTGGGTCAAGCAGGGCAGTTGAATTAGGTAGGGAACTTACTGATGAAACTAAAGAAAAAAGTCAGCTCTGAGGATGTCAATGTTGAAGCTTCTATGCACATACTTTTCTGGCCAAGTGTTGAAAGAAACTAAATCTAGTTTATTCATTCTGAAAAACACAATAGAAGTGGACAAAATGGAGTCAGGAGTGATTTAACTAATGGATTTGATACTCTTTAGGGTACAGTCATATCCTCTGCCTTACTCAGCTTCTGCCTCATTTGGTGTATTCGAAACTTGAGAAAAGGAAACGATAAGAGCATCCTTTTCACAAAAACCTACAGATGGGTCCACAATACCACTTCCGCACCTTGTGATCTTTGTTAAAATCATTATGAGCCCTCTTAATTTGACTTTGACCTCCGTTCCACTGTTTGTGGCAATGTATAAACTCTTAAAGTGGGGGGTGACAGTACAAAAGGTTTCCAAAGGGAAAAAGTTGAATTCTCTTTACTAATGAATGGTTAGAGGGAGGAAGAGAATGCAAGACACTGAAGATAATTCTCGGTGTGTAGCCAAGCTAAAATACTACTTCCGCACGGTTATTTCTTCCAATATTTTGGACATTTTGATTAATATTTGACAGACAAGCATGTAAGTTGTGTCAGATGGTGGTAACTAATAGGCCATTTCACTATGTTCGGTGTGTAGCCAAGCTAAAACTTCGATTACAGTATTAGCCATTGAGAGGTTTTGAAGCCTAATTTGACCAATCTTCAAATTTCATAGTTTTAGAAGTTTTGACTTCGCGGTGTCCCTTCAAAAGCAGAGAAGAAGTCCTAAACCCTATGTTGTTACCTACATAGTGGCTTACAATTGTGGCGAGAATTATCTTCGGTGTCTCGTAATATGAGAAGAAGATAACCTAAACCCTATGCTGTTAACTAAATAGGGCATAAAGTTGCAGCTAGATTTATCTTGTGTCCAAAAGAATAGATTATCTGTATATATTTGGGCAGAAGGACAGGCTGCAGACTTGAGCCTGAGATGAGTTGGAAGAGTCTGGAATGTTGGATTTTCTGGATTGTGACAGGGCTATATTATAACTTTAACATGAGTAAGTTTGATTCCTGATTGTGGAATCATTTGTGATTTTTGCTTTGGAGGATAGTGCAACAAGTATGAGATGGATTCAATGACTACAAAGAAATCATGTGCTATTGGTGATTGGCTATTGATGGTGCTTAATAAGTTTCCCACCGCCGTGTGATGACTGATGTTTTTAAACAATAACATTTGGTCAGATATTATTTCTGTAATCACCTAAACCATCACCTTCTCGTTGAACTCTCCTCCAAAACAAAAAGAAAAATCATCAATCACTTCTTGATCAATAAATTAAACTACTCTAAGATGGATACTCAATGGTTCCTCTTCAGTTGCTGAGTGATGGTTAAAGTAAATGCTTAGTGGCACCTCTTTGGTAGTTCTATAAGGATGAAACTTTTAACTCTCTCAGTGTTATTCACAGCTATTTTATATATTGTCAAGTTTTTGCATAGATGTCAGGTTATGCATTAAAGCTTTTGATTTTTTGGCATTTCAGTTGGGTTGCAGCTTCTGGGGAAATTTCTCTTAACTCGATGATTCTCCCGGCTGCTCTCTATTTCTGGCAAATACCCCATTTCATGGCTCTGGCACACTTGTGTCGCAATGATTATGCTGCTGGAGGGTATGTCCATGTTTCTAATAAATATTTGTGGGAAAATTTACAAAGTCATTCGACAATCGACATAAACTTTCTTGTCAGCATGATCTTTTCAGTGCTTTAAGATTGTTGAGGTCATGTGAACTTTGTTTTGAAACTTTGTATTTTTAGCCTTTATGGATACTGTAAAACACCTTCGTGTTAGGTCCTCATGTAATTTTCTGCTTTACAGCTGAGTATTGGGTCTAGGTACCTTGTTGATTTTAAAAGCTTATTTTCTTTGCTGGCTTACTATCTCCTTCTTCCTTCCCACATTAGGTTTAAAATGCTATCCCTTGGTGATGCTTTGGGCCAGAGAACTTCTTTAGTAGCTTTAAGGAACTGCCTCTATATGGTTCCTTTAGGATATTTAGCCTATGATTGTAAGTCCCCGAAACCTTAAACTTTTATACTTCTGTATGAAATTTTGCACTCTTAGTTAAATTCTGTCAGATTGACTGATATATATATCCCTTTCTCTATTCGGCCTTTGCTGCAATGTATTGACCTTTTATTGGACCTTTCCTTTATATCTAAGGTTTCCACTAAATAAGTGGTGGATGGGAACATATTTTCTTATTTACTTTATCGACTTGTCCAGTTCTAGCTTATATTTATGTAAAAAATAAAACAGAATTCTGAATGTTTTATTCTCCTTAACCCCCTTTCCCTTCCAGAAAGAAATGGAAAACCTTCTCAGCTTTTTTCTTTTCTAATGCTATAGTTCTCATGTTTTCTTTTCTCTGCTTTGGTTTCACGAAACTTTCTTATTACTAATCACTTGACTAAAGTTTCCCTTCTACCTCTTAATTTAACAGTGATAATGAATCATGATTAGGACAAATTTGCTTGCTATGCTATGTGAATTGGCTGGATTAAATTGCTTATAATTAGGTGCATAAATTTTAGGTAATCTACACATCCTTTCTTCAATCTCTTTGAGGTGTTGTTTTCCTTCTTGAGAGCCTTCTCAGTTTCCTTTAGACTCTTGTGCATCTACCTGGAAGGAAATTTACTATTCTTACGGCACAAGTGCTGGCAACTTAATTTCTTTCTGCAGGGGGTCTGGCAACCGGGTGGTTCTGTTTAGAATCAACAGTCCTTACGCTTGCTATAAGTGCTACTGCATTTTCATTCTATCGGGACCGTACCATGCAGAAGGCAAGAAGAATGTTCCATGCGAGCCTCTTGTATCTTCCTGTATTTATGTCTGGCCTTCTTTTTCACCGTCTCTTGGATAATGATCAAGATCTCTCAGAGAGCCACTCACTAAAATATAACGAGCTTTCATCTTCTCTGGAAACTCCGTTAGAAGAAAATGGTTCTTCCAAGAGAAAAAAGAGTTTGAGGACACAAGCCCGACCCCCGGTTGCATATGCATCTTATGCACCATTTCCTTTTCTACCTGCTCCTTCTTATACTGCCCCTCACTGAATCCGAGTCTTCCAATTTTCAAGTTTTTGCAGAAAATCCTTGCTGTAAGTTTTTCAGATTTTGTCATGGAAAAGCACCCGTATACATGTCAATAATATCGGGTTTGCATGAAGTACAAAATGGGGGTTGATCATTTTTGTGGTGAGGGTTTGCATTGTTGAATAATGATTATGAACCTGTAAATTGGATTACCGACTGGTTTTCATTTGACGGAGAGGAATGTAAATTTCACCCTGGAATTTGGGGTGAGGAGTAAATTAGACCTTAATCTATAAATTGTACCATTTGGTAACTCTTTCATCTGTTGAGTTCGATCATGCTGTGCGGACTTCTTTTGAATTTTCTCGCATTGGATATCTATCTTATGTTTAACCGAGAAAAAGGGGAAGAAGTACAAGCAGAAATTTTGTTTTTTGTTAAGACGAGAGAACTCAACTGAAAAGGTGAAAAGGAAAAGGAGATGATGTAATTCACAACAGCGGCCAAAAGAAGACTGCGACCACAATTGCGGGTAAACAATAGTTTCAAGCAATCTTCCTTACGAAAATTCGATCGTCTCCAACTATGATGATCATGGCCTTGAAGGTCCTACTTTAGATCATGAGTACTTACCTGACTCACTGACTCGATTGCAACCGCTTTACCTTACCAGATGGCTTATAGTATACATAGCCATGCCGTTGATCTTAGTCCCCCAAGTGCTGAAGAAGTACCTTTTTTATATTATTAATCTAAGTCGATCAAAACCAGACGCCCTTGTGTGTCTATATGCCTCGGCAGATTCCCAGAGCTGAATCGATTAACCTTTTTCTCAGTAATTTAATCACCAATCGTGAGAAGATTCACAGAAACGCTCAACTGATTCAGCCTTTTGAGCCACATTAAACAAAAAAGAAAAGACGACATCGATGGTATCTATTAGACACTATCAAGTCCAACTACTCCCATGAGGAGGTGGAAGCTCGTTCTGATTTTCCGACAATCATGATGATGCAGAAGAGGATATGTGCCCAACAGAGAAGATTAGTCAATCATTTGATCAACAAGGCCCGCTGCACCTATTATTTCAAAAGGAAGCAAAGGAAGAAATGTTCATATGTACGTAAGTCTTTTTTTTTGGTCAGAAATTCTTCATTAGTAGCTACTGAAATGGTGGATTACATGCATTACTGAAATCTAAACATAAAATAAGCGAAAGGTTTTGCGGGGGCTTGGATACCCAGTTAAAGGAAGAGACCCCGCACTATGGGCTTTTGCTATCTAATTCGTGGCCTGGTTACTTTGTCTTGGTTCAAAAATCATTTGAATACCTTCCAACTGGGCCATAGAAGATATGAAGATATGATTTATTAATTGATGCTCTTGGAGAAGATGGTGATAAATACCAATATTTAGTCTCCTCCATAATGGTATAAGCCACTTACATCTCAATTTTTGTCCACATCACCCTCACCACCTCTGTCAAGACCCAAACTTCCTTCCTCTCTCTAAGCTGAATCTATCATGCTATACATCCATCCTTAAATGGGTCAAGAAATATTGCCCCCCTGAGCTACTTTCACCACAACCTTCTCCAGAAAAGATGGTTCCACCTGTCGCTCCAATGCTTCCACCAACTAGGATGTTCGAACCAAAAGAGTTCTCACCTCTTAGTGAGTTCCCTGATGGAACTACATAAGCATGTCCCAGAGATTTCCAATCCCACAGACTGGATGAACCTGGTCATATCAAGCAAGTTAGTTCTGCCGATGCTGTTCTCAATTGGCAAACTAAGTGTTTGCACCAAAAATTGACCAAGTCATCGATATGGATAAGCACATGACTAGAGTGCAAGTTATCATTAAACACGTGAGCCACTGTCACGACCATAAGAATTGTTATCGATATTGATGTACATCAATGACAAATAATCCATTGTTAGTACACAACAACATATGGTTAGTGATAGTTGACAATGATATTGGTTAAAAAGGCGATAAATTGGCGATTGAAACATTTGAAGAAAGTTAGATGTCTAAAGGGCATCAAGATGCAATTATGGAATTCCAAATTCGAAACTAATGGCGAATGAAGCAACAAAGTCCAAGAAGTCATGGAGTAAGAATAAACATGGCAATAGATCATGGCCTGAAGGCAAGATTGTGGCATCGTGAGAGAATGGGCAAAAGATTCTTGGAGATGTGGGGCATGGCTATAATTGCATCTTTGAGACGGTTATGGAGTAAACACTATAATAATACCAACTTCATCTATTGGAGTTCTCTGTGCACAGACAAGCATAGTTGATTTAACTTCAGAGTGTTTCTTAGTTTTAGTTTCAAGATATGTGTCATTAATTAAATTACGGAGTGTACCTTTATTATATATCCCAGGTGCCTTATCGTCGATTAAATTTCAGCATTGCTACATTCTTAGGCTTTATTGTCGAATGAATTTCGACATAGCTTGTGTACGTTTGGTTCTAATTAAAGTAACTACATTCTAAAGCTTTATAATTGATTAAATTTCAAAAAAGTGCGCACACGTGTAGTTTCATTTGAAGTGAAGTCATCAATTTTCTTATCTACCTATAATATTTCCTATTCAGAATCCTCACATCACCTCTTTCCTTTGATAAAAACTGAAAAACGACTCTTGGTGAAAGATATTTCGTTATTGAATCTAATTCGAGTGAAACGCTAAGAATGATTTGGCCCCTAAACATTGGGGACTCACCACTCCCTCGACAGGCAATTCAATCAAGATCTTCATAATCTTTTTGGAAACTGAGGAGGAGATGGTGTTGAGGGGAAATGTATCTAACTGCATTTCCACTCCATGATTAATGGAGCAAATACTCGCACTTTTTTTATGAGGCATCTATACACCGATCCATGATTAATGAGACCTCTTGGTACACCTTTTACGACTTTCTACAAAGGCTTATGACGTTTTATCATGACTTAGTGCCAAAACGTCTAAAATCTAAATTTAGTATAATTTTTTTTTATATATTACGGTATTTTATAAAGGCTTAAGACATTTTGTCGCCCCAAATATTATAAATTTTTAGACTCCATTTGTTCCTCGACAAATAAATAATTTGGAAAAAAATTTCTTAAAAATAATTGCTTGTACAATTTGAAAATTTGCCAATGAAATTTTTTTTTCATTATCGATAATATTTTATGTCTAAATATTTTCATGAATGAAGATAAAATTTTTTGTTTATTTATTTTTATTAGTGATATGAATGATCATTTTTGGAATTTTTTTTTCAAATTATTCATTTTTCGGGAAACGAATGGAACCTTAATTTTTAGTAATTTATGATTTCCTGCAAAGGCTTATTATGTTTCAACATGACCTAGTACAAAACATTTTAAATATTTAAATCATATCCTATGATATTCTAGTAAAGATTACGATGTTCCCTCGTGACTTAGAGCAAAACATCACAAATATTTTACAATGTAAATTTTTATAAATTTTTTACAACATCTAAAGGCGGAACTTCAAGAGGATGATTGGGAGTTATTGCCGAGTGGAACCAAGCATCGCCAGACTTGATATAGATCTTCCAAATAATAAGGTTTTTTTTTTTTTCCTAAAATTACAACGTCAACTTTTAAGTTATTGTAAATTGACATAGAAATTTAACTTTTATTAACGATTCTGTAACTTATACATGCATGTACCATAATTTTTAAGTTAATTTTTGGTGTTATGTTCACCAGAATATTTTTGATGTTTTCATGTTAGTACTTTCATGTACCTATATTGTACGTCATTTTTCCTTTTAGTATTTTCTTACGTATGATATTTTGCACATGTAAAACAAATCGATTTGCTAATGTAATATGTCCAAAATAGTTCAAAGTTATCTACATATGTTAAAATTTGCAATTTTTTATTGGGATGTAAATGCAAATTGTTCCCTTTTATTAACGGAAACACTTCAAGGAAATGTATGTTTGATATTCAGAAAAGCAGTACGTGTCATAATTCTTCTTGAGTTACGAAGATTGAGACATGAAGAACACAGAAGCATCTCCATTAAATTCAAGACATTTCTAGAGGAATATATTCTGAAGAGATGGAGAAAAAGCCTCTCGGTGAAGGAATTTTCGGATGAAGGATAATGTGGTAAAACAAAGAGCCAGCTTCGATATAGATAAGCAAATTGTTGCTGCTAAAGGCACTAAAAGAACAGGAGCAAAGATCAAAGAGTTCCCGGAGGTGGCAAATCCCTCAGGAAAAGGAAGAGATCTTCAGAGGGAGCTTCTGCCAATTCAAAGAGAGTCCCATCTTAAGCCGACGAAGTATCGGCCCATCCAAATGATGTTGAGTGGATCGATCCTACCGGGTACACAAGATGTAAGCTCAAACAGTGATGGTGAATGCATTCGAATGCCTCGAAAACAATCCTGGACTCAGGTATACTTATCTGAATTCGAATCGGAGCACTCGTGAAATCTAAGTTCCAGGTTCCTCAATAGAAACTTATCTCCCTTGATCCTGCAATGATGATCTTCAACGGACAGATGCCTCCATTCTGCTAAAAACGTGAGTTGATAATGTCCCAGTTAAATGCACTGATCTTAGTTATTTATAGGTTGACGAATCCTGGGAGCATAGATGACTCCACTTATTATATTGAAAATTTTATTTTAGAAATTGTTTTTGATACAAACTTTTGTGTTTGTTTTGTGGAAAATGATTTTCAAGAAAATTTTTTCCATAATTTTTGATATTTGGGGCACGAAAAATAAGTGGTTAAAGAGAATGTTTTCCGACGAATCTAAAATATTATTATAAAATGGGGGAAAATGATTTCCCTTCGTTTCCCATCTTTCTTATGGGCTTCTTCCTCTTGCCAGAGCTTCGTTTTCCCCTCTTTCTCATGCTAGGGTTTCTTCATGCGTCCTCATTTCTGAACTGCTCCCTTCCCCATCTTTCTCACGCAACCTCGACACTACACTCCTTGTCGTTGGCGATGATCCTGACCAGCCTCTGCAGCTCTGTCACCCTCACCGCCAGAATCGGTTACGTAAGTCCTATCCACCAAATCATAAACAATTATACAAAAACGTAAGTCCACAGCCAATAGCAACCTCATGTTCTTGAAGTTAATGTTTGATACGATAAGTTTATACAACATGATCCTAACGACTAATTTAACGGATTTTAGTTTATGACAATCATGTTTCCACTTAAATTTCTTGCCTCCACTCGACATGATTGATAAACATATATAGATAAAATCCAAAATATAGTTCGAAATTCACAATATTACATGTCTTCTGAACTGGAATTATATCAACTTTAAATTTAATGTTAAAAGTAATTATGTATATTAAAATTATGTCACGCAACTAGAATTTTGAACTTCACAAAATACTAACTTCCATGAGCAATGCAAGGGCCCTCGTACGTAGGTAGTATAGTATAACAATAAGCACGATCAACTCTAGACGTTTTTACAGCTCTATCGTTGTTATTCGATATTGATTTTGTTGCTAAGTAGGCCCATAAAATCTTTTAGGAGTTCAAAAGATGATACGGTATATGCACTTGCATATGAAATAGATGCACAATACTGACTTGATCTTCTACACCACCGAGTATAAAAAATTTCATGATTAAGGGTGCGTTTGTTGTTTCAATGAAAATAGTTTCTAGGAAAATGTTTTCCAGACTTTCCACTGTTTATTTTTCCAAAAATAATTTGGTCAATGGAAAGTACTTTCCAGTCAACATAAATATAATGTATTATTTTAGGAAAATGAATTCCTATGTATAGGAAGGGAAAAACAATTTCCCTCTTTATGAGGTCTTTAGATCATTCCCTTTTTGTTAGTTCAAATATTATTTAATCATTTTCCAAATGCGATCCAAACGCCTGAAAATATTTTCAATTATATATCATCAAATACAAGAAAACTAATGATTTCCTGAAAAATATTTTTCAAAAATGGTACGATTTCATGATTAAGGGTGTGTTTGTTTCAATGAAAGTAATTTCTTGAAAAATATTTTCCGGACCTTCCGCTGTTTGTTTTTCCAAAAACGATTTGGTCAATGAAAAATACTTTCTAGTCAACATAAATATTATGTATTATTTTAGAAAAATGAATTCCTATGCATGAGAATGGGAAGACAATTTTCCTCTTTATGAGGTCTTTATGTATTTCCCTTTTTGTTAGTTTAAATGCAATCCAAACGCCTGAAACATTTTCAATCACATATAATCAAATACAAGAAAACTAATGATTTCCTGAAAAATATTTTTCAAAAATGGTACGATTTCCGCAAAACAAACGCACTCTAAATCATTAATTTCGACTCTGTCTCACCTCTCACCCGATCCTTATATTAGGGAATTATTTGACCGATCAAGATTTATCGACTGCTTTCTTGCTTTATTGATAGTTTTATTGGCTTTCTTACCATTAAAGGAAACTGTTTAATTAACGATTGAGAACTCATTAATTTATGGTTTTGGTTGCTATCCCTAGGCTAACCACCCGTGCAAGGCACCGCTCTGTTCGCTTCTTCAACTTACCACAATTAATTAAGTCATGATGAATAATTGAATTTATATATAGAATTTCAATGTCATGATTGATACGCTCCGTCGGTACCTTTTCTTCAGTTCGCTTGGAAAACGAAAGGATCACCAAATTTTGTTTATATTATAATCTTCAGGTATTTTTATTTTTTTGATGCATTGAGAACCCGCCTTCTTATCATTTAAAATTTCATGAAATTACATATTTAAGGTAAAATGCGATTGAACTGGGGTTTAATTATTTTAAAGTTTAATGCTTTATTTTTAATTATTAAATGCTTAAGACATCATGTAATTTTATATTACATTGCTTTATAATGATTTTTATTTTCCTACTTTTGTTACTTTTTTTTTCCCGGAAGATTGGACTTTATTGGCTATTAACTTTCTTATTTTTATCCTTTTAAAGTAATATTGATATTCATTACCATGTTTATTTTCTATCTGACTCTCTTATTGAATGATCACTTACTAAGTTTTCAAAATAAAAAATATATATAAAAAATCAATAGAGTTGCTTAGGGTGTGAATTGTAACATTTTGTTCTTGGGAACAATTTTTTCTTAAAAATAATTTTTTTTATTCTGCTCCCGAGAATAATTTATGAGTATTTGAAGACGTTTAGTAACTATCCAAAATTTCTATTCTTGGATAGAAATATGTTTAGTAGGAACTTTATATTTTTTAATTTTTTAATACTTTTATTAATTTTTCTGTTTTTTCTTTTCTTTTTTCATTTCCTCCTTGAATGAAGCTTTAACCAGTCATCGGCCTTGCGGTGGCCGGCGACCTTGCAAGAGGGCTGTTGGCCCTCGGCGAGGCTAAGCTTGAGCTCACCCAACCAAGGCGAGGTTAAGCCTTGCCTAGCCATTGACAAGGCTTGGTCAACAAGGCTCAGCCATGCAAGGGGTTGGCGACCCTTTGATGAGGTTGCCGGCCAGCCCAAGGCTGGTGACTAGCTAAACATTGAAAAAGAAGAAGAAAAGGAAAATGAAGGAAAAATGGAAACTGATTTTTGAAATTGTTTCCGAGAACAAAAAGTAACTTTTTTTTTTGGTTCTTAATTATGTTCCAAATCTATTCTTAGGAATATAAAATTTACCAGATGGATTTATGTTCTCGAGAACAAAAGAATAAAATCAATTGTTTTCGAGCAAGTTAACAAACATGATTTGTTCTCTATCTTATTATTGTCCTATTTGTTGACTTCTTATCATTACAAGGAATTACTCCATGGCCAACGGTGGAAAACATGCGATAAAACATTAAAAGTTTCTAAACCTTCAAAATACGATATTTGAGATTTATTTATTTTCATTATTGGCAACCTAATAACCTAAAAAACTCCAAGGTCTTGTCTCAATTTTATCCTAAACTTTTTGTCCCGTAATAAACCTCTAACTTTAGGTCCAATTACAATTATACTATAAATTTCTTTCATTTTATAAAGAACCCTCAACTTTAGGTCTAGTCTAAGGGCCTGCATGGTAACGCTCCAGGGAACACTCATTTCTGTTCTTTTGTTCCCTGAACGAAAACGCGTTTGGTAAATTTTTTTGTTCCTGGGAACAAATTTGTTCCCCCAACAGGTTTGGAGTAGAAATCGAAACAAGAAAAAGTTGTTTTTTTGTTCCTAAACAATTTTAAGAAACACTTTTTTTTTTTTTTCTTTTCTTCTTCTTCTTCCTCTTCCTCTTCCTCCTCCCACCCCTCAACCGCCCCATCGCCGCCCCATCGCTGCGCCGCCGGCGAGGTCCGGCGAGCTCACCGAGCCTCGCCCGGCCACCGGTGAGGCTCGGCCTCGCAGATTTGGGCGAGGCCGAGCCTCGTCGGTGGCGGCCGGCGCGAGGCTCGCCCAGGCTGCGCGAGGCCGCGCAAGACCGGGCGAACCTCGCCCGGCCACCGGCAAGGCTCGGCCTCGCGGATCCGGGCGAGGCCGAGCCTCGTCGATGGCGGCCGGCGTGAGGCTCGGCCTCGCCCAGATCTACGAGGCCGAGCCTTGCCGGTGGGCCTGCGAGGCTCCGGCGAGCTCGCCGGAGCCTCGTCGGCGGCAGCCAACCAAAAGAAGGGAGAAAAAAAAGAAAAAGAAAAATAAAAAAAAATCAAAAAATTAGAAATTTTTACCAAACGTGTTTCTGTTCCCGGAGTAAAAATTTTGAACCGTTATCAAACACTCTCAAATGCTCAGAAACAGTTCCCGGGAATAGAAACAAGAAAAAACATTTCTGAGCAGAAACTGTTCCCGGGAACAGAAACGTCGCCATGCAAACCCTAAATCTACTTTAAAACTTATTTGTTTCATAAAAAAATCACAAATCTTGAGTCTCAAATTTGCCATTATTAACTCTTTGTCCAAAATTTCTCTTGACAACCAAGATATGTTACACCAAAAAAAAAACAAAAACGAGAGATGAAAAACTCCCAAGCTCGTGCTATTTTGGTGTCTCGAGCACCTCGAGCACGAGAGATGGAAGAATCATTAGCACAAGAGATTGAAAACTAAGGCTACACATAATAACCATTCTGTTTCTATTTCTGGAATAAATTTCTATTCTTGACCTATTTATGGAATAGAAATCCGTTTGGTATAAAAAAAATTCCATTTCTATATCCGGAACAAATTTCTATTCCAGAAATAAGTTTGGAACAAAAATTAGAAACATATTTTTTTTACTTTTCTATTTCTGGAATAAAAAAAAAAATCGTTTCTCTCTTTCTTGTTTCTCACTTGAAGAAGTTTTATTTCGTTCACCACTCACTACCACCCCCCCCACTACTGGTCACCGGTCGCCGGCCGCCGTCGCCGGTCGCCGCTCCTCCCATTATCACTGCCATTTAGAAAAGTTAAATTTTTTTTATTATCAAACGAATTTCTATTCCAATAGAAATCGGAAATTATTTTATTTCTGGAATAGAAATTAGAAATTGTTTCTCTCTTTCTTACTTTTCACCCAAAGAAGTTTTTTTCTATCCACCGCTCACTACCACCACCACCACCCCCGCCCACCGGTGACCGGCGGCCACCGCCGCCGTCGCCGGTCACCGGTCACCGGTCGCCACTCTTCCCATTATCGCTGCCACTTAGAAAAGTAAATTTTTTTTTTTTATCAAATGAATTTCTATTCCAATAATAGAAATTTTTTGTCGTTATCAAACGCATTTTTTTGTCCAGAAACTCATCTAGAAGTAAAAATAGAAAAAATTATTTTTGTTTCAGAAATCAATTTCTAGCCAAAATGATTATTATTCGCATCCTAAGTACAAAATTGAAGACCCCCAAGTGAGATGGAAGGAAAACTCTCTTAAAAGTAAGAGCAATTGAGGAAAACCAACTATAATTGTGCTTATTTTTACCCAAATATCATATCCAAGAAGATGTTATTTGAGTTGACGTGGAAATTTTTCTACAAAAAACATCGTATTGATCTGAAATTTGAAAAAAAAGTATAGTGATGATGTGGAAACGCCAAATCATTGATAGTGATTTTGGACGGAGGGTTATCGGAGGAACATATGAGACTCAAGTAAAAGTTGGTAGTTTTTAGAGACAAAAAAAAGTTAGGATAGAATTGGGATCACACCAAGAGCTGGTATTTTTTACGAAAAAAAATACTTGAGCTAAAATTGGAACTGGACCAAAAGTTGACGGTTTTTGATGAGATAAAAAAAAATTCGGGGTAAAATTATGACTAAAGTTAAAGTTGATATTTTTTTAGAATATTATGCCCATTGTTGGCTATCTGAATTTAAATTTGGAGGCTAATGTTATATAAAGGAAAAATTAAACAAACCAATCCTTGTATTATGTTCACTCTTTTTATAACCAACGTAACAAGGGTAGAATCTCTATTTGTGATTAATTTAATCCGTCAAACTAACCTCTAGTTACCATTTCAAAATAATAATTATTTTGCTACCATATAAGGATGGAAAATAATAAGTAAGCGTTGGTGTGATGCTGATATGAAATGAACAAACAACACAAGTAGGGAAAAATACAAGAGCAGCATTCGTACCGTTGTCCTTATTCAACTTTGGTAACGTATCTTATCTAGTGACATATTTAATCTCTAAACTAATTTTCGACCATATTTCAGGATAAATTTCATAATTTTGTCCAAATGTAGATTAAGAAAAGTGCCAAATCAGCATCCAAGATGATACATGTGCATGTTGATAATGAAAATAAATTTCATAAGCCCAAAGTTGTGGTAATTTGATTCGATTCACTTGGATCAAACACGCATGTAGATAGAACGCCCACTTAGCATCCAAGATCAACATGTGGCATGGATGTTAACAATAGAAAAATAAATTACGTAAACTTAAAGTTGTTGTAATCTAATTTGATTCACTTGGAACAAACACCTATATGTAGGCAAAAAAAAAAAAAAAAAAAAAACACAACATCCCAAGATCAAGCGTCGCATCAAGGTTAACAATGAAAACTAAATTCCCTAATTTTAAAGTTGTAGCCTAATTCAATTCATACGGCCCAAATATTCGTTCAAGGATATATACTTTACGCTTTATCAATTTTTTGCATTTTTTTAAATATCTTGAAGTCATACGGTGATGTCTTCGTTGAGATTTGTACTTACAATTAGATGGAAAAACATATAATTTATTATAAAAATCGGGAACGAAGATTAGCTTAGAAATCAGATACGTCACAAATAAAATTACGTGGATCAAGATAGTATACGATAATTCTACATGGGCTATTTTTGCAATTTCACCTCGATCTTTAATTTTGCTAATCTTATAAAAATCGAAATTCTCAATTTTTCTGAAGTGGAATATTCTTTCTGTTTTCTTTATTTTCCACTGAAGTCTCTTCACCACCTGGCAACCTGGCAACGAGTTGCGTAGCATCTCTGTGTCACACGCAGACAGGGAGAGGGAGAGAGAGAGAGAGACCCAACCGCTTTTCAGGTGCTGACGGGCGATCATCCGCTGGCCACACCGCCGTAGCTCCTCCGCGAAGTCTCTTTGATTCCAAATTCCAAGCTCCAGAACGCGATCAGCATCGCTGTCTTTTCTGCTTGATTCGCTCAATTCCGAAATTCTTGATTTCGTTTCCAGGACAGTGGCTTGAAGTGAGGGACACATGTAGGGTTGATTGCGGTTCAAGATCTTCGAGACCCAAATTTCTGTGCTTGTGTGTGGTGGGGTTTGTCTAATTTTTTTATGGTATAATTCATGTGGAGTGGACGTCTCTGGTCGCTTCGCTTCCGTCGTACACTAGCTTAGGTGGGGAAGATGCTGTATATGACGAGATTGGAGGTTCTGGGCTCTTCTGCAGCTTCATTGATTCGAGGGTGTGTCGCGGAGAGGAGCGTTCAGTGGTTGGTCTTACTTTGATTG
This sequence comes from Angophora floribunda, assembly GCA_014182895.1. Lineage (NCBI taxonomy): Eukaryota > Viridiplantae > Streptophyta > Magnoliopsida > Myrtales > Myrtaceae > Angophora > Angophora floribunda. The sequence goes on from CM024712.1 coordinate 25,948,484, forward strand.
TCTGTGTGAGGTCGCCATAGAAGTAAGATAAGTAAGTCGACATGGTGAGCAGCAGTTTATTCCACCGGAGAAAGCATTCTTGGCCACCTGAAGAATATATCAGCAGGGCTACTTTGCAGCTGGTGGGTTTCTCATTTGATCTTGCGGTGTTTGATTCTCTCGTGAAATTGGGGTTTACTATTGATTACTGAGCTGGGTCTGAGGATGTTTTGTTGTTTTTCCTCCATCCGAGCAGAATTCTCTTCGCTGTCTTGATTACATATTCAATTCTTGCTGTCTATTTTAAGATCGATTTATATGTCAAAGATCTGTTTACTTATATTTATAGTGAAAAGTCTCAAACTTTTCTCATCACCAGCTGTTGTTGCCACTGAGGTTGTCATCCAGTGGCCTATTCCTTCAAAATATAATAACATTGCTAAATTAATGGGCCAGAGGCTTTGTTGTTTAGGGGTATGATAATCTTTAAGAAAATCATGACCTATGATGCGTAACGTGTTTGTAGCTTTGAGTTGGTGTCCTCAAGGAAGTAGCTTGTTGGTTTGTCAAACTTCATCTTAGACTGATTACCCTGACTTTCATGCAGTTTGATTTTGATAGTGCTGCACCTCCTGAACACGCATGGAGAAGAAGACTAGACAGTCATGCAAACATTCTTAAGGAATTCAGTGTAACATTTCGGGAGGCAATAAAAATGGTAGGACTTTCATTGTGTTCATTTGTAACTCAAGCAAACTTTAAGGGAAAGCCATGCACATCCTCGACAATTCCTTTTGATTTCTATTCTTTTGGTGACTATTCTTGTTCTTACGATTTAAAGTTTCGAATTTCCAGGTTCGACTAGGTATTCGCCTATGGTCTTACATCAGGGAGGAGGCAGCTTATGGGAGGGTATCTCTCTCTCTCCCCCCCCTTCCCTCCTTACCACGCTATTGACTACCTAGACCTTCAGAGCTCATATGAAGGAAAGTAAAAAAAATTTCTGGATACTTTTAACATCAAATGCTTCTGCAACTTGCTCAGTATACTTCTGCTGTATATGTAGAAAGCACCTATCGATCCTTTTACTCGAGAAAGTTGCAAACCGTCAGCATCTCAAGGTGTTCCTCTTGGAGGGATGGGGTAAGTTTGGGTCAATGCACCTGTACTTAAGATTAATGATATGATGCACCTTCTCATGCAAAATGGAGTAAAATCATGTAAATGCCACAGAAGCGGCAGTATATCGAGAGGATTCAGAGGGGAGTTCAGGCAATGGCAAATTATTCCCGGTATACGAGAAGCCTCACCTGTCATGGCTAATCAATTCTCTGTAAAGCTCTTCCCTCAAAGTTATGGTGCAATTGTTACAGGATTTTGATTCATTACTTGACAGTGCCAAATTTGCCCTCTTTATAGTGTTCTTCTAATTGTCAGATTGTTGTCACCTGGACGTATCTTTATATGATACTTCCAGGAATATGGTGAAGGTTGATTGAATGATGCCTTGGATTGAATGAATTTCTTTTGTGTAGACCTTGCAATTTGAATTTTTCTGATGTTCTGATGATTATTTGATCATACAGATTTTTATTTCTCGTGACGGGGGAAACAAAAAATATGCATCAGTTTTGGCTCCAGGCCAACATGAAGGATTAGGGTAAGACCTTAGATTGCCTTTTAATTGTATATGTGGTGGGACAGTACATCGAGACAGTGAGGCATATTTAAAGAGCAGTGGTTTATGGTTACTTCATCTTGTTAATGATCTTCATATCATTGATAGTACAGGAGATAAGGTAGTATCTTTGAGGAATTCTGAGCATAACTCAGAGGGTGGTATTTGGTTACCGTTAATGGATTTATATCAAAGTGGTTATAATAGTTGAATCTTATTTGACACTAGTTGATCAACAGTTATTGGGGTTATAAATCCATATACAGAATAAGACACAGATTGGCTGGACAATTCCAGGAAGAATAGGCTAAAAGGGGAAAGAAGAAAAGACAGAGAGGGGGTGGTGGGGGGAAGACAATGGTAGATCAATGAGAGAGAAGTTGAAGAGGGAGAAAGGAGCCGTCATAATGAGAGATGTTAGTACTATTAATGGCTGTCATTGGCCATCATCATTATTTGTCAGTGATGTTCACCAACTGTATCTCTCTCTCTCTCTCTCTCTCTCTCGGCCTGTCACCAACTACAGCCACCTGTTGGTAGCTGATTAATTAATTGTCAAGAACCAGCACATAATGAGCCTAGGGATGGTTTCCTTAAAAAATCTATCATAGTTGTCTATTAGCTTCCTTGTTTTCTTTTTCTTTATCCATTTCCCACTTGGAGTTGTTTCCTCATAACCATATTCCCAGAGTCCTAAAGGTTGCCCAGGCCTTTGGAACTGGCATCTGGGCTTTATAAATGAGCTTCTTTATTTTTATTTTTTTTATTGTTGTGTGTTAGCAAGAAATAGGAAAAAAGCTTCCTGTCCTTGCATATAAAAAACCAAACATGTTAGTATATATATATTCAATTGTAGCTCCATTATCTTGGCGGATTTTATGCTAGCAACCCAAAGATCTGTTAATTTCCTGTCTTTTGGATCTTCTTGGGAATTTGAAAATTCATGGACTTAAGATGTCATTGATTAAAACTATGGTATAGCTTTTCGATGCTTCCAAGTTTGGAATCCTTAATGGAGGTACTCAAATTGTTATTTTTACTTGTGTTTTTGATCTTTCAGGAAACAAGACGATTATGGAACATCATCTTGGGGTTGGAACCTCAGTGGCCAGAATTCTACATATCATGCTTTATTTCCAAGGGCGTGGACAATTTATGATGGTACTTAAGTTTCAGAATCTTCATTCAAATTTCAGTAAATTGCTACACTGACAACAGTCAACTGTCAGGCGAACCGGATCCAGATCTGAAGGTGTCTTGTCGTCAGATATCACCTTTTATACCACATGATTACAAAGATAGCAGTCTCCCTACAGCAGTTTTTGTTTACACGGTATTTCTCTCGTGAACTCATTACCATCACACACTGAATTTTCTGATAATGCAATTTTTAGGATGTCCAATTCAACAGCTTAAACAATTGGGTGGAGAAAGAATACACACATACAAGGCCCAGTCAAACTTCATAGACAAGTGATGTGGGATATAATCTTTTAGCACCTCTTCTCACATGCAAATCGGATTAGCACAGCATGAGAAATTGACAAATGGGGGTATTAGACAAACAATAACCACTTGCGAAATAATATATTTGATATAGATGTGAAGAATGACTCTTGATGAAATATCCGACTCAAAAGCTTATGCAATTGGGTGCAGGGAGACTATTTATATATTGAAATTTTATAGACAAGGGATAGGAGATATTTTAAGATCTCTTTGCGTGTGCAAACTAGATTGAGAACAACACGAGAAATTGATGATGGGGTAGCTGCAAAACTTGGGGATGAACTTGGGTCTGGTATCATTAAGTTTGATTCAAAAGCTTAAGCTATTAGGTAGGGGATGACTACACATAGAAAGGCCAAACATACTTAATAGAAAAGTGATGTGAGATAATTCTTCCACAATAGACATCCTACATAAATACTCTCTTTAAGCATCTAAGGTTGAGAGTATTGATTGCTTGAGTGGACTAGATTGGTGTGCATTTTGGGAATAGCTTCTTTGTACCAGTTTCTAGGTTTGTAGCCACCTCTAAAACGACATTGATTTCGATTTTTGTCAATTAAACAAATGTGTTGCTTGAGGGATACAAGACACTCCTGTATATTTTCTGTGACTGACTGGTCAATTGATTCTCATTTCATCTATAGGAAGTGTTTAGCTTGCTTCCAGAGGATCACAAATTTGTAGTATCTCTTCATTTGAACCCTCAAAAGCTGTTACCCATACTACTATCCCTGAATTGTGAGTTCTTAGTCATACTGCAGATACAGGTGTAACTACCATGAGGGAGTTCTTTTCATTTTTTTCATTTTGGTTGAGCAGAGAATTATTTGGTTCACTTACACTTTCTATCTACCCTGTCTTATTATGTTGAAGTTGTAATAAATAATCATCCAATCCTATTTTGGGAGTTTTTTCTAATCTAATTTTGGAACATCCCTCACCATTCAAATTTAGATTCATTGGGTTTTAATTGGTTCTCTAACCTTTGTCAGTGGAATGAACTTATCTTTAAATTTGGTGGTTCTGTAAAAATATTTTTAAGTCACTTGATTCTCGGTCACGACATTTGTTGGTTAGAAAGAGATTTCGTTTTGACAGCTATAAGGAATAATTGCTGTTCGTAGGAAGATTTAAGATATGGTTACTTATGGTTTGAGTGCACACTGTTTCTGCAAACTGTTTGAGCTATTTAAATGTCACTTCCAATTATTCGGTTTCATTCCATTATCTATTTTTTTTCATTTGTCTGTAGTTGGTGAACACTGGAAAGGAAAGAGCAAAAGTGAGTCTGCTCTTTACATGGGCGGTATGATCATTTTCCTCTGTCTCCATCAATTTAACCTATACATAGTGAGTATTCAGAAAATCAGTCAGATCATGATTATTTGCTCATGCAGAATTCAATTGGTGGCATCTCACACTTGTCAGGAGACCATGTAAATGAACCATTCATGTGAGTGAATGTGGCATACGTCTTTCAGTTTTTTACCTGTAAATTCTGAAGTCTGTCTGACCTTTTCCTTTGATCTTTTCACATGATAGTGGTGAAGATGGAGTCTCTGGTGTACTACTGCATCACAAGCAAGTGATCAAACCCTATAGCTTTATGTGACGGTTGGTTTGCAGATTTCTCTTGTCCATTCATTGTCTTTGAGAGGTCGAACATGAGGTCTTGAGGTGAATTATCCATCATTCCATCCCTCTTCACCCTCGCTAGACCAACCAAGCGTATGCCCACAATCAAACCCCCAAAAGAAAAATATAAATTGGTTAAAAAGGGAAAAAATTTAAAGTCCATTATGTCAAAGTTACTTGCTTAATATTTGAATGAAGTTTGCAATACATGGATCCATAGGATGCAGTGTGAAGTATGTCAATGTGCTACTCCTCTGAGAAGGAAATGCTGACTCACCTCATTTACAAAAAATTTGATGAAGCATGAAAAGATGTTTGACTATTGTGAAATTTTGCGGAACTACTGCCAACTATTCTAAAAACTTGAGCTGTTAAATGATGGCATGGTTTATTATTCAAATTGTTCTATCACTCCCCCTTTACTACAGTCTTGTTTTTTTGCCTAGTACTAAGCTTGGACATATTTTATTGGGAAGGCAAATGGGCTTAAAAAGATTTGAACTTAAGATCTCCAACTCTGATACCATGTGAGATTTTGTGGGACCACTGTCAATAGTTCTAAAGGCTCAAGCTGTTAGATGAAGGCGTAATTTATAATTTAAATTATTCTAACCACTATTAGTAATGACTATTTACTTCTCTAAAACCCATACTTCTAAAGACTTATGAAATACACAGCTAACCCCGTGGACCAAGTAGGATGTAAGTGAAAGTCATGGTGGCTCAAATCTGGATTGTCTGCATTCGGTGGTGTGGAGAATTGAAACCATGCGATGCATTTAATTCACATATGCATTAATTCTTTAGCTGCTAAGTTCTTTCCTTTCTGGTTTAGCTCATTTGTTAAGGAGAGACCAACAAATTTGACTCTTAATTTTCTAATCTTAGTATTAGCTTATTTAATTTGCAGAACCTTCTAATTTATTGCTTCTTCTCATCTATTTTGCAGCTTGGTTTTGTTTTCTTAGGATTTTGCCTTATCTTCATTTCCAGCTCATCTAATAGCTACAATGGGAAAAGTTTGACTGTTTATTTTCAAATCCCTGCACTCATATAATAAGCAAATCGTTAAATATTCCAAACCCTTTTGTGTCATGCTGTTATAGCTCAGACTAAATTTCTTTTTTACACAAAGCTTAGCCCTTTTGAACCAAGAGTTAACTTTTCCAGTTCTCAGCTCCGTGGGTTCTCTTCTAGTGTTAAATATGCAGCTGGTGAAACGTTAGCCCTCTCTATTAATTTCCTGCCATTGGCTTCTGATGAAAAGAAAACAGTAGTAATCTTTAAAAATCACATGCACAAAATGTTGAAGAGCTTAATTTGGCTCAATCACATGGGACAGCTTGGGATTTCAGTCCTTTTCTCTCTGCCCCCATCCCCTTCCACCTCCTCCCCCCCTCTCTCAGAGATGATGGCAGATGATGGCAAGAATTCTTGTTAGTGGGAGCACATAAAAGCACAAGTTATCAGTGCAGTAAAAGAAACAAAATATACTCCTTGAAAATAACTCGAAAGGAAAATGAGAAAGGGCTACTGTCTGAAAATGACCAGAAGCTCGTTACGACTCGGAAAATACACAATTTGGGATCCTTATGAATCTTGCTGCATTTAAGACACTCTAGCTGATTTTATATTTTCCTATGGTAAGATAGATTTTTTCTTTTCTAGGTTGAATCTAATCTTCTGTAGCACCAGTTAATTTTGTTTCATGTCACCTAGATACTTTGTGTTTTATGTTGCCCATACTTTGTGCTGTTTAATGTCTTCTAATATGCAAATGTATAGTCTAGCTTACATGCGTTAGTCATACATGCCTTGCTATTTGTCTGATTGTGGGTAGGATATATGTGTTAGTGCTTGTACTTGTTTTTGTCAGCCAGATCCACTATTCAAGAAGCATTCTTTTACTCTCAATAACTCATCTCATCCCTAAATTGCCAATGCGTATATGATCCTTTGAAATGTGCAATGATGAAATTTGGGTGCTGGCTGCAAGTATGGTTGCTTTTTGGTTTACTTCCCCCAGTCAGTAAGAGCAGATTCTAGTGTTTCTGAGAAATACTGCATGGGTGCAGGACAGCAAAAGGGAATCCTCCTGTTACTTTTGCAATTGCTGCTTGTGAAACTCAAAACGTAAATGTCACTGTCTTGCCTTCTTTTGGGCTTTCTCAAGAGAGCTGCATTACGGCAAAGGACATGTGGGACACTATGGTTCGGGTAATTTTTTTTTTTCCAAAATCTGTAGTATGGTCAAACTTTGTTTCTTTCCTGCATAAGAATCTAATCTTGAGGAAGAATTACTTTATTTGACTATACCATCACACAATCTAGCTGTATGCCATATTGAAGATTCCATTGCACAATATCAGGCATTCTCATGACTTTGTAATTATTTTCCACAACCTAGGATGGTCAGTTTGATCGGGGGAATTTCAGTAGTGGGCCTACTATGCCTTCCTCGGTAGGAGAAACACTCTGTGCTGCAGTATCAGCTTCTGCATGGGTGGAACCACGTGGGAAATGCACTGTTACATTTGCTCTTGCATGGTCCTCTCCGAAAGTGAAATTTCTGAAGGGAAGCTTGTACTATAGGTAACCTTATTGCATTGAAACCTTTAATGTGATACCTGCAAAGATATATGTGTGGGGTCAGTTTGTGCCCTTATTCTGTTATATTACTATGGATGCTTCTATGTTTATCATGTGCAGCTGAGATAAAACTTTTCGACAATATTTATGTTCTCTTGCTGTCCATGGAGAATGAAAAATCGACTTTTTAATTGCACCAACGTTAGGCATCGTGGATTTTATTTGAATTAACTTGAACATGCTCTCAGAATGCTTTGCTTGAGATAATTCCTTGGGCTTGCCTACATGCTGATAATAAAGAATCATGTATTCTGATTTGAGGTTCTTTTCACTTGCAGGAGGTACACCAAATATTATGGCACTTCTGAAAGAGCAGCTCATCAATTGGTTCATGATGCATTGAAAAGTATGCTCTATTTCACTGTATTGTGTTCAATTCCTTTGTATTATTTGAATTTTCTCATGATACTCCCCTTAGTTTATTTCCGTTCCATTGGATTGAATTCATCCCATAGGACCTTTACGGAAACTGTTTCAATGGTGTGGGAATTACGTTACACTTCCCTTTCTAGATCATGACATCGTTACTGGTCCAAAACCATACCTGACATTATGTAATCTTTTGTTAGATCACAAGCAATGGGAAGAGGAAATTGAGAAATGGCAAAATCCTATCCTCCATGATGAAAGGCTTCCAGAGTGGTAATTTTCATTCTGTTCCCTATAATGTTTATGCTTGTCTTTTTTTTGGATGGTCCCATGTAACCTTATTTTGGCTGGCTTGAGTATCTTCCAGAGCATAGGTATGGATTGTTTAAAGCTCCTGAATTTAGAGATTATTGGGCATGGGCCTGCACTAGTCTTACTTACAAATAAATTTGTCTGACAAATTATGGAAATTCATATTGACCTACTTTTAATTTAAATGGCTAGAGCAAATGTTGGTTTGAGAAGCTTGTTGCTAGTATTGTTTGTTCTTCAGCTCTAGAGCAGTTGTTGCATTAAGATGAAAATATTTGTTGTCAGAATCTCAATTTAAGTTTTCCGCAGTATTATATTTTGACACTATCCTACCCATGACAGATGTAATTTTGATGCAGATTCAAGGTTTTTGTAGTTTTGGAATTTTTATATATGTATATATGTGTTCTATTCTACTATGTTTCCTCTTTGATCTCATATTCTATTGGACCTTTGCAGGTACAAGTTCACACTGTTCAATGAGCTCTATTTTTTAGTTGCTGGTGGAACTGTTTGGATAGGTAGTAAACCATGTCTTCGTATTATATATCCTATCTCCTTAAAGGGATCCATAACCCTGAACTTGTTATTTTTACTTGGCATTTGTGTCTTTGTCAAAACTATATGAATGTATGGATTTATTATGCACGCAGACTCTCAGTCGCATGATGAATGCACAGTAAATCTTCCCCAAACAACGAGAAAGCTAGAGGAGAAAAATGTGAGAGTCAAAGGAAGAAAAGTGGATTACACAGAGCACATTGAGCATTTTGCTACTTTTGGATCAAATCAAAGTGATAGAGCAGTACTTGCTGGTTTACCCTGCAAAGATGAGTCAGCGAGCACTGAGGATGGAGATCCTGCTGAGTTTTCTCATTCCTTATCATTTTTAGACCCGCAAAACGAGGAAGATGTTGGCAGGTTCTTGTATTTGGAAGGAGTAGAATATATTATGTGGTGCACGTATGATGTTCACTTTTATGCATCTTTTGCACTTCTTGAGCTTTTTCCCAAAATTGAACTTAGTATTCAGCGTGATTTTGCAAAAGCTGTCTTATCTGAAGATGGAAGGAAAGTAAGATTTCTTGCAGAAGGAAATTGGGGAATTCGTAAGGTCAGAGGAGCTGTGCCTCACGATCTGGGAACACATGACCCATGGAATGAAATGAATGCATATAACATTCATGATACAAGTAAGTGGAAGGATTTGAATCCGAAGTTTGTGCTGCAGGTGTATAGAGATTTTTCTGCCACTGGAGATTTGGCTTTTGGAGTTGATGTTTGGCCATCAGTTCGTGCTGCCATGGAGTATATGGAACAGTTTGATAGGGACAATGATGGTCTTATAGAAAATGATGGATTTCCAGACCAAACATATGATACTTGGACAGTTCATGGTGTCAGTGCCTACTGTGGGTGCTTGTGGCTTGCTGCACTTCAAGCTGCAGCTGCAATGGCCGTTCAGATAGGTGACAAAGACTTTGCTGAATGGTGCAAAGCCACCTTTTTGAAGGCAAAGCCAGTATTTGAAGCAAAATTGTGGAATGGTTCTTATTTCAACTATGACAGTGGTGCAAGCAGTAACAGTAAGTCTATACAAGCAGATCAGCTTGCAGGGCAATGGTATACTGCATCATCCGGCTTGCCTCCTCTTTTTGATGATGGTAAAATAAGAAGTTCCCTTCAGAAGATCTATGATTTCAATGTAATGAAAGTAAGGGGTGGCAGGATGGGTGCTGTAAATGGGATGCATCCTAATGGGAAGGTTGATGAGACCTGCATGCAATCACGTGAAATATGGACAGGGGTTACTTATGCAGTGGCAGCAAATATGATACTTGCTGGGATGGAAGAACAGGCATTTACCACTGCTGAAGGCATTTTTGTTGCTGGGTGGTCAGAAGAAGGTTATGGGTAAGTTTCAGATCATTTTCATCATTGACAGATAATTAGTTTCTATGCTCACCATTTGTTTTATGATTATTTCCATTTTCATTGTCATAAGGGCAGAGTAGGCGGTGAAGTTTCTCCTTTACTTGTTCTTTCTTGCAGTAAACCTGTAGTTAATCCTGTTTGTGCAGATTTTTGTTGCTTAGAGATGTCTCAGCAGTGATTTTTGATGTGATGATGTCTTTCTAGTCTCTGTGAGCAGAAGTAGTTGTCAGAAATACCTGCTTTAATTAGTTTTGCTTGTGAAACTTCCAGTGGCTTCTTCTGATGGAAATGTGGAATATGACTGGCTCTATTCTTTATAATGTGTAGTGCACGATTAGATTGCTGCTGCTGCTGATGATATTACTCATGATTAGGGCTTATTCGATTCTTTGATTTGGTTTAACTTTTGGTTGTTTTTGGTTCCTACGGAAATACTTATGGATTTGATGCATGAAAAATAAGTAGAAGTAAAAAAAAGAAAAAAGAACAAGAAAAACAAATAGGCTGAGTATTATTGTCTTTACAATTTTGAAGTAGTCCGAGTTAAAACTCTGGAATATGGTATTGTGAGGCACCGTTCAATTATTAGAATTCATATCTATCAAGCACTAATTTAAAATGGAAGGTCACTCAAAGGCCACCAAGCAGGCTGCCGAGTTGGTAGAATTGCAGCATTGTGGCTTTGTTAATTTCGTCAATTGTTCCTGACCCTCAAAAAGTTTTAATGCTTGGTTTTATCGTAATTCTTGTGCTAGCTAAGCATTGGCCGGTTCTTCACTGAAGCATGGATATTGTACCATGCTTGAGACGTGATAAATGCTGCATCCAACTGTACTGTCTTACATGAAAATTGAGCTTCTCGAATTGCATGATTTGGGAAACTCCCGAACTTTATTTTGTTATTACCCCTTTCTTCCCCATGTGAGAACATTGGGATCGATTCCTCAATGGAGATCATCTTAATCTTGGATAACACTTTCTCTATGGTACTTCTTTTTCTGCATGCAGTTACTGGTTCCAGACACCTGAGGCTTGGACCACTGATGGACACTTTCGGTCTTTAATATACATGAGACCGCTTTCAATCTGGGGCATGCAATGGGCACTGTCCCTACCTAAGGCAATTATGGAGGCCCCTCAGATCAACATGATGGACAGGATTCGCTCATCACCTATGATTTCACGGCTCTCTGGCGACGAATCAGGCATCCGGATAGTTGCTCACAGAGCAGGGTGCTTCGGTAATTCCTCATTCCGCTGTACATGTTAAGACTTCACGCTTAAGTTATTCATGATCTGTAAAGAAATGTCATTCTACTTCCATTGATACCTCTTTTGGCGGTAGTAAAATGCCGGGGGAGGTTTCTAGGAAGAAAGTGCTGGGGAGGTTTGAAGGAGACTTGTTCCTTGTAATTGGGGAATGAAAGAGTAGGGGATGTGGCACAGCATCTGAATGAATAATGAATGCTTCTCCTTGCCATTCACTGTATATTCCATCTTTATTTAGGCAGAAACCAACCCTATTCGGTTCGCTTGAAAATTATGCAGTCTTCTGTGATGTTCAGTCTGTTTACTTGACAAGGTGCAGGAGGCCAGATGTGATGCTGTCAACCTCGCCGTTCCGGGATTTACAGGGATGCAAAAAGCTTCTCCCATTTTCTGGGGTGGATCGTTGGAAGCAGAATATATATGCCTTGGAAGAATTTGGTTTTGTTTTCCAACCATTTCTTATTGCCTTAGGGGAGTTTCTTCCCTACAGGGGCCTCTGCCTGTCTGTTGATCCAGTGGGCTGCGAGGATGCGATTCTTATTTTTACGTGTCAGTGCCATTATGCCTTGAACCCATAGTTGGTACAGTATTTTTTTCAAGCTCTATCCCTGGCTGTACTCTCTAGTTATTTAGATCCACATGAGGTCTCATATGAAGTAGTTTAACATCGTAATTAGGACGATAGGATTTACAAGGATGCAAAAAGCTTCTCCCATTTTCTGTGGTTGGTTTTGTTTCCCAACCATTTCTTTTTAGCCTTGGATGCTGTTCGGCCTAGTTGCCCGCAACTAATTAGTGTAAATATTATAGTGTTTCTAATATGTATATAAAAGATAGAAACTTTTGTTGACTAATAGGGGTGATTGGTTCTCGATCCAGTTCAATCCAATGAAATCGGTCACCTTTTTATATTTTTGCCCACAAAAAAGGTGACAATGCACAACGAGAGAGTTATAAATCTTAAAATATTGACGGAAGCAATGATAGTGAAGAATTATTATTCTGTAGTTTGTGGTGCAATTGGCTGAGATATTATTTAGTTTATACTTTATTAATTTTTTTGAAGTAATAATAATAATAATAAATATATGTAGTCGGTCTAGTTCAGTCTGGTTACCTATTGGAACTAAGAACTGGATTGTTTGAATGCCGGTTTCACTTTTAGAAATTGAGAATCAGACTGATACTCCTAAGAATTGGACTGCACATCTGAGCAATTTTCGATTTGAGTGCCTTGTTTTGCGTATCGATAATTCAAATTATGTTATTATGCTAAGATAAGAATATTTCTTAGATACAAGAGACAGCAAAACCCTTTCTTCCAATGAGTAAAGTTCAATTCTAACGATTCACAATTCTGGATGGCACACTTAGAGACAACATCAATTTTGTTATAATAATCTGTATATAGTTAACAGGGAGTAATTCCCTTGTGGTACTCTGTATGACTCGGCTTGGATTTTACTCATCTTTTATTGCTTTTTCAAGCTTTAAGGGTGTATATATTTTGCGGGAAATAAATAATTTGGAATATTTTTTTTAATTTTGTACGTGATACGATCGATTATATTTAGAAGGTTAATTTTCAGATCATTTATTTTCATTCTTCACAAAATAAATGGATGGAATTTGCGTAAATATCGCCAATCTTTTTTTTTTTTGTCAATTTTCCGTTGTGTATCTAGACTGAAACACGGGAAAAGGGCAAAAAGAAGGAGAGAAGGAAAAAGTTGTACGGTCACTTTCCTGATATTTGTCGAAGTTGCCAAACTGGAAGTCGACATCGCTGCCATTGGTTGAAGGCGTAAACCATGCGTTGCCCCAAAAAGGAGGTCACCGATCGCACGCGAATACTGAATTTCCATTAGCGACAGCATGAATTATGTCTCCTCTTTCTCAAAGGGAAACGTCCACCACTTTTCTTATGCAATGAACCACCCGAGGTCTTTTGATGGAAAGGGTACGGTCCGCACATGATGGCTTTTGGCGGTCACGGGACGGACCGATCGACTAGGTTAGAATATCTGTACTCTCGTGTTGGTGAAGTCACTTGCCGCTATCAAGTGCTAGCTGCCCGAAATGAAATGGCCGAACATAATGGATCTGTTGAGGTCAGGCAACATAGCACAAGCTGTTTGAAGTTTCTTTCCCAGCATGGATCGAATTCGGGATTTGTCAATACCATAAATTCGAGATTCTAGAGATTTCCTATAGAAGTTGTATCATCTTTTGAGAGTTGACAAAGTCCATTTTTGGAGAAAGAAAGTTCAAATGCTTGTTGATGTCATTGTTGCTTCTTTAATTGAAGGAGAATACCATCTTTTCTTTGAATCTACAAAGAGGATTCTGTCAATTTTCAACTCTTATTAATCGAGGGTTAGGGGTTATCCAATAATTTGACCTAGCTAATATGTTATGCAGAGCATGGTCCCTCTTAAAGTGCAAAGGCCAAGTGGAGCCCACTATTTTATTTTTTGTAAAATTTTCAACATTCGACTATAAGAATCGCCACGGGAAAAATATTCTAAGGAAAAAAAAAAGACTTTAGGTGAAAGGGATTTTCAAAATGTAAATAGTATTTAATAAAGTGCCTTTTAAAAATACATTGGGAAGCAACTTTGATATTATGCCATTTGAAAAAAATTACAAATTGCAAAAACTTTTATTATGTTTTTTTAGATTCTCAAATTATTTGCCGATGGAATTTAGCCATTGCCAACTAGATCTAACCGTTGGTTAGACTTGCTTGGGCAACCTCAAGCTGTATCACCAGGGGTCTTGCGACCTCAAGCAGTGCTGGGCGACAATAGATTGGCTTGCTAACAATTAGATCTGGCCCCATTGGTCACATCGCATGAGGCGGGCACATTTCCAAAATTATAAAAATTGAGTGAAGGCAAAGTTGAAATAAAAAAAAATGGTATTTGCATTATTGTTCGTAGCATCTTCAAACCTATCTAGGCAATATCTTTTGGAAATGCAATTCAATCTTTTCGAATTTTCAAAAATAATTTGTCACGCTAGTCTTGCAAAATTAGAGATGTTGGTTGTTAAGGGTAAGGCACTTGTGACACGCGTGCAGAATCCAATGCACATTATACAAGAAGAGTAAGCACCCGAATTGAGAGATCACAACTTGTCAAGTGAGTACAATTTACAATTAAAGAAGGAATCAAACTAAATTGGTCGTTGTTAAACAGCCAAAAAGATAAATACTCTTTTGGGCTATGGTGTTGTTGTTCGTTTCATTTTTGGGAATTGGTATCGGATTGTTCTAGAATTGGATTTAAGTGTCATTCCTCGGTTTGAAAGCATGCAATGTATTCTCAGTGGTTTAAAAGTCAAAATAAAGGCATGCTTAGTTGTATTGGTGGATTCAACTAGGAGCGAGCAAGATAGATTGATCGAATTGGGAACCACCCGAATTGGATGGAGCCATTTAGGCCCAGTTCAATTTCCAATTCTTAAAAGTGGAACCGATATTCTAGTTGTATTTTATTTTTATTTTTAAATGTCTTATGCACACTTTTCTCTCTTCTTTTAGCTTAACTTCCTTTTTCAATCTTTTCCTTTCCCTATGTCTCCTTTGCTTCTTATGGGATTCGATGCATTCTCTCATTTGAACTCAATCGGTTCCACTAAATGGCCTGGGAATCGGACTAAATTGGTTGATCCAATTCAATTTGGTTCTAGGGATTTCCAGTTCGATCCTCGATTTTAGAAATTGGGAATCAATTTCTCCAATTTGATTTTCCGAATTCAAGGTGAGATCGAACCGAATCAAGGACCGATCACCCTTAAATTCAACATTACAATGGTATGCACATAAATTCCGTAAAATCGTTCAGTTCGTGAATTTAACAACGACCAAACCATTCGATCCAAGCTTCCGAATCCTCGTAGCCCGCCCACGACACTGCAAACAGAGGGGTCCCCACATTTGAAATTTTTGCCATAAGAAGACTATTAGATCACATTGACTACTAATATACTCTAGTCAACACACCAAAAAGAGACAGGAAAAGATGCTCACGACACCTAAATGTCAACATTTGTAAACCTCAGGCTGAATTTCCCGCACACCGCCATGCGAAGACGAGAGTGCGAACGACCGAAACGGCGTGGTCCACTCCCATCCTCCTTTCAAAAACACAGAATCAAAATTTGAATTTTCTCCTTTTTTGTATTTTGGAACTGATCAAGTCTTTAAATTACTTCATTTAAACTCTGAAATGTAAATTTTGAGAGAAAAAAAATTAATTTTTAATATTCTTCCTGAGAGGAAGAATTAACTTTTTTTTTTCTTGATTCTACTCCAAATTTATTCCCAGAAATAAATTTATTCCTGAGAATAAAAAATTTACTAAACACATTTCTGTTCTAAATCTGTTCTCAGGAACAAAAGAGCATGATCCTGAGAGCGTTACCATGTAGGCCTTGAACCTCGATTAGGCACACCCCCTTTGCAAATTGCAAAGATGAGAATGGAAACGACTGAAACGGCGTCGTACGCTCTCATCCTCCTTTCAATGAAAGAGTCAAAATTCGATCTCACTTTCTGTCTGCATTGATTCGGAATAAAAAGCCAGCTTCCTGTTGAGTCCTCGCTGCCTGCTTCGTCGACGCCACCCCATCCATCATCGTACCAGTCGATCATTTTCTACCGCGACGCTTCGGTGGCCTTTTCCTCTCCATCTCTCTCGAGATCGCAAAACCCTAAAACCTCTCCCTTGCCACGACCTGCTTCGCCCAGGTAACCCTCTGCAACTCCATGTCGCGTCTCCCTTTCAGTAAGCAGCAGCGGCTGTGTTCTTCTGGCTCTTTTTTTCGGTTTTTGAGGTTGCCCATTTTTTCTTTCGGTCGGGTGCTGCTGCCGGTAGCGTGGTTTTCGCCGGTGGATGTTGTGGCTGTCGTGTGTGGCTTTGAGTGGTCTAGGCTAGTTTGATGTGATCGTTAGTTCTTGGAGGTTTGGAAATCTTGCTCGTGCTTTTCTATATCAGTCCGTACGCTTCTCTAACGGAGTATTTGTTGGTTTTGGACCGGTGGTCGGTTTGTGATTTTACAGAAGAATATGGCGAGGAAGATGCTTGTTGATGGGGAGATGGGCAGGCCGGATGAAGGGGACGCGCATTACGATTTCGATCTGTTCGTGATTGGTGCGGGGAGTGGGGGTGTCCGTGCTGCCCGGTTTTCTGCTAATTATGGAGCCAAGGTAAGGCTTTGGGATTTCCAACGAAAAAGAGTTGGTTAACAGGGATCTTGAGTTTCCTCCATGATGATTCTTATGTGTTCCCGGTTCTGTTTTTTCCTTTGCTTGAGTTATTCTCTTCGTTGGGCATACTCTAGTACTGGAATCAGGGATGGATCCAGAACGACTTTCTTAGTGGGCCAACTTAATAAGTTATTAGATGTTCATAAATTTAATTGTTTAAATAGCTAACATTGAGCTTTTTGTAATTAAATAATTTAATAGATAAGAAAACAATTGAATTTTTCTCAAATAAATTTGATTGGAATAGCAATGATATAGTGGAAACATTACAATTGTCTATTGCTTAAATGTGGGGGCAAGATGAAGGAAAAATGTGGAATAGTAACTTCACTTATTACTTTTTCAAGAAATTTTGTGGGGGCAAAATGGCAAGATTGAAAGTTTTTAAAAACATAATGTACATTTATGTATCATACAGAATTTAGTGGGGGCAACTGCCACCCTTCTTATAAGCCTAGTCTGTCCCTGTCTATAATGCTTTGAAACTGGTGTTGGTAGTTGTAGGCATTCATTGAGTTATCTTCCCAAATGAGCAGCTCATCCTCTAGAGTCATTCATATAGCTGCTTCTCATTTGGGTAATGGACTAACAGATCCTTTTATTTCTATGATGAGATGACTGTATATGACCTGTCAAACTTCTTTTTGTCCTTATACACACTTTGTCATTTGGAAAATTGATTAGCCTTAAGTTTTTTCTGTGTTCTAATGATTTATTGGTTCTGTGATTTTAGGTTGGAATCTGTGAACTTCCCTTTCATCCAATAAGCTCTGAAGTAATTGGAGGAGTTGGTGGAACGTAAGTCTGCCAAAGTTTGGTTCAAGTGGTGTCTTAGAACTTTTTGCCTTGACATTTGCTCTCTTCACATAATTAAATCATTTCTGGATTGTTTTACAGTTAAAATTATATCTGAGAGGCTTTATACTAATTTGTCGAAATTCATTAAGACACATCATTGACTTTTACCTCAGGATTTTATTTCATATTATAAGTATTCAAAATTGTGGATTCAACAATTGTCAATTATTGTTGGTTATCTCTGAGTCTGAACCATATAGTTCTCTCTGTTTCTTGGCTGATTTGGAAAAGCAGAGTAAAAGAGCCTTTGAATTAGGAGTCATTTTTTTTCTGTAATTATTGAAAGCTTGTTCAAAATATTTGTTCAAAATATTGCGATTTGGTATAGTGGAAAATTGTTTGTGGTTGTAGATGCATCGATTGGCATTGTAGTTGTTTTGTCTTATGATTGAGCTGTTTTTGGTTATGGGTTTCAGCTCCCTGGGTGCCCTGTGTCTCCTTAACTATATGAAAAAAGGTTTCTGAATTAAGAATGGTCTTTTTCATTTTAAACTGAGGCAGTTGATGAGCCACTCTCTTTTGATTCATTATTTCTTAACCAATTGATTGAGTTAATTGCTCTGAGTAGATGTGAATCCTTTATGCTGTCCTAAGACTTGGTCTAGTACTAGATTGGACGAGAAATATGTACTATGGAACTTGCACAGTGGTTGGACCTTCTGAAATTTGTAATATCAGTAGCAGGTGTTTCATTGCTGTGCATAATGGCAGCATATTGTCAGATTTCTTGCTTTAAATATTAAGTGAGGGGCATGAGGACTATTTTGTCACCTATCTGGTTGCATGACAAACGTGACTTATTATTATTATTTTTTTGACTGATATAGATCATTCTATGCTTTCAGTTTGTTTGCTTCCAAGAGAATCTTATGTGTCTCCTCTTTGATTGTCTACCATCTGGTCTGGATGAATAACACTATTGAAAAGTTTTGGTTTGCAGTTGTGTGATTCGTGGTTGTGTTCCCAAGAAAATATTGGTGTATGGGGCAGCTTTTGGGGGTGAATTGGAGGTAAGTTTATCTTCATCAGATAAGAGATTACGTTTCCAGCTTATCACATACTTTTTGGGTTAAAAGTTAAAAACTAGGTCAGCTTGCTTAGGATATTCCCTTTCAAGTATAATGGACTTTGGTGTTTATGAAAAGAAGGTCTATGGCAAATGCTTATGAAGTTGTATATGTTGCCAAAAAAGGTTGTCAGGATTGCGACCCTAAGTAGGATTTTTTTTTGAGGTATTCGAGGATCAAACCATAGGATTGGATTGAGGAGTGTAAGTTCCTAGAAATTTACAGATTGAGGCCTAAAATGTAAAATTTTGACATTGTTTTATCCAATTATATGCTTGTTAACTTTGAAAAGGGAGAATTAAGCTTGAGTAAGGTCAAATTCTGAGTTCTGCATGCTTAAATCCCCATATTGAAGTTAGGTAGGTATGTAGAAATATGCAATTAGATAGTTCAAACATGACATGTCATTTAGACCACCAAATGAATTTAATGCAAGCTATTAAAAAATCACCTAATTGCAACTATTGACTTTCTATTCACCCTGAAAAAAAAAGTAGAAAAAAATTTATAGAATTGACTCATCATTAAAATTCATCATCTTTGGGCTTTGTCATCTTTTTATCACATTATACTTATCTTTGTTGAAATCGTCCTCTTCCAAACAGGACATTTATCAAAGACTTGATCACAGCGACAAGAAATAATGTAATTTGGCAAAAAAATCAGTATAGAAAGTTTAACAAAAGAAAACAAGAAAAAAAATTCAGAACGTATATAGATTAGAGCCACACTGCAAACAGAGAAATCATAATTAAAAAACTGAAATGACGAAGAAAGCATCAAAATCAGATCGCAGCTTTGACCAGCATGTAAAGGAGAAGTTTGAAGGTTCATAACAGTCAACTATTTGAAAAGAAAAAAGAGGAGAAGAAAGCTTCAGACAAATGGTCGATAAAAATTATGTTCAAGTAAGAAGCTCGATGAGCTCATCATGAACAACAAAAAGACGGTGGGCCAGAATCTTCAGTCTATACAGAGTCTGCACTTCAGACCAGTCCTTGATTCGTTGGCCCTATTTTGCTAATGAGCCGAGTAATATGATTTAAAGGAGGAGCAGGTCTTGGACTCTTGGGCTAGTTGCAAGGTCCAAATTCCATTTCCTTCAGCTGGAACAATGAATTTTCTGTCCTGGCAAAAATTGTTAGGATCGTAGGTAGGATCAGAATTCCATGAACCTACCATGATTCCACCTCTTTGCGATTTTTGCTGCAATCTAGATCTGTTTCCCAGTGATCCTATGATCCAGATCGTGATCCGATCAATTATGTTGCCAATTTGTTGTGTTTGACTTTATGGAATACTTAGAAAGCTTTTGTCTTTAATCCATTCTAGGAGCTAGTGAATTTGAGTTTATCTGATGGAAATGAAACTCAAGTTGCAAAACTTCATATTTGGCATTATGTCAGATATTAGCATGTCTTGAACTGAAGCCTGGAAGTTACTGCATTCAACTGGGACATTGGCTTTTACATCATTCTAAAAGTAATTATGTATTCCCATGCTTAATCGTTCCATCCTATCGGTCCTTAGTTGGTGCCTATTTTGTGCAAACGACTGCATGTTTTTGGGTATTGTAGATATCTACTATCATTCTTATTGTTAAGATCTCAAACTAATGTTGACAATTGCCTATGTAGGATGCAAGGAATTATGGATGGGAATTGAATGAGAAAGTTGACTTTAACTGGAAAAAACTTCTGCACAAGAAGGTAACGATTTATGTCTCCTCTTAAATTATCAACTGAAGCACATGAACATCGAAGCTTTTTTAGCAATTTACTGACGAGAGATCCTAGTGATCACGGGCTAGTGAATTTCATTGATTTGTCTTTTTTTTCATATTTGTGAGACTACCGGTATAGTATATGCTTACATTAAAAATTGGATTAGATGCTTTGAAAACTGTGCATCTTAAGAGGCGTTAAATTTGGTTCCAGATACATAAAATTTTGAGATTATACTGAACGTATCCAATTATAAGTTCACCTACAAGCACATAATTATACATCGCATACCCGGATGTTTATTTAGATCTGACATAGAAGCCACAACTCATCTTTTTCCTTTTCATTTATTACCTTGATTGATGTAGCATTTCCTTTACCATTTTGATTAGATAATTAGGGTCTTATCTCTTGAAGAAGTCTGTGTCACATCAGTGCCTCGGTGAACCTTGTTAGTTATCACATCAGCTGTCATTGATTTGTGTTGTATAAATATTATTGTGAAGGGACTAAGTATAGAAAGATTTTCATAAGAAGGCTTAACTACTTGAAAAACTCTTTTGTCAAAAGCCTTGTCAATTCTTCCTGATCTTTAAGGGCTTTCTCCTTAACTTAAATGTTCAATCTGCCTGATAATTAGCACATGCAACCACCTATATGGAGTTTTCTGTATCTCAACATGTTATGTGTCATTTGGCATTGATGAGCAATTTGGTAGATATTAATTTCTGACAACCCGTAAAAAGCCAGTGCTTGAGTCTTTACTGGTTTTTTCCCCCCTTGTTGATGTGCTATTTCTTGCTGACTTGACATTTTATGGTTGAAGTTTTATCAGTTTGAAAAGTTCCATGCCACATTAGTGCCTCAATGACACCTTGTCAGTTCCACAGCTGCAAATAGTGGCAAACTGCCGAGCACTTTAGTTGGGGTGAAAACTGAAATTGACAATGAAGCTCATGGTTGAAAGGAAAGCCTTTAAAGATAAAACTATAAAATCCATGAAGCACAGGGTTTCTTTCTGTAGTTAGACCTTAGAATAGCTTTAGTTGAGATTTGTGGTAGGTGGTGTTAATTCAATGTCAATAAGTCTGGCAGGAGCATGTTTGACTAGTGGAAGGTCGCTGACTTTTAAAATAAGTTTTTTGGAGCGTAAATGTTTTAGGGTTTTAGAGGGCAGATGGAAATAGCTTTTCTCTCTCTGCAATATTAATCTGTGATATTGTAAAACTGGACTGCTTGAAGCATGGATTTTTTGGTGGAGGATTCTTTTGAAGAATAATGATGCAAAGCCTTTCAGGTCTCAATTATTATACCTTTATTCACCTTAATATCATCAACTATTAGTGGTTATTGGTATTCTCTTCTGGCTGTTACCATGACACTCAAATGCTCTGTTATTGCTTTTCTTTTCTCTATGTTTTTAATTCAAGTTGAATGTTCACGCAGAAAAGCTGGGTTGATATTAATTATGTAGTACCCAATCAACACTCTTGAGCTTTATACATTTGACAATATGATTGATCTAGTTACTAGTTCCTCTTCCTCTCTCCATTATGTAGATCATCTATGATGCAAGTGAAGAATTTTGTATGTTTAGGGCCCACTGTGACATGGATTTTTTCTTTGAGATATACAGACAGAGGAAATTACCAGATTAAATGGAATTTACAAGCGATTGTTGGCAAATTCTGGTGTCAAATTATTCGAAGGAGAAGGAAAGCTTGTTGGCCCCAATGAAGTTGAAGTGACACAGCTAGATGGGACAAAGTTGACCTACTCTGCAAAGCACATACTTATTGCGACTGGAAGCAGAGCTGAACGTCCTAATATCCCAGGGCGGGTAGGAGTTTTGTTTTTCCTTAATGTTTCTTGTAGTACATATGTCAAACAACTGGTCCTCTGAAGCACTCTGCAAGAATCATGTAATCAATGAACTGTTTTTGCCGAAGAAGTTTAGTCTGATGGTGGAAAATGATCGAGTTATTCACTGCATTTGGCCCTAGTTTGCTCATTCACTTGCATAATTTAGGCTTTTAGAGCTTTTTGTTAGTTGACAAGGAATGGATAGGAGACTGTAGGCTCATCAGCCGTAGGGAAGCAATCCCAAGCTGGGGTGGCCCACCTGATAATTATATTTTACTCATAGATCGGACAGAATGAAGGAAACTGACCTTGTGAGACAACCAAAATTAGAATTTGCATTTAGGAATTGTGGTTGTTGATGTCTATGCATTTTTGGTTATGCGCTCATATAAATTTCAAGTATTAGCTGGTGTTTATCATGAATGTATGAGGCATATATTTGTATTTATCCTGTTTTCCTGGGTTTTATCCATTTAGCATTTCATGAATCCTGCATGTGTACTTTAAGTTGGAAATGACTGAATTGTTTGTTGAAGCTGTGAATAAGGCCTGTATGATTGTCTTCACCATTATCGTTGAACATCTCTCTTGTATCGATTTTCTTTTTCTAGGAGTTGGGTATAACCTCTGATGAAGCATTGAGCCTGGAGGACTTACCAAAGCGTGCCGTGGTGCTTGGAGGAGGGTCTGTCTTAAATTCTAAAATTTCTTGTTACATGATGTTCAGTCTATTAGTATTTTAAATGTTTGGAACTGTTCTTTCTCTGGCTATTCAGGTACATTGGAGTAGAATTTGCTTCAATATGGCGTGGATTGGGTGCCACTGTGGATCTGTTTTTTAGAAAAGAGCTCCCACTGAGGTTCAAATGCTGACTTTGCTTTTTAAAAATTGCAGCCTTCTTTTCTTGTGTGCTGCTGTTTAACTTTGTCATGGATATGTGGGATGGCACTTTGTAAACCAAATTTGCTGTACTGTTTACTTGGACACCATGAACAGTTAATACCAAACTGCCATTTTAGTTATGGTGCCTGCTACATCTTCTAAACATGATGAAAAGGATGTGTAGTGTTTAACTAGTTATTGTCAATATCCTTTGTTAGATAGCTACTGTGTTTTGCTAATACTCTCACTTGGCAACTTTTTAGAGGTTTTGATGATGAAATGAGGGCAGTTGTTGCAAGAAATCTTGAAGGCAGGGGAATTATTTTGCATCCAGGGACAAATATAACAGAGGTACTTCATCCTGCTTGTTAGATCATGAAGTTTTAGATTGCTTATTTCTCTTGTTGTTGTCTAACTGTAGCTTTTAGTCCTTTTGCCATTGGCATCTTGCCTTTCATAACTGAATTATTGCACTATATATGAATCTGCCATTGCAGTTGATTAAAACGGAGGATGGCATAAAAGTTATCACAGACCATGGGGAAGAGTTGCTTGCAGATGTTGTACTCTTTGCCACCGGTAATTAATATATAAGAGATATACTTGTCATTCGATTGTGCATAGTCCAATTATTTTATGGGCTAAAACTATTATCAGCACTTTTTTTTCTCATCAGTACAATGATAAGCAACTCATTAGAGAGGTAAGAAGGGTTATTTTATTTTTGTGGGATCTGGTTCTGTTATTTGAAGCATTAAATGTGATTGTTGTTATGTTATGTAACAAGTGTTAGATATTACCCATCTTATTATATAGTGGTTAGATGGGCCGATTATAGTGACCTGTGTCCTTAGTATTTCCATTACCCGTATGTGAAGATTCAGTATATTTGTACATTGGAGTCTGGTTTCTGCTCAATAATTTTGGGGTTATTAGACCAAATGGCTGCATTTGTACCAATGCTTACCGCCAAATTGAAACTAGCCAATATACTTAGATTAATTTTTAGATAGGAGGAAAAATCCCTTTCCTTCTAATTCAAACATGATCTGCACGAATGTAGTGTATACATCATCATGATGACTATGTTTCCTAAAATTTTTGGAAATCTATTCTCTTCTGTGGCATAGAGTTGTCTCCTGCATATGGCTTGTGTATAGACTTTTGCGGTTTCTACATCTTGGACTAATCACTAGAGCATAAGGTGCTGTAATATAATCCATAATTCGTTGCTTTGGATGAGTGATAAACTGATAATGCCAAGCATTTTAGTGGTGACGTAGTTACTGATTCAGGGTTCTTGTCAGTTTCAAAATTTGTTAAGATTTTGTCCAATTGGATAGTTACATGCTATTTAACTGACATAGTTACATGTTTGCAGTATCTACATCTTGGACTAATCACTAGAGCCTAAGCTGCCATAATATAATCCCAAATTCCATGCTCTGGATAAGTGATATGCCAAGCATTTTGGTGGTGACATAGTTACCGATTGAGTGTTATTGTCAGTTTCAAAATTTGTTAAGATTTGGTCCAGTTGAATAATTACATGAGATTTAATTGATTGGTGACATGGTCACTGATTCAAGGTCTGCATTGTTTCACTTTCCTTGGGAGTGGAATCAGCAAAAGAATTCAGTTTCTGAATTTGTCCAGATTATTTACATGCAATTTAACTGACTGGCCGGATCCAAGGTCAACTACTTTTGTAGACATCTCACTTCAGTGGTAGTTTTGTGTTAGCCATGGATCAAGCCACTTAATTTTGATTTTGCTTTTAAATTGTAATTAGGTCACTTGGTTGGTTTTGGTTAAAGCACCACTAAACTGGCCATTTTGCCCTGCCATTTTTTAATGGCTTGTGCCAGAAGTGACTTGATTGGAACTGAAATCAAAGTTGAGTTTGAAAAATAAAAAGTACAATGACTGAGGTGAATTGGTAGTTCTACCAGAAAGTTGTTGATGGCGGTGAACAATTGATGGTTGTCTTCATTTGATGTTTGCAGGTCGAATTCCCAATACGAAGAGGTTGAATTTGGCTTCTGTGGGTGTTGAAACCAATACAATTGGTGCTGTGAAGGTTGTTAGATCTTTTAATGCTTCATTTCTGTTGTTTTGTTTTGCCATCAAGTTAAACTTGTTTTGATGAGCATAAACACGGGGCATATCATAAATATCTAGTGGTTAAATTTTAATAAGCATGAACACATGGCTTTTCCTCATTTAATCTATCCATGTTCTTAGATGAGCCTACTTACTTTTTAAGTAGGCTTTTGATGTCTTTTCTCTTCTTCCATGCTATTCTAGCTATATATATTAATTCTTGTTTGGTTTCATGCAATCTTTTGCATTATTGAGGACTCTGGTTGCATGATTAATTAAATTGGTGCTTGCTGATACTACTCAATGGGTAGTGAAATAGCATATCAGTCTTGACCTATCAACTTGTATGCATATCAGTCTCCATGTGTGAATTTTTCTTCAAAATTTGAAAATGGAAGATGTTTTAGTCTCGAAGTATTGTATACGAACATGTATTTGTAAGTTCTAAGTTTTTCATGTTAAAGAAAATTATTAGAGTTGCAAGATTTCCAAAGTAGCTGCAAGTTGACCTCATCCCAGACAGACCAACTGTCATGCTTATCATACATTTGAGCTTGACCTTCTCAGTTGTTTGGTTAAACTCATGTACTGTAGTTTCTTCTTCCAGGTCGATGAGTACTCCTGCACAAATGTTCCTAGCATATGGGCTGTTGGCGATGTTACCAATCGGATGAATCTCACCCCTGTTGCTCTGATGGAGGGAACGTTCTTTGCTGTATGTTGCAGAACCTTTTGTCCTTCCTTTTACTGTATCCGCACTATCTTTGCCAAGCTCTTTTTTACAGATTCTCTTTCAGTTCTACAATTCAGTCCTGTTTTCACTTTCATGTGCTCATTTATTTCTCCATTCTTTACAGAAAACTGTTTTTGGTGGGCAGCCTAGCAAAGCAGACTACAGCAATGTACCTTGCGCGGTGTTCTGGTGATAACCTCTTTGCTTTTGGAACAATGAGATTGACGTGTTTTTTTTTGCATTCTTGCTGAAGTAGTGTTGGTTATTTGTGGTAGTTACTCAGTAGCTAATTCCAAAATACTGAACAAGTTGATTTTGTGGCTGTCACCCTTCTAGATACTGTCTTTGAAGTAAGACTACATGTTGGGTTGGGAAGATTGCAAGCCAAAAGACTAAAAGAATGAAGACGATTTAAGCTTTCTTGGATACAGTTAGACTTATTGACTGTGAGAGGAATTATTTCTGGTAGTGCAACTGAATAGCTATTCTGATGTAGTAGAAGAGAAAAGATACAAATATCCAGAGAGTTGGCTATTCAAGTGACAAATCATGGTAGTAAGAGAACAAAAATATAAAGGATTGTGGGCAGTTAAATGTGAAACATAAATCCATTGAGAATAAGTTATAAATTACCATTAGACAGTCCAATGTAAAACCCTTCAATGTAGACCTATTGAAGTCAAATAATTAAGGGATATGGAATGTTGAACAATGTTGTTGAGGCATGTAAAATAGAAGGATGAGGGAATAATCTCTGACATGTGATACGAGTCATTGGATGGGTGCCAAGATATTGGATCGGGCAACAAGGTAGACATCCAATTAAAATCTTAGACTATTAGAGGGTGGAAAATAT
Source organism: Angophora floribunda (assembly GCA_014182895.1). Taxonomy (NCBI): domain Eukaryota; kingdom Viridiplantae; phylum Streptophyta; class Magnoliopsida; order Myrtales; family Myrtaceae; genus Angophora; species Angophora floribunda. The sequence continues at coordinate 25,975,181 of CM024712.1, forward strand.
ATATTAGATGCTTTAAACCCTACAAATCCCAGGATTTAAGACACTTAAAAATTATATTAGGTTGGCTCAAATGAGTTAAAGGTGTACTCTTGATTGACCTCAAGGTTGGGTGTCATCAAAATTACTTAACAAAAATCCGCTGCTTTATTTGTGCCGGTGATGTGCCTGTGTGCGCCATGTGCCGAAAATAGGAATCAATTACTAAATTGAATTGCTACCTAAAAATAATCTCTCTTCAGTACTCATAATATAAATGAAGAAAATGGAGCCAAATATCGAATTTTCTGGTTGTAAAACAACATAAATGGGATTTTTGGTAAGCTTAGCTGCATGTATGTATACTTAAAATAACCATATTAAAGTTCTCTAAATTTGATAGGCAAGATGAAAATGGGAGGTTATTTCTTTGTTTGTTCCCACCAGGAAAAAGAGGCAGCAGAGTAGGCAAAGATGTTAATTGTTTAATGTCATGCCCACAAGTCACCTTATGTTTCCTTTAAGACCTTGGTTTATATCATTGTAAGATTTCACTTTTGCATATTATTGTAAGATTTCACCTCTGCACTAACCTTCCTTCTACATTACTATAAATACCAAATAAAGAATGATATTCTTTTGCTGCGTACGTGTCATGAAATTAATACCCCATATTAAAACTTGGGCTGCAGAATAATTTTTTGGTGTAAGCATAATTCTCGTGTCGGATTTAATATTCATCAGGAGTCTAGGACTGCAAATTTGATTAGGATGTCCAATTAAGGTGTTATGGGAATCTAGAAGATGCCACCTAACATCTCTATTTATAGTATTGCTAACGTGTCAGCTGAACTTTTGATGTTTAGTAGTATTATAAGATAATTTCAAAAGGAATAGAATTCTTATTAGGATTTGATTAAGAGATGAAGCATGTTTTACAAGTATCAATCACCTCTGTCCGATTGTAGGCACTGTGATTCATAAATTGTGAGCTGTATCTTTGTTCTAGTTTCAGTCATCCCATGTCCTCCTCTTCTCATTGAAGGACTATTCAGCCAGTTCCAGTGACAGTTGCCTCTATGGTGCTGTTGACTTGACCTTTTGCAAGTTCTGCTGATATAATGGTACTTATTTGTAACCACCTTGGTGGTTGGTGTAGTAGTGTAGGGAACGGATTTGAAACCCCAAGTCGCTACTTGACATCAAGAAGCCTTGGTTCTTCTGTGGTGTAGGTTCAACCGTGTCATCATATATGATCCCTGGCTCTACTCCCAACACTGTTATGATGGGGTGGCCTTGAGGGCTTGCTCAAAATAAGCCCAATCGCTCCTTGGCCTCAAGAAGCCTTGGTGTGTTTGTAATGTAGGTTTGACCATGTCATGGTGTAAGATATCCTGGCTCTACTCTCGCTATCATTGTGGTGGGTTGGCGGTAATGGGTCACTCCATATGCGTAGTAGCTATGGCTCAAACTGAACACTTTGTTGGGACTGCGAAACTCTCTGGCAACACCAAGCAGGGTCGTGGAAACTGGTTGCTCCTTCCCTGCCTTTTTAGCCTATAAAAAAATCTGTAGAATTTAGCCACAGGATTTATTGTATCCATTGTGAGAATATTCCTAAGGATGTTCATCTTGGTACTTTGTATGCAAAGTGAAAGTGCTTCCTGTAAATACTACAATCATGGCTGTTTTTATTTTATTTTTCCTGATAACTACTTGGAAAAATATCTTATTTTTAATGAGTGACAAGTATTCTAGTCTGCCCCATTAGATTATGTCAATTTATTGCTTTCCTGTTTCATGGCACACAGCATACCCCCTCTATCTGTCGTTGGACTGAGTGAAGATCAGGCAATAGGGCAAGCCAATGGAGATGTTTTGGTTTTCACATCTACATTCAACCCAATGAAGAACACAATCTCTGGGTAGGTATTGGTATAAGGTTTGAGTGTTGAAAATTGTTCATAACCTCTGAATAGACTGATGGACCTGGTCATTAAAATGTTGCATCCTGTTGGGTTGACAATTCGAATGACACATTAATTTCTTGTTCACAAAACAAGTCTATGGTGTATCATGATTATTTTGTGGGATACTATGTGTACAAGGTGTTTTGATGTAGGAAAGCAGTTGTTTTATAAAACACTATAAACTCCATGGATTATGACTAAAACCAAGCATTTTATGAAGCTAATATTGCAGCAACTATGTAGTATGTAGATCCCTTACTGTGGTATCTTTATTCGGACATTTGCCAGTTATCCTAGATTTTTCTGGTAGTTGTTTATTGTCAATTGAGACATAGCTTATGCAAGATTGACTGAGGTTCAAGTTTCAACTATGTTGAGCACTGATGGTAAAAGAAAAAAAACCCTATCTTATGTTTCAAGATCACAAGATGTGAATGGATGTTGCAAAGTTCAACTCAAAAAGCTGTACAAATTACATGACATGTTCTTGCAAAATGGATAATTGCACCAGTATAGAATATATGAGGTTTTCTTGTTTCTTCCAATTATTGTGTTCTGACATGTATCTAACTTGAATTGTTGGCTCCAGGCGGCAAGAAAAAACAGCCATGAAGCTGCTTGTTGATGCAGAGACAGATAAGGTTCTTGGCGCTTCCATGTGTGGGCCAGATGCACCTGAAATTATGCAGGTATGCATCTGATTTAGTTCTTTATTAGCTGACACCTCAATACTTTATTTTCATATGTTCATGCTGTATTTTCTATACCGGTGAAATTTCAACTTCTCGCCCTTTTGCCCATCGAAATGAAAATGCTTACAAACGAACTGAACATTGTGAAAATCTGTTCTTCCTTTGGCGATTCCTCTTACCGATTCATAATAATAACAAAAGGCTACTTTGTTGGGAATTTTTCTGCTTCCAAGTTTGTGCGTGTGAACTAGTTGTTCGTGTCTGCAATATCATGCCTCGTCCACTTTGGAATTTGAGAAATTTATCAGAATGGGAGAACAAGACTTGATGCAGAATAAAATGCAATATCATAAAAGGATTCATATAGCACAAGCCACTTATATAGTTCACCCAACTTAATTGGGTAAGGTTTATTTGGTCGGTGTTGCAGTCATTTGTCAAAATGAGCTGTATCGAGTAATCTCTCCTTCAATTTTATGAAAGAAATTGGAGTTCCTGTAGTGCTAACTATACTTAGCAATCTTGCTGTTGCAAAAATGAAAGGGAAAAAAAGTACCTACATATATATGTATATCTATATCCTATCTATATCTACACATTGCTGTGGATGATCTTTTTGGGATTTTAGGGCATTTATGAATATAAAATAAACTTTTTTGCACACTTCAACTGATTTATGTAGGAGCTAATTCCCTGCCAATATTAGGAGCATGGTGCTCATGTCCATGATTTTTTATGCTTGCTTTCTACTCTCTAATTTTATGTCGGTGCTGATGAGGAGCAAGAATATTGGGTATTTTGAGGCAAAAGCCTATGAATACCCTCAGCACCTACATAATCTTCTTCCTGTTCTGTTCTTTTGTCCATTTGTATGATGTCTACTTTCATTACAGGGCATTGCTGTCGCACTTAAATGTGGTGCAACAAAGGCCCAATTTGACAGCACGGTAAGATTTATTAGCTCTTTACCTACTTTGGAAAATCTTTAGTTGCGATGCAATGTTTACCTGGGATTTCAAACTTTGATGTTGTGTCGTCTACTCTTGTACCCAAATGCCCACTACAACCCGCTCAATCATGGACTTTTAAGTTGCCCACATGAGACAGAACAAAAAAAAAAAGTTGCCCATATGTGAGGGAGAGAGAGGTTTACAAACATTTGCTTGGGAATGGGAATCATTAAGAGAACATGCACAAACACACACACACACGAGTAGGTGAGCAGGCACGTCTACAGGTACATAAGGACGTCTGCAGATGTTTTACGTGTACTGGGTACTCTTGATATATTTAAGCGCACTTGGTTGAGCCACTCCTATTTTACTGACTCGACCCCTGTGGCTCATCTTTTTTCCATTTTTAGGTGGGAATCCATCCTTCTGCTGCGGAGGAATTCGTAACCATGAGGTCAGTCACAAGGCGGGTCAGTGCCAAGCCCAAGACCAATCTGTAAAGACACTCTTACAAAAAGCAATTCATGCGGTTACAAATACTCGATTGGCACGCATTCATTGTGCACATGGGAGACTGCGATGCAAGGGAACCACACTACTTTTCTGCATCCAATAAGGGCTTCTTGAGAGTTCAATAGTCTTCTGCTAGTGGCATGGATTATTTATGTAGCAACGCTGTACATGTTTGCCAAAAGTTGACGGTCTTTTGAGTCGGAATGACTGCTTTATTCTTATTTGATGCATTTACGTCGGGCATACGCGTTGTTTCATTGGATTGAAGTCCGCATCCATCAGCCTTTTCTCAAGCGTCTTGATGCGGGTATTGTTGTACGGTAATGTTACAGAATTATCTTGAAACTTTTCACTCATCGACCCTCTGTCTGATCTTAAGGCTAGAATTTCGGTAGGTATGTTGCAAATTGGTGAGTTAAGGTCGGGTTTAGGTGAGTCCTAAATGAGTTAGGAACAAATTGACTTGGTTAACTCATATTCATCCATTTTCATGCAGTAGAACCTTTTTACGAGCCCATACCCTGCTAGATCGGCACTGAACCTGTGTTCACTTAAATATATTTGTCTGCATTGATATGTCACAAACAGAAAAAAAGAAAGAAAAAGAAACGGCTTTTATCTGAAAATTTTACTTGTTTGACCAATGAAAAAGTAGACAAATTAAAGGAATAGCAAATTAAACCAAAAGAAGACTTCGAACAAATTCAGTAAATCAAAAGAAGAAAATTAGAAATCGGAGGAAAAAAGAGATCTGCACGCCTTGATGGTTGCAAATTTGGAGTTGGGGAAGGTGCTTGTTAGAAAGTCCAACTGAAAACAATAAACAAGCTTTTGGTTAGACTTTTTAGTATGTATTAGAGCATCCTTTACGTGAAGGGGCGGTAAAAAATTTCATATGAATACGTGTAGTCAAAATTTCACGAAACGAATAGAAACTCTGTGCTCTCTTTCATGCTCACAGCTACAAGGCGAATAATGGTGGTGACACAAAATAGAGAAAACAGAGCAAGATGAGATTGTTGGTAATGGCACTAAAGCTTCCTCCAATTTTGAATTTAAGTGAGTTGACAAAAACATTTAAAACTAAAGTAAGTATTGTATGAAACTTTTAGTACTTCTAGTGCTCTTATGCTGTTTCTCTCCAAATCCGTATATTGAGGTATGTATCATGAATTGAACATTTGAATGTATTAATCAAGAATCAAACTGATTAATATAGAAAATAATATTATAAGATATGACCTCTTAGTAAGATATCTCTGCGAAATATAAATCCTAATTTTCCAATTCATAGATAATTCCTTAGCATAAGAAGATGTAATTTCCATTGTTATACTAACATAAAGATTACATTCGAATGTAAGCCATGAATATTTATATTTCATTGCATTTATTATTCTACCGTAAAGCGAAAAGTTTGCTTCCAACTACTTTGTAACTATTAAAATACAACATACGGAACATAAGGATTACGACCTCTTGGTAAAAATTGGGGATAAAAAGTATTTATGAGTGAATGTTTTAGATATCTTGAAGGATAAATAACACAATAAATCATAAATTATGTTCACTATGAAATAAATATCCCAAACTTTTTTATGTGTCTTGAAAAAAAATCAAACCTATACATGTGCGACATGTATATCTTCTATCAATTCTATCCAGGGTATATTTGTCATTCTGGTATAAGTTCGAGATTTTTTTTATAACACAAAAAAAAAAAGTTTAGGGTATTTGTGTCACAATTGGCAAGTTTAGGATTTTTTGTGAAACAAAAAATAGTATGAGGTATTCGTGTTATAGTGGACATAATTTGAAGTTTTGTGATCCTATCTTGAATCCATTCTACAAAGAGAGGGAAAATAGATGAAGATCTCACCCAAAGAGGACCTAATGGCATGGGTGAAGAAGAGAAGTGCATCTATGGTTTTGTACGAACATCAAATACCTTCAATCTTAAGGGAATTTTACAAGACGGCTACTAGTGAAAAATGCAAGTGCTAATTGGGAATAAGACGAGAGATCGTCTGAGATAATTTGGCCACGTTGAACAAAGGCCTTCAGATGTCCTAGTGAGGCGATGTCAACAAGGAGTTGATGTATTGGTTAAAAGGAGCAGAGGAAGGGTCGAAGGACGTGAAATGAGATGATAAGGGAGAACACGAAACGTCTCTAGAGATCAAAGAGAATCTAACAAAATATCGAGGGCAATGACGTAGTACGATACATAAGACCGATCCAACAAGTGAAATAAGGCTGGTTGCTGTTATGGATGTGACAAAATGTGACACAATAAAATGCAATAAACGGCATGTACTTTGATAGATAAACATACATCATATTAAATAGCTTCAATTGATAAGGAACATATTGAATTGGATATTCACTAGTGAATCGATGGATTTGTGTGCGATTCACTTACAAATAGGGATTGAACTGAGTCGTATGATGCGATTTGACAATTGACCCTGTTGTGGTAAGTATATCTCATCCTTCTATGAAAAGGTTTGCTATGAAAAGAAAAAACAGAAGGATCACTTCAAGATTGGGACAAGAATTGACTCTGACATTGGTTCCAATCTCATCATCCTATGGTTTTCAGTCAATGATAAAATGGTCAATGTTGCATTTTTCAGGTCAAGCTTCGACATGTCTGGATGAGGTCTGTAAACACAACAAGGTCTTGGCTTGAGCAGTGAGGGAGTTCTGCTCATTTCCTTGCGATCTTCAGCTCAAGGCGAATGCTTCGCGAGATTAATCAAGTCATGGCGGTACTGTAGAGAGGGAATCGAAAGATGAGAGACTAAATCACCATGACTCGTCAGCCTGGCCTCATATTCTCATTGTCCACGTGGGAGGGGGTGAGGTTAGTGAGCTTGTGGTTCGCCCGATCTTGATGAGCTCCAGCTCACCTATGGCCGTCACCTAGGCCGAGCGGAGGGAGAAGGAAAAAAAATGAAAAAAACAAAAATGCCACTCCATTTAGTGGCTGCGTTGGTATGCGCTCAGACCCTCTTCACGGTAGGGTGAGAGTTCGAATCCCATGGTTCGCATACTGGCACATTCATTAGTGGTCTTAAGTGCGGTGTTGTGGTGATGGGGGCGGTGGGGTCGCCAGCTACTGGTTGTACAGCGGTTCCTGGGTATACAAAAAAAATTAAAATTTTATACTTTTTTACCTTAGGTAAAATTATGAGATTGAAATTATTTTCCTAATAAGATCTAAACATCAGGAAACATTATCAGTTACATATTACCAAATAAAAGAAAACTAACATTTTTTCTTAAAAATATTTTTAGAAAGCATCTTTTTATCATGAAATTTCCTCAAAGACAAGCCCTCATGGTTGCAGTTTTTTGCTGTTGACCTTTTAAAGCAAAATTTTTCATTGAGCAACAACAGTAGGAGATTGATAGGTATCGACCACCGGACAATGGTTCGACTTAATTGTGCACGAAAGTCTCATGGAATACCCATTAACCTCACGATTCGCTTAATACACAAAACCCTAATCCAAAAAATATAGAATGATGAAATTTACTGCAATTACCAGCAACAAACCCATGATAACATCTGAAGTGCCAGCTCCTTCTCTTATACAAAGCAGGATATTTCGCTGAACTTCAAAATAGTGTCAGGAAAGATTCTACAGAGTTAACATAGGAAGTAATTCGATCGACTCTCCATTCAAGTACTCACTTCTGTGTTTCTTGTCAATCCTCCAAAGGTCTCCAAGCGGATGAAGTAATAATCTTTGCTATTCACAGATTTCATGGCCATCAATGACAACTAGGGAATCTGAACCTTGGTGCTCAAGCTCCGTATTCTTATGGGCCAAAAGTCTGCCTGATAAAAGACAACATCTACTGTTCAAATGCCCAGCTGTTGAAACTGTTCATTTTGTCAGAAGGCAGTCAAAATGCAATCACAATACTCACTTTGTGTTAAATATGTCGATCCCCTCCTTTTTGCTTACTTCAGCAGGCAAGGGCTAGTAACCAAACTCAGATCCATGTATTTAAAGATGATCTCAAGCCTGTCCTGAATATTTTCCCCAGGAATTTGTGTGAAATAGGAGAAAGGAGGAAGAGAGACAAGGAACCTTTAGTCGGTTGAAAATTCTAAGGAGACTTCCCTCCTGCTCATAATACAAAAGAAAGGCGATGGAACCTAGATGTCACGAGGTTTGAATATAATCATTGCGTTTTTTTGGAAATACAGAGACAGAAGTATGACCCGGCTTGGTACCATTCAGTCATATATTACGTACAAGTCTGAAGGCTATATGTTCTTTAAATGCAAACGACCTCCCCATAATTTTTAGGAGAACTTCAAATGGAATCTGTCTTCCAATTTGGCTGAGCCATTGCTCTCAGTCGTACACACACTTCGTTGTCTTTCACCAATCCAACTTCAAGTCTCTAAAGGAAACTAGCCAATGTCCAGTGCAATCTGCAGGTCGAATTGAAGAAGTTCCTTGTCAACCCCTTTTGCAGTTGTAGGCCTTTTTTTCATCGTCTGTTGCCAGCTTGATCTGAAATGAGACATTTGAAAGAAAGTTCTATCATCATGATTTTGCGCACTACTCGCCAATAGGCCCCCGTAAGGACCAAAGCCAGCTGAACTTGGCATAGACATTCCCAGAAGTGTTGATGCAACTATTCTTGCCCTGTCCAAGAAAATCTTCATAATGGGACAGCGAAGCAAGCTGTGCAGAACTGGTCTTGCAGAGATTGAAAATTGGTTGATGCTTATTAGACATAGACATTCCCTGAAGCGTCCATGCGAGCATTCTTCCTCAGTCCAGGAAAAATTTCAAAATAGGACAGAGAAGCACTCTGTGTTGACCTAGTCTTTTAGTGATTGAAAATTGGTATTCTCATTAGACATCGTGCCTTACATTTTGACACTAAGCTCGTTCCCATTGAACAGATGCGACTTCGTTTAATTGGAGTGCAACTGCGCTCATTTTCGGGTATGTTGCACCGCCTTCTTGACTTGTATCACTGTAAGGCAGAGAAAGGATTTTCCTAGAAAAAGCATGAGAACGAGGTTATCAGGATCTAAAGCAGTGCCAGAATGCATAATTTAGGTTCAGAATTAGGATTTCTGCTATAAATCAATCCTGAGACTTCCATGTGCTAACGTCCATCTTCCAAAACAATGCAACTTTGACACTTTCCTCTCATTTAGTCTGATTCCTCCGCCTTTCCCATTAACCAAATGATCCAGACAAAGGGAAAATCGATCCACAATGTACATTTCTGAATATGAATGGATCAAAAGCCTACTACTACAATGAAGAGTAAACCTGAATTGTCCATTTTGTAGACGATTTCCTTGCCCTTGAATCTCCAGTATTACATTTGTTAAAACTCTGTACCTAGATTTGAGGACAAAAACCACACAAATAAGTATTCTCTAACTACCAGAAAATCTGAGACATCATCGTTCTTTAGGACATCGACCCACTACACACAAATCAAGCCTTCATGATGAAGTATCTAGGATTCTTTTCTATCTTGAGGCCCAGTGGAAGAACTCTTGCGATTGTTTCGCTGCATGCATTCCCCTCTCCAAGGACAGACTCGAGCATGCATCGATCGCCCACTCTCAAAATGTTTGCCTTCCTAAACTCAGTCCACCCCAGAGGTCAGAGAGAACCGGCTATCTTTCCTATCATTAATCAGCATGGGCCACGTCCTTCCATTTTGATCCTGCACAATCTTCTCCTCATTGGGATTTAGCTTTATATGATTTTTCTTTAGGAATGAATTAGCATTAGTCTACATTAAAAATGAGCTCACACAATGTATTAATGGGTGTGTTATTGGGATCTTTCAATTTATATAATTGGAAATCCATATTAATCTCACCGCTACTAGGAAAATCGTTTTGAACGTGACATCACGTGACTCTATTTCAGTTACACTTCCATTAGCTTATTCACCTATGAATACATACCCTTTGGAGTGTTTAGAGTACCTAATAAAAATACATTTTTTCCCTCTTTGACCTAATTTGCCATATTTATGGGAATAATCATGAACATATGCTGCACACCCCAAATGTCCTAGATTACTTAAGTTCGGTTTCCTACTAGTCCACAATTCATAAGGGGTGGACGCGATTGACTTAGAGGGCACTCGGTTAAGTATATAGGCAGCAGTCAATAACACATCTCCATAATATGAGATAGGTAAATTTGCCTGCGCTATCATAGACCTAACCATTTTTAATAGGGTTTTATTCCTTCTCTAAGCAACCCCATTTTGTTGTGGAATACCAGGAACCCTTTTCATCACAAAGAGCATTAAATTACTCAAATAGATACTCACATCCATGATCAGTTCTCAATGCCTTGATTGTTTTGTTCAATTGATTCTCAACCAAAACTATATATCGTTTAAAGCAATCTAATGCTTCGGACTTATGGGAGATCAAAAAAATATAACCAAAATGTGTGAAGTCATCTATAAAAGTGATGAAATATGAGGCTCCATGCCTCGTCCTCACATTTAATGGACCACATATGTCAGAATGTATGATTTGCAATGAAAGATCGGCTCTAGCTTCTTTACCAAATGGTTTTCTAATTGTTTTTCCAGCTAGATAATGTTCACATACGGGTAGATCAACATTAGCGAGTGACCCTAAAAGGCTTTCTTTTGCTAATCATTTCATTCTTTGTAACCCAATGTAACCTAATCTAGCATGCCAAGTACTTGCATCAATTTCCACATTAGTAGAAGATGCAATTAAAGAAAAAAAACCATCAACATTAACATTGTGAAGTCATCTATAAAAGTGATGAAATATGAGGTTCCATGCCTCGCCCTCACATTCAATGGACCATATATGTCAGAATGTATGAGTTGTAAAGGAAGATCAGCTCTAGTTCCTTTACCAAATGGTTTAGACAATGTTCACATACGGGTAGATCAACATTAGCGAGTGACCCTAAAAGGCCTTCTTTTGCTAATCGTTTCATTCTTTGTAACCCAATGCGACCTAGTCTAGCATGCCAAGTACTTGCATCAATTTCCACGTTAATAGAAGATACAATTAAAGAAAAACAACCATTAACATTAACATTGTACGCATAATAGTTAATGTCTAGTACCATAAAACCATGTAATACATAACCAGAATCGTAATAAACTGTTCCAAATAAAATGTTAATACAAGTACCATGGAAATTCAATACATAACCTAAGCTTAGAAGATCAACTACTAAGACTAAGTTTTGTCAAATATCCAGAGCATAGAGGACATCATGTAGGAATAGGTTTCGACCATCACATAAGGTCAATTTACATGTGCCAATACCATTCACTTCAACTCGAGTTGTTTCCAACATATATCCATCTTATTTCAGGTTGTATTCGACGATACTCCACAAATGCTCATCGATCTCTAGCTACGTGGTCTATTGCTCCCGAGTCTATAGTTTACATAGGATGAGATTCAACAAGCATTATAGTGTTAGAAACAAAAACATTACTTGAAGTAATGGAGCAATGTGGTACATCTTTTGGCTCAGTGCATTCACGAGCAAAGTGACCCAATTTACCACAATTATAACACTTCATCTTAGCCTTGTCCTTCTTCCCACCATGCTTCTTGCGTCGGAAGGCTTTAGCTCTCTTGGATGCCTCATTTGCCTTGTTCCCTTTGTTGTTGAATTTTCAGTTCCTCTTGCGCTTGAAGCTCGAAACTTTGCATGAACTTGACTCAGTAACATAAGCATGGGTAGAGGATTTTGCAGCCTCTAGGCGCTCATCCTCTAATTCCAAATGACGCGTTATATCGTCGAAAGTAACGATGTTCACATTATGTGTCATATTGATTTTCATATACTCCCAACTATCAAGAAGAGACCTTATAACAGCTTGAACTTGTTGCTCATCAGTAAGGGTGTGCCCTACCAACTTTAGCTCACGAATCATGTTTGACATTTCGCAAAGATGTTGCCTCATTGTTAGATTTGGGCATTTCCGTCATGTGTTAAACTTGATACTGAGTGTCCTCAATATAGTGATAGACGTACCCCCAAACTTATCTTTCAAGGCAATCCAAATCACTTGAGCTTTGTTATAACCTTCAAACTCACACATGTGATCATTTTGCATTCAGCTTAATAACGTGATGCGAGCAATGCTATTTTTTCTTTTCCAAGCTTGGTAAGCTTCTTGATCTCTTTTGTGTTGAGCTGAAGTTCCATGCTCAAGTTCATCTATGGTGTGGTTGAGGATTTCCAAAACCTCTTTTTCCTCAAGGATGTACTGAACCTTTCGATGCCAAATATCATAATTGTCACTGTTCAACTTCTCACCCTTATTGAGGTCAGCTACAATGGTCTTGGATGCCGAAACCATAATCAATTGCTATTACACCTTAACATAATAAACGCAGAATCAACATTAGCACAATTTTCACATAAACACACACATATTTAATTTGCAGCAAAAACAAACTGAATTAATAATAATTTAACAAAAAACACCAAAACGAAAGTTTACTATGTTCCCAATCAGCTTTAGTGTACAATTGTTCTATTATCATTAACTCATTTTAATTTGTGCAAATTTTAAGTTCTAGGTGAGAACTCCTTCGAGTAGAAAAAATAATTATATATCCTCATGTAATTGTCACATTTTATATCAAATATCAAATGGCATAGCATGATTTGGACCAACAAAAAATAATCATGCAACAATTCTAATCACCAACGGAATTCAAGATATGTTGAATATTTCAAGGATCTCTTGCCATTGTTCAAGATTGCTCATAACTAGGAAATTGCAAGTACATTAAAAACATATAATTGCTATCATAGAACCAAGCTCTACATAACTCACATGTGGTCATTTTCATGTAAGTTAGCTTCTGTTTTAATAAAAACATAAGAAAATACAGGTTAAGAAGGAATAAACAATGCATATAACAAAAAAAAAAGTACACGTATTTAGGGTTCTATATGCATTTTTAGACCTTTAAAATCCTCCAATATGTAAACTAACCATACCACAATGTATAACACCTTATTATGAACACGTGGACACCAAGCAGGCTCCAAATGGAGCCCACATGTGCCCCCATGTGCCGCTTGAATACGCGGTTCGTGTGACGCGCTAGTCCAATTCGGGCTGTTGGACCGGTCGGACTGGTCCAACCGGCGTCTGGTCAGACCGATCAATGGTTGGACCGATCAATCAGTTCAGCAGTCCGACCGGTCAACCCAGTTTGACCCGTTGACCAGTCAAATCGGGTTGGGTCAATGACATTAGCAAGCTGTTACTGACAGTTTTGCTGATGTCATCAATGACATCAGCGTCGGTTTAGCTGACGCGTGCGTGGGACTTACGCGCCGCGGCTTTTGGTCGCGCGTGTGGGCGCGTCTAGTGTCTTCCGATAGCATGCCACCCACCGTTTTGCTCATCTCAACGAGACCTTTCAATTTGTGTAATCAAAATTTATTTTTATCAAAAATAAATTGTCGAAACATTGCGAAACAGAACGGTGGTCTTCATCCTTCGAACCCGTTTTTCGCGTTCGAATTGTTTTCGATGATTCGTGTTGCAATTTCCAAGAAATGAACATCCAGACGATATGAAGTTCATTTGTTCAATCCCCATATCAATCAACAAGTGAAAAAACTCATAGAAAAACAAGACAGAGATCATAACTCAGGCTCTAATACCAATGTCAGAAAAATAGTCGGCGGAAGAAACGACTTACCTCTTCAATGCGCAATAAAGAAATTACCCCAAGAACATATACTGAATCCCGAAACGAACGATGGACGATACGACTTTACGTTGATCCGAATACAATCACGAGGAAAGTATTCACATTCCACAGTGTTAATGCCAATTGTTTCTCAAAGTAGATAATGGAACCCTTGAGTATTTTTCTTTTGATTAAGAGGATTCTCTTACTCTCAATTTCGTTTCGTTAGCGGTTATTTTTCTGAAGTTATCATTTTATACTTCTCTTGAAAAAATAACCGCTTATACCTCTTCAAAGGGTACCTCTCTAAAATATACTCTATCATAAGCAATAGGTGTGTCTTGGACATATCCCATCATAGACGTACCAAAATGTAACAAGTTCCTACTAGTTTTTCACGCATCACCCATTACACTGAATTTACATAGACGTTTAGTACGATGTGTGACCTGACTCCAAGATTAGCAACATAGGGTCCTGAGGTGTTCCTATGAGAAACTCAAGATCTATTAAAGAAGTATTGTACAATCAAGAATTGCAGACAAGGGAGGATAATGAAATTACAGAGCACGGAAAATTGAATGAGTCTGATGTGAAAGACCAACCATGACTTTCAGCGAACATTTGGAGATACATGATACAAAGTTCGGACTCTTCATCATAATATATATGTCTCCAAGCTGGACCTGCTAGCGTTTTCTCCAATGAACTCTTGTTTCCGTTTGAACCGAGAATCTCTGCGAGAAACTGTAGAAAAAAAGAGCATGCAAAGGACAGGAGGCGACACAATTTCCACAGGAAGAATAGTAAAAATCAAGTAGCATGATTTTCCATTCTATTGATGTTTTAGTCCATAAACTTCCTCTTACAAGCCCGAACGGGCCTCCTCTGTTTCTGTTCTGCCTCGTTTACTTCTACTGCCAGCTCTTCCGTCTTTACAAAAGTAAGTCATTTCTTTCCTGCACCCATTCTTTCCAAATACTTTGATGAGGAAAATTGAGTCCCACTTGTATCTGAAAATGAGAAAATGAGAAAATCAGCAAAATCTAGAGAATGATCGATCACGAGGTCTGGAATATTTCGCCCACACAAATTCACTCGAAAGGTTTGGACGATCTCTCCCACTTGATAAGGCAATCAAGAAAACACTTCGCATACCATTCAATATGTTTCAACAAGATAAGTGCATTATCACAATTGAGATCGAAGGCAAGCCAAAAGAGCACACCAAAGTTTCATCAGGCTGGTAATATTGCATCCATGAACTGTGAACACATAAGCTCTATCTAATACTCAAGAAAACACAAGAAAGTTACAGAAAGCCGGCATTCGTGAACAAACGGGCACGTGCATGTGCATACATGAGAGAGAGAGAGAGAGAGAGAGAGAGGGGGGGGACCAGTAGGTGAGAACTGAAGGAGGGGAGATAAACTTTGAAGAACTCAAGAGGCACGTCAGAGGAAGAGGCCTTCGCCGGACGATGGTCGGCCATTGTTCTTCCGATTTGCGAGGTGGTTTCAGTGGCGGTCGCTGTTGGGAAACAGGAAGATGTTCTTGTGCTAAGGTTACGTTTTACGAATAGAGAAGGAAAAAAAAAAGAAAAACAAAGAAACAGAACGCCTGACACAAGATCGTGGGTTATCAATGGAAAAGACAGAAAACGAACATAGAATATCCCCAGATTTTCAAGTTAGACCTTCTGATTTGCTTTCTTTTTTTGGTGCCAAAAACCTATCGAGAGAGGATTTGATTCATAAGAAACAATCTTCATCATATGTGACGAACAGTCAAATAGCAAGTGATTTAACGACATAAATCTTGACTTTATTGAGAAGTAAATTGAGTTTTTTTTATATCGTTTACAAGTATATAAACAAAGCTGAAAACTTTTGAAAAAATAAATAAATCTGAAAACTACTTTGTTAGTGGTTGAATTCCATAAAATGCCTTCAATTTAGGCGATTCGAAGGTCTAGCATCATATCATTGATATTGCTTTTACATTAGCGATTAGATTAGATTTTGAGTAAGTTACGGGTAGATTAATAATCAGCTTTTGAGTAAAAAAAGAATGCACTACCTGATCATGAAGGTTTATAAAGTTAATTTAGAACAAACGATGCAGAGGTCATAATTTTCAAAGGAATTAAAGAGGAGAAAGTTTAGTTGTGTCCATGGAAATTTTCTTCCATTTGTTTGGAAGTAATATCTATTCAAAGGATAATCAAGAAAGTTATAGGAAAGAAAACGACAGGGCGGTGCTAGCAAAACGGCAGCTGTTGAGGCCACATGTTTCATTTTATAAATATGGGAATATCTTTCGATTTATGTAAAGAAACACATCCGAAGTGATAATAGTCAAGCAATAAATAATTTATACAAAATCTAAGTGCAACTTTTAAACGCTTAATGGATATTGCTTAATCAGTTAATTACATCATCTACTATAATAATATCTATTTTCCCAGAGAAAAAAGACAGCTAAGGCCTGTTTGTTAACATTTCCGGGAATAACTGATTCTGTTCTTTTGTTTCCAGGAACAGATTTGGAACATAAATTTGTTTGATAAATCTTATGTTACCGGAAACAAATTTGTTTCGAGGAATAGATTTGGAATAGAATCGAGAAGCAAAAAAAAGTTGTTTCTCGCTTTCGAAAACAATTTTGAAAATCAGTTTTTTCCTCTCTTTTTTCTCTCTTTTCTTTTTTTTTCCCTTCCCTTTCTTTTTATTCTTCCTCTTCCTCCTCCCACCCCATCGCCACCCTATTGCCGCCCTTGGGCTACCATCGACGAGCGGCTGGGTGAGGTTCGGCAAGCTCGCCAGCGGCCGGGCGAGGCTCGGCCTCGCAGATCAAGTCGAGGCTTGGCCTTGCGTTGCTTGGGCGAGCTAAAGCCTTGCCGGGCTGGGTGAGCCTCGCTCGGCCGCTTGCCGGCCATTGCCAGTGGTGGCAGCTAAGAGGAAGAAGGGGAGAAAAGAGAAAAAGAAAAAGAAAAAAGAAAAAATATAACAAAAAGTATTAAAAATTAAAAGAATCAAAAGATCAAAATTTTTTACCAAACGCATTTATATTTCCGGACCGTATGTAACCTGTGTTTTCCTCCTTAGAAAGTGCGCATCTTTCACCCTTTGCTATTCACATTTCAAGCAAAGATTGAACCGCAAAAAGTGACCTTGTCCACGAGACTTTTCACCCTTCCAGTGGTCATTCTTGCTTTCTTACAAATGAGTTGCGACGCATTCGTCATTCATCGAAAAGCTCATGTCCAAATCATGAATAATTTTCTAGGAGGAGCAACTCCCAAGGTTCATTGCAAGTCTAGAGACGATGAACTCAGTTTTCACTACATTGCCCCGACCAATTACTGACATCATGAGTTTCCGCCGTATTTCTTTATAGAGACGCTCTTCTTCTTCAGCATGGAATGGCCGAGGCAATTTCACTATTATGGCATATACAACTTTACCAGAGATAGTCCTAAGTATAGGGATTGTCAATGGGGTATAATACCAGACGGTCCATGTATGTACAACTACGAAATACAGAAATATAATCTTTGTGACAAATGGAACGCCTAGACCAGCAATTGATACACATTCTCTCTACACCTTTTTATCATGAGACTGGATAATTGAAATACATTTTATCTTCAACCCAAGAAAACACACACACACACACACACACACACATTATCTTTACCTTCAATTTTGTATTTGATAGAAACGTGACTTCCCCCCGATGAGAAGTGGGCCCATAATGTTAATTACAACTTGAGAGTCATCATGACTCATGGACTCTTTATTAACGGCTGGAACTACTGTAATTTTTACCTAAACAGGACCTTACTTTCAGTTTATGCCCTAGGAGATAATCAAAAGTCCAAATGGAGGTAGTTTCACAGTTGACTTTTTAGAAGGAAATGCGACAATGTATATAGTAGGCAGAGTTTAGCTATTTAGAATGATATAGAGTTCTTGTTGACACTTCATATTCTCTGCACTTAGTAATGAGGTTAATTTTCTTTTATCTGGGTCTGTAACGCCCTTAAATTGATTTGCCATTAAATAAGTAGACTTTGGAACACCAAGAACAAAGCAACCCTTTCAAATTCCTTGCTCTACTCTTCACATCATTTATTTACGTATAATTAGAGATAGTTTTTAAAATTATCCTGATAATATATTTTACGGCACAAGAGATGAACTTAGACCACCCGTTCTAAATTCAAAATGTCATTTACTTACTTCCTCTACTGCATTATAATCATGAACTTGCTTATTCCCATGTATTCAAACTTCTTAGCAGTCTTTCGTAAAAATTATATGCAGCGGAATATTCCAAATTCCCCAATGTAGTGTCCTTATAAAGTGGAATGTTCTTTGGCTCAAAAAGGAAAAGTGGAATATTCTAATATTTTATGCATTTGTAACTGAAAATTAGACCACCCGTTCTAAATTCCAAATGTCATTTGCTTACTTCCTCTATTGCATTATAATCATGAACTTGCTTATTCCATGTATTCAAACTTCTTAGCAGTCTTTGGTAAAAATTATATGCAGCGGAATATTCCAAATTCCCCAATGTAGTGTCCTTATAAAGTGGAATGTTCTTTGGCTCAAAAAGGAAAAGTGGAATATTCTAATATTTTATGCATTTGTAATTGAAAATTAGACCACCCATTCTAAATTCCAAATGTCATTTACTTACTTCCTCTATTGCATTATAATCATGAACTTGCTTATTCCATGTATTCAAACTTCTTAGCAGTCTTTGGTAAAAATTATATGCAGCGGAATATTCCAAATTCCCCAATGTAGTGTCCTTATAAAGTGGAATGTTCTTTGGCTCAAAAAGGAAAAGTGGAATATTCTAATATTTTATGCATTTGTAACTGAAAATTAGACCATCCGTTCTAAATTCCAAATGTCATTTACTTACTTCCTCTATTGCATTATAATCATGAACTTGCTTATTCCATGTATTCAAACTTCTTAGCAGTTTTTGGTAAAAATTATATGCAGCGGAATATTCCAAATTCCCCAATGTAGTAGTATCCTTATAAAATGGAATGTTCTTTGGCTCAAAAAGGAATCTAATATTTTATGCATTTGTAACTGAAAATTAGACCATCCGTTCTAAATTCCAAATGTCATTTACTTACTTCCTCTATTGCATTATAATCATGAACTTGCTTATTCCATGTATTCAAACTTCTTAGTAGTCTTTGGTAAAAATTATATGCAGCGGAATATTCCAAATTCCCCAATGTAGTGTCCTTATAAAGTGGAATGTTCTTTGGCTCAAAAAGGAAAAGTGGAATATTCTAATATTTTATGCATTTGTAACTGAAAATTAGACCATCCGTTCTAAATTCCAAATGTCATTTACTTACTTCCTATATTGCATTATAATCATGAACTTGCTTATTCCATGTATTCAAACTTCTTAGCAGTTTTTGGTAAAAATTACATGCAGCGGAATATTCCAAATTCCCCAATGTAGTAGTGTCCTTATAAAATGGAATGTTCTTTGGCTCAAAAAGGAATCTAATATTTTATGCATTTGTAACTGAAAATTAGACCATCCGTTCTAAATTCCAAATGTCATTTACTTACTTCCTCTATTGCATTATAATCATGAACTTGCTTATTCCATGTATTCAAACTTCTTAGTAGTCTTTGGTAAAAATTATATGCAGCGGAATATTCCAAATTCCCCAATGTAGTGTCCTTATAAAGTGGAATGTTCTTTGGTTCAAAAAGGAAAAGTGTAATATTCTAATATTTTATGCATTTATAACTAAAAATTAATGACGGACCATGCATATAGAGTACAGAACGAACATTAGGTGTATTCTACTAATGGGGCTTCCATAATGCTCATGATAAATAGAGACTGTTCAATGTAAATTACATCAAAGGTTTTTCCATCAAAACATCACTAATCATCATAATACTTCACAAGAATGAAATTCCTTAGTCAATTCACACTTGCCCTTTTCCTATCACTTTCCTTCATATCATCTCTTCCACCATCACAAGCCGCTCTATTCAGGATGTACCATGTCCACATCGTCAACAACTTGCCCCGTGACTTTGTGCTTCATTGCAAATCTAAGAACGACGATCTTGGGGCTCGGACCCTCCAAGTGAATCAAGAACAATTGATCCGTTTCCGGATCAGCATCTTCAAGAATACCCTCTTCTTTTGCTCTGCCCAGTGGGAGGGGCGGTTCAAGCAGTTCAACGCTTTCACAACAAATCGGGACGAGGATCGTTGTGATTCTTTGCAGTGCATTTGGTCTGTGCGGGATGACGGGTTTTACTTTAGCAACGATGGCAGCAAGTGGGACCGTGAGTATACGTGGACATAGACCATGCCATCATACGTGATTGAAGATTGTTTTGATCTAATAAAATACACTGGAATTAATCGGACATGACTCTCTTATATTTTTTGTCTTTCACTCTTCCTTCCATTGATGATGGCATTGTCATTATGATAAGCCGTTGTCTGAATTGTGAAGCGCCCTCGTATCACAATCAAATCCAGGAGTTATTCACCTGATAGGATAATAAGCAAACGCCGGTTTCACTGAGGTCGGATTAGATTTGTCAAAAAGCCGAAAATAAGACTCTAAAAAAAGTCACAAATAATTTTTTATGTAGCTTTAAAGTAACATTTCGTGGTGCCTCAGGTCGCTTAAAATTCAACCACTTGGCTCGATGGTTTTTCTTCTGATTTTTATAATTATGATTACATTTAATATACAAAAGAATGTTACTTAAAGAGTGTTTGATACTTGTTCACAATGTTAGGGCCAAAAGCTGAACGTCATCGGCCAATCACCTCGAAGGGCAAATTCAAGTCATGCCACTAGAGTGGAGTTTTTTCGCTTCTCCTTTTGAGTTATATCTTGCGGAAAGATTGGTGTGAACTCATCTCGTCGTGTACAACAAATTCCTTCTCCCCTCTGTGTAATCAAATGTGTATAATAAACACTCAATATAATAACAATCAATCGAGAAATGCACAACCTAGACACTAGATTTGACGTGGAAACCCAAGCTAGGAAAAAACCACAAAGCAAATTCACCAAAAGCTTCCACTTCGCAAAATGGAATTACCATAGGTCTTCTTTAGTCCCACCAAAGGTTGTCCAATGTGTTATCAAGATAGAGATCTTGGATGATAGCAGTATCCATTTATCAGCAATATATGCTGTATGACGATATGGAGAAAAGCATAGTAAGATCTCCCCGAGGAAGCATGCTGAAAAGAAACCGATGGAAAGAATTTGTTAGGAAAGATGCCCATCAACATGTAACCCACATCATCATGAACAACAAACTAGTTAAATTCCCTGGTTAAACTAGAGGTTACTAAGAAACAATGCATAGCATTGAGAATCGAGAATTAAGTTCATAGTTCGATTGCTCTGATAAATCACTAGTGCTCTCATGAACCTTTTGAGCAAGGACGCTGAAAAGATACTAATGGAAAGACCTGTCGAGAAAAAGGTGTCCATCAACATGGAACGCACATCACCACGAACACCATACTAGTTAAATCCCCTTATTAAACTAGAGGTTGTCAAGGAAAAATGCATGGCACTCGGAACGAGGAATTAAATTTGTTGTCCAATTTTTCCGACATCCCACTAGCTCTTTCATGAAGCTTTTCTTTCAAACAAATTACCCCTACGTTGAACTTCTCTACTACTTCTATACATGTGTCGTGGCTTGAAGAGATGGATGATTCAAGAGGGTCTTCGATGGATATTGTGACTGATCATTTGGAACAAGCGAACTCAGTCGGTATTCCTAAGTCCTAGTGTTTTTTCAAGTTTTCTAGAATACTCTTGGAGTGGGTGATACAATAATTGTACGATTATGTAATAAATGCGGGTAGCTGATAGTTAGGGAGATATGATCTCTATTATATGATTGAGAAGAGATCTACGGATGCGGTTTGTCCTATACTTATATATATAGGAGTCTTCTCCCCTTCATTTATATCAACTCATTCACAAGTAAAATATAATCCAGAGCTTCTCTCTCTAAAGATCCTTGTGAGTTGAGTGTGAGAAAGGTTGCTTGGGCGAAATTCTAAGGTTGTATGGGTTGAAGGGAATGCTAGATTGATTGGCCCGTGACAAGTGGTATCAGAATGAGTTTGTTCCAAGCGCAATGACTGATTCTTATCCTGAGGTGTTGATCACACTAGATATAAATCATGAGGATAGTGGAAGGGTTGTCGAGAAGGCTGCCAAGGGAAGGAAGAATCGTACTAATTCTAGTTCGAGGGATGCTATAGGGTATTTAGAGCGTTGAGTGACGAAAGTGGAGTTTTTCACCATCGAGATCAAAGGATCGATCGATGATTAGACTCAAATTGTCGATGGAGTGGAACTCGGAAGGGAAGAGTTCGCGACCAAAGTACAAGAGCTTAAGGTCGGCATGGGAGAACTCTAGGGCGAGTCTCGAGGGACCCTAAAACAAGAACTAGAATAGCAGGATGAGTCCTCAGAGGCCATGATGGCAGCCATGTGTGTCGAGATAGTAGAGCCCAAGGGGAAGCTCACTGAATTAGAAATGGCATGCATGAGCGGGGTGGTCACAATGCATGCTTGTCCACAAATAGATGCATACAAATTGGAGAAGTTCAAGGGCTCATAGGTGGCCAAGGATGTCGACAACTTCCAATAGTACATGGAAGGATACTTCCAAGCTGTAGAACAATGACAACGTAACACGATTAAACATTGCATCCATGTACTTAGTTGATAATGCATTATTGTGGTGGCGTCGTTGGTTTGATGGTAGGAGTGGGGATCTTATCATGACGTGGAATGGGTTTGTCGAGGAGTTTTGACGGATGTACTATCCCACATATGTGGAGGAGGAAGCTCGTAAAGAGCTAAAATGACTCAAGTAGAAGGGCGTAGTGCGTGACTATATCAAGTGGTTTCTAGAGTTGTTAGTCTAAAATCCTATAGGAGAGCGACATCGAAGCATACCACCAATTCATGAGTGGTTTCAAGCCATGCACCAATCAAGATCTAAAGCTGTGTAATGTGAGTGATCTCACATCGGCCATAGTTGCGGCCGAATCCCTTGTAGAGTACAAGGCGACTTCCACTTTCAAGTTGGACTCTCATCCGAAGGACAAGGCTAATGATGGAGGAGATTGGGGAAGATTCAATTGTCTTAATGGAGACAAACCACTGGCGACCCCCTTCTAAAGCTCATGAAGAGTTGAGCAACAGATGATAAAGGAGGGTATGCACTCATAGTGTTTATTTTGTGATAGTCCACACATGGCACAAAATTGTTTGAATAAGGCCAAATTGGTAGCCCTATGTAAGGAAAATGAGCCTAAGGAGGAATCGTGATTAAGCTTGTTGCGAATCCTCAGTTCCCTCAAGACCAAGAAGACAAAGGAGTCTAAGGGAATAATGTTTGTAGATGTAAAAATTGGCAATACCATGATACATGCACTCATGGATATGAGGGCATCTGACCTCTTCATATCCCAAGAGGTCACGAAAAAGCTAAATTTTTGGGTCAAGAAAGGAGCTGGTTAGCTCAATATGGTAAAGTGTCACGCCTCGACCCTCGTGCATGCGACAATTCCATTTTTCACTTGTGGTCATTTGAATGCGACATCTTAGGACGCGTTATCGACCATTATTTTTATCTTTGAGTTAAACACATGCATAAGCGAGTCACAACCACCTAGTCAATTATAAAAATAGGGATAGCAAGAAAACCCAACCAGAAACACATCCAAAGTATTGCTTTATTTATCTACTGATTAACTCTAGGAATTTTACAAGTATAAGCCCTTGCCATAGGCATCTTCCTATCGAGCCAATGAAACCAATAGGGCTAGGGTTAATCTACTTCCTTCAACCACAACCATGAATCACAACATGTTCCGATTTTTCATTCAACGGACCTGAAAATGATTATATAATAACCAGTGAGATAAAATCTCAGTATGTTATAATTTAAGTCTCAGTTAGGAAACTCGTTTGCCTCAGGTGCAACCTAATCATGCAACCTATTAACGATGGAAAATTAGATGCAAGGCAACCACAGCTTTGTTCTGTTTATAACATGCAACGAAACTTCAATCACAACATATATCAACATCCATCAAATGCAATCACATGCGATCTCACCTTACCATGGCATACATACCATGCATGATATAATATAACTCATGCCGTAACAACTTCAACAAGCAATTCACATAATCAGAACACAGATCAAACTTTTCCATGCATCAACATCCACACGTGTTTAGATTATTGGCCATGGCATAACCTTATGATTGGTGGTCTACTAGTCCAAAAAACAGGCATCGTCCCACCCGATTGTCTGGATCTCCCGGTCGGACGGTATTTTCGAATGAGCATAGGCTCAGCCTCTATCGCGACTTGTATCCAAACTCTCGCCAGGTATTCCAATAAAACGGACTTCGTCAACCACGGATCCCCACCGGGTGACGGCTCTTATGTGACCATGCGAGCACACCAATTACTCATACTCATTTCATTAGAACATGTGATTAGTGCATTAATTACATCTTGTGTAAGCTCAGAAATGTTTATATCAACTACTAGTATTCGAAATACATGCACAGAGGATGCATCTCCCAATAGCAAATCCATAGCTCTAATTAGATTGCAAAATTTCCTCCATCAAATTGTAGGAAACAATTTTAGCCAACTCAAGTACCAACAATTTAGAAATCATCACACTAGATTAAGCTAAAATTGCCAAAAATAATACTTGCAAAGATCGACTACAACTTGGAATAGGAAAACGTATAATTTGGTGAAAAAGTCCAACTTGGACTTTCCATTCTCTTGACCGTGAGTTCAACAAACTTAAGAAAGTGAATTCACGTATAATAAAGGCAATGTTGCATCCAATCAAAATCCAAGACAAATTAATGGAAGAAAAATCGAACTAAATCATCCATATTCAAGCTTCAAAGTTTCGCATCTAACATCCATGGCCGAAATTTTGGTTTTCTCAATTTTGAGCCCAAAAGCTTAGCTTATAAAACAATACTCATTTAACAATTTTTAACATACGTCATTCAATAGAAGACAATAGTGGAAGGAATTTCCTTCTTAATGATTTTGTCAAATTTGCATGTCTTTATAGTATTTACAAGATAAACATCACATAAGCCCCAAACCAAATTCAATACATAAAGATCCCTGTGAATATAATAATAAAATCAACACATACGTCATAAAAAAGAGGGCAAAATTTGCAAAATTGGATTTTTTTTTAAATTTAAGAGGAAATTTACTTTTAGATAGCTGAATAGTGATAATAATGGTGAGTTGGTTTCACTCCGAAAGAGGAAGAGCTGGGCAATATTGCTCAAGAAACTTCTGGTTCAATAAAACCTATACTACTATAGGATTTTAATGATTGTATTGGTTCCATGCCAAAAGATAAAATGATGGGCAATTTGCTTAATAATTTGTTGCCAAAGATTACATCAAGGCTAGATGGAGAGAAGCTAAAGTTGCACTATTATTGAAAACCCAAAAATAAAATAAAAAATTTCATCAATACCAAGAAAATTCAGCTCATTAATTCACCATGTTACACTCTTTCTAGCGCCAAAGTAAAAACTACGAGCAAAGAACAAAAAATTGACATTCACAAAAACCATGTTGAGTTTGCCGCAACAACGGCTTCTCATCCAATTCAAAGGAAGACCCTATTCACAAAAGGCGTTGATTTGACATATTAACTCAAAAACTTTGCAAGAAGCGATGTAGGAAGCAATAAGTGCTAAACAAATTGTCTTGACAAACACAACCAATTCAGCCATAAGCGAAGCGAAAAGAGCAGTGAACAAGCGCAACAACTTGGAAAAGGAGAGAACTTTTCTCACTCAATACTCAATGAAATTATACAAATTATATATGGTGGGAACATGTAGAACAAAAGGTATAAACTTTCAAAATTGATTGATCTATGCATAAGGTTTTTATCCACTAATCATGCTCCAAAAAATCCAAAACAATTATATGTTGAAGTTAAGACTTATATGAACATTTTTCATGCAGGAGTTGAGCTCTAGATCTTAACACAGAAATTGAAAAAAATCGACAAAAGCAACAGGCGGACAACATGTATATTAGAACTGAACAAAACATTATTACAAATTATTGAATTGACTTTGGACGATGATTTCAAATAGCAACCAACCTCGGATTGGGGCGTTCTATGGCTTGTTGGAAAACTCTTCAAGTTGACTTTGAATGTTGTGAAGACATTAAACACTAAAAAGCTTGTTTACTAGCTCGTTTCCAGACATATGTACAGAGAGGTCCATCATAGATTCGAAATTGCAGAACAATGATCATCCAAGAAATCAAACATATCATCATCATAGCTTATCTCTTCCATTCTAATGCATTATTTTTGCCTATTTAATAAGTACTTCGATTTTATTTGACCCAAAAAAAAACTTTGATTGATTGAAGTCGCATAAGAAATTGAGAATCACAAACTGATAGAAGCTCAAAAACAAAAGGAACAAACATAATAAACAATATACCGGATTTTTTTTAAAAAAGGGTTTTATAATCATATATGACTCACTCCGATATCACATGTAGAAATTTTCTACATAAACAACTAATTAATCAAGAACAATCAGATTCATATATGATTGTAAAACATCAAAATCGATATGTATAGCGGAATTAAAACATACCTGTTTGAGTCATAATTTCACTTGAAGAAAGTGAAGAAAATAGATCAGCCTGATTATAATCGGCGATCTATTAGAATACCGAATCTTCCTCTTTAGAATCTATTTCAATATAGTAGTTTTAATGTGATTCAACAACTGATAGGTATAACATATCTTTTTATAGGTTGGAGAGGGGACCTAGCAAACCCTAATCAATAGTGTGTTAACTGGGCCTCTCCCATTACAAGTTTCAGTTAAACACAATTGCCTACACTTTATTACTTAACTAGGCCCGTTATTAATAGATGTCAAAACCCAATTCAATAAAATCACTTAAGAGTTTAACATATATTGGAATGTCTATTAACCTGATTATTTAAAATAGAAAATTGATTAATTAATGTAAGTCCATTATAGGAAATTTTCAACATGTGCGACATCCGGGTGGACGATCATATAGTCCCGCGTCTTCGTGCGGTACTTGTCCACCCACGACATCGTCGGAGCTCGATTGTGCACTGATTATGTGAGCGGCTGAGTGAAATGGATGAGTGGAGACAGAGAAGGAGAAAGTGGCGGGAAAGAGTCGGAGGAAGGGCACGAGAGGTCTTTATATTTCATCGACCAGAAAGAAGGGAGATATACACCGGAGATGGCTGACGGGAAGCTGGAGATAGGGGGTGGGAGAGCAAGTCAGATGGGTGAAATTGTGGAGGGAGAGAGAGAGAAACTACCATAGAAATAAAGTTGAAAATGGGTTAAACTGACATTTGTTATGGTCCTTTCACTTAAAAACCCATTATGACCTATATTTCAATTTTCAGGTAACCCATTTTTATTTCACTTCAACAGATGTGGGTTAAAATATGGGTTGGTGGCTCATTTTGCCAGCCCTACCAACAACCACGTCTCTTGCAGCGCCAGCCCCGGGCTATCGCATTACCACATCAGGAGGACTAGCAATCCGTGATTTTGCCATCGCTGCCAGAGCATCACAAGACGAGCTGCGGCAAATACCGCCGCCCCTACCTCCAGCCATTCCAGTCCTCAACAGCCAAAAAATTGATGTTGCTCAACTCGACTCTGGCATATAACACACACATCATGACAAAGTACTTGAGCGAGCAGCTCAGCTAACACACGGGCTGGCGAGATCCAAACCGAGAGGAGCATGACAAATTTGTCTGCTTCGAAGCGCAAGTCTCTTCGCCGTTAGTCATTTGAGGTGTGGGCTTATCCTCACCCTATAAGATATGACGTGTGTCCTTTGAAAAGCTTCGTCTTGAAGATCTTTCAATGACGTGCGAAGGCAAGTGTCTCAAGCTCCAACTTTTAACTGTTTATGATTATAAATGTAGGTAGAAAAACCTTACCCATGAATAACTGCTACGTACATTAATGTACGTAATGATGAGTTAAAGAAGCGTCGGTTGATGGAAAGATCTTAACTGACTTCTTAAATAGTCTCTCCATTCTTTGCTATTCATTACTCAAGCCAAGAGCGATTCCCAAGTATGGTCCCGTCCGCAAGAATCCTTCTCGTGCTAGTGGTCATTATGGTTTTCCAGGAAGTTAATGCGGGCATATTTGATTTCTTCAAATCTCATGTGAAAATCACCAACAATTTCCCTGGAGGAGTGACAGTCAGAGTCCATTGCAAATCCAAAGACGATGATCTAGGGTTCCATAACATTGCTCCCAATCGGTCTTGGGGCTTTGAATTCTTCTCTTATAATACACTCTTCTTTTGCAGTGTGCAGTGGCCGGGTCATTTCCACTATTTTAATGCATACGACGACAAAGAAATCGGCGACGGTTTTTGGATCCTAAAACCAGAGGCTCCATGTGAACATGTGACTCTATCGGGGGGGGTAAAAGGTTGGATCTGCAAAAAGTGGAATTCCCGATGACCAGCAGTATCAACAAAAAAATCTCTACCATGGCTACATAGCCCCATAACCCGGTGGCATTTTATAAAACGTTTACTATTTGTGTGTAATCCCTTCCATTAAATGTAGCAAAGATGGGCATTTTGTATTTACCTCGAGCTCTCCTGCATATGGCAAAAAATAATAATACTAATAATTCTTTTGCATAATCAATTTATTTTCAAGAGTCATTTGTCTATTGACTTGTTTTCCTATTCTCCACCTCTTGTCGGATTCGATTACATCCACAATTTTAGGTACATAGAAATCCTTTTTCCTTAAAAGTTTGGGAACTCTATGTGAGTCTCATTTCTCTAGAGTGTACTGGGAACAGTGTGGGACAAGTGCTGTCCCCTCTCCCTCTCCCTCTCTCCCGCCCCCTCCCCAACAAAAAAAGAGGAAGGACTTTTTAATATTGGCATCCTTACGATTGCATGGTGCATTCTGCAAAAACAAATAAGAACGTGCATGTATGTGATGCAAAATGCTATGACAGACAAGTTTTGACTTGAAGTGCATGGAAAAGGCTATTTCCAAGTCGATGATTTAAATCACGTAAAGTACTTCACAGCATGAACATTTTACCGAATACAATATTACGGACCATCCAATTTTATTGAGATCTGTGCAAATGGAATTAAAATAGGTTTTCTCTTGTCCCACCAAAGGTTATCCAATGTGTTATGGAGATCTTGGATCATAGGAGTATGCTTTTATCATCAATAAGTGTAGCCTAACGAGACACAGAAAAATACAATCACATTTCATCGAGCAAAACGCTGAAAAGACATTAATGGAAAGACTTGTCGACATAAGGTGCCCATCAACATGGAACACACCTCACCACGAACAGCATACTAGCTAAATCCCCTAATCAAACTAGAGGTTATCAAGGAACAATGCTTCGCACTCAAATGAAAAATTGAGTTTGTTGTCCAATTATTTTGAATAATACATTGTTCACCATTGTAGAGTCGAAAGGAAGTATAATTACAACCCAAAATGTCATGAGATGAGTGGAATACAAATACAAGTGTGATAGAAGTCGGTTGTTGGCCTTAGTCTCCTTTGGACCAAAAATGTATAATGAGTGAATTACGAGGTTCAATATGTCTTTTTATTTTTCCTTGAAATGGCTGGCGTGATATCCACCTTAGCTCTCTTTTTTGGAAATATAATAAAAATATGCCACATCGGTATTTTTCCATCACTCAAATCAGATAGAATTAACAAATATGCTCAACTGCAACGATTTGATAAATTTGAGTAATTGCACTATTTAAAAGTTTAAAAACACAAATGTGCTTTTACAATAAGTTTCCAGGACTTTTGATACATTTATTCTATAAAAAAAACTGCAAAAGTGACTAGACTTGATCATTATGTCCAGAGAAAACTTCCACGTCCGATCATTGGGTGAGCCAAGCTTGAGCAAGGGCCTCGAGGTCTACCATGCTTTCATATTTTATTTTATTTTTGAATGATTAATGAATAGCATTTCAATAATGATTTTAATCTTTAAGCCCAAATTTCTAAAGTAGAATAAAAAAGGTTCATAACTTGTAAATAAAATAAAACAAAAAATTCCTAAAAATCGTTTTTCATACTTATTTAATTTTTAAGCTAAAATTTGAAAGAATAAAAGGTAAAAGAGTGCCCCCTGTCCGCCAGTTTGGGCCTAGACGAGTCGGGGCAAAACGTCTAAAGAAGCAGGCCCAAGCAAGCCCGATCCAAGCCCTCCCAACCCCGTTCCTCATAATGGCAATAATGTTCAGCGACTGAAGTTAAAATTTTCAAACCCTAATATTCTCCTCTGCAACTCCACTATCACTCTCTCGCCGTCGTCCCTGTGACGCCCTAGTAACGTCACTTGATACTCGAAGAAGAAAGCTAATACTAACAATACTAGTAAGTGTCAATATGAGTGGATATTTAAAGCCTGTTTGGTAACTTGCCAAACAGTAAAATTTCTGTTCGTTTGTTCTCGGAAGTAGATTTGAAGCAGAAATCCATTTGTTAAAATTTTTGTTCCCAGGAATAGATTTAGAACGGAATCAAGAATAAAAAAAAAATTAAATTTTTGTTCCTGAGAACAATTCCAGAATCAGCCACATTTTTTTAATCTCTCCTCCTTTTATTTTTCTTCTTCTTCCTTTTGACCGGTCGCTGGCCTTGGCCATGGCCGGCGACTGGCCAAACGAGGGCCGGTGCCCTCGCTAGCCCTTGGCGACACCAAGCATGGCGCGACGCGAGCCTCACCGTGGATGGGTGAGGCTCGGCCTCGCCTTGGCTAGGGGAGGTGACCTCACCCAGATCTAGTGAGGCCGAGCTCGCCAAGCCATCGGTGAGGTTTGGCCTTGTCGGCCCACCGCCAGGGCGACGTTGGCTTGGTTGGGCAACGCCGGTCTAGCGGTGGGCTTGCGAGGTTGAGCCTCGCCAGTGGCTGGGCAAGCTCGGCCAAGGCCAGAGCCTTGCCAGATTTGGCCAAGGCCGACCTCGCCCAGCTACGGTGAGGCCGACCTCACCTAGCCACCGGCGAGGCTTGGCCTTGCCAGCCCATCGCTAGGCCGGTGTTACCCAGCCAAGCAGATGTCGCCCTGGTTGTGAGTCGAGCCTCGTTGGTGGCTTGGCGAGCTCGGCCTTCCCAGATTTGGTGAGGTCGCCTTGCCCAGCTCACGGCAAGGCTCGCGACCCAGCCTCGCCGTGGCTTGGTGTTGTCGGGGGTCGGCGAGGGTGCCGACCCTCGTCTGGCCGATCGCTGGTGATTTATTAAGGAAGAAGAAGATAAAAAAGGAAAAGAAAAAAATTGTATTTAAATCATCAAAAAATTAAAAGAAAATATTTTGGATTAGAAATTTGGATTAGAAATTTTCATGTTTTACCAAATGTATTTCTATCCCGAGAATAAAAATTTTGGACAGTTACCAAACGCCTTCAAATGCTCATAAATTATTTTCGGGGTAGAATAAAAAGAAACATCTCTGAGCAGAAATTGTTCCCGGGCACATAATCGATATCATGCACACCCTTAGCAAGTAAATTCTACTCCTATATATTCCTAAGAATAACATAAATGTAATAAGAATGAGGCTCTCCAATCTCGTACATCCCTAAAACTCTTCCTATAACTGAATATGTGCAAACATTAGCGTAAAATCTTGAGCTCACGCAAAGTATTAAAGAAAACCAAAATTAGAAGGCTTGATTCACTTACGTCAACATCATTCTTGCATTACGTCAAGGGGAACATTTAAGTCTTCTTTTAATGGGAATCCCACTGCTATTGATTGCACCACTAGATATTTACATCATGTATATTACATGTCCAAAAGCGTGCAATGAAATGCCTGGGCAAGGTCAAAAGGAAACCTAACTCTACTACCCAACATTTAACCCTGTCAACTCCAAAACTTGTTCCCCTCCACCCAGCAAAACTAGGCTGCAGGCGCTGCTCCCGAACCTAGCCCATTTGGCCCGAACCAAAGTGGCTCAGACAGGTCACTTTCGTGATTCAAGAACCACGAGACAAATCTCATGAGAATCAAGTCCGGATGCCCATCATCCGTTCACACCATCGCCTTGTATCGTGTAAAGTCTAGGTCAGTCACGAGGTCATGTAGATCATGACAAGAAACATCTATATAAGCAATAGCCCTATAAGTGGTGACAGGTGGGACGTCCATCCTATCGATTTGAAAAATGAAAGGGTGAGCAAAGCCCAATAAAGAAATAAACAAAGCCATAGATCGCATAATCCAATCACCACTCTATGCAATTACATAACCATTCAATCAAGTAATTCATAACAAGAGCACCATCCATATCCATGCTATAATACATCCCCAACGTATGGACCTAATTAATAACATCGGCAGCAATATCATGATTCCCTCTTGCACCTCCAAGATGTAAATGGATAGCAACATAATAACAACTACTTACAATTCTTGCAGCCCACTTAAACAACCAAATGCAGAAACTATTCCATGATGCAACAATCATGAAAAATGCACACAATGCATAGCCGAACTTCACACATAGATGCCACTCGAGTTCCCATGCTTGTACAGGTACTCGCACGCCATATAAGACTAGTGTTTAATATAATCATTTCCACTCTCAAGTTAAAATTTGGCACCAGGACGTTGGCCGGTCCACTCGAGTTACTTTAGTGTCATCGGTCAGACTTCCATGGGATGCTGCCCATGAGCATCTCACTTCGAGGCATCTAAGGGTTGTTGGCTTTAGGCATCCTGCCTCCCTCGGGACATCAGCAGGTTGCTGACCAATGGTTATCTCTTAAATTCATTTCATTTCACACGATCCTCACATGAAGATCTTTGATTAATATCACCAGAACACCACAACTAGCACATGTATCATGCCACTCGCAAACGATGATTTTATCACACTAAGTTGCGCTTCCATCAATTGCACTTGCTAAAGCATTCTAGTCACTCAATACTTGCACTCATTGCACACTTGCAGCATTTAAAGTTCTTCACAACAACATATAGCAAGACCGATTTACACTCCACATACATGGCCGTGCATCTCAAACAACTCACGGTAATCACCCTCGCAAGCAATTCGAGTATAACTCGCATTCTCTACACGTACACTTGTAGTCATATTCCCGCTAAAGTTCACAGCACATAATAACATGCAAAAATCCACTCACCTCAGCATGTACCAAATCAATCATCCCACAAACAAAGGCCCTTTAACGCACTAGAACATGGTATCAGTGAATTAAGGTCCTTTCCTTAGTGGAATAGACACGCATCTAATACCGGTTTCTCTTATTGTTCTCAGCTCGCTCTTAAAACAGCATGCATTAGGCGACTAACAACATTAATTTGAACTTTACTTAATCACGGCTCTCCGCTACAATCATCCACAATTGATCAATCCCTCATTCAAGACATACAACAACATACAAGGTCTTAAATCACCCGTCAACAACTAAGAGTGTTCTTTGAGCCTCAAGATGTAAAATCATGAAAGATATGCTAAAGCGACTCCAAATTTCCATCCAACTATTCTCCAAGCCCTCCTCAAACTATATCAACTAGATCAACCCACATGCATGTACCTCTCCGAACTAAATCATCCCTCATTGAGCTACGGACAATCCTAACCGAACTGGTCTAGCCAAAGCCGAGCCAAAGAAAGGATGAAACAACCTATATCACTATGAAAATTCCCTTACCAAATAGCTGACCAAAAAGCCTCTTCCTCTTGGCTTCACTGGTGCTTCAAAACCGAAGCTTCCTTGAGCTCTAAACCAAGAAGACGAAAGAGAGAAAATGGAGATGGTGGTTGATGAATGTTCGGCTGAATGAAGGGAGAGAGTGAAAGAATGAGTAAAAATGGGTTTTTGGCTTAGATTTTGGTGAGTTTCAAGCCAAATGATGAGATCACATTTGCAATCCCCAAGTCTCACCAACCGAGGGGGTGGCGGAAGAATTAAGAGGATTTTTTCCCTTCACTTGGCATGGAACTTGGCTAATCATGCATTAAGCTGGCTACTTGTTCTCAATTAAAAGAGTTTTGTGTTTAAAACATGCCATTTCCTCAACCCTTCTCCAACATCATCATTGGCCCCTAAACTTGGCCATTTGTTCCATTTTTGCCTCTATTATTTCGACCACAAGAGAAAGGCCATAGATGTCCTATTGCTTATGTTAGTCTACTAGTCACATTGGTGTCTCAACTTCAAGAATTCGTGGTTACACTATGGTTCTACTACTTTCTCTAGGGCTAAACTTCACAAATTAAATATCAAGGCTAAACTATATAGCCATGCCTATGCAGAAATTAATAAATCTTCAAATTGATCCCTTCATAACTCAAACATGTCCAACGCATACAAGCGTGTATACAAATGAGGGTCGACTATAGTATAACACCATCTAAGCATCCATCTGCCAATGCACTTGAAATGCTAACCCTTGCATTCATGCGTAACTCAAACAAAGTCTTACATAAGTACACATAAAAGACATGTGCAAGAAATTAACCAACAAGGCATATGAGACACCTCACTGGCCTCATGTACAAACGACAACTCATGGTTTTCTAAGCACTTGAATCATTAATAACCTAGTTCAGCCTTGTGACCAAACTAGATGATTTCCAAGCTCATAACATCCAAGATCAACTAATTAACTTAAATTGCAACAAACTTTATGGGAATGGGAAGTTTTGCACTTAGAATGATCTTATGAGTCTCAATCACTGCAGTAATCTTTCTCGAGTACTAATAGCATCAAAATGAAGATCATTGTAAGTAAATTAGATGATTTGCAAGCTCGTGAACTCCTAAGATTAAGTAATTAACCCAAATGGTTCTTCCCTTAGAATGGTCTTATGGCATTGAACCATTACTCTAATCTTTCTAAAGTATTAATAGCATCTAAATAATGAAGATAATTATAAGTAAATTAGATGATTTGCAAACTCATGAACTCCAAAGATCAAGCAATTAACCCAAATGGTGACCAATGTTCTTAGAACAACAATTTCTTCTCTTAGAATGATTTTATGGCTCTCAACCATTATACTGATCTTTCGCAAGTACTATTAGCATCAAAATGAAGACACTTATATATAAATTAGATGATTTCCAAGCTCATGAACTCTGAAAATCAAGCTATTAACCCAAATGGTGAGAGACATTCTTAGAATGAGAAGGTTTTCTATTAAAATGATCTTATGGCTCTCAATCATTACACTAATAGCATAAAAATGAAGACAATCATAGATAAATTAGATGATTCGCAAGCTGGTGAACTCCTAAGATCAAGCAATTAACCCAAATGCTAACAAATATTGTTAGAATGGGAAGTTCTTCATTAAAAAGGTCTTGTGGCACTCAACCATTGGTCTAATCTTTCCCAAGTACTAGTAGCATCTAAGTGAAGATAATTGCAAGTAAATTAGATGACTTACAAGCTCACGAGCTATGGAGATCAATCAATTAAACCAAATGGTGACAGATATTCTTAGAATGAGAAGTTCTTCATTTAGAATGATTTTCTTGCTCTCAAGAGTTGCTCTAATCTTTTCAAAGTACTAATAGGATCAATGAACATAATTATAAGTAAGTTAGATGATTTTCTAAATTGTTAACTTCCAAGATCAATCAATTAACCTAAATTGCAACAAACGTTCTTGGAATGGGAAGTTCTTCACTTAGAATGATATTATGAGTCTCAATCACTACACTAATCTTTCTCAAGTACTAATAGCATCAAAATGAAGATCATTGTAAGTAAATTAGATGATTTGCAAGCTCATGAACTCCTAAGATTAAGTAATTAACCCAAATGGCAACAAATGTTCTTAGAATGGGAAGTTCTTCCCTTGGAATGGTCTTATGGCATTGAACCGTTACTCTAATCTTTCCTAATTATTAATAGCATCTAAATAATGAAGATAATTATAAGTAAATTATATGATTTGCAAACTCATGAACTCCAAAGATCAAGCAATTAACCCAAATGGTGACAAATGTTCTTAGAATAGCAATTTCTTCTCTTAGAATGATCTTATGACTCAACCATTATATTGATCTTTCGCATGTACTATTAGCATCAAAATGAAGACACTTATATATAAATTAGATAATTTCCAAGCTCATGAACTCTGAAAATCAAGCTATTAACCCAAATGGTGAGAGACATTCTTAGAATGAGAAGGTTTTCTATTAAAATGATCTTATGGCTCTCAATCATTACACTAATAGCATAAAAATGAAGACAATCATAGATAAATTAGATGATTCGCAAGCTGGTGAACTCCTAAGATCAAGCAATTAACCCAAATGCTAACAAATATTGTTAGAATGGGAAGTTCTTCATTAAAAAGGTCTTGTGGCACTCAACCATTGGTCTAATCTTTCCCAAGTACTAGTAGCATCTAAGTGAAGATAATTGCAAGTAAATTAGATGACTTACAAGCTCACGAGCTATGGAGATCAATCAATTAAACCAAATGGTGACAGATATTCTTAGAATGAGAAGTTCTTCATTTAGAATGATTTTCTTGCTCTCAAGAGTTGCTCTAATCTTTTCAAAGTACTAATAGGATCAATGAACATAATTATAAGTAAGTTAGATGATTTTCTAAATTGTTAACTTCCAAGATCAATCAATTAACCTAAATTGCAACAAACGTTCTTGGAATGGGAAGTTCTTCACTTAGAATGATATTATGAGTCTCAATCACTACACTAATCTTTCTCAAGTACTAATAGCATCAAAATGAAGATCATTGTAAGTAAATTAGATGATTTGCAAGCTCATGAACTCCTAAGATTAAGTAATTAACCCAAATGGCAACAAATGTTCTTAGAATGGGAAGTTCTTCCCTTGGAATGGTCTTATGGCATTGAACCGTTACTCTAATCTTTCCTAATTATTAATAGCATCTAAATAATGAAGATAATTATAAGTAAATTATATGATTTGCAAACTCATGAACTCCAAAGATCAAGCAATTAACCCAAATGGTGACAAATGTTCTTAGAATAGCAATTTCTTCTCTTAGAATGATCTTATGACTCAACCATTATATTGATCTTTCGCATGTACTATTAGCATCAAAATGAAGACACTTATATATAAATTAGATAATTTCCAAGCTCATGAACTCTGAAAATCAAGCTATTAACTCAAATGGTGAGAGACATTCTTAGAATGAGAAGGTTTTCTATTAAAATGATCTTATGGCTCTCAATCATTACACTAATAGCATAAAAATGAAGACAATCATAGATAAATTAGATGATTCGCAAGCTGGTGAACTCCTAAGATCAAGCAATTAACCCAAATGCTAACAAATATTGTTAGAATGGGAAGTTCTTCATTAAAAAGGTCTTGTGGCACTCAACCATTGGTCTAATCTTTCCCAAGTACTAGTAGCATCTAAGTGAAGATAATTGCAAGTAAATTAGATGACTTACAAGCTCACGAGCTATGGAGATCAATCAATTAAACCAAATGGTGACAGATATTCTTAGAATGAGAAGTTCTTCATTTAGAATGATTTTCTTGCTCTCAAGAGTTGCTCTAATCTTTTCAAAGTACTAATAGGATCAATGAACATAATTATAAGTAAGTTAGATGATTTTCTAAATTGTTAACTTCCAAGATCAATCAATTAACCTAAATTGCAACAAACGTTCTTGGAATGGGAAGTTCTTCACTTAGAATGATATTATGAGTCTCAATCACTACACTAATCTTTCTCAAGTACTAATAGCATCAAAATGAAGATCATTGTAAGTAAATTAGATGATTTGCAAGCTCATGAACTCCTAAGATTAAGTAATTAACCCAAATGGCAACAAATGTTCTTAGAATGGGAAGTTCTTCCCTTGGAATGGTCTTATGGCATTGAACCGTTACTCTAATCTTTCCTAATTATTAATAGCATCTAAATAATGAAGATAATTATAAGTAAATTATATGATTTGCAAACTCATGAACTCCAAAGATCAAGCAATTAACCCAAATGGTGACAAATGTTCTTAGAATAGCAATTTCTTCTCTTAGAATGATCTTATGACTCAACCATTATATTGATCTTTCGCATGTACTATTAGCATCAAAATGAAGACACTTATATATAAATTAGATAATTTCCAAGCTCATGAACTCTGAAAATCAAGCTATTAACCCAAATGGTGAGAGACATTCTTAGAATGAGAAGGTTTTCTATTAAAATGATCTTATGGCTCTCAATCATTACACTAATAGCATAAAAATGAAGACAATCATAGATAAATTAGATGATTCGCAAGCTGGTGAACTCCTAAGATCAAGCAATTAACCCAAATGCTAACAAATATTGTTAGAATGGGAAGTTCTTCATTAAAAAGGTCTTGTGGCACTCAACCATTGGTCTAATCTTTCCCAAGTACTAGTAGCATCTAAGTGAAGATAATTGCAAGTAAATTAGATGACTTACAAGCTCACGAGCTATGGAGATCAATCAATTAAACCAAATGGTGACAGATATTCTTAGAATGAGAAGTTCTTCATTTAGAATGATTTTCTTGCTCTCAAGAGTTGCTCTAATCTTTTCAAAGTACTAATAGGATCAATGAACATAATTATAAGTAAGTTAGATGATTTTCTAAATTGTTAACTTCCAAGATCAATCAATTAACCTAAATTGCAACAAACGTTCTTGGAATGGGAAGTTCTTCACTTAGAATGATATTATGAGTCTCAATCACTACACTAATCTTTCTCAAGTACTAATAGCATCAAAATGAAGATCATTGTAAGTAAATTAGATGATTTGCAAGCTCATGAACTCCTAAGATTAAGTAATTAACCCAAATGGCAACAAATGTTCTTAGAATGGGAAGTTCTTCCCTTGGAATGGTCTTATGGCATTGAACCGTTACTCTAATCTTTCCTAATTATTAATAGCATCTAAATAATGAAGATAATTATAAGTAAATTATATGATTTGCAAACTCATGAACTCCAAAGATCAAGCAATTAACCCAAATGGTGACAAATGTTCTTAGAATAGCAATTTCTTCTCTTAGAATGATCTTATGACTCAACCATTATATTGATCTTTCGCATGTACTATTAGCATCAAAATGAAGACACTTATATATAAATTAGATAATTTCCAAAACAGCTCATGAACTCTGAAAATCAAGCTATTAACTCAAATGGTGAGAGACATTCTTAGAATGAGAAGGTTTTCTATTAAAATGATCTTATGGCTCTCAATCATTACACTAATAGCATAAAAATGAAGACAATCATAGATAAATTAGATGATTCGCAAGCTGGTGAACTCCTAAGATCAAGCAATTAACCCAAATGCTAACAAATATTGTTAGAATGGGAAGTTCTTCATTAAAAAGGTCTTGTGGCACTCAACCATTGGTCTAATCTTTCCCAAGTACTAGTAGCATCTAAGTGAAGATAATTGCAAGTAAATTAGATGACTTACAAGCTCACGAGCTATGGAGATCAATCAATTAAACCAAATGGTGACAGATATTCTTAGAATGAGAAGTTCTTCATTTAGAATGATTTTCTTGCTCTCAAGAGTTGCTCTAATCTTTTCAAAGTACTAATAGGATCAATGAACATAATTATAAGTAAGTTAGATGATTTTCTAAATTGTTAACTTCCAAGATCAATCAATTAACCTAAATTGCAACAAACGTTCTTGGAATGGGAAGTTCTTCACTTAGAATGATATTATGAGTCTCAATCACTACACTAATCTTTCTCAAGTACTAATAGCATCAAAATGAAGATCATTGTAAGTAAATTAGATGATTTGCAAGCTCATGAACTCCTAAGATTAAGTAATTAACCCAAATGGCAACAAATGTTCTTAGAATGGGAAGTTCTTCCCTTGGAATGGTCTTATGGCATTGAACCGTTACTCTAATCTTTCCTAATTA
Organism: Angophora floribunda; assembly: GCA_014182895.1. NCBI lineage: Eukaryota > Viridiplantae > Streptophyta > Magnoliopsida > Myrtales > Myrtaceae > Angophora > Angophora floribunda. Next base: position 26,015,130 of record CM024712.1, read on the forward strand.
TTAATAGCATCTAAATAATGAAGATAATTATAAGTAAATTATATGATTTGCAAACTCATGAACTCCAAAGATCAAGCAATTAACCCAAATGGTGACAAATGTTCTTAGAATAGCAATTTCTTCTCTTAGAATGATCTTATGACTCAACCATTATATTGATCTTTCGCATGTACTATTAGCATCAAAATGAAGACACTTATATATAAATTAGATAATTTCCAAGCTCATGAACTCTGAAAATCAAGCTATTAACCCAAATGGTGAGAGACATTCTTAGAATGAGAAGGTTTTCTCTTAGAATGGTCTTATGGCCCTCAATCATTAGACTGATCTTTTCCAAGTACTAGTAGCATAAAAATGAAGATAATTGTAAATAAATTAGATGATTTGCAAGCTGGTGAACTCCTAATATCAAGCAATTAACCCAAATGCTGACAAATATTTTTAGAATGGAAAGTTCTTCCTTAAAATGGTCTTGTGGCACTAAACCATTGGTCTAATCTTTCCCAAGTACTAATAGCATCTAAGTGAAGATAATTATAAGTAAATTAGATGATTTACAAGCTCATGAGCTATGGAGATCAAGCGATTAAACCAAATGGTGACAAATATTCTTAAAATGGGAAGTTCTTCACTTAGAATGATCTTCTTGGTCTCAAGAGTTGCTCTAATCTTTTCAAAGTACTGTTGACACCTAAATTTTTATTGATCATTCATAATTTAATGCACAACAATTTAGGGATTAATTTTAACCCCTAAACAAAAAATATGAGAATTAAATTGCATAACATATTGTTTTAGGAGCATTTATTATTATTGCATTTGCATTGGGCAGGTGGCAGATGGGGTTCAATTGATGGTTCTAAGCTTTAATTTAACAAGTTGGACTAAACCCATAGGAAAGAGAATTTGGCTAGGCTCATTAAGGAGTGATGAGTTGAAAGATGGGAATATTCATGAGAATATTCAGGGAATGTGTTGGATGAAATATTGAAAAATATTACATGAGAGATATAAAAGCTAAATAGGCAATATGCAAATTTATTATCTTTCCTTGAATAAAATAGTCCTCTCACCTATAAAAATGGGGCCACACACACCGATGAGAGACACAAAAAAACAGAACACACAAGAGAGACGGGTAGAGAGTACTCAAGAGAGAGAGACACAGAGGAGAAAGTCTTCTCCTCCAGAAGTCAACCCATGCGAGATGGAGAAAGAGACAATCTCCTCTTTCACTTTTGCAGTAGCTAGACATTAGCCATGTTCTTTGCTGTACGGTCCCTTTGCAACAAATTCTAGTTTATATCCAATGATCGTGTGGCTTGTTCTAGCGAGCGACAAGCCTCATCTGCAGCTGCACATCGCAGCCACTTGCGAATCTTGCTGTTTCGGACACATGCTTTTAGCCTACATCCATAAGTTGTGAATCATGCAGCCTAGTAGAGCAGCCAACGACAATCAAATCACCTGTAGTCTGGCCTGAAAACCAGCTAATGAGCATTGCATCGACGAGTTCTAATGCTCAACAACAAGACTACAGCCTTCGACAATCTTGAGCAGCCATCAACCATCTATGTTGAGTTTCTATTTTGTAGGTTGTCTTATGAGGTTCAATTCTTGATTCTCGAGTCGAATTATATCGGCAAATAGTCCCTTTATTGGTCATCCGTGAGTCCACTGGTGAGCCAAGTTGAGACATTGCCAATCATATGTTGAGCGTTGGTCATCATTGCTCCTCACACGGTGTCAAGCTACTTGCAGTCAGATTAGGTAAAATCTTGTATGATTTGATTTTTCCGAATATTTAGTTTCCTTACTTGAAATATTGCAGATATATTTGATTGGACTCCCTACTATATTATCCCAAATTTCAAGTAGCCTTTTTAAATTAGGGATTATTTCCTAATTTCCTAATGTGCCATAATTGTCAATCCGATCTCACGCTCGAGATGCAATTTGCGTTTGCATGGAAAAATCATTAATCCGATCTCATGCTTGAGATATGATTCACGATTTCTTGAAAAATTGACCAATTCAATCTCATGCCTGTGATATGATTCGTCAATTTATTTCCAAAATTAGACGGACATTGATAATATCTTGCCTAATTTGTTGCCGTGCTGTTCTTGATGCCTTTGCTCGAATTGATTTTGCTTATAAAAGAAAACCCAAAAAAATACAATTGAGTTCGATGTGAGTCTTGTTAGAATTTTTTTTTTAGGATAGTTTTGCATGTTTAAATATAGGTTACTTTTAATTTCAAATTCTGATTATAAAGAAAAAAACATAAAAATTGCCATGCACATGTCATGTAGAATTAGGTCATCTTCTGTGTGTTATCTAGTCATTGAATGTTTAGGGTCATTTGAATGCGTGATATACTAGGATAGTTGCATTAAATATTTTCAGGCATTAGATTAAGTTAAATAATTAATGTCGCGTGACATATAGTTTGCATATTAGGTTGCACATTATATGCTATTGTAGATAGACACTTTCGTATGTCATTACATGCATTGCACGTAGTTTTAGGCCTCATTAAATAAGTAAAAACTTTAAAAGATAGTTGAATGATTGCATGTTAATTAGAAATCATATTTAGGATTAGTGATGTGATTTTTAAGCTGACATTGTAGATGCTTTCGTTGCTTTAAGGTAAGTAATTTCCTCTCTTTCCTTGCAATTTATTTAATGCTTTGATCATTGAGTGTTAAATAATGGTTGCGCATGTTCTTGATCACCTTACATGTTAGGGAGTAGGTTAAAATCAATCCAAATTGCATGCAAATCATTTTTTTTAAATAAAAGAGAAAAGGTACGGAAAGGGTGTTAGAGAAATCTAACGTAATCAAGTCCTTGATCCCATAGTCTCTAGTTCGTAGGAGTAAAGTAATTCTCCTGTTACTTTACTTGGGTTTCTAATCAACCCACCAAAAATAGATTAGTAGCGACTCTAAGTAAAAATCATTTGCACACTAAAAACTTAAACACTAGGTCGCGAATTGGTATGGGCTTGGGAGAGCCCAAACTAAGTTTAGGCTTAGTAATCTATTAGAGAAACCCTAGGTGGTGCACTCGAGGTGAGGTCGTGACAAGTACAGAATCAATGAAGATAAATATAAGTAAGTTAGATGATTTTCTAGATCATTAACTACCAAGATCAATCAATTAACCTAAATTGCAACAAACGTTCTTGGAATGGGAAGTTCTTCACTTAGAATGATCTTAAGTCTCAATCACTACACTAATCTTTCTAAAGTACTAATAGCATCAAAATGAAGATCATTATAAGTAAATTAGATGATTTACAAGCTCGTGAACTCCTAAGATTAAGTAATTAATCCAAATAGCAACAAATGTTCTTAGAATGAGAAATTCTTCCTTTAGAATGGTCTCATGGCAATGAACCGTTACTCTAATCTTTCCCAAATATTAATAGCATCTAAATAATGAAGATAATTATAAGTGAATTAGTTGATTTGCAAACCATGAACTCCAAAGATCAAGATTAATCCAAATGGTGAGAAATGTTCTTAGAATGGCAATTTCTTCTCTTAGAATGATTTTATGGCTCTCAACCATTATACTGATCTTTCGCATGTACTATTAGCATAAAAATGAAGATAGTTATATATAAATTAGATGATTTCCAAGCTCATGAACTCTGAAAGCCAAGCTATTAACCCAAATGGTGAGAGACATTCTTAGAATGAGAAGGTTTTCGCTTAGAATGATCTTATGGCTCTCAATGCTTACACTAATCTTTTCCAAGTACAAATAGCATAAAAATGAAGATAATCATAGATAAAATAGATGATTCGCAAGGTGGTAAACTCCTAAGATCGAGCAATTAACCCAAATGCCGACAAATATTCTTAGAATGGGAAATTCCTCCTTAAAATGGTCTTGTGGCACTCAACCATTGGTCTAATGTTTCCCAAGTACTAATAGCATCCAAGTGAAGATTATTAGAAGTAAGTCAGATGATTTACAAGCTCGCGAGCTATGGAGATCAAGCGATTAAACCAACTGGTGACAAATATTCTTAGAATGGGAAGTTCTTCACTTAGAATGATCTTCTCGCTTTCAAGAGTTGCTCTAATCTTTTCAAAGTACTAATAGGATTGATGAAGATAACTATACGTAAGTTAGATGATTTTCTAAATCGTTAACTTCCAAGATCAACCAATCAACCTAAATTGCAACAAACATTATTGGAATGGGAAGTTCTTCACTTTGAATGATCTTATGAGTCTCAATCGCTGCACTAATCTTTATCGAGTGATAATAGCATCAAAATGAAGATCATTGTGAGTAAATTAGATGATTTACAAGCTCGTGAACTCCTAAGAAGTAATTAACCCAAATGGCAATAAATGTTCTTAGAATGAGAAGTTCTTCCCTTAGAATGGTCTTATGGTATTTAACCATTACTCTCATCTTTCCCAAGAATTAATAGCATCTAAATAAAGATAATTATAAGTAAATTAGATGATTTGCAAACTCACGAACTCCAAAGATCAAGCAATTAACTAAATGGTGACAAACGTTCTTAGAATGGCAATTTCTTCTCATAGAATGATCTTATGGCACTCAACTAGTATACTAATCTTTCACATGTACTATTAGCATCAAAATGAAGACACTCATAAATAAATTAGATGACTTCCAAACTCATGAACTCTAAAAATCAAGCTATTAACCCAAATGGTGAGAGACATTCTTAGAATGAGAAGGTTTTCTCTTAGAACGATCTTATGACTCTCAATTCTTACACTAATATTTCCAAGTACTAATAGCATAAAAATGAAGACACACATACATAAATGAGATGATTTCCCAGCTCATGAACTTTGAAAATCAAGCTATTAACACAAATTGTGAGAGACATTCTTAAAATGAGAGGTTTTCTTTTGGAATGATCTTATAGCTCTCAATCCTTACACTAATCATTTCCAAGTATTAATAGCATAAAAATGAAGACAATCGTACATAAATTAGATGATTCGCAAGATGGTGAACACCTAAGATTAAGAAATTAACCTAAATGGCATATAATGTTCTTAGAATGGGAAGTTCTTCACCTACAATGATCTTCTCGCTTTCAAGAGTTGCTCTAATCTTTTCAGAGTACTAACAGGATTGATGAAGATAACTATAAGTAAGTTAGATGATTTTCTAAATCGTTAACTTCCAAGATCAACCAATCAACCTAAATTGCAACAAACATTATTGGAATGGGAAGTTCTTCACTTTGAATGATCTTATGAGTCTCAATCGCTGCACTAATCTTTATCGAGTGATAATAGCATCAAAATGAAGATCATTGTGAGTAAATTAGATGATTTGCAAGCTCGTGAACTCCTAAGAAGTAATTAACCCAAATGGCAACAAATATTCTTAGAATGAGAAGTTCTTTCCTTAGAATGGTCTTATGGCATTTAACCATTACTCTCATCTTTCCCAAGAATTAGTAGCATCTAATGAAGATAATTATAAGTAAATTAGATGATTTGTAAACTCATGAACTCCAAAGATCAAGCAAGTAACTAAATGGTGACAAACGTTCTTAGAATGACAATTTCTTCTCATAGAATGATCTTATGGCACTCAACCAGTATACTAATCTTTCGCATGTACTATTAGCATCAAAATGAAGACACTCATAAATAAATTAGATGACTTCCAAACTCATGAACTCTAAAAATCAAGCTATTAACCCAAATGGTGAGAGACATTCTTAGAATGAGAAGGTTTTCTCTTAGAATGATCTTATGACTCTCAATTCTTACACTAATATTTTCCAAGTACTAATAGCATAAAAATGGAGACACACGTACATAAATTAGATGATTTCCCAGCTCATGAACTTTGAAAATCAAGCTAAACACAAATGGTGAGAGACATTCTTAGAATGAGAAGGTTTTCTCTTAGAATGATCTTATGACTCTCAATTCTTACACTAATATTTTCCAAGTACTAATAGCATAAAAATGGAGACACACGTACATAAATTAGATGATTTCCCAGCTCATGAACTTTGAAAATCAAGCTAAACACAAATGGTGAGAGACATTCTTAAAATGAGAAGGTTTTCTCTTGGAATGATCTTATAGCTCTCAATCCTTACACTAATCATTTCCAAGTACTAACAGCATAAAAATGAAGACAATCCAAGGTCATGAACTCTGAAAATCAAGCAATTAACCCAAATGGTGAGAGACATTCTTAGAATAAAAAGGTTTTCTCTTAAAATGGGTAGTTCTTCCCTTAGAATGGTCTTATGGCATTGAATCGTTACTCTAATCTTTTCCAAGTATTAATAACATCCAAATGAAGGAAATTATAAGTAAATCAGATGATTTGCAAATTCAGGAACTCCAAAGATCAATCAATTAACCCAAAAGGTGACAAATGTTCTTAGAATGGGTAGTTCTTTCATTAGAATGGACTTATGGCATTGAACTATTACTCTAATCTTTCCCAAGTATTAATAACATCTAAATGAAAAAAAAAATTATAAGTAAATTAGATGATTTGCAAACTCTGGAACTCCAAAGATCAATCCATTAAACCAAAATGTGACAAATGTTCTTAGAATGGGTAGTTCTTTCCTTAGAATGGTCTTGTAGCATTGAACCATTACTCTAATCTATCTCAAGTTTTAATAGTATCTAAATGAAGATAATTATAAGTAAATTAGATGATTTGCAAACTCAAGAACTCCAAAGATCAAGCAATTAACCCAAAATGTGACCAATATTCTTAGAATGGGTAGTTCTTCCCTTAGAATGACCTTATGGCATTGAACTATTACTTTAATCTGCCCCAAGTATTAATAACATCTAAGTGAAGATAATTCTAATTAAATTAGATGATTTGAGAACTCACGAACTCCAATGATCAAGCAATTAACCCAAATGGTGACAAATGTTCTTAGAATGGGTAGTTCTTCCCTTAGAAAGATCTTATGGCATTGAACCATTATTGTAATCTTTCCTAAGTATTAATAGCATCTGATGAAGATAATTATAATTAAATTAGATGATTTGCAAACTCAAGAACTCCAAAGATCAAGCAATTAAACCAAAATGTGACCAATGTTCTTAGAATTGGTAGTTCTTCCCTTAGAATGGCCTTAATGCATTGAACCATTATTCTAATCTTTTCCAAGTATTAATAGTATCTAAATGAAGATAATTATAAGTAAATTAGATGATTTGCAAACTCAGGAACTCTAAAGATCAAACAATTAACTCAAAAGGTGACTAATGTTCTTAGCATTGGAGCTTCTTCCTTTAGAATGGTCTTCTGTCTTTGAACATTTACTCTAATCATTCCCAAGTATTAATAGCATCAAAATAAAGATAATTACAAGTTAATTAGATAATTTGCAAACTCAGGAACTCCAAAGATCAAGTAATTAACCCAAAAGGTGAACAATGTTCTTAGAATTAAAGGTTCTTCCCTTAGAATGGTCTTGTGGCATTGAACCTTTACTGTAATCATTCCTAAGTATTAACATCATCTAAATGAAGATAATTATAAGTTAATTAGATGATTTACAAACTCAGGAACTCCAAAGATTAAGCAATTAATCGAAAAGGTGATTAACGTTCTTAGAATTGGAGCTTTTTCGCTCAGAATGGTCTTATGGCATTGAACCTTTACTCTAATATTTCCCAAGTTTGAATAGCATCTAAATGAAGATAATTATGATTAAATTAAATGATTTGCAAACTCAAGAACTCCAAAGATCAAGCAGTTAACCCAAAATGTGAACAATGTTCTTAGAATTGGAGGTTCTTCCCTTATAATAGTCTTGTGTCATTGAACCTTTACTGTAATCATTCCTATGTATTAACAACATCTAAATGAAGATAATTATAAGTTTATTAGATGATTTGCAAACTCAGGAACTCTAAAGATTAAGCAATTAACCCAAAAGGTGACCAATGTTCTTAGAATTGGAGCTTCTTCCCTTAGAATGGTATCGTGGCATTGAACCATTGCTATAATCTTTCCCAAGTATTTAAAGCATCTAAGTGAATATAATTATAAGTAAATTGGATGATTTGAGGACTTACAAACTCCAAAGATCTAGCAATTAACCTAAATGGTGACAATTGTTCTTAGAATGGGTAGTTCTTCCCTTAGAATTGACTAATAGCTTTGAACCGCTACTCGAATCTTTCCATAGTTTTAATATAATCTAAATGAAGATAATTATTAGTTAATTAGATGATTCACAAATTTAGGAACTCCAAAGATCAAGGAATTAACCCAAAAGGTGACCAACGTTCTTAGATTTGGAGCTTCTTCCCTTGGATTGGTCTTATGGCATTGAACCTTTACTCTAATCTTTCCCAAGTATTAATATCATCTAAATGAATATAATTATAAGTAAATGAGATGATTTGCAAATTCAAGAACTTCAAAGATCAAGCAATTAACCCAAAAGGTGTCCAATGTTGTTATAATTGGAGCTTCTTCCCTTAGAATGGTATTGTGGCATTGAACCTTTACTCTAATCATTCTTAAGCATTAATAGCATCTAAATGAAGATAATTATAATTTTATTAGATGATTTGCAAATTCAGGAACTCCAAAGATCAAGCAATTAATCCAAAAGGTGACCAATGTTTTTAGAATTGGAGCATCTTCCCTTAGAATGGTCTTATGGTGTTGAACCTTTAATCTAATCTTTCCCAAGTATTAATAGAATATAAATGAAGATAATTATAAGTAAATTAGAAGATTTACAAACTTTGGAACTCCAAAGATCAAGCAATTAACCCAAAAGGTGACCAATGTTCTTAGAACTGGAGCTTCTTCCCTTAGAATAATCTTGTGTCTTTCAACAATTACACAAATCATTCCCAAGTATTAATAGCATTTAAATAAAGATAATTATAAGTTAATCACATGATTTGCAAACTCAGGAACTTCAAAGATCAAGCAATTAACCCAAAAGGCGAACAATGTTCTTAGAATTCGAGCTTCGTCCCTTAGAATGGTCTTGTGGTATTGAACCTTGACTCTGATCATTTCTAAGTATTAATAGCATCTAAATAAAGATAACTATAAGTTAATTAGATAATTTGCAAACTCAGGAACACCAAGATAGGGCAATTAACCCAAAAGTTGACAAATGTTCTTAGAATTGGAGCTACTTCCCTTAGAATGGTCGTTTGGCTTTGAACCTTTACTCAAATTTTTTCCAGTATTAATAGCATCAAAATGAAGATAATTATAAGTAAATTAGTTGATTTGCGTGATAAACATCTTCGAAGATCAAGCATTTAACCCTCAAGGTCTCTAATGTTCTTAGAATGGGTAGTTCTTCCCTTAGAATGGTCTTATGGCATTGAAACACTAGTCTAATCTTTCCCAAGTATTAATACCATCTAAATGAACATAATTATAAGTAAATTATTTTATTTGCAAACTCAAGAACTCCAAAGATCAAGCAATTAACCCTAAAGGTGACCAATGTTCTTAGAATGGACAGTTCTTCCCTTCGAATGGTCTTTTGGCATTGAACCTTTACTCTAAACTTTCCCGAATATTAAGAGCACCTAAATGAAGATAATTATAAGTAAATAGTTCATTTGTGAAATCAAGAACTCCAAAGATCAAGTAATTAACCCTAAATATGACCAATGTTCTTAGAATTGGTAGTTCTTCCCTTAGAATGGTCTTATGGCATTGGACATTTACTTGAATCTTTCCCAAGTATTAATAGCATATAAATCAACATAATTATAAGCAAATTAGATGATTTGAGAACTCATGAACTCCAAAGATCAAGCAATTAACCCAAATGGTGACAAATGTTTTTACTATGGGTAGTTCTTCTCTTAGAATGGTCTTTTGGCATTGAACCTTTACTCAAATTTTTGACAAGTATTAATAACATGTAAATGAAGATAATTATAAGTAAATTAGTTGATTTTTTTTTTTGGTAAGGGTAAATTAGTTGATTTGCATGCTCAAGAACTCCAAAGATCAAGCATTTAACCCAAATGGTGACAAATGTTCTTAGAATGGGTAGTTCTCTCCTTAGAATGGTCTTATGGCATTGAACCGCTAATCTAATTGTTCCCAAGTATTAATAGGATCTAAATGAACATAATTATAAGTAAATTAGATAATATGAGAACTCACGAACTCCAAAGATCAAGCAATTAACCCAAATGGTGACAAATGTTCTTACTATGGGTACTTCTTCCCTTAGAATGGTCTTTTGGCATTGAACCTTTACTCTAATCTTTCCCAAGTTTTAATAGCATCTAAATGAACATAATTCTAAGTAAATTAGATTAATTGAGAACACACGAACTCCAAAGATCAAGCAATAAAACCTAACAATGACTAATGTTCTTAGAATGAGTAGTTCTTCCCTTAGAATGGTCTTATGGCATTGAAACACTCATCCAATCTGTCCCAAGTATTAATAGCATCTAAATGAACATAATTATAAGTAAATTAGTTTATCTGCAAACTCAAGAACTCCAAAGATCAAGCAATTAACCCTAAAGGTGACCAATGTTCTTAGAATGGGTAGTTCTTCCCTTATAATGGTCTTATGGCATTAAACATTTACTTGAATCTTTCCCAAGTATTAATAGCATCTAAATCAACATAATTATAATTAAATTTGTTGATTTGTAAACTCAAGAACTCCAAAGATCAAGCATTTAACCCTAAAGGTGACCAATGTTATTAGAATGGGTAGTTCTTCCCTTAGAATGGTCTTGTGGCATTGAACATTTACTTGAATCTTTCCCAAGTATTAATAGCATCTAAATCAATATAATTATAAGTAAATTTGATGATTTGGTAACTCAAGAGCTTGAAAGATCAAGCATTTAACCCTAAAGGTGATCAATGATCTTAGAATGGGTAGTTCTTCTCTTAAAATGGTCGTATGGCATTGAACCTTTACTCTAATCTTTCCCAAGTATTAATAGCATCTAAATGAACATAATTAGAAGTAAATTAGATGATTTCCAATAGAAGAACTCCAAAGATCAATCATTTAACCCTAAATGTGACTAATGTTCTTAGAATGGGTAGTTCTTCCCTTAGATTGGTCTTATGGCATTTAAACACTAATATAATCTTTCCCAAGTAATAATAGGATCTAAATAAACATAATTATAAGTAAATTAGATTATTCGAGAACTCTCGAACTCCAAAGATCAAGCAATGAACCCAAATGTTGACAAATGTTCTTAGAATGGGTAGTTCTTCCTTTAGAATGGTCTTATGGCATTGAACCTTTACTCTAATCTTTTCCAAGTATTAATAGCATCTAAATGAAGATAATTATAAGTAAAATTATTGATTTGCAAACTCAAGAACTCCAAAGATCAAACGATTAAACCTAAAGATGATCAATGCTCTTAGAATGGGTAGTTCTGCCCTTGGAATGGTCTTACGACATTGAAACACTAATATAATCCTTGCCAAGTTTGGATAGGATCTAAATGAACATAATTGTAAGTAAATTAGAAGATTTGAGAACTCCCAAAGTGAAATGATCAAGCAACTAACCCAAATGGTGACAAATGTTCTCAGAATGGATAGTTCTTCCCTTAGAATAGTCTTACGCCATTGAACATTTATTCTAATCTTTTCCAAGAATTAATAGCAACTAAATGAACATGATTATTACTAAATTTTTTGATTTGGTAACTCAAGAGCTTGTAAGATCAAGCATTTAACCCTAAAGGTGATCAATGTTCTTATAATGGGTAGTTCTTCCCTTAGAATCGTCTTATGGCATTGAACCTCCAATCTAATCTTTCCAAAGGGCTTATAGGATCTAAATGAAAATAATTATAAGTAGTTTAGATGATTTAAGAACTCATGAACTCCAAAGATGAAACAATTAACCTTAAAGGTGAACAATGTTCTTAGAATGGGTAGTTCTTCCCATCAATGGTGCTATGGCATTGAACCTTTACTCTAATGTTTCACAAATATTAATAGCATCTAAATGAAGATAATTATAAGTATATTAGTTCATTTACAAAATCAAGAACTCCAAAGATCAAGCAATTAACCCTAAAGTTGACCAAAGTTGTTAGAATGGGTAGTTCTTCCCTTAGAATGGTCTTATCGCATTGAACCACTAATCTAATCTTTCCCAAGTATTGATAGGATCTAAATGAACATAATTATCAGTAAATTAGATTATTTGAGAATTCATGAACTCAAAAGATCAAGCAGTTAACCCAAACGGTGACAAATGTTATTGTAATGGGTAGTTCTTCCCTTAGAATGGTCATATGGCATTGAACCTTTACTCTAATCTTTCCCAAGTACTAATAGCATATAAATGAACATAATTATAACTAAATTTGTTGATTTGGTAACTCAAAAACTCCAAAGATCAAGTAATTAACCCAAATTGTGACCAATGTTCATAGAATGGGTACTTCTTCCCTTAGAATGGTTTTATGGCATTGAACCTTTACTATAATCTTTCCCAAGTATTAATAACATCTAAATGAACGTAAATATAACTAAATTTGTTGAGTTACATGCTCAAGAACACCAAAGATCAAGCAATTCACCCAAATGGTGACCAATGTTCTTGGAATTGTTACTTCTTACCTTAGAATGGTCTTATTGCATTAAACCATTAATGCAATCTTTCGCAAGCATTAGTATCATCTAAATGAACAAAATTATGACTAAATATGATGATGTTCATTCTAAAGAACTCCAAAGACAAGTCTTTGAACCCTAAAGGTGTCCAATGTTCTTAGTATGGGTTGTTCTTCCCTTAGAATTGTCTTATGGCAATAAACCACTAATCTAACCATTACCAAGTATTAGTAGAATCTAAATGAACATAAATATAACTAAATTTGTTGACTTACATGCTCAAGAACTCCAAAGATCAAGCAATTCACCCAAATGGTGACCAATGTTCTTGGAATTGTTACTTCTTACCTTAGAATGGTCTTATGGCATTAAACCATTAATCTAATCTTTCCCAAGCATTAGTAGGATCTAAATAAACAAAATTATAGCTAAATATGATGAAGTTCATTCTCAAGAACTCCAAAGACAAGTCTTTGGACCCTAAAGGTGTCCAAAGTTCTTAGTATGGGTTGTTCTTCCCTTAGAATAGTCTTATGCCAATAAACCACTAATCTAAACATTCCCATGTATTAGTAGAATCTAAATGAACATAAATATAACTAAATTTGTTGACTTACATGCTCAAGAACTCCAAAGATCAACCCATTAACCGAAATGGTGGCCAATGTTCTTAGAATTGTTACTTCTTACCTTAGAATGGTCTTATGGCATTAAACCATTAATCTAATCTTTCCCAAGCATTAGTAGGATCTAAACAAACAAAATTATAGCTAAATATGATTAAGTTCATTCTCAAGAACTCCAAAGACAAGTCTTTGGACCCTAAAGGTGTCCAATGTTCTTAGTATGGGTTGTTCTTACCTTAGAATTGTCTTATGGCAATAAACCACTAATCTAACCTTTACCAAGTATTAGTAGAATCTAAATGAACATAAATACAACTAAATTTGTTGACTTACATGCTCAAGAACTCCAAAGATCAACCCATTAACCCAAATGGTGACCAATGTTCTTAGAATTGTTACTTCTTACCTTAGAATGGTCTTATGACATTAAACAATTAATCTAATCTTTCCCAAGCATTAGTAGCATCTAAATGAAAGTAATTATAACTAAATTTGTCGAATTACATTCTCAAGAACTCCAAACATCAAGCAATTAACCCAAATGACGACCCATGTTCATAGAATTGTAACTTCTTCCCTAAGAACGGGAAGTTCTTCCCTTAGAATTGTCTTATTGCAATAATCCACTAATCTAACCTTTCCCAAGTATTAGTATCATCTAAATGAACATAATTATAACTAAATTTGTCGAATTACATGCTCAAGAACTCCAAAGATCAACCAATTAACCCAAATGGTGACCAATATTCTTAGAATTGTTACTTTTTCCCTTAGAATGGTCTTATGGCGTCAAACCAAAAATCTAATCTTTTCAAAGTATTAGTAGCACCTAAATGAACATAATTATGACTAAATATGATGATGTTCATTCTCAAGAACTCCGAAAACAAATCTTTGAACCCTAAAGGTGTCCAATGTTCTTAGTATGGGTTGTTCTTCCCTTAGAATTGTCTTATGGCAATAAACCACTAATCTAACATTTACCAAGTATTAGTAGCATCTAAATGAACATAATTATAACTAAATTTATCGAATTACATTCTCAAGAACTCCAAAGATCAACCAATTAACCCAAATGGTGACCAATGTTCTTGGAATTGTTACTTCTTACCATAGAATGGTCTTATAGCATTAAACCATTAATCTAATTTTCCTAAGCATTAGTAGCATCTAAATGAACAAAATTATAGCTAAATATGTTTATGTTCATTCTCAAGAACTCCAAAGATAAATCTTTGAACCCTAAAGGTGACCAATGTTCTTAGTATGGGTTGTTCTTCCTTTAGAATTGTCTTATGGCAATAAACCACTAATCTAACATTTACCAAGTATTAGTAGTATCTAAATCAACATAATTATAACTAAATTTATCGAATTACATTCTCAAGAACTCCAAACATCAAGCAATTAACCCAAATGGCGACCCATGTTCATAGAATTGTGACTTCTTCCCAAAGAATGGGAAGTTCTTCCCTTAGAATTGTCTTATTGCAATAATCCACTAATCTAACCTTTCCCAAGTATTAGTATCATCTAAATGAACATAATTATAACTATATTTGTCGAATTACATGCTCAAAAACTCCAAAGATCAACCCATTAACCCAAATGGTGACCAATGTTCTTAGAATTGTTACTTCTTACCTTAGAATGGTCTTATGGCATTAAACAATTAATCTAATCTTTCCCAAGCATTAGTAGCATCTAAATGAACTTAATTATAACTAAATTTGTCGAATTACATTCTCAAGAACTCCAAACATCAAGAAATTAACCCAAATGGCGACCCATGTTCATAGAATTGTGACTTCTTCCCAAAGAATGGGAAGTTCTTCCCTTAGAATTGTCTTATTGCAATAATCCACTAATCTAACCTTTCCCAAGTATTAGTATCATCTAAATGAACATAATTATAACTATATTTGTCGAATTACATGCTCAAAAACTCCAAAGATCAACCCATTAACCCAAATGGTGACCAATGTTCTTAGAATTGTTACTTCTTACCTTAGAATGGTCTTATGGCATTAAACAATTAATCTAATCTTTCCCAAACATTAGGAGCATCTAAATGAACTTAATTATAACTAAATATGTTGATTTTCATTCTCAAGAACTCCAAACATCAAGAAATTATCCCAAATGGTGACCCATGTTCATAGAATTGTAACTTCTTCCCTTAGAATTGTCTTATTGCAATAAACCACTAATCTAACCATTCCCAAGTATTAGTATCATCTAAATGAACAAAATTATAACTAAATTTATCGAATTACATGCTCAAGAACTCCAAAGATCAACCAATTAACCCAAATGGTGACCAATATTGTTAGAATTGTTACTTTTTCCCATAAAATGGTCTTATGGCGTCAAACTAATAATCTAATCTTTCCCAAGTATTAGTAGCATCTAAATGAACATAATTATGACTAAATATGATGATGTTCATTCTCAAGAACTCCAAAGACAAATCTTTGGACCCTAAAGGTGTCCAATGTTCTTAGTATGGGTTGTTCTTCCCCTAGAATTGTCTTATGGCAATAAACCACTAATCTAACCTTTACCAAGTATTAGTAGCATCTAAATAAACATAAATATAACAAAATTTGTTGACTTACATGCTCAAGAACTCCAAAGATCAACCCATTAACCCAAATGGTGACCAATGTTCTTAGAATTGTTAGTTCTTACCTTAGAATGGTCTTATGGCATTAAACAATTAATCTAATCTTCCCCAAGCATTAGTAGCATCTAAATGAACTTAATTTTAACTAAATATGTTGATTTTCATTCTCAAGAACTCCAAACATCAAGCAATTAACCCTAATGGTGACCCATGTTCATAGAATTGTAACTTCTTCCCTTAGAATTGTCTTATTGCAATAAACCACTAATATAACCATTTCCAAGTATTAGTATCATCTAAATGAACATAATTATAACTAAATTTGTCGACTTACATGCTCAAGAACTCCAAAGATCAACCAATTAACCCAAATGGTGACCAATATTCTTACAATTGTTACTTTTTCCCTTAGAATGGTCTTATGGCGTCAAACCAATAATCTAATCTTTCCCAAGTATTAGTAGCATCTAAATAAGCATAATTATGACTAAATATGATGATGTTCATTCTCAAGAACTCCAAAGACAAATCTTTGAACCCTAAAGGTGTCCAATGTTCTTAGTATGGGTTGTTCTTCCCTTAGAATTGTCTTATGGCAATAAAATACTAATCTAACCTTTCCCAAGTATTAGTATCATCCAAATGAACATAATTATAACTAAATTTGTTGACTTACATGCTCAAGAACTCCAAAGATCAACCCATTAACCCAAATGGTGACCAATGTTCTCAGAATTGTTACTTCTTACCTTAGAATGGTCTTATGGCATTAAACAATTAATCTACTCTTTCCCAAGCATTAGTTGCATCTAAAAGAACTTAATTATAACTAAATCTGTTGATTTTCATTCTCAAGAACTCCAAACATCGAGCAATTAACACAAATGGTGACCCATGTTCATAGAATTGTGACTTCTTCCCTTAAAATGGGAAGTTCTTCCCTTAGAATTGTCTTATTGCAAATAACCACTAATCTAACTATTCCCAAGTGTTAGTATCAGCTAAATGAACATAAATATAACTAAATTTGTCGAATTACATGCTCAAGAACTCCAAAGATCAACCAATTAACCCAAATGGTGACCAATATTCTTAGAATTGTTACTTTTACCCTTAGAATGGTCTTATGGCGTCAAACCAATAATCTAATCTTTCCCAAGTATTAGTAGCAACTAAATGAACATAACTATGACTAAATATGATGATGTTCATTCTCAAGAACTCGAAAGATAAATCTTTGAACCCTAAAGGCGACCAATGTTCTTAGCATGGGTTGTTCTTCCCTTAGAATTGTCTTATGGCAATAAACCACTAATCTAACCATTCCCAAGTATTAGAAGCATCTAAATGAACATAAATATAACTCAATTTGTTCACTTACATGCTGAAGAACTCCAAAGATCAACCCATTATCCCAAATGGTGACCAATGTTCTTAGAATTGTTACTTCTTACCGTAGAATGGTCTTATGGCATTAAACCATTAATCTAATCTTTCCCAAGCATTAGTAGCATCTAAATGAACTTAATTATGACTAAATATGTTGATTTTCATTCTCAAGAACTCCAAACATCAAGCAATTAACCTTAATGGTGACCCATGTTCATAGAATTATGACTTCTTCCCTTAGAATGGGAAGTTCTTCCCTTAGAATTGTCTTATTGCAATAAACCACTAATCTAACCTTTCCCAAGTATTAGTATCATCTAAATGAACATAATTATAACTAAATTTGTCGAATTACATGCTCAAGAACTCCAAAGATCAACCAATTAACCCAAATGGTGACCAATATTGTTAGAATTGTTACTTTTTCCCATAAAATGGTCTTATGGCGTCAAACTAATAATCTAATCTTTCCCAAGTATTAGTAGCATCTAAATGAACATAATTATGACTAAATATGATGATGTTCATTCTCAAGAACTCCAAAGACAAATCTTTGGACCCTAAAGGTGTCCAATGTTCTTAGTATGGGTTGTTCTTCCCTTAGAATTGTCTTATGGCAATAAAATACTAATCTAACCTTTCCCAAGTATTAGTATCATCCAAATGAACATAATTATAACTAAATTTGTGGACTTACATGCTCAAGAACTCCAAAGATCAACCCATTAACCCAAATGGTGACCAATGTTCTCAGAATTGTTACTTCTTACCTTAGAATGGTCTTATGGCATTAAACAATTAATCTACTCTTTCCCAAGCATTAGTTGCATCTAAAAGAACTTAATTATAACTAAATCTGTTGATTTTCATTCTCAAGAACTCCAAACATCAAGCAATTAACCCAAATGGTGACCCATGTTCATAGAATTGTGACTTCTTCCCTTAAAATGGGAAGTTCTTCCCTTAGAATTGTCTTATTGCAAATAACCACTAATCTAACTATTCCCAAGTGTTAGTATCAGCTAAATGAACATAAATATAACTAAATTTGTCGAATTACATGCTCAAGAACTCCAAAGATCAACCAATTAACCCAAATGGTGACCAATATTCTTAGAATTGTTACTTTTACCCTTAGAATGGTCTTATGGCGTCAAACCAATAATCTAATCTTTCCCAAGTATTAGTAGCATCTAAATGAACATAATTATCACTAAATATGATGATGTACATTCTCAAGAACTCCAAAGATAAATCTTTGAACCCTAAAGGTGACCAATGTTCTTAGTATGGGTTGTTCTTCCCTTAGAATTGTCTTATGGCAATAAACCGCTAATCTAACCATTCCCAAGTATTAGTAGCATCTAAATGAACATAAATATAACTCAATTTGTTGACTTAGATGCTCAAGAACTCCAAAGATCAACCCATTAACCCAAATGGTGACCAATGTTCTTGGAATTGTTACTTCTTACCTTAGAATGGTCTTATGGCATTAAACAATTAATCTAATCTTTCCCAAGCATTAGTAGCATCTAAATGAACTTAATTATGACTAAATATGTTGATTTTCATTCTCAAGAACTCCAAACATCAAGCAATTAACCTTAATGGTGACCCATGTTCATAGAATTATGACTTCTTCCCTTAGAATGGGAAGTTCTTCCCTTAGAATTGTCTTATTGCAATAAACCACTAATCTAACCTTTCCCAAGTATTAGTATCATCTAAATGAACATAATTATAACTAAATTTGTCGAATTACATGCTCAAGAACTCCAAAGATCAACCAATTAACCCAAATGGTGACCAATATTGTTAGAATTGTTACTTTTTCCCATAAAATGGTCTTATGGCGTCAAACTAATAATCTAATCTTTCCCAAGTATTAGTAGCATCTAAATGAACATAATTATGACTAAATATGATGATGTTCATTCTCAAGAACTCCAAAGACAAATCTTTGGACCCTAAAGGTGTCCAATGTTCTTAGTATGGGTTGTTCTTCCCTTAGAATTGTCTTATGGCAATAAAATACTAATCTAACCTTTCCCAAGTATTAGTATCATCCAAATGAACATAATTATAACTAAATTTGTGGACTTACATGCTCAAGAACTCCAAAGATCAACCCATTAACCCAAATGGTGACCAATGTTCTCAGAATTGTTACTTCTTACCTTAGAATGGTCTTATGGCATTAAACAATTAATCTACTCTTTCCCAAGCATTAGTTGCATCTAAAAGAACTTAATTATAACTAAATCTGTTGATTTTCATTCTCAAGAACTCCAAACATCAAGCAATTAACCCAAATGGTGACCCATGTTCATAGAATTGTGACTTCTTCCCTTAAAATGGGAAGTTCTTCCCTTAGAATTGTCTTATTGCAAATAACCACTAATCTAACTATTCCCAAGTGTTAGTATCAGCTAAATGAACATAAATATAACTAAATTTGTCGAATTACATGCTCAAGAACTCCAAAGATCAACCAATTAACCCAAATGGTGACCAATATTCTTAGAATTGTTACTTTTACCCTTAGAATGGTCTTATGGCGTCAAACCAATAATCTAATCTTTCCCAAGTATTAGTAGCATCTAAATGAACATAATTATCACTAAATATGATGATGTTCATTCTCAAGAACTCCAAAGATAAATCTTTGAACCCTAAAGGTGTCCAATGTTCTTAGTATGGGTTGTTCTTCCCTTAGAATTTTCTTATGGCAATAAACCACTAATCTAACCTTTACCAAGTATTAGTAGCATCTAAATGAACATAAATATAACTAAATCTTTTGACTTACATGCTCAAGAACTCCAAAGATCATCCCATTAACCCAAATGGTGACCAATGTTCTTGGAATTGTTACTTCTTACCTTAGAATGGTCTTATGGCATTAAACAATTAATCTAATCTTTCCCAAGCATTAGTAGCATCTAAATGAACTTAATTATGACTAAATATGTTGATTTTCATTCTCAAGAACTCCAAACATCAAGCAATTAACCTTAATGGTGACCCATGTTCATAGAATTATGACTTCTTCCCTTAGAATGGGAAGTTCTTCCCTTAGAATTGTCTTATTGCAATAAACCACTAATCTAACCTTTCCCAAGTATTAGTATCATCTAAATGAACATAATTATAACTAAATTTGTCGAATTACATGCTCAAGAACTCCAAAGATCAACCAATTAACCCAAATGGTGACCAATATTCTTAGAATTGTTACTTTTTCCTTTAGAATGGTCTTATGGCGTCAAACCAATAATCTAATCTTTCCCAAATATTAGTAGCATCTAAATGAACATAATTATGACTAAAGATGATGATGTTCATTCTCAAGAACTCCACAGACAAATCTTTGGACCCTAAAGGTGTCCAATGTTCTTAGTATGGGTTGTTCTTCCCCTAGAATTGTCTTATGGCAATAAACCACTAATCTAACCATTCCTAAGTATTAGTATCAGCTTAATGAACATAATTATAACTAAATTTGTCGAATTAAATGCTCAAGAACTCCAAAGATCAACCAATTAACCCAAATGGTGACCAATAGTCTTAGAATTGTTACTTTTTCCCTTAGAATGGTCTTATGGCGTCAAACCAATAATCTAATCTTTCCCAAATATTAGTAGCATCTAAATGAACATAATTATGACTAAATATGATGATGTTCATTCTCAAGAACTCCACAGACAAATCTTTGAACCCTAAAGGTGTCCAATGTTCTTAGTATGCGTTGTTCTTCCAGTAGAATTGTGTTATGGCAATAAACCACTAATCTAACCATTACCAAGTATTAGTAGCATCTAAATGTACATAAATATATCTAAATTTGTAGACTTACATGCTCAAGAACTCCAAATATCAACCCATTAACCCAAATGGTGACCAATGTTCTTGGAATTGTTACTTCTTACCATAGAATGGTCTTATCGCATTAAACCATTAATCTAATCTTTCCCAAGCATTAGTATCACCTAACTGTGCAAAATTATAGCTAAATATGTTGATGTTCATTCTCAAGAACTCCAAAGATAAATCTTTGAACCCTAAAGGTGACCAATGTTCTTAGTATGGGTTGTTGTTCCCTTAGAATTGTCTTATGGCAATAAACCACTAATCTGACATTTACCAAGTATTAGTAGCATCTAAATGAACATAATTATAACTAAATTTATCGAATTACATTCTCAAGAACTCCAAAGATCAACCAATTAACCCAAATGGTGACCAATGTTCTTGGAATTGTTACTTCTTACCTTGGAATGGTCTTATAGCATTAAACCATTAATCTAATCTTTCCCAAGCATTAGTAGCATCTAAATGAACAAAATTATAGCTAAATATGTTGATGTTCATTCTCAAGAACTCCAAAGATAAATCTTTGAACCCTAAAGGTGACCAATGTTCTTAGTATGGGTGGTTCTTACCTTAGAATTGTCTTATTGCAATAAACCACTAATCAAACCATTCCCAAGTATTAGTAGCATCTAAATGAACATAAATATAACTAAATTTGTTGACTTACATGCTCAAGAACTCCAAAGATCAACCCATTAACCGAAATGGTGACCAATGTTCTTATAATATTTACTTCTTACCTTAGAATGGTCTTATGGCATTAAACAATTAATCTAATCATTCCCAAGCATTAGTAGCATCTAAATGAACTTAATTATCACTAAATCTATTGATTTTCATTCTCAAGAACTCCAAACATCAAGCAATTAACCCAAATGGTGATCCATGTTCATAGAATTGTAACTTCTTCCCTTAGAATGGGAAGTTCTTCCCTTATAATTGTCTTATTGTAATAAACCATTAATGTAACCTTTCCCAAGTATTAGTATCATCTAAATGAACATAATTATAACTAAATTTGTTGACTCACATGCTCAAGAACTCCAAAGATCAACCCATTAACCAAAATGGTGACCAATGTTCTTAGAATTGTTACTTCTTTCCTTAGAATGGTCATATGGCATTAAACAATTAATCTAATCATTCCCAAGCATTAGTAGCATCTAAATGAACTTAATTATAACTAAATCTGTTGATTTTCATTCTCAAGAAGTCCAAACATCAAGCAATTAACCCAAATGGTGATCCATGTTCATAGAATTGTAACTTCTTCCCTTAGAATGGGAAGTTCTTCCCTTAGAATTGTCTTATTGTAATAAACCATGAATCTAACCTTTCCCAAGTATTAGTATCATCTAAATGAACATAATTATAACTAAATTTGTTGACTCACATGCTCAAGAACTCCAAAGATCAACCCATTAACCAAAATGGTGACCAATGTTCTTAGAATTGTTACTTCTTTCCTTTGAATGGTCTTATGGCATTAAACAATTAATCTAATCTTTCCCAACCATTAGTAGCATCTAAATGAAATTAATTATAACTAAAATGTTGATTTTCATTCTCAAGAACTCCAAACATCAAGCAATTAACCCAAATGGTGACCCATGTTCATAGAATTGTAACTTCTTCACTTAGTATGGGAAGTTCTTCCCTTAGAATTGTCTTATTGCAATAAACCACTAATCTAACCTTTCCCAAGTATTACTATCATCTAAATGAACATAAATATAACTAAATTTGTTGACTTACATGTTCAAGAACTCCAAATATCAAGCAATTCACCCAAATGGTGACCAATGTTCTTGGAATTGTTACTTCTTACCTTAGAATGGTCTTATGTCATTAAACCATTAATCTAATCTTTCCCAAGCATTAGTAGCATCTAAATGAACTTAATTATGACTAAATATGTTGATTTTCATTCTCAAGAACTCCAAACATCAAGCAATTAACCCAAATGGTGATCCATGTTCATAGAATTGTGACTTCTTCCCTTAGAATGGGAAGTTCTTCCCTTCGAATTGTCTTATTGCAATAAACCACTAATCTAACCTTTCCCAAGTATTAGTATCAGCTAAATGAACATAATTATAACTAAATTTGTCGAATTACATGCTCAAGAACTCCAAAGATCAACCAATTAACCCAAATGGTGACCAATATTCTTAGAATTGTTACTTTTTCCCTTAGAATGGTCTTATGGCGTCAAACCAATAATCTAATCTTTCCCAAGTATTAGTAGCACCTAAATGAACATAATTATGACTAAATATGATGATGTTCATTCTCAAGAACTCCAAAGACAAATCTTTGAACCCTAAAGGTGTCCAATGTTCTTAGTATGGGTTGTTCTTCCCTTAGAATTGTCTTATGGCAATAAACCACTAATCTAACATTTACCAAGTAGTAGTAGCATCTAAATGAACATAATTATAACAAAATTTATCGAATTACATTCTCAAGAACTCCAAAGATCAACCAATTAACCCAAATGGTGACCAATATTCTTAGAATTGTTACTTTTTCCCTTAGAATGGTCTTATGGCGTCAAACCAATAATCTAATCTTTCCCAAGTATTAGTAGCATCTAAATGAACATAATTATGACTAAATATTATGATGTTCATTCTCAAGAATTCCAAAGATAAATCTTTGAACCCTAATGGTGACCAATGTTCTTAGTATGGGTTGTTCTTCCCTTAGAATTGTCTTATGGCAATAAACCACTAATCTAACCATTCCCAAGTATTTGGAGCATCTAAATGAACAAAAACATAACTAAATTTGTTGACTTACATGCTCAAGAACTCCAAAGATCAACCCATTAACCCAAATGTTGACCAATGTTCATAGAATTGTTACTTCTTACCTTAGAATGGTCTTATGGCATTAAACAATTAATCTAATTTTTCCCAAGCATTAGTAGCATCTAAATGAACTTAATTATAACTAAATATGTTGATTTTCATTCTCAAGAACTCCAAACATCAAGCAATTAACCCAAATGGTGACCCATGTTCATAGAATTGTGACTTCTTCCCTTAGAATGGGAAGTTCTTCCCTTAGAATTGTCTTATTGCAATAAACCACTAATCTAACCTTTCCCAAGTATTAGTATCATCTAAATGAACATAATTATAACTAAATTTGTCGAATTACATGCTCAAGAACTCCAAAGATCAACCAATCAACCCAAATGGTGACCAATAGTCTTAGAATTGTTACTTTTTCCCTTAGAATGGTCTTGTGGCGTCAAACCAATAATCTAATCTTTCCCAAGTATTAGTAGCATCTAAATGAACATAATTATGACTAAATATGATGATGTTCATTCTCAAGAACTCCACAGACAAATCTTTGAACCCTAAAGGTGTCCAATGTTCTTAGTATGGGTATTTCTTCCAGTAGAATTGTCTTATGGCAATAAACCACTAATCTAACCTTTGCTAAGTATTAGTAGCATCTAAATGAACATAAAAATAACTAAATTTGTTGACTTACATGCTCAGGAACTCCAAATATGAAGCAATTCACCCAAATGGTGACCAATGTTCTTGGAATTGTTACTTCTTACCGTAGAATGGTCTTGTAGCATTAAACCATTCATCTAATATTTCCCAAGCATTAGTAGCATCTAAATGAACCTAATTATAACTAAATATGTTGATTTTCATTCTTAAGAACTCCAAACATCGAGCAATTAACCCAAATGGTGACCCATGTTCATAGAATTGTAACTTCTTCCCTTAGAATGGGAAGTTCTTCCCTTAGAATTGTCTTATTGCAATAAAACACTAATATAACCTTTCCCAAGTATTAGTATCAGCTAAAGGAACATAAATATAACTAAATTTGTTGACTTACATACTCAACAACTCCAAAGATCAACCCATTAACCCAAATGGTGACCAATGTTCTTGGAATTGTTACTTCTTACCTTAGAATGGTCTTATCGCATTAAACAATTAATCTAATCTTTCCCAAGCATTAGTAGCATCTAAATGAACTTAATTATAACTAAATATGTTGATTTTCATTCTCAAGAACTCCAAACATCAAGCAATTAACCCAAATGGTGACCCATGTTCATAGAATTGTCACTTCTTCCCTTAGAATGCGAAGTTCTTCACTTAGAATTGTCTTATTGCAATAAACCACTAATCTAACCATTCCCAAGTATTAGTATCATCTAAATGAACATAATTATAACTAAATTTATCGAATTACATGCTCAAGAACTCCAAAGATCAACCAATTAACTCAAATGGTGACCAATATTCTTAGAATTGTTACTTTTTCCCTTAGAATGGTCTTATGGCGTCAAACCAATAATCTAATCTTTCCCAAGTATTAGTAGCATCTAAATGAACATAATTATGACTAAATATGATGATGTTCTTTCTCATGAACTCCACAGACAAATCTTTGAACCCTAAAGGTGTCCAATGTTCTTAGTATGGGTTGTTCTTCCAGTAGAATTGTCTTATGGCAATAAACCACTAATCTAACCTTTACCAAGTATTAGTAGCATCTAAATGAACATAAATATAACTAAATTTGTTGACTTACATGCTCAAGAACTCCAAATATTAAGCAATTCACCCAAATGGTGACCAATGTTCTTGGAATTGTTACTTCTTACCGTAGAATGGTGTTATAGCATTAAACCATTAATCTAATCTTTCCCAAGCATTAGTAGCATCTAAATGAACCTAATTATGACTAAATATGTTGATTTTCATTCTCAAGAACTCCAAACATCAAGCAATTAACCCAAATGGTGACCCATGTTCATAGAATTGTAACTTCTTCTCTTAGAATGGGAAGTTCTTCCCTTAGAATTGTCTTATTGCAATAAACCACTAATCTAACCTTTCCCAAGTATTAGTATCAGCTAAATGAACATAATTATGACTAAATTTGTCGAATTACATGCTCAAGAACTCCAAAGATCAACCAATTAAGCCAAATGGTAACCAATATTCTTAGAATTGTTACTTTTTCCCTTAGAATGGTCTTATGGCGTCAAACCAATAATCTAATCTTTCCCAAGTATTAGTAGCATCTAAATGAACATAATTATGATTAAATATGATGATGTTCATTCTCAAGAACTCCAAAGACAAATCTTTGAACCCTAAAGGTGTCCAATGTTCTTAGTATGGGTTGTTCTTCCCTTAGAATTTTCTTATGGCAATAAACCACTAATCTAACCTTTGCCAAGTATTAGTAGCATCTAAATGAACATAAATATAACTAAATCTTTTGACTTACATGCTCAAGAACTCCAAAGATCATCCCATTAACCCAAATGGTGACCAATGTTCTTGGAATTGTTACTTCTTACCTTAGAATGGTGTTATGGCAATAAACAATTAATCTAATGTTTCCCAAGCATTAGTAGCATCTAAATGAACTTAGTTATAACTAAATATGTTGATTTTCATTCTCAAGAACTCCAAACATCAAGCAATTAACCCAAATGGTGACCCATGTTCATAGAATTGTAACTTCTTCCCTTAGAATGGGAAGTTCTTGATGCGGGGGCAACAAAACATAAATCTTCCAATGATCTTATGCCCAACCCAACTCAAGCTTCATCAACCCATCAAGCCAATTTATCAATCATGGAAGCACATGGCAAATTCGTCCTCAACATGGTCCAATGGATTCAGGGCACATAAGATAGCTTTTGCCTATGATTTATGGCTTAAATGCAAGGCTGAAGTAGCAATGGTTGTGTTCTCTTTGTATGGTGTGCTATGTTTGTCTTCTTGTGTCTTAATTCCTTTAGTGTGTTATGTCTTCTTGAGTCTTTAATGCAAGACTAGAATGTCAAAGGGCTTTTATTGCAAGTTTGAAAGAATGGGGAGCTAATCTACATTGATAGGCTGAAGAGTATGAGTAGAGTACACTCAACTTGTCTTCGTACATTAGAGGGTCTTTAATGCAAGTCAGAATTTCAGAGTCTTTCTTGTAAGTTTGAAAGAATAGGAGCCTAGTCTTCATTCCTAGGCTGAGATGTAAGAAGTAGAGTGTGCTGCATTTATTGTAAGAGTCTTAGTACAATGTCCTAGTATGGCTATAAATAGAGATGTAATTCGTATGGAGGACACACCTGATATGCAATACATGAAATTTCCTCTTGAAAAGAGTCATTTCCTTCAAATTTCGGTTCTTTATCCATTTGTATGGTGGTGAGCCTTAAGTTCTTTATCCTTGGCTGGTGGATTGTTCCTTTAGGCCTTGGTGGTGAGCTACATCTACCTTAGCTTTGTTTTCATCCATAATACACTCCATTTTGCCTCCATTCCACATTCCAGCAAGTTCCCATTTTAATAGAAATCACCAGCACATTTCATCTTCCATTTATCCAAATACACGTTCATCCATTCACTCTTTCCATAAGACACAACCCAAGAAACGAATTTCTCACCTCTTCATTCCGGTCACGCATCAAATTGGTATCAGAGCATCTAGGTTGAAGTAGTTGGGTGAGTTATTCCATTCTCCATTTGGTACTTCCATTTTCAAATGGATGAATCGGCTCCGAGAGGCTTGACTTTGGAGCAAGCCCACAATGAAAGGCGCGATCGTGCCATAAACCAACTCCAGCAACAAATTGAGCGAGTCCTCAACCTCCTGGAGAACCAAGCAAGACAGGAAGCTCCCGCGCGAGGGCCTCCCATTAATCGTCCACGCCGTAACAATCCTCATCCAAGTTCCGGTGATGAATCCAACAACACAGGAAGTGACTCTATTGACTCGGACTATCGAGCTAGAAGAAGAAGAGGAAGGCACAAGGACAACGATCGCGATGTCAAAGTGGAGGTACCTGAATTTGAAGGTAGCCTTAATCCTGATGATTGTATTGATTGGTTGCATGCTGTAGAACGAGTGTTTGAGTTTAAATCTTACTCGGATGAAAAGAAATGTAAGGTTGCTGTGCTCAAGTTTAAGAAGTATGCTTCACTTTGGTGGGAAAACCAAAAAAATCAAAGAATCCGAGAAGGAAAAAGTAGAGTCAAATCTTGGGAAAACTCAAGAAGCTTATGAAAAAGAGGTTCTTGCCCGTCAACTATAAGCAAGACCTATTTTTAAAGCTAAACTCTCTTAAGCAACATGGAAAGACTGTGGAAGAGTATATTAGGGAGTTTGAGCAACTCCTTATGCGGTGTGATATACCGGAAGCACAAGAGCAAACTATTGCTCGTTTTCTCGGAGGATTAAACCAGGAAGTCCAAGATTTGGTTGAGCTTCAGCCATATTGGACCTTTGAAGATATTTGCAAGCTAGCCATAAAGGTGGAGAAACAACTAAAAGGAGGGAGAAGGTTCTCAACGAAACCTTCAACTAGAGGAACATCTTTCTTTAAGGGTTCTTCTTCTAGTAAGGTGGAGAGTACCTCAAAACAAGAGAAAGGAAAGGAGAAGTCTGCTGAGTTTGGTAAAGATCTCCCTAAGAAACTAGAAAGTGGAGGTAGAAAGTGCTTCAAATGTCATGGCTATGGGCACTTGCAAGCTGATTGCCCTAACCGGAGGGTTATGACCCTTCAAGAAATTGAAAAGATTAATTTTGAGCTTCAAGACGCTGAGGAAGCCCAAATTGATTCCGGATTGGAGAAAGAAGATGAGGTTGTAGCACAAGCCGATGAAGGTGAGTTGCTGGTCATCCGGAGGGCTTTACACACCATGATTGTAGCAAATGCGGAAGAACAAAGGGAGAACATCTTCCAAACCCGTTGCACAATTAATGGGAAGGTGTGTACATTGATCATCGATAGCGGGAGTTGCACCAATGTGGCTTCCACAGCAATGGTGGAGAAGTTGAAGCTAGCAACTTCCAAGCATCCCCAACCTTACAAGCTTCAATGGCTTAACAAAGGAAGTGATCTCCAGGTAACCAAACAAGCTCTTGTATCATTTTTTGTTGGCAAAAGTTACCAAGACCAGGTCCTATGTGATATTATTCCTATGGATGCATGCCATTTATTGTTGGGAAGGCCTTGGCAATTTGATAGGAAAGCAATTCATGATGGCCATAAAAATACTTACTCATTCCGCAAGGAACAAAAACACATCACTCTTGCACCGTTAAGCCCATCATTAATCCACAAAAATCAACTTGGGGTGGGAAACACAAGTAAGGAAAACCTATTCTTGAGTGAAACACGGGTTGAGAGAGCTATCAATAAACAAAAGAATGTATTTGCTTTGCTTATTATAGAAAAAAAGAGTGAGATGGAGAGACCCACACATCCAAAAATGCATTTCTTGTTAAACGAATTTGCAGATGTGTTCCCGGAGGAATTACCACCTGGATTACCTCCCTTGAGAGGTATTGAACATCAAATCGACTTGCTTCCCGGTGCTCCACTCCCTAACAAGGCTGCCTATCGATGCAATCTAGAAGAAACCAAGGAGTTACAAAGGCAAGTAGATGAGCTCATTGCTAGAGGATACGTGAGGGAAAGCATGAGTCCTTGTTCGGTTCCAGCCCTACTTGTGCCAAAGAAGGATGGTTCTTTTCGAATGTGTGTGGATAGCCGAGCTATCAACAACATAACCATTAAGTATAGGTATCCCATACCTAGACTTGATGACATGCTTGATGAGTTGTATGGCTCTACGGTATTCTCAAAGATTGATTTGCGGAGTGGCTACCATCAAATCAAAATGAGGGAAGGAGATGAATGGAAGACAGCCTTCAAAACCAAAGGAGGCCTCTATGAGTGGTTAGTTATGCCATTTGGCCTTTCTAATGCTCCAAGCACCTTCATGAGGCTCATGAATGAGGTACTTCGTCCATTTATTGGCCACTTTGTGGTTGTCTATTTTGATGATATTCTCGTGTATAGCAAGAGTGAGGATGAGCATTCATCTCACTTAAAACAAGTTTTTGAAGTCTTGAGGAAACAAAAGCTCTACGCCAAGACGGAAAAGTGTGAGTTCTTCTCTCCAAGCGTCATATTCCTTGGTTATGTAATTTCCAAGGATGGGATTTCTGTAGATCAATCCAAAGTAGATGCAATGAAGACATGGCCGACTCTAAAGTCCATCTCCGATGTGAGGAGTTTTCATGGTCTTGCCTCTTTTTACCGACGATTTGTGAAGAACTTTAGCACCATTATGGCACCCATTACTGAATGCATGAAGAAGGGATCATTTGAGTGGACAAAGGCTGCCCACAATGCCTTTGAAGTTGTCAAACAAAAGCTTTGTGAGTCTCCTATTCTTGCTCTTCCAGATTTTGATAAAGTATTTGAAGTTGAATGCGATGCTAGTGGAGTTGGAATCGGTGCTGTTCTCGTCCAAGCCCAAAAACCTTTGGCTTATTTTAGCGAGAAGTTGACGGAATCAAGGAGGAACTACTCTACTTATGATAAAGAGTTCTATGCCATCATAAGAGCTCTTGATCATTGGAGTCACTATTTGAGGCCT
Source organism: Angophora floribunda (assembly GCA_014182895.1). Taxonomy (NCBI): domain Eukaryota; kingdom Viridiplantae; phylum Streptophyta; class Magnoliopsida; order Myrtales; family Myrtaceae; genus Angophora; species Angophora floribunda. The sequence continues at coordinate 26,045,714 of CM024712.1, forward strand.
AAACAATTTGTTCTTCATTCTGATCATGAGGCTCTCAAATTTATTAGCGGCCAACACAAACTCAATTCGAGGCATGCTAAGTGGGTAGAATTTCTTCAATCCTTTTCCTTTGTCTCAAAGTACAAACCTGGCCACACTAATGTTGTAGCGGATGCTTTATCAAGAAGATATTCCATGCTTATCGTTTTGGATTCTAGAATTCTTGGCTTCCAATCGATGAAAGAACTTTATTCTGAAGATCCTGAGTTCTCATCCATTATCTCTGATTGCAAGCATGGCACTCATGGTGTTTATTCTGTCCAAGAAGGATTCCTCTTTAAAGGTAACAAACTCTGTGTGCCAAAAAGTTCGTTTAGAGAACTATTGATTCGAGAAGCGCATGGTGGAGGGTTGGCTGGTCACTTTGGCATTAACAAAACTCTTGAGGTTCTACAAGAGCATTTTTATTGGCCAAAGATGAATGGAGACGTACATGCTATCATCTCAAGGTGTGCAACTTGTCAAAGGGCAAAGAGCCATTTCCATCAAGGATTGTATACTCCACTTCCGGTTCCATTGCAGCCTTGGGAAGATGTTAGTATGGATTTTAATGTGGCTCTTCCAAGAACTCAAAGAGGAAAAGATGCCGTCATGGTAGTTGTTGATCGCTTCTCTAAAATGGCTCATTTCGTGCCATGTCACAAGACGGATGACGCATCTCACATAGCTGAATTATATTTCAAAGAGATTATTCGCCTTCATGGAGTACCGAAGACCATTGTGTCGGACCGCGATTCCAAGTTCTTGAGTTATTTCTGGAAGACACTATGGAGGATGCTTGGTACAAGGCTCTTATTCAGCACCACTTGTCATCCCCAAACCGATGGCCAAACGGAGGTAACAAATCGTACCCTTACCACTCTTCTTCGTAGTATGGTGGGCAAGTCTTTAAAAGATTGGGATTTGAAGCTAGCGCATGCTGAGTTTGCTTATAATCGATCGCCAAGTTATACTACGGGTCGATCACCCTTTGAAGTTGTGTATGGAATCAATCCTCTCACTCCGATTGATTTGATTCCAATTCCATCCAACTCGTAAGTTAACTTTGATGGCAAAGAAAGAGCTGAATCAATGAAGAAGCTTCATGAGCAGATTCGATCTAAGATCGAAAGGGCTAATGAGTCTTATAAAAAGAAAGCTAATCAGCATCGTAAGAAGACTCAATTCCAACCAGGTGATCTTGTATGGGTTCATTTGAGGAAAGAAAGATTTCCAGCTTGACGAAAGAACAAACTCATGCCTAGAGCCGATGGCCCATTTAAAGTTATCGAGCGAATTGGTGACAATGCATATAAGATTGATCTTCCTGGAGAGTTTGGAGTTTCAGGAACTTTTAATGTGGGAGATCTTTCTCCTTACTTGGAGGATGAAGATTTTTCTGATTTGAGGACAAATCTCAAACAACCTGGAGAGGATGATGCGGGGGCAACAAAACATAAATCTTCCAATGATCTTATGCCCAACCCAACTCAAGCTTCATCAACCCATCAAGCCAATTTATCAATCATGGAAGCACATGGCAAATTCGTCCTCAACATGGTCCAATGGATTCAGGGCACATAAGATAGCTTTTGCCTATGATTTATGGCTTAAATGCAAGGCTGAAGTAGCAATGGATGTGTACTCTTTGTATGGTGTGCTATGTTTGTCTTCTTGTGTCTTAATTCCTTTAGTGTGTTATGTCTTCTTGAGTCTTTAATGCAAGACTAGAATGTCAAAGGGCTTTTATTGCAAGTTTGAAAGAATGGGGAGCTAGTCTACATTGATAGGCTGAAGAGTATGAGTAGAGTACACTCAACTTGTCTTCTTACATTAGAGGGTCTTTAATGCAAGTCAGAATTTCAGAGTCTTTCTTGTAAGTTTGAAAGAATAGGAGCCTAGTCATCATTCCTAGGCTGAGATGTAAGAAGTAGAGTGTGCTGCATTTATTGTAAGAGTCTTAGTACAATGTCCTAGTATGGCTATAAATAGAGATGTAATTCGTATGGAGGACACACCTGATATGCAATACATGAAATTTCCTCTTGAAAAGAGTCATTTCCTTCAAATTTCGGTTCTTTATCCATTTGTATGGTGGTGAGCCTTAAGTTCTTTATCCTTGGCTGGTGGATTGTTCCTTTAGGCTTTGGTGGTGAGCTACATCTACCTTAGCTTTGTTTTCATCCATAATACACTCCATTTTGCCTCCATTCCACATTCCAGCAAGTTCCCATTTTAATAGAAATCACCAGCACATTTCATCTTCCATTTATCCAAATACACGTTTATCCATTCACTCTTTCCATAAGACACAACCCAAGAAACGAATTTCTCACCTCTTCATTCCCGTCACGCATCAATTCTTCCCTTAGAATTGTCTTATTGCAATAAACCACTAATCTAACCTTTCCCAAGTATTAGTATCATCTAAATGAACATAATTATAACTAAATTTGTCGAATTACATGCTCAAGAACTCCAAAGATCAACCAATTAACGCAAATGGTGACCAATATTCTTAGAATTGTTACTTTTTCCTTTAGAATGGTCTTATGGCGTCAAACCAATAATCTAATCTTTCCCAAGTATTAGTTGCATCTCAATGAACATAATTATGACTAAATATCATGATGTTCATTCTCAAGAACTCCAAAGACAAATCATTGAACCCTAAATGTGTCCAATGTTCTTAGTATGGGTTGTTCTTCCCTTAGAATTGTCTTATGGCAATAAACCACTAATCTAACATTTACCAAGTATTAGTAGCATCTAAATGAACATAAATATAACTAAATTTGTTGACTTACATGCTCAAGAACTCCCAATATCAAGCAATTCACCCAAATGGTGACCAATGTTCCTGGAATGGTTACTTCTTACCGTAGAATGGTCTTATAGCATTAAACCATTAATCTAATATTTCCTAAGCATTAGTAGCATCTAAATGAACCTAATTATAACTAAATATGTTGATTTTCATTCTCAAAACTCCAAACATCAAGCAATTAACCCAAATGGTGACCCATGTTCATAGAATTGTAACTTCTTCCCTTAGAATGGGAAGTTCTTCCCTTAGAATTGTCTTATTGCAATAAAACACTAATCTAACCTTTCCCAAGTATTAGTATCATCTAAATGAACATAATTATAAGTAAATTTGTCGAATTACATGCTCAAGAACTCCAAAGATCAACCAATTAACCCAAATGGTGACCAATATTCTTAGAATTGTTACTTTTTCCCATAGAATGGTCTTATGGCGTCAAACAAATAATCTAATCTTTCCCAAGTATTAGTAGCATCTAAATGAACATAATTATGACTAAATATGATGATGTTCATTCTCAAGCACTCCACAGACAAATCTTTGAACCCTAAAGGTGTCCAATGTTCTTAGTATGGGTTGTTCTTCTAGTAGAATTGTCTTATGGCAATAAACCACTAATCTAACCTTTACCAAGTATTAGTAGCATCTAAATGAACATAAATATAACTAAATTTGTTGACTTACATGCTCAAGAACTACAAATATCAAGCAATTCACCCAAATGGTGACCAATGTTCTTGGAATTGTTACTTCTTACCGTAGAATGGTCTTATAGCATTAAACGATTAATCTAATCTTTCCCAAGCATTAGTAGCATCTAAATGAACCTAATTATAACTAAATATGTTGAATTTCATTCTCAAGAACTCCAAACATCAAGCAATTAACCCAAATGGTGACCCATGTTCATAGAATTGTAACTTCTTCCCTTAGAATGGGAAGTTCTTCCCTTAGAATTGTCTTATTGCAATAAACCACTAATCTAACCTTTCCCAGGTATTAGAATCAGCTAAATGAACATAATTATAACTAAATTTGTCGAATTACATGCTCAAGAACTCCAAAGATCAACCAATTAACCCAAATGGTGACCAATATTCTTAGAATTGTTAATTTTTCCTTTAGAATGGTCTTATGGCGTCAAACCAATAATCTAATCTTTCCCAAGTATTAGTAGCATCTAAATGAACATAATTATGACTAAATATGATGATGTTCATTCTCAAGAACTCCAAAGACAAATCATTGAACCCTAAAGGTGTCCAATGTTCTTAGTATGGGTTGTTCTTCCCTTAGAATTTTCTTATGGCAATAAACCACTAATCTAACCTTTACCAAGTATTAGTAGCATCTAAATGAACATAAATATAACTAAATTTGTTGACTTACATGCTCAAGAACTCCAAATATCAAGCAATTCACCCAAATGGTGACCAATGTTCTTGGAATTGTTACTTCTTACCGTAGAATGGTCTTACAGCATTAAACCATTAATATAATATTTCCCAAGCATTAGTAGCATCTAAATGAACCTAATTATAACTAAATATGTTGATTTTCATTCTCAAAACTCCAAACATCAAGCAATTAACCCAAATGGTGACCCATGTTCATAGAATTGTAACTTCTTCCCTTAGAATGGGAAGTTCTTCCCTTAGAATTGTCTTATTGCAATAAACCACTAATATAACCTTTCCCAAGTATTAGTATCAGCTAAATGAACATAATTATAACTAAATTTGTCGAATTACATGCTCAAGAACTCCAAAGATCAACCAATTAACCCAAATGGTGACCAATATTCTTAGAATTGTTACTTTTTCCTTTAGAATGGTCTTATGGCGTGAAACCAATAATCTAATCTTTCCCAAGTATTAGTAGCATCTAAATGAACATAATTATGACTAAATATGATGATGTTCATTCTCAAGAACTCCAAAGACAAATCTTTGAACCCTAAAGGTGTCCAATGTTCTTAGTATGGGTTGTTCTTCTAGTAGAATTGTCTTATGGCAATAAACCACTAATCTAACCTTTACCAAGTATTAGTAGCATCTAAATGAACATAAATATAACTAAATTTGTTGACTTACATGCTCAAGAACTACAAATATCAAGCAATTCACCCAAATGGTGACCAATGTTCTTGGAATTGTTACTTCTTACCGTAGAATGGTCTTATAGCATTAAACGATTAATCTAATCTTTCCCAAGCATTAGTAGCATCTAAATGAACCTAATTATAACTAAATATGTTGAATTTCATTCTCAAGAACTCCAAACATCAAGCAATTAACCCAAATGGTGACCCATGTTCATAGAATTGTAACTTCTTCCCTTAGAATGGGAAGTTCTTCCCTTAGAATTGTCTTATTGCAATAAACCACTAATATAACCTTTCCCAAGTATTAGTATCAGCTAAATGAACATAATTATAACTAAATTTGTCGAATTACATGCTCAAGAACTCCAAAGATCAACCAATTAACCCAAATGGTGACCAATATTCTTAGAATTGTTACTTTTTCCTTTAGAATGGTCTTATGGCGTGAAACCAATAATCTAATCTTTCCCAAGTATTAGTAGCATCTAAATGAACATAATTATGACTAAATATGATGATGTTCATTCTCAAGAACTCCAAAGACAAATCTTTGAACCCTAAAGGTGTCCAATGTTCTTAGTATGGGTTGTTCTTCCCTTAGAATTTTCTTATGGCAATAAACCACTAATTTAACCTTTACCAAGTATTAGTAGCATCTAAATGAACATAAATATAACTAAATTTGTTGACTTACAAGCTCAAGAACTCCAAAGATCAACCCATTAACCCAAATGGTGACCAATGTTCTTGGAATTGTTACTTCTTACCTTAGAATGGCCTTATGGCATTAAACCATTAATCTAATCTTTCCCAAGCATTAGTAGCATCTAAATGAAAAATTATAGCTAAATATGTTATGTTCATTCTCAAGAACTCCAAAGATAAATGTTTGAACCCTAAAGGTGTCCAATGTTCTTAGTATGGGTTGTTCTTCGCTTAGAATTTTGCTTATGGCAATAAACCACTAATCTAACCATTCCCAAGTATTAGTAGCATCTAAATGAACATTAAAATAACTAAATTTGTGGACTTACATGCTCAAGAACTCCAAAGATTAACCCATTAACCCCAATGGTGACCAATGTTCTTAGAATTGTTACTTCTTACCTTAGAATGGTCTTATGGCATTAAAAAATTAATCTAATCTTTACAAGCATTAGTAGCATCTAAATGAACTTAATTATAACTAAATAAGTTGATTATCATTCTCAAGAACTCCAAACATCAAGCAATTAACCCAAATGGTGACCCATGTTCATAGAATTGTAACTTCTTCCCTTAGAATGGGAAGTTCTTCCCTTAGAATTGTCTTATTGCAATAAAACACTAATCTAACCTTTCCCAAGTATTAGTATCATCTAAATGAACATAATTATAAGTAAATTTGTCGAATTACATGCTCAAGAACTCCAAAGATCAACCAATTAACCCAAATGGTGACCAATGTTCTTAGAATTGTTACTTCTTACCTTAGAATTGTCTTATGGCATGAAACAATTAATCTAATCTTTCCCAAGCATTAGTAGCATCTAAATGAACTTAATTATAACCAAATATGTTGATTTTCAGTCTCAAGAACTCCAAACATCAAGCAATTAACCCAAATGGTGACCCATGTTCATAGAATTGTAACATCTTCCCTTAGAATGGGAAGTTCTTCCCTTAGAATTGTCTGATTGCAATAAATCACTAATCTAACCATTCCCAAGTATTAGTATCATCTAAATGAAAAAAAATAATAACTTAATTTATCGAATTACATGTTCAAGAACTCCAAAGATCAACCAATTAACCCAAATGGTGACCAATATTCTTGGAATTGTTACTTTTTCCCTTAGAATGGTCTTATGGCGTCAAACCAATAATCTAATCTTTCCCAAGTATTAGTAGCATCTAAATGAACATAATTATCACTAAATATGATGATGTTCATTCTCAAGAACTCCAAAGACAAATCTTTGAACCCTAAAGGTGTCCAATGTTCTTAGTATGGGTTGTTCTTCCCTTAGAATTGTCTTATGGCAATAAACCACTAATCTAACATTTACCAAGTATTAGTAGCATCTAAATGAACATAAATATAACTAAATTTGTTCACTTACATGCTCAAGAACTCCCAATATCAAGCAATTCACCCAAATGGTGACCAATGTTCCTGGAACGGTTACTTCCTACCGTAGAATGTTCTTATAGCATTAAACCATTAATCTAATATTTCCTAAGCATTAGTAGCATCTAAATGAACCTAATTATAACTAAATATGTTGATTTTCATTCTCAAAACTCCAAACATCAAGCAATTAACCCAAATGGTGACCCATGTTCATAGAATTGTAACTTCTTCCCTTAGAATGGGAAGTTCTTCCCTTAGAATTTTCTTATTGCAATAAGCCACTAATCTAACCTTTCCCAAGTATTAGTATCATCTAAATGAACATAATTATAACTAAATTTGTTGACTTACATGCTCAAGAACTCCAATATCAAGGAATTCACCCAAATGGTGACCAATGTTCTTGGAATTGTTACTTCTTACCGTAGAATGGTATTATTGCATTAAACCATTAATCTAATCTTTCCCAAGCATTAGTAGCATCTAAATGAACCTAATTATAACTAAATATGTTGATTTTCATTCTCAAGAACTCCAAACATCAAGCAATTAACCCAAATGGTGACCCATGTTGATAGAACTATAACTTCTTCCCTTAGAATGGGAAGTTCTTCCCTTAGAATTGTCTTATGGCAATAAACCACTAATCTAACCTTTACCAAGTATTAGTAGCATCTAAATGAACATAAATATAACTTTTTTTTTGACTAACATGCTCAAGAACTCCAAATATCAAGCAATTCACCCAAATGGTGACCAATGTTCTTGGAATTGTTACTTCTTACCGTAGAATGGTCTTATTGCATTAAACCATTAATCTAATCTTTCCCAAGCATTAGTAGCATCTAAATGAACCTAATTATAACTAAATATGTTGATTTTCATTCTCAAGAACTCCAAACATCAAGCAATTAACCCAAATGGTGATCCATGTTCTTAGAACTATAACTTCTTCCCTTAGAATGGGAAGTTCTTCCCTTAGAATTGTCTTATGGCAATAAACCACTAATCTAACCTTTTCCAAGTATTAGTAGCATCTAAATGAACATAAATTATAATATAAATTTTTGACTTACATGCTCAAGAACTCCAAATATCAAGCAATTCACCCAAATGGTGACCAATGTTCTTGGAATTGTTACTTCTTACCGTAGAATGGTCTTATAGCATGAAACCATTAATCTAATCTTTCCCAAGCATTAGTAGCATCTAAATGAACCTAATTATAACTAAATATGTTGATTTTCATTCTCAAGAACGCCAAACATCAAGCAATTAACCCAAATGGTGACCCATGTTCATAGAATTGTAACTTCTTCCCTTAGAATTGTCTTATTGCAATAAACCACTAATCTAACCTTTCCCAAGTATTAGTATCATCTAAATGAACATAATTATAACTAAATTTGTTGACTTACGTGCTCAAGAACTCCAAAGATCACCCCATTAACCCAAATGGTGACCAATGTTCTTAGAATTGTTACTTTTTCCCTTAGAATGGTCTTATCGCATCAAACCAATAATCTAATCTTTCCCAAGTATTAGTAGCATCTAAATGAACATAATTATAACTAAATTTGTCGAATTACATGCTCAAGAACTCCAAAGATCAACCAATTAACGCAAATGGTGACCAATATTCTTAGAATTGTTACTTTTTCCTTTAGAATGGTCTTATGGCGTTAAACCAATAATCTAATCTTTCCCAAGTATTAGTAGCATCTAAATGAACATAATTATGACTAAATATCATGATGTTCATTCTCAAGAACTCCAAAGACAAATCATTGAACCCTAAATGTGTCCAATGTTCTTAGTATGGGTTGTTCTTCCCTTAGAATTGTCTTATGGCAATAAACCACTAATCTAACATTTACCAAGTATTAGTAGCATCTAAATGAACATAAATATAACTAAATTTGTTCACTTACATGCTCAAGAACTCCAAATATCAAGCAATTCACCCAAATGGTGACCAATGTTCTTAGAATTGTTACTTCCTACCGTAGAATGTTCTTATAGCATTAAACCATTAATCTAATATTTCCTAAGCATTAGTAGCATCTAAATGAACCTAATTATAACTAAATATGTTGATTTTCATTCTCAAAACTCCAAACATCAAGCAATTAACCCAAATGGTGACCAATGTTCTTGGAATTGTTACTTCTTACCGTAGAATGGTATTATTGCATTAAACCATTAATATAATCTTTCCCAAGCATTAGTAGCATCTAAATGAACCTAATTATAACTAAATATGTTGATTTTCATTCTCAAGAACTCCAAACATCAAGCAATTAACCCAAATGGTGACCCATGTTGATAGAACTATAACTTCTTCCCTTAGAATGGGAAGTTCTTCCCCTTAGAATTGTCTTATGGCAATAAACCACTAATCTAACCTTTCCCAAGTATTAGTAGCATCTAAATGAACATAAATATAACTAAATATTTGTTTTACATGCTCAAGAACTCCAAATATCAAGCAATTAACCCAAATGGTGACCAATGTTCTTGGAATTGTTACTTCTTCCCTTAGAATGGTCTTATAGCATTAAACCATTAATCTAATCTTTCCCAAGCATTAGTAGCATCTAAATGAACATAATTATAACTAAATATGTTGATTTTCATTCTCAAGAACTCCAAATCAAGCAATTAACCCAAATGGTGACCCATGTTCTTAGAATTGTAACTTCTTCCCTTAGAATTGTCTTATTGCAATAAACCACTAATCTAACTTTTCCCAAGTATTAGTATCATCGAAATGAACATAATTATAACTAAATTTGTTGACTTACGTGCTCAAGAACTCCAAAGATCACCCCATTAACCCAAATGGTGACCAATGTTCTTAGAATTGTTACTTTTCCCTTAGAATGGTCTTATGGCATCAAACCAATAATCTAATCTTTCCCAAGTATTAGAAGCATCTAAATGAACAAAATTATAGCTAAATATGTTGATGTTCATTCTCAAGAACTCCAAAGATCAACCAATTAACCCAAATGGTGACCAATATTCTCAGAATTGTTACTTCTTACTGTAGAATGGTCTTATGGCATTAAACCATTAGTCTAATCTTTCCCAAGAATTAGTAGCAACTAAATGAACATAACTATGACTAAATATGATGATGTTCATTCTCAAGAACTCGAAAGATAAATCTTTGAACCCTAAAGGCGACCAATGTTCTTAGCATGGGTTGTTCTTCCCTTGAATTGTCTTATGGCAATAAACCACTAATCTAACATTTACCAAGTATTAGTAGCATCTAAATGAACATAAATATAACTAAATTTGTTCACTTACATGCTCAAGAACTCCAAAGATCAAGCAATTAACCCAAATGGTGACCAATGTTCTTAGAATTGTTACTTCTTACCGTAGAATGGTCTTATAGCATTAAACCATTAATCTAATATTTCCCAAGCATTAGTAGCATCTAAATGAACATAATTATAACTAAATATGTTGATTTTCATTCTCAAAACTCCAAACATCAAGCAATTAACCCAAATGGTGACCCATGTTCATAGAATTGTAACTTCTTCCCTTAGAATTGGAAGTTCTTCCCTTAGAATTTTCTTATTGCAAAAGCCACTAATCTAACCTTTCCCAAGTATTAGTATCATCTAAATGAACATAATTATAACTAAATTTGTTGACTTACATGCTCAAGAACTCCAAATATCAAGCAATTCACCCAAATGGTGACCAATGTTCTTGGAATTGTTACTTCTTACCTTAGAATGGTCTTATGGCATTAAACCATTAATCTAATCTTTCCCAAGCATTAGTAGCATCTAAATGAACAAAATTATAGCTAAATATGTTGATGTTCATTCTCAAGAACTCCAAAAGATCATCAAGATCAACCCAAATGGTGAACCCATGTTGATAGAACTATGTTCTTCCCTTAGAATGGGAAGTTCTTCCCTTAGAATTGTCTTATGGCAATAAACCACTAATATAACCATTCCCAAGTATTAGTAGCATCTAAATGAACATAAATATAACTAAATTTGTTGACTTTCATGCTCAAGAACTCCAAATATCAAGCAATTCACCCAAATGGTGAACAATGTTCTTGGAATTGTTACTTCTTACCTTAGAATGGTCTTTATGGCATTAAACCATTAATCTAATCTTTCCCAAGCATTAGTAGCATCTAAATGAACATAATTATAACTAAATATGTTGATTTTCATTCTCAAGAACTCCAAAGATCAAGCAATTAACCCAAATGGTGACCCATGTTGATAGAACTATAACTTCTTCCCTTAGAATGGGAAGTTCTTCCCTTAGAATTGTCTTATGGCAATAAACCACTAATCTAACCTTTCCCAAGTATTAGTAGCATCTAAAAATGAACATAAATATAACTAAATTTGTTGATTTTCATGCTCAAGAACTCCAAATATCAAGCAATTAACCCAAATGGTGACCAATGTTCTTAGAATTGTTACTTCTTCCCTAGAATGGTCTTATAGCATTAAACCATTAATCTAATCTTTCCCAAGCATTAGTAGCATCTAAATGAACATAATTATAACTAAATATGTTGATTTTCATTCTCAAGAACTCCAAAGATCAAGCAATTAACCCAAATGGTGACTCAATATTCTTAGAATTGTAACTTCTTCCCTTAGAATTGTCTTATGGCAATAAACCACTAATCTAACCTTTCCCAAGTATTAGTATCATCTAAATGAACATAATTATAACTAAATTTGTTGATTTTCATGCTCAAGAACTCCAAAGATCAAGAAATTAACCCAAATGGTGACCAATGTTCTTAGAATTGTTACTTTTCCCTTAGAATGGTCTTATGGCATTAAACCAATAATCTAATCTTTCCCAAGTATTAGTATCATCTAAATGAACATAATTATAAATAAATTTGTTGAATTACATGCTCAAGAACTCCAAAGATCAACCAATTAACCCAAATGGTGACCAATGTTCTTAGAATTGTTACTTCTTACCTTAGAATGGTCTTATGGCATTAAACCATTAATCTAAACTTTCCCAAGCATTAGTAGCATCTAAATGAACCTAATTAAAACTAAATATGTTGATTTTCATTCTCAAGAACTCCAAACATCAACCAATTAACCCAAATGGTGACTAATGTTCTTAGAAATGTTACTTCTTCCCTTAAAATGGTTCTTCCCATATTGTCATTAAAAACCACTATTCTAACCATTCCCAAGTATTAGTATCATCTAAATGAACATAATTATAACTAAATTTGTTGACTTACATGCTCAAGAACTCCAAATATCAAGCAATTCACCCAAATGGTGACCAATGTTCTTAGAATTGTTACTTCTTACCTTAGAATGGTCTTATGGCATTAAACCATTAATCTAATCTTTCCCAAGCATTAGTAGCATCTAAATGAACCTAATTATAACTAAATATGTTGATTTTCATTCTCAAGAACTCCAAAGATCAACCAATTAACCCAAATGGTGACCAATATTCTTAGAATTGTTACTTTTTCCCTTAGAATGGGAAGTCCCTTAGAATTGTCTTATGGCAATAAACCACTAATCTAACCATTCCCAAGTATTAGAAGCATCTAAATGAACAAAATTATAGCTAAATATGTTGATGTTCATTCTCAAGAACTCCAAAGATCAACCAATTAACCCAAATGGTGACCAATATTCTTAGAATTGTTACTTTTTCCCTTAGATTGGTCTTATGGCGTTAAACCATTAATCTAAACTTTCCCAAGCATTAGTAGCAACTAAATGAACATAACTATGACTAAATATGATGATGTTCATTCTCAAGAACTCCAAAGATAAATCTTTGAACCCTAAAGGTGACCAATGTTCTTAGTATGGGTTGTCCTTCCCTTAGAATTATTGTCTTATTGCAATAAACCACTAATCTAACTTTTCCCAAGTATTAGTATCATCTAAATGAATATAATTATAACTAAATTTGTTAACTTACAAGCTCAAGAACTCCAAAGATCAAGCAATTAACCCAAATGGTGACCAATGTTCTTGGAATTGTTACTTCTTACCTTAGAATGGTCTTATGGCATTAAACAATTAATCTAATCTTTCCCAAGCATTAGTAGCATCTAAATGAACTTAATTATAACTAAATATGTTTATTTTCATTCTCAAGAACTCCAAAGATCAACCAATTAACCCAAATGATGACCCATGTTCATAGTATTGTAACTTCTTCCCTTAGAATGGGAAGTTCTTCCCTTAGAATTGTCTTATTGCAATAAACCACTAATCTAACCTTTCCCAAGTATTAGTATCATCTAAATGAACAAAATTATAACTAAATTTGTTGAATTACATGCTCAGGAACTCCACAGATCAACCAATTAACCCGAACGGTGACCAATATTCTTAGCATTGTTACTTTTTCCCTTAGAATGGTCTTATGGCATTAAACCATTAATCTAATCTTTCCCAAGAATTAGTAGCAACTAAATGAACATAACTATGACTAAATATGATGATGTTCATTCTCAAGAACTCCAAAGATAAATCTTTGAACCCTAAAGGTGACCAATGTTCTTAGTATGGGTTGTTCATCCCTTAGAATTGTCTTATGGCAATAAACCACAAATCTAACCATTCCCAAGTATTAGTAGTATCTAAATGAACATAAATATAACTAAATTTGTTCACTTACATGCTCAAGAACTCCAAAGATCAACCCATTAACCCAAATGGTGACCAATGTTCATAGAATTGTTACTTCTTACCGTAGAATGTCCTTATGGCATTAAACCATTAATCTAATCTTTCCCAAGCATTAGTAGCATCTAAATGAACCTAATTATAACTAAATATGTTGATTTTCATTCTCAAGAACTCCACGGACAAATGTTTGAACGCTAAAGGTGTTCAATGTTCTTAGTATGGGTTGTTCTTCGCTTAGAATTGTCTTATGGCAATAAACCACTAATCTATCCTTTACCAAGTGTTGGTAGCATCTAAATGAACATAAATATAACTAAATTTGTTGATTTACATGCTCAAGAACTCCAAAGATCAACCAATTAACCCAAATGGTGACTAATATTCTTAGAATTGTTACTTTTTCCCTTAGAATGGTCTTATGGCGTGAAACCAATAATCTAGTCTTTCCCAAGTATTAGTAGCATCTAAATGAACATAATTATGACTAAATATGATGATGTTCATTCTCAAGAACTCCAAAGACAAATCTTTGAACCCTAAAGGTGTCCAATGTTCTTAGAATGGGAAGTTCTTCCCTTAGAATTGTCTTATTGCAATAAACCACTAATCTAACATTTCCCAAGTATTAGTATCATCTAAATGAACATAAATATAACTAAATTTGTTGACTTACATGCTCAAGAACTCCAAATATCAAGCAATTCACCCAAATGGTGACCAATGTTCTTAGAATTGTTACTTCTTACCATAAAATGGTCTTATGGCATTAAACAATTAATCTAATCTTTCCCAAGCATTAGTAGCATCTAAATGAACTTAATTATAACTAAATATGTTTATTTTCATTCTCAAGAACTCCAAAGATCAACGAATTAACCGAAACTGTCAGCAATGTTCTTACAATTGTAACTTCTTCCCTTAGAATGGGAAGTTCTTCCCTTAAATTGTCTTATTCAATAAACCACTAATCTAACCTTTCCCAAGTATTAGTATCATCTAAATGAACATAATTATAACTAAATTTGTTGATTTTCATTCTCAAGAACTCCAAAGATCAACCAATTAACCCAAACGGTGACCAATATTCTTAGCATTGTTACTTTTTCCCTTAGAATGGTCTTATGGCGTCAACCAATAATCTAATCTTTCCCAAGTATTAGTAGCATCTAAATCAGCATAATTATGACTAACTATGATGATGTTCATTCTCAAGAACTCCAAAGATAAATCTTTGAACCCTAAAGGTGACCAATGTTCTTAGTATGGGTTGTTCATCCCTTAGAATTGTCTTATGGCAATAAAACATTAATCTAACCATTCCCAAGTATTAGTAGCATCTAAATGAACATAAATATAACTAAATTTGTTCACTTACATGCTCAAGAACTCCAAAGATCAACCCATTAACCCAAATGGTGACCAATGTTCTTAGAATTGTTACTTCTTACCGTAGAATGGTCTTATGGCATTAAACCATTAATCTAATCTTTCCCAAGCATTAGTAGCATCTAAATGAACAAAATTATAGCTAAATATGTTGATGTTCATTCTCAAGAACTCCAAAGATCAAATGTTTGAACCCAAAGGTGACAATGTTCTTAGTATGGGTTGTTCTTCGCTTAGAATTGTCTTATGGCAATAAACCACTAATCTAACCTTTACCAAGTGTTGGTAGCATCTAAATGAACATAAATATAACTAAATTTGTTGATGTTCATTCTCAAGAACTCCAAAGATCAACCAATTAACCCAAATGGTGACCCATGTTCATAGAATTGTAACTTTTTCCCTTAGAATGGTCCTATGGCGTGAAACCAATAATCTAATCTTTCCCAAGTATTAGTAGCATCTAAATGAACATAATTATGACTAAATATGATGATGTTCATTCTCAAGAACTCCAAAGATCAAATCTTTGAACCCTAAAGGTGTCCAATGTTCTTAGAATGGGAAGTTCTTCCCTTAGAATTGTCTTATGGCATTAAACCACTAATCTAACATTTCCCAAGTATTAGTAGCATCTAAATGAACATAAATATAACTAAATTTGTTGATTTTCAGATGCTCAAGAACTCCAAAGATCAAGCAATTAACCCAAATGGTGACCAATGTTCTTAGAATTGTTACTTCTTCCCTTAGAATGGTCTTATGGCATTAAACCATTAATCTAATCTTTCCCAAGCATTAGTAGCATCTAAATGAACAAAATTATAGCTAAATATGTTGATGTTCATTCTCAAGAACTCCAAAGATCAACCAATTAACCCAAATGGTGACCAATGTTCTTAGAATTGTTACTTCTTCCCTTAGAATGGTCTTATGGCATTAAACCATTAATCTAATCTTTCCCAAGAATTAGTAGCATCTAAATGAACATAATTATAACTAAATATGTTGATTTTCATGCTCAAGAACTCCAAAGATCAACCAATTAACCCAAATGGTGACCAATGTTCTTAGAATTGTTACTTTTCCCTTAGAATGGTCTTATGGCATTAAACCAATAATCTAATCTTTCCCAAGTATTAGTAGCATCTAAATGAACATAATTATAACTAAATATGATGATTTTCATTCTCAAGAACTCCAAAGATCAAATCTTTGAACCCTAAATGGTGACCAATGTTCTTAGAATGGGTTGTTCTTCCCTTAGAATTTTCTTTTGGCATTAAACCACTAATCTAACCATTCCCAAGTATTAGTATCATCTAAATGAACATAATTATAACTAAATATGTTGATTTTCATGCTCAAGAACTCCAAATATCAAGCAATTAACCCAAATGGTGACCAATGTTCTTAGAATTGTTACTTTTCCCTTAGAATGGTCTTATGGCATTAAACCAATAATCTAATCTTTCCCAAGTATTAGTAGCATCTAAATGAACATAATTATAACTAAATATGATGATGTTCATTCTCAAGAACTCCAAAGATCAAATCTTTGAACCCTAAATGGTGACCAATGTTCTTAGAATGGGACTTCTTCCCTTAGAATGGTCTTATGGCATTAAACCACTAATCTAACCTTTCCCAAGTATTAGTAGCATCTAAATGAACATAATTATAACTAAATATGTTGATTTTCATGCTCAAGAACTCCAAAGATCAACCCATTAACCCAATTGGTGACCAATGTTCTTAGAATTGTTACTTATTCCCCTAGAATGGTCTTATCGCGTCAAACCAATAATCTAATCTTTCCCAAGCATTAGTAGCATCTAAATGAACTTAATGATAACTAAATATGTTGATTTTCATTCTCAAGAACTCCAAAGATCAAGCAAAATAACCCAAATGGTGACCATGTTCTTAGAATTGTTACTTTCTTCCCTTAGAATGGGAAGTCTTATGAAATGTCTTATTAAAAACCACTAATCTAACCATTCCCAAGTATTAGTAGCATCTAAATGAACATAAATATAACTAAATTTGTTGAATTACATGCTCAAGAACTCCAAATATCAAGCAATTCACCCAAATGGTGACCAATGTTCTTAGAATTGTTACTTTTTCCCTTAGAATGGTCTTATGGTGTCAAACCAATAATCTAATCTTTCCAAAGTATTAGTAGCATCTAAATGAATATAGTTATGACTAAATATGATGATGTTCATTCTCAAGAACTCCAAAGATCAAATCTTTAACCCTAAAATGGTGACTAATGTTCTTAGAATGGGACTTCTTCCCTTAGAATGGTCTTATGGCATTAAACCACTAATCTAACCTTTCCCAAGTATTAGTAGCATCTAAATGAACATAATTATAACTAAATATGTTTGATTTTCATTCTCAAGAACTCCAAAGATCAAGCAATTAACCCAAATGGTGACCAATGTTCTTAGAATTGTTACTTCTTCCCATAAAATGGTCTTATGGCATTAAACCATTAATCTAATCTTTCCCAAGTATTAGTAGCATCTAAATGAACATAATTATAACTAAATATGTTTATTTTCATTCTCAAGAACTCCAAAGATCAAGCAAATAACCCAAATGGTGACCCATGTTCAATGTTCTTAGAATGTGTAAGTTCTTCCCTTAGAATGGTCTTATGGCATTAAACCACTAATCTAACCTTTCCCAAGTATTAGTAGCATCTAAATGAACATAATTATAACTAAATATGTTGATTTTCATTCTCAAGAACTCCAAAGATCAAGCAATTAACCCAAATGGTGACCAATGTTCTTAGAATTGTTACTTCTTTCCCTTAGAATGGTCTTATGGCATTAAACCAATAATCTAATCTTTCCCAAGTATTAGTAGCATCTAAATGAACATAATTATAACTAAATATGTTGATTTTCATTCTCAAGAACTCCAAAGATCAAATCTTTAACCCAAATGGTGACCAATGTTCTTAGAAATGTTACTTCTTCCCTTAGAATGGTCTTATGGCATTAAACCACTAATCTAACTTTCCCAAGTATTAGTAGCATCTAAATGAACATAATTATAACTAAATATGTTGATTTTACATGCTCAAGAACTCCAAAGATCAACCAAATAACCCAAATGGTGACCAATGTTCTTAGAATTGTTACTTCTTCCCTTAGAATGGTCTTATGGCATTAAACCATTAATCTAATCTTTCCCAAGTATTAGTAGCATCTAAATGAACATAATTATAACTAAATATGTTGATTTTCATTCTCAAGAACTCAAAGATCAAGCAAATAACCCAAATGGTGACCAATGTTCTTAGAATTGTAACTTCTTCCCTTAGAATGGTCTTCCCATGGCATTAAACCACTAATCTAATCTTTTCCCAAGTATTAGTAGCATCTAAATGAACATAATTATAACTAAATATGTTGATTTTCATTCTCAAGAACTCCAAATATCAAGCAATTCACCCAAATGGTGACCAATGTTCTTGGAATTGTTACTTCTTACCTTAGAATGGTCTTATGGCGTGAAACCATTAATCTAAACTTTCCCAAGCATTAGTAGCAACTAAATGAACATAACTATGACTAAATATGATGATGTTCATTCTCAAGAACTCCAAAGATCAAATCTTAACCCAAATGGTGACCAATGTTCTTAGAATGGGTTGTTCTTCCCTTAGAATGGTCTTATGGCATTAAACCACTAATCTAACTTCTTTCCCAAGTATTAGTAGCATCTAAATGAACATAAATTATAACTAAATATGTTGATTTTCAAGCTCAAGAACTCCAAAGATCAAGCAATTAACCCAAATGGTGACCAATGTTCTTAGAATTGTTACTTCTTCCCTTAGAATGGTCTTATGGCATTAAACCATTAATCTAATCTTTCCCAAGTATTAGTAGCATCTAAATGAACATAATTATAACTAAATATGTTGATTTTCATTCTCAAGAACTCCAAAGATCAAGCAAATAACCCAAATGGTGACCAATGTTCTTAGAATTGTAACTTCTTCCCTTAGAATGGTCTTATGGTCATTAAACCACTAATCTAACCTTTCCCAAGTATTAGTAGCATCTAAATGAACATAATTATAACTAAATATGTTGATTTTCATTCTCAAGAACTCCAAATATCAAGCAAATTAACCCAAATGGTGACCAATGTTCTTAGAATTGTTACTTCTTCCCCTTAGAATGGTCTTATGGCATTAAACCACTAATCTAATCTTTCCCAAGTATTAGTAGCATCTAAATGAACATAATTATAACTAAATATGTTGATTTTCATTCTCAAGAACTCCAAAGATCAAGAAAATAACCCAAATGGTGACCAATGTTCTTAGAATTGTTACTTCTTCCCTTAGAATGGTCTTATGGCATTAAACCACTAATCTATTCTTTCCCAAGTATTAGTAGCATCTAAATGAACATAATTATAACTAAATATGTTGATTTTCATTCTCAAGAACTCCAAAGATCAAGAAAATAACCCAAATGGTGACCAATGTTCTTAGAATTGTTGTTCTTCCCTTAGAATGGTCTTATGGCATTAAACCACTAATCTAACCTTTCCCAAGTATTAGTAGCATCTAAATGAACATAATTATAACTAAATATGTTGATTTTCATGCTCAAGAACTCCAAAGATCAAGCAAATAACCCAAATGGTGACCAATGTTCTTAGAATTGTTACTTCTTCCCTTAGAATGGTCTTATGGCATTAAACCATTAATCTATTCTTTCCCAAGTATTAGTAGCATCTAAATGAACATAATTATAACTAAATATGTTGATTTTCAACCCAAGAACTCCAAAGATCAAGCAAATAACCCAAATGGTGACTAATGTTCTTAGAATTGTAACTTCTTCCCTTAGAATGGTCTTCCCATGGCATTAAACCACTAATCTAACCTTTTTTCCAAGTATTAGTAGCATCTAAATGAACATAATTATAACTAAATATGTTGATTTTCATTCTCAAGAACTCCAAATATCAAGCAAATAACCCAAATGGTGACCAATGTTCTTAGAATTGTTACTTCTTCCCTTAGAATGGTCTTATGGCATTAAACCATTAATCTAAACTTTCCCAAGTATTAGTAGCATCTAAATGAACATAATTATAACTAAATATGTTGATTTTCATTCTCAAGAACTCCAAAGATCAAGCTTTAACCCAAATGGTGACCAATGTTCTTAGAATTGGTTACTTCTTCCCTTAGAATGTCTTATGGCATTAAACCACTAATCTAACTTTTTCCCAAGTATTAGTAGCATCTAAATGAACATAATTATAACTAAATATGTTGATTTTACAAGATCAAGAACTCCAAAGATCAAGCAAATAACCCAAATGGTGACCAATGTTCTTAGAATTGTTACTTCTTCCCTTAGAATGGTCTTATGGCATTAAACCACTAATCTAATCTTTCCCAAGTATTAGTAGCATCTAAATGAACATAATTATAACTAAATATGTTGATTTTCATTCTCAAGAACTCCAAAGATCAAGCAAATTAACCCAAATGGTGACCAATGTTCTTAGAATTGTTACTTCTTCCCTTAGAATGGTCTTATGGCATTAAACCACTAATCTAATCTTTCCCAAGTATTAGTAGCATCTAAATGAACATAATTATAACTAAATATGTTGATTTTCAACCTCAAGAACTCCAAAGATCAAGCAAATAACCCAAATGGTGACCAATGTTCTTAGAATTGTTACTTCTTCCCTTAGAATGGTCTTATGGCATTAAACCACTAATCTAATCTTTCCCAAGTATTAGTAGCATCTAAATGAACATAATTATAACTAAATATGTTGATTTTCATTCTCAAGAACTCCAAAGATCAAAAATTAACCCAAATGGTGACTAATGTTCTTAGAATTGTTACTTCTTCCCTTAGAATGGTCTTATAGCATTAAACCACTAATCTATTGTTTCCCAAGTATTGGTAGCACCTAAATGAACATAATTATAACTAAATATGTTGATTTTCAACCCATGATCTCCAAAGATCAAGTAATTAACCAAAATGGTGACTAATGTTGTTAGAATTGTTACTTCTTCCCCTAGAATGGTCTTATGGCATTAAACCACTAATCTAACCATTTCCAAGTATTAGTAGCATCTAAATGAACATAATTATAACTAAATATGTTGATTTTCATTCTCAAGAACTCCAAAGATCAAGCAATTAACCCAAATGGTGACCAATGTTCTTAGAATTGTTACTTCTTCCCTAGAATGGTCTTATGGCATTAAACCATTAATCTATTCTTTCCCAAGTATTAGTAGCATCTAAATGAACATAATTATAACTAAATATGTTGATTTTCATTCTCAAGAACTCCAAAGATCAAGCAAATAACCCAAATGGTGACTAATGTTCTTAGAATTGTAACTTCTTCCCTTAGAATGGTCTTATGGCATTGCACCAAAGATCTAATCATTTCCAAGTATTAGTAGCATCTAAATGAACATAATTATAACTAAATATGTTGATTTTCATTCTCAAGAACTCCAAAGATCAAGCAATTAACCCAAATGGTGACAATGTTCTTAGAATTGTTACTTCTTCCCTTAGAATGGTCTTATGGCATTAAACCACTAATCTATTCTTTCCCAAGTATTAGTAGCATCTAAATGAACATAATTATAACTAAATATGTTGATTTTCATTCTCAAGAACTCCAAAGATCAAGAAAATAACCCAAATGGTGACTAATGTTCTTAGAATGTTACTTCTTCCCTTAGAATGGTCTTATGGCATTAAACCACTAATCTAACTTTTTCCCAAGTATTAGTAGCATCTAAATGAACATAATTATAACTAAATATGTTGATTTTCAAAGCCAAGAACTCCAAAGATCAAGCAAATAACCCAAATGGTGACTAATGTTCTTAGAATTGTTACTTCTTCCCTTAGAATGGTCTTATGGCATTAAACCACTAATCTATTCTTTCCCAAGTATTAGTAGCATCTAAATGAACATAATTATAACTAAATATGTTGATTTTCAACCCCAGAACTCCAAAGATCAAGCAAATAACCCAAATGGTGACTAATGTTCTTAGAATTGTTACTTCTTCCCTTAGAATGGTCTTATGGCATTAAACCACTAATCTAATCTTTCCCAAGTATTAGTAGCATCTAAATGAACATAATTATAACTAAATATGTTGATTTTCATTCTCAAGAACTCCAAAGATCAAGCAAATAACCCAAATGGTGACTAATGTTCTTAGAATTGTTACTTCTTCCCTTAGAATGGTCTTATGGCATTAAACCACTAATCTATTCTTTCCCAAGTATTAGTAGCATCTAAATGAACATAATTATAACTAAATATGTTGATTTTCAACCTCAAGAACTCAAAGATCAAGCAAATAACCCAAATGGTGACCAATGTTCTTAGAATTGTTACTTCTTCCCTTAGAATGGTCTTATGGCATTAAACCACTAATCTATTCTTTCCCAAGTATTAGTAGCATCTAAATGAACATAATTATAACTAAATATGTTGATTTTCATTCTCAAGAAACTCCAAAGATCAAGAAAATAACCCAAATGGTGACCAATGTTCTTAGAATGTTACTTCTTCCCTTAGAATGGTCTTATGGCATTAAACCACTAATCTATTCTTTCCCAAGTATTAGTAGCATCTAAATGAACATAATTATAACTAAATATGTTGATTTTCAACTCAAGAACTCCAAAGATCAAGCAAATAACCCAAATGGTGACTAATGTTCTTAGAATTGTTACTTCTTCCCTTAGAATGGTCTTATGGCATTAAACCACTAATCTAATTTTTCCCAAGTATTAGTAGCATCTAAATGAACATAATTATAACTAAATATGTTGATTTTCAACCTCAAGAACTCCAAAGATCAAGCAAATAACCCAAATGGTGACCAATGTTCTTAGAATTGTTACTTCTTCCCTTAGAATGGTCTTATGGCATTAAACCACTAATCTAATCTTTCCCAAGTATTAGTAGCATCTAAATGAACATAATTATAACTAAATATGTTGATTTTCAACCAAGAACTCCAAAGATCAAGCAAATAACCCAAATGGTGACCAATGTTCTTAGAATTGTTACTTCTTCCCTTAGAATGGTCTTATGGCATTAAACCACTTAATCTAAACTTTCCCAAGTATTAGTAGCATCTAAATGAGCATAATTATAACTAAATATGTTGATTTTCAACCTCATGAACTCCAAAGATCAAGCAAATAACCCAAATGGTGACTAATGTTCTTAGAAATGTTACTTCTTCCCTTAGAATGGTCTTATGGCATTAAACCACTAATCTAACCTTTCCCAAGTATTAGTAGCATCTAAATGAACATAATTATAACTAAATATGTTGATTTTCAAGCCATGAACTCCAAATATCAAGCAAATAACCCAAATGGTGACTAATGTTCTTAGAATTGTTACTTCTTCCCTTAGAATGGTCTTATGGCATTAAACCACTAATCTAATCTTTCCCAAGTATTAGTAGCATCTAAATGAACATAATTATAACTAAATATGTTGATTTTCAACCTCAAGAACTCCAAAGATCAAGCAAATAACCCAAATGGTGACTAATGTTCTTAGAATTGTAACTTCTTCCCTTAGAATGGTCTTATGGCATTAAACCACTAATCTAATCTTTTTCCCAAGTATTAGTAGCATCTAAATGAACATAATTATAACTAAATATGTTTATTTTCATTCTCAAGAACTCCAAAGATCAAGCAAATAACCCAAATGGTGACAATGTTCTTAGAATTGTTACTTCTTCCCTTAGAATGGTCTTATGGCATTAAACCACTAATCTATTCTTTCCCAAGTATTAGTAGCATCTAAATGAACATAATTATAACTAAATATGTTGATTTTCATTCTCAAGAACTCCAAAGATCAAGCAAATAACCCAAATGGTGACTAATGTTCTTAGAATTGTAACTTCTTCCCTTAGAATGGTCTTATAGCATTAAACCACTAATCTATTGTTTCCCAAGTATTGGTAGCACCTAAATGAACATAATTATAACTAAATATGTTGATTTTCAACCCATGATCTCCAAAGATCAAGTAATTAACCCAAATGGTGACTAATGTTCTTAGAAATGTTACTTCTTCCCTTAGAATGGTCTTATGGCATTAAACCACTAATCTATTTTTCCCAAGTATTAGTAACATCTAAATGAACATAATTATAACTAAATATGTTGATTTTCAACCCATGATCTCCAAAGATCAAGTAATTAACCAAAATGGTGACTAATGTTGTTAGAATTGTAACTTCTTCCCTTAGAATGGTCTTTTGGCATTAAACCACTAATCTATTGTTTCCCAAGTTTTAGTAGCACCTAAATGAACATAATTATAACTAAATATGTTGATTTTCAACCCATGAACTCCAAAGATCAAGCAATTAACCCAAATGGTGACTAATGTTCTTAGAATTGTTAACTTCTTCCCTTAGAATGGTCTTATGGCATTAAACCACTAATCTAATCTTTCCCAAGTATTAGTAGCATCTAAATGAACATAATTATAACTAAATATGTTGATTTTCAACCTCAAGAACTCAAAGATCAAGCAAATAACCCAAATGGTGACCAATGTTCTTAGAATTGTTACTTCTTCCCTTAGAATGGTCTTATGGCATTAAACCACTAATCTATTCTCTCCCAAGTATTAGTAGCATCTAAATGAACATAATTATAACTAAATATGTTTATTTTCATTCTCAAGAACTCCAAAGATCAAGCATTTAACCCTAAAGGTGGCCAATGTTCTTAGAATTGTTACTTCTTCCCTTAGAATGGTCTTTTGGCATTAAACCACTAATCTATTCTTTCCCAAGTATTAGTAGCATCTAAATGAACATAATTATAACTAAATATGTTGATTTTCAACCAAGAACTCCAAAGATCAAGAAAATAACCCAAATGGTGACCAATGTTCTTAGAATTGTAACTTCTTCCCTTAGAATGGTCTTATAGCATTAAACCACTAATCTATTGTTTCCCAAGTATTGGTAGCACCTAAATGAACAGAATTATAACTAAATATGTTGATTTTCAACCCATGATCTCCAAAGATCAAGTAATTAACCCAAATGGTGACTAATGTTCTTAGAAATGTTACTTCTTCCCTTAGAATGGTCTTATGGCATTAAACCACTAATCTATTCTTTCCCAAGTATTAGTAGCACCTAATTCAACATAATTATAACTAAATATGTTGATTTTAAAGCCATGAACTCCAAATGTCAAGCAAATAACCCAAATGGTGACTAATGTTCTTAGAATTGTAACTTCTTCCCTTAGAATGGTCTTTTGGCATTAAACCGCTTATCTATTTTTTCACAAGTATTAGTAGCACCTAATTCAACATAATCATAACTAAATATGTTGATTTTCAACCCCATGAACTTCAAAGATCAAGCAATTAACCCAAATGGTGACTAATGTTCTTAGAATTGTTACTTCTTCCCTTAGAATGGTCTTATGGCATTAAACCACTAATCTAATCATTCCCAAGTTTTAGTAGCATCTAAATGAACATAATTATAACTAAATATGTTTATTTTCATTCTCAAGAACTCCAAAGATCAAGCAATTAACCCAAATGGTGACAATGTTCTTAGAATTGTTACTTCTTCCCTAGAATGGTCTTATGGCATTAAACCACTAATCTATTCTTTCCCAAGTATTAGTAGCATCTAAATGAACATAATTATAACTAAATATGTTGATTTTCATTCTCAAGAACTCCAAAGATCAAGAAAATAACCAAATGGTGACTAATGTTCTTAGAAATTGTTACTTCTTCCCTTAGAATGGTCTTATGGCATTAAACCACTAATCTATTCTTTCCCAAGTATTAGTAGCATCTAAATGAACATAATTATAACTAAATATGTTGATTTTCAACCCCATGAACTCCAAAGATC
Source organism: Angophora floribunda (assembly GCA_014182895.1). Lineage (NCBI taxonomy): Eukaryota > Viridiplantae > Streptophyta > Magnoliopsida > Myrtales > Myrtaceae > Angophora > Angophora floribunda. Next base: position 26,071,829 of record CM024712.1, read on the forward strand.
AAGAAAATAACCCAAATGGTGACTAATGTTCTTAGAAATGTTACTTCTTCCCTTAGAATGGTCTTATGGCATTAAACCACTAATCTATTCTTTCCCAAGTATTAGTAACATCTAAATGAACATAATTATAACTAAATATGTTGATTTTCAAAGCCATGAACTCCAAAGATCAAGAAATAACCCAAATGGTGACTAATGTTCTTAGAATTGTTACTTCTTCCCTTAGAATGGTCTTATGGCATTAAACCACTAATCTCTTTTTTCCCAAGTATTAGTAGCATCTAAATGAACATAATTATAACTAAATATGTTGATTTTCAACCCCATGAACTCCAAAGATCAAGCAAATAACCCAAATGGTGACTAATGTTCTTAGAATTGTTACTTCTTCCCTTAGAATGGTCTTATGGCATTAAACCACTAATCTAATCTTTCCCAAGTATTAGTAGCATCTAAATGAACATAATTATAACTAAATATGTTGATTTTCATTCTCAAGAACTCCAAAGATCAAGCAAATAACCCAAATGGTGACTAATGTTCTTAGAATTGTTACTTCTTCCCTTAGAATGGTCTTATGGCATTAAACCACTAATCTATTCTTTCCCAAGTATTAGTAGCATCTAAATGAACATAATTATAACTAAATATGTTGATTTTCATTCTCAAGAACTCCAAAGATCAAGCAAATAACCCAAATGGTGACTAATGTTCTTAGAATTGTAACTTCTTCCCTTAGAATGGTCTTATAGCATTAAACCACTAATCTATTGTTTCCCAAGTATTGGTAGCACCTAAATGAACATAATTATAACTAAATATGTTGATTTTCAACCCATGATCTCCAAAGATCAAGAAAATAACCCAAATGGTGACTAATGTTCTTAGAAATGTTACTTCTTCCCTTAGAATGGTCTTATGGCATTAAACCACTAATCTATTCTTTCCCAAGTAATAGTAACATCTAAATGAACATAATTATAACTAAATATGTTGATTTTCAACCCATGAACTCCAAAGATCAAGAAAATAACCCAAATGGTGACTAATGTTCTTAGAAATGTTACTTCTTCCCTTAGAATGGTCTTATGGCATTAAACCACTAATCTATTCTTTCCCAAGTATTAGTAACATCTAAATGAACATAATTATAACTAAATATGTTGATTTTCAACCCATGAACTCAAAGATCAAGCAAATAACCCAAATGGTGACTAATGTTCTTAGAATTGTTACTTCTTCCCTTAGAATGGTCTTATGGCATTAAACCACTAATCTAATCTTTCCCAAGTATTAGTAGCACCTAAATGAACATAATTATAACTAAATATGTTGATTTTCAACCCCATGAACTCCAAAGATCAAGCAAATAACCCAAATGGTGACTAATGTTCTTAGAATTGTTACTTCTTCCCTTAGAATGGTCTTATGGCATTAAACCACTAATCTATTCTTTCCCAAGTATTAGTAGCATCTAAATGAACATAATTATAACTAAATATGTTTATTTTCAAGCTCAAGAACTCCAAAGATCAAGCAAATAACCCAAATGGTGACTAATGTTCTTAGAATTGTTACTTCTTCCCTTAGAATGGTCTTATGGCATTAAACCACTAATCTATTCTTTCCCAAGTATTAGTAGCATCTAAATGAACATAATTATAACTAAATATGTTGATTTTCAACCTCAAGAACTCCAAAGATCAAGAAAATAACCCAAATGGTGACCAATGTTCTTAGAATTGTTACTTCTTCCCTTAGAATGGTCTTATGGCATTAAACCACTAATCTATTCTTTCCCAAGTATTAGTAGCATCTAAATGAAACATAATTATAACTAAATATGTTGATTTTCAACCCCATGAACTCCAAAGATCAAGAAAATAACCCAAATGGTGACTAATGTTCTTAGAAATGTTACTTCTTCCCTTAGAATGGTCTTATGGCATTAAACCACTAATCTCTTCTTTCCCAAGTAATTAGTAACATCTAAATGAGCATAATTATAACTAAATATGTTGATTTTAAAGCCATGAACTCCAAATATCAAGCAAATAAACCAAATGGTGACTAATGTTCTTAGAATTCTTACCTCTTCCCTTATAAAGGTCTTATGGTATTAAACCACTAATCTATTGTTTCCCAAGTATTGGTAGCACCTAATTCAACATAATCATAACTAAATATGTTGATTTTCAACCCCATGAACTTCAAAGATCAAGCAATTAACCCAAATGGTGACTAATGTTCTTAGAATTGTTACTTCTTCCCTTAGAATGGTCTTATGGCATTAAACCACTAATCTCTTCTTTCCCAAGTAATAGTAGCATCTAAATGAGCATAATTATAACTAAATATGTTTATTTTCATTCTCAAGAACTCCAAAGATCAAGCAAATAACCCAAATGGTGACAATGTTCTTAGAATTGTTACTTCTTCCCTTAGAATGGTCTTATGGCATTAAACCACTAATCTATTCTTTCCCAAGTATTAGTAGCATCTAAATGAACATAATTATAACTAAATATGTTTATTTTCAACCTCAAGAACTCCAAAGATCAAGAAAATAACCCAAATGGTGACCAATGTTCTTAGAATTGTTACTTCTTCCCTTAGAATGGTCTTATGGCATTAAACCAATAATCTATTCTTTCCCAAGTATTAGTAACATCTAAATGAACATAATTATAACTAAATATGTTGATTTTCAACCCCATGAACTCCAAAGATCAAGAAAATAACCCAAATGGTGACTAATGTTCTTAGAAATGTTACTTCTTCCCTTAGAATGGTCTTATGGCATTAAACCACTAATCTCTTCTTTTCCCAAGTAATAGTAACATCTAAATGAGCATAATTATAACTAAATATGTTGATTTTAAAGCCATGAACTCCAAATATCAAGCAAATAACCCAAATGGTGACTAATGTTCTTAGAATTCTTACCTCTTCCCTTATAAAGGTCTTATGGTATTAAACCGCTTATCTATTTTTTCACAAGTATTAGTAGCACCTAATTCAACATAATCATAACTAAATATGTTGATTTTCAACCCCATGAACTTCAAAGATCAAGCAAATAACCAAAATGGTGACTAATGTTCTTAGAATTGTAACTTCTTCCCTTAGAATGGTCTTTTGGCATTAAACCACTAATCTAATCATACCCAAGTTTTAGTAGCACCTAATTGAACATAATTATAACTAAATATGTTTATTTTCATTCTCAAGAACTCCAAAGATCAAGCAATTAACCCAAATGGTGAGCAATGTTCTTAGAATTGTTACTTCTTCCCCTAGAATGGTCTTATAGCATTAAACCACTAATCTATTCTCTCCCAAGGATTAGTAGCATCTAAATGAACATAATTATAACTAAATATGTTTATTTTCATTCTCAGGAACTCCAAAGATCAAGCAAATAACCAAAATGGTGACTAATGTTGTTAGAATTGTAACTTCTTCCCTTAGAATGGTCTTTTGGCATTAAACCACTAATCTATTGTTTCCCAAGTTTTAGTAGCATCTAAATGAACATAATTATAGCTAAATATGTCTATTTTCATTCTCAAGAACTCCAAAGATCAAGGAATTAACCTAAAAGGTCAGCAATGTTCTTACAATTGTAACTTCTTCCCTCGGAATGATCTTATGGCATTAAACCACTAATCTATTCTTTCCCAAGTATAAGTAGCACCTAATTCGACATAATTATAACTAAATATATTGATTTTCAACCCCATGAACTTCAAAGATCAAGAAAATAACCCAAATGGTGACTAATGTTCTTAGAAATGTTACTTCTTCCCTTAGAATGGTCTTATGGCATTAAACCACTAATCTATTCTTTCCCAAGTATTAGTAGCACCTAATTCAACATAATTATAACTAAATATGTTGATTTTAAAGCCATGAACTCCAAATGTCAAGCAAATAACCCAAATGGTGACTAATGTTCTTAGAATTCTTACCTCTTCCCTTATAAAGGTCTTATGGTATTAAACCGCTTATCTATTTTTTCACAAGTATTAGTAGCACCTAATTCAACATAATCATAACTAAATATGTTGATTTTCAACCCCATGAACTTCAAAGATCAAGCAAATAACCAAAATGGTGACTAATGTTCTTAGAATTGTTACTTCTTCCCTTAGAATGGTCTTTTGGCATTAAACCACTAATCTAATCATTTCCCAAGTTTTAGTAACATCTAAATGAACATAATTATAACTAAATATGTTTATTTTCAAAGCCAAGAACATCCAAAGATCAAGCAAATAACCCAAATGGTGACAATGTTCTTAGAATTGTAACTTCTTCCCTTAGAATGGTCTTATGGCATTAAACCACTAATCTCTTCTTTCCCAAGTATTAATAGCATGTAAATGAACATAATTATAACTAAATATGTTGATTTTCATTCCAAGAACTCCAAAGATCAAGAAATAACCCAAATGGTGACTAATGTTCTTAGAAATGTTACTTCTTCCCTTAGAATGGTCTTATGGCATTAAACCACTAATCTATTCTTTCCCAAGTATTAGTAACATCTAAATGAACATAATTATAACTAAATATGTTGATTTTCAACCTCATGAACTCCAAAGATCAAGAAAATAACCCAAATGGTGACTAATGTTCTTAGAAATGTTACTTTCTTCTTCCTTAGAATGGTCTTATGGCATTAAACCACTAATCTATTCTTTCCCAAGTAATAGTAACATCTAAATGAACATAATTATAACTAAATATGTTGATTTTCAACCCATGAACTCCAAATATCAAGAAAATAACCCAAATGGTGACTAATGTTCTTAGAAATGTTACTTCTTCCCTTAGAATGGTCTTATGGCATTGAACCATTAATCTATTCTTTCCCAAGTATTAGTAACATCTAAATGAACATAATTATAACTAAATATGTTGATTTTCAACCCATGAACTCAAAGATCAAGCAAATAACCCAAATGGTGACTAATGTTCTTAGAATTGTTACTTCTTCCCTTAGAATGGTCTTATGGCATTAAACCACTAATCTATTCTTTCCCAAGTATTAGTAGCACCTAAATGAACATAATTATAACTAAATATGTTGATTTTCAACCCCATGAACTCCAAAGATCAAGCAAATAACCCAAATGGTGACTAATGTTCTTAGAATTGTTACTTCTTCCCTTAGAATGGTCTTATGGCATTAAACCACTAATCTATTCTTTCCCAAGTAATAGTAGCACATCTAAATGAACATAATTATAACTAAATATGTTGATTTTCAACCTCATGAACTCCAAAGATCAAGCAAATAACCCAAATGGTGACTAATGTTCTTAGAAATGTTACTTCTTCCCTTAGAATGGTCTTATGGCATTAAACCACTAATCTATTCTTTCCCAAGTATTAGTAGCATCTAAATGAACATAATTATAACTAAATATGTTGATTTTCAACCTCAAGAACTCCAAAGATCAAGCAAATAACCCAAATGGTGACTAATGTTCTTAGAATTGTTACTTCTTCCCTTAGAATGGTCTTATGGCATTAAACCACTAATCTATTCTTTCCCAAGTATTAGTAGCATCTAAATGAACATAATTATAACTAAATATGTTTATTTTCATTCTCAAGAACTCCAAAGATCAAGGAAATTAACCCAAATGGTGACTAATGTTCTTAGAATTGTTAACTTCTTCCCTTAGAATTGTCTTATGGCATTAAACCACTAATCTATTCTTTCCCAAGTATTAGTAGCACCTAATTCAACATAATTATAACTAAATATGTTGATTTTCAACCCCATGAACTCCAAAGATCAAGAAAATAACCCAAATGGTGACTAATGTTCTTAGAAATGTTACTTCTTCCCTTAGAATGGTCTTATGGCATTAAACCACTAATCTCTTCTTTCCCAAGTAATTGTAACATCTAAATGAGCATAATTATAACTAAATATGTTGATTTTAAAGCCATGAACTCCAAATATAAAGCAACTAACCCAAATGGTGACTAATGTTCTTAGAATTCTTACCTCTTCCCTTATAAAGGTCTTATGGTATTAAACCGCTAATCTCTTCTTTCACAAGTATTAGTCGCACCTAATTCAACATAATCATAACTAAATATGTTGAATTTCAACCCCATGAACTTCAAAGATCAAGCAAATAACCAAAATAACCCAAATGGTGACCAATGTTCTTAGAAATGTTACTTCTTCCCTTAGAATGGTCTTATGGCATTAAACCACTAATCTCTTCTTTCCCAAGTAATAGTAACATCTAAATGAGCATAATTATAACTAAATATGTTGATTTTCAAGCCATGAACTCCAAAGATCAAGCAAATAACCCAAATGGTGACTAATGTTCTTAGAATTGTTACTTCTTCCCTTAGAATGGTCTTATGGCATTAAACCACTAATCTATTCTTTCCCAAGTATTAGTAGCATCTAAATGAACATAATTATAACTAAATATGTTGATTTTCAACCCCATGAACTCAAAGATCAAGAAAATAACCCAAATGGTGACTAATGTTCTTAGAAATGTTACTTCTTCCCTTAGAATGGTCTTATGGCATTAAACCACTAATCTAATCTTTCCCAAGTATTAGTAGCATCTAAATGAACATAATTATAACTAAATATGTTTATTTTCAAGCTCAAGAACTCCAAAGATCAAGCAAATAACCCAAATGGTGACTAATGTTCTTAGAATTGTTACTTCTTCCCTTAGAATGGTCTTATGGCATTAAACCACTAATCTATTCTTTCCCAATATTAGTAGCATCTAAATGAACATAATTATAACTAAATATGTTGATTTTCAACCAAGAACTCCAAAGATCAAGAAAATAACCCAAATGGTGACTAATGTTCTTAGAAATGTTACTTCTTCCCTTAGAATGGTCTTATGGCATTAAACCACTAATCTCTTCTTTCCCAAGTAATAGTAACATCTAAATGAGCATAATTATAACTAAATATGTTGATTTTCAACCCCATGAACTCCAAAGATCAAGAAAATAACCCAAATGGTGACTAATGTTCTTAGAAATGTTACTTCTTCCCTTAGAATGGTCTTATGGCATTAAACCACTAATCTCTTCTTTCCCAAGTAATAGTAACATCTAAATGAGCATAATTATAACTAAATATGTTGATTTTAAAGCCATGAACTCCAAATATCAAGCAAATAACCCAAATGGTGACTAATGTTCTTAGAATTCTTACCTCTTCCCTTATAAAGGTCTTATGGTATTAAACCGCTTATTATTTTTTCACAAGTATTAGTAGCACCTAATTCAACATAATCATAACTAAATATGTTGATTTTCAACCCCATGAACTTCAAAGATCAAGCAAATAACCAAAATGGTGACTAATGTTCTTAGAATTGTAACTTCTTCCCTTAGAATGGTCTTTTGGCATTAAACCACTAATCTAATCATACCCAAGTTTTAGTAGCACCTAATTGAACATAATTATAACTAAATATGTTTATTTTCATTCTCAAGAACTCCAAAGATCAAGCAATTAACCCAAATGGTGAGCAATGTTCTTAGAATTGTTACTTCTTCCCCTAGAATGGTCTTATAGCATTAAACCACTAATCTATTCTCTCCCAAGGATTAGTAGTAACATCTAAATGAACATAATTATAACTAAATATGTTGATTTTCATTCTCAACCCCATGAACTCCAAAGATCAAGAAATAACCAAAATGGTGACTAATGTTCTTAGAATTGTAACTTCTTCCCTTAGAATGGTCTTATAGCATTAAACCACTAATCTCTTCTTTCCCAAGTATTAGTAGCATCTAAATGAACATAATTATAACTAAATATGTTGATTTTCATTCTCAAGAACTCCAAAGATCAAGGAAAATAACCCAAATGGTGACTAATGTTCTTAGAATTGTTACTTCTTCCCTTAGAATGATCTTATGGCATTAAACCACTAATCTATTCTTTCCCAAGTATTAGTAACATCTAATTCAACATAATTATAACTAAATATGTTGATTTTCAACCCCATGAACTCAAAGATCAAGAAAATAACCCAAATGGTGACTAATGTTCTTAGAAATGTTACTTCTTCCCTTAGAATGGTCTTATGGCATTAAACCACTAATCTCTTCTTTCCCAAGTAATAGTAACATCTAAATGAACATAATTATAACTAAATATGTTGATTTTAAAGCCATGAACTCCAAATATCAAGCAAATAACCCAAATGGTGACTAATGTTCTTAGAATTCTTACCTCTTCCCTTATAAAGGTCTTATGGTATTAAACCGCTTATCTATTTTTTCACAAGTATTAGTAGCACCTAATTCAACATAATCATAACTAAATATGTTGATTTTCAACCCCATGAACTCTAAAGATCAAGCAAATAACCCAAATGGTGACTAATGTTCTTAGAAATGTTACTTCTTCCCTTAGAATGGTCTTATGGCATTAAACCACTAATCTCTTCTTTCCCAAGTAATAGTAACATCTAAATGAACATAATTATAACTAAATATGTTTATTTTCAAGCTCATGAACTCCAAAGATCAAGCAAATAACCCAAATGGTGACTAATGTTCTTAGAAATGTTACTTCTTCCCTTAGAATGGTCTTATGGCATTAAACCACTAATCTCTTCTTTCCCAAGTATTAGTAGCATCTAAATGAACATAATTATAACTAAATATGTTTATTTTCATTCTCAAGAACTCCAAAGATCAACGAATTAACCCAAATGTTGACTAATGTTCTTAGAAATGTTACTTCTTCCCTTAGAATGGTCTTATGGCATTAAACCACTAATCTCTTCTTTCCCAAGTAATAGTAACATCTAAATGAACATAATTATAACTAAATATGTTGATTTTCAACCCCATGAACTCCAAAGATCAAGAAAATAACCCAAATGGTGACTAATGTTCTTAGAAATGTTACTTCTTCCCTTAGAATGGTCTTATGGCATTAAACCACTAATCTCTTCTTTCCCAAGTAATAGTAACATCTAAATGAGCATAATTATAACTAAATATGTTGATTTTAAAGCCATGAACTCCAAATATCAAGCAAATAACCCAAATGGTGACTAATGTTCTTAGAATTCTTACCTCTTCCCTTATAAAGGTCTTATGGTATTAAACCGCTTATCTATTTTTTTCACAAGTATTAGTAGCACCTAATTCAACATAATCATAACTAAATATGTTGATTTTCAACCCCATGAACTTCAAAGATCAAGCAAATAACCAAAATGGTGACTACTAATGTTCTTAGAATTGTAACTTCTTCCCTTAGAATGGTCTTTTGGCATTAAACCACTAATCTAATCATTCCCAAGTTTTAGTAGCACCTAAATGAACATAATTATAACTAAATATGTTTATTTTCATTCTCAAGAACTCCAAAGATCAAGCAAATTAACCCAAATGGTGAGCAATGTTCTTAGAATTGTTACTTCTTCCCCTTAGAATGGTCTTATAGCATTAAACCACTAATCTATTCTTTCCCAAGTATTAGTAGCATCTAAATGAACATAATTATAACTAAATATGTTTATTTTCAACCCAAGAACTCCAAATATCAAGCAAATAAACCAAATGGTGACTAATGTTCTTAGAATTGTTACTTCTTCCCCTAGAATGGTCTTATAGCATTAAACCAGTAATCTATTCTCTCCCAAGGATTAGTAGCATCTAAATGAACATAATTATAACTAAATATGTTTATTTTCATTCTCAAGAACTCCAAAGATCAAGCAATTAACCCAAATGGTGAGCAATGTTCTTAGAATTGTTACTTCTTCCCCTAGAATGATCTTATGGCATTAAACCAATAATCTATTCTTTCCCAAGTATTAGTAGCCCCTAATTCAACATAATTATAACTAAATATGTTGATTTTCAACCCCATGAACTCCAAAGATCAAGAAAATAACCCAAATGGTGACTAATGTTCTTAGAAATGTTACTTCTTCCCTTAGAATGGTCTTATGGCATTAAACCACTAATCTCTTCTTTCCCAAGTAATAGTAACATCTAAATGAGCATAATTATAACTAAATATGTTGATTTTAAAGCCATGAACTCCAAATATCAAGCAAATAACCCAAATGGTGACTAATGTTCTTAGAATTCTTACCTCTTCCCTTATAAAGGTCTTATGGTATTAAACCGCTTATCTATTTTTTTCACAAGTATTAGTAGCACCTAATTCAACATAATCATAACTAAATATGTTGATTTTCAACCCCATGAACTTCAAAGATCAAGAAAATAACCCAAATGGTGACTAATGTTCTTAGAAATGTTACTTCTTCCCTTAGAATGGTCTTTTGGCATTAAACCACTAATCTAATCATACCCAAGTTTTAGTAGCACCTAATTGAACATAATTATAACTAAATATGTTTATTTTCATTCTCAAGAACTCCAAAGATCAAGCAAATTAACCCAAATGGTGACAATGTTCTTAGAATTGTTACTTCTTCCCTTAGAATGGTCTTATAGCATTAAACCACTAATCTATTCTTTCCCAAGTATTAGTAGCATCTAAATGAACATAATTATAACTAAATATGTTTATTTTCAACCCAAGAACTCCAAAGATCAAGCAAATAACCCAAATGGTGACTAATGTTCTTAGAATTGTTACTTCTTCCCTTAGAATGGTCTTATGGCATTAAACCACTAATCTATTCTTTCCCAAGTAATAGTAACATCTAAATGAACATAATTATAACTAAATATGTTTATTTTCAAAGCCAAGAACTCCAAAGATCAAGAAAATAACCCAAATGGTGACCAATGTTCTTAGAAATTGTTACTTCTTCCCTTAGAATGGTCTTATGGCATTAAACCACTAATCTCTTCTTTCCCAAGTATTAGTAACATCTAAATGAACATAATTATAACTAAATATGTTGATTTTCAACCCCATGAACTCCAAAGATCAAGAAAATAACCCAAATGGTGACTAATGTTCTTAGAAATGTTACTTCTTCCCTTAGAATGGTCTTATGGCATTAAACCACTAATCTCTTCTTTCCCAAGTAATAGTAACATCTAAATGAGCATAATTATAACTAAATATGTTGATTTTAAAGCCATGAACTCCAAATATCAAGCAAATAACCCAAATGGTGACTAATGTTCTTAGAATTCTTACCTCTTCCCTTATAAAGGTCTTATGGTATTAAACCGCTTATCTATTTTTTCACAAGTATTAGTAGCACCTAATTCAACATAATCATAACTAAATATGTTGATTTTCAACCCCATGAACTTCAAAGATCAAGCAAATAACCAAAATGGTGACTAATGTTCTTAGAATTGTAACTTCTTCCCTTAGAATGGTCTTTTGGCATTAAACCACTAATCTAATCATACCCAAGTTTTAGTAGCACCTAATTGAACATAATTATAACTAAATATGTTTATTTTCATTCTCAAGAACTCCAAAGATCAAGCAATTAACCCAAATGGTGAGCAATGTTCTTAGAATTGTTACTTCTTCCCCTAGAATGGTCTTATAGCATTAAACCAGTAATCTATTCTCTCCCAAGGATTAGTAGCATCTAAATGAACATAATTATAACTAAATATGTTTAGTTCCAACCCCATGAACTCCAAAGATCAAGCAATTAACCCAAATGGTGACTAATGTTCTTAGAATTGTAACTTCTTCCCTTAGAATGGTCTTATAGCATTAAACGACTAATCTATTGTTTCCCAAGTATTGGTAGCACCTAAATGAACAGAATTATAACTAAATATGTTGATTTTCAACTCAAGAACTCCAAAGATCAAGAAAATAACCCAAATGGTGACTAATGTTCTTAGAAATGTTACTTCTTCCCTTAGAATGGTCTTATGGCATTAAACCACTAATCTATTCTTTCCCAAGTATTAGTAGCACCTAATTCAACATAATTATAACTAAATATGTTGATTTTCAACCCCATGAACTCAAAGATCAAGAAAATAACCCAAATGGTGACTAATGTTCTTAGAAATGTTACTTCTTCCCTTAGAATGGTCTTATGGCATTAAACCACTAATCTCTTTTTCCCCAAGTATTAGTAACATCTAAATGAACATAATTATAACTAAATATGTTGATTTTAAAGCCATGAACTCAAATATCAAGCAAATAACCCAAATGGTGACTAATGTTCTCAGAATTCTTACCTCTTCCCTTATAAAGGTCTTATGGTATTAAACCGCTTATCTATTTTTTTTCACAAGTATTAGTAGCACCTAATTCAACATAATCATAACTAAATATGTTGATTTTCAACCCCATGAACTCTAAAGATCAAGCAAATAACCCAAATGGTGACTAATGTTCTTAGAAATGTTACTTCTTCCCTTAGAATGGTCTTATGGCATTAAACCACTAATCTCTTCTTTCCCAAGTAATAGTAACATCTAAATGAGCATAATTATAACTAAATATGTTTATTTTCAAAAGAACTCAAAGATCAAGAACTCCAAATATCAACAAATAAAATGGTGACTAATGTTCTTAGAATTGTTACTTCTTCCCTTAGAATGGTCTTATGGCATTAAACCACTAATCTATTCTTTCCCAAGTATTAGTAGCATCTAAATGAACATAATTATAACTAAATATGTTTATTTTCAACCTCAAGAACTCCAAAGATCAAGAAAATAACCCAAATGGTGACTAATGTTCTTAGAAATTGTTACTTCTTCCCTTAGAATGGTCTTATGGCATTAAACCACTAATCTATTCTTTCCCAAGTATTAGTAACATCTAAATGAACATAATTATAACTAAATATGTTGATTTTCAACCCCATGAACTCCAAAGATCAAGAAAATAACCCAAATGGTGACTAATGTTCTTAGAAATGTTACTTCTTCCCTTAGAATGGTCTTATGGCATTAAACCACTAATCTCTTCTTTCCCAAGTAATAGTAACATCTAAATGAGCATAATTATAACTAAATATGTTGATTTTAAAGCCATGAACTCCAAATATCAAGCAAATAACCCAAATGGTGACTAATGTTCTTAGAATTCTTACCTCTTCCCTTATAAAGGTCTTATGGTATTAAACCGCTTATCTATTTTTTCACAAGTATTAGTAGCACCTAATTCAACATAATCATAACTAAATATGTTGATTTTCAACCCCATGAACTTCAAAGATCAAGCAAATAACCAAAATGGTGACTAATGTTCTTAGAATTGTAACTTCTTCCCTTAGAATGGTCTTTTGGCATTAAACCACTAATCTATTGTTTCCCAAGTTTTAGTAGCACCTAATTCAACATAATTATAGCTAAATATGTCTATTTTCATTCTCAAGAACTCCAAAGATCAAGGAATTAACCTAAAAGGTCAGCAATGTTCTTACAATTGTAACTTCTTCCCTAGAATGGTCTTATAGCATTAAACCACTAATCTATTCTCTCCCAAGTTAGTAGCATCTAAATGAACATAATTATAACTAAATATGTTGATTTTCAACCCCATGAACTTCAAAGATCAAGCAAATAACCAAAATGGTGACTAATGTTCTTAGAATTGTTACTTCTTCCCCTAGAATGGTCTTATAGCATTAAACCAGTAATCTATTCTCTCCCAAGGATTAGTAGCATCTAAATGAACATAATTATAACTAAATATGTTTATTTTCATTCTCAAGAACTCCAAAGATCAAGGAATTAACCTAAACGGTCAGCAATGTTCTTACAATTGTAACTTCTTCCCTCAGAATGATCTTATGGCATTAAACCAATAATCTATTCTTTCCCAAGTATTAGTAGCCCCTAATTCAACATAATTATAACTAAATATGTTGATTTTCAACCCCATGAACTCCAAAGATCAAGAAAATAACCCAAATGGTGACTAATGTTCTTAGAAATGTTACTTCTTCCCTTAGAATGGTCTTATGGCATTAAACCACTAATCTCTTCTTTCCCAAGTAATAGTAACATCTAAATGAGCATAATTATAACTAAATATGTTGATTTTAAAGCCATGAACTCCAAATATCAAGCAAATAACCCAAATGGTGACTAATGTTCTTAGAATTCTTACCTCTTCCCTTATAAAGGTCTTATGGTATTAAACCGCTTATCTATTTTTTCACAAGTATTAGTAGCACCTAATTCAACATAATCATAACTAAATATGTTGAATTTCAACCCCATGAACTTCAAAGATCAAGCAAATAACCAAAATGGTGACTAATGTTCTTAGAATTGTTACTTCTTCCCTTAGAATGGTCTTATGGCATTAAACCACTAATCTAATCATACCCAAGTTTTAGTAGCACCTAAATGAACATAATTATAACTAAATATGTTTATTTTCATTCTCAAGAACTCCAAAGATCAAGCAAATAACCCAAATGGTGAGCAATGTTCTTAGAATTGTTACTTCTTCCCTTAGAATGGTCTTATAGCATTAAACCACTAATCTATTCTCTCCCAAGTAATTAGTAGCATCTAAATGAACATAATTATAACTAAATATGTTTATTTTCATTCTCAAAGAAATAACCCAAATGGTGACTAATGTTCTTAGAAATTGTTACTTCTTCCCTTAGAATGGTCTTATGGCATTAAACCACTAATCTATTCTTTCCCAAGTTAGTAGCATCTAAATGAACATAATTATAACTAAATATGTTTATTTTCATTCTCAAGAACTCCAAAGATCAAGGAAATAACCTAAATGGTGACAATGTTCTTAGAATTGTAACTTCTTCCCTTAGAATGGTCTTATGGCATTAAACCAATAATCTATTCTTTCCCAAGTAATAGTAACATCTAAATGAGCATAATTATAACTAAATATGTTGATTTTCAACCCCATGAACTCCAAAGATCAAGAAAATAACCCAAATGGTGACTAATGTTCTTAGAAATGTTACTTCTTCCCTTAGAATGGTCTTATGGCATTAAACCACTAATCTCTTCTTTCCCAAGTAATAGTAACATCTAAATGAGCATAATTATAACTAAATATGTTGATTTTAAAGCCATGAACTCCAAATATCAAGCAAATAACCCAAATGGTGACTAATGTTCTTAGAATTCTTACCTCTTCCCTTATAAAGGTCTTATGGTATTAAACCGCTTATCTATTTTTTTCACAAGTATTAGTAGCACCTAATTCAACATAATCATAACTAAATATGTTGATTTTCAACCCCATGAACTTCAAAGATCAAGCAAATAACCAAAATGGTGACTAATGTTCTTAGAATTGTAACTTCTTCCCTTAGAATGGTCTTTTGGCATTAAACCACTAATCTAATCCCCCAAGTATTAGTAGCACCTAATTCAACATAATTATAACTAAATATGTTTATTTTGATTCTCAAGAACTCCAAAGATCAAGCAATTAACCCAAATGGTGAGCAATGTTCTTAGAATTGTTACTTCTTCCCCTAGAATGGTCTTATAGCATTAAACCACTAATCTATTCTTTCCCAAGTATTAGTAGCATCTAAATGAACATAATTATAACTAAATATGTTGATTTTCAACCCCATGAACTCCAAAGATCAAGCAAATAACCAAATGGTGACTAATGTTCTTAGAATTGTAACTTCTTCCCTCAGAATGATCTTATGGCATTAAACCAATAATCTATTCTTTCCCAAGTATTAGTAGCCCCTAATTCAACATAATTATAACTAAATATGTTTATTTTCATTCTCAAGAACTCCAAAGATCAAGGAATTAACCTAAACGGTCAGCAATGTTCTTACAATTGTAACTTCTTCCCTCAGAATGATCTTATGGCATTAAACCAATAATCTATTCTTTCCCAAGTATTAGTAGCACCTAATTCAACATAATTATAACTAAATATGTTGATTTTCAACCCCATGAACTTCAAAGATCAAGCAAATAACCAAAATGGTGACTAATGTTCTTAGAAATGTTACTTCTTCCCTTAGAATGGTCTTATGGCATTAAACCACTAATCTCTTCTTTCCCAAGTAATAGTAACATCTAAATGAGCATAATTATAACTAAATATGTTGATTTTAAAGCCATGAACTCCAAATATCAAGCAAATAACCCAAATGGTGACTAATGTTCTTAGAATTCTTACCTCTTCCCTTATAAAGGTCTTATGGTATTAAACCGCTTATCTATTTTTTCACAAGTATTAGTAGCACCTAATTCAACATAATCATAACTAAATATGTTGATTTTCAACCCCATGAACTTCAAAGATCAAGCAAATAACCAAAATGGTGACTAATGTTCTTAGAATTGTAACTTCTTCCCTTAGAATGGTCTTTTGGCATTAAACCACTAATCTAATCATACCCAAGTTTTAGTAGCACCTAATTGAACATAATCATAACTAAATATGTTTATTTTCATTCTCAAGAACTCCAAAGATCAAGCAAATAACCAAAATGGTGACTAATGTTCTTAGAATTGTAACTTCTTCCCTTAGAATGGTCTTTTGGCATTAAACCACTAATCTATTTTCCCAAGTATTAGTAGCATCTAAATGAACATAATTATAACTAAATATGTTTATTTTCAACCCATGAACTCCAAAGATCAAGCAAATAACCCAAATGGTGACTAATGTTCTTAGAAATGTTACTTCTTCCCTTAGAATGGTCTTATGGCATTAAACCACTAATCTATTCTTTCCCAAGTATTAGTAGCATCTAAATGAACATAATTATAACTAAATATGTTTATTTTCAACCTCAAGAACTCCAAAGATCAAGGAAATAACCCAAATGGTGACAATGTTCTTAGAAATGTTACTTCTTCCCTTAGAATGATCTTATGGCATTAAACCACTAATCTATTCTTTCCCAAGTATTAGTAACATCTAATTCAACATAATTATAACTAAATATGTTGATTTTCAACCCCATGAACTCCAAAGATCAAGAAAATAACCCAAATGGTGACTAATGTTCTTAGAAATGTTACTTCTTCCCTTAGAATGGTCTTATGGCATTAAACCACTAATCTCTTCTTTCCCAAGTAATAGTAACATCTAAATGAGCATAATTATAACTAAATATGTTGATTTTAAAGCCATGAACTCCAAATATCAAGCAAATAACCCAAATGGTGACTAATGTTCTTAGAATTCTTACCTCTTCCCTTATAAAGGTCTTATGGTATTAAACCGCTTATCTATTTTTTCACAAGTATTAGTAGCACCTAATTCAACATAATCATAACTAAATATGTTGATTTTCAACCCCATGAACTTCAAAGATCAAGCAAATAACCAAAATGGTGACTAATGTTCTTAGAATTGTAACTTCTTCCCTTAGAATGGTCTTTTGGCATTAAACCACTAATCTAATCATACCCAAGTTTTAGTAGCACCTAATTGAACATAATTATAACTAAATATGTTTATTTTCATTCTCAAGAACTCCAAAGATCAAGCAATTAAATAACCCAAATGGTGACAATGTTCTTAGAATTGTTACTTCTTCCCTTAGAATGGTCTTATAGCATTAAACCACTAATCTATTCTTTCCCAAGTATTAGTAGCATCTAAATGAACATAATTATAACTAAATATGTTTATTTTCAACCCAAGAACTCCAAAGATCAAGCAAATAACCCAAATGGTGACTAATGTTCTTAGAATTGTTACTTCTTCCCTTAGAATGGTCTTATGGCATTAAACCAGTAATCTATTCTCTCCCAAGGATTAGTAGCATCTAAATGAACATAATTATAACTAAATTTGTTTATTTTCATTCTCAAGAACTCCAAAGATCAACGAATTAACCGAAACTGTCAGCAATGTTCTTACAATTGTAACTTCTTCCCCTAGAATGGTCTTATGGCATTAAACCACTAATCTCTTCTTTCCCAAGTATTAGTAGCCCCTAATTCAACATAATTATAACTAAATATGTTGATTTTCAACCCCATGAACTCCAAAGATCAAGAAAATAACCCAAATGGTGACTAATGTTCTTAGAAATGTTACTTCTTCCCTTAGAATGGTCTTATGGCATTAAACCACTAATCTCTTCTTTCCCAAGTAATAGTAACATCTAAATGAGCATAATTATAACTAAATATGTTGATTTTAAAGCCATGAACTCCAAATATCAAGCAAATAACCCAAATGGTGACTAATGTTCTTAGAATTCTTACCTCTTCCCTTATAAAGGTCTTATGGTATTAAACCGCTTATCTATTTTTTCACAAGTATTAGTAGCACCTAATTCAACATAATCATAACTAAATATGTTGATTTTCAACCCCATGAACTTCAAAGATCAAGCAAATAACCAAAATGGTGACTAATGTTCTTAGAATTGTTACTTCTTCCCTTAGAATGGTCTTTTGGCATTAAACCACTAATCTAATCATTTCCCAAGTTTTAGTAACACCTAAATGAACATAATTATAACTAAATATGTTTATTTTCAAGCTCAAGAACTCCAAAGATCAAGCAAATAACCCAAATGGTGACTAATGTTCTTAGAAATGTTACTTCTTCCCTTAGAATGGTCTTATGGCATTAAACCACTAATCTATTCTTTCCCAAGTATTAGTAGCATCTAAATGAACATAATTATAACTAAATATGTTTATTTTCAACCCATGAACTCCAAAGATCAAGCAAATAACCCAAATGGTGACTAATGTTCTTAGAAATGTTACTTCTTCCCTTAGAATGGTCTTATGGCATTAAACCACTAATCTATTCTTTCCCAAGTAATAGTAGCATCTAAATGAACATAATTATAACTAAATTTGTTTATTTTCATTCTCAGGAACTCCAAAGATCAAGGAAATATTAACCTAAATGGTCACAATGTTCTTACAATTGTAACTTCTTCCCTCAGAATGATCTTATGGCATTAAACCAATAATCTATTCTTTCCCAAGTATTAGTAACCCTAATTCAACATAATTATAACTAAATATGTTGATTTTCAACCCCATGAACTCCAAAGATCAAGAAAATAACCCAAATGGTGACTAATGTTCTTAGAAATGTTACTTCTTCCCTTAGAATGGTCTTATGGCATTAAACCACTAATCTCTTCTTTCCCAAGTAATAGTAACATCTAAATGAGCATAATTATAACTAAATATGTTGATTTTAAAGCCATGAACTCCAAATATCAAGCAAATAACCCAAATGGTGACTAATGTTCTTAGAATTCTTACCTCTTCCCTTATAAAGGTCTTATGGTATTAAACCGCTTATCTATTTTTTCACAAGTATTAGTAGCACCTAATTCAACATAATCATAACTAAATATGTTGATTTTCAACCCCATGAACTTCAAAGATCAAGCAAATAACCAAAATGGTGACTAATGTTCTTAGAATTGTAACTTCTTCCCTTAGAATGGTCTTTTGGCATTAAACCACTAATCTAATCATACCCAAGTTTTAGTAGCACCTAATTGAACATAATTATAACTAAATATGTTTATTTTCATTCTCAAGAACTCCAAAGATCAAGCAATTAACCCAAATGGTGAGCAATGTTCTTAGAATTGTTACTTCTTCCCCTAGAATAGTCTTATAGCATTAAACCAGTAATCTATTCTCTCCCAAGGATTAGTAGCATCTAAATGAACATAATTATAACTAAATATGTTTATTTTCAACCCATGAACTTCAAAGATCAAGCAATTAACCCAAATGGTGACTAATGTTCTTAGAATTGTAACTTCTTCCCCTAGAATGGTCTTATAGCATTAAACCAGTAATCTATTCTCTCCCAAGGATTAGTAGCATCTAAATGAACATAATTATAACTAAATTTGTTTATTTTCATTCTCAAGAACTCCAAAGATCAACGAATTAACCGAAACTGTCAGCAATGTTCTTACAATTGTAACTTCTTCCCCTAGAATGGTCTTATAGCATTAAACCAGTAATCTATTCTCTCCCAAGGATTAGTAGCATCTAAATGAACATAATTATAACTAAATATGTTGATTTTCAACCCCATGAACTCAAAGATCAAGAAAATAACCCAAATGGTGACTAATGTTCTTAGAAATGTTACTTCTTCCCTTAGAATGGTCTTATGGCATTAAACCACTAATCTCTTTCTTTCCCAAGTAATAGTAACATCTAAATGAGCATAATTATAACTAAATATGTTGATTTTAAAGCCATGAACTCCAAATATCAAGCAAATAACCCAAATGGTGACTAATGTTCTTAGAATTCTTACCTCTTCCCTTATAAAGGTCTTATGGTATTAAACCGCTTATCTATTTTTTTTCACAAGTATTAGTAGCACCTAATTCAACATAATCATAACTAAATATGTTGATTTTCAACCCCATGAACTTCAAAGATCAAGAAAATAACCAAAATGGTGACTAATGTTCTTAGAATTGTTACTTCTTCCCTTAGAATGGTCTTTTGGCATTAAACCACTAATCTAATCATTCCCAAGTTTTAGTAACATCTAAATGAACATAATTATAACTAAATATGTTTATTTTCAAGCCAAGAACTCCAAAGATCAAGCAAATAACCCAAATGGTGACTAATGTTCTTAGAAATTGTTACTTCTTCCCTTAGAATGGTCTTATGGCATTAAACCACTAATCTATTCTTTCCCAAGTAATTAGTAGCATCTAAATGAACATAATTATAACTAAATATGTTTATTTTCAACCATGAACTCCAAAGATCAAGAAATAACCCAAATGGTGACTAATGTTCTTAGAAATGTTACTTCTTCCCTTAGAATGGTCTTATGGCATTAAACCACTAATAATCTCTTCTTTCCCAAGTATTAGTAGCATCTAAATGAACATAATTATAACTAAATATGTTTATTTTCATTCTCAAGAACTCCAAAGATCAAGGAAATAACCCAAATGGTGACTAATGTTCTTAGAAATTGTTTCTTCCCTTAGAATGATCTTATGGCATTAAACCAATAATCTATTCTTTCCCAAGTATTAGTAGCCCCTAATTCAACATAATTATAACTAAATATATGTTGATTTTCAACCCCATGAACTCCAAAGATCAAGAAAATAACCCAAATGGTGACTAATGTTCTTAGAAATGTTACTTCTTCCCTTAGAATGGTCTTATGGCATTAAACCACTAATCTCTTCTTTCCCAAGTAATAGTAACATCTAAATGAGCATAATTATAACTAAATATGTTGATTTTAAAGCCATGAACTCCAAATATCAAGCAAATAACCCAAATGGTGACTAATGTTCTTAGAATTCTTACCTCTTCCCTTATAAAGGTCTTATGGTATTAAACCGCTTATCTATTTTTTCACAAGTATTAGTAGCACCTAATTCAACATAATCATAACTAAATATGTTGATTTTCAACCCCATGAACTTCAAAGATCAAGCAAATAACCAAAATGGTGACTAATGTTCTTAGAATTGTAACTTCTTCCCTTAGAATGGTCTTTTGGCATTAAACCACTAATCTAATCATACCCAAGTTTTAGTAGCACCTAATTGAACATAATTATAACTAAATATGTTTATTTTCATTCTCAAGAACTCCAAAGATCAAGCAAATAACCCAAATGGTGACTAATGTTCTTAGAATTGTTACTTCTTCCCTAGAATGGTCTTATAGCATTAAACCACTAATCTATTCTCTCCCAAGTATTAGTAGCATCTAAATGAACATAATTATAACTAAATATGTTTATTTTCAACCCATGAACTCCAAAGATCAAGAAATAACCAAATGGTGACTAATGTTCTTAGAATTGTTACTTCTTCCCTTAGAATGGTCTTATGGCATTAAACCACTAATCTATTCTTTCCCAAGTATTAGTAGCATCTAAATGAACATAATTATAACTAAATATGTTTATTTTCATTCTCAAGAACTCCAAAGATCAAGGAAATAACCTAAATGGTGACAATGTTCTTACAATTGTAACTTCTTCCCTTAGAATGATCTTATGGCATTAAACCACTAATCTATTCTTTCCCAAGTATTAGTAACATCTAATTCAACATAATTATAACTAAATATGTTGATTTTCAACCCCATGAACTCCAAAGATCAAGAAAATAACCCAAATGGTGACTAATGTTCTTAGAAATGTTACTTCTTCCCTTAGAATGGTCTTATGGCATTAAACCACTAATCTCTTCTTTCCCAAGTAATAGTAACATCTAAATGAGCATAATTATAACTAAATATGTTGATTTTAAAGCCATGAACTCCAAATATCAAGCAAATAACCCAAATGGTGACTAATGTTCTTAGAATTCTTACCTCTTCCCTTATAAAGGTCTTATGGTATTAAACCGCTTATCTATTTTTTTCACAAGTATTAGTAGCACCTAATTCAACATAATCATAACTAAATATGTTGATTTTCAACCCCATGAACTTCAAAGATCAAGCAAATAACCAAAATGGTGACTAATGTTCTTAGAATTGTAACTTCTTCCCTTAGAATGGTCTTTTGGCATTAAACCACTAATCTATTGTTTCCCAAGTTTTAGTAGCACCTAATTCAACATAATTATAGCTAAATATGTTTATTTTCAAGCTCAAGAACTCCAAAGATCAAGCAAATTAACCCAAATGGTGAGCAATGTTCTTAGAATTGTTACTTCTTCCCTTAGAATGGTCTTGTGGCATTAAACCACTAATCTATTCTTTCCCAAGTATTAGTAGCATCTAAATGAACATAATTATAACTAAATATGTTTATTTTCAACCCCATGAACTCCAAAGATCAAGAAAATAACCCAAATGGTGACTAATGTTCTTAGAAATGTTACTTCTTCCCTTAGAATGGTCTTATGGCATTAAACCACTAATCTATTCTTTCCCAAGTATTAGTAGCATCTAAATGAACATAATTATAACTAAATATGTTTATTTTCATTCTCAAGAACTCCAAAGATCAAGGAAATAACCTAAATGGTGACTAATGTTCTTAGAATTGTTACTTCTTCCCTTAGAATGATCTTATGGCATTAAACCACTAATCTATTCTTTCCCAAGTATTAGTAACATCTAATTCAACATAATTATAACTAAATATGTTGATTTTCAACCCCATGAACTCCAAAGATCAAGAAAATAACCCAAATGGTGACTAATGTTCTTAGAAATGTTACTTCTTCCCTTAGAATGGTCTTATGGCATTAAACCACTAATCTCTTCTTTCCCAAGTAATAGTAACATCTAAATGAGCATAATTATAACTAAATATGTTGATTTTAAAGCCATGAACTCCAAATATCAAGCAAATAACCCAAATGGTGACTAATGTTCTTAGAATTCTTACCTCTTCCCTTATAAAGGTCTTATGGTATTAAACCGCTTATCTATTTTTTTCACAAGTATTAGTAGCACCTAATTCAACATAATCATAACTAAATATGTTGATTTTCAACCCCATGAACTCCAAAGATCAAGCAAATAACCAAAATGGTGACTAATGTTGTTAGAATTGTAACTTCTTCCCTTAGAATGGTCTTTTGGCATTAAACCACTAATCTATTGTTTCCCAAGTTTTAGTAGCACCTAATTCAACATAATTATAACTAAATATGTTTATTTTCAAGCTCAAGAACTCCAAAGATCAAGCAAATAACCCAAATGGTGAGCAATGTTCTTAGAATTGTTACTTCTTCCCCTAGAATGGTCTTATAGCATTAAACCACTAATCTATTGTTTCCCAAGTATTGGTAGCACCTAAATGAACAGAATTATAACTAAATATGTTGATTTTCAACCCATGATCTCCAAAGATCAAGAAATTAACCCAAATGGTGACTAATGTTTTAGAATTGTAACTTCTTCCCCTAGAATGGTCTTATAGCATTAAACCAGTAATCTATTCTCTCCCAAGGATTAGTAGCATCTAAATGAACATAATTATAACTAAATATGTTTATTTTCATTCTCAAGAACTCCAAAGATCAAGGAATTAACCTAAATGGTGACAATGTTCTTACAATTGTAACTTCTTCCCTTAAATGATCTTATGGCATTAAACCACTAATCTATTCTTTCCCAAGTATTAGTAGCATCTAATTCAACATAATTATAACTAAATATGTTGATTTTCAACCCCATGAACTCCAAAGATCAAGAAAATAACCCAAATGGTGACTAATGTTCTTAGAAATGTTACTTCTTCCCTTAGAATGGTCTTATGGCATTAAACCACTAATCTCTTCTTTCCCAAGTAATAGTAACATCTAAATGAGCATAATTATAACTAAATATGTTGATTTTAAAGCCATGAACTCCAAATATCAAGCAAATAACCCAAATGGTGACTAATGTTCTTAGAATTCTTACCTCTTCCCTTATAAAGGTCTTATGGTATTAAACCGCTTATCTATTTTTTCACAAGTATTAGTAGCACCTAATTCAACATAATCATAACTCAATATGTTGATTTTCAACCCCATGAACTTCAAAGATCAAGCAAATAACCAAAATGGTGACTAATGTTCTTAGAATTGTAACTTCTTCCCTTAGAATGGTCTTTTGGCATTAAACCACTAATCTAATCATACCCAAGTTTTAGTAGCACCTAAATGAACATAATTATAACTAAATATATTGATTTTCAACCCCATGAACTTCAAAGATCAAGAAAATAACCCAAATGGTGAGCAATGTTCTTAGAATTGTTACTTCTTCCCCTAGAATGGTCTTATAGCATTAAACCACTAATCTATTCTCTCCCAAGGATTAGTAGCATCTAAATGAACATAATCATAACTAAATATGTTGAATTTCAACCCCATGAACTTCAAAGATCAAGCAAATAACCAAAATGGTGACTAATGTTCTTAGAATTGTTACTTCTTCCCTTAGAATGGTCTTATGGCATTAAACCACTAATCTCTTCTTTCCCAAGTAA
The DNA here is from genome assembly GCA_014182895.1 of Angophora floribunda. Classification (NCBI taxonomy): domain Eukaryota; kingdom Viridiplantae; phylum Streptophyta; class Magnoliopsida; order Myrtales; family Myrtaceae; genus Angophora; species Angophora floribunda. The sequence goes on from CM024712.1 coordinate 26,096,700, forward strand.
TTAGTAACATCTAAATGAACATAATTATAACTAAATATGTTTATTTTCATTCTCAAGAACTCCAAAGATCAAAGGAAAATAACCCAAATGGTGACAATGTTCTTACAATTGTTACTTCTTCCCTTAGAATGATCTTATGGCATTAAACCACTAATCTATTCTTTCCCAAGTATTAGTAACCTAATTCAACATAATTATAACTAAATATGTTGATTTTCAACCCCATGAACTCAAAGATCAAGAAAATAACCCAAATGGTGACTAATGTTCTTAGAAATGTTACTTCTTCCCTTAGAATGGTCTTATGGCATTAAACCACTAATCTCTTCTTTCCCAAGTAATAGTAACATCTAAATGAGCATAATTATAACTAAATATGTTGATTTTAAAGCCATGAACTCCAAATATCAAGCAAATAACCCAAATGGTGACTAATGTTCTTAGAATTCTTACCTCTTCCCTTATAAAGGTCTTATGGTATTAAACCGCTTATCTATTTTTTCACAAGTATTAGTAGCACCTAATTCAACATAATCATAACTAAATATGTTGATTTTCAACCCCATGAACTTCAAAGATCAAGCAAATAACCAAAATGGTGACTAATGTTCTTAGAATTGTAACTTCTTCCCTTAGAATGGTCTTTTGGCATTAAACCACTAATCTATTGTTTCCCAAGTTTTAGTAGCACCTAATTCAACATAATTATAGCTAAATATGTCTATTTTCATTCTCAAGAACTCCAAAGATCAAGGAATTAACCCAAATGGTGACAATGTTCTTAGAATTGTTACTTCTTCCCTTAGAATGGTCTTATAGCATTAAACCACTAATCTATTCTTTCCCAAGGATTAGTAGCATCTAAATGAACATA